>JAUJYP020000039.1:2575758-3863637 GCA_030674075.2 Linum usitatissimum
TGAATGCCTCATAATTGAAGTTCAACGAGGGAGAAAAATCAAATGAATGAAAACAAAGTTTTCTATTGATCCTACTGGTCAAAGAACACGCTACCATTTTATGTATAAAAGCAGACCAAATCCAACATACTTAACAATCACACAACACAAGTTTACAACTCAACACATTCATCTCTACATACGTTCGTTCACATTAAGTTCGTTTCATTCTCATATTCATCTTTGTTTCATCGTCGAAAATGGCATCCAGCGCCACATTTGTTTCTTCGTCCAATGGTATTACTGCTCGGAGGCTAGAAGGCAAAGTGGCTCTCGTAACCGGGGGAGCAAGCGGCATAGGCGAGAGCACTGTCAGGCTATTCGTCCAACACGGCGCCAAAGTTTTGATTGCCGACGTTCAGGATAAGCTCGGCGAGTCGCTCGCCCAAGAACTTGGCCTGCCAGAGACCGTCTCGTTCGTCCACTGCAACGTGACGAGCGATTCGGACATGAAAAATGCAGTGGACACCGCGTTGTCGAGATACGGCCAGCTGGACATCATGTACAACAATGCTGGAATCGGGGGTAACCTCGACACCACGATCTTAAACTCCGACAATGACGACTTCAAGAGGGTGTTGGAAATCAACCTGTTCGGATCTTTCTTAGGAGCGAAACACGCTGCTAGGGTGATGATCCCGGCGAGGAAGGGTTGCATACTGTTCACGGGAAGCGTTGCAGCTTCGATAAGTGGGGACTTGTCGTACGCATACAAAGCTTCGAAGCACGCGATGTTGGGGCTCAACAACAACTTGACGGTAGAATTGGGGAAGTATGGGATTAGAGTCAACACAATTTCCCCTTATGGTGTGGCGACTCCGATGGTGACAAGCGGAATGCAGATGGATAAGAAGGCTGCGGAGGAGTTCATGTCTATGGCGGGGAACTTGAGAGGTGCGATACTGGAACCTGAGGATGTTGCTAAGGCAGCACTGTATTTAGCAAGCGATGATGCGAAATACGTGAGTGGGATGAATTTGATAGTCGACGGAGGCCACAATCACAACCATCCGCTTTTTGGTGCTGCTCCATCCATGGCCAGCTAAATTGATCCTGTTGAATCCTCTGTACAATAAGAACTTATAATCGTTTATTTGTTTATCAATTTATTCTTTTTGGGAGAGATGATTCATACTCCTAAATGATGTTGTGTTAATTTTCATGTAAATTTATGAATAAGTTGGAAATTATTACCACTGGTTTACAGCAGAAAAATTCATCGGAATCTCGAAATTTGACGAAGGAATCAACATTTTTCTTTATTTAAAGGAATCAATCACAACTATTTTAAAAGGCAAGCCAACTTCTGAGCAAGTGTGAAGGGTTTACTGATATCAACTTGTTGGCTTGGTCTTGTTTCCACCGGTTGCTCGGAGCTTAATGTGCAGTGACGCCGAGCTCCTGCAAATGGAGACAACATCCGTTAGTAATGAATGCATTAGTAAGACGATACAACAGCAACACCCATGGAATTAGGGGCAACACAATTTCGCCGTACGGAGTAGCGACACCCATGGTGACGTGCGGAATGCAGATGGATAAGAAGGCTGCAGAAGAATTTATGTCGGCGGCGGGAAATTTAAAAGGTGCTGTGTTAGAACCCGAGGATGTTGCTAAGGCGGCTCTGTATTTGGCTAGTGACGATGCTAAATACGTCAGTGGATTGAATTTGATTGTGGATGGCGGTCACAACCATAATCATCCACTTTTTGGTGCATCCGCTTGATTCTAACTGATATTCAATTCTATCACATGTCCATCATTTTGTCTTTATAACTTTGTTGGTTATTATTAATTATATTATTTCATTCATAAATGTTAACGGTCTAATTTTGTTTTCTCGTTAAATCAGCGTATATGCGTGTAACAATCTCAAATTAAATAAGATAATTAACTATTCTATATATAAAAACATTTATTTGTATAAATATTTTAATAAAAATTTAATTTAACGATTCGGATTCTCTTTGGATATTATAATATCCATATCCTATATGTTCATTACATAACAGTTTTTGAGTTGCCCTAAAAATACACGATTAATTCGAATTTTACTATTTTTAACTGAATTAAATTCGGCCTGGATACCCATAATGACGATTATGATTCAATAATTACTTTCAGACATTCATTATATTTCAATCAATTAGTTAATATTAATAACATTGGTCATCAATAAGATTTGAGGGAGAACGAATTTTATTCAACTGTGAAAAATTCAACTGTATTCAACTTAATCGTTCACTTTAATAATTCTGAAGGTTTACCCACATTTAAATTAAAACTTGGGAACCGCGGCCCAATCAAATTGATAGAAAACTGCTGAAGCCCAGACGCGTTTAGTCGCCTTCTTCATTTCTTGAGTTTCCCACTTTGTTTCAGAAACAGAAAGTTACTTCAGCAGTTTTGGTGCGATTTTACCAAGAGAATTACCAGATATTTATGGCCTCGCGAGCCCGCATACCGATAGAAAATGATAAATAAAAATTATATAGTGTCCGTTTGTGAGATATTTTAGATTCGAATCTAAAACCTCCGATTTACTAATATACAACTCTACCATTAAAAATACTTCTGACGGTTAATAGTAATAACATTGGTCATTACTATCTGTTGGGCTCGTGTTAATGGGGAAAGGGGGGGTTCGGCGGAACCCTATGCCTCCAATGTATTTCCGCCGATGCTTGCAGCTTGAAGCCTTGAACCTTGCTCTCTCTGTATTCGTCCCGTTAGAAAGCGCACCGCAAAATGGCTTACCTGCACATAATCAGAACCCGCAAGCAATAACATATTATGGGTATCTTTTGATTACTTCGTCAGACTTCTAAATTCGACAGTTTGGTAGTCGTTGTGTAGAGATCAGCACGTCTTGAGTTTTGATTGTCTTTGCTTTTGCAATTGTAATTGATTATCCTGGCTTCATTTCCTGCATTTGAATTATACATGCCACTTTCCACAATATATATAGGACAATGAAGAGTATGATCTTAATATATAATCTTAATGACCGATACTTGCAACACTGGAAATTGATATATAATCTTAATATAATTGTTCTATAATAGTTACCCGTCATTAACATTAAATTTATATAAAAATATTAGTTATATAATATGATATTTGAATAAAATATATCAAGATTTATCTCATTAAACTCCAAAAATTGAAATAAACAACGTCTATAAAGTGAAAATTATGTTTTGAGCGTTATATAAATAATTATAATTATTTAATTAAAACTAGGAAACAATAAAAGAAAATATGACATAAAAAAAATAGAAATAAGATCCAATATTATTTCCCTCCCAGTTCATTTTCCCGCCTATGTAATTTTAGCCATATTTGTTATTCCGAATTTGCCCCCAATCCATATAATTTTAATTTTACTCGTTTTGGGCCGTTAGATGCACCTTATCCCAAAAGTCATCTCATCTAACGGTCAGAAATTTATCAGATCCATCCTAAAGACCCATCTCTCGGCTGAATAGGCGGACTGATACTCGACACATACCTTTGATCCACTACACGACTCCATTTCTCCTTTATTTAAAGTGACCTGAAGCTTTCCATTTGCCGTTTTCTGTTTGTTCTAGTTGCAAGGATTCCATCAGATCACTTGTATGAACTAATCAAAGGAGTTTCAAAATGTTGAGTAACCCTTCGTTACCAATGATCAATACCTTGATGAGAAGACGTCACCAACCGCCTTCTCTCTTATTTATGTTATGTTTGGTAATTAAAATTATATTTTTAAAAAAAATTTAAATTCAAATAGTATAAAATAATTAAGTTGAAATTGAAAAAAATTGAGGAAAAGATATTAAATTCAAAGGATATAAAAAAAGTTTAAGAAAGTTTATTTTTTCAATAAATTGAAAAACATAATTTCAATTGAAATTCTTATTTTTTTTATTTAAATTTCTATCTAAAATATTTTTCTTCTCCAACTCAACTTCTTTACATTAATTTTAGCTTAATTTTTTTAAAATCATAATTTCTATGACCAAACATAAACTTAATTAAACCTCTTATTTTTATATAATTTTATCATAATTTAATTCAATAATTAATAATGAAAAAGTGATTAGCCTCCTGCTGAATCATAAATGAGTAAGCAAGACGTCGGCCAATGCTTGTGGCCCGTGGGCACTATTATTAAAACTGTCGTTTGGATCGGACACCGAGTGGGGACTAAACCCAAAGAAGAAGAAGAAACAAACCAGATTTTCATGCCGACCAACTCTGATTTCTGATCCTACTTTGAGAGGAGCGAGCTAGAAAGATAGATAGATCCGAATTCTAGAGAAAGCCAGAGGCAGCAGCCGCCGCCAGTACTTCAGATCAATATCGTCATCACCGCCGTCTCTCGTGTCACTCTGCTAAGCGATATATCAAATCTCATCGACGCCGCCTCCGCCACCACTGCACTATCGTTTGTAACGGCCGGGGAAAGAAGCAGACGAGAGTTTCCGTTTTTTTCACTCTGTCTTGTTTCCTTCGTTCTCTTGATCTCTGATTCGAGTCTCTTTTTCTCAGGTATATTCTGGAATATGCATTGCATTTCGAATCTGTTTTTGTTTTTTAATCTATAATAATCAGTACTGACTGACAGAGTGAGTGGATTGAATCCGGTGCATCTGCTACCTCTGATTCCTGACGTATATTCAGCACTGATTATTGCTTGATCAACTTTTTATTATATATGCAAATCTGCTTGAATTCATTCGCGTTCGACGTTAACATGGTTTAGCTGTAGAGTTGTTTCTCCTATTGAGTATTGGAACACTTTCCTTTACTCATTCCACCAGAATTGCTATTGCTTTTGTGGTGGTGGTGGTGGGAGCAACTCAAACAAGTGACCATCACAATATTTGGATATACTTCTTTTTTTCAGTGGAAATAGGCTGGTCCTGGTGGACAGAGACCGTGAATGCCTTGAACAATTTGATTGAGAGTTGCAATTCATTTGTTTCCTTCCATTTTCCTAGGTATGGGATCAAAATCAGTGGTGGATGTGATAGAGGCATCCTCAGGTGTGCATTTTTCTGGCTTTCGCATGGACGGCTCAGCCTCGGGGCCTAGAACTAATGGACATCCAACCACCTCTGCCAGTGATGATATTTACAAACAACCTTTTGTTATTGGTGAGGAAAACCTGAACTTAGCGTGCATTGTTTAGTGGATTGGAAATGAAACAGTTCCTAGCTTCTGGAATGGTCAATGACAACCCCACAAGTGCATCTGATCACTTAACGTTTCTTGCTTGTAATCTATTATGTTGGGGATGAGAATGCATAAGCAGCTGGACTATGTTTAAAAGAAAGATAAAAACTAAAACCTGCATGTTGCCGTCTGAAATTTTTCGTCAACCAAAACTGGAAGTGGAGAGAACTTGTGTCAATCTTAGTGCATGTTCCTTTTTCATACAAGCTGAACTTCTTTTTTTGTTATGTTTCGTATTCATTTATTATCATTATAATTTATATAGGAGTTGCTGGAGGAGCAGCTTCTGGGAAAACTACAGTGTGTGACATGATCATCCAGCAGCTTCACGATCAGCGTGTAGTTCTTGTTAATCAGGTATCACTTAAGTACCATGTAGGTTCAGGATTTTGTGTCTTCTGCTGAAGTTGGTTTGGGAAGATGGAAGATTCCGGAAAATTAGAAACTGGTATTGTTGAAACCCAAATTATCTTTGTCACGTAGAGCTTTTATCCGTGAAGTCATAAAAAATGTTTCTTATTCTGTACCCTCAATTTGGCATTTTGGTGTCGCTTTTTAAGTTTTCTGCGAGATGGTGTAATTAATTTACACAGTAAGCAAGAAATTGCTTGTGGACCTTCCTTCTCTGTTTCTGTGGTGTAAGGGTTTTGTTGTGAAAATTATTTAAATGATGAAGCTGAATTTAATGCAACTAATTATACTTAACTCGTTTGGTGGGCAGGACTCCTTTTATTTCAATCTTTCTGAAGAAGAACTTAAGCGGGTCCATGAATACAACTTTGACCATCCTGGTGAGTAGAGTAACTCCAGTTGCCTTAACGCATTCACATTGATATCTGATTAGCAAGGCTTTCCAATTGTACGACTGATAAGTGATAATGACCAAATGGAGAATCCGGTAGGAATTGCCCCTTTATGTTGTTTTACTCCAGACACTGTTCTTCCACCTTCGTACTATGTATGTGCTTCTGTTGTCTCAGTTACCATCTAACATCTGTGGGGATTTGAATTGTATATTGTGGTGGCACTTTAGAAACTGCTAAAGACAATAAGAAGAAAAAAAAGAACAGAATTGTAGCATGTCGAGTTGAATGATTTTGCAGTCTATTTTTCTGATTGAGTTAATGGTATTTTCTCCATAACAACAGAATTGGACCTTTCTAATTGACAGATGCATTTGACAACGATCAGCTGTTATCTGTCATGGAGAAGCTGAGGCGTGGGCAGGCTGTGGATATTCCTAAGTATGATTTCAAGAGTTACAAAAGTGACGCTATCCCTGCAAGAAGGGTACATATTTTTGGAAGCTTGTTTGTCTCGTATACCGAAATAGTTTTAGGTGTTTGGAAAACCCGGTAATAGATTTACTGGAAATGTAGGGAAGCAATGGAATATGACTTATTAAAAAGAATCATATATTTTACAAAGGCTGATATTTTGTTGGTGTGAAACTTGGTTAGCACAATTGATGAGGAGAATGAGGTAAACAACTACAATTGTTTCCTGAAATCACTTAATTCTGCTACTTTACAGACAAAGGGTTGCTTTTAGGTTCATAGACGGTTCATTTTGCAAAGCTATTTAATCCTGGTTTTCTTTTCCCCTTCTGACTCCATATTATAATTGGAGTTCATCTTATTCACAATCTTGGTTCTTAGCTGTTATTTTCTCATCCTTAAACAGTAGTCAGGTATCTAAGTTCTAACATATGGGCCAATGTATTCATCTGATTGCTTCTTGCAGATATCAGTTAAGGTGTAAAATCTGATTGATTTTTAACATCTGCAGGTTAATCCGTCAGATGTCATAATTTTGGAAGGAATTCTTATTCTTCATGATCCTCGCATTCGGGACTTGATGAACATGAAGATATTTGTTGATATAGGTTGTCATGTTTTCTCCTTTTTTATCAGTTCGCGTTTACATTGGTTTGGATTCTTCCATAATAATTCGGTAGGATACACAGAGTGTTACTCTCAATTCTTGTTATATAGCACTTGCATTTTCTGCGAGCAGGCTAGCCAGGGACCATACATGATTAGTTCACAGATTTTAGGTTTAAAAACGAGTGCTTGTGATATTATTGAGAGTCCAATTTGTCTAGCATATATAGCAGTATCTAAACGTGCAAGAGATGGTATCTTAGAGGAGGCAAGCAAGCTTATTTCAGTCCATATAATAAACATATGATTTATTCTTCTTTATCTGACCACTTAGGTAAAGTAGAATTATGATAAGTCACCTGACTTGTGTTTTATATTTTGAGAATGACTGATGGGTGCAATGCAATGTATAGACTGCAGAATTCCAGAACTCTAAGTGATTCTGGTATGATTGATGTTTATTTCTGTGGTTTTCTTTACATATATACACAGTCTGCATCATTAGGATGCAGATCCAGCTAGTAGTGATCCCTACAAATCGGGGATTAATCCTACCTACCACTTACTATGATTACATCGCCTAAATCGGGCTAGTCCGATTCTATAGGATAGCTAGATTACACTAAGTGATACGCCTAATAATATCCTAGTTATTTCGTAATTCAACACTCCCCCCTCAAGCTTGGCCGTAGATGTTATGGAGGCCAAGCTTGCCTTGTAGATCATCGAACATATCTCTAGGTAGAGCCTTCGTGAGAATATCTCGCAACTGGCCGCTTAGATGGAACGTACTCCATCTCGAACTCCTTGTTGTTTACTTTCTCATAAATAAAATGACGATCCAGTTCAACATGTTTAGTTCGATCATGATGAAGCCGGATTCTTCACAATGCTTAGTGCGGCCGATCGTCACACAAAGACTCTATCAGACCCTCATCCTCCATCTTGAGTTCCCTTAGAATGCGCCTTAGCCAAACTCCTTCACAAATCCCATCGCCGCTGCCCTATACTCGCTTCAAGATTGCTCCTTGAGACCACCGTTTGTTTCTTACTCCGCCGGTCACTAAGTTCCCCCATACGTAGGTGCAAAGTAGTCGAGATTGACCTTCTATCCGTAAGGTCTCCAGCCCAACTCGCATCCGTATAAATCGAAATTCTCGCGTCCAAAGGTGTGTTCCGGATCGCAATCCAACACCCGGTGTGCCTTTTAAATACCTTAAAATTCTCATCACTGCCTCCATATGCTCTTCATTTGGATTGTGCATATGTTGGCTCACAATGCTTACTGGAAACGAGATATCTGGACGTGTGTGAGCTAAGTATATTAGCTTTCCTACCAATTTCTCGGTAACTCCCCCTCTCCTCGGTGTCGCTTTCTTGGCCAAGAGCAAACTTCAAGTTGTGCTCCATTGGCGTGCTCGCAGGTTTGCACCCAATCATCCCAGTCTCTTTTAACAAATCTAAGACGTATTTCCGCTGGGATAAACTTAGTCCCTTACTAGATCGTGCCACTTCAATACCTAGGAAATACCTCAAATTTCCTAGGTCTTTTATCTCGAATTCCAGTTGCTAGCTTCTCCTTAAGCCGTCCGATTTCTTTTTCATCATCCCCCGTGATGATAATGTCATCAACATATACAATGAGGATGGCTTTCCTTCCTTCCTCATTTTGCTTTACAAACATGGTATGATCAGTTTGACACTGATAATACCCGTATCTCTTCATGGACTGAGAGAACCTCTCAAACCACGCTCGCGGAGATTGCTTCGAGCCATACGATTGCCTTCTTCGCCCGCACACCATTCCGGTTCGGTGGCAACACCGCCGGGACATTCATATACACCTCTTCGTTTAGATCCCCGTTTAGGAACGCATTCTTCACATCTAATTGGTATAGGGGCCAATCTAGATTTACCGCAATGCTTAGAAGGACTCTCACAGCTTTTAGCTTGGCTACGGGAGCAAATGTCTCCTCGTAGTCCACTCCATAGCACCGTGTGAATCCTCCGGCTACAAGACGAGCCTTATACCTCTCAATCTTTCCTTCGAGGTATACTTCACCGTGAATATCCATTTGCAATCCTTTGTGGATTTTTCTCGGTAGCCGTATCGTATCCCACGTCCGATTCTTGAGCAATGCTCTTATCTCTTCCAACACCGTTGCCCTCCGGTGAGGTATTTTCATAGCTTCTTCGATGGAGTGAGGGATTTCGTGTTGTCAAGAGTTCCCACAAACGCCTTGTACTTCGGCTTAGATTTCCATATGAAACCCATCTTTCAATAGGATGAGTTGTGCACGATCTAGTTCCTTTTTCGTGAGCAATTGGAAGGTAGACCGTATCATCTACTCCGTGTTTCCTCTATGTCGTCAGCGATCGAGTTTCATCCGTTTCCTCCGTTTGACCACCGTTCTCAACCCCATCACTAGATTCAACCCCCCGATCCATTTGTGCTGATTCACCTTCTTGGGAGGCCGAGATCTCATTGAATTCCCGGTCGGCTCGAGCATGTGTGTTTCTGCAGTCTTCTTCCTACGCCGATAGACCGAAGCGGAGGGATTTGACCGTTATGTTCGTGGAGGGATTTTTGGCTACTTTAGGAGACTCTAGAATGACAGGGGATGATTCCAAGGTGATAATGCTACCAATGGAGGACTCAACAAGAGAATTCTCCCCCGAGGCCGACGGTGGGAGTAGAAAGGATGGTGTTCAAAAACGTGACATTTTTCGAATGATAGACTTTGTGGTCACTTGGAGAGTAACACTTGTAACCACCGTGATGAGGGGAATATCCCGTAAAAACACATTTGATCGCTCTAGGATCGAGTTTAGTACGTAGGGAGGAATCTAAATGGACAAAGGCCGTACATCCAAATACCCTAAGAGGAAGATTGGTTGATAGAGCATGACTATGGGGAAAGTTTTTGAGTAGAACACTACGAGGAGTTTTAAATCGTAGGGTTCGATTTGGAAGACGATTGATAAGATAGGTTGCCTTGTGAGGACAACATCACCCCACAAGCTCTTTGGCGCCTTAGCGGCAAACGCCGATGCTCTTGCCACTTCCAAGCAAATGACGGTTTTTGCGTTCAAAGAATACCGTTTTCCGGGGAGTGTAAGGGCAAAGCCGCCGTGAGCAATGCCATTGGCCGTCGGGAACGAGCTTAAGGAGTGATTGAAATAATCTTTTGCATTATCGGTGTGAAGAACTCGAATAGGTGTTTGAAACCGAGTTTTGACTTGATTTTGGAAGTTTTGGAAAATTTGTTGGGTTTCGCCTTTGATTTCATTAGGTATGTCCATGTTAAGCGAGTATGATCATCGATGAAGGTGATGAACCATCGAAAACCATTACTTGTTTTTACGAACATGGACCCCAAATGTCACGTGAATAATGGAAAAAGGATGTGTTGGCTTATATGGCAGACTATGATAGACGATCTTTGTTTGTTTTGCAAGTTGACAAACCTCACAATAGAATGAACTCGGATTTTTATTGATAAAAAGTTTAGGAAACAGTTTTTTGAGATAAGAGAAACTAGAGTGGCCTAACCGGTAATGCCACATCATGACGGGGCATTCTAACTGGCTTGACCTAGAACTTAAGTATGCTGACTTGGAACCCTCTCCCCCGGTCTTAGTCCGCTTATTGTCTTTAGACAAGATACGGTCCATCACACGCCTCAAACCTCGCCAATCATCCTCCGAGATCCCACCTCCCGCAATACACATTGTGATGGGTCACGGGTTAGTCGACATTTAAGATCCCGTGTAATCCGACTAACGTAAATCGGATTGCAATTTAGCTTTGGAACGTATAGAACGGGGAACACGACTCGATTAGGGGTCGGGTAGGTCGTCCCAATTCCTTCGACCGGAGCTATGGTTCCATCCGCGATACGAACTCCGCTTTCCCTACATGAGCCCGGATATTGTGGAGTAGCCGTCTAGAACCGGTCATGTGTTCGGTAGCTCCTAATCTAATATCCAAGGTTGTTTGAACCGATTTAGGGCGAGTAAAGCAAAGTAGAATTTATACCTTGCCTAGCAAACGGCCGTGGTGAGTTTCGCAGAGGAACTGCAGATGCCTTCTTAGCCGTGAATTGAGCCATCATCCGCTGGAGGATCTCCAGTTGTTCTCTGGTCATCTGACCAATCTGTTGAGTTTGCTCAGCGGCAGCAGCCTGTGCATGAGCCTCCCTCTCTGCCTTAGGTTTCCAGTCAGCAGGCTTCCCATGTAGTTTCCAGCAGGTGTCCTTAGTGTGTCCTATCTTGTTACAGTGAGTACACCGTGGACGCACCTTTCCGGACTTGGTGTAGCGGTCCCTTGATTTCCGGTGTAGTGAGTGGCCGGGCGGAACCCTCCACCGGAATGCTTTTAGACTCGGGGATCATGAGCTTCCTCCTCGCTCTCTTCCCATTTGATTTCGGCGAACGCCTCCCCGACCGATGGAAGAGGAAGACGGCCCATGATCCTTCCCTTGGCCTCATCGAGGGCCCGATTCGATCCCCAGGAGGAAACGGATGGTCCGTTTGGTCCGGAGGATTTGTCGATACAATTCCGCATCTTCTCGTACACTTCCATAGGTGTACGTCGTACGTATCCCGCTCGGCCAAAGCATTTGCTCGGTTCGTCATAGTACCGAGTAACCGACTTTTCCCCTTGTTTGAGATCATGGAGTCGCATCTCCACCTCAAAAGCTTCGGCCTTGTTTGCCGATTGGAGTATGTATGCCTAGCTCCATCCCGGATCTCATGGGCAGTTTGGTGAAGAAGGAATTTCTCACCAATGGACGTGGTCATTGAATTCAGAAGCCACGACTGGACCATATTGTCCTCAATATCCCAGTTGATAAATTCTGGGTCATCCTCTGCTGGCTGCGTGGTCTTTCCAGTTAGGTAGCCTCTTTTCCCCTTGCCTGAGATAAACTTCAGTACTGACGAGGACCATTGGAGATAGTTATCTCCGTTGAGGCGATGGTTTGTGATACGGCCCCAGGATCGTGTCCGATGAGGCCGCCGGGTTTGAGTGCTTCCGGGAGGGATCTCTCGAAGTCACGATGGCGAGGATGGGACTTGAACTTCCTCGTTCGTGTTCGCCATCAGATGAGAGTGAGAGAGATAGAAGAGAGAAGGTTGATGGAGCTGGATTCAAGGTCTGAATCTAAGCTCTGATACCATGCAGAATTCCAGAACTCTAAGTGATTCTGGTATGATTGATGTTTATTTCTGTGGTTTTCTTTACATATATACACAGTCTGCATCATTAGGATGCAGATCCGACTAGTAGTGATCCCTACAAATCGGGGATTAATCCTACCTACCACTTACTATGATTACACTGCCTAAATCAGGCTAGTCTGATTCTATAGGATAGCTAGATTACACTAAGTGATACGCCTAATAATATCCTAGTTATTTCTGTAATTCAACATAGACTAATCTATAAAAACTGCTCTTTCCATTGCTTTTTGTAAACTCTAATTAGTTTAACCATGGAAACAATGGGGCGAGAAGAACGGAGATGTCTATGTTGCTTTAAATTTCTCAATTTTCAGTGCAGATGCTGATGTACGGTTGGCAAGGAGAATAAGGCGTGATACTGGCGAGAAAGGTAGAGATATTGCCACCGTTCTTGATCAGGTCAGTCTATTTCAATTTCATGTACTCACTTATTTGCATAGTTCTGGTGCTGGGAAAGATCATGTTAATTGGTGGCCAGGTATGAATCAATCTGCTGAGTATTCTTTCTGTCTGAGCCTGTTCCTTCTACTGTCCATCCATTTTCTTGTCTAGCGTATTTTGTACTAAACTTTTGGTAGTAGAAAATTGACACTCGTCTTGATGCAGTACTCAAAATTTGTGAAGCCTGCTTTTGATGACTTCATACTCCCAACCAAAAAGTATGCTGATATTATCATTCCCCGTGGAGGAGACAATCATGTTGCAATTGATTTGATTGTGCAGCATATTCGTACCAAACTTGGTCAACATGATCTGTGTAAAATTTACCCCAACTTATACGTCATTCAATCAACTTTTCAGGTATACTGTCTTACTAATCCATTTTGGCATGACATTGGTTTTTGGCATGGACTTAAATAGTTGAGTGCATCTGGTTGCTAATATAAGCTGATTATTTATATATCTACCATCAATTTTTTTCTTGCAGATACGTGGCATGCATACCCTTATACGTGATTCTCAAACAACAAAACATGACTTTGTTTTCTACTCTGACCGGCTAATTCGATTGGTGGGTTATCTTTTGTATCTTTCTTTGTTTTGTGGTTTTCAGTTTGCTTGCGTCTAGTTGCATCTCATCCTCATATTAGAATACAGGTCAGTTTTGATCTTTGGCTAGCTTGTCACTAAATATATATACTCCATCTTCTAATGTGTTGTAGATTTGAGAGAGTCTAGAAGAAGGGAAATGAGTAGAATAGAATGGAGAAGCATCAGTCTGTACGCAGGCGATTAGAATTCTAAAAATTATTGAATTAGATACTAATATCATCACCTTCAGAATTCCGATAGCTACATTTCACTCTCTGATAGCTAGAAGGTTGTATTTCTCAAGTTTCTCAAATCCTATAACCCATAGAAATCCATGTGAAAGTAATTGATGGGGTCAAGGGTGGTATTGCAACTTCTCTTCAAAACTATATGATACTTCTCCAGGTGGTAGAGCACGGTCTTGGACACCTACCATTTACAGAGAAGCAGGTTCTTACGCCAACTGGTAAGCTATCTTACTTAACATTATCATCTTCATGCATTTTGTCAGATTTGTATTCCTGTGGCCTTTTGCTTGCTATTAATTTGATGGGATCCCAAAGATCTTTGATACATGCTATCTTGCAGTTATTTTTCAGTCTCTATCTCTCTTCACAAACCTCAAGATGTTTCTTAATGTTAATAGGGTTTTCTAACATCCCACCCACCTAGGATTTAAACTTTGGTCCCCAACACCTATCTGAAATTGGAGGAGGAGGAACGAAAATAGTGTTGTTCTTCTCTTGTTAAGTTCTTTGATATAGTTGCAAATTATTCCTGGCCTTCCATATATATTTTTTACTCCTAATAAGCCATTATACTGTAGTTTTAATTCTTTCAGGCGATTGTTTAGGTCAAATGTGCTTGTTCTTCATTGTGTTGCATATTTCTTAGGAACATAACATTTTAATTTGTAATGTTCACTTTTTTGCTAGGTTCTCGGAAAATTGATTCTTGTTACTTGCTTTTCATTCTACATATCTATTTTCAACAAACTTGCTTCTTATAGTTTCAATGAATCAGTTTTGTCCTCTACTTGCCACTTTATCAAGGTTTAACTCCATGAATCCTTTTGATACACAGGTTCTGTTTATACTGGTGTGGATTTCTGCAAGAGATTGTGCGGTGTGTCCGTTGTGAGGAGGTACTCAGCTGGCATTTTATTCAATTCCTTCTGCCATATTAATCTTTCTTCCCATTTGCATCTTGACCAAGCTTCAATTCTTGCATAAATCTGACCATGACTAAACTATCATTAATTCTGACCGATGCCAGTGGTGAGAGTATGGAAAATGCATTGCGTGCTTGTTGCAAAGGCATCAAAATAGGGAAGATCCTTATCCATAGGGAAGGTGACAATGGTCAGCATGTATGTAAAACTGCTTGTAATCACACTTGTTCCTGTCCTTGCCTGCATAATTCTCTCATCTCTTACTCCTCTGATGTTGGCTCTCTTGGATGACAGCTAATCTACGAGAAGTTACCAAAAGACATTGCAGATAGGCATGTTTTACTACTGGATCCCATTTTAGGAACAGGTTCCTCTGACATGAACTCTCACTTTCTTCGTCTTTTTACATAGCACTCTCTTCCTGATTTGATGCTTCCTTTGGCTGTTTTCAGGCAATTCGGCGGTTCAAGCCATTTCTTTACTCGTCAGCAAGGGGGTGCCTGAGGCCAACATTATATTTCTTAATCTCATATCAGTAAGTGATTGCTGCATCTGAATTTCCCAAAATGGGGTCCCAATAAAGACCCAGAAATATATTTATAGAATCCCAAAATATCGAAGTTATTAGTATCACCGGACAGACTTATGTTTGCTTATGTTTCGTCCAGGCACCTCAGGGAGTTCATGTAGTCTGCAAAAGATTCCCCAGGATAAAGATTGTTACATCAGAGATTGAAACAGGTTTGAATGAAGATTTCCGTGTCATACCGGGGATGGGGGAGTTTGGAGACAGATATTTCGGCACAGACGATGATGACCAGCCAGTGGTGTCGGTGGCTGCAGCCACAAAGACCGGTAGCTGATTGTATCAGGGAAGTTTCGGGGATGAGTTTTGTCGTCCTGTGGTGTGCTTATGGTTCTATAATTCTCCAAGCTCGTTTTGTCATCAAAATTTTGACTGCAGTAAAATTATATACATTCCTATATATCCTCATCATACTGTTTTTACGTTTTACAGCTTTCTGAACCTAAGGATGGACATCTGTTGTTTAACAGAATTCAACTTTGCTTGTATTTTTCTCTTCATGACCCGTTCTTGTGTTGCACAAGGAAGTAAACTATTGACCATGAGATACATTCAATCAACCTCATAGTTAAGAAAGACATCACTCAATCTCCAATGAAACTTCCAACAACATGATTGATCGAGGAACCACATTATTGATTGAGGAACGATTTGATCTACCGTGGGGTGCAAATGCTTTGAGTCCATCTCATGCTGAGTCGTTAGCTCTTGGTCGAATTTCTAACTATGTTATTCAGGAGTCATGGGATCGACCAACATAACATGATATGCTTTTACTTGTAACTGCGAGATGCAAGTGAAAATATTCTTTTACAACAATTTCAACAATAAATGAAGTGTTCAAGAAGATATCGAAATATTGTACAAGAAAAAAAAAGATATCCAAATTTTGTGGGGAGAGCACATTGGGCTTTGAAGCCCAGCGTTGAAGTCCCCTGAGGGCCCATTTATTTCTTATCCGAAACTATGCAGGCCCGTAAGTACAAATTATCTGCATTTCGAGTCAGTGTCCGTAGGGTTTATCTGATTTTAGGGTTTTAGGCTTCTCAATTCATTTGCTGCGGCTTGTGGATTCTAGAGATTTCATGCGTTTTCTTCTTTATAAACAGGTTAAGCGCAGAACTCAATGTCGTGCTCCACAGTTCCGATGTTATGAATCATAGATGCGCTAGTTCGCAATCTCTTCCAGGCGTGGTATCTCTTAAGAATTTCAATGCCTGGCTTTCCTTTCTTCTTTACGCAGTAAGCTTACGGCGATGTGTTTTCCCTCTTTACTTTGTATCTGGTTCGCTTCAGTTCTTGTTGCGTTTCAAATAATCTGTTGGCGAAGAGTGATGATTCAATTAGATGTGTGAACGGATAAAAGGTTTCTTTATCCGTGTTGAACTCACCATTTTGAGGCATAATATTGTCTGACTTCGCCAGATTTCAATTAAGTTTTGAAACTCGGTCAATGATGATACAACTCTTAAGGCTTGTTTCTCAAGAACATTCGCAGTGGCCGCCTAAGAGCTTTCGCCTTTCGCCGGGCTTGAGAGCTTGTGCTGTTTTTATCCTTCCTTGGATGTCTGAGACCGCCTTCTGATCCTATTTGTTATCCGTTTTATATAAACATCATCCTGGTGGACAAAAAGCAGTGATCTGTTACAATCTTAGTGAACAGATCTCTCGTTAACCCCAGGGAAATCACTATGTTCATTGTTATTGGGTGAACCTGTGTTATTTTATCAGTGGCTCAAAGGTTCAAGAAACGATGATACACCTCCTTTGATTATTTCCCAACCGCTGTTTCGCTGAGCAGTTGATGAATTACAATTATTCAGCTGATGTTAATCACATGATTATATACAAAAATCGAGCTTTTTAAGACAGATGTTCAGCTAATTTCCCTTTGAATCTCTGCTAGAAGTTGAAAGGGGGCATTTCTTGTGTTTGATGTTTGCGGTTCGTCGATGATGATAAATCCAAAGGCTTGTTTCTCAAACATTCGCAGTGGCCGCCTAAGGGCTTTCGCCTTTCGCCGGGCTTGAGAGCCAATGCTGCTTTTATCCTTCCTTGGATGTCTGAGACTTCTATTTTCTGACACGGCTCTGGTTGTTTTCATCTTTTGTCAGAGTTCTCTGAATTTGATTCGATTCTGCTGTCTCTCAGATTATTATGCATATGAATTGCCAGTCTTGACGGTGTTTTCCACCATGTCCTTCTTGTCCTTCATCAGGTTCAAATGTGAAGCGGCTTACTGATGCAAATTGTGTCATCCTCGGACTGTTTGAAGCTTTTAGACTCTGCAAATTGTTGACAATGAAGTGTATCTATGTAAATAGTATTCTCGGTGTCTTTTTTGTTGGCTTGTACTTTGTTAAATTCTAATGGATGAGTACGTTTTCTGCATATCTGAAATCAAACTTTTGGAAGAACAATTGCCTTAACAAAATAGGATATCGATTCACTTAAGAGGTCCAGCGAGACTGAGTCACACTTCTCAAAATCGGTTAAGACTACAAAAATTTATTCCATGGCCGACCGGCGGAAAGGGCCAAATGAGTGGTGAAACAATAGATAGAACAGCGGCGTTTGGCGGTGAAACGCCTCAATCGAGAAAGCCTGTTTGGCGGAACACGGCGTTTCTGACCTGCCTGAGATCCCTTCCCTTGAGTGTTCGTCCAACTCCTTCAAGCATTGAACCCGACGACTGCCTGCAACCTCTGGCCACGATCTCGTGAGGCGGCAGCATCATCATCTCCTCATCTCCACCACCTCCGCTGCAGTACTCGTAATCGTCCTTGTACCTGCTGTTCTTCTGCTTAGCCATGGCGATCGACATCATCGGCACTTTAATAGGAGCAGATTGCTGCCTCAATCCCCTAACCGCCGGCATCGACTGAGTGGACTTGTTGTCTCGCTCGCTTGGGACAGTCCTTGGAAGGGCCTTTACCGTCGAGGAGATAGACGGCTTGCGGGAAAGCACGGGCAGGCGGCGGTTGATCTCCGGCAGCGCAGCTAGGATCCCGGAGTTTGAGTGGTGGAAAGACACGCTGCGTCTGTGGCGCTGTTGCTTCGGCGGAGGAGGAAGATGATGATGTTGACCTGTGTTGAAATCGTCGTCGGTCCAGAGAATCTCGTCCTCGTTCAGCTCGTGACCGATCCCTGCTGCTGCTTCCCCGTCTCTCGACGGAGAGGTCGAGCAGAGAAATCGGCGGCCGGAGTCCATGGATCCGGATCGGAAGAGGATCACAACATTTTACAGAGAAAGATCTTGGAGAATTTATATATAAAGGTGTGGGGGAAGAGAAAAGAAGTAGAGGAAAGTAAAGGAGCGACGTGGGGAAGAAGGACGATGAGAGAGTGGAAGCGGAAGAGACTGAAGTGGAGTTGAGTGAGATGGAGGTGGAGGAACAAAACGACGACGTAGTGTCGAGTAATGGAAGTTGTTGGCATGTGCTGACGTGGCAGAAAACTGATTCAAAAGCTGAAAAGGCAAAAAACGGTTTTCATATTTTATATTTTATTGATGGGTTATCCTATGCCGTTTTGGCGGGGTAGGGTTTTAAGCCAATGAGATTTCGACATCTGGTGGAGAAGGGTGGATATGTGGTCCCCATGATTTACTAAAATTCTGAGCCCTGTCTTTGGTTTCGCAACAAAAATTATTCTAGCTGGGAAGACGACGACAAAGAAAAAGAGGGGAAGACCGAAGCGGAAAATGATGTCGTTTTGCTCGGATGACAAAACAGTCCTTGGGCTGTGTCAGATCTCGGATCCACTATTGGAATTAGAAAGGAGCATTTAGTCAGATTAAAACAAAATTAAGTATTGAGTTATAGAAAACGATTTCGAAATGTTAACTACTGTGTAACATGGATGTATCTATATCCGAACATCTAGACCATGTAAAGGACATCCGTAAATGGAACTAGAGGTGAAGTCACGAACTTGACCACGAAATGTCTTTCGTTATATAAAAAATCAATTATAAACTAGAAAAGTTGGTGGTGGTGTGAACAAAAGTACTTTCGAATAAGACTATACGAAACTCAACTCACTCACACCATTAGAAGAAAGAGCACCTACCGGGTAACAATTAGGTAACTATGGGGTTCAGTCATCCATCTTGTTTTTATATATTGTAGGCTTCAAACATCCAGCAGTTACGGTCAAAGGCCACCAAGGCCCATAAGTCTACAAGCCCAAGAACTTCAACTCGCTGGAAATAAAATAATAAACAAATGCAACCTTCTGGCAATAAAAAAGGAAAAAGAAAAACTTTCAAGTAGCCATGGATACAGTTTCTTTGCGTGAATCCAACTATCTCTCACAATTCCTCCGAAGATCCATCGTCGGCGTCTCCTCTACCTTCGTTGCGGGCTGTGAAAGATCTTCGTCGGCGATCTCCTCCGACTACCTTTCCCCGAATTTCAAATCGAATAGAAGACTTTGTTTTGCCGGAACTCCTGATCTTCATCGCCGCAATTCCGAGCTAACTTATCCCGTTTTCTGCTCGCGATTTCGCGCCGCCATAGCTGTAGGGAACGGGGATCCGTCAAATAATTGAATCGATCTGATGGAGGGAGTAGGAGCTCGATTGGGACGTTCGTCGACTCGATATGGACCGACCACGGTATTCACGGGGCCGGTGCGTAGGTGGAAGAAGCGATGGGTTCACGTTGCTCCGTCGCCAAACGGCGGGGCTAACTCTAACCACGGCGGTGGTCGGTTTCGTGCCAATGGCAACGCTGACGAGGGTAACGACACAGTCGCTGCTACTACGTCTTCTACCGGTAATCAATCTAGTTCGCATCTCTTCCTTTACAAGTGGACTCCATTAACCCAATCCAATAACAGCAACAAGGACGACAACGCCGCCATTGACACCGCTAAGGACGATACTTCTGAGGAGGAGCGCCCAAAGCGCAAATGCAAATACATCCCGGTAATTGCTTCTCCCATGGTCTTGGAATTTTAGTTTCTGGCTTCTTGTGTCGTTATCTGAATCAATCTGAAATTAGTCTGAGTAACTCAAATCAAAATCTATTAAAGTACTCCTTTCTTTACAAACACCTTGTCTGATTGCCAGTGACCTATATGATGATTGCTATGTTTGGCCCTCGGTTTAGTGCCATTATCTGTGATCGGTCTGCTGATTGTTCTGCTGATCTTACTAATAATGTTTATAGAAAATCTGTTAGTTACTAATACTGTTTTAGCTGTCCCGTTTTCTTGTTTTGTGCTATCCATTTATTGTTTTGCTTGAAATGGGATTCCTTGGATTAGTTATCTCTAAGAGAATCATCAGTATTTCCGTCGTCCAAGTCAAAAGTCGAAGGCTTTTCATTAGGATACTAGATCAATGCTTTGAGACTTGATTATTTCAGGAAATCTGATAAAATTTTCTTCAGTGCCTTCTCATTCTGGAGCAAAGTCCTACTTCTGAATTTGAAAAGCAATCCTTCAAAATTCCCACCTTTCCATTATCTTGGATAATTCTCAGCAAGTATCTGAAACCAGAACTCTTGTGTTTCATTTCTTCCTTCGAGCTATAAACAGCAGGTTTCTCATCCTCCTGGGATGAGTAGTTTTCTAGTTTCCATACGTCACTCTTTA
Organism: Linum usitatissimum; assembly: GCA_030674075.2. Lineage (NCBI taxonomy): Eukaryota > Viridiplantae > Streptophyta > Magnoliopsida > Malpighiales > Linaceae > Linum > Linum usitatissimum. The sequence continues at coordinate 2,596,538 of JAUJYP020000039.1, forward strand.
GGACTCTCCAGTCAACGGGCTTACCTTATATCTTGTTACCTGTTATCAGTAAATACATTGTACATATGTTGGAACCTAGCATATCCATCATCTGAATGAATCATGCTCATTTCACATTCATTCAACACATGCTTTGCATCACGTTTACCATCCCGGTCATTCTTTGCAATACTAGCATGTTTAACACTATTGGGCATAGTTGGCACTGTTTAAAATTCCCCTGCATACTGCATCTTACGTGTGTGACATCTGTGGCAATACCAAAGTACTGTATGTTTGCACTCATTCTTTTGTTGATGGTTCTTGGCACTGATGAGGTAAAACAATTTTACATAGGTGGCTTTGCTAGAGCAACAGAAAATAGAGGATGGTGAAGAAAACAATGATGATGAAGTGAAGCCAAGTGATGGTGAAGAAATAGAAGAAGACCCGGCTTCTACATCCAATGTGCTTGATGAAAACCCTGATGCTGCACCAATGGAAGAAACTCAGGTTTAACTCGTCATTTACCAGTCTTGCTTCAAGTTACTGAGTTCGTTAACAAGAGATTATTTAGTCGATAATATTCTAGAGCTTTGAGTTGAGAGTCTTCCATTTTGCCATTGAGTGGCATCCTGTCCATGTATTAGTTTAACATCCTACTCTACTTTCAGGATGATGGACAACAAGGGGTACGGCAAGACCTGAACGAGAGCTTGGATTTGAATTCACAAGACCATGATGATTCTGAATCAAAACCCGAGGAAGCCTCGTGATATGCAAGTCGATACTTTTCGTCAGTGCATTAGATCAACCCAAGAAGTGGTACTCATTTGAATTTGTTTTCAGAGGCAGTTTCTTCCTCCATTTGGTCACGAGCGTTTCACTAAACGTCCGTTTTCGAGACGTAGTAGTTTGGTCGCTACCAACATAACAATGAGAACGGTTCAGCAATTCCATTTACCAAAACATTTTCGTTATATTCTTTTTTCCTGAGAGTGTTGGTTACTTGGGTGTTTACCACACCATGTCAATTCATTTGAAGTCCTGTAATTTTCCCACTGATAATTTTAATTTTCATAGTCTTATTCTGTTTGATGGTTTTGCATGCATATTTATTTCTTTTCACCTGTGATACTAAAGAGCTAGAAATCTATACAAAATCCAATGGCTACCCTGGATGTTGAAGCCGAGGGTTCGGCTGATGAAGCTGGTCTCTTCTCTCTTGAATTAGATCATATGGATAATCATTTATTCCAATAACTTGAGTTGAGGTTCATTATTAGTTTTTATGACATTTTGAAGGGGTAAACAAAAATTTAAAGTTAGCAATACAAAAGAGTAAGCTTCAAATTCATCACACTCGCACACTTAAGTCTAAAACACATTGGCAGCATAAGCTTTAAATAACAGAAAAAGGCCACTCACTGAACATAAACAAGTTCAGTAGTAGAGCTTTAAAAAGGGTCCCAAGTTTCAGGGACTCAATACTATTTCCCATAGCCATGCCTCTGTCTCATCCTTTCCTTGACGAACTCGTCCCGAGCTATAGTACGCTCTCGTTGAGGAGCAACATTCAGATAGGACAGGTGCACCGCGTAATCGCGGCTGATCCTGCGAACAGGGCCACTGTCATTGCCAATTTCTTCGGCGACGAAGGAAAGCACCCCACCATTATGCGGGTTCCCTGTATTATACTCCAACCAAAAGAAAACAAAAACAAACTACTCAGAAGCATTCCGTCGAACACCCTGCAGGCACTTCGCCTTTCACTTAGTGTTAATAATTACCCCGAATCACAAATGGCAGCAAGGGAATGAAATCATGTTTCGGATAAAAGAAAAGAAACTGGTAAATGAATAGCTAAACGGAATGGAAATCATGTTCATAGCAAGCATCCTTTCTTGCTGAATTGAGATCGATTCGAGCCAACAGACAACAGTCAACAGATTTAGCTCCAAGAAGAAATTGAAGGAGAACTTCTCCTGGCGAAGGAAGGAATATATAAAATAATAAATGTTCGTATTATTATTATTATTAGTTATTAAAACGGCTGAGGCCCAAACTTACGCATATGGGCTCAGAAGGCAGGAAGCCCATCTTGATCAAAACCCTTTCTCAAACCCGATATAACCAGTCACACGAAAACCCTAATTCCAGTCCTCCTTCTAGCTCCAGCTTTGTTATCCTTTCGGAACTCAGGAGGCGGCAGCAGCAGTGGAGTCAGGCAACCATGGGTCGCGTTCGTACCAAGACCGTGAAGAAATCCTCCCGCCAGGTCATCGAGCGTTACTACTCGAAGATGACTCTCGATTTCCACACCAACAAGAAGATCCTTGAGGAAGTGGCAATCATCCCTTCCAAGCGCCTCCGCAACAAGATCGCCGGATTCTCCACTCACCTGATGAAGCGTATCCAGAAGGGTCCAGTCCGTGGAATCTCCCTCAAGCTTCAGGAGGAAGAGCGCGAGCGCCGCATGGACTTCGTCCCCGAGGAGTCCGCCATCAGGACTGACAAGATCGAGGTCGACAAGGAGACTATCGAGATGCTTACTGCACTGGGGATGGCCGACTGTCCTGGAATCGTTGAGGTCGATCCTATTGCCGTCAGCGTTCCGCAGTTCGGCTTTGGAAGGGGTGCTGGTCGTGGGAGGTACTGAAATGTTAAAATGTTAGGGTTTTCAGGAATGACTATCTTGTTTGGCTCTTAGCTTTGTTAATCGAAGAATTCGAATTTGATGCTCGTGGTAATTTTTGGTTAATTGTTTTGGATACTGGAATGCTTTTATAGTTTGTTGTTCTGTTGGTAATGCTTGAATTGAATTCCGCAAACTGTTTGCTCTTTTTCCTGGTTGATTTAAGATGAGTTCTACTTCAGAATCGAAATGAAGCTGGTGTCACTCGATTTATGATTCATTGTTTGAGAATGAAATATCAAATTCGGAGCATTTGTGGCTTTTTCAATACTTTTGAGTAGCAATCAAACGCAAATGCAGGTCATCCTAACGATTTCCTTGCTATACAATGCTCAGTGCAAAAAGGTTGCACTTTCAAAAAGGCAGTAGCCGATGGGGTTGCTATACATAGCACAGTGCAAAAGGTTGCATCTTTTGAAATGCCGCTCCCGTTTACTTGGTTCAGTTGCTTGAATTTGCAATACCGACCATGTTAAGCATGTGTCGATCCTCTTTAAACCTCTCAAGCACGGTGCCCCTAGGTCCATCGTTCTTTTCCTGCTCTCCTCGACCCTGAACAACACCCCAGCATTCTATGACTTCTGGGATTATCCTGCTGTTCTTCGAAAGGCAAGGGCTGCCGAATGTGGTGCAGTTGAAGGTATGCCCTGAATCGAAGCTTGCTGATAAGAACAAACCAAAGTGATTCACTCGTCCTCCGAAACCAATCCCATTTGGTATGCTCTCTGAGCTAAAGTTCACTGCACACTGCCGAATCCAATGCACAGATTTATGAGTTACATTATTATGCGATCTACATATCTGTTTTACTTCCAAGGAATTGAGACGTACCCATTGAACATTAGTGTTAGCTCCAGTCGGTTTGAAAAGCGAGGCCTTGGGATGAAGCTGAAAGAGGAATGACTTCATATCCCCATAGAAGTCGCCGTGCCTCTCCCATGGTTGAGATGCATATCCTCCATAGATGTACCCATCTTTATCCTTAATAACTAGCACAGTTGGTCCCTCGCCGCTCCTATAGTTTCCAGCAAATAAAGGATGAATGTTTCTTTCTACCCATTCGCGACAAATGCATGAATGTTATTGTGGGATATACAGACTACTCACGAAATGCTGCTCACGAATGTGTTGTAACTAGAACCATTCACCGCGCTATGGTACAGGAGTTTCCACTCTTCCAGCTCGTGCTGCGGAAGCGCTCCTCCTATGTGCCAAGCATATTCTTTCCTCAATAGGATCATATTCGAATTAACTTCTTCTCCGTGAACCAATCGAGGAACGTGCGAACCGAGTCTTCCTGCAAAATGACACATACATGAAATAGTCAGGCCATTGGATCCACACAAAAAAGGGCAGTCAGAGGAAATAGTCTGGTAAAGAAACCTGCATCAGGTGGTATCAGTAAGCTCCCCAGGAACTTCCTGGCCGACGGAACAAGAGCAGACCAACTTCGAAAATCGTTAAGGGACATGCCCTTTTCAGCAGGCCCGTTACTACCCTTTGAGAAAGTTGCAGCATCAAGAAAGACATTGACAGTCTCAGAAGCTTCTGTACCAAAGATATTCGCCAGAACCGCAACCAGAACAGATTCTAGATCAGCCCTGATGGTTGGATTCATGATCAAATATCATGAAACAATCAAACTCAACAATAAAGGTAGCAGCAAAAGCAATGGATGACATTACAGAAACTCTCCTAACAAGTTGGGAAAGAACTAGTTTACCTGTCCACAGTAGCATCTCCATTGACATCAAGTAACTGATAGATAAACTCTTCAATTTCATCTTTGCTCCCCTTCTCGTAAACACTCTGCACCACAGAGATTCTCATTTCAGCATCGAAGCACTAATTGCCAATCGATCAAAATTAAACACCTTACCTTGGCAATAACAAGGTCTTCAAACTTAATTCTGCCATCTTTCCGTTGCTGGGAAATCAAATCAAACAGTCTCTGACCTAGAGAACCCTTCAACCCGAAATATTCCTGGAAAACAGTAAGGGAGATATGATCCCCGTTGCTTCCAGATTTCGCTGCCAGAGAAGCGAACAACGATTTGAGGTCGTCCAATTCACTAGAGGAAAAAGCTCTGCAGTGAATCGAATCAGAGCTCTGTAGAGAAAAAACAACAGATAATCATAATTATTTCACAGAGAAAGAGCATAACCTGGTGGCTGAAGTGTACCGAGGATCAGAAGCCGAAGCTGATTGAGAGTTGCCCATCTTCTTCTTCTCCTTCACTGTGTATCCTCTGGAACAAATCCCGTACCTTTTTCTAATGGCTCCCAGAATCTGGACCTAGAAGTAATAACCCACTTCTCATAGGTATCAAAATGTAATTTTATGCCGACAGTCGAGACAACTTAACATAGACAATTACAACTGCGGAAAACCATAGAAAGTTGGTGGGTGGGAGGAGCTCCGACAAACTTAAACAGCTGACTATCGAAACGATCAACGAAATTGCAGAATGCCGAGGCCGTGGGTGGTGGTGTTCCTGTTCCTATTGATTGTATCAACGTCGCAGTTGGAGTGGACGCAGCTGCTCGGCAACGAAATTGAAGCCAAATCAGAGGAAACCGTCAAGGAAGATTGGAAATCCAAAGCAAGGGAAGCTGTCAAAGAAAAGGTTGGAACTTTTTTAAATTTCCTTCCTCTTAAAATCATTTCTGATCCGAATGATGAGTACACTTGTTGATGGGCTCTGAAGCAATTTAGATTTTGAGCTATTTTTTAAGCATGGGAAGCTAGGGTTTCATGGTCGTTCAAACTTGAAAACAACTGCCCTATGAGAAAGTTGGCACTGGAGCACTTTTCTGTTGTACATTGCCTTGCTTCCTCTTCTGGAGTTCTGGGCCAGTTGTTCATTTCAGTTGCTGTGCTTCTTAGAATAAGATTTCAAATCTGTATGAATCGTGCTTCCATTCTCTTATGTATATTTCATTCATTCTGACATGCAATGTGGTCTTTAGCTTAAGGTTACTGCAGATTTTGTTGCCTGTTTATATCTTCTCGTCTCATTTTAAATCTTTTAGTTTCTGATCTAATCCATTTTGTCTGGTTGCTAATGCTGATAGTTATGTGAACTTCTGCAGATTATCCTTTCCCAGGAGAAGAATATTCAGGCGTTGAACGAGCTTGTACAGAATCTTCGAGAACAGTTGTTACAGTGCAAGAGTCTGAATGTTGCTGCAAATTATACATCGATTGATTTGCCTGAGCAGGAATCAATATCTGTCGAGTAGACTTCCGTTACGCACATTGTATATCAGTGCCCTGGTATGTGTAAGTACATGTGTTATCATCTTGTCACAAATTTGACTTCAGGCTCAAAATATTAGGTCAGTACTTTGGATTACCTGTAAACTTTGAATTTGGCCAAATCATCCTTTTAGCCTGAGAGATGTGCAACAAAAGTGGTAAATGGTCCATCATTCTGATTATGAACTTCATATCAACTGCTCTAGTTAATCCTATGTGTATTTCATTTACTTCATATTTCTTGGTAGCAAAAATAATTAAGAGTAACTGTGGCTCTACCTACCCGTGTTACTTTTCTTTTAATTGCAATTTATTACTTTCTGCAGATGCATTTAGTTGCACTTGTGTTTTAATGTCGTATTTCTGTTTCTAGATGCCCTATTTTTCCACTGTAGCTTCTCACTATTTGATGCTTCTCTTTAGCTCCATTTCCTAGCACTTGTTTCCAGTGTCTTGCCTGAAAAGGATTCATATTTATTGTTGCATCATGCATTGTTGGTTGCGATTGCTCTGCATCTCATACCATTCTTAATATCAAGTTTTATGAAGAGGGACCCGGGCTTTTATCTTTCTCTGAGTGTCTGTACCATTGTTTGCAGTATCCGTACATCTACTTCGAATATTTCGAGTCATTGATTTAAATACTTTCACAATTTCATGTCCCTAGTACCATCTTCATTGATCTTCTTGTACTCAATCCAACGAAACTTGACGTTTACTTGTACTATTGTACCATGTCTGTGTAGATAGTCGTTACGAAACTTCCATGCATGTTCAAGTTTGTTCTGACACCTTAAAGATGATATAATTCCTCAAATCATATTGCTTTCTGATGCCGATGTGACATTACTGCGAAACAGAAATCCCCAGAGCGATGAAAGACCCGTGTGTACGATATGATCCATCCATGGTTTCAGAACCTTGCTTGCTGCAGAAGTCTGCAAAGCCCTGACCAGGCATATGTCCAAGTGAAGCATTCCATTACTTGTTTGCTTGCAGCTGCTTAGGAGCCAACTGCCATATTATAATTTATAATTGAACTCATAGAGTCTTGTTGTTTAAGCAGAGTTCAGTTAGCTGTACGAGATCAATAGATAGATGTTCTGCCCAAGAAGAAAGCAGGGGGTGTTCAATAAGTTACTGAGGGAGTTGAAAGTTGCAGCAAAGTGATATTAATTTGTTTGCTTTATGAACTCTGATGGGGAAATAAGTGAGAGTTGGGAAGAAGTCTGTGTTATGTATTGGTTACATCAAACCATAAATCTGTGTGTGGCCTCACCCTAATTTATGATCTCTAAAGTTGCAGCAAATTTGTGTGTACTAGCAGTGTGCTGAAAGCCTTCAAAAGGACAGGACATGTGCAGATTTCTCCCACCGGAAAGAAAACAAAGAAAGAGAAAGAAGAAAAACCCTAATCAAGCTCTCTTCATTGCCTTGCCTATCCTGCTGCTTTCATTAGTGCTGGAGAAACTGATCGTGGTTGATAAACTGTTGCCATCAGGAATTGAAGATCTTTATCAACACAACTAATGCCACAATCATTAATGGCTTCTCTAACTTTTCATTCTAGTGTACTTGTCATTGTGTTGAGGGAAAGTGTGGTTCACTTATGTTTATGGACATAAACACCTCGAAAACTCACTAACACTTGAACACGCGGCCATGTTCGTTCTATTTCTATTATTGATCCTATTTTATTATATACTTTGTATGACTTGCTTGGCATTTTTGAGTCTCTTTTGATTGTGAATTAAGATAGGAGGTGAGCGCATGCATAAAGAAGAAGATATGAACTAGCATTCACTTAAGAGGAGGAAGGATGGTTCCAAGAGTGCTAACTCCAAACTCATACCAGTATCTATAAGTAGAGTTGAGACATTTTTGGTCATAGTAATGGTCAATGGACCACCACCACCACTACAAGTATACAAAGGTTACACAAATCACTCCCAGATGTATCTAATTTCTGAGCCTTGGTAGGTAGCTAGGACTTGAGATTAGCTAGCTAGGTTAAAACAAAATGCCACTACGTACCTACCTTTTTTGTTGACTCTTCACTCAGAGAACTATAATACATACAACCCCACCAAACTTAACCTTGGGGCTTCGGGGAATTTATGTTCTATAGGACCATGCATCATCCTCATGTCACCACATTTTCTATTCTTTTAAATTCTCCATAAATTAGCCATTTTACGGATTTGTTATTAACTAGCTTTTATATCACTATCATATATCATAGGAAAAGGTTTAGTCTTCGACTTATATAGTAGCATCAATCGACTTTCACGGTTTATGAGAATACTCAATCACTTCTCCTTCACTCATTGGTCTATCAGTAGGTTACTACCGATCGACTTACATTGATTGGTATATCTATATGTTCTTCGATAGGATATCCATCCACTAATATAGACAAGGTTTTTATAAACTAACCTATAATAAATGTCATTTATTATTAAGCCTTCTCACCAGAGAGTACATGTGTAGGTCGATACCATTTGTGCTATTGATTTAATATGTTGCGAGGAGGATGGAGTTCACCAGCACTCTGTGTGAACGAGATTCATAAATTGATGCAACCAACGTAGGAGGTTATGCCTAACCAAAGTATGTTTATACCAGCTAAATATACTGTATCAATCTTGGTGGCCAATTAAATTAACTTTTTCAATGAACAATGAAATTATATTTTTAAATGAACAATGAAATTATATTTCAGGAAAATACTAGGAAGAGAAAGAAAAATAGTTTCACACGTGTGAGGTAGAGCACACGTGAGATGTGAAATAAGAAGAGTAGCAACCTGGCAACAAATCTTTGGCATAAATAAAATAATAAATAGTATATATATATATATGTATTGGGAGGCGTTGAAAGTTTTAAAGAGCCTTTAATAGAAATATGCAACTCTGGGTATTTAAAGATGGGGTTCATGGACTTTAATTAACACCCCCACCATTTAAGAAAAAAATAACTACTAATTTCTTTCTCTATTTTAAAGTTCAAATAGATTTAATATGATGACATTTCTTGGTAATCATTATTACTAACATGGATTCCGTGAGCATGATAGTGGAATCGAAAAATGACGGAAAATTACAGTTGTAAAATCAAAATCGTAAAATTTTGTAATTTTTTTATAATAACCGATATCTAAATATTAACAAAACAAAAAAATACATAAAGTAGTTATATAGATGTTGATTAAGTTTATTATCCAAAGTCATGACTAGAAAATAAGAGTGAGAATTAGCCATTTGGTAGTCATCTCAAGAAGAAAATGAGTTGATTCTACACGATTGATATGATTTTAATTTTTACTTGCTACTTAAATAATCAAAATCTATCAGTAAAATAAATGAATTACTAATAACATTTATATTTTTCCTTCTGAGAGTGAAACAAAATGACAAATGAACAATATTTAGTTCAAAAGTAAAATCGTAAAATACATGAAAAATCGTTAATTGTACAAGATTCTAAAATTTTAATCGAGATTTTACCTGATTCCACTAACCATCGATTTTTAGTGAAATCAAAATCATTAGACACCACTGAAATCATAAAACCGTAAGATTTTAAAATCAAAATCGTCAATTAACTAAAATCGTAAAATCTCCTGGAATCGAACATGCCAAGAGGGCAAAATTCATAATATCAACGATTAGCTATATTAATGAGAGATGGAAGTTGCGATTAGCCGATTACAGGAAAAATAAGAACATGTTGTTGTTTAATCCTGGCCCAACCAACAAGAATTAGCTGCCCGGTCTACTTCCCGGTATAGATGGAACATATCGTTCAGTCGTTGGTTACTTGTAAGGATCAATTTCTTGGAGTTATTGAGTGTGTCGAAGTTTTGGAGATTTGCTAGGGTTGGTGGTTCCAATGTTGCAGTGCTGGATCTTCGTCGAAACTTCTACATGTGCTCGTTGGCCTCAAGGCGAAGATCATTTCTCTGAGTACCATGATGCCTTCTTGATCGATCTTTTGCTACATGTATCTGGTCTTGTGATCTTTTCGATGTATTTCTGTACTTGATAGTACTTTCCCTTGTAGTACTTCTAGTGCAATTTCAGGTAAGACTCCCCTCTTGAAATTCCGCCAAGTAAAATACCAAACTGTGTCACCAAATTGATATTGTGCTCTCATTTGCTTTCGTTCGATTGTTAGTGCGGCGACTTAAGACTACTTTCGATTAGAGACAGTCGTTTGTAGTTCTTGCTGCGTAAATCATTCGTAACCGTTTCACTTGAAGATAAACAATAGGATTAAAATCTAGACACTGATTCAGGCCTACTTATACTCTTTTATCAATTAAGCCCAACCGTACCTACAATTTTTATTGCACATCAATGAGGAAATCTTGTCTGTGGATTTCATAGGATTGATTACCCTCACAACTAAATTGAGAGCAGAAGTAGCTGGTACATACAGTGATCAGAGACTTTGAATGTCCATAATGGCAAAGAGTATCCTGGTTACAGAGAGTAGGGTTGATGCCTGATGCTGGAGTTTTTTAGTTGGGAAGATCTGTAAATGGTAGGTTTAATGCCTTCAATTGTTCATATAGCACATCTGTGTATTTATAGTTAATTGTTGTATAGTACGTTGTAATCAATGGTCATTAAAGAACTCCAGGTTTCAGTGGGTACGGAGATCTAAAATAACGCATATGTTTCCCTTACCAAATTCAAACGCGAAGCCAACATCCGGTGAAGGTGAAGGAACATTCCTTCCAAAACCTTTCACCACCAACGCCGATCGCCATGCACGACGGAAACCTGCTCTTCCCTCTACGGTAATCAAAATAGCTGCCCCCGAACGATTTTTCTCGCTCATTGGACTATCCTCTTGAAGCTGCCCCCTAACGATTTCACTATCATGGTTAGGATACGGTAAACTTATTAGAAACAATTAACTCCAACTGGGTGAATACTTTGGTAACAGTATTATGTGCAGTGAGCCATCAATAGGAGCTTGATTGATGGTGGATGATCATTAAACTAAGGTTTCAATTCATTTGTTTCTTTTTATTATATTATATGGTCCAACCATTGTTGACTTTATTATTATTATTATTATCTATTTTATATGTATCAAATAAATGTTAATACGTGCAATCCTTTAATACAGTGAGTTTTTTCAGGCCGGAAATTTAGGACCCATCCATCCCTTATTCCCTTCTCTTCTTCTTTTTTTTACAAAATATTATTTTATTTACAGAGACAAAATATAACATTGTATACAAGTGGGGTAACGGAGAGGTGTTTTTTAAAAGGTCGTAAGGGAAAGCAGGTAACTAAATACTTTACTTTGCAGTCTTAATCTACTCAACTAACAACGGCTCTAAACGCGACAAAAAAAATAGAATGACTCAACTATAACACTACCATGATTGGCTCTGGACACGACAAAACGAAAAGACTCAAAAAACTCTACCCCAACTTAAAAGAAAAACAAACTATTAAACTAAATGCTACACAGCCTGAAAATCAACCAATAATTCAATAAACAGTACTAAACGAAATTAAAGAACATCGAAATTTGGGGGTAGCCGATCTGCACGAAGCCTCGCGTGGGCCGACTGGAAGTCCACATCGACAGTATTATCACTAAGGTGGACAGGGTAGAGTCATTCGACTCACATGCAGCTCGAAACTCGGATCTTGTGGCTCAGTCGGCCGCGATGCTATCATGTTGGGTTCCTCAAACCAGTTGCGCCGATCGAAGGATCGGTGATCCCCGCTTGTGGTGTGAATCCGCGAGGAGCAACCAGTGATATCGCAGGTCCAGATCATAATCCGTGACGACGATTCATGATTGATTGATGGATGCCCTGACAACGCTTTGGTAGCCGGTGGATATCGGTACCCTGACACGTGTCATAATGATATTGGACCTTATAATTAATATACGGGTCTTTCTTTTAAAATTCTTCACTTTGGACTTATCATACAGTTTAATTATTTAATATTTAAAAAACAAAAAGTCCACCCATTCAACTTAACACCGTTATTCTCAACGTCATCATCTTAAAAGCTTGTTTGAAAGTTAAATTTATTGTTTTAGAGGAAAAGATTGATACCTCTAAATATTATATCTCACCTTACCAAACCACCAATAGGTTACTCTTGTAGGGATCAAGTTTTGTCCGATGAAACTTTGCTCGCAACAAACAAACCCAGCAACCATATAACACTGCTAGTACACTTTGTGCTAACTCGAGTATGATTAGATGTTGACTGCTCTTTACAGCATCCCCAAGAATGTGGTGAATTCAAGTCAAGTCTTCTTTACATAGTCCCTTGCCCCGAAAATGGTTGATCCCACTATGTGTACCCATTTCAGTCTGCATACAATACCGACATTCTCTGGTTATGTGAGGACTAAATGAGTAATTATCGAACCAAGATTTGTTTCTGGTAGAGGGCTTACCAAACCGAGTCAATAACTTAGACCAAATCGATTTCGTCCACGGTCTCCGGTCTGCCACTGCTCGCCGATCACGGCTCTCCCTTCGCTGAAGGGCAAATTCCCATCAAATCGTCGAAACAAAAAAATAATAATAAAGGAAAAGCAGAAAATATGACGGAAAGAAGAACATAGAAAATCGTCAAACTCGGTTGTCGGTGGAATTACCCCCGACGATGAATCCGCACGATGCTAAATAGACGGGCTCTGATTTGGTTCTCCTCCCCCGTTCATCAACGTAATGCAATTTCTAATCTAGATTCATCGATTTCGCTTTTACCTTCGCGATTACGCCGCTTGCCGCCGTTACGCCACCAAAGGGGGGCAGAATGCCCAAAACGAGTACCAAAAACCGAACCTTCAAAGCGGATTCGAGCTCTCGTAGTGGATCGATTGAATCTTTTCAGGCCCTTCTAGTCCCGATGGAAGAGATGGGGCGGGTGTCTTCTGTTGGCAAATCTTTGAACAAATGATGGAAGTACATGAAACTTTGAAGGGATATTTGAAGTAGATGAAACAGATGATCGACAGGTACGTAAGTAGTTGAAATTTTGAAGGAAATAATTGAACAGATGATGGAAGATGAACAAAAAATAAGATGAGTAATTTCTATTTTCTCAAACAGACCATCCAAACCGTTAACAGGGATACGCGTAAACGAGTGATGTAATGGTTAATTGTTTATATTTTAAGTGTTAAAACGTTTATATTTTCAATTAATTAAAACTCAATCAATGATATTATATCATGTGATTTTGGATATCAATATTTATCGGGTATCAAAACGCTTGCCATATATACATAAAAAAAAGATGTCATAATTCACAGGTGGTTGGAACTAATGTTTGACTTATTTGGATCCCATATCCCAAGCTAACTTAAGTCCCAGAATAGCTCCATGAAGCTCAATCCAAGTGATGCTACAACTGTGGAGATTAGAGACAAAGGAGCTAAGGACGCCACCCTGGCTATTTCCGGTGAGACCACCGTAGCTACACACTCATTCACATTCAGCACCGAACCATATCAATATGACCTTGACAACGTTGCCTTCTGTAAAACGACATCCACATATATCAAGCATTTCCTGACGACGAGAACTACTTACCGGAAGAACTCTTGAACCCCACACAGATATTTATTGTGAATTTAAAAAATATATAATTTACTTCTTATGAATATTTGAAATTAAGTGACATTTCCGTTTGGATTCTAGAACTGCCCCACCACCAAAATTCAATGTATATTTCTGAAAATGGGCATGCTAAGTTTGGCCGTGGTGGCGCTCTCATAATTAAAAGGCCTTCCCCCAAACTTAAATCACTCCATTAACTCAAACCAACCAGACACCACCACTCACTTCTTCAACCAATTTCTTAATTACTTTGAATAAAGAAAATCAATTTCTTTATTAATTACATATCATTACTAAATATAATATTATGATATAACAATCTAAGGGTCATTCTTTTCCCATAAAGAATATTCATGGATATTGAGTATCATCTACTACATTTTTATAATATTTTTATATATTTCTAGTTTCCTATAAAAATTATATATTTTAAAATTAAGAATTTTAATATTTTAGTTCAATGTTAGAATTTATGATATAGTATTGGGATTTGAAGTTTAATTTGTTAGGTTTATGATTTATTAATTTAGATTTATTTTTTACGCAAATTGTATACTTATTTATTAATTATGAAACTCGAAACATACATCATTCAAACTTTGAATTAAAAAGTGTGGAGAAGCCTATCTGGTAATGGGTGACTCGGAAAACTTCAATTTGCCGCTCGAGCACGTGAGCAATCTTATTACTATCTCTTCTCATAAAACTAACCATAAACGTCCGAATAACGAGTTTTCCGATACTTATTGTCAGGGAAAAAACTATTAAAAGTACTCTAATTACAATTATTAAAAAATGTTCATTAAAGGAAAAGGTCAACGTGTGAACGTCACCAAACACTGCAATTCCACATTACAGGAAAGCCAAATATTTTCAGCAGTCGTACATAATGGAAATTTGATTTGCCCGTAATTGGGAAGTTTTTGTCAAATTGCAACCTTTATAAATTGAGATATTTTTTTGGAACAATACTTTAAAAAACAATTTTTGGAAAATATAAGACAGCAACATATATATTTATAAAGCAAGTTATACTAGTTGATAAAATAAAGCAAACATCAACAATAACAATATAATAATAAATATCAAAATTGAATAGTTAACACTACAAATTTAAGAAATTGTTAGGACCGAAAACGAAATAAGTTAGGTCCAACCATGTATGTGAAGTTAGTGGAAAGTACATATATGTTACGAATTCAATATATGAGAGTCAAGAAAACGAAGTGTTCATAATGGGGAAGAAGAACGAATTCTTTGCTAAAAGTAATAGTAATATATACCTTTTAATTATGACAAATACACTTTTAAATCCCGAAAATACATGTCGAAAGTCAACGAAGCATGCAAATGGCATAGTGCATACAGCATACCCAGGCACGATGCTTTTTTACATACGTACCCCTTCTTTGCAAAAAAAAAGAAGGTGATAAATAAACCAAAATGATAAAAGTTGAGCAATTTAATTATAATAATAAATTCAATGAACCTACTCAAAGGTCATTAATAGTAGTAGGCTGCCTTCCAATATATTCAACGATTGGGTAAGTAATTGAAATCACAATACACAAAAACTATTAATTGTGGATTTGTATTTAATGGTATCACATGGCTACAAGCTGGTGATGATATATATCACTTGATTTCCTCTTTTTTTTTTCTCTAAATTATTAAACAACTTATGGTTTTAATTTTTGCATTTACTCCACTACTTGAATTGTGGGTTTTTAATATCAGCTGTACTGTTGAATTTATTGTCCTTGAGTATTAAAACCCATCCCAGGGAAAAAAAATTACAGACTGTAAAACTTGCGGTGAGCATGGATCGAACACTACACCTTCAGATCTTCAGTCTGACGCTCTCCCAACTGAGCTATCCCCGCTTAATGTCAATTAACCTAGATGTTAGATCAAATATTATATGGGTTGGGCATGATTTCAAGTATATAGAAGCCACAAATTATTTATTTTCCCATGTTGTACCATAATCTAAAATGGTATACTAAAAAAAGTACAAAGAGTCACGATTTGTTACGATTCGGCTGAGGGAAACGATTTGAAAAAGTTCAAATAGTCTAAGATGATGAGGAAGAGGTAGGATTTGTTGTGTTTTGGCTAGGGATTGATTCCTAATAAATTTGTTGGGGTTTCTTATGTGGAATATAATTATTGAGGGTCGATCATTAAAATCAAAAAAAATTTTGGAGTTTTCTATAAAATTCCAGTTTGAATTTTTTTCCTTTAACTCGATTCTACCTCTTAAAATAATATATGATTTGCATTGAGATTCATTATTTCTTTAAAAAAATTAAACTTTCAATGTTCCATAGATACATAGCAGTTATATACTTGCCTTATATTTGGTTGACATTAGTTTCTTTGGTGTTTTCTATTAAATTTTTATGTGGATTTGATAAGGGTGACGAAAAATAAATTGAGAACACCTCTATTACCATTCCAATTGTAAAAAATCCATGAACTAAATCCACATCATATATCTCACATCAAGTGTGGTTATATAGTACATAGTTGGAACAAAATTAAAGAGAAGTCCAACTTATCGAAATCTCTAATCGAATTAACTAAAAGACGGTATATTTATATACTTGTTTCTATAAAAAATACGAGTTGTTACTAACTCCAGTTCGGACCATATAACTAGGTCATTAATTCAACATAAAATTTACATAGATGCTATATAAAATTAAGAAAAAAGAATTAAGAAATCACGAGAATTAAATATAACTTTCTAGATATTTTCAAAAAAAAAACATGACTTTCTAGATATTGCTAGCCCAAAGTAACATCAAAATAATAATTACAAAATTTCCCACCAAAAAAACTCAAAATACTTCCTACTTGTTGTCCCCTGATGAAGTGTCTAAAACATGTACACAGTTTTCACAGACATCTTATAGTTTTATGCCTCTTCCCTTACCTCCGTCGCCGGCGACATAGATTGGAAAGAGCTCCCCCAAGTCACAGCTTAATTTTTTTAGCTTTCAAAGTTAATCGATTCAACCCAATGTATTGAACCACCCTCGTAAATCTGCGGCTGTCCATTGTTGCTGTGTGTTAAAAGGGCAGTGAATGAAGAGTGGTGGGTTTTGGAGGCTTTGCTTGCACTTAGCAGTATTTACTCCAAAGTCTCCTCCTTCTGCATACTCCTTGAGATTTTTTCCCCATTCATTAATACATTTCTTGGCCTCAATTAACACTCTCTTCTTCTCCTCCTTGCTTTGCTTCTACTACCAGCACTCTCAATTCAATTCCATTCAATTCTCTCTCACTCTCTCTTTCTATCTCTACACCCTCCACCTCTCTTCCTCTCCTTCACCATAATTAATTTAAGCTTTAAAGCAAACCCCCCATCTCATCTCTCTCTCTCTCACACCCATCATATTTTCCAACCTTGTTGTATATAATGCCCTAACTTGTTCGAACCCACCACCACACCCCCTCCCCATAAACTGTTCCTAATTACACCTCAATAGCTCAAGTTCCTCATCTAGGTTCTCCAGGAGTTTCAGGGGTGCACCCTTTCAAACAGGTTTATTCAAAAAAAAAACAGAGATGGTTCAATTCAAAAGATGCAGCAGTAAGAGTCATGCGAACTAACTTGTTTTTTTTTTCTTTTGACGGCAGGATGAGCAGAAGGAACAACAGCAACAACCCGAAGCTGGAGCTGAAGCTAAACCTGTCGCCACCCAGAGGCGGGAACAACAACAACAACAACAACTTCATGAGGGTAGATTCGCCTAGCCGATCGGCCACGGTGTCCCCGACTTCGCCGCCGAGCTCCTGCGTGTCGTCTGAGATGAACCAAGATGATAGCAGCGGCGGGTTGAGGTACTCCAACAGCCCTGAAGCAACTTCCATGGTGCTTGTCGGTTGTCCGAGGTGCCTTATGTACGTGATGCTCTCTGAGGATGATCCCAGATGCCCCAAGTGCAAGAGCACCGTCTTGCTTGACTTCCTCCATGACAGCAGCAACAACAACTGCAACATGAGAGCTAAGAAGTGAGGAGGGCAGGGCAGGGGAGAAAGAGACTCTTTTTTCTTAGGACTTTATTATGAGTGGCTCTGTAGGCAAATCTATTTCCTTTCATTTTCTTTCTTCTAGATTATCTCTTCTTCCTACCCATGGTAAGTAGCGCTATCTGCGCTCCACTTCTCAGCTCCATTCTGTGGCAGAAAAAACAAAAGCATAAAAAAAAGCTACCAAAAGAATGGGAAAGTAAGTCAATTGAAGTGGAGCGCGAATAGCACTGCTTTTCTTTCATTTCTTCTTCTTCTTCTTCTTCTTTCTTTCTATGTGGGAGGGTGGTAGGAGTCTAGTTTCTCTGCTTTTCCATCTGCAAAATAGGATTAAATATTATGGGAAACCTCAGGAGGCGGTGAGGGGTGTTTTCTGGTTTAGAAGGAGGATCACATGTAAAACTGGCTAGCTACGGCTGACCAAATGTTTCCTATGACTAAGTACTTTTGATATGGGCTTTCTCTTTATGTATCTATATCTTTTGCCACCTATGTTGTTACCATCAACTAGGCGTCTAGGCAACCAATGACACAATGCCACATCATCGACATCAGCTGGAGCAATGACGCAGTGTGTGAATCTAAAACAGAGGTTATTCCTCTCTGTGCTTGTTTGTTCTTTTCACTAGCCTAGAAAGATGGGGGGAAGCGAGAAGTGAAACAAAAAACACCACTGTGACCACCAAGTTAGAAGCTCTTCTCTCCCTTTTTTTTTGTACTTGGGAAAGAAGGCAGCAGTTGTAGAAGATGGTACGGCTATGACTCAAGAGGGCCCCACGGTTCTGTACACTCAGGAGTCAAAACTCAAAAAAGAGCTTCGTGAAAGACAATCCACGGGACCAAACAAAACCCATATCTATGATGTTGCCCATCCCCACTCCCAAGGGAAAAAGAGATGACAAATAAACCAGCAGAAGGGCTGTGTCCACAGACAAAGTCTGGTTGTGTTCCTAGTACTGATCAAAGGGATACTAAGATAAGATCACATATTTCAACTAAAACGTTGTAAACCCAAGATTAGTATAATGATGAATCAACTTGGTATTAGACAAGCTAGCAGTAAGATGAGAAATAAGTGGTACAGTCAGAAACAGAACATATCAGGCAAAATCCATGCCATGAAAAGGACTCATCTTCTGATAACTAAAGTTAATGGGTTGTTAATCTTAATTGGTGGAGGTGGAGGTGGAGGGGAGAAGGGCAATTGGGTAAATGAAGAGGGTGGGTTGGGTAGGTAGTTCGAGCATTGAAACAAAAGGGGGACTATAGCAGATTGAAAGGCCATTAAAAACAAATAAATGCAAAGAGTAATTGAGACAGTTGAGAATAATGAAAGGCAAGGGTGTGGTATTACGTCAAGATGATAAATACAAATTTAATATCCAACCCTTCAGCCAGCCATCTATATTTCTTCCTGTGTTCAATATTTTGCTTTCCTTTTCACTACTACTCTTCTCATCTCTTCACTAAATGCCACCTTTCTGGTGCCATTCTCGATTTTGGTAAGTGGAAACATTTTCTTCCCTTCCACCGCTCTCTCATCTCTTCTCCATGTTCCTCTCATTCAATTCTTTCTTCTGTCTCCCTTATTACCCTGTTCACTTCTCCTCCCTCATTTTTTTCACCTATCAACCCTTCTTTTTCTTCTTACCACCTACACACCACTCTTTCTCTCATCTCTAGTTTCAGAGGATGGATATATTAATAAACGAGGAAAATATCCAAGAAGGTAAATTTAGCTAATATGTAGTCTATAAATGCTCTAGCATGTTGTTGAAATAACCTACAACAGAAAGATCAGAGAGAAAGACAGGGTAGGTCATGCAGATAGAATGGTCCAATGAAAACAACTTGAGGTCATTTCGTCATGGAGACTCAAACTAACGAGAAACAGCCAGCCACACATTAAGGGGGGCAGGGAAAAATTGCCTACCAACTTTGGGGGCATGGCTGGAAAACCACTGACTGGCTTATTGGATGGGAGCATCTGCAAATTCTTAAGAAAGAAAATGAAAATCAATTCACAAAAACAATCATGATGAGATGGATTCATCAGTCAGTGGTAATTGCTGAAGATGAAGAGAGTTCAATTTTCACATTCGGAAGGGGAACAGGGGAATCATACCATACCACCCATCAAGCATATCAATTAAATGATAAAAAAGAGACAAAGAAAGGCTTTAAATCTTTGATGAAAAGAAGTTACTCGTTCTTGTCCTTTAATCTAACTTTTCCATACATAACTACATGCTATCCTAGAGAAACAACTTCTCTCCAACTGTGTAACATAATCATAGACATTAATACCGCAGTGATAAAACTAACACAGGCAACGTGCAAATTGTCAATCGCTTTTGTGCCTGTATCTTCATCATGAGTGTGTTTTATTGACATCAAATCTAATTTGACTAATCTGTATGGTCCATACAGAGTGAAACGTTTCAAACTTGGATTCCTCAAATGCCAAGGAACTTTCCTGAACGGAAGACTAGAACAGCTTGCTCCAATTCGCAACATTTATTTAACAAGAAATCACTTAGAGGTTCTTCAAGTGACGGCATGCACGAACTTCTAACTTAACACGATAAGTGAAGTCAGTGGATAGTCTGACTGGAAGGAAAAATCACAGATCCTGCTTAATTCCAAACTTCAGGAACGGACCTACAAGAAAAGCAAATTTTAATTTCGGAGTAGAATTCGCTGAATCTTTACCTTTTGGAAGCATCATTTTCTGTGCTTTCATGAATGGCCAACCTGCAGATATAACAAAATCTTACCAATTGTAATTGGTTAGTTCAGATAAACTAAACTGGACACAAGATGCATCAATCTCCCTGAAAATAGAAAATGTCACCGTAAAGCATTTACTGCAGTGACAATGGTTTTATGCAGAGCATCAAAAGGAAGAACCAATGACTCAAATCAATTTAAGAGCTTTACCTTCTGAAGTAACAGTTTAGACATCATAACAGCAAATGATCAGTGTTAGCAGCCGGATCCAGTTAATTGGATATTGGCACTGATGTACATGTTCGTCTTTACTTTGGGCCTCCAATGGATAGTCCAAGTTCGTATTTACTTTGGGCCTCTAATGGATTAAGCCTTCTTCTAAGCTTACAAAACAAAAAACAAACCCCTAGGCCCTAGCAATTATTTTAAAATAATTCTTTTTTTGGCCAAATGGATACCGCCCTATGAACAATATTCCAACGTTTGTTGCCCTTCTCCTTTTCCGTTACCCTTTTCCTATATAACTCCGTCGTCTGCCATGTTCCTCCGCCTCCTCTTCCTCCTCCGCCATCTCCGCCTCTCTGATCTGTTCGTTTCCATCACCAACGAAGCCACCTCAGGTTGTCTCCGCTTCTTCTTCCTCCTCTGGATGCGCTCTGTTTTCAGACCGATCCTCCTCTCCCCCAACAATCAGCCATGTCTAAATCCACCGACGAAGAGTCGATCGCCTCCCCGCCGCCGCCGCCTTTTCCTTCTTCGCCCTGCCGACCTGTCATAATCCGATCGGTGTGGGCGGAGAATCTCGTATCGGAGTTCTTGGTAATCCGGAAAGTCGTAGAAAAGTACCCGCTGATTTCCATGGACACGGAGTTCCCAGGCGTTGTGATTCGCGCGCAGGGCGTCGAACAAAGTCATCGATCGCAGGATCCGACGGGAAGGTATGAGATCCTCAAGGCCAACGTTGATGCGCTTAAACTGATCCAGGTAGGGCTCACGCTCGCCGATAAGGAAGGAAATTTGCCGGATCTTGGAACTGGGAATTGTTATATATGGGAATTCAATTTTCGGGATTTCGATGTGTCTTGCGACTATCATGCTCATGACTCCGTTGACCTGTTGAGGAGGCAGGGGATGGATTTCGAGAAAAACAGAAAGGAAGGAGTTGAGGGTGTGAAATTCGCCGAGCTGATGATGTCGTCGGGGCTGGTGTTGGATCCCTCAGTTAGTTGGGTCACATTTCACAGCGCTTATGATTTTGGTTACTTGGTGAAGTGTTTGACTCAGAAGCCTTTGCCCGATGGCTTGACTGAGTTTCTAGATTTGGTGAGAATGTTCTTTGGGGACAACGTTTATGACATTAAGCATTTGATGAAGTTTGGGGCGAACTTGTTTGGTGGGCTTGATAGGACATGCAAGACTTTGGGTGTGGAGCGGGTCACTGGGAAGAGTCACCAAGCTGGTTCAGATAGCTTGGCGACACTCCACGCCTTTCAGAAAATGAGAGAGAAGTACTTCAATGGTAGGGAGGATGGAGCAATAGAAAAGTACGCAAATGTTTTATATGGATTAGAGCTGCCAACTTCATAGTTCTGTTGGGATGGTTCATTTGATTTATAGATGCAGCTTTCTGTCTTAGAAAGGGAGTTCCTTTCCTGTATACATTTTGGTTTCCATCAAGATATTAATATTAAGCTATCTATTCAATTAGTTTGAGCTTCTCTATTTGTCTTTCTATCTTATTTGGAATGGTGCCAACTCTGTTTTGATGAATTATAATGATTTGATCTTGTGAGTGTAGCCTTCAATACTACACGATGTATTGAATCTGTAGTATTGTTTGCACTATGCGTTAACTTGTGATGTCTAGGACTGCTAATCTTTCTGGTATGTGTTCATTCTTGTTCGGCAGCAACCTTAGTGGTGATTCTTACAGCAAATTGACTTGAACTTTAGCCGGGGAGCATGAGATGCTCCCAGGTAAGGCTTAGTTGACTTTTTGTATCACCAAGTTCAATGATTCTGGAATTATGTTTGCTGATGCATCATAGGTGGGGTTACATTTACTTTGAAAGGTAACAGCTAGCAATTGCATTCATATGAATGTGATATACATGGCCAAATGGATGACACAGTTATTGTTTTCCTATGATGGAGTAGGGTCGATTTACAGAAGTTGTTGACCCAGCTGATTGGGCTGTTAGGTTGATCTTTAGACTTACAGAAGTCAATGGCAATCTGGTTGGACTGATAGGTTGATCCTTAGACGTGGATTTGTTTATTGGTATAAAACCTTAATTATTGTCGTTCTAGGATCTGATTCTTCGTCCATATCATGTTAAATTAAAGTCTATGAGTTAGGAAATTGATGTCTGACCAAAACCTTCTATCTATTTTCTGACGTATCTGGTAGCATTGCTCTATAACATTCCTTGGAGTCCCTGCCTTGGAACCAAACTGAAAGGTGTAGCTTGGGAGAATTGGGTCGGGAAAAGAATGTTATTGACCCTGGATATTGTTTTCAGTGTTATGCTGATGCTGATGCTGATTTCAGAGGACTTTGGCAACACTTGAAGTTTTTGAAAGCCCTTCGTTTCCTGTATCCTTGGTGATAGCTGTCTGTACTCCTTTTCATGTGCAGAAGTGTTGGAAAACTTGGAATGTGTAATATTGGTCGGTAAGGGGTTGCTGGCCCTGGAGCATAATTCTTCATAGAGGAAGTAGCAAGCTTGGTTGCAAGAAAGAGGTAGTATGGTAATAACTAACCATATTTCAGTCACTCCCTCCGTATTTAGTGCAGTTCTGATTTCTTGCCCCATGTCATCTATTTTTCTTTAGCGGTGTGTTTATTGGAACAACTGAAAGATCAATTAATTAAGATAAGAGCATGATTCAGCTATGTGTACGCTTCCATTGTAATTCTACAAGGGTGAGGATTCTTCCTCATGATTGTGCTTTACCCGCTTCTTATATGGTTGCTTAGGTTTTCTGCCTGCGGTTGTAGACTATTACCTGTAATTGTTTTGACTCAGTTTTTTCTGGTTGCTATATCCCTGAGTCTCATGCTACAATTAACTGTGAAAATTCAACTCTAACCTTGCATTTCCTGCATCTTGGTGGAGATCTCAAGGCATCAGGCTGCACATTTCATTTATTAAGGATGGAAGTCGTACAATACTATGCCATTCTATATAAGTCTGGACTTGAACATATTAGCATTGATGGATGCGATGCCACTTGAGAACTCTGAAGTCTGAAGGCTCCTTCCCTGGTTATAGCATTTAATAACATTATCCCTTGTATTCTTAATACATGATGATAACATTTTCTCTCTTTATACTCCCCTGGCAGCGTCATTTCGTGGTTCTAAGATGGCTGAAGCCTTGTTCCATCATACATGTACTGCGAAAAATTACCTTGTCCATGAGATTAGCCCTGTCAATTTTATTGAATAGTAGCCTCTTTCTCTCTGCTTGATCCTTTTTGTCATGCACTATACATGCCATATAATTTAGCTGTAGCTGCTCCAAGTGCTACAAAGTTGTAGCCAATGAGAATACGAAAACATGAGCTTTGCCATTTTGTTCATAATTCCATTGCAGGACCTGAATGCGACTATCCCAGTTTGCTTGTGAGCTTCAGTGATGTTTTATTGATAGTATATAGCAGTAAGAGGACCACCTCGGAAATTACATATATTTCCCTGCGCTGTTACATATTTGAGGAAAGGAAGGACCACTTGCTGAAGAAAGCAATTTCGCGTCTACTGCAATCAATGCAGTGGGGAAGTGGTACGTACAGCTGCCATGAAGGGTTATTTGGCAGAGTTTGAGCAAGATTATGTTTCATACTTGAACAGGCTTATGTTTCATAAGTGTTAGTGATACGAAGGTCCCATTTTTTTTACCATTAACTGTGCAATCTTTAGTCCTTTACTTGCTTAACATTTCCTGCTGCGCTCTTCATCACTATTTTTGCAGTTCATACCCGAGGATTTGACAGCGACCATGCATTCTCCTCTTATCCTGTGACTGAGTCCCATGTTTGGCTATGAGCTATGAAGTCTGTCTCTGCCGTTCGTCAAATTAATTGTTTGACGAACACTGCAATAAAGCTGAGCCACTGATTAGTGATTATGTGTTAGCATATACTCTCATGACCGAAATTTTTTACTTTCCTTGTCATGAATTGAATTTCCTCATTTTATACTAAGAAACCTCTTTTCTTTTGAAAGTGTAGGTAACATGCTGGAGATGTAACAGTGTTCTCACTCATCCCTTCCATTATTGTATCTTCCAATGGTTGTGTGGATTCTAGGGGGAATCATTTGGACTTTGGCAAAGGTTCCGATTCCGGTTCGGGTTCGAGGTGAGAAATCTAAAGGGGTTTTGATGGAGATGGATCTTTGGAGTGGGTTAGCTGGAGATTCCTTCTTCCTCTGCTAATTGGTACTTTTGTTAAGAGGAAGTAAAGCCAAAAATTGAAAGAGCGCCAAGCAATCTCTTTCCTGGTCTGGTCACTGGGGGGCATATGGCCCAGTAAATGGTGGTAGGCCTTCTTCTCTGCAGATTCCATATTATAATTGCCTGCTTCTTATGGCTAAGCCCGGATTGTGACCATTACGAGTCGCGAGAGGCGGCAATCGGAAACCCGCTTTTATACATGCTCGAGGATACCCGCTTCTCGAAAACCTAGCTATTCGAGACTTGGAGCATGGTTGATACTTTTAAGCTCACAACAAACATTGACATGACATCTGATGTAATGTAACATTGTAACCCGCCTAGTCCCAGCGTTTTAGTTTATGTTTTCTTTGAAGCCCCTGCTGCCGTACAGCACAAGAGAACATCATATCATATAAATTTAGCTACTTAACCAACCGCCTATATCAAGCCAATTAATCCACTCATGCCCACATTCAAACTCATACCAACTTTAGCAATCCGACACTCCACAAAACATTGACAGAGAAGCATCGTATTTTTAGTGCTCTTTCTGGGATTGAAAAGTGTGCTTCGAAGTTTTTGAGAAAACGTTTGTTTGGAAGTTGAGTCTTGTAGTGGTAAGTCAAAACATAACGAAATCATAATTTACATTCCAAAAGTACTTTAAACTCGGGTGTATCAAAATTCGGCCCTAAATAAAAAAACATCGGTTTTACGAAAAATAAGAATTTTGCTTGGATATACATTATTCCGTTCGAAATCTAGACATCAAACAACTTCTAAATATACACCCGTTACAATTTTGCAAACGAACAATTCAATATGGTGCCCCCTTGGAAGATTTTTTCGTATAAACAAATTATTGAAGAGACATAAAACATTATGGTACGATGGTGCATAAGATAACATGTTAACCATAAACTCGAATTTAACATGTGAAACTATAAACCCACATGACTTCTTCCCACCACACAAAAAAGAAGAGCCCATGAAACCAGACTTTTAGTACACACCCAATTAATGCGGCGTGTGAAACCTATGTAAGTGGTTCATTGACAGTCATAAAAATGGTGGCCAGAAACCGGAAGCAAATTGACCATCCACTATGGTGAGATGTAGGTTTGGTAACGGTCGGGTTTGTGGATGAATAGTTGATATTCGTTATCCATTCGTTGTAGTTTCGGGTTTAGGTAATACCTGCTCTATGTAACCTTTCGAGTAATAAATGTCATACTATGCCCATACCCCGTCGGTTTTCAGGCGGATTTCGATTATACCAGGAAAATTTTGAAATTTAATGCAAAAAATCAAAAAACTATATCATTTCTCAAACACTTAAACTTTATAAATTATTAATAAACCAATATCAAATTATACAACTCAAACATTTGATTATTTTATACACTATATCTATTAAAAATAAACTAAATAACTATTGTATACATAAAAACATCTCATTATAAAAATATTTTAATAGAAACTTCATTAAACGATTCGGGTTCGACTCGGATACTACAATATTTATACCCTACCCGTACCCACACATATCGGGTTTCGGATTAACCCATACTCTAAAAATACTCAGTCAACTCGAGTTTTACCCTGTTTGACCGAATCAAATCCGGCCGGATACCTATAATATCGGTTATGATCGCCGAGTCTACTAAAATGTAAAAAAGTCAAATCTATACTCAAATTTGGTTTTTTTAGCTTTACGAAAAGTGAATTTGATGTAATAGTTGCATGGCTAAACTTGGCACTTCACCATTTAGTTTTTCTTTAAATTGTTGATTTCGTAATATAAAGTACATATTTTGTTCATTATTTTTATTTAAGTTGTATTAATTAATTAAATTAGACATTCTGATGTAATATTTTTTTTTAATTTGGACATCAATTATTTTTCATTAATATGACGTCATCAAAGATAACAAACGGGAGCCAATAAATCCAGGCCAGCTGGATTCCACTGGACAATTAAATTAAAACCAACCCACTCGCGGTGGCCTTGCTTCTCGAACACTTGCCATCGGATTGGTCAGTTTTGGAGTGTTTCTTTCACTCCCCTGTCTGGGGTGTATTAAATTCTGCTGACTCAACATCAGTGTGGGCCTGTGAGATGGTGTTAAATTTAGCTATTTGGCCAATTATTTTAGCTATTTTAATTTATTGGATATATAGCTCTCTTATTGTAGCTGTTCTTTGAGTTAAATATGGCTTTTTTAGCCATTTCACTCTCCAAGTTACAATGCAAGACAAAAAAATGATAACTAAAAGTCTTTGGCCCAACATTGGACCGACTCAGTGGACTCGTAAACGAGCGTAAGTGGGCAGGCACAATATCGCAGGTTGGTAGTTGATCTTGTCTCAAAGTGAGCCGAGCTCAATTTGGTGTGGTTGCGGCAGTGTCACTCGGCGGTCATGGCCCTGATGAACTTGATCATTATATAAAACTTTACATAACCTTTGATTTCAAAACTTCTATATAAAACATTTCCGTTCTCAGATTAGAAAACCCTAAACGACAACTTAAGTTGGCCCATCGCTGCCGGTTCCGTGAAAGGGATTGCCGCCAAATTAGTTGAGGATTGTTCTTGGGGGTTTTGAAACTTAGGAGTCGAGAAATGAAATGCACATGGATTAGGGATATTTTCATATATGTTGGTCCAATTCTGAAAGGGAAAATCAAGAGAGGACCACACAGCCATTCAAATCTTTAGCCACCACGCATGGTCCCCTAGCTCCCAAACTTGCACTGTGAATCAAAATGACACGACTTGGGGATTATTCGAAAACTAGTGCTTGAGGTGATTAATGGTTAACATTTGATGATGTTCCATGTCCAAGGATATATGAAGAGTAGCAATCGAAGATGATCCCAAAAAGGGTCTTAATTGGGGGAGTTAAGACACGCCATATATCTGGTCCTGATGCGACGTTGCATGTTACATACATGTAGGGCATTGGAGGACCAAACCCAACAACAGTTGCAATCACTCCCATAAATGTAACCTGCAGTGATGGACACACACAACACAGCACATACATTACATAATTGATTACGTTGTAAGAATACCACAATGACGAGTATATACACAGTATACTCTCTCATTTCTTCTGATAATATTCCTCAGCAGAGAAAACTAAAGGAAATGGTTTATCCACGGACTCATCCCCATGGCCGTATCTATCCAAATGAAGAAACAGAAATTGAGTCTGTCGTTCTCATGTATGTCTCAATCTCCCCAACTGGATTCCATATGGCGAACACGTGACCTCATCATCATTTCTGATCTTCTTCTGTCGCTACGGTATGATTGCCACGACCAACAATGCTTGGGATTGTGGACGCCAACACTTACAAGCTGAAGGTAATCAGAGACCGATCAAACATTGCAGAACTAGCTAGCTGGATGAATATGTATCTAACTATAGGAATTTCACTCACTTGCTTTAACTTGGAGAGTAAGAAAGAACATTCATCTAAACCATTAAAAATAAAACTACGGAATACCGGCTGCAGTCTATCCCAAAACAGTTGTTTTGTTCTCTGGATTATGAAAAATTAACCTTGATGATGGATTGATTTCACGATTCTTTTCTTTTAAACAAAACCAATAATGGTTTCTTGATTTCTTCATTTATTCCAACAGAATGGTATTCTCATTGATTAAGTGGGGAAAAGTTATTGATTACTTTGGTCACTGGACTTCTTTTTCTTACAACAATCACTGGACTTCGCACCATCAAACCTGTTACACAATAGTCAAGACCGTTACGTAATGTTTAGGTAACAGCAAAATTAAACACGTTACGTAAGAGTAAAGGGCGTTACGTAAGGCTTACGTAACGGCAGTTGTTCCTTACGTAATAGGCAAAATTAAGCCTCTTACGTAAGACTAAAGGGTGTTACGTAAGGCTTACATAACATATATTATTCTTTATGTTACGTAACCTGCTAAACTTACTATTGCAGGTCACTAACTCAAAATCACCTTACTTTTAGTTAATTCAAATCTTCATCCACCAAAGGAGAAGAACATAAGAAAGTGTTGGCGCCTCCCGTCACACACTGTCCAGTCCTTATTACTTGGGGGTACTACAGACAATATTTGTATTGGGTCTATAATCAGTTGAATTTGAGTCGTGTCGTCTAGGATTTTTTTGGATTCCTTGCAATAAAGATGACGTGGTGTTGTTGTGAGTTTAGGGGGCGACGTAAGAGTTGAAAAGAATATAATGAAATGGATAAAAAGAATAGATACCGAAAGATATGTTTCTTTTGTAATTATGACGGTCTGCATTTTACAATAATAGCAATATAATATTTATAGTTCAGTAACTATAAAATGAAAATATTTATATATAAACCCGGCGTTGATCTGTATGGCTTCATCCTAGCCATCGATCCCATAAAAATAATCCAGACAGCTGAGTTGATGCAGCTCATTGAGATTTATACACTAAAGAGACACATCTTCCACTATAACCCATAGATTTAGGCGGGAGCGGCCAACCTTTCAAGCAGTCAACTCCTAGACGGTTGACCTTTTATTAGGCTATATTGCCTTAGCAGGGCCATCACACACTTGTCCATCACTGTTAGTTTGTTAGTAATAACAACACTATAAACTATCTTAAAGAATCGGCCAAATTGATAAATCATAACCCTCAAAATTAAATACTAAATACTTACTTCTATGTTCTATTATTCTAAATCCCAATTAAACACTAAATTAAAACATCAAAATTCTAATTCATAAAAAAGTATTTTAAAAATAATATAAAGCTATCAATAATATAAAAACTGCCACATCACCGATTAAACAAAATCTGAGATGCCACGACATCAATCAAAATGCAAACATTTCAATATGAAACTGCCATACTAAATTACTTTGTCCGGCTGTTCATTTGCTGAATTCAATAATGTTTTGGGCCTAGAACCAGATCAGCAGCGGCTAAAATCAAAGGTCCCGCTCCTGGGCCCTAAGACGTTAAGTTAATTGTTGTTGCTTTGATTTGAAGAGAAAGACTAAACCTAGACCCCTGCTATAATTATATTGTTGCCGTACGTTGTCACATATCTGGCACGACACAAATGCACGTATGGGTAGATCGAGTTAAACACAAGATGGGCTAATCACTAACTAACACAACGCAAGTTAAATTAATTAAATGGGTGGGTCGTCGGGTCTTCTTCAATGTGCGGTTAGCTGATGTCTTTCTTCAGTTGTCCACATCATAATTATAAACATGAAGCGAAATTGCAGACTGCCCAACGACTAACCTATTCATCATCATCTCTCTATCTCTATCCAACGGCTAACGTACAGCAACCAACAGACACTATTGCTGCTAGCTAGCTGCATGCTCATCCTTTGACAATTGGCCACTAGTACTTTTCTTAAATGCCAACCCCTTCTCTTCTCTTCTTTCCTAGGGGACTAACCACCAGTACGACGTCCGTTTAATCATAACACGTAATTTCAGTATCCACCAACCCCAACCATCTGATCTCTTCTTGTCTGTGTTGAACCAATCCAGTCGTCTTTGAGTTATCTGTTCATGTCTCATCTCAAATCTCTTTTCTTCAAGGTGTGGTTGGTTGTATTTCTCGCTAGGAAATACATAACATGAGATTTCTATACTTGAGAATCGGTTGGGTTTGATACTTGTGTGAGCACCGTCTCACCTCTCTTCTAGTCGAATGCTATGAAAAGTTTAAGGATCTTGATTCATAAATATGTTTCATCTGATAAGGAAGTGTTGAAATGGAAAGTTTGCATCAACATGCATGTATTGGCTTAGGTCATGTTTGGGTAACTACAAGGCGTAGAGAGGGAAAGATAACCTCTTTCTCCTGTAATGAAATTTTGAAAACATAAAGCGAAAATAAAAGAGAGGCAGTTCCCCACAATAAATGTACGTACGTACCATAAAATTTAATGACTTCAACCGATACATTTACTTCCCCTTGCTATATTCATAATGACAGTTTACTTTACTTTGCTCTCTCTTCATTAATTCATTCCCACCAAATCCACCCAAATAACTCAATACTTCTTTCAAAACTTAAACGTCTCTGATTAATAATAAACCGGGTTGACCGATTGATCGATCGTCTCAGTGACATGCATTATACCACGTACGGGGTGTACGTAGTTATTAAGAACTTGCATTTATCGTGTCTAAATGAAGTTGCTTTAGTAATATTGTTTTGTACTGAAGACCTATCTCTTTCTATTCGGAATATTCATCTAATAATAATTGAATAATAAACCAAAAAATAATTTTGACAAGAAATAAAACAAAAAATCTTATTAAGACCCTACCATCATCCTCCATTGGTTCCCTCCTCAGTTCCTCCTAAAGCTTATTTCCAACTTCCCTCTCCTCAACTTGTCTCACTCACTCACTCACACCACCACCCACTCCTTTTTGAATCTCTCCTCTTCTTCAAGAACTTCAAAATAAATAAAATAAAATCTCTCCTCTTCTTCTTCACACTCTATCAACACATCTCATAAATGCTTCCACCCCCCATGAATCAAACCCATTAAACAAACTCACAAACTTCCCATTGCATCTCTCCCACCTTTTCAAAATCTCTCTCATTTCATCCATTCACTATATTGTTCCATACTCAATGTTGGGGAAGAAGAAATTAAGATTGAATCCGATCCCTTCTTTTCTCTTCTCCAAATCCATCTCCTCAGATCAATGCTCTTCCTCTTCCTCATCCTCTGTTAAATCATCCTCTGTTTCCTCCTCCTCCTGGCCTTGGACTCCTAACTACTATTACTGCCACCAACAGCCTCGCACTCTCTCCTTCCGCACCACCACCTCCGCCGACATGTTGGATACTAAATACCCACCAGAATCTGCACCTGGGTCTGAGCCCAACAAGCCCAATTCATCGTTTTTCCACAGCTCCCCTGCAGTCGCCGGCGACGGCGGCGGCAACGTGGGTGAGGATCCGCAAGTCGAGAGCGTTATTCGCGGGGCCAAATCGGAGCGGTTGTTCTTCTCTCCTGGAGAGACTAGCTCATCATTACTGCAAGATTCAGAAAAGGGGACGATCGGCGGCGGCGGGGGTGGAGTGGCAGGGGATGCTCTGTTTTCGATTAAGGAGGGCGGAGAAGAAGAAGCCGGAGCGGTGGCGGTGGCGATGGATTCCAAGGATCCGTTCGAGGATTTCAAGAACTCGATGGTGGAGATGGTGGAGGCTCACGGGTTGAAGGATTGGGAGTCTTTGGAGAATCTGTTGAGCTGCTATCTCAGGGTTAATAGGAAGAGCAACCACGGGTACATCGTTGGGGCTTTCGTTGATTTGCTCGTCGGCTTGCCGTCGTTCGGTCCTAAATCGGCCCCGGTAGCGGAGGTGACGGTGGAGGCAGAGGTGGTTTCTGAATCGAACTGTTCTTGTTCGCATCACGGGCATCACCAGAGCCACCACAATCATTACTCGCCGTCGTCTCCGCTGTCGTTCTACACGTCTTTCTCGTCGTCTTCTTCGTCGGAGGACTCGTCTTCGACGCCATGCGTTTCTTCGTCGGAGGTTTACAGAGAGGCGGGGGGAGATGAGATTGAGATCGACGGTGAGGACGAGATTAGTACCCCTTGCGCCGCGGCGTCGTTTGTTGGTGTATCGGAAAGGAGAAAATGAAACCTTTCCGTTTATGTAATATGGATTAAAAAGGTCTTTTCCTTTCTGTATAAATTGAAAATTCTTTAGTGTTAGCTCCTCGTTAGATCAAAGTTAATCGCTAATGTCGAGTTTGACCATAGGCATATTTATTGAGCCAAACAAAATATGAGCAACAATTTCACTTGTGATATGAAATCGAATGTTATAATTGAATCGATTTAAAATGATTTGATTGTTTTATAGAAAATGAAACCAAATCAATCAAGGTTAATTAATCGTCAATGTCAAGTTTGAGCATTGATAATTTCCTCAATAAAAATAACAAATTAAGTAATCAACCTAAATCTATACGTATTTCTATAATTATATCGATTTGATATGAGTAATAATTTCACCTCTGATATGATGAAATGGTTTACAAACCTTTCGGTACAAATGTACATAATCAATTTATTGAGAAATAACATGACTGTTGGCTAGATTTTGTACATTTGAAGAAATTTACATAAATATGATCTCATTGAAACTGAAACATTACTTGTTATTATTACCATGTCAACTTGGTAACCTTGTTGTACACAAAAAAGTTACAGAGGTTTCTTGAACGGCATTCCATCTTAAATACTAGTCCATAGACGGTAACGGCAGGTAAAATTAACATTAATTGAGTAATTAACTTTACTTTCTTACCTTTCACTTCAAATTTTTACAGTCAGTCAACATCTTTTTGAATGACTGTCCCGAGGGGGTTTATGATCCCATGCATCCCTGAAATCATCCGCAACTTCAATGGATTCATATTCCCAACGTTATTCATTGGAACAGTTGATTTTCATTGTTTAAAGGACAAAAAAATATAACTGAATTACCTCGTATTCATTGTTTAAAGGACAACAAAATATAACTGAATTATTTCGTATTCATTATTTAAAAGGACAACAAATATAAACGAATTACCTCATATGTGAAATATCATATTTTTTTCTAGAGTTGATCGCAAGTTGATGCATCTAATAATATATATAAATATATATGGTTGGAAACAATAGTTGATTTAAAATTGAACTGTAATTATTTAATTTTGGAATTATATTAATATCGTGATCTTCTTTACAAATGAACTCCCCGATTATATAGACCAATTTTAGAGATCATACTTGATGACATGGGGGAGCTAGATGTACAGTGAATAAAACTTATGGAGGTGCATGCTCGTATCCTTGAAGATATGAACGAATGAATTGTTCGAACAATTAAATTTACAAATAAATTATACAGTAGCAGATATACTGCATATGTAGGACAGTCTATTTAATAATAAATAAAAATTGAGAGGTACGATTCCAAGCCAGCCTGAAAATTTGTCCCGATCCTTTGCAAATAAAACGATACTCTTGTTTTCTTCCGTAAATCCGTTCGTAAGTTATATAAACCTGTCGTTCAAATTTTGAACAAAAGTGGCCTCTATAACTCGTTTTCTTTCAATTTAATGCTTAATTCAATCATGTTTCCCTGTAACTGGAAACCCAATTCATTCAATTACTCGGGGACTAATTTCCTTAATAAAGTATGAGGTGGAACATGAACTTTCATGGGCAGTCAAAATATTAACAAGAGATGAATGGGTGAAATGTTACAGTATTCGAGAGTATTTTGATAATTCCCAAGATTAAAATGTTAAAACCATCCATTTTAAAGCTTAAAAGATCAGTCCAATAGTCTAAAAACTTTGTTCTCTCACGTCCATCAGTACATCAACTAATAAATCTAGTTCGCAATATAGCAGGCTCATG
The DNA here is from genome assembly GCA_030674075.2 of Linum usitatissimum. NCBI lineage: Eukaryota > Viridiplantae > Streptophyta > Magnoliopsida > Malpighiales > Linaceae > Linum > Linum usitatissimum. Next base: position 2,630,737 of record JAUJYP020000039.1, read on the forward strand.
AACTTATCCAACATATCAAAACCGATCTATACATGTTATATAAAGGTCTTTCTCGTAACACTCGACTTTATTCTTAAAGATGCTAAATTTGACACAATCACAATCTATCCGGGTTATCAAACTTTTAACAGTATCGTTGCTTGAGGGTTATGTCGTCAGCCATCATCTGTTTGCATCTGGTAATCCGTTTCATGGTTTTGCTTGAACGACAGCTCACCAAAGTATGAAGAAACAAACAAATCCAGTATACATAAACTAATCTAATGTATGTAGAAATATGCAGGTTTTATATATATAAAAGAGAAGAAAACAAAAGGCTCCCACTCCCTGCAGCAGCTTATAAGGGTTATTGAGACAAAAACAAACTTCATATTCTGTGCAGGAATTTTTGAACTCTTATCTTATCCTCACTCACATCACCAACACAACAACAAATTATTTTGAAATTCAACCAGAGAAATCTCTTCTCTCCCAACTAAATGTTGGTAGATAGACCAATTTAGAATATTTCCAGTCAATTTAAAAAAAAAAACAAATGATTGGTGGGTGGGTTTAGGGAATATTTATTTGTAAGTTTATACGAGTATATGTTATCATTTGCCTGCGCCTTTCGTTTGAGTGGTGGAGCTTTGCGAAGTAGCAGAATATATATGTCGTTTGCAGTTTTATCTTTGGTGTGTGTAACTGGAATCTCTCTGTTCTTTTCTCTGTTGCTTTTTCAATGTTTTTTTGGTTGTATTTATTGGATGCAAATTTTTAATCTCTCTATGTGGAAATACACATTCTTTGTACATATCAAAATCATTTTAAGTTCGAACTTTAGAGCCAAAAATGCTTATCAGTATAGCCGGCCATTAGCCTGTGTCGGATCGACACATGACATTAAAGTTTATAACTTTATATGCAAAATTATTGTTATAAAAAGACGTTAAAATATAAATATTGGTGTGATGGTAACAAATATCTATGTTTGGTAATGTTCAAGTCTTTATAAAGACTAACAACATTTTTCAAATAATTGATTATAAGATTAAACCATGTTGTACTCTGTTTCAATTTTTCAAGTGAAAGCTACCGAATGTCGTATACGTTTTCCATTTGTCATACTAGGCACAAGATATGGCACACATAATTTGATTGTTTTAAAAAAAAACCAGCCGTTTGGGCCGCGGTACGCGGCTGAACCGAGAAAATCAGACGAAAAACCTGATTGTACCTTGCCGTTCAGTTGACCGGTTCACAGTTCTGAAATTATTGGTATAGATATTAAGTTTAGCCTTTATGTGGCGAGCCCTAATTATGGATGCTCTTTATGTGAGGTTATTTACATGAGCCCACTGAACAATTGTGAGACGATTAAACATATATTGAATCTCAATAGTCTTACCTACGAGACGGACAACCAATGAACGCACAAATTTTATTTCGGAAGGAATGTAACGTGCGGAGGAAACGAACACCCCTCATCACGTATGTCACGATATCCCCTTCCTCAACCAGTACCGCACAAGATGTACGCTTTGCGATCGGCATGAGAGCACTGTCCCTCAAACGCTGATGCATAGGAGACAATAGTTGCCTGGCCAATAAAACATTTAGAATAAAAGCAGATTCACTAACTAAAATATGGACACAGATTCTTCAACGGACGATCAGCAGAAGTGACCCGCCAACTGAAATGAAAACAGAGTAACCATAGTTTTTTTCAGTCACTTTCGCAATACAATCACAATCTCCTCCTTTTAAATTAATGTAATTGGTAGTTTTTCTTGGATCTTCTTACTTGACGATGTAATTAACTAACGGCTAGAAATCAAAACCAGCAGCGCAGGTAGAGTAGCTGGTAGTACCTGCTGCTTCTTAAATTACATTTAATCTCTAATTAAGTGCGGTAACTAACGAAGACAAAACGAATTAAACACTTGTTTCATTAATGTATGACGATTCACCGCTTTGCAAGCCGACAAGTGACAAATATAATCACTACACGCTTTTATAATCTGAAATTAGCTTTCTCCCTGAGAAATTAGAAGATCAGATAAATAAATAAATAAAACGAGTAATTAATTAATTTGTGCATGGCAAGGTCTATCTGAGTCTTGAGAAACTATTAATGGATTGCATCAATCTCGAGGAGGCAGTGAGATCCTCTTCATCTTGTACGAACCTTCTAAAGACAACTCACTGTGCACCAATTTTAATTTTATTTAAATAATCTTCTTCCCAAGATCAGTTTGTTTTATTTCATGGGGTTAATATTTTAACGGTAACTTAAATGAATGTGATGGATTTTACCAAATACCAATTAGAACTTTAATTTGTCACTACATTATTTGCCTTTTAAAATATTATATTATATAATTTTAAGATTATTGATAAGATAGAAGTTGACATGGTTTGATCTGGAACTATTCATAGGCGACCACTCTCCAATACTGTAATTAAACGGCATCGTAATAGTGCACCATTTAATTAAGCAAAAATCTTGGGATACAAACAAATACTGGCATCATGTTGCTTTCGATTGATATGTTTTAATTTCATTTTTCAAATGGCACGACTAACATTTTAGCCTCAATGCCTCATGTTGGTTGAATTTTAATAACACACTACAACGGCCAAGCATATAAGCGTACAACTAATTTCGTAGCTGCGACACATGGAATGTGTTAGAATGAACCCTAATACTAAACCGCGAGAGCTCCTATAATAGAGTTCGAGCTCGACGAGTATGAGACGTAAAAATAACCGTTTCAACTTAGAGAAAAGAATCATAAAGATACATGTAAAGAAGCGTCGACAAAACATAGTTGAGTTGCTTTATGAATGTTCAATAATGTTTTGGGCCTATTTACACATACGAAACAGTTTGATAATCAATCAGAGACTTATTGAACCAAGCATTAAATGGCTATAAGTATCGGCTTTATCAGATTAAATACACTTTTACCGGCTTGACCCGTATCATGTGGACGGGTGGGTCAATGTCCACTGTCCACCAGCGTGATTCGCGGTCCAGTTACTCGTAGGCGAGCAGACACCCCTTTGGTCCGACTCTTGCGGCTAACTCATCATGACCATTAACCAATAAATTTTGGGTTTGATTCGTTGGGTTTCACTACTTCGGAACCCATAGTCTCGGTCCGTCGGACCTCGTCATTATAGTAGAGTTCGCCTAACACGAATTAATACAAGAAGTTAACAAATAAGGATATGTTTGAAATGCATAGGGACTAGAGAGGGATGATGAATTCTACTATATTGTGCACTTTTCAACACAACAAACAAACCCTAGAGGCCGTTTACTCTCCAGGCAATTATAAAAGGATGCCGAGACCAACAAAACAATTGGTGAGTGTGGTAATTAGTGAAAAATATGAAAATTACACTGTCCAATGCGACAAATTTGTGTGCCAATAATAATAAAATTTGTGACAGTTGAAACAGAGATATCATTAACGTAAAATATATGGTTTTCATAAATTGGTGGCCTGTCTGTATGCATGTATTGCTTTCATGCATCAGCTTCGCTTTGCGTAATCTTCAGCTCAATTTTAATTATTATTTTTCCATTATAACTTGTCTTCCTAATTACTCGAGTCAAAGACAAAAGATGCCCTTTCGTTTGTTGTGGTGGTCTCAGAAAACATTAATTAATTCCCATTTTCCCAAGCTCTCACTTTATTGTTTTTTTATTTTTTTTCCTACAAACTCCCAAGGCCTTAATATATACTTATTGTGTGGCAGTGGTACGAAATGTGCAATTATTTTAATGCGTTTTTGATAATCTTATAATTTATATGACGGTGATATTATTCAATATGATGCCTATGAAAAGGTTTTTCATATTAAAAACATATACCTTCTATGCACTTTCAACATACACATTAAGGCTAATAACGGATTTAAAATCGAAATGTGTCTCTCATGGAAACCTAAACCAGCAGATGCACATTTGCAAATACAAAGTGGGATAGATCAGTTATAATTTGGGAGGTGAGAGTGGAAGTAGGTGAAGGAATCTAATAGAGTGACTAGTTGTTGTTATTTTGATAATTGGCGATGGGATTGCAACAGACTCGAGAAATTCAAATTGAAACCGAGGAAAACAATATTCAAACATTCAATTCAATGTATTTTCCCTCTTCTTCTTCTTCAGTTCTTCTTCTTCGTAACTCACTGTTCTGACTTATCATTCATTCATATCCTCACCAACCAAAACACTCCTTCCTTCCTATGGCAGCAGGATTAAATGCTCACTCACTCTGCAGTCTGCATTCTCTTTTTCAGGTCCCCGTCTTTATCATTGACCATGGCTTAATTCTTTCTGGACCTCATCTTATTTGTTTTGGACCGGGTAATACCCTCAATAGGTATTGATGGGCCCAGAGGCCCTGATCACCAGACTCAAGTCCAAAGAAGCAGCCCAATACACTAGGCTTTAGCCCCAAGGAAAATATGCCCACTCAAGCATGCTCATACCCTAACCTTAGAGCCAATCTTAAATCCCTCCTGTAGTTTCTACTTTTCTTTTCTTCTAACTTTTGTGTATCAAGGATTCAATGCCATAGCAGCTTAGATTCCCAAAGATATAATAGAAGAGGGTATATATATATATCGTTCAAGACCAGACCTACATTATTCATCTATCCAAAATGCCTAAAGTCCGAACGTTATAACAAGCTAAATGCCTTAGATCGACAAATTCCTCCGGGCCATCCTCGGTACAATTCTTTGTCTCCTACTTACACCTTCATCTGTTTACGCTCACTTTTGGTGAAATCACTAGGTCCAAAGAGACAACAGTGAAGAAATTATGGGCTTCAGCTAATATCATTGGCCCAGAAGATGATTCGTATGGGCTTCAATTAGACCGTGTGGATAACGAACGTCTTACATATAAGGATTTTTCGTCGACGGAGTTGTAAACTAGACTAGATTGGTTGCTTCAAATAGTTTAGGCTAGATTTGTCAGTTTTTTATACTTTGGGGATGCTAACTATTAAAATTAAAAACAACTGCATTTACATTGTTTGGCTATTTACATTGTGGTTATGCCAAACATAGAACAGATAGTGAGACAGAGATGTGAAACTCTTTAAGCCTTTTGACCAATAAAAAGTAAACGTCGATGGTTATGTTTCCTCCATTTCAGATGGCAGTTTTATTTAACCTACTCAAAAAATAAGAAAATGAAAACAGTAAAAAAAGACACCTGGAGTTAATACTTAAGAGGTTAAACTTGCTGAGATTTCCACGAAAAGCACACCAAGTTAATTGGAGTGAGCAGAGAGGAAGAAGAGAAGCTGTTATCTTCGTGAAACTGCAACGCCCCACTCGAAATTTGAAAACCTCCATTAAATTTTTGAAGTTAAGGAGTAGTGAGTAAGTAGCCGTCCAGAAAGCGACGTCTGCTGTGATGAGTAATCAAAGTCCCCAAGAAAAACCAAAATGTGTATATTATTTTACCCCTACGCCTAAAAAAACAGTAAAATACCAAACACATCAATAAGACCAATGATGACGGATAAGGACCAGTTTACAGTGCATCAGTTTTTGTCAATGGGGGTGCAGAGTGAGTGACTCTTAAGCTTGGCATTTTCTGTGTATTTGGTTTGCTTGGGTCTCTGTTTCACTGCCTGGGTAGGTTTTATGAGGGATCATCATTTCCAGATTTTTCTGTTTCAATGAAAATCTGAAAATCACACTGTTTCCAAAACTGTACCGGTTATCTTTTTACCCGAAAATTGAGTAGGTTTTTAGTTAAGGTAGGGTAGGTTTTTGGTCGATTAGGGGATTTAGGGAGATCCATTGGTTAAGGTTGGGTGGGTTTAGTTATATGTTTCATATCTACTTGTGGATGATAATCATGACCTATTTTTAGCATGGTTAGTAAAATGCGGTACAAGTACGTTACGATATTAATATGTTTAGGGTTCTAAAAGACATTTTAACATAACATTATGTTTAAAAATTTGTCATAAATTACAAAATATTAGAAATTCACATAGTTTAAAAGTGAGTATAAGTTAAAAATTATTAAAAGAGCAATTTAATTCGTTCAAATGTGTGTATCAAACGCATGTTTAATTAGTATGCGAAGTATTGAACAAGCAGACCGCCGTAAAAGTTACGTGACTGCTTAGTTACCCACCACAAACTTATGTGACCATAAACGCACTTAACCCGTTATGTATCCCTATTACTGTGAACTTTTATTTTATTAGCTACATTAGGGATCTGGTAATTAGGCACCTGGGATTTTGTTGAAGTACATGATAGTTACTTTATTTGTGCAAATTCCCAGCCAGCCAGCAGGCAGTGTGCCAGCCAGCAGGCAGTGTGCCAGCTTAATTGCTAATGGTCACCACTCTATAGCCATGAAATCTATAGACTCGGAGACCCTTTCTAATTTCTATCATTTGGGTTCTGCTCAGTTTTTGTCCTGAACCAATTAACCAACCCTGTGACAACTGCAGAGGATGTAATTAAGATAGAAACTTTATACTATCCAGTGACCTGCCTCTGTTACCATTACACAACAAAGTTCATTGAAATTTGTTTCTCAATCTGATATTTATGCATTTGAGACACTACGAAACAACCATTTTCAAAAATTGACAACAACAGTATATTTTTTCAAGTGTCAATCATCAAAACCCATTTCCCAACAATTAAAATGGTTTGCGTTCTTTTGAAAGCAACATATATCTCCAAAGTGCTACTAACCTTGCTTTCTGGTCTAGCCATCGTTGTCTTCACCTTTTCTACAAATCCCATAACACAAAATGATATGAGAAACCCCATATATGTGCAGAGTTCTGTGTGTTCACCATGTGATATTGTCCATACCACGTCACTTTTGTGTTCATGACAAAGTGGAGTATGAGGAGTGACAGAGGACATATGGTTCCTAACTTTGGTTAGGTCCCATCAGTGTCTCAAATCTAGCCATTGCTATACTCTTAGATTATTGCCTCTCCACTGCTCTGTTCTGCCCTAAAGAGTCATCTTGATTGATTGATGAGTCAGAAATGGGATATTATGTGGCTCAAGTAACTTTTAGCCCCAATATAGTGCTATGGTGTAGATATATGATGCTTTCTCTGCTGTTGATGCCAACCATGATGTCCCCCACCCAGAAAAAAAAACAGCATGGGGGGCAATTTGGTGGAAAAGTGAAGTGACAACTTTCCAAATAGTGCACTGACAAAATATATGTCTGTTGTCAAATATAACAAGAAGTTTTCACTCGATGCAACATGTTATCACCATGTGTGTACAAAATGTTTTAAGAAACACTAGATAGACAATCCAAGGTAAAACCGAATTTTTATTTTCATTAATAACTACTATTTAAGTGGTTTAGACGTTAAAGTTGTTCACAACAAGACTTATAACTAAATGATAAATGTAATTAAGGTATATCGCTGAACCTATAAAAACCATATGAATTTTGTGGCTAACCCACTAGTATTCAATAGGCCAATATTTATCCCTCAAGTTTGGCCTCAGGGCGCCCAATAGCACGTATTGGGCAGTTCTTCAGTTTGTGATTATTTTTTAAAAAAAATATTTTAATACAAATGTAAAATATAAGCTCATATAAGCTTATATAAATTCAGAACACCAATTGGGTTGATTATATTTGAATTGGACATATTTATCAAATATAAGCTCATATAACATAATCCTTTATTCACGATTCTTTTAATTTAGCGAGTCAATTGAGGTGATTTTTTGTAAGTTAATGAGATTACGAGTCATTATCTATGTGGATGTGAAGAGCTTAGTTTAATCATAAGTGTTTTCCATTTAAATCATTACAAACTGTGATTAAACTACCATCGAATCACAATTATATCGGGATTGTACGAGATAAATTAAATGCTAGATAATTTTAATAAACATATCCGCCCATTAAGCTCTCCTTGCAACTGTGATTTTTTCATCTTCACGTCAACCCATGAAGGGCTCCCCACAATTATCGTAAGAACACTTTTTTCTTTTCCAAAACCTTCCCCAAATACAATAGGAAAAAAACAAGTTAACGTGCTTGGTGTCGTAGCAATGCGCGAGCTACAATCATGACTTAATCGAATAATAATTTGATTGAACGTTAGAGTTTTATTACAGGTTAACATATGGTAATTTACTATTCATATCTTACTGGTACATGTATTTAACAATTTTTGTTTCTACATACACCCTAAAAGTACTCTACCGATTTTACTTGGTTTCACCCGTTTTGGTTTGGCTTAGTAACCATAACAATAGTTAAGATTATCATTCAAATTGCACATGATATCGATTCTTAAATTTACAAAATCACATTAAGATATTGACAATTTACAAACTAATGTGTCTGGTGCCACAGTAATATATGGGCTACTCATTTTTTAGGATTTTGCCTAAAAACATATGAATTAGGATTGTACCATACTCATGCTAACTATGTCTTTCATTAATAACATAAAAACTATGTCTTTTTTTTAGAATTTTTCAAACAGACAGTGTTTTAGTTCATTCGAATTTCGGCCGATAAACCAGACACAATCTAGTTTAAAATATATTGATGTGGCAAAATTCTAAATCTGAAAATATATAATATATAGGGTTGATGACCACCCGTAGCTAACATTATTCGATGTGAAAACCTCTCAATGGAAAACAACTATCATATCATGTTGCATCTAAGTAACTGTGGGATAGCTGGAAAATGTGGTTATATCATACATGACGATATTCCTTCCAACATGAAACAAACAAGTAACTAGTACAAACCGAAATAAAAATGTACAACGGAAATAACCAAAGTACATATGAATGATCCATATGCATGTACTTTCTGTGACAAATGAAGTATCCATGCAAAGTAGTATTGAATTGAACGACGACTGCAAAAGTTAATTCAATAATTAAATTAGCCCCAATTGGCGAGCTTCCCCTAGTGTAAGTACGTACGTGTGAAAGAGCGCTCAATACGCAAATGAAGCAAGGCCATAGATCTCATATGAACCCAGCATTTAAAATCTCTGCAACTAAAGTACACATTTAATTCATGAAGAAGAAGAAGAAAGAAATGGAAAGAGTGCAGGAAGGTGCATGCAGTGAGCTAGAAATTAACTTCTAGTCTACCCCCGTCCGTCGTCGTCTAGTTCCATCCAATATTTAAATTCGACTGAGATCGGGAAGTGAAGAAGAAGTACTCAAGTTTGATTGTAATTAAATTAACAATTTAATTAAATGCTGGATAAGTTGTCCGTCGTGGAAGTTCCCTAGCTAGCTAGTTGGCCATTAAGAAGAAGAAGAAGCAGATCTACAGTGCTTTTACTCACATATGTTATATATTGTTCATTATGATGATGATGATGATGATGCAAAAGCTAGCTGTAAATGCAAGCAATGATGAATGATATGAACTGGGTTTTTAAAAAATAAAAAATAAATGCAGTGAGTGGTAACAGCTAGGCCAAGAAGTAAATGTAGTAACCTGGGAATTCACAATGTGCAATTAATTGTGTGGATATTAATTAATATGGTGGTCTGCTTGCTTGCCGTTGTTTCGTCGTAAGGTCGTCATAGAGCCCATCAACGATTGATTTAGTGTACTACTTACTTGATGAGATGATGTGGGTCACTCACTCAGATCCAATAATTAATGTACTTCCACCCTGTAATTATGTTTGCATGATCCCAGTGACTAATTCATAAAATAAAATGATCCCAATAAGCACCAAATAGAAAACTTGGAAATCTAGTAACCAAGTGGGCTGCAATGGCCTCTCATCATACTGTTTGTTCAGTCCTGCAATTTTTACCTGTTCTTTCCTTTTTTTCGCATTTATCTTTCTATAATAATGATTTGTTGTTCTAAATAGGCAATTTTACCTTTTTTTGGAATTAAGATGGTCTGTTAATTTAGATTGGTGCGTTATCTGAATATCTCTTTCAAAAAATATATCGATCGAAAAAATAAGGTGGCAATGGGCAGACTAGATGACTGGTTATAGGCTACAACATATTTAGCATAGGCTAAATGGATAGTAGTTAAGTAGGTTGACGGCTGACGGCCAACAACCCAAAATTTACTTGACAGTACCATCATTAGATGCAGTGCCCGCCAAATAAAAATTCGTATAAAAGAAACATTCTTAACAAAAATTTGACAAAAAAAACTAATTAATAACCATAGTACATGAATATGAATGGTATAAACCGTATGTTAAACTAGAATTTGTCCGCATTATCAATGATTACCTCCGTAGTGATTACCTTTGAAGTTACAAATGATTATGAACATCTTTCTCTGTACTTTCGGTTATCTTAAGTAGATCATATCACACTTGATACAATCATAACAATCGCACACAATGTCATTAAGCCATAAATTATACAAAAAGACAAACAAGTTTAATTAATGTAATAAGAATTAGAAAGGTGTGCAGTGCATCGGAAAGTGAAAGGAAGCGAACAGCGTAGTTATGCATGCGGGTGATTGTTGACTCGAGATTCTGCTGCGGAACGAATCTTTTAATCATTATTACGTTACGCCCTAAACGTACATTAATTAATTAATTAAATAATACACGACGCATTACGCTTTCCCTTGGGCCATAGCTAGTAGTCATCTTCTCAACCAATTCGCCACTCACACTACTATTCATTCATGGTATATGTGAGAGCTGTATAATATAACTAATCCAAGATTAATAACGTATTTAATTAAACAAAGGTAAGTACGTACTCAAATCCCAATGCGATGCGCATCTTTTTTTACCACCCCAAGTCCCAGATGAATGAATGAAGGAACTATCACACGACAAAAACTGAATCTCTCTGTTCTCAAAACCATCATGATGCCTCTGCTCCTTGTGACCACCCTCAGTTAGCTTTCGATTCAAACAATCCCAACAGTCTACTGATTGATGTCTTGAATCATTCATTATTTACTGATGTGGTTATATCATCTAATTAGCTTTGGCTATATGGAAATCCCAGTGCTTCAAGGAAATTACAAAGCTTTAGCTTCAGTACATTAAAGAGAAAAGTCGTCCACACAAAAGAACAATACAAAGCTTTTGCTCCAAAATACGATGCCCAACAACACAGTACACTAGTACCCACAAGACACTCAACTCCGGCTAGAGATACCCACCTACCACAGCTTTTTGTACACACTTTCCTACTACAGCATCAAGTAAGACTAGAAATAAAGGTACACATATACGTATGATATTTTATACATACGTATATTATATCATACGTATACGTCCCTAATACAACCACACTACAGAAGAAGTCAAGAGAAAAATGATACCTAGTAGTTATTACTAATAAACTTCCAAAACAACAATTGATAACAGTGAGAGAGAGAGAGAGAGAGAGATTCACGTGTTCCCACCTTCACGTGAAATCTCTCACCACCACCACCCTCCATTTCTAATTCCATCCATTGTTGTAATTATAGTACTGCCCTCCTGGCCACCTCTGCTGCGGCGGCGATGGCGAAGGAGCCACCGTCTTTGAACTACCCGAACCACCACCACCGCCGGCCTTAACTGACAACACACTGTTCCAGATTTCTGAGAAGGCCCGGACGATAATGCCGTGGTGGTAAGGGGAATTGAGCTGGAGGAAGCAGTTTAGAAGCTCTCTCAGCTCTTCCTTTGAGTAAATCTCCTTCTCCAGAATCATCTGCAGCATCGACTGCCTGAAATCCAAGTACGGGTCGTCGGAGTCCTTCTCCACCGCCATGCTCTCCCCTCCCACGCGCCCGAATCCCCTCACCGTCTTTGCATCCTCTTCCTCGTCTTCGTCTTCCTCCGCCATGGGGGAAAATGTCGCAGCCGTGGTGGGGACGCTGCTGTCGTACGGGGTTGAGGAGGAGGAGGAGTTGTTGTAGTAAGAAGGCGTCGTTTTGGTGAAATAGGGGTTGGTGTATTTGTTGTTGTTGTTGTTGTTGTGGTGTTTGCGGTAGTATTGTTGTTTTGGTTTTGGGTGGAAGATGGATGAGAGGAGCCGTTTGGGTCTCCGGCAGCTGCCGCAGCCCAAGTCGACGGCGACGGTGTTGAAGATTACCTTTTTCTTCCCTGACATTTTTCGGTTGCTGAGAAATGTAAGGGGTAGAAAGGGGATTTGGTGCTACTCCGGAAAGAGCGGCGGAGGAGAGTGGGAGGTTTTGTGAGAGAAGAAGTTGTTTGGGCGTGGGATTTGACTGTGGGATAGAATTTGTGGGGTTTTCTAATCCCTATAAATCCTGAATTTGGGGTTCAGCTTTTGTGGGACCCGTTTGATTGATAGGGTGACGGACCTGTGATTGTTCCTCGTGTGACCGTGTGATCTGGGCCGTTCGATGGGTTGATATCGGTGAGTATTTTTTCAGGATGGCTGGATGGGTTTGGTAAGATAACTGATAAGAGTGATCATATTTTAAAATACAACCCAAACCTCGCGGGAAATTAAAAAAATAATAGCGAATAAAAGTAGGTTAATGTTTGGTAGGCTGGGCTGCTAAGCAAGCAACTTATTCAGTGTTGATTAATAATATGATCCAATTATTTAGATGTATACTCAAAGTTAAAATTGAATATTAAAATGATACGTTTTGAACGGTTACGTTTTAATAATTTAAATTTTTGACAAAACATTCATATTGATTTTCATATTATTTATTAATATGCCTAACCCTCACCACAGATGCCATGAGCCGCCTCCTATGCATGGTCCCTGGGCGTAGACGGAGGATGCCACGAGAAAGAAAATTAGTTGGTGCATGTTCGTCCTTGTTTCATACTTTTGTCTAGACAGCACTCTTGCAAGTCTGTTTTATGGCTGGATTATTTGTGTCAATATATGTCCATATACGAGTAATTTAAGGTTTAAATCTCCTCAAACCATTATCCTAAATTTCGAATCCAAACTAATAGAATGAAACAAAATATATATTTTTTAATTTGGCAGAAAAAAACAATCAATGCCAAACATAAAATGACATGCTTAGGTTTATATGTGATTTAGAGTTCCACAATCCTAACAAAAAAAGATACTTGAAACCATAGGGTTATCCAAAATTTACTGTACTATTCTACCGTGTGCTATTTAAACAAAGTAGATTAGGAGGGGTCCTGTAATTTCTAAACAAATCCAACTCTTTTGAAGCTATGCTTTGTCTCATCACTGTCTCAATTCAAGCTTTTTAGCTTGCTATACTTTTTGGATTTTCTTTGTCATGATTTTCCATAAAGAGCAGTCTTGATAACCCATTAGAGGAATCTATATGCCTATCTTCTCCAACTTTGTTTTCCCAATAGGGTTAAGGATTTTGCCGTTTGATGAACCTCTGAAAGTGATGGATTCTGTCTCCCACTCAGGAAAACAAAGTAGTTATGTTATGAATAAGTGGCACCTTTACAAACACCATGACAAGTATATATGTTTCTCAAAGTATTGGGACACCCTTATTCATACTATTTGGTTAGGTCGAGAAGCGTCGAGGAAAGTCCGATATACTCATCTTTTTAGGTGAAAGAGGGGATGGGGGTTGGTTTATGCTTAATTCTGACGATTCGTTGTATCATAGTTCCACTTTGACAGTTGTAGGGGGATTATTGCAAGACTACGGTAGCCAGTTAATTCAAATTTTCCGTACTAATCTTGAAATGTGCTCTATTATGTGAGGCGAATTATCTTGCCAACTTAGGTCATTCTTTTGACGTTAACACACATCTTGTTTCTACTACTTATAACACTTTACGGGACTTGTATTTCATAGTTAGCCTTCCTAGATTTGCTCTTTGTATTTCATAGGTTTTCTATCTATTTCTAAAAAAAAGGAAACATTTTTCATCCTAAATTTAATGCTCAAACCAGTTTAAATCAATGGATTGAAAGGCTGGCAATGGAGGAAGATCCATGGTACACTGTTTTTTAGTTACTAACTAGTAAATGCGAGGGAAGATTAATTTTCTATCCATCAGTTATTAAATAAATTAATTTAACAACGATAGATACTAATCACTGTTAAAATGACTTTGTACTTGAAATTTAACATCAAAAGCACCAGTCGATTGTTAAATATATCCGCCGTTAAACAGTCAATTTTTTTGTATTGATTCCCAAGCTTTTATTAGTTGAACAATAGATTTTGACAGTCACGTGAAAGAACACAAAAATGACCAGAGTAGTTGAGCATTTCTCATAAAGTATGAAGACAAAACAAAGCTCATATATTACACAGATGCGAAGAAACAATTAGTAATTGAAATTTGGGCATATCAGTCGAAGTTTTGCAGGGACCGTATTATAACTCGTCATGATGAGTAACTTACATCGACTAGTCTCCATCTAGTTTTAAAAACTACCATTAAATTCCACTGCCATTTGAAGTAACTGCATTTTGTTTTCTTTTTCAAGTAATCTCACAACAAATTGAATCTTGTACATTTATGTTTCTCGTTCACATCGATCTATCCGTTAGACTACTCACTTAGCGTCAAATGGTCGAATAAGGCGTTGTCGACGGGACTTTGATTTCGTATTAGATATACTAGCTTAGCTTGCTCATGGGTTGAGAATTGTTTATCGACCGCTTATTGAAGTACTCAACCTTATCCATGGCCGATCAGTTAGTATTGCTGTTAAAAATATACCATTAATAGTTTCACCAAAAAAAAACCTGCAAACCCGTTTCGAATCATTCATTTCGGGTTTTTGCTTTTCTCGTTACTTTATTAGTCGTATGCATTATTTTAAAGATTCACATTTGAACGGTTTTAAATATAATAACTCAATTATAATGAACGGATAAAAACGTTCACTATCCAATTTTAAATTCATTTAATATCAATGCTCTAGGCAGTCGATTCTCAGGATTTGGTATACAAATTTAGTTTGTTTTGCCTAAGTATTGATTCTCAAGAAATTTGTTGGTTTTTCCTATTAGAAGGTGAAACATAATGACTCAACTATCATGGATAGATGTGAACATCACATGTCCAGCCTTAATTTAAGCTATATTGAACGTTTTTAGAAGTCGATATATAGATTTGTATTGTTTTTTTGCTAGACATTGATTCCTAAAAAATGTAGTCGTGTTTTCTATGACCGGTGATTAGAGTGTGCATATATTGCACATTTGACCGATTAAGTATAATAACTCAACTATAATATATAGATATGAACATTTAATGCTAACTCTCTCAATAGTTGATTTTTAGAATTCGATACACAAATTTAGTTTGTTTTGGCTATTGCTTTTTCTAGTTAGGGAATGGAAGTTATCTTATTTTTTTGTATAACAATGATGTCATTGGTTTGTTTACAGTATTTTAACGATTCAATCTCCAAACCTGTCACTTATCTAGTTCAAATTCGAGTTAGAGATACAAATACCAAATAGCTAGTTGATATAAAACTATTATCATGGGGGGCATTAAAGAAACGAGAGCATTTAAACCCACTGGCCACCTGTCCATAACAGTAAGAAATTAATTTTGGGAGAACTATTCCCATTTCCAAGAACTGTTGAAGATACAGTAAGAAATGAATTCTGGTTTGTATGTATTTGTAACTCAATGCACTGTTCCTATCTTTTACCACCATAAACCCAGAAGCACCAAGGGCCACAGTGCTAGCTTTGCTTCATAACTTCACTCCTTGAAAACCAACTTGTTGATTGTTCTTGTCTCTGCAACTTCCCAAACCAGTACTGTTCATATTTGGTTATAGATTTATATTGATGAGACTGTTTAACTAGTGACTCTGTGACAGGTAATTGCATGAGACACTACTGGATCCAGAATGTTTGCAATTAAGTAACCTGACAATTGGTAGATAGCTAGCTGAGTTTTCTTTTCCAACTAGTGGGTTGGATCGGATGTAATTGGGCTCATAAAAGAATAGCTTGGTATTGTTGGGATGATAATCCGGTTGAATCACTGAAATCGGGTGGTCAATCTCCGGTTTTGACCCCCTGTCCAAACCATCTTCTCGTCGGACCGGTCCTATCCAGAATCGATAACACTGCGTACAAGACGCATGCAGCAGAAGACAATAACAAAGAATGACATCATACACATATACTTGTTCGTTTTCTACTGGGTAGGTGTACAGATTACAGTTTGTTCTAGAACGCACGGGCAATGATGAAGAGATTTGGAACTTGCAAGCGACAGTTGCAGGTCCACAGCTCTTACTGGAGCTTTCTTTCTGCCATGATGCATGTCGTCTATGTTTATTGAGCTTTCCATTGTTTCTTCTGCAGATAACTTCATGGCTGGTTGTAAAATTGTATTTTATCAAGAGAGGAATGAGCTGGGTTGGACAACATCATACTCTGCTTTGCAATCGTGATCCCCAAACCTTAATTGTGGTCATAATTCTTTGTAAATTCTCTCCATTATACTCCGTAAAAATAGAGTTTGTATGAACCATCTCTGTTTGTTTGGGAGTACCAGCATTGTAAGAACGATCTCAATACGGCCCAGGAGATATGAAAAAACCTTTCTCAACACTATATGAGCAGCTCCATTAGCATCAAGTCGAACAATCTGCAATTGCCCATCCGAACCTGTACTGGTAAGTGGTAATCAATAAAACAATAGCAAACAATGATATCATATAGGTAGAGTGGGATTTTTCATTTTCCATGATAGCAATGTGTAGGATTATCCTTCCAAACCAGTGGCAACAACTTACTGTAATAACGCACAACTAATAACATGATTACCATATAGCAACAAAGAATGTGCAGAGTGCAAGTCATTTCACATCACATCTTCTTTCTTCAACCAACAATGCTGAACTGAAATCTTATTCTTTCACGGAGAAATAGCAGCACAATGCAAGACTATCATAGGTAGGTAGTTTCTCCATTGTAGTAACACAATCAAAACACCCTAGTTTTTTACGGTGGTCACATGCCTCAGGAGCATGTCCACAACTTCATGGGAGATTCTGGCAGCATCAGTCTTTAGGCCACCGATCTTTACCGTCGTCTCTTCCTCCAGACGTTTAACGTTAGCCCCCGAGTCCCCACTGGTCTGTTTTGTTTTAAGAAAAAGGAATACAAGCGAGTCAGACTCTTTGTCAGTGTACGAGAGCAGAAGACATAAACAATGAGTTTATCACAATAGTTTCTTACATCTGTTAGCTTTTTCTGAAATTGAGCTTCCATTTGGGCACGGAATTCAGCAGCTTCCTTCTCAGCCTCGTCCTTGGCTTGTTTCAGCCTAGCAATTTTTGCTGAAGAAAATGAAAAGAAAACAGCCGACATAACGAATTAACGGTCTCCCCACATTGTATTCGAACAACTTGGTAGGATAAGATTCACAAATGAAACAGAAACACAGTCTACCAAGTTTATGCAATAGCCTAGGTTTCACCTCTGTCAAGCATATGAAATAAATGAAAAAACAAACAGAAGTCGACTATTAGACAGCTTGTTTTCTTTATCATACGATGAAACTTAACTAATTTCCAATAGCTTCAAGCTAAATTTTGGTACAGAGATAACAAGTTAAGGTATTGCAACTTGTTGAAACATACAGAAAGCCCCCTGGATCGAATACGAAAACCATCTCAAGTAAATATGCAAAGATTTAGCTTGTGGACGACTAAAAAAAAATTGGGGATTACCATTTCTGGAAGTGGTGACAATCTGCTGAGCTTCTTGCTCTGCAGCTAGGAGGAGTTGAATTCCATTCAGACCACGGCCGGGCTCCATTTTTCCCAGGAAAATCTTAAATCACATTACAACATTCCATAAGTAAGTTGACAAATCAGCAGATTATCATGGTAAGATGCCTCGCTGGTTAAAATGAATCAAATTGCTAGTACGAAGCAAAAGCTCCACAGTGAGAAACATCTGATCTTGACACTTCAAAATCGATCAAGATCCAAACTAGAACATGGCAGCAGTTGCACGAGGAAACCCTAAAATCTCCGTAGTATAAAGAGATCAGTAAGAATCAAACTCCAGGGAATTTCACAGATTTAGTTAACTACTACAGCTAACCGTAAGATCGTATAAAACTGGAACAGCTCTACCGGCAAGCAAAATCAAGCAATCAACCAAAACCCATGAAGCAAATCCAAGCCAGAGAAATGAAAAATGAGTCCCAGATTCGGTACAACATTGATGATAGACACGCGATCCTTGAGTAGGATCCAAGATTCAGGGAGAATGATAAAAGAGATTTGAAATAAGATTCAGAGTCAAAGAAAGGTCCAATCCAGTATGATTGGAACTGGAACCACAAAGCAAAGACAAAGTGAAAAGAATGTACCTAAGGAAGCGGTGGATCGATCTGTAATCAGTATGGTGGTCAAGAAGGTTTCTTTGACAAGACGAGAACCTCAATCTATCTATCTATCGATCGGCTATCGCTGCTTCACAAAATGAGAATTCGGCCTTGGTCTATGGTTGATTTTACATCTCCATTCGGTTTAGTTCTGTTCAAAAATCAGAACTATTGAATTGAACCTTTCAAGGGAAAACAGTATTTTACATTTAAGAGAAATGAGCCGTCCTAGCTCAGTGGTAGAGCGCGTGGCTTTTAACCACGTGGTCGTGGGTTCGATCCCCACGGACGGCGTTTGGTTATCTTCATTTCGTTCAATTTTAACTCCTGGGGTTCACCTCTGTTCTGCCAACCTTTCTCAAGACAAAGCAAGTATGGGCTCTGTTGTTAAAGTGTCGAAATTCCCTTTAACAGCATTGTTTTCCGTTTCATAATTCTGCAGCACAAAGTTGAAACTCAAGCTTGCCTTCTGTAACTAGCCACTGCTCCAAACAGTTTATTCAGTGGCCAAACGAGTTTTCCCCTTTCTGTTTTGGAAGGATTACATTGGATTACAATTTTTACACATCACTCACAGCAGCCAGAGATATACATACAAATGCGACTAGCCATCCTAAAGTTGAAAGAATGAGTGGTTCTGAGTCCTTGATCGTTTTCCACTATGTCTCCATCAAACAATTGCAATCACTCTACACAGTTGCTGATTTTAACTGATTAGACCCAACTACTATGCAACGTCAATGTGGGTGAGCCTCTCGCCATCTGCTGCCACTACCATTGAGGTCGTCTGATTCTGTATCATGCTAGCGACATGCCGAGCAACCCATACCGACCCAGCCTCGGTGCAGCAGAAACTGTGGGAATGGCCTTCTCTTTCGATCGCTAAAGTCATTTCAGGGACG
This sequence comes from Linum usitatissimum, assembly GCA_030674075.2. Classification (NCBI taxonomy): domain Eukaryota; kingdom Viridiplantae; phylum Streptophyta; class Magnoliopsida; order Malpighiales; family Linaceae; genus Linum; species Linum usitatissimum. The sequence goes on from JAUJYP020000039.1 coordinate 2,649,941, forward strand.
TGCTTCGCGATCTGCAAGTAGGGGACAGCATAGAATACACAATCATGTGTCATAGTTGAGCAACAGCTAGTGAGTGGCTCATCGTAAATTCATGGAATGTAATATTCATGCACTTACATCTTCATATACTTGCAACGGCCCCCAGTGATCATCAACACCAAACAAGAATGCCATTCTACTGTGGTTTTCTCTCATGAATTCCCAGTCCGGTGCCTGTGAAAGCTAACGTAAACCAAAACCCCTGATCATCGAAACAGGCGCAAGATTTCCTAAGGCATGTAACATTCATCCTCAAAAAGGAGTAAGCAACCTCACCTCCTGGAATTCTGTCATTACCATATGAAGCATGTTCCGAAACACATGGTACTGTATGCCAAATTGAATCACGTAATATAGATTAGACCTCACAGTCTTGAGTATTTGTGTAACCATCACATCAAGAAAATGGATATGTCATCATGGTTTCAGAATTCATGACAGGAAAAAAGAGATACCTTCAGCAAATAACCTTGAGCAGTCTCAACAGCTGAATTAGACCATGTGCTGTTGCCAATATACTTTAACACCACGTACCTGGCAAGCCACTTGGGAAGAATTCCGATAAACGCTACCATGAAACTCATCAGCCCACTCAGAAAAGGGGATCTGAAAATTCAGCAGATCTCTTTATGAATGACTTTTGATTAACAGTTTAAAGGTCCACAGCCAATAACCAATAGAAAATTGTTTGGTACCTAGGCAGCATATTAAATCGACCATCAGTTCATTATCAAGATATAAACGGCTAAGATTCAAATTCGGCAAACTAATATTCATAACCAAGTTTCTCAGAGCAACAAGTAGAATAAAATTAAACATGCTAGAACCTTGGGAAACAGTAATATATCAACCAGTATTAACATGGTGAAAATGTTCTTAATCGAAAGAAAAAAAACAAAAGATATATACCTCGAAACTTTCGCAATACTTGCTTGCTTCTTCGAAAGTGGATTTGACATAATAAAAGGGTATAACCCGACGAAGTATATAACCTTCAATTAAATCAAAATAAACATGTCAAACAAAAATCATTGCAGATTCTCTAAGAAAATATCATTGCAGATCGATGGATATTGATACTGTCTGTGTGGTATATGTTTGAAGGTGCAGCAATAGCACAACCTAACGTCTATCATTACCTTATCTCCCTTTTGCCTCAGTGTTTCCATTGCTATGTGTGAACCAATGGAGTGCCCAACCTTCAGAAGCGAAATTTTTTAGTTCCTCTTGAATTTCAACAGTGCAACTACAAACAATACTGATGGAAGTACACATAATCTTGCAAATAAGATAGTTCAAATACTCCTGTTTAACCCAAGAACAGTGCAAACGTATCATCCAATCTTCTTTGTTGCTGATAAATGAATTTTAATGTTTTTGCTGACACAGATGAAAACAATAATCATTCTTCCAAACTGAAGTTAGAAAAAAAGTAAACAATCTTACCAATACTATTGGAACTTTAGTCTCTTTTAGTTCCTTGCTGATGAAATCCACCTGCAAAAGGGTATAGAGAGCAAGGTCACATGACAGCTCCAAAGACTAACGAGACATTAACAGCCAAAAAAGCAGAAACAAAGAAGTATATAGTAACTGGGAAATAGTATGGAAGTCAGAGAGTCCACATTTCTTCAGAAAGGATGCTGAAATTTGAGAAGAAGTACAAACTATGTACACAACTATTGCTTATTTTGCATAACTCAGCTTCACAATTCTGCTATAAGTTACACAAACTTTATTGTAGCTTCTTTATCCATAGTTCCATACGAATTACAAAGTACACTCTTTAAGTGAGAAAAGATGAACTCAGGAAGATTATAGTTCCCAGTCACTATGATGGCTTGTCCTTCAAACGAAAGAAGCACATAGATGAATACCTTATGGTTTATCTGTTGTTGTAATGAGAACAACTTCCCTTGCTCGTAGTTCTACAAACAGAAATGTAACATAAGAGTATACTCGTGACAAGTAGATATACATCGCAACAAACTTTCTGAAAACTTAAATACGTAAAGTTAACCAATCCTCTCAGCTAATTTAACTGGGGAACTCTAAGCCAAATCCACTAGCTAGCATCATTAACTGGAGGTAATCAGATGAATATTCTTTCAACCCAGGCCAAATAGTACATAAGTGTTCAAGCACCTTTTTTGTATGAGCGATGTGTCCAATGGCTGCTAATGAAGAAAGGGAAATCAGTCAATTGGATGTCCGATCACTAGCACAGTCTCAAATTTGGAGAAACATATTGCAGAACTAAGATGAGAAAATGCCTGTAATAGTAGCAGTCCCTCTAAGTGAACCATAAAGCGACTCCAGAAACTCCTTGTAAAATGAAACAACACCTGTTTGTAAACAGGCAAACAAAAACAAGCATAACACTCTTTAAGGATTAACAACACAGCAAAAGACCTACAGAAAGGTTTAAAGCAAGCACCTGGATTTCCAGGGACAAAGAGAACATGCAGAGTTGGATCATCTGATTGAATCTCTAGCAGTTCCGTTGTGTAACTTGACAAGGGAAAGAAAGAACAAAGTAAGAACAAACCAAGAAACGACTTAGCTACAGAAACATAAGAGCATCAAAATTACCTTGAAACCTTGCACAGTCGAAAATTCGCAGATTTCACAGCCTCAGCGTCCAAATACTCGGCGCCCATTTCTTTAATCGGAAAATTAGAACCACCCAATTTCCTGGAAGGTCAAAATTATTAAGCAATTCAGTGCTAGAAGGTCAATATTATTAAGCAATTCAGTGCTAGTAATGCAGCTGTTAAGCAAGGGGAATTCCCTCGGGGGGGGGAAAAGACACGAACTTTGATGACCAAATACAAACAGTACAAAATCGAGTGATGGAAACTAAACTCGGATTAGCAACAGTGGAAGAAGACTAGTCGTTTATGGGGACGCAGCAATCAAAGGCAAAAGGGTAAACGAATGGGTACGTTCCGAGTACCTGGAAGATGGAGAATGGAGACAACGGGAGAAGATGGTGGATGAAGAAAGAAAACGAATCACCATTACTGTGTTTGAGCTTGCATTTTAATTTATTGTTACTTTGTTTCAGCTTTTTTTTAATCATTTCTGGGAGCTGGAACAAGGAAGATGTATCCAGTTTACCTGCGTACATTATTGGGGTTTTAGGTATGGAACTCTTTGGGTGATGGTATATTCCTCCAAAACAAAACCAACGATTTGAGTAAGGTCGATGGCTTTTGCTAATTGATATCCTTATTAATTCACCTACAAAAAACTTATTATTAATAAGTTAACATTCAGTTTGTGTTTAAACTTTAAACAAGCAGAGTCGCACGCGCGGGACTCGATAATGAATGAGAAGAGTTAGAGCAAATTTTCGTCTGCGAGCCGGTTCGGCACCGACGCCCGATGAATCTAGCTCGAGAGCCAACTCATTTGATGCTCGATTAGTTTGATTGGGGCTTGAGAGTTGGCTCGAATGATGGCTTGACTGTCGGCTCGGTTATTGACTCAGTTAGTGTAGCTTACGAGTTGGCTTTAAATATTTTAATGGTTCAAATGCTTTTATTGCATCTTAAAAACCAAAAAATATGATGATGAATGATTTTATCTTAATTAGTGGTTAGTTACTCACTTAGCCTATACAAATTGAGTCTGTTTTAGACTATTGTGAATTTTGTATTCGGCTTGAACTTGAGATTGAACACGATTTGTTAATACCTGCAAATTAAATGAGGCGAGTTGAGCTCAAGCTTATTATGAGCAGCAAACGATATTGGTTCAAATTCGAGCTTGTTAAGAGCTACAGATGACTGAGTTTGGACTCCATGAACGTAACCTCGATAAAAATATGCACTTTGAATGAAAAAAATTATATTAATTGAATATTTGATTTTTTAAATGATGAATTCATTTAAAAAAGGAGAGAGTGGTGACTCTTCGTGGCAATCTCTTGTTCTATCCCTAACCGAACATTGACTGAAAAATTAAAAATCCTTTGAACCAAATTAAAAAAATCACTAATAAGAATATACCCAATTTCAATATTCGAAACCCAAAACTAAATGGGGCGAGACTCGGACCACCAACGATCCTATATCCACGCATTGCCGAGCTTGTTAGTACTTGCAAACAAGCCGATTTATATTTTTTATGAGTTATTATTCTATCTCAATCTTAAGTTTTTCCTGTAAATATTTTGATAAAATAACTAGTCAAGGTAGAAATTTGTATGTGGTTACTAAACGAAAGATGAAATTTCCCGTAAATATTTCCCCAGTGCATCTAAAGTTGTATACTGTGTTGGAAGAATTGCAGCTCATCAGTTACACCGTTTTGATTAATGAATTGTTTCTTCCAAACAAACGGCTAGTACCTACCTTTCTGGGAAACTCATATCTCAGCTGAGTTAGTTCCGGAAATCAAATGCCTCATCCCCTCTATCTGCCTTCTGTTTCGTGATTATGATGATTCGGAGAAGAGATCAAGTGGTTGCTGCACACGATCTAAATTCTATAAAGGCTGACTGATTCAATGCAGAAATCACAAGCAATTCTGCTAATCTCTTCTTCTCTTTCTGAATCTTTCGTTCTTAGCTTAATAGTTCCAACTTACAATCTTCTCATCGACGGATGCAAGCTTGCTGTGATTACCTTCAGTTGTGAAGATGTACTGACAATTTCGAATTTTTTTGCTTCGAGGGCAGTGCTCTTACACTTTCACAGTTTTAAGTTTATTCAATTTGTGTTCTTTACCATTTCATTGATTTAGTTAGACTGTTTTGACTGTTCTGATTTCTTTCCAAGTGGCTGTACTCTGCTTGTATTCCAACATACTGCAGTAGTTGAACCATTTTAGCTCACAATCTATAAATAATTCTAAGTGAATAAAAAATTAGGTTCCACTGCAGAAGTTGAAGCAAGAGACAAGAGGCACAATGTAGTCATTAACAAAAGAGGGAAGCTGCCAGAATATGAAGGTAAACCAACTCAACCATTCTTAAACCACAATATATTACCTTTTTAACAAATTTGTTAGATAGGTTAGCCTAACATATACCAACTCTCCTCCTCTCTGCATCTTAGCATCTTATAACTCGGTTCAGTCGGTGAGCCGACCGATAATTCGAGATGGCATGAGGCCAAAAGTTAATATCGTTGGAAAATTACTAGGGTCAATTGTTGTCTTTGAAGCAATATTGGAACAAGCTAAGCAATTAAAAGACATCAACATACACTCTGAAAAAAAAAACATCAACATACACACATTTATAACTAGTCTAACTACTAGTCCGACACGTGTCACCCTTGCGTTGCAAGATAGTTTGCATTTGGTAGCCATTACTTATCAAATGTTTTTATGTTGGGTCAATCATTTAAACCATTCAGAACTTGTCTAATTAGCAAACAAAGTCATTGTAAAATACTTTAAAACTAGCTTTGTATCGGCGGATTGGTCGAGAAACTTATATTAAATTTTTAGCTAAAAATTTATTGATTGGGTTATATATTAAAACTAAAAAATGAATATTTTGATATATATTAATCTCTATCTATAGTTACGACTTATACATTTTCTTCTAATTTTAAACTAAAATATAATACAGTATTGGTCAATTTTATTGTAATATGATGGACAAATTGCATTAATGTGTGAATCACCAAATTTAAGATTTATTAGGTCTGTAATATGATAAATGACTTGATTTAGGGCTGGAAATTGGTACGATAACGATATTACCGAACCATTACCAAATACCGGAAATATGATCATTTTAAGACCCATTACCGAACCAAAAATATTCGGTAATTACCGTTACCAAAACCGAAAAATTTCGGTAAGGTATCAGTAATTACCGAAATACCGAAAATGGGTATGTTTTGCTTATTGGTTACCAAAAACTCAACTTCGGTCGAAAAATACCAACAAAATACCGGAAAAATTACCAAAATTACCGGAAAATATGCGGATTGAGAATTATATTGGATAAGCTAGACTTTTTCTTTGTAGTTATAACGTTTTACGGTAATTCGGCAATTACCAAAAATAATCCGAATACCAAATTTTATACCAAATTATCGAAACTATGCCAAAATCAAGAACCATTACCAAAAATATTTTAATGGTTTTTGGTTTACCGATTACCTGAAATGTTTGGCTCGATTTCGGTAATTACCGAATTATCGAACCGAACTTCCAGCCCAAATTTGAATAACCCGCAACACGAGAAATCTGTAAACTAATGAACCTGTGACCAGTAACCCAACAAACCACGACTCGAGGAATCTGCAATCAACTAACTTGACTCATGATCTCTGTTGTCCGCCTGTTATATAGGTTTAAAGCCCCCATAATGAATTTAGATAAGCCTGTTAATATATAATATTTTCAGTGCAAAGAAATATTGTAGGAAATAATTATATTTCACACATCTTTATGAGCAGTAATGTTATGTGATTGGAGATTTTGAGATACACCCCACACATGAACATCTATATTATATTTGTTTCCTCTCTTTTATAATAACATATTGACCAAATCTTTGGCCGACTTAAAATATGATCAAAATTAATTTAATTAAAACGGTTAAAAAAATTGTTAAATCTTCGAAAAGGTGTCCACATGAAATATTTGTGAAGATTGAGTATAAACCGAAAATTGTAATGAAAATTGAAGACTAATTGAATAAAAAAAAATGTTGTAAATCAAAAGAAGAGAGTAAGCGTTGATTAAAAAAAGAGAGAGAGTGGGGTGGCAACGTCATTATTTACTTTATTTTTTTGTTTAGTATTTTACAATAATATCCTGCTAACGTGCACTCATCAAATTTAAATAAAAGTTGATATATTAATTTTAATTTTATCAATAATTTTATATTATTTTAAAATATAGGGTGCATATTAAAAATATTATAACGAATCTATCAAATATATATAAATTATCAAATTTCTAAATTTAAAAATGGGCTGAATTATAATCTGAAAAAAATTCTCCTAAATCCATCATTAAATCGAATTAATATAATGAGGTTTTGGGTGAAAACTGTTGTAATTAAATATCAATATATTATATAAATGTGATGGCGGGGAGAGTTGGTAACCATAACTAAACATCTGTGTACGTTACAATTTGAAACTTAAAGACTGTCGAGGAATTTTGTTTGTCTCCAGCAAGAGATTATCAGAAGATCAAGATTGGAAGTTGAAACCATTGACTTATGAAGTCAAGTAAATGGGTCAGAATCGGTCATTTTCGCAAATGATTGCATAATTAGTTAATTAGTTAGTGTGTATGTGTGTGATACATGCACCTAATTATATATATACACACTTGGAGAAGTTGTCAAATGACAAAACTTTTCAATATCTCTAGGAAATCTCAAAGGAAAGTAATATACTCATTCCATTACTAAATCAACTGTTTGAGTTTGGTTTAATTTGATAGATAATCTGTTATTGAATACTATAAAATTTATCGAAACACTTTCAAAATAATTCAAATTATTGAGATGTAACTATTTTTGACATTATTATCAATTTTTCGCATTTTGGAGTTTACAAGACGTTACTAGCTCTTTTCTCATTACTAACTTTTTGTTAAAGATCTAAGCCATCGACCCATCAACCTTGAAACAGATAAAGAAAATAATATGAATTTTATTACGAATTTTCTGTTAATAATTTCGAAAAATCGAAAAATGGGGAGGGGGGATGAACTGGCTTTTGTTTACCGTGGAAGATTGGAAGCTTCGATCTAAGAGGGAGGAGGCTGACAAAGGAATTGAAGGCTTAAAAATAGTCTTGTCTAAATGTTCTAGTAATAACGATGGCCTAACTGATAGGAGAAATGGAGCATAAATGGTTGACATGGTCTTAGGGCCTCTGCATTTTCAGTGGAATTTTCATAATTTCTTCCCATTTATCTATAGAAACTGAAAATATGTGCAAAGGGCACATCTGGAATTTCAAAGTGTGACATTCAATTTAATTAATTAATTATAAACCCGATAATAGCTAATTAACATCTCTATATCTACTCTAGAGGCTTTAATAGAGTTTTGTTATGATTTAATTTTCGTAAGCAGCTTCACACTCGTTAAAATTAGCTTAAATAGAGTTGTTTGGTAATAATTTGATAGAATTATGTGTTATTGATTTGAAAGTTTTAGGTTCAAATTTAGTACATTACACACCTCATAAATATATATTAATATAATATTTATTTCTTTGTGTTATTGCATTGACGGACAAACATGGTGAGGTTAATATATTCTTCTTCATGTTATTAAAACTTATTATTCACCTTCTCTTACTTTTCATCTCCAATTACTTGTAAATCACCATTAAAATTTGTACTCACAGCTTCTCTAAATATATAGTTAGATAGAAAATTAAATGAAATATGAATATCAATTCAAAGAGTGAAAATTAAATCACATGCAAGTACAATAAATTAAGTGTCACCTTCTACATCAATTAGCTAGAAACTAGCCGCAAATGACGAAGTTTCGACAATCAACATTCCTGCAAGACGGGAGTTCTACAAAAAAGTTATCAACAAGATGAGAAGTAGTAGTAACTAGAAAATGGAGATGTCAATGAACTTAATTTTAACCGATTAATCAAACCGAAATCCGTCGGTTATAATTCCAACCAACTGCCTCATCCATTGTCCCGGGAAATTCCTAAAATCGTAACTGCCTCCATATAATGAAATTCCGAAATCACCCTTCCCTAAAACAAGACTTGGACTTCTTTGGGATGTCACTTACTCTTCTTCTCCAATTAGTAGTAGCTATTCCTTCCCTCCAATTCCAACCCAATATTGATTTGCGTGTTTAAAATTACAGAGGAGGCGTCTCTGCCAAGAAATCGAACTATTAACTAATTTCTCCATTCCCTATATATAGCCCCTTCCTCAAAATTCCTTCTTTATATCTTCAATCTCCCTCCTTCTCGATCAAAGCATCTGATCTCACGTTTCTGCGGATTCCATCATCCCATTTCTCCCCCCCCCCCCCCACCCACCCCCTCCTCTCTTCTCCAATTCGCAGATTCAGAGATCATTCTTCCCTTTTCATTTTTCTTTGGATAAATCAATAATCTAATCATCATCTCCAATAAATAAAGGTTTGCACTATGGATTCAATCTCACGTTTTTCGCTACTCTGATTTCTGGGTTGCTCTTGCTTTTTAGTTTTGTTTAATCTCTGTTTCTTTCTTGTATTCAGCGCAGCTTTCTGGTTCCTCCCTCCGCAAGTTTCATCGTCTGACTTTCTGGTAACTGTTGTCTATGGAATAGATACTAAGTTTCATCCGTTGGCTTCTATAATAGTACACTGTTCCATTGATTTGTTTCTTCTCGTCTTCTCTCTGGGATATTTTGCAGGGAATTTCACCTAACTCAGAAGCAGGGTGTATATCTGCTTTTTCGATCATTTCGACATTAGAAGATGTTGGGGGAATTCGTGAATAGATGCCTTCTGTATGTCAATTTCTGCTCTTCCAACTCATGGTTGTCTCTTATTTGTCGATATTGTTTCTGAAAATGGAGTTGGTTTGCTCTTTGGTGGGCAATATGCAGATTGTTTTTCGGGTATGCATACCCGGCTTTCGAATGTTTCAAGTCCACGGAGAGGTACAAGATCAACATGGAAGAAGTCAGATTCTGGTGCCAATATTGGTAAGATTTCAACCCAGGAAATTTGACAACCAATGTAGCATTCAGGTTCTATCCATCTATCAATTTCAGTACTGAAACGTGTTCGTCTTAGTTTGATGGAAATTTAATGGTAACATGTGTCCCTTTTGTGTTGGTCTTCTATGAATCTGATGATTGAAACAAAATTACACCTGTCAAAATTCCCTGTTTTGCAGGATCATTGTTGCCCTTTTCACAGTCTGTGAGAGATTTGGGGACTTCTTCTTGTCTTGGTAAGCATGCTGCTGTTATAAATTTCAGCACTCCACTACTGCAAATATTTCACATTTATTTGTGTTTGACAATGTATGAAACAACTTGTTCTGGTTTGTAGGCTGCCCTTCTACGGCGAGGCCAAGTTGGGATTCTTCATCTGGTTATGGTACCCCAAAACCAAGGTAATAACCTGAACAACAACCCAATTTGGTATTCTTGTTACATGTAAACGAAACTGAATGGATATTAATCGGGGTGCGTTTGTGTAGGGAAGTTCCTTCGTGTACAATACATTATTGAAGCCATACGTATCCCAACATGAGTCAGAGATAGACCAGAGGCTACAAGAGGTTAAGGTTAAAGTATGGGACTTCGCCATTTACTATTGGCAGAACTGCACCAAGCTCGGTTCCACCACCATCTTCCAGGTTCTTGAACAGTTGGCTACTCAATCTGGCAGGTTCGGCAACGGCCCCAAGCCTCAGGTATATTCTACTCTCCTTAACCTGTGGTTAACTTCTGGAATTATATTCTCAGAAAAAAAGGTGATCTTTTGTGACCAGGGCATTACATTTCTAACCCGAAACCTAACCATATTACAAGATCACGTTGTCCAACTAACCTAATGTGATAAGCTTGCGGGAAAGAAGGGGAGAAAATATAAAGAGTGTGATTTTCTTTCTGTTTACCGAACCTTTGCAGAAGAAGACCGGAACTGCTGTACCGGTAGCTCCGCCACCGCCGGAGTCGCCAACGGCCAGGAGGAGCGGAAGTGGACGGTGGACGCCGCGAGCTGCCAGCAGACTGAACCGTGAGTCGGGGGCAGATTCGCCGAGATTCCAGGACGCCGATGATCTCCAGCAGGCCAAGATGAGGCTCCGCCGATCAAACCCTATCTCTTGAAGAAAGTAAATCATCTGAATATACAAAAAGAAAAACTGTACAGTACTTATATATATGAAAAAACAATTTCTTCTACCATCCATTCAATTTTTTTTGTGCTCTGTTTTCATGAGGTTTCTGACCTAAAATTGTAATCTTTTCCTTTTTTTTTTTGCTCTTGTACATGATCATCACTATCATCATCTGACTAATTGATCCTCGTTTTGTTGTAAGAGAATTACAGATAATGAGAAACAAAAGATTTTCGTTCTGAAAAAAAACTCTGTTTCTCTGTTTCCTTCTCCCTGTCCCCGATTGGTTGTTCAATCCAATCTCTTACGCACCAACCCAGATTGAGCTGAAAAACCTGCTGAGAGTGCGAGATATCCCCGGAATCAGATGCAATTCGACGAAACGGAAGCAAGCTGAGATGGGATTCCGAAGCCTCAACCAGAGGCGGCGGAGGAAGTGGGTAGGGCCATCGGAGCCAGGGGAGGATGACATAGGCTGGAGGTAAGCCCAAGCTGCGTGCTTCACGAGATGGTTTCGGATGCATATCTCGTAGGCGGAGCCGTAGCAGACGGAGGATCCCACGGTGGGGGAGTTGACGGCGGAGGAAGGGAGGAGGTCCTTGAGGGAAGTGTAGGCAGAAGAATCTTGTTCGAAAGAGTACGTTTGAAGGAGGTAGGCTGGATGTGCGCAGACTGAGTCTCGACGGGAGTGAGACGGCGGTAGCGATTGAATTTCGGCGGCGGAGAGGCTCCGGCGAACCCATTTGAGAGAGTGGAGAGAGTAGTAGGGGGAAAGGAGTTAAAAAGACCAAAAGGGAGTGAGGAGAATCCAGAATTTGGGTTTAAATAGAGGGAAGACGTTACTACTGCGAACTTTTTTTTTTACTGAATCACAAGTGAGAATGTGTTCTACGGTGGCGGCGGAGTTTGAGGGGAAAGGAAGAAAGAAAAGAAGAAGCAGGTGAAAGGTAACCACAATTATTGAGGGAACGTAGACCGTCAATCTCAGTCTGGTGTTTTGTTGTGTTGTTGTTTACTTTTTATCGTTTTCTGCACCTTGGAGCCCGAATTTTGTCCTGCTGGTCCTTGAGCTCTAGCGTATGGAGTTTGTCTCATCTGTCTCAAACCCGTACAAAAGATTAACTCGTCGCCGGTGGAGTCGGCAATCGGAATCGATTCCGTTGATGAAAAGAACGGTGGAGGCAACTCCCAAAATGCAGTAAAATTTGTTAATGTTGAACTACTTAGGAAACAAGGGACCCCGTACGAGTATCCCCATGATGAAAATAATAATGATTTGTGGGGACGCTTAATATTCTAGCATATCGCCACTCTTGTTGGCTTGTTAAGCATTAGCATTATCTTATCTCCATAAACAAAGCAATAATAATTGAGAGAATCAAGAAGTAACCAAATCAAATTTGGTTGAACATCTTTGTAAATCTCATCGGCTCATGCAACGTCAGGTTTAGTACACTATTCATACAAGACAAACTTGACTGGCCACGTATAGTCCGGGAGAAAAGCAAAGTGGGAGCCCACAACTTCACACTGGCATCATCTCTATCGGAGAAGCATCGTGAATCCTCCAAAGTTAATGATTAATTGGGCCGCATAAATACTCATAAAACCAGGTTCTCCCTTAAATTAATCTGTAGGTTTGACTCTAGCTACAATCATTTGCATTATTCTACAATAACAACGAATGAAATGAAATCTTTGGTGAACCAAAGTGTTGAAAAGACCCGATGCTATTGGAAGTATGACGTGGAGCATGACAAGGTTTGCAAGCGGTGATGTGGACACTCAAATGAACTTCAGACCTCTCCTTTACGAGCAGACAAATACATGGTAATTGGTTCGAACTTTTGATTGGTTATAGTTTGTAGTACCAATCACTCTCCTCAGTTTTGGCATATACGGTCCTCCCCTATTACTATTACTAGACATTTGTCGTTTACCAATCACGGTAGACTTGGTTCTAGCTTCACGAAGGAAACCAAGTTACAAAAGCAAATGTGGAGATAGCTTTAAAGACTATTTTCAGCAGCAAAAACCCGTGTTGATCTTTGGAAGCAATTTGATTGTTGTGCATGTGGGTGAAGATAAGAATGGGTCCCTACTATGCTAATAATGATAGATGACATAACCCGGATCCTCGATAACGACTTCACAGTCGAGAGAGAATCGGCGGACTCTATTATCAAAAGACAAGTCCCTAATTGGCTTTTATGTTTGTGGCTCTAAGCATCACGAGGAGTGAACTGTTGGCTCTCTTTTGCCTTTCATCTTTCTCAATTCAAAAGAATAATAAAAGGAAGGAACAGATCATCAAAGAATTACATCTTCCCAGGAAAGACCGACATTATAGAGGTTGGCAGGCCAGGGCCAGGCCAGGCCGTGTGCCTAGAGACACTATTAAATTAGAACTAGAAAATGGGAAACGAGGCCGATTCTATTTCTACGCCTACTACTACAAAGTACAAACGTATCTTAATACGTCAAAGTGTACAAAACTATCGGTTAAGATACAACTAGAAGAAAGTTTTGGTCAGAAATGTCATGGAAGTATTAAGTTTCTTAGCTTACCCATATATCTTAGATCCCAGAAACGGACCTGCATGTTCTCTTCTCCAGACGAACAGCAAATATGTACGGCGGTGCTACAGTTGGCAGTTGTGACTTGCGACTTTGCTTCAACTACCTCTCAACTTGTACAGTCCCGTTTTAACTATGAGTACAGCTTATGCACTAGAGGACTATTCGACAACCCTGGACGGTGGAGTTTGCGGCCTAGGAGTGTGGACATCAGCCATTCCGAATTGAGCCTGAATCTTATTCAATGTCAGCTTAATTAACATTAGTCAGAGTAAGCAGCAAAATAAGAAACGAAAGCGTAGAAGTGCCCGGGTGGCTACTTACTGGTCGTGGGGGAGTTGATGGGGAAGGATAAAACTCGGGAAAAGAACTATCCGTTCTCCACATGTCTGTAATGCTCACATCAGCAATATCCGAACGAAGCCAATAATCTAATTCATTCTGCAATATCGACAAACATTGTATCATATCGATTCTAGTGGACAAGGGATCTTCTTTTACACGACAGGAGGAGAATACTGTAGTGGAAAAGGACTTACATCAGCATCCGTTGGAACAATCTTCATCATTCCTCTGACAAACTCCTCTGAAGGGTTGAGGTCAGAGAACATATGGTGAAGGTCTTGCACAGGAGGTGGTTCCACTGCATTCTGGGTTCCCTGTTTAGGAAACATCTCCATTTGTGGGTTTACACTTGAACTTGAACTGGAAGCATTTGCAACGCTAGAGGGTCCTGCGTCATTCGCCTCCTCATAATTTTCTTCAAATTGGCTGGAGAGAAGCAAAGTTAAGTTCAGGTAAAGGAGGAAGTGCCATGATTCATGAACTAAGGATATCAGAATATCATCATTACGTCAACGAGAAGAAAATGAATCAGACTTCAACACATGCATAATTCCAAACACTTAGGATTGTGAAGTGCAAAAGAAATCCGTCACACCTCACGAGATAGACATCAATAGGACCCATTGTACTTCTAAGGATTATCCTGTATCTCCTCTGTGGATAATCAACAGCCTGGTACACATAGCAGCAGTTTAACTTGAATAAGATACATGGGAACTGTAAGATATCCACTACCTTCTGTATTGAGAGTTTTAAATCAACTTACTTCATCAGGATCAGGAACTTCCATTGTTGTTCCATGAGGAGCTTTAATTGCTATGAGGGTTTCATTCTGCAAAGTTCAAGAATAACCTTGTCATAATCACAGCTAGGCAAGGACTCCATAACCCTTGAGAAGAAGACGTAAACCATCAAATGAACATACCATGAAACATGGGAGGCTCTTAATGTCATCTTCCGTTACAAAAAGCCACCTGGAATCATTAGAATGATTAGAGGGTTGCAATAATGAGCATCACATAAACAGATATGGTGACAGAGTGTTTGGGGAAAGCTTTACTTTTGGTTGTTTTCATCTTCACTAAAACTCCTGATTCTTTCCTGCATTTCTCTGCAATAGTTTCGACAAAATCAGCGTTGCCTGGGAATAAAGACAGAACAGTAACCGCAAAAAGAGCAAATCAACCATGTAACCTTATTTGATTGTCTAGATTTTGCTCTTCCAATGACAGTTTTTTAATTTCAGCCTGCAAGGAGAAATTTTGATGATATAACCGGTATCTCGTGAAGTTCAACAGTCCCTCCTCTTTAAAAGGCTCTTTCAAAGTCCAGAAAAAATGAAAGAAATCAAGAAAAAGAGGCATTTAACCACATGCAACAACTGAATATTATCTTAGAAATTGTCAAAATCACCATCTGCTTTCCATAAATACAGCAAACAAACGATATCAAGTAGCAGCTCCTACCTGTAACAGAGAGTAATTACCATCTGGGTTCCCTGAATTAGAAGAATCGACGCTCCTGGTCAACCATTAGACCAATCAATGAATGAGTTTCGATGATCCAGAAATTTCCAGAATCAGAATCCGAAGAAGAAAAGTATTGGAATTGCCAAGAGATGCTTAAAATATTACTTCCATCTGATTCTATTCTTAAGTGTCTTCTCAATTAGACCAATTCCCTCCAAGACATTTGTTATGTCATATATACGCCTCTTTTGCACCTATTTAACAGAAAACTTCTCATAAGACACCGCCATATTCAATAACTAAAACAGCCAATAAGAATAATGCTCACATCCAAAGTTTCTGCAGCCTTGTTTAGGTCAATGATACCGTCTTCTGCATCCTTAATGAGATTGACAAACTTCTTCGTTAAGAGACCTGAATTTTCGCAATATCACTAAGTCGGCAAACCAAATGAAACTTCAAAGTTCAGACAAAATAAAATATAGCAGACAAACAATACAGTAAGCCACAACAGACCTAGGGAACTGTCATATCGGCAGCTGCCAGCAGGAGTAAGTGTAGACGGGGAACCTGCAAAGTTATTGAACATATTTTAGCGATGCACCTCACCCACATTGCTTATCATTTAAAGAAGTAAATATATAGTACAGCACACTAAATATGAAAACCAAACAATCTCAAATGTTGACGGAAGAAAGAAAACTAAAACACACAATGACAGTTGAAGTGTCTCACCAGGATTCAACATTGGCACACGAGGAACAGATTTGTTCCCCTTTGTAGACTTAGGCTTGTTGTTTGTTCTTCCCTTAGCAGATACAGGTGTGTGATAAGGACTACTGGATGCATCAGTCTTTCCAGGACTACTTGTCCACTTGCTAGACTCAATTCCATTATCATCTAGCTTCCGTTTCAACTGCACGGGTAAGCCAAACAACAAGTCTGAATCAAAGTTTCGACACTAAGAAAAAAGGATGCAGTTCACTTTTAAGTATGACGATTGTGCTAGCTTGTGAAAACACTATGACGAATCAATGAAGCAACATAAGATTTGTTGGATTAAACTTAGAAAGTAATACAATGCATAATCATCGGAATCTCAGCCGAGCATAGAAGCACGAACAAATCCAAGGAACCAATACCGGAAACCCTCCCGAACTTCCTTCTCCACAAGAGGTTATCGGCAGCTAAACATAACAGCATTGGAAACAGTTTGACTAAACTTAATAGAATTCTCCCGCGAACCAATTGCAACTAAATCAGAACAGTACATTGACCAGACACACACTACCAAATAATCGCACTAAGGAATTTTCATAATAATGCTAAAGTAAGAAGAAGCGAGGGGGATGGGAACTCACAGTCACAGGAGCTCTCACGACAATTGCCTCGGCTTCCTGATCGGCGACCTTCGAGACAGCGGGAGAATTGAATCGGTGATAATCGTCGGGCGCAACAAAGGGAGGCTTCATCGAGACAAAAGCAAGGTGGCGCCTCGGGGGAGGAAGAATCGGTCCCGATGACGGCGCGGAGGGTAACGGCGGGTGAGAAGAGGCTGGTGCGCCGTCCGACATCGTGCGGGGAAGATAAGTTCAGCGGCGAGGAATCTATACGGGGATCTGAGAGGGAAGGTTAGAGAGAGAGAGAGAGTGGAGTAGCTTAGAGAGAGAAGGAGCGGGGGAGGTGTGCGTTGTGAAGAGGGGGGGAAAGTCGGGGTTAGGAAGGAGAAGGAGGAGAGCAGAAAACGAGGGAAAGAGGAATTTTTTAGTTTGTGATAGATTGGAGGGAAGAATGTTAAAGTACCACAGAGGGTTAAAAACGGAAAGTAACAATTACCTGGAATTATTTTTGGCTTAATATCGATTATTGTCACCAATCTATCGTGCTGTTAACAATGTGATCATCTATCTTATAAAATTGAACATACATACCATTAGCCTATTGCATTAGTAATAACTAATAACATGGTCGTCACATGAATTCGACGAAAAAATTCGTCAAGTTAACTAGTCACTCTAGCAAATCATTATTTTTTCCAGGCCATGATAAGTTCGATTATTAGTACAATTATTTCTGCTTTAAATGATGTTTTTTTAATGTTTGGATGTTTCATTTTGATCGTATTCGGGTGTTTCATGTATATTTTTGTTATCCTTGGCCCAATGGCCCGCTTTATATTGCTTTGTATATTTTTGCTACATTTCAGGTGTCATATGACGTCTCGGGATGAATCAAAACATGACGGGGGAGGCCGGAACAACTCAGTACGTTCGATTTGGGAAGAAAACGTCATTGTTTAGTATTTTGAGCATAACTTATCGTTCGGAAGTCCGATTGATACAAGGTCAGCAACATTGGAAAGATAATTTAATTGTCTACAACTCCAATGTTGACTGCATGGTCAAATTTCGTATTCTAAAAGAACACGACCGTGTTCTTTTCTCTAAAAGTCACGACCGAGAAGCAAAATTAGGAGAACATGTGCGTGTCCTTTTAAGACACGCCATGATCTCCAAGGACAAACCGTGTTCTCTAAAGACAAGCCATGTTCTACCTCCTCATGAGATTTTTGAGTTTAATCCTTCTCCAATTTGGTCCAGAAGTCTAATGATGCGTAACTCGATTAACTTACGAAAATTAAATGTTAATTGGTCCGTTTAAAAAGTACTCGATTAACTCATTTAAGTTTTTTTAATATTTTTATAACGATTTGAGGTTTTGAATCAATCTACATATTAGTTTTTTATAGTAAATAAATATTTTTTAAGTGAAATAAAATTTAAATATATAAAATTATATGTTATTGGACTCTAAAAATTATAGTGAACAATATTTGGGAAGAGAATAATATATTTTCAATAATAAAAAATATTATAAGAAAAACAAATGAAAAAAAATAAAATAATTTGACATAAAGTGAGGTGTGATATAATTGGTGGTATGGAGAAAAAGAAAGAATTAATAAAAATTTATAAAAATGCCGCATATGAAATGAAAATAACTATATTCTTTTATATATATATATATATATGATTCTATATGACAAGACAAGCTCATTCAAAGACAAAATCGAATATACTAGCGAAATTAATTATCAAGTAGACTCATAAGTTATTAATCAAACTAGCTCGCGAGCTATCCAAATCGAGCAGACTCATGAGTCAGTAATCAAGTTGGCTCGTAAGACCTGTAGAACCAAGCTTGAGCCAGTCTAATCAAACAAGCTGATTAGCAGTTCTGGCTCACACGAACGGATTGGCTTGTCAAGCTCCTACGCAAAATCACATATCCTTAACAACCTAATTGAACTTCCTAAGCTTCAATCCAATTCAATTAGCCATGAGAAGCATCCGATTAACACGAATTCCAGCTGATCGGAGAACAATTCATCCTGTAAGCTTCACCAACGTTTATACATACATCTCAATTCACATTAGCCTCACAGAGACATACAGAGTACTCACAAATTGTTCGCAGTTTCCTCTCTGTAACTAAGAAGGAGGTTCGTAATCTACACTGGCTAACGGAGAAGACCTCAACGGAAGCAAAGAGTCAGAAAGGTACTGCAACCTCCGTCGGAAATGACTATCCTTCGTCCTCAATAACACCGCCAAAGGCAAACACACCCCTCTCTCAACGCAGCAAAGATGCCTAGGCTTAATCCGATCCTCCAAGCTGAACGAAAAATACTGCGGAAATTCCTTCAGTTCCTTCAGTTCCCTCCGCATCTCCTCCACATAGTACTCCAGCTTCGGCACTATGTTCTCCTTCATGCTGTAACTGAACAGCTGCGGGCACCTCTGGAACATTGACGCCGACTCCCGGTACGATAATCCAAGGTCCTGGAAGTACCGGACCCGAGGGACAAGCAGCCCTTCAACGCTGCAGCAGAGCAGGTAGGCGTGCCTGTACTCCGTGGGGATGCCGATTGAGTGGAGGAAATGCAGGCTCGGCCGGAGCTGGTTCTCCACGCTGCAGAGGAGCAGCTTTGGGCGGCGCTGGATGACTCGCCGTATGTTCCAACGCTGGACGCCGGCCTCGCGGAGGAGGAAGGTGAAGACCGGGATTAAGGTGGAGGCGCTGGCGGAGGCGAGGAATTGGGGGCACAGAGTGACGATGCGGCGGAAGTCGTGGGAGTTGAAGTCCATCGTGGTGAGGTATTCAATGGCGGATTTGATGTTGGAGAGAGAGGCGGATAGGAGGATTGGGCGGTGGTCGGTGACTAGGGAGAACGCGTCGAGTCCGATTGAGTCGAGGTAGTAGATCTTCTCCTGGAAATCGGATGGAGGTGGAGGTGGAGCTGGTGGCCGCGGTGGCGGAGGGGCGGCGACGGCGGTAATTGTCTTCGATGAGATGTTGGGAGGGAATTTGAACTGAGCTCTAGGGCGACGAGAAAGTGAAGGAGAATCATAATTATGGTAAGGGAATTTGACTGGTTTTGAGATTAGATTGAGTGTTTCCTGCATTTCTCCCTTTCGTTTGCTTCCAGCTACTGTATCGGAATGAGCTGCGGCGAGGTTCGAGTTTTGCCAAGCTCCGGCGAGAGAAGAGAAGAAGAGAAAGAAGAAGGGAAAGGGTGTGGTGGACGAAGGATAAGAACTAAGAAGGGCTATCTGAAGAAATCTGAATATTGCGGGTAATAAAATGGACCCTTAATCGGGTTTATTTTCTTTGGTCCAACTCCGTTAGCCCACCCACAACTACAGCCCAAGTATAGGCCCAATTAAATTTAGAGACTATGTTCTTATATAAATTCTTGGTTGATAAAACCCTAGAGCCGTCCTCTTACTTGTTCACGCCGGCGAACTCTTGGAGCTGTGGAAAAAGCCTCTGCATCAAGAAAACAGAGGTAAAAGAGAAACTTCTGACGTATATGCTTATTACATTTCTTCGTCAATTGAGTCGGCTGTTACTTCTCCTTGCGTTTTCCCTTTCTTCCCGCCATTGTTTCGCTGCAGCATTTTCTCCTTCCAAGTTGATTTGGTGTGTGTGAAAGTTGTTGTGTGTAATCTAGATCCATGATCGATTGCTGCTAAGTTTCTGGATTAAGTTTTCGACTTGTTATTGTTGGCTAAAGTATGTAAGATCTTCTGGAGTTTGACACTGTGGATGTGGTTTTTATGGACGGTCTGGTCTAATTATAGAGATGGCGGAAGTAGCTAAGGCAGCAGCTATTGTTCCTGAATCTGTTTTGAAGAAAAGGAAGAGAGAGGAGGAGTGGGCTTTGGCCAAAAGCCAAGCAGTCGTTGCTCAGAAAAAGAAGAGTGCTGAGAACAGAAAGATCATCTTCAAGAGGGCTGAGCAGTATGCCAAGGAGTACAAAGAGCAGGTTTGTAGCTGTGAATGCTCTGTCACCCGTTCTTTCAATACTTTGGTTGAACCAAAATTTTTGCTTGCCTTTCGGTTGAGAATCAACTTGCACTGCAATATAATGTTAATCCCTCTTTCAGGAGAGGGAACTGATCAGGTTGAAGAGGGAGGCTAAACTTAAGGGAGGTTTCTATGTTAGCCCTGAGGCCAAGTTGTTGTTCATTGTTCGCATTCGTGGGTAAGCTTTATATGTTGTCTCATGCTTCAGTTTGGTTGTCTTGGTATTCATTTTCTACAAAATGGCAGTCTCTAACGTATCCCACCATTTCTTGATAGTATTAACGCTGTTGACCCTAAGACTAAGAAGATTTTGCAGCTTCTTCGCCTGCGACAGGTAGTTGTTAATTCTGTCTGTAATGTTGATTTCAGTTGTCAGTCTGTAGCTCTTGAAGGCGACTTAACTGGTATACTCTTCTATGTCAGATATTCAATGGGGTATTCCTCAAGGTTAACAAGGCTACTGTAAACATGCTCCGCAGAGTTGAGCCATATGTTACTTATGGGTATGTGAACCCTGTTTACTGTACTTCATCTCCAAATGATTTTGAAATATCCTACTGTGTACATGGTAGGAGACTGGTTTGTACTGTCGAGCCATTGTGTGTGTAGTTTACAAGCCTCTGAATTTCTTTTCCCTGTCCATTAGATACCCTAACCTGAAGAGCGTGAAGGAGCTGATCTATAAGAGGGGTTTCGGTAAGCTAGAGAAACAAAGAATTCCTTTGACCGACAATGCCATTGTTGAGAAGGTACATCCTTTGCTCATTAGGATGGACAGTTGCCAATTCTTTCGTTAATGTATAATTTGTAATACTGTTGCCAATTATCTGTTTCAAAAACCATTACTGCAGGGACTTGGGAAGTTCGGTATCATCTGCGTGGAAGACCTGATCCATGAGATCATGACCGTCGGCCCTCATTTCAAGGAGGCAAACAACTTCCTGTGGCCATTTAAGCTGAGCGCTCCCTTGGGTGGGTTGAAGAAAAAGCGTAACCATTATGTGGAAGGTGGTGACGCTGGAAACCGTGAGGATTTCATTAACGCCCTCATCAGGAGGATGAACTAGACCCCTTTTCACCCTTAGAAGAGTTTGTTTGCACAACTTTTTTAATTATCTGTAGCTGCTTGGATATTCCGTTCAAACTGGTTTTGAATCACTGGGATTTTTGTCTCCTAATATTTTAGCAAGATCTACTAGGAAGTGTGTTTCATCATGTAATCGCACCCTCCGTTTGTCATTATAGTTGTTCGCCTACTCGTCTGAAGTAACATCAGGCATTCAGCCTCCAAGGCATTGGGTAACTTGGGTTGGTTTTATCGACCAAAACCTGCAGGAATCCCAAAGTACGGCTGAAGCAGTTATATGATGAACCAGATCTTGATCCTTCATATTGTTATGATAAATTGTATCTTCATACGTATGTTGTATCAGCGGAACATGATTGTAATAATGCCATTTCTTCTAAAAGAACTGATTGATGCACAATCAAAGAAGTTTCTGCCTAACCAATTGATCATGAATGACCGATTAGCAAGGTAATCAGTAGTGTGATTACTTTCTCTATGAACGTGTTGTATACATACCTCCCAATCGAGATTGATAAGCTGGAGAGGGCAGAGTGAAGATGATCATCAGATAATGCCGAGAGGATCTGCACAGCGCAGCTCAAGTCGAGTTGAAGCTCAACACTCCAAAATCCAAGATTCCAAGCCATCTCCAGTCCCGTCTCCTAACACAACGCCGATCGAACCGGGAGTACCGAAGTTTGGAGAGAGTTTGGCAACAGAGGTGGAGTTCGGATCTCAATCTTCATTACCATCGAACTAGGAGAGGGATTGATGACTACGATCTAAATTCTCATCCGGTTGGATCTGTAACGATGGGTCCCAATGATGGTCTCTCAACTCTGCCTTAATAATTGGGCATATACCAAGGTTTTCAAAGAACGATGCCTCACATCGTCCCTCATTATTCCGGATTAGGCATCTGCGGTTGCTTAACGGGTAACTTGATGTACGGAGCTTTCTAAGTTGAGAGTAACTGATATCCATGTATGGACACACTCCCATGAGATGCACACCTCCGGATGTGCATGACCAATCTAAGGATGTGTCGGCTCCCATGAGATGCACATCTTCGTGCTTGTTGGTAGGGTGGCATGAAATATAAGCATATCCCTGTCGAATGTCGATTCAATAACTGATATCCAGGCATGGTCACCTTGTTCTAGACTTTCTACAGTAATCCTCTTCCCTTGAAAGACACTTTCATTGCTTGTTTTCCATAAGGACCAACAAGGAATGAGAGACGACTCCCCGTTGCGAGCAGCAGTGACAGTCTCTGATTGTCGCTATGTGACAACGAAAGTGCTTTATATCGATGAAAGTGCAGCCTTAGAGAACCAACTACATGTATTGTCGATCCCGAGTACCCGGCAGTGTCGAAATGAGCTTCCCCTTAGGAACAAAGATGGTTATGAGGTTGTCATTTCTTAGATTTCCTATTACATGATTGTCTTGGGGAATATACCATAAGAGCCCTTGAATCCACCCAAAGACAAAATAAGAACCAACCCAAGTCCCAAACCCACCCAAATGTTCATTATTAATATGGCCTCCGTTCGTCCTCAGTAGCTACACCCTACACTATTTTATCTTCTCATCCATTCTTCCGCTCCATTTCCCACCACTGACTCACTCACTGAACCCACCCACCCACCCACCCACCATCTGAACAAGCTTTCCCTCCCGCCGGCATGGCGTGCTCCGCTACCTCCGCCGCTCTCTTTTCCACCGCCAAACCCATGGCTACTCCCCACCTGTCCAAACCTTCCCAAACCCTAACCCCTTCCCCCAACTCCCTATTCGGCCTCCGCAAGCCCCTCACCTCCTTCTCCAATGCTCGCTCCTCCGTCCACGTCAGCCGCAGGAACACCTTCGTTGTCAAAGCCTCCGTATGAATACTCATCCTTTACCCTTGCCCAATTACAATTTGTTGAATTGACTAATTTTATAAGTTATTTGTTTCCCCTCAATTTGCGATTTTGTTTGACATTTCCTTTCTGTAATCTCTAATCTGTTTCGGCAGAGTGAGCTTCCGCTAGTGGGTAACGTAGCTCCTGATTTTGAGGCTGAAGCTGTTTTCGACCAGGAATTCATCAAGGTACGCTAACTACTTCTTTCGCTCTAATCATTCATGCTGTGAAAAATGTAGCTCCTTTATCAATTGTGTTTGCTGCTGTTTATTCTTCATTATGCATTTCACAGCTTTAAGGAATGCTCCTTTCCGCCGTTTTCCCACTGCTAGATGGAGATTGCTTGATGAAGTCGTTTGCTTCTATATACTGATGAGTTCACAATTTCAATGCTTTTTGCAGGTGAAACTCTCAGAGTACATTGGGAAGAAATATGTTGTCCTCTTCTTCTATCCATTGGACTTCACCTTTGTCTGTCCCACTGGTTTGTTTTCCACCACTTCAAACAATGTCTTCTTTCCAATTGGGAGGAAGGATTACTAAATTCATGTTTGCCTAACTTTTTCATACGCCTCCTTGTATGCTGGACAGAAATCACTGCATTCAGTGACCGATACGCAGAGTTTGAGAAGATCAACACTGAAGTTTTGGGTGTCTCAGTTGACAGTGTGGTAAGTTGGTCATTAAGACAATGCGCACTAGGGATTCTCACTGTTTAAATTCTCCAGCTCGACCCATGTCTTTTGTGCGCCTTTGCTGACACGTTTATCTTGTATCGCCAGTTTTTATTTTGAAATGATGCTCTCCTGAACTTAGGATTATTCCCAACGAGTTGTGATTAACTTAACAATCCAAGCTTTGAAAATGCTGACTGTTGTAATCGTTTTGGTGTTCTCCGTGTAGTTCTCTCATCTTGCTTGGGTCCAAACTGATAGAAAATCAGGAGGCCTTGGTGATCTCAACTATCCCTTAGTATCTGATGTCACCAAATCAATCTCAAAATCTTTTGGAGTCCTTATCCCTGATCAGGTATGCAACTCTCTTCCTAGAGTGCGCTTATTTATCATATTCGTGACAGCGGGATCTGTGCTCTGTTATTTCATTTTCCATCCTCATACATTGATTACTTGTCATATCGATGGAAGTGGTTTTCGGAACAAGTACAAGTTGGTATCATCTGCCTCTGATTACGGTGTTCTCGTTTCAATCGTTAGGGAATTGCTCTGAGAGGACTTTTCATCATCGACAAGGAGGGAGTAATCCAACACTCCACCATTAACAACCTTGCAATTGGAAGGAGTGTTGATGAGACAATGAGAACACTTCAGGTAATCATTCATAACTAAGGGTCATCCCACATCTGTGATTCCATGATTAAAGCACTGAACTCTGTCTTTTTGGTTGTTGCAGGCATTGCAGTATGTACAGGAGAACCCGGATGAGGTGTGCCCAGCTGGGTGGAAGCCAGGGGAGAAATCGATGAAGCCTGACCCTAAACTGAGCAAGGACTACTTCGCAGCAATATAGAGAGGACAAGGGAAGGACCTGGAAACTCCACAAGCATTGTTGATTTGAAGGACATTATATGTACAACAAAGCTTAGTTTCCCAGCTCCGTGTAATCTGTACGTCTTAGAAGTTGAGTCCCCCATTGAGTTTGTTTTTGCCCAGAATAAGCTTCCTGCTCTTGATATGTACTCTTGTAAACCTTTTGCGTTGTTTGTGCGGATAGAAAACCAAAAGAGTGAAATTTGACGTCTTTGAAAAAGAGGGAAGATTCTACTTCAGTACTGACACCTCATCCCTCAGTACCGGCGGACGCCTCTATCTCACCGTTAATTGCTTAATGGCCAAATCCAATTGACAAATTTCCTTTTTATTTTGTTTGCCTCTTTCTCTGTAACTTTCCTTTCTCATTCATTTGCCTCTTTCTCTAAAGCAAAACAGGCAACAAAAAATAAAATACAAAGCTGTGAACACTCCTCCAATGGAGTCGGTGGAGGAGAAAGGGAACAAGGTAGGAAACAGAAGAAGGTACTGTGTCACAGGCGCCAATGGCTACATCGGATCTTATCTAGTGAAGCATCTCCTCCAATCCGGCGCCTCCGTTCACGCCACTCTCCGCAATCCATCTCACAACTCCGTTCAACGCCATCTCCTCCCCTTCTGGAAATCATCATCAGGCAGTAACATCAACAACCGATTGCATCTCTTCAAAGCCGATCTCCAACAACCAGGCAGCTTCGACGATGCCGTCAACGGCTGCCACGGCGTCTTCCACGTAGCAGCGTCAATGCAATTCCACATCCCTTCCGATCATCAGACCACCGACAGCAGCGTTGACCACTACGTAGATACGAAAATCATTCGCCCGGCAATCGAAGGAACACTCAATCTGCTAAAATCATGCTCGAAATCATCCGTGAAAAGGGTAGTCTTCACATCTTCAGTCAGCACCCTGACGGGTAAGAACCCGGACGGGTTGTGGAAACGGGTCGTTGACGAAACCTGCCAGGCTGGCGTTGACCGGATCCGGAAAAACAGAGCGAGCGGGTGGGTCTACGCGCTCTCCAAGCTCCTCACGGAAGAAGCTGCGTTCGAGTATTGTAAAGAGAACGCGATTGATTTGGTCTCCGTTGTAACGTCCACGGTGGCAGGTCCGTTCCTTACTGAAACTGTTCCCTCCAGCATTCGAGTTCTCTTGTCACCCGTAACGGGAGATTCGAGCTTCTTGTCGATACTGTCGGCGGTGAGTGAGAGAATGGGTTCGATTGGTTTGGTTCACTCGGAGGATGTGTGCAGTGCGCATTTTTTCTTGATGGAGCATCCGAGAGCTCAAGGTAGATACTTGTGTTGCAAAGGGAGTTGCTTGCTGCCTGAATTGGTTGATCTACTGATTGAAGAACGGCATAACACTTGTTCAAATGCTCATAGGAGTGGTACAGTGGGGGACACAAGTTCTGCTGTGCCATGTGAGTTCTCCTCGAGGAAGTTGCGAGAGCTGGGGTTCGAGTTTGAGCATGACATTCCATGTATAATTCGTGAAACCATCGGTTGCTGCATCGAGAAGGGCCTCCTACTGCTTGACATTGATGAACAGAAATGACTTCCCAGATAAGCACATGATTGACATTGTAGCGATTTATACTGTCTTTCTTGGCGTTGTTCGTTTGTACTCTTCGATTTTACTTGCTCTATCATGAAAAACAGTAATAGCATTAGAGCAATAGGGAGCTAGCTAGGCGAGAAATGCTGGCCTTTAATCGTGGTTTTGCAACTGAGAACTCGTATGAAGAGTTTTCTGCAGACACTGAAACAAGGAAGGAAGTACGCAATATGCTTGTACAAACATTGATATATCAGAAGTAGGAATTATGTTATAATAACAAAATTCACCTCCCATGCTTCTTCACCAGTTTGGACTTTGTCAGCACTCAGCAGCATCAGTAGTAGAGGGGAAGTAATCGATCCTAGAAGACAATAAACTTTTTCCAACATTATACGAGAATTAGCCATAGAACAGAATCCGGCATAACAGAGAAAGTACGCTTATGCAACAAATCCCAGCAGCGAAATAGAGAAGATTACCTGCGGCCGAGACTCGAGCATGCAAAGCAGCCAGCTCCTGCGGTGGGAAGGGAAGCAGCGTTCCCCCCGGTTCTCCAGATAATGACCCAATTTAGCAACGAAATCTGCCTCTATGTTTGCTTCTCTGGACATGTGCTGAACAGTGAAGTAAGCTTCAAGTTCGAGCATATCTCGAACATCCATAATGATTGCACAAAGCGGGTGGGAAGAAATAAATATCCCCTGTCAAGCAAGAATAACCGAACTGGAAATAGCAGAGTATAGAGGGGGGTTGAAATAGCGTCAGGATCATCTCAAATGGGCTGGAGTAAAATGATATTGGACCCGGCATCCATAACCTCGTTAACAGGCCAAAGATGGACTGACAGTATTTTGTTAACAAATGGGTCAAATACATATGTTAAGAAATACGTCAAAATCGCTGGAAAATCAACCCTCCATACAGAGAATTACATGGTAAAGGGGAAGTAGAGAATGAGATGACACTATATCATTTTGAAGCTACGAGATTGGCTAAATTTACATGAAAATTTGAGCATTTGACAAGCTAAGAAAGAGTCTTGTATAATTGTTCTTTAGTCTATCTACAAGGTCAGATTGTTGGTAAAGGGGGTTTCTACCCTTGCAATATTTATGAAAACACTCCTGAATTTCCCTGTAGGCGCAACCAAACAAAATCCATTTACTTTTGCTTAGTCATAAAAGAGAGACAGATGGGTTCTCATTTGGAAACTTATTAAAACATACTCACATGCACGCCAGTCCATCTCTGAAGAACTGGGATAATGACGTTTCCTTCAAGGGTCCCCGCCGTTTTAACCCTTGTAATTGTTTGGTTACTGAGTTGAAGGAAACTCGAGGTAAACTGGACTCGGCGTGAGTTCGAACCACATAAACTTAATAGTAAGAAGTTTAAATTGACTTCACTCGCCAACTACATTATTATAAATTAAAAAAGAGGACCACCACCAGCACAAAGTGGAGTGACGCTGAAATCGAACTCGATTCCTTCTCTACCGTTACCTTTTCTCTCCTTTCCCCAAACTTTTCCCTATAAATCAATAACATTTACTCCCACAACAAATCCTAAAATCCACACACAGCCATGGCTCCTTCACCTTCCACTCTCTTCTCCTTCATCTTTATCCTCATCTCCACCGCCTCCGCCGCCACCATTACCATCCCACTCTCCCCTTACTCCACCTCCTCCTCCGCCGCTCCGCCTCTTCACGAAATCCTCTCCCACCTCGCTTCCACCTCCCTCTCCAGAGCTCTCAAACTCAAACACTCTTCTCCTCCTCCTTCTTCTTCTTCTTCTTCCTCCTCTTCTCTAGTCACCACTCCTCTCTTCCCCCGGAGCTACGGCGGATACTCAATCTCCCTAAGCTTCGGAACTCCGCCGCAGACCACCAAGTTCGTCATGGACACCGGAAGCACCCTCGTCTGGTTCCCCTGCACATCCCGCTACCTCTGTTCCCGCTGCAACTTCCGCAACCTCGATCCATCCAACATTACCACATTCATCCCCAAAAAATCCTCCACCGCCAAGATCATCGGCTGTAAGAACCCCAAATGCCAGTGGATTTACGGCCCAAACGTTGCCAAAACCTGCCCCGGATGCGATTCTGGCCCCAAAAGCGGACCCAATTGTACACAAAGTTGTCCTGCTTACTCGATTCAGTACGGCTCCGGAGCTACCGCGGGCCTTCTTATCTCCGAAACGCTGGACCTCTCCGCTGACAAAACCGTCTCCGATTTCCTAGTCGGATGTTCGTTTCTGTCGATTCGGCAGCCGGAAGGAATCGCCGGATTCGGCCGCGGACTCGACTCGCTTCCTTATCAAGTCGGTGCGAAGAGATTCTCTTACTGCTTGGTCTCTCACCGATTCGACGAGACCTCTGTTTCCAGCGACCTAGTTCTGGATCTGGATTCGGATAAAAAGACGAATAAGAAGACCACCGGGCTAAGCTACACTCCGTTCCAGAAGAATCCAGACTCTTCCAATTCGGCTTTCCAGACCTACTACTATTTGATGCTCCGCCAGATCCTCGTCGGAGGGAAGCGGGTGAAAGTTCCGTACAAGTATCTGGAGCCGAGCAAATCAGACGGCAACGGCGGCACGATTGTGGATTCCGGAACGACTTTCAGTTACATGGAGGGCCCCGTTTATGAGGCGGTGGCGGCGGCGATTGTTAAGCAGATGTCTAGTTTTAATTACACGGTTGCGAAGGATATTCAGGATCTGACCGGATTGAGGCCTTGCTTCGATGTTTCTAGCCAGGATAAGCTGAGGTTTCCTCAATTGAGCTTCAAGTTTAAAGGTGGAGCTGAGATGGAGCTTCCCGCGACGAATTATTTTGTGCTTGTGACCGAGAAGGTTATTTGTTTCACGATTGTTAGCGGGAAAGGAGGTGGCGGCGGCGGCGGGCCGGCTATAATCTTGGGGAATTATCAGCAACGGGATTATAATATCGAGTATGATTTGGAGAATGAGAGGTTTGGGTTCAAGAGGCAGAAATGTGCTTAGAAAGTTGTGGGGGATTTGTTACTTCAATAAGCAGTGGTCAAGCACCGGCAGCGGCTTATGGCGGTGGTTTCTTAGTTGCAACGGTGACACTGAGTTCTGTCAGTTTTCATCTTTTGTCGTACAATCGCTGTTGGAAGGATCACAGGACTACAGGATTGTTTAGGGCGCCTTAACTTTTGTAACATTGTCAAAAATAGCTTAAAGTATCCAAAATTACCAATTTAGCACGAAATTTGATGTTTTGATGTCAAGTTTGGCATGTGTAGTTAAAATTTGAAAGTCGCGGAGTTGGTGATTTGGAGTTCTCGGTTCGAATCCAGCATAAAATTTACATTAAAATTTTATTTATTTTATATCTTTTTATCTTGTATTGATTAAAAGTTTTGATCTACTCCAACAAAAAAATATGAAGGTCAATCGTAATTGATACCTGCTTGATTTGTTGACCTATTTGCAATTGTACTTATCAGAGTCATTAGAAACGTTTAGTTCTTTCATATGTTCAATTTTGGCATTTCGTGTCATGTTGGCTGATGATTCCATTAAAAATAATTCTCGAAATTGTTCAAGCCTACTTTTACGGCTAGAGTGAGTTGATAGTTGCCTCATTCTCGATGTTTTTTCTTCATTTGTTCGAACAAAAGTTTCAAATAAAAATTCATTCTCGATCGTTTTTAAATAGAAATTCATTCTTGATCGTTGTTGCCTCTAAAAAATTTGTAGCCATTAAGGGTTTATGCAACTTCACTATTTTGAGTAGTCTTGATTTCATCTTCGACGAAGCTGAGGATGGAGCCACCGGTAGGGCTCATAATTACGCGTCGGATTGATGATAGAATTCTGAAATGAGTTATCTAATTTTTTGTGTCGGGAATGGATTATATTTCATTATTAAAGTGGTGGTTATCGGCTAAATTTTCTTGTAGATAATAATGCTCTTCTTTTATTTCGGTTGAATCAAGTAAAAAACAACTTAGTAAATAAATAAACAATCGTTAATAATATATTAGCCATATATTTAAACTTTCTTAAAACTTAAATAATCTCCAATTTCTCAAATCCCAATTTTAACAAACCCAAACTGAAATGAGGATAATGTTTCTTCTTAGGTCAAATTCGTAATTTGGGAACTTAATCGGAGTTAAAAAGTCTTTTTTCCCAACGGTACTATGCTGATTGTTTCTATTCGTACTGTGGACGATTGTTACTGAGCGGGAACAAGGGAAGGGGTTGACTTAATCTGCCCGTTTGCTTAAAAATAATATTACCTAATCGGTCATGTAACTTTGAGCTGGATTATGTATTATTTTCAAAACTTTCAAATGTTACGTACCTATCTCCAATTTTACACTTACACCTCTTTAATTTGTCCTATTTGTAAATTATAGGATTTGTACGTAACATTTTAAAATTACAGGACTGATATGTAACAAAACCTAAACTATATTTCGCACAATTTGTTTATCAAAACTTTAAATTATCATCATCGTAAAAAATCTCACAAAATCAAGTTCATAATTGTCTTCCTCATGCTAAATAATCATCAAACCTATCTCGTTCTCCAAATTCCAAACCAAAATATCAAATCCCAAGTCACTAAACACACAAAAAAGATAGAAAATAAAAACCTCATCGTTACCAACTTCTTTTGTTACTATCGTTGTAGTTCTAGTATTCATGCATGACTATATTGTTATCATTAAATAATACTTTGAAATTACTATTGTTAAATTAAGTTAGTTTCTTATTATTAGTTGTGTTGACTATGTTGTTTCACTCAATTATGATGTCAACATTGGGCGAAAAGGATAAAAAGTTTGATGGATTTGGACAAATTACAAAAGTACCAATTTGATATAATTTGAAACGTTTGTTTCTTAGATGAACGTTAAAAAAACTTGAGTACCAATATAGATTCTCGCTAAAGGTTGAGTTCCACAAGTGCTTATTACCCCTGATATCTGCCTTTTAATTTTGAATTGATGGTAAAAATATAAATTTTGTGATATTATTGTCAATTTAGAGTTTAAATTTATGATATTTAATTTGAGGGTTAGGATTTTATGTTCAAGTGGAGTTGTTTCGACAGTAAAGCATTGTGTTTGGTGACCTGTCGGTTTTGGATTCGAATACAGTATGCGTCACGAAATAGGTAACATTATTGTGTTTACTTTCAGTTCAGTAGTCTATCTTAGAAAAAAAGGATTAGACTTTTATGTTTAAAGTGTTAAAAGCATCCACATCCCTAACTTTTTAGCAATTGCTAAATGACGTGGAAAGTGATGTGGCACTAATAAGCAATTGTTAAGGATGGAGAAGTGTTTGCTAAATTAGCAAGATTACTAATTTAGCAAGTCAATAAACAATGCCACATACGCAATGAAACTTACTTAAAAAAAACACATTTATGTTTAAAAAATATATCTTTTATCATTAGTGCATAAATAGTATTAAAAAAACTTAAATGATTTTTAGAAATTACCAAAGGATTTTAGGGATGGAGATAGTTAGAAATTGGTTAATAGATTAATTGTTAAAATTGATGATTTGGCAATTAGAAATTACTAAATAACTTTTGGAATGCAGATAATCTAATATCATTCTATAGAAGTTTATGATTTATTTTTTAAATTTTAAATTTTAAGAATATAAATTTTAGTAAAAAAATTATAGATGCTCCGAAGATACCAAAGCATTCACTATATAGATATTAGTAAAAATAGATGGAAGTAAAATGTATTCTCCAACTTAAAAAAACTATATCCATTTATTAATAGTGGAGATTTATTCTTACGATACATAGGTTAATATCCGTCATTCCATCACCTACCTCAATTCACTATGTTATGTAAGGGTGATGATGTTGCACAATATTGAATACGATATTAATGACTTCTTATGTATCACACCTAAATATGACCGAAGAGTTTACCTCCGATATTACTTTATTTTCAAGTATTCCCTCTTATCCGCGTACTTCTAACAGTTATAGTGTCCCTGGAATAAACAATTTGCGAGGGGTGACACCAAGAAATACCTAAAGACCAAACCTTATTATACCATCGGTACTCTAGATTAGGAGACATTATATATTGATACAAAAGGGTATTTGATTAGTGTTTACCCCTGGTAAAAAGGCTATTCAAACTCACCCAATACTCATCATGGATTGAAATGTTTGAATTCCGTAATGTGATAGACCAAGGCCCTAATTCCAGTCAACGAGAAAATGGGTATTAACGGTTAATGGTTAGCAGTGACTGATCTAGTATTTTGGAAGGAAGGGTATTAGATAATTAATATGCAGGTCGATTCTCGTTATGCATTATAGTTGATATGTTATTAAATGAGAAGGGAGATTTAACAGTACTTTACTGTTGTGAATCAGATTCAGAAAATGACTATGAAGAAATGGATGATGATTGGGAGTATGAAGAAATGGAAGGGGGTGGGTGGCTGTGGTGGAAGGATGGGGTGGTGGTGGAAGGGGATGGGATCGATGGTGCAGTAATGTCACATTAATGTCGTTATGGTGTCCATATATAGCTACTCATAAAGATGGGAAAATAAAAGAGGAAAGGAAAGGGAAGTGAAGTCACGTGTAGTTCTGGGAGGAAAAAGTGAATGAACATGTTAGTAGACTAACCACCGCACATTGCTTCGATTCAAAG
Source organism: Linum usitatissimum (assembly GCA_030674075.2). NCBI lineage: Eukaryota > Viridiplantae > Streptophyta > Magnoliopsida > Malpighiales > Linaceae > Linum > Linum usitatissimum. The sequence continues at coordinate 2,683,310 of JAUJYP020000039.1, forward strand.
TAAAATAGAGGAGCATGATGTTGGCAATGATTTTAGAATTGTTTTAGTGATAAAATTACTGAATCAACCCATCATAACTCGATTCAACCCGATTGACCCGGATCATTGGAAGATTTGTTGGCAAGCATAAAGATGCTATGCTGCTCTGGGCTCAAAACCCAAAGGCCAAGGCGTTCGGATAAGTTGTCACAAAGCCCACTTAATTAGGCCTTTAACTTCCCCCCTGCCCGCATCAACTGCCCCCGGCCCGCAACGCTGCCGTCTGAATTCTGTAAGGTATTATCTGATCCAGAACGCCGCCGTCTAAACTGCCCCCGGCCCGCATCAGCTGTCATTTCATTTGTCCGTCTCTGGCTGTCTGCAGGTCTGCCTTCCCGCCCCTGTGCCTTGTCAGTCAAGATGGCGCGAATCAATTATTCTTTTTAGTTCAAAATTCCCGATCCTCGACTGCTACTCGCCAGATTCGAGTGTCCGTCGAGCTAACGTCCACATCAGTCAGTGATCGGCCTTTGCCATCGTAATGGGATCGAGTTGCAGGCGAGAATGTTCTTTTGTGAGAACACAAACAGAGGGAATCCTCGCCAAATTCCAGCAAGCCGGCCTCCTCTGTAAACGCCAAGATCTTCGTCCCTTATCTTTCCGTGTAGTCTGTTTATCTATCACGCCGGAGTGTTGGATCTACCTACTGTGGTTTTCTCTACCGTGGAACGCTTCAGTTTCAGTAAATCTCTTGTGATCTTCTGTTCTTCCCTGCAATGTGTGTCTATCTCCGCCGTTCTCTTTTCTGATTGAAATTCGGTCTTCTTACCATCGAGTGTGTTCCGTCCTGGAAACTTCGGGGATGTTCTTATCGGTGGGTTTGTTTCAGGATATTAGGGTTTCATATATGATCGGACGGTGATTTCCTCAATTTTGCAGAAAATGTGATTGAACACTACTCAGTTCATAATTTATTTCCACGTATCATCTCTAAGGGAATCCATGATATGCTGTTGGCTGGATGAGGAAATTATTGGCGCCGAATTGGAAGATCTGGAATCAGTTCTTGATTCCCCAGGCTGAACTAGCAAGTCTGTTTGTTTAATGTTCAAAGAAGGCGAAACAGCTGTACTATCAGGTCTCAACTATGCTACTGAAAAGGTGATTTAAGAGAGTAATTACATCTCAAGGTTGGTTTATTCCTTCACCCCAGGCTTCTTGTCGGCTAACCTATTGGTTTAAGTTGTTTTGGTCGGTGTTACACGGAGGAAGAGGTGTATAAGAGACTACAATGTCATGATCTAAGGACATTGGCCATAGAAAAATTACAAGGTTGCTCACTTTACTGCAAATAGGAAGGAAGTTTGTAATCATACTGTCGAGTAAGTAAATTTTACCTGGATGTGTTCTTTCATCTTGAAATGCTGTTTGCACTGATGTCTTATCCATCTGTGGCTGTAGATGCTTGATTAGTGAACTCCCGGAGTGTAAGCTCCTACGTTACGGACCTTCCTAACACCTAAGAGGGGTCAGTATGGTCTCATCAGTCTTTATGTTCTGCAGGTGTTTACTGCATTGCCAGAAGTTTGAATGATTGAATCACCAGTACCAGGATTAATCAGCTTTATAATAGACGGTTGCTGCAGAAGTTTCTGGTGATTCATGGCAAAGGACCAAATGATCATCAGCTATTTAAGGTCGGAATGGTATTTCATGGAAGGATATAATATGGTATTGAATTCTGATGATCACCAAAATGGATTCTGAAATTGTTTAATGTAATTGTTCAGGAAATGCTAAGTGCTGTATCACCAACTTAAACTAGCTTTCTTTTTAGAATAATCAAGGATCCTATATGGCAATGCTCTGTTGTTTCCGGATGATAGTGTGAAGTCTGTTAAATCGCTTTCAGCTTTTATTGGATGTTCCGCACATAGTGCTTTCCCTAATGTGGCAGTTGTAATGTTTCATTGAATTTTGAATGAACAGTGGCGCCATCATCATATTTATAGGTTATTGATGGATGTTCCATTTATACGGGGCAAACCAATGAGGGTAATTCTTAAGGATATAGCTGGATCAAAGATCTCTCTCCTGCTGTTCTGGAAACTCTGCCTCAATTAAGGATGTGGGTACTAGAGAACTACATTTCGGTTAGGCAGAAGACTGAACTAGTTTGCTGTCTGCAAAGTGGTTGATGTTGCAAAGATTTTTCTTCTCTCTTCATACTGCATAGAACCGGAGCGAAGGGGTTGAAATTGATGCATTTGATGTTCACCCCGCAATGTCACATGAACTACTGAACTCACAGGCATTTTCAGACCGCTAACTATGTCCTGGCCCACAGTAAAGAGACATTTCTGGGATAAATTAGAAGTTCTTGTACTTTGCGTGTAAGGGATTTTATTATGCACATGCAGCTGAAGGCTTTTATCAGCAGTGGAACTTTGCTAGAGAAACCTTTGCCAACCTCCACAAGAAGCTCTCTGGTTAAATCTGGAAGGACAGGTGCAAACTATCAATCTACAAGCTCTGGTTCAGAAGTTTCAATGTGTAATTAGGCTCGTTGTCAAAGCCCTTCAGTTTCAAGGACTGTATATAAAAAGGATAGTCTGCATACATAAGGAGGCAGAGCAGGTTCAGGAGTTTCCAGAGCCCTATTGCGTTTCAGATGGTAGAATATATGGAACATACTTAATATAAGCAAATGGGGCGGATGGAGAAGTTCTTCTGGCAGTCAACCTAGAGTACTGATTGCAACTGGTAGGATTGACTGTAAGTTGGCTTGTATATTGACACTGTTTTCTGCTGTGAATATGTTGGTGGCGTGGTGTAAAATACAATCATGAATAGATAATCACCAAGGGTGTTCAATGCTGGTCCCTTTCCATGAGACATCCAAAGATTGACGAGGGTATTGAATGCATCTCACAATAAGTAGGATCTGAGCCGTCACAAGATCCAATACGTAAGAGGATATGAAGAGTCCATCATTTGCATTGTTGCCGCAGATGGAAGATGGATACTTGGTTTTGGATATATAAATGTCCTTGAGATTGCTTGATCAGCCGTGCTTGATGAAGCTATGAAACAAAATTAGCAATTAGGTAAGCTTGTTGCCTCTACTCAACAGCAAGATCTGGAGACGTACAAGCTGAGCTCTACATCAAACAAATTCACAAATGCGAGGCTTTCAGGAGGTACGCATACTAACAATTCCCTCATTTATGTGCAGTTTGTATTTTCTATGTTCTGTCTCTCTTGCTTTGTGACAAAAAGATATGTCTGCATACGTAATGACATTTCCAAATATTCTGAGGGTATGAGTTTGTTTTCTGGTGGCATCACCTGCCTTTGAGGCTCTCCAAGAAAGTTGGATCAGGTTCACTTGCTCGGAGGTGTGTGTTACTGTAACTGCTATTGAGTGCTTGGTTTTGTTTAGCAATGAGTCATTACTGCTTAGATTTTGTCTACCTTAATTTCCTGGAGCCCATAATTTGGATTACTAATTTAAAAGTGTCCACCTAATGTTCTAGTAGACCTAAGAATAGCATCGGGCAAGTTGTCCAAAGCTAGTTACTTAGGTGTAACTGTGCAGTCTGCTTTTCTAACCTGTAATTGAGTTGGTATACTATTTCAGATGTGGAAGTTTTCTTCAACGTTTTAGTTCGTGTATTTCCTTACTGAAATGGGGGTGGGATTGTAGGAGCGACGAAAGGGTAAACCTCTTAGAGGCAAGCCATAGCGTGTACGATATCTGTCGTGCACTGAAATGGAGCATATGCGAGTGAGTGAATCTTCAGCACTCCTAGCAGCTTTTGCTCTGAGTTGAAAAGTGAAGAACAAAGCATCTTTAATTGCAATTAGTCCGTGAGTTGCATACCACAGATATCCGATTTAGCGAGGGTTACCAGAAAGTAAATACAGTAACATTCATGATAATATATTAAAATGAGAAAGGTGCAACCTTTTCGCTAAAGAGAATGTTGTGGTACGTAATTCCTATCACCTTTTACATTAGCAAGCTAAGGCTGTCATGTCAAAATTAGAGCAACTTTTTCCTCCCTCTATGAAACACCCTGCCTCCTTTATAATAAAGCCTGGCCACCCATCCTCCATACATTAGTATTAAACTGATAAAATTAGTGTACTAAACACCTCTATATATTCTGTCTTTTTATATTATAGCTTAATATTGGTGACCATATCAATGGATGTCTAATTTATTGTTAGGTATCATATCTTACTATATATATCAGGTGTATCTAACAGTAATAAGTGTTGGATATTACAAATTGATTGTTTTTTTTATAAGGTGGGCAGCTATTTTTAACGTGATTCCACCAATTACTGGGAATAAGAACCTTGTGATTTTATATTTATGAGCAATTTATTGCTAGTTATAGAATACTCATTAGGCTCTGTAGATAAGCTTCCGTTATGTTTTGTAGAGAGTTTTCCTTCTCTTGATCTTCCTTCTCTTGAATCCCTTCGACATCACATGGCCACGTATGACACCCAAAGATGCTTATTTGAAGCTCAAAAGCAGAAAAAATGAGCGACCCTTTTGAGTAGATAATGCCATATTTTGCTTTTAATATTGCTTTACCATACAAATACAGTGCTGCATAGCTTTACTTTAAGCCAAAAGAGAAAGCAGTGGGAGAAAGAAACGGGGGAAAAATAAGGAAACTCCATAATAAAATGTGATTTCACCGGTTTGTGAAACCTTTTTCGATCGGTTGGACCGGTTTAACCCAGTTCAGGAATAGGCGATGCAATTTCGTAATTTTACTTTGGTTATCATGTTACTACAGTTTTATGAAACAGTTAGTCTCTTTGATTTAATCTCTGGTACATGAGTCTCACAGTATCGGTTACCACAACATGAAGAGGAAAATTAAAGGGTTTTGATACTGAAGGAAGAGAAAAGATATATATGAACTTTCTTTCTCTTTCTCTCTCTCTCTCTATTGCTTTCACTTTGCTACACTTCTTTTTGTGCCCCAACACACAGAGGTAGATTGATTTAGCACTCAAACTAATTATTTCTCCTATCACCTCTCCAAATGGATGGCTTTTGTTTACAGTTAGTGTCTGATTAAAGAACAAAAGAATAACCGTTGTATATTGGTGAGAAAGGAGAGAGTACAGGGAAAGGTTCTCTAGCTAGCTAGGGTGTGTTCTAAGCAACTTGATTCTCTACTTTCATTCAAACACTGCTGCTTTTCTAGCAATTTTTATTTTTCCTGCTGGAATGGAATAATGCTTTGTTTGTTCAAAATTATTTGGTGGCACCTTTGTATGTCTTTTTAGGCAAACAAAAGATACAAGCTTTTTGACTGGAAGCACTATATCACCCACTGAAAGAATAATCAGTTGGGAAAATATTTTGGATTATATGTCATTAGTAGGGTTTTTGTTTTGGGTCCTACTGATTATCTTCACATGAATTTCATACACTTCTGTTGCTTGTTTCCCATTAATTATAAGTGGGGTAGGAGAGAGCCTTTTGGTTTGAACTTGCTCATTCGATATCTGGAGGACTGAGAGAGTGCGAGTTTGCATCTTTCTAATTCTCCAACCTACATATCAAACTAAGCAGCTACATTGTATTCTTGTTCCAACCCACTGGGAAGCTCTTTAAACTTTGAATGAAATCCCAGTTTGAAAGCCGTCATCTCGGATTAATGATGTTTGCAATCCTAAGTTAGTCGCAGAGTAGCTATAACAGATCGAATACCTTAGAAGAAGATGCATGCAGGAAATGGGTGGATTGCTGGCCAAACCCAGAGCTGCATGATTTCACACATGAATTTGAAATATTTATGACAGTACACATAGGAAAGATATAACATGGTTTGATCCCCTACTTCTTTTGATGTATAGGGATGGATGAACGGCAAACATCCCGCCCTACCTGTTAGTTTCATTTCTCAAATGCTTTTCATGATGTATGCAAATTCATGATTTCCCTTTCTTGGGTTTCCTCGAAAAAAGGTGAAGGAAAACATTCCTGATGATCTTGATTATTCCCGTAAAGGATACTAAGGATTCATAGTCTTGAATCCACTTTCGCTGTTATTCATGATTGTTAGAATTAATTAATTAATCATATGGTTCTTTCTTCCACTCTCCTTTAGTCTTTATTGCTCTTTAGCCTATGAATATGTGTGTGCCTTCTAGCATACTGTGTCTTCTTTTCTCTCTCTTAAAGAAGGTTTACATAACAGGTATAACGACTATGTTGATTTCTGGGAGGAAAATCGTATCTTTGTGTAAAATGGGTAGAAAAGTAGAAAATGATTGAGGAATGAAGGGCATGGCCTCCATATCTCTCGTTTACTGTGTTTTGAATATATGTCTCTTTGGATTTGTTTTATGGGGGATCAGTTAATTTGTGAAAGAATAAGGCCTTCATATATAGTTCTCATGTAGATTCATATAATAGCACTCCTTTCTATGCACTAGGCACGCTATAGCTAAATATGTGCCCACTTCCCATGTACAAATTGACCACAGTCGACAAAGCTGATCGTCACAACACCTCTTTGTCATCCATCCTCAAACTAAAGCTCCTCCTTGATGACCAAACTCCACAGTAGTAAAGATAGATGCACTATTAAAGCTTTACCCTTTCCTTCGCACTCTCTCTCTCTCTCTCTCTCTTTCATAATGGTTAGAAGTTATAACGAGCAACTTGAGTCAGTATAACAAGTCATTAAAGCTTCAAATGCTATGCATTTATGAAATATTATTCTAGTGCAAGCTAGACAGCACATATACAAGTTGAACTCATGATCATGTCTGCAAAAGCCTAACTACGTGTATCTGTTTGGAAGCAGGAAACTGGTATCCGTGCACTTTAATCCCATGTACACTAGAAGGGACTTCGACTGATGTCTGTTTTAAGATTCCTAAAGAAAGAATCCCAGGAGCTGTCACACTTGATTGAGGTAGGAAGCATTTTAATGGTTTTCCGGCCCCTTCCTTTGTGGAGGATTTTATGAGCAGCTCTTAACCCCCATGTAATGCAATAATTAACACAACTGTTTATGGCTTGGGACACTTTATTCGTGTCGATGGCTTTTTCTTTTGTTGGAGTTCCTTTTGTAGGGAGATATGGAGGAGGAGGTGAAGGCAGAAAACCGTACACAGTTCCCGATTCCTTCATTCCCATATAGTCCCCCACACATCCATCCACATTCTCTTTTCAGGTCCCACTTATACAGCCATCTTATTTTACGAGTATTTTGCGTTAATTTCCACTTTTAATGAAAAGAATAAGATTATTGACGTAATTTTCCATTTCTCTAGACTTTTAAAGATATGGGAAATGATCTCAAGGGATGGTCGGATACAGTTTGCAGGTAGGTAGTATTAGTTACGTGTAATTTCCATAGCAATAACCTACGCAATGGATTGTGTTAGTTTGTTTAAATTTTTATTCAGGTGAGGTATGGCTGGGTGATTGATTCTGATTAATCTATACACAGCCTCACACTGGAAACTCATATATATCATGAACTTTTTGCAGTTGTTGGATTTCTCAAGGAGGCTGGCGGGAGTTAAATAAGGTAATCATGTGATTTAATCTATTGTTTTTTGTTCTACGAGGAATGTGATTGGATGGGGCTGTCGTTCACATCTCTGGTGTCTTGCCTGCTTGCATAGAAGATAGAGACCCACTTAGCCAAAAAAACCATACCTTTCGTAAAATAACATAACAGGAAATTCATATAAAATGCGAGATGGAAAAAGTAAGGGGAAAAAAAGGAAAATTAGAAAAAAGGAAGGGTATAGGAGGAGAAGGGGTAGCAGAAAAAAGCTGAGTTGCCTTTGATACTGGTGATGCTGCTATATCTGCTGTGCTGCATCCATTTCCCCTCCCCTCTCTGCTTGTCAGCACATGCATTCCACTTTCCACTACACAATCGACTTTGGACCCTCAAAAACCCCTTCCATCTTTTTCGCCCTCTCCCTCAAGTAAAGCACCTTAACTCAAATCCCATATATTTCCCTTTCCCCTCCCTCCCCACTTCCTGCTCTCCCGCTTCTCATCATCTTCCTCTCTCTTGTTACTATATACTACCACAAAATCTTCATACTCCATGATCCCAATCACCTTACTCGATATCGTGCTCTCTTTCTCACTTCTCTTTCCATGATTACTACCTAATTCAGCCCAAACACAAGCAAAACCTCATCCTTCTTGATATATATACAAAAAAGTTGAGAGAGTAGAACTAGTAGTATAAGATGAGAACAGGAGGTTGCTCTGTGCAACAAGCTCTAACCCCAGAGGCAGCCAACTTAGTGAAGCAGGCTGTGACTCTGGCAAGGAGAAGAGGTCACGCGCAGGTGACTCCTCTCCACGTGGCCAATACCATGCTGGCTGCCTCGACGGGGATTCTTAGAACTGCTTGCCTCCAGTCTCACAACCATCCTCTCCAGTGTAGAGCTTTGGAGCTTTGCTTCAACGTTGCCCTTAACCGCCTACCTGCCTCAACTTCCTCCGGCCCGATGTTAGGTGGTCCTCACCACCTTCACCAACCGCAATACCCTTCCATCTCCAACGCCTTGGTGGCTGCTTTCAAGCGTGCTCAGGCTCACCAAAGGCGCGGCTCCATCGAGAACCAGCAGCAACCCTTGCTGGCTGTGAAGATTGAGCTGGAACAGCTCATCATATCGATACTAGATGATCCAAGTGTTAGTAGGGTGATGAGGGAAGCTGGGTTCTCGAGTACGCAAGTTAAGAGCAATGTTGAGCAGGCTGTTTCCTTGGAGATTTGCTCTCCACAAACTACTGCTAATTCCAACACCAGTAGCAAGTCCAAGGAAAACAATAGTAATAAACCACAGAGTAGTACGGGTGCAGTCACAGCCGCTCTTGATGATCCAATCAGGAAAGAAGACGTGGTGAGTGTGATTGAGAATTTAGTGAGTAATCGGTCGAGAAGGAGAGGGGTGGTGATAGTGGGAGAGTGTCTCAGTATTGCTGAAGGCGTGCTGAAAGGAGTGATGGAAAAAGTCGAAAATGGCGAAATACCTGAAGTTCTGAGGGGAGCTAAGTTCGTGTCATTGTCTTTTGGACAGCTTTGTACGGTGGAAGAGGTGGAACAAAAGGTTGAAGAGGTTAAGGGGATAGTAAGGAGTTATATGAACAAAGGGGTGATTTTGAATTTAGGAGATATCAAATGGGCTACTGACTGTAGAGATGGCGAGATGAGGAGTATGGAGCACTTGATCATGGAGATTGGGAAGTTGGCTTGGGGAATTGGATCAGATCAACATCAGAGCAATGATAGATTTTGGATGGTGGGGGTTTCAACTTTCCAAACTTACACAAAGTGTAAATCAACAACACCGGGAAGCCATCCATCATCATCCTCACCATCGTCATCATCATTAGAATCAGTTTGGGGGCTTCATCCAGTTACAATCCCTGCGGGAATCTTGCGGTTGAGTCTCATTACAACTGACAGGTAACCAAAAAAGAAAAAATCAGATTCAATTTTTTTGTTTTGGTAAAGTTGGAAATTATTGTGTGTATACATGTCAAAATTTCCTGTTTCTGCAAACATTGGTGTTTGAAGTTTCAAACTTCAACTTTATCCTTTTACTCTATTACTAAATAAAGCACTATCCATTTGGTTCTATCTCTTTGAAAGCAAGAAAAGGAGACGACCGACCCCCTCCTTTCTTGAGTCTTTCTTCTTCATGTGAACTCTAATTACTTCAAGTTTAAGTTAGAAGCCAGGCTTAACTTAGTAGCATGGAAAAGACAACATATATAAACAGAAGATTTCTAGTATTCTAATCTCTCTCTTCTTTTATGTTCCAGTGACTTGGGAAGAAGCCAATGCAGTAATAATAACAGTAAAGCTGCTGGAAATGGGTCGAGTAATAACAGCAGCTGGATCATAATTCAAGAAGGGGATGAGCCAAAGCAGGAACCCAATTGCTGTAGCAGTGGTGAATATTATTCAAATAATGAAAGAGGTGGAAGAACTGGAAGCAGCAGCTGCCGATTGGGTAATAATAATAACAGCACTTGCTATAACAGTTGTTCCGACTCCCCTACTACTACTCCTACTTCCTCTCAGCTCCCTGCATGGCTTCAACCTTACAAGACCTACACCAACCCTCCTCCTCCTCCTCCTCATCATCAGGTAAATCATTTCTATCCATAATGCTAGTCACCTCTTATCGTATGTAGTTTGTCTTTGTTCGGATGGTTTTGGATTTGTGACTGATTTCTGTATCTATGTCTTTGTATAATGTAGGATGCAGTGTCAATCAAAGATCTTTGCAGAAGGTGGAACTCCAGTTCATCATTGAACCACCACTACGACTCAAGTTACTCCTCCCCCGATGATCACTACAGTGGTAGAATGAAGACTCTCACATTTGCCTCACTAGTCTCTCCCTCACCCTCCTCTATTTCTTCCTACCACCTTGATCATCAACAACAATGGCCATCTATTAACAATCAACCACCATGGATGAGATCATCAGCATCACCACACCCACATTGGACCACCAAAACCCTAACTCCAATCGATAACCCTAACAACCACCAACGTCCACCGCCGTTATTCATCACCCCGACTGCATCAACCCCGAACTCCCACTCCACCACCACCCCAAACTCGACCTCCTCAAGCGAAGCCGCAACAGACCTTTCCGAGTCCGTCCTACAACCCCGGTTCAAGGAGCTGAACTCGGAGAACCTCAAAACCTTATGTACCGTGATGGAGAAGCAAGTTCCCTGGCAGCGGCACGTCATCCCCGACATAGCCAGCACCATCCTACAATGCCGCTCCGGCATGGTCCGTAGACGTAGACTACCTGACGTAGATTCCGACGTCGTCGTGGCAGCCGCAGCCAAGGAAGACACGTGGCTGTTCTTCCAAGGAGCTGACGCGGACGCCAAAGAGAAGATCGCTAGGGAGCTGGCGAGAGCCGTGTTTGGGTCCCACAACAGGCTGGTGTCCATAGCTCTGAGCAGCTTCTCCTCGACGGAAGATTCTAGAAGCTGGTATAAGAAGAGGGGGAGGTCGGAGGAGAAGAGCTACATGGAGAGGTTCGCGGAGGAAGTGAGGAGGGACCCACACAGGGTGTTCTTGGTTGAGGACGTTGACCAGGCAGACTACTGTTCTCAGGTTGGGCTTAAGCGGGCGGTGGAGAGTGGGATAGTGAAGAGAAAGAACGGAGGAGATCATGAAGAAGATGACGCCGTTGAGGAGATGGTCGGGATGGGGGATGCGATTGTTATACTGAGCTGCGAGAGCTTTAGTTCCAGGTCTAGGGGTTGCTCTCCTACGTCGAAGCAGAAGGTGAACGACGATTGGGTGCAGAAGGAAGAAGGGAGGAGTAGGGGTGCAAGTCCTTGTGGGTCGTTGGATTTGAACATTTGCCTTGATGATGACGATGAGGAGGAGGAAGAGAAGTCAATTGATGATCTTGGGTTACTTGAGTCGGTTGATCGCCGGATTGTTTTCAAGTTAGTTCCTCAGGAGTTGTGATCATTTCCCATGAAATTTCTTTTATTTTTAGCCTTTTTATTATGTTTTTCTTCTTTTGAGGGTGAAGTGGGGGCATAGATATATATCTTATATATGTATGTGGTGTCACGATCGTCAGATTGTTTTGGGGGAGGGTAAAGTTTTTTTAATTTTCTAGTGTTTTTGGGGTGGGTATAGATGTTCTAATTTTCTAAAAAAATTTAGCTCTCTTTTTTTCTAGGGTGGGAGATTATATATGTAGGGGTATGATGGTGGGGTGGGAGTTAATCTAATCAGTTCTTTCATGTTTTCTGTAAAACAGTGTTTGCCTACTGCTGCTACTGCTTTCGTTTAGGGTTCTTTGTATCAAACCAAAGAAACCCTTGTAACTTGACTACCGCCAAGTAACTGCACAGAAGATCATCATCCAAGTATTTGCTACACGTTTTAAAATTAGATTAATGATTTTGAGTATCTGAGGTTGATGCCCTGGAGCACAACTGGTAAAGTTAGGAACGTACAAACAGGGTTTGCAGCAGCAAGGATGAAGAGAATCAAAGTTATACATGTGAGTGAGTGACTGTCCATTTACTAAGACCAGAAAAAAATAGAAGAATGTCTGTGGGAGGTTAAACTTATGAGCCACTACAAGGAAAGGGGAGATCGATGGTGTTAAAAAGGAGTTACCTTTTTCTTTGCTTTAAAAGGGACACCCACTTTCTGGAATTAAATACCACTATTAACTTTAAATTAATTAAGGGAGATTGAGAATCGGGTATTCGTGGATATATGATATTCTCAACGCTAAAGTTAGGGGTGGAAGTTGGTTTCGGTTTGTGGTTTTTAACCATAAACGAAACCATAATATGTGGTTTGTGGTTAATCACTAACTGAATTTCGGTTTCTGGTATAGGTTGGTTAGTGGCTAAACCGGAAATCGTGTGGTTAACAAAAAACCGAAAAAACCAAAAATGAATGTGAACATAGGGAATCTTTAATCTTCTGTAATGATGATTTCCCTGAGAAAAGGGTGTTGTGGAAGAATTAAGATTTTCAGTTCTTCGGTATTTATATAGGCAATGACACGATGATATATGTTGATAAATTTGGGATTTCTGTTGCCTGTGTTGATCATAACTTACTACTGTTAACGTGTTCCTAGTCATATTTCATGCTAGTGTAGTGTTCACGTGATCATGCAATGCTATTATCATATTCATATCTCATTTCTAGTTTGCTACTGTTCTATTGTTCACGTGCTTCATAAATCATAATCATGCAAATATGTAATCAATTAATCAATTATATAATCATACAATCATGCTACTGTTAGTAGTAGTACTGTGAATTGTGATTTTGAGCGATTAGTAGCTTTTAATATTATTGTTTGATTGTTTATATGTAGTTCTCAATTCGTTTGGGATGTTTGGGGTGAGTGAATGAAGATTTACGAATATAACGAGATAAGATTACAAGTTAAGGAAGAATGGAAAATCGAAAGAGAGAGTGGTATTGAGATTGTTATTTATTTATTCATATTATTGATTGTTCAAACGTTTGATCATCTTGTTGGAACTTAATTAGGGATTTATCATCATTATTAATTAGATATTTGCTTATATAAGACTTGAAATTGAAGGGAAATATTTCTAAGTTTACCGATTTTTTTTTTAATTTTTTCTAAAATTGAAATAAAGTGGTTTTGTGGTTAACAACTAACCAAACCGAAACCCAAAAACAATCAGCAATTAACCACAAACCGAATTGGTTTGGTTTATGGTATCAATTTCCACCCTTATTTGGTTCGGTTAACCACTAATTTCAGTTTGGTTAACCGGAAACCAAACCATTTCCAGGCCTAGCTAAAACATTTATTTTGAAAATTTTTAAAACTCAAACAATAAATCCTCAACACTTTACACTCAACCCAAAACACTAAAAAATAATGATAAACCCTAAACACTAAATAGTAAATCCTAACCCTCAATCACTAGATTATAAATTGCTTTTAATCGTACTCTAACTCTAACTTTTGATCATAAATCTCAACTAATAAATCATAAATTTCAAAAATAAACTCTAATATATCACTATCTCCCTAAATTCTAAATACTAAACTAAAATCTTAAAACTCTTAATTCTAAATACAATACCCACAAATACGGAAATGCCCTTAGCTATATATTTTTAGCTGTATACACTTTTTTTTTGTGCTTTTCCAAAATCATGCATGCACACGAACCTTTTTAAAATTTGAAGCCCTCTCGTATCCTTGCTGCTTTTGAGGGAAAAATTAGATTCCATGGCTTCTTTGATTATTGTATAATAACCCCTACTAATGTTTCTCCCATGGGGATATCGATCTTTTGATCATTACTTAATTAATTTCAAACAAAAAAGGCTTATTCATACTAAAACCTGCTATTACATTACATGGGTTACTTAAAACTAATATTTCCTCCATACCCACAAATAAAGGTCCTAATTTTTTTATTTTATTTTTTAAAATCAACTTCCACGTGTAAGGGATGAAATTCTCATTGGTATATGAGGTAATTATAGATTTAAGAATAACGGATAGTTTAGTGGGTAGAGTTATAATTAATTGGTAATTTGGAGGTCCTGTATTCAAATTCAGTCATATTTTATAATGAACACATATGTAATATTTAATTGATTCTTTCTTTTTAATTGAATTTATCGGTCATATACATGTTTGTCCCCATTGATCATTAACATGGCCCATTTCAAACTATTAGCTGACTATATCCTAGTTGGACGAGCATATCTAGATTTTGTTGACTACCATGTTTGAATATACGTTTTGGAGTTGATGATGCCATCATCGGATGTCTTGGCCGTCTTCCTTCTTCCATATGTTCAATTTCACCACCTACCGCAACAAAATAAGTAAGGACCCTTGTATGATGAAAGTGGACTCCACACAAAATAATATATGAGTTATAGCAACTTATTAACAGAGAGTCAAATATATTGAACAATATGCACAATCATGAAACAGCCATTTCCAAAATAAAAATGTTTTTAAATCGCGTATTCCAAACGAAGCCTAATGCATGTTTAAGTCCTTTTCAGTCCTTGCATTTTAGCTATCTGTCTCTTTTCCCCATTTATATATCGATCCCACAAATTTATCTCAATAAAATTCACCACTTCTTAAGAATATGGAGTTGGCATATCCAAAACAAAATTCTGGTTTTATTAATGTAATTTCTTGGAAGAATAAAAAATTTGCAACCGATCACTTTATACCCTTACTATTTTTACAAGAAAAAAATTAAATAAATATCTATGTATAAAAGAGTATGGTTGTTTTAGAATTCACTACCTTCATATCTCCAATCACATAACGCAACCAACTACACTACTTTGAAAAAACTATTTTATATCGTCCCAAAACAACACATTGATGAATGAAATCGAAAATGCGGCAATCTTTTGAAAAGGTAAATTAAAGAGAATCGACAAATTCCCTTCTTATGCTTTCCCCAAGCCTGAGTTTCTTAATTGTTAGTGATTTAAGATAATATTTCCTTTTAAAGATTCTAAAGTATCATCTTTATTAAGGTACTAAAGCAACAACACACACAGAGATGCTCCAAATACTTGTTTTTACTTTTTACTCCTCTTTCTTTTCAATTTTCACCAAACACAGCTTTCGTGGTTAGTATTTTCGTTTCTTAACACGAATCCGACGATTTTAGATTATAATTTGAATAATTATATAAATTTGAAAAAAATATCTCATGGTTTCTAGGGATTATATATATATAGCAAGTGTCTTAATTAATGAGGAATACTTGATAAACATAATCGTCCCAATAAGATCTAACTCCAAGATAAAGCCAAGTTTCGCAACACCAAACTATAAATACTGCCATTGCAAAAGCAACATTGCCATAACACCATCACAAGTGTTCTAATTAATGAGATATAGTCAAGGGATAGGATCTTCCCTATGAAGTTACATATTGCTTAACTATCACTATTGAAGGCCGATTGTTCTAATTATTGTAGAGAAAATATTCTCTCGGTACGTATTCATTGTCAATTTTTCTTCTCATGCAGTCATGTGTCACCACTAAACTCACTATTATCCGTCATTTCTTTTGTGAGCAAATCGCTTAAGTATTGGACCAGACTAAGGCAATATCACTCAAGCCGAGTTTAGAAAAAAACCATATTGTATGGTTTTTCAATTTTATTGAATGTCCAAACAAGACAATTTATCAATGATTTTCATATGTGATACATTCGACACCATTCGTAGATATTTGCTAGAAACCGGGTATGGCTTATCGGATCGTCTTGAACTCCGACGTGTCCTTCGCACCCGAAAGTATATGTCTACTATATACATACATTGTTGTTATAGTTTTCTTATGCAGAAATTCATTTTGAAAAAAGGTTTTCTTAGGCAGAAGAATGAATTTTCTTAGAAAGCAATAAATTGGGGAAGGCCGCCTTGCAATTTTTTAAAAAAATGTTTTAACCATTATAAATGGTATAATTTTTTTTTACCGAATACACAAATCTCAAATTCTATTCTTTGAACATATCACCTACGATTATCCGTCGATCATTCCTCAATCATCATTATTATTCAAGTTCCCAATAATCATCCGCTAATAATAACCTTCATTGCCGATAATCAACGATCAAAATCAGGTTAAAAAAAATATGGTTCATCTTGTTACTTTATAAACACAGTCGACCATGCTTATAGTTTAAGCAGTGAATTATGGTGCAATGCTACTGTAACTTATTTGAAGAAAAACAATTGTGATAACAATCGTCGGCGCCGGTGTACAACACCAGCCCCGTCGCCGACTATACACAAACGGATGGCCCCGGCAAGGGGGCCATCGCATGTACGCCAACACCGGCAATTATTGATTATAGCTTGATTTATTTATTTGTTGTTAGTTTTCTGAAATTATGTTTATATTAATAAAGAAAAGACATATAATTGAAAAATATAGACAATAGAGGCCTAGCAAGTGAATGAAGCATAAACCTTGAGGGAGTGATTCTACAAGAGACATACTCATTAAGGAAACCACATTCAATGTGCTTTGCTTTGAGAGAGCTAGTCTTTATTTTACATCTCCTTTATTTCCTTTTCACCTTTTCCTATCTTTTTTTAAGAGCATATTGTGTTTCCTTTAGCTTTGGAAACCTTTTTAGATATCCACCATTCAAAACTAAACTTGAGTAGCTTAATCCTTCACTAATATATATATATATATAATCTAATCCTAAAGATATGGGATTTTGTTATGTATCTCCTTAGCTAATTAACTTGTATGTTTATCTCCTCAATTCAACATTAATGATGGATCTTCTGATTAGATATGTGGCCCTTGTAATTGACATCCACTAAGGGGGATGTTGGAAGTTTAGTAATGAATATATATGCACTTTTTTATTATAAATGGCTTCAAGAGGGAAAATTAAGATGGTAAACAACAAATAAATTAAACATCGGCGTAAGTTGTGATATCCTTTTAACTCATAAGTGTTTTGTATAATTTAGTGCTTTTATATAAGTTTGATTAGTGAGTGTGTAAACTTCTTCCATGGACTTAATGTAAGGTTGGTCATTACAAATATGATATTAGAGCTGTGGTGGAACCATAAGTAAAATATGCATTGGGCCAGATTTTAATCGAAAGTTTTCTAATTGAATATTAATCTTTCTCAAAGATTGATGAATTCATTTTACTAAACCTATTTTTATAAATAAAATACTTACGAGTCATTTGGATGAGTTATTTGACAAATGAGGCATTTTGGAACAAATAATGCATTATTGAGAATGTGGTATTCTTGAGGTGCAAAATATTTGAGGGGTAAGAATTACCTTGTTTGGCTAACGCAAAACAATAAATTTTGGGCTTTAAATTGAGTTATTTCAAATATCACCATGCCAAATATTTAAAATAATTCAACCCGTAAATTGAGCATATGCATTGAAAAAATAATATAAATGTTGACTTTTTAGCTGGTCTTTGGACATAGTTTATCTATTTTAGCGTTCATTTTGAACCTATTTCTAACCCTACTTTGTATTTTCACCTTCTATATCATTTACTTACGAATTTCAAAACCCGTTTAGATGTGATCGAAAAATAAACTTCAATGCCCTGAGTTTTGTTTCAAAAACCAATGAAAGAACTAACCATCATTTCATATCATCCTGAAAAAGAAAGGCTATTCAAATATGATTTATAAAAAAGAGAAAAGCCAAGTATCATGAAATTATATTTTGGAGTTGGTAATAATGAAGCTAAGTGGCAACCTTTTCAAAATCAAAGTTGCTACTCTTCTTCATACGTAAAGCAACGAGCTTTGAAGCTAAAGAAATGAAACAAGAAGGGAAGATGAAGAATGAAAAGCCCATGTGTTTATTTTCTTTTTCCTGTTCATATGTATAAGCTTTGGTTTCCCTTTTGTAAGAAACAAGACAAAAGCAAGCAAAATGAAGCCCTTTGAAAGTCCCACCCAAAGACAAAGGCAGCACGCAGCATAGAGACAAAAGTTCCTCCGACGACGATCCCCTTGTGTTAGCATTACGTCGTCGTGCCCTTTTGCAGAGTTCAAGAAGAAGAGCACCTCATTTTAATTTGTCTTTGTTTTTTCTTCTTCTATAACGTCGCTGTCTGAATACCCCCATTTGATTCTTTGTTTCTTTGTTTGATCGATCGATGCCTTTTCCTTTCCAGTCAGAATTGATCTTTGCTTTGGTTTGTTGCATGAAAGTAAGGGAAATGATCAATGTGCATCTTTACTAGATACATAGATCTATTCATCAATTTAAAGTTGGAGACCAGTGGCGCGTCCTTTGCAATGTGCAAGAGCAAGCTACCTAGCTAGGTTTTGCTTCAAAACATTTACCTTTTCCGACGAAAGCTCGTAAAAACTAGGTTTTGTTAACAAATGCTATAAAATCTATTTACATACTCTTCCAACAATTTAAATTATTGAAATATAAATAGTTCAAAACAATTATATCCACCTGATTCATTGTCATCATTGCATGTATTCATGGACATCGTTGTTCAATTTGGAACGCCAAGTAACCAAGTAATTGGGTCACCAAGTAACATGTCTGTTGCTTTTGATGGTAATTTCCTGGAAATGGGTGCCCTGAAATCTTTGAGTGGGGGGTGATGCATGCTTTATTGAATGAGAAATCGATCATTTGAAAGTGATGAGTTAGGGATCCAAGACAAAAAAGAAAAGAGGAGAACAAAGGAATCACATACGGCCCTCTAGCGAAGTGTTGCAGTGACCCCAAACTTGTTTTCATTCCTGCTCTGTTTCAGACTTAACCACTACAAAATGTGCTACCTCGTCGGAAAAAAAAGATAAAGAAGAACATGTACAGGCGATTTTAATAGAGTGAGATGATGAAAATCATTTATAATCTAGATGGTCAATTCTAATTATTGATTATCTATTTTTATTTAAATGTATAATAAATTTATTAATTTAAATGTTTTTTTCTTTTTAAATGATGTTTACTTTTTTAACTTCTTTATTTTTATATTTTTTTTAATTGAGAACAATTTTTTTCCTTCCTCTCAAACATAATATTATTAGTTAATTTTTTTTTCCAAAGTTATGGTCGTTTATGTAAATGAGTCTGAATTAATCTTTGTCGGGTTCTTTTTTTATATTTATTTTGAGTTTAGTCTACATGTTTGTTTAGGATTAATTCACCGGGAAAGTTCAAAAATTGATTATTTATTCATCTAATGAAGACTGCGGCCTTTTATAAACCCATTTAGATTTATTAATGCTTCAATAATATAAGGCTACCTTCAATTTTGTTTTGTTTTCAACATTAATAAGATTGAGAGGATAATTCCGTCTTTGCACAACAAAAGAAGATAGATATGTAAGAAAGAAGGATCACACGCGAATAAATCGGATTCACCCATATGGCTACTACTTATTATACTTAAGTTAGCTTTTTCTACGTTTGACTGGTCGCTTTCCCAAGCCATTAATTCATCTTCCCAATGAGCCACTAACCTGCGTATGTACGTAGTTATATTTCTCTCTCGAGTACGTTCAGTACTGCCAAAATTTCAATCAATCGTATCATTTCAAAAGTAGAAATCGGTTGCTAGGCTTTGTATTTATCTATAGCTTTGCTTCTTCAGCTGCCATTAATTAGTTGGAGGACAATCCTTGATGAGGTCCATAGTGATGATTTCTTCTCGTCTTTATAGATGCATGCATGCATGGAAATGGGTCGTGATTGCCAAATCTACTTTGGTTGGGTCCATTTCGATACAAAGACCAAGTGGATGGATTCTTTCACTCTATCCGTGCATTTTATCATGGCCCTGGTAGATGGAGGCAGTTCATAACTAAAGTAACTCATTAATGATATGTTCGTGAGACATAAAAGCGAGGTTAGCAGTAACGAGGTGGACCATTTCGACGTCATGCAGATGTTTATAGTAATAGTTTTCATCCCTAAATCAGTTGGAGAGGACCACTTACGAGGTCCATCATTATAGTATCTGCTGTTTTTGTTTCGTTACGATAGATGTGCATACCCAGACATGCATGCATGCAAGCAACTGGGCTTTACCAAATCTACTTGCAGGGTTGGGTCCATTGGGATATCTATTATCCACCCTACTTCCATTGGGCTTTACCAAATCTACTTTCAAAAATATTGTAGCCAACATGGACCTATGAAGTTAGGAAGCCCAATTGAGCTGGGCCTGTAACTAGCTCAATCCAGTCTTTGAATAGAGGGCCACCACCTTAGTTTGTTTTTAGTGTGGATGATTAATTAATAATTAGTGACTTCCAGTTTGAATTTATTGACGAGAACAAAATTTATTTTCTTTTCAGAAGCGAAGTTCCTTCCCATTTACTCCGACCATGACCAAGTCTTCACCTTGGACTTGGAGTGTTTGCTTTCGTCCACTGGTCTTTTTATCAGAAAGAATCTGAAATCGTGGGATAAGAGCCCGAACAAAAATTAAACAAAGGGTGAATATTTTATCAAACTTATTGTGTTTTTACAACACCGTATTCTTTTTCGTAGGAGATAGTGACTACAATAGAAACCTAATTATCAATACAAAATTCATAGTCTGTTTAAGAGTTAGGTGTATTACTTTAAAAGTTATGTTTTCAAAATAAATATCGGTGAATCACACTTTGATGCATCCGGGTTCATCGGTGCATATTTTACGTGGTATATACATGACTGGATATCCACATATTATTTTTATAAGAAAAAGATTTTGGTGTATTAATATACACGGTACACTCTATCACATTTTTGTTATATATTATGCTTAAAACTAAGAGTTTCGAGGTTTTTGTTTAGTGTTTAGGGTTGAGGACATACTGGTAAGTGTTTAAGGTCTAATTAAGAGCTTTATGATTGGTTAATTTAGATTTATGGTCAAAAGTCAGAGTTTGGAGTACGATTAAAGATATGGTTTTATGATCAAATGTTTAAGGGTTAGAATTTAGCGTTTAGGAGTTTAATATTATCCTTTAAGGTTTAGAGTTGCATGTGAGGTGTTTAGGGTCAAAAGTCAGAGTTTGGAGTACGATTAAAGATCTGTTTAGGATTTATTGTTTCGATTTTAAATTTTTGGAATGAATGTTTTTAGTGTTGAATGTACCGTGTACACTAATACACCGAAATCTCCGTCTTATAATAGGTACCTAAAGTATTTTTATGCATCTTTTAATCCCTAAATTTTAAACATAGTCAAAACATATCTATGTACATCTTTGAATCAATTATCATGTCGAGATTAATTGCAACTCCATCTTCTCTACATGAGTTCTTTCTTTTTCTCATCTCGTTTCTCCAATTCGTCGATTTCGAATCCAAACAATTCATCTCGTCTTAACTTATGTCAAACCATCGCGTTCCACATTGTGGATGATGAGAGGCATTCAATAAGCCATTGTTAAAGATGGATGAGTGCTTTCTAAATTAACAAGATTACTAATATAGAAAGTCAATTAGCAATGTCACATAGCCAAATTGCTACAAGTTTTAAAAAATACATTTATGAATAGAAAATAAATTGAAGATAAATAATATTTAATAATTTTTATTGGTTTATTTTTATTATATTTGTTTATAAAAATAATAATTAAAATTATTAATCAATTATGAGGAAAGAAAAAGTTAAAAATTGCGACACTAAAATTGTTAATGTAACCATAAAATTACGATTAAAAATTGTTAATCAATATCTTAAAATACCTCATTGTATGACAAATAAGCACAACGTAAAAGATGCACCAATGCATCCAGACACACCGATGCATTCAGGCTCACCGAAAAATTCAACATAAATTGATTCCAACAAAGAATAATAATAAATATGAGGCCAAAGTTATTATTTCCAATCCGTCCGAAGAAATTCAAAAGAAAGTAGTCTACACGGCCAGCCGAGTCACTGTCCACTCTCTCCACCTTTCCCCTCTTTACAAACCCACCGCCAGTTTTCCTGGATTCTCTATTTCTCCTTTTTTTTTCTCCCAAACGGCCAACGCTTCCTTATGTGAAAATCCCCATCACAGCCATGGCTTTTATCAACAAGCTCGGTTTAGTACTAACGGCAATCTTCCTACTCTCCCTGCTCTTACTAACTCTCCAGATTCTATACATACTCTGCCGGAGAAGACGTCTCCATCAGTCCGCCGAAGGGGATCAGAAATCACCGACGACGACGCCATCCATGGAGCTTCTCTACCTATGTTTCTGCTGCTGCTGCTGCAGCTGGAAGAATCACCAGGCCAATCGAATCGAGCCCACCGATGTCACAGTAATTACTTCCGTTGCGGTTGACGAGGAGTTGGAGGAGATGCTGAAGCTCCACCAGCTGTACGGTCTTTCGAGGGCTCTGTTCACGATCAAGGAGGAGTCGGAGAAGGAGGACGACGGAGATTCGGTGGTGGTGATTCAGGTAGATGACGACGCAGGAGAAGACGGACTGACGCCACCGTTTACGACGCCGTTTGGTTCCCCTCCGTATTACACTCCTTCGCCGTCTCCTGCTCGTGACTGACGGCGTCAAATTAACGGAACCGGAAAGGGACGGCAAGGGTGAAGTTGAAACATCCCGGTAGATTTATTTTTTATTTTTTATTTTTATTATTAACTTTGTGACATTGTATTTAATTTCTCTAAAAGCACTTTAACGAGGATTAATGGTAGATTTGACGGGGCTATAAATTAAATACTCTATACCGTCGGTCTAGCTACAGTGAATGGGCTCGATCGTTGCCACGTAAGTTACTGGAATCATGAGTAGGATAGAGTGACGTGGCGGTGTAGGTGTCATGTGGGTCCCGGGGATTGACTGGGAGGGAAACTGACTGGGTCATTTATTAAAGTATGTAGAGTAGATGTGGGGTGGTGGTGCCAGCAGGAGACAGCGGAAGTAATTATTTAGAGTTAAAGACGCGGTGGCGGGGGCAGTAAATATTTGTGACCGTTGGGATGGTGCAAACTATTTATAATGGAAATTTACATTTTGGTTTAGTCATTGCTAGAAAATTCAGTGGATTCAGATTTTGAATTTTACGTCTCTGAAAGGTAGTTGTTCTTAATTTCTATTTAAAGAATATAAGTTAATTTCTTCAATACTATGTTAAAAAATCATAATTCGTGATCCGCATTAAAACATCTGTTTCAATTATGCGAATACAACTATTGAAGTATCGGTTTCGATCCAAGTTCATTATCCGAATATGTATATAAGGTTGGTGTCATGATAAGGTATCCGAGAATTTAGTTATGGGATTTGGGTAACGTGTAATTTATCTTGAGCTTCTAAATTGAACCATTTCCAAAAAGGCCTGATAAACACGACAAAGACTTGGGTCAACAGGCCTTTGGCGGAATAGCAACAATAACAAAAAAGGCTAAACACAATGCTTCTCAAATCAATTTTCCTTTATGTTGCCAAGTTGTGTTACTCCAACAATTTTTTTTCATAAATTAAGGACCACTTATCTTGTGTTTTTTTCAACTGTAATATACCTTTTCGTAGAGATTTTGGGATGTCATAACATTAATGAAATACGACTTTCATCCGTTAGGAACACTTTCGACATAAAGAAATCGCTACATATCCTTCTTATTGATAAGCAATTTTAGGATCTCTCTGATATGTGATCAACTTTCACGATTAGACTCTAATATCACTTATTAGAATCAGACCACCACAAAACATACCGACCATAATATAATATTATTTGTTTCAAGCCAAGACTGTCTAGCTTCGTTTTTAGATTTTATTCCAAAAGATATGATAGGACATCCGCATTGGCCAATTACTTCATGAATGGCGGTCCATCGTTTTTCGTTACCTTTTGTTATTATTAATCATGTCTTTCGTAAGGATAATTGCGCCGCTCATTTAGTGGCACGTGAACCTCTTTTTTATCTTACGATTCGACATCAATGTTCCCTTTCTCACCGTCTTCCCCGTTTTTGGTAAGTTATGAGTTTTTTTCCTCTATCAAAATCTGATTAATGTGACTTGTGAAGTACATCAATTATTAGGAAATGATAATAATAATAATAAAAAGTTTAGTTGGTAGCGTTTATCTAAATTTTATTCAATTTGCTTGAGGCAACACTCGGAACTGGTTTTCTGATGAGTTCCACCTCCCACCATAGTGAACGTAGTTCATAATCAACAAAGGCATTTTAGAACTTACTAACATATAGTTGAGGTTGCCCAGCATACATCTGGCAAAATACCTGGCTTTTGATTATGGAGAATACGCGTGTGTGTGTATAGTTTATGGAGTTGGGTAGCTGGGACGTGCCTTTTCTTTTCTAGCTTCAGAGTTTTATGTATATGGCTGCCTCGCTTTAGGCCTCACTCGGAAGAAGTTATTGTTTGAATACAGATCATAACCCACTCGTTGATATTTAATCCCATTATAAGAAAGTTACATATGCCACACAGGCCCCTGTCTAGGAACTTCATTCTTAAGTCTTAACTGAGAAAATTCATGGAAATCATAGAAAATTATTGTCTCCAGTTTAACAATATAAGCCAATTGTTCATATTTTTCAATGGGGGAAGGGAGGGATGCTTTGTTGATCCCTGAAGAAATTTTCGGGATCAAATTGGCGCTTAATCTTTGATAGTCTCTCAAAATGACCCTTGAAATACTTTTCCCCGTAAACTTTGGCCTTCTCCCAATCGGGTTTGTCAACAGAGTTCTCCCCGATGGCAAGATCTCTATAATTGAAAAACGCCTCTCTCGGCTCCTTGGTCACGTACGGGCTCACTGCGTCATGTAACGCTGTCAGCGCAGCAATGTGTTCCGCCTCTGCTTCCTCTCCATCTTCAACCCAACCCAAACGATATTCCACTTTGAACAAATACCCAGCTCTGTGAGCGTACGCCGTCTCGTCTGTTGGAATCTCTGCCATCCTCCCGCCGTAAGGATTCCACAACGTAAAAGCACTGCCTGTTTTCAGAATTGCGTCCCATATCCCCGGCAGCGCTTCCTTAGGAATCACCTCTTTCACGTAATCAGATTTACTCTTGGAATACCCGGCTTTGAATTTTCTGTCCAGCAACAACTCAAGTGGGCCTTTCGGAAGCCTGGACCACGACATGATGGACTCGGCCCAACTCACTTCTGCCCCGTCCTCTGCCCTGAAGCCCAATTCAGGAAAGCTTTCATCTAGTAAGGGAACGAGTTCCGTCAGTCGTCCCAAATACTCTCCGACAAACGATATTTGAACCTCCTTCCCTCCCTTCTTCTCAGCATCCACAACCTCCGGCATAGCTCTTATGAAAAGGTCCCGACTCAGATTGGTCGACACCTGTTGCCACCTGTAAAAGACGTCAGTCGCTCCTTCCTCCAATTTTCGCTTCAATTTGAAAATGGTGACGATTTCAGGAACCTTAACGAGCTTAATCTTCCACGAAAGGATAACTCCGAAACTGGCTCCGCCGCCGCCTCGTATCGCCCAGAACAGATCACCCATTGTCGATCTGTCCAGGATATTCCCGTTGGCGTCCACCACACGCGCATCAAGGACGTTATCGATGGAGAGACCGTATTTCCTCAACAGCTTACCGTACCCGCCGCCAACAAAGTGCCCGCCGACGCCGAGGGTGGAGAAAAGCCCAGCAGGGAAGGCGTGGGTTTTGCTCTTCTTGGCTATCAAGTAGTAAAGCTCACCTAAAGTAGCTCCAGATTCAACCCAAGCGGTTTCAGAGGGAAGATCGATGTCAATTGACCGGAGATTGTTCATGTCGAGGAGGATGAACGGGGAAGGCGACCAATAAGAAAGGCCTTCGTAATCATGGCCGCCGCTACGAATCCTGAGTTGAAGTCCGACCAGTTTTGTGCAGAGGACGGTGGCTATGGCGTGTGACTCATTGGTGGGGGCCACAATAGCCAGAGGTTTAGGGGTTGAGGGGCGCGCGAACCTAAGGTTATGGATGTATGCGTTTAGCACGGTGGAGAAGGTGGAATTGGTTGGGAGGTATAAAACGGAGTCGGATGAATTGTGGTCATGAAGACATTGCTGGAAGGATTGGACTTGGGATGAAGGAAAAGAAGCTGTGATCAAAAGATGAGAAGAAAATGAGAGGAAAAGAAGAAAAATAATAATCATTTTTATTTTATTTGTTGTTTGAATCTGAATTTTTTTTGTTAATTTGAAGTTGAAAGATGTAATTTGTTATATAGGCAAAGAAAATGAGCATTTTTTTTCTGCTTTTCATTGTCTAAATAAGGTTGTAATATGATAGTATAGTAAATTTAATAATATTAATTTCGTTTCACTTAAATTGTTTATGGAAAGACTTAAAATATTATTCCTATTTTGGAGATGATAGTATAGCCTTTCATGCATGTAAACAAGATTTATTACCATATCGTATTCATATTTTGGGAATTTTAGTAATAGCCTTATATGGAAACTAGATTTACCTAACTCGGTGCAATGTGCATGGTTCAATCGTTTATTTTGATAGGTCTGAAGGAGTTGAACCTGATGTTTTCTTACCATTTGCAAATAAAAACACTATAATTGATCTAACCATCCAGATGCCATACGTTGGTTCAGGCTCAGTCTTTGCTGCCTCTTCTTCCACAACCTTCTCCACCAAAGGGTCAAAAAATAACAAGAGGATTTTGACATGTGCACCAATCAATTGGAGCACCATAACGTCCACAAGAAAGACAAAAGGTTTTCAAGTCCTTCATACCCGAAAAAATATCTCACTCTTTCAATTCGAAATTTTGAAAATAACGGTTTTATGAGATCAATTTCAACACAAACTCATGCTTACTTCGCACGTGTTCCCTCTTCCATAGCACGATCCAGACGAGTAGGTTTTCCAATTCTACTAGCAACCCTCATTATTTGGCACCGGGTGGTAAAACTCAACCGGGAGATCGGGTAGCTGGACCCACACCATTGACTTAGTAATTTTCGTATTCCAAGGATTAAAACCATGATACCACGGTGAATGGTTAAGTAGGTATCTCCCAACATTCATGGTCCTCCCGAAACAGCTGTTTCATAATCCTCCTCTCGGAAACGAACAAGATAACACCCATTATTCGGATCCGTGATTTGAATAGCACCAATTTTCGCCCAAAGATAGTTCAGTCGACGCCGCAAGAGGGAGATAAGCTAGTCTCCTGCCAAGTCCCTTCACCACAAGAGCTGATCGCCACTCACAATGAAATGTAGCTTTCTCTGCTGCCGTAAAAAGAATAATGGGGCATAGCGGGTCATCTTCAGCGTCATCAATTTCATCATCGTCCTCACGTATAATATCTGCAACATCTTCATAGTCGGACTCAATTACATACCATTCCTCAGGTCGATTAAATAGTTTATGTATTCCCTGGTTCCACACGTTTCCTTGGCCTAGACGGTATCACATAGTCGGGGATATCCTCTAGTTCTGGTGGCTCATCTGTTACATCTTCCACGATAATATCCTCAACCCCAGTTGGCTGCTGGAGATCCATAGATCGAACCTTTTTCTTTGCTTGCTGGGAGTCTCGATCCCCTTTCGCATTGGGGGAAGAAGAACCAACAGACGGCCGACGAACGCCACTCAAGGGATCCGGTGGTCTTGGAGCCGCCGAAGCCGTCGTAGACGGTTGGGGAACTGTCATCGCAAAACCCTAGATAAGAGACAACTCCAAAAAGTTCGGAGACCATTCATACCTTATGAATTCCAACATTTTTATTAACTTTTGAGATGAGAATTCCAACATGTTTATTCAAAGATGAAAACATATAGTGACTTAAAAAGTAATTATTATAACATCTCTAATGATAATTGTAAACAAAATATTATAATAAAAGATACAAACAATTTACTACATGATTAGGGAAATTGGATGTATAACTGAATTTTTTAACACTATATTTAAATTCATTCAATAACTATATATCTACGCCAACTTCAAAGTTGTTAATTCCTACTTCTGAATTACTAATAGTTAACTACTTATTGTTAATAATAACGTTTACTTCGATTTAAAACTTTTTGGATCCGCCCCCAACCGGTACAATGATCCCTTCTAAGTTCTAACCTAACACCCAACAATTTAGTAATTGGAGATGAGCAGAACAGAAGAGGAGAACAAACACCAAGCACCCAACATCGACCTCGAAATTTAAGTAAATACAAAACACAAACTGTCCAAAAAATTAATAATAGAAGACGAAACCCTTACATATCTGCATTTTAAATCGTAAAAAATTGCATGCAAACGGACTGAGTAACTCATATATACTATACTGTACTTGCGTCTACCTAACGGAATCGGAGTAAAAAACTAAGCTCCTCCCTCCTAAGCTCCATGCACGAACCTCGGCATCCACGGCATCATCTGAACCATCATCTTATAATTCTTCTCATATCATTTAATTTCACTAGATAGCTAGTATTCCCTCGATCCAAACAAAAAATGAATATATTCACAAAATTACCCCCTCCTCCATAGCACACACGAACATGGACTTCGCCGTAATCGGCACCGTAATGGTGGCCTTCTTCGTGGCCTATCTGGCTTTCCTATTCATTCAATTCGGCTACGTCATCATCCGCCGGAACACTCAACTCCTCCGCCGCACATCTCCCGCCGACCTCCCAATCTCCACCGCCACCACCACCGTCGCCACCGCTTCTGTATCCCCTTGTATCCAAATAAAGAACTTCCTCCGCCGTGTCTGGAAAAGCAAGGCCTCAATTCTCTCTTCCAAACCTGCAGCCGCGGGAAAACAAGCCTCCGCCGCCGCGGCAATCTCATCTGCTCCGGCAGCAGCGGCGGTGGTAGTTGAGGCCCACCACCAAGCGGGTCCCACTGACGAGGACGTGGAGGATATGCTGAATGGGAGAAGGCTGATGGGCCCACCCAGGTTCTTGTTCACGATTAAGGAGGAGGAGAGAGAAGGCAGCGCCGCTGACACGGCGTCGTTTGAAGATAGCAGCGAATCGGTTGCACTCAGCAAGGAAAAGGAAACTGATGGCCCCACCACGGCCTCTGACTCTGCTCTTCATAACATCAGTTTCGGAGAAGAGGAGGAGGTGACGTCACCAATCATCGGCTTAGTGGCGGAGGTCAATTCATGCTCGACGGAGGACAAGGAAGATCACGGTGGTATTGTTGCTCTTCCACCAATAGTGCTGGTGCCGTAGGCATACGTGTCCATAAATAAATTTGAGCCTTATGCCGGCGGTTTTAATGATCGGCGGATGCATGAAACGTCCGGTATATGCCACGTGGCGTATAGAGGGTGGCCGATTACGTGACCGGAGATCTGGCCAGGACGTCGTTCCGGAGTTTTGGGAAAATGGGAGAAATGTAAGGGCGATCTTTTTCATGTGGGGTCTTCTGGTAATTATAATAATAATAAGACAGTGTCGCGGCCCTGGTTTACGCCGGAAAGCTGACACTTCGCGGCGATAATTTAGAGAGGAGGAAGGCAAGAATGTATACTTTCGTGTATTATTTTGTAGGACAGAAAAAACTAGAAAAAAAAAAAAGATCCGACTGATATGGGCTTTTCCTCATCTATGGGCTTTCGGCCCGACCTTGAAAGAGGACAAGAGCTATCCAGTCCAGGACTTGTTTCACAGACAATAACAATAACAGAAGTACACAACTACAAATACAACTACACCTGTTGAGGATAATTTAATTTTGGTCTTGAACAAAGATTTAATTTATCAGTTTTCTATAACATGATTTTCAATAAAACCAATAGCCGCCCACTACTACCCAAGCCGTTTCCAATCTCAGCAATGAAATAAGTAAACCAATACTAACCAAAGGGATGCCAGAACGTTGAAGATTCACAATGCTTTAATTCGTTCAAAATCACCTTATATATTTTGAATGTCTATAAAAGACTGGATTATACCGAGGTTTGATAGTGGAAAAGCTTGTACGATGATGTGAGACAAGACTGAGTCAATAATTTACAATGTAAAGTCAAATTATAAGTCTTCTGGTCGAACACATCAATTAAAAAAAAACAATAATAATATTTTATTTATTCATATACATATACCAAAGTCCCCATGAATCATCATGAAAATATAATTTAAACCATAAAACTCTACGTGCTCGTGTACATCCTCATCAATATATATTATATAAGAAAAAACTCAAATTAATGGTATGTGTAAATCAGAATGATCAGAAGTCAATCTCGCACTTGTTACGACGGCCAGCAACCAAGCCGCCGCCGTTAGGACTAAGATACATCTCACACTCAACCTTAGGCTTCATCCTCCTGGTTTTAATCTTTCCAAACTTGAGTCTAATCCTCATATAAAATGTCACATCCACTCTGTAAACCGCTTCTGTAGTCTCCCTGTTGAAATCGGCCAGATCATCCCCGCGCAATACGACGACGTTTTGCCCCTGCAGATTAGCGCGGAGGACGCTGGTGTTCTTGTGACCCTGGTAGAATGGCTGTAGACCAGTGTACCCGAACCGCTGACCCGAGTAATACCCACGCGCCTCGATGGAGTCGTAGTAGATTCCGATTCGCTTGTTGGGGTTGCGAACGGTGACGTTCAGCACGAGGTTGTAGCGGAGGAGGTTGTCGGATGAGGAATGGTTGAACTGGGTTAAGGTGGCGTCGGTTAGGTTGACTTTCATCTTGTTGGGTCGGACCACTAGCCAGAACACGAGGATGGCTATGCCGATTACAACGAGGATGGTGACGATGATCTTGAAGAGGCAGCTGAAGAGACATCCACAGCAGCCGCAGCCGGATCGGCGGCCATGGCTGTGGTAACTCTGTTGCGGTGGGATTGATGGGCCGTAGTAGGCACCGTTGAGTGGATTTGCTTGCTTGGTTTCAGCCATGGTTTTTAAGTTTTATTCGGTTTGAGTTTGGAAGTGAAGATATGGATTTTGGTTTTTGGGTTTGTTTTGGTATTTATAGATGTCTATAGGATTCTGATGGAAGGGGGGTTTCTGTGAAATTTCACGAGTGTGAAACATCGTATTGATGCTCTGGGTTTGGCCGTGTCCACGCGGTTGCTTTCGGAGGTTATTCGGGATTTGATGTGCATTGACTTTTCAAGGTTCAAGGACTAAGACTTTAAGAAACTTCTGAAATGATGCGTAAGCATTTCTTTCACAAGTAGGGCGGCGGGAATTAGGACGATGTTGCACAGTAATTTCCATCGGGATATTTATATTATGTTTGTTGATTTTGGAGATACCACAAGGTTGCTGGTAGTAATTATAATTTATACTAGGGATGGTAATCAAGTCCATACTCGTGGGTATTCAATCCTCTTTATTTCGAACAAGATAAAAAATCGCATTGAACGGTTTACATCGTAAATATGATGAATAACTACAAGAAAATTTATGGATATATGTGAGAGTTAGGTTTAGGTGTATCTATCCTATCTTCTTACACATAACTATCTCACATATTCACATATTAGTATCTTACCCGGGTTGTTCCAGCATATATAATTTATATCTTTTTAAAATTTAATTATAAGGTTCAATCTTAATAAACCAAGAGAACATAAGTGTTTATAATCAATCACCTAATTTAATGTTACAATAATATAATAATGTATGTTATTTACTTAGTTTTAGTAGGTCAAACCATAATTTAGTAAAAGTTGATGTGTCTCTTTTGATTTTTTAAATATTTATAATATATGATAAAATTTTATATATAAAATTTTTGATAAACTTTATTTCATACATTTGGTATTGCTAACATGATGTATTTTTATTGTTCGTAAATGGATCTTGATGAGCTATAATTTTTTATAGGGCATTCCTATCGTTAAAAATAGAAATGGTAAATTTAAGAAATTACTGAATCTTTAGTTGATATACATCTAGCATCACAATATTAAGCATTCAATTATTTAGCACTTAGACCTGATAAGCATATATATGGAACACATAGACCCGATAAGCATATATATGTAAAAAAATAAAGGTGATTGGATATAGTTGATAGTAAATCATGTATATATTACCGATTGTTGGTTTTAATATTAGATATTTTTTAAAATGAAATATATCAATATTGATGTCATTGTACTCAAAAATTTATAACGAACAACATTTGTGAAGGTATTTTGAGTAAACTATAAAACTCATATTAAAGAAAAATTAATTAAAAATTTTTCTATAATATTCTTGCCCAATGACTGGGTTATGAAGATGATCGGCAAAAAAAACTATACTTGTTTCTAATGAAATAGTAAAGTAAGAATCATACTTATGTTGAAGAAACATGGATCCAACCGAGTTATTTACAACAAATATACTAACTACACAACAAAAATGAAAATTAAAAAGTGACCGATAGATTAACAGTCACAATACTGCTATACACTTTGATTGCTACACCATCCACCGTCATAGCCTAAAATCATGACAAAGAATCTCAAGTCTCATCTCGCACTAAAGCCTCCGTCATCTGTGAACATCAATAGAGAAAGAATCGTTAGTACCATTTCAATTGTCGGTCTGAATTAACATCTTTATTTGTTTCTGTTTGATTCTTATTTGGGTTGGATATGCATAACGTTAGGTCCAGCCCATATAACTCATTCACGAATGAAGCCCATTATGTTTTGCGTTTGCCATGGTCAACAGAATTGTGGTCTAGTTCTGGCTGGCTGATACAGAAATTCCCAAACTTGAGAAAAAATCAGGATTCGAGAAATTAAAAATATCAATGTAGACTCTCAAGAGTCATTGAATGCTCACCAGCCAACCGAAATTGTTCGTGTCTCTGCATTTTACCAGATTGACTGCTAGAATCATGTTTGGTGTCAACTCATAATTACAGGGACAGTTAGCCTTCATTGATTACCATATGAATACATTGGGAAAACAGAACAGAACAGAACAAGCCAAGCAACAGATTAGGCGGCTACCAATTATCAGACTATATATAAGAAAATATAAAAGGACCCAAGATTCCCAATTGCACATGATTGCAACTATGGCAAATACATGAACCCCCTCCTGTCTGTGTGTTCATATGCACCCAGCCACATCCACAGTCTTCCATTCCCTACCCTCCAATTATTATTTCCATTTCATATTATGGATAATTTACTTAATAGAAAAAATAGCAAAGAGGGTGAGAAAATGAGCGAAGAAGATGATGAGGTTATGATGATACAATATGTAAGCAACCGGAATATGGATGGAAGTTTGAGACCATAGAATATTAATCCGTGAGCTATGAAGAAATTATATTGTTTTTATATATTAATTAATTAAGATGTCACTTTCAACTCAAGCTATTATTATTATTATTATTATTATTAGAGGCGTCGGTGAGTAGGACTTCCAAACAGAAGTGCACAGGAAGAGAAGGGGATAAACGAATGTAGAAGTGAAGCAATGCAATTTTTGCAGATTGACCAAATCTCCAAATCTCTGTACCATGTGATCAAAATTCACCTTAAAAGGTAAATTTTCCTGCCAAGAGAACAGAATGTAACAGTTGCTTTTGCTGTTCGTCGTCGCCGTTATAATTTATAAATGAGAAATCGGAGCAGTAAAATACAAAAATGGTGGGGGGCCAGAAAAAGCAGAAGAAAACAAAGGCGATATCAGAATCGGGAAATGGTGGGAAGAGAGACGTCGACTTTGCAACTTCCTCTGACCACCCACCCCGATCGATACAGAGCCTAATTCCCTATCCTCCTATCCCACCCCCCACCAAACGACAACCAATTCAATTCCTTCTTCCACCGTCACCCAAACAATCCTCCAATAATAATCCAACAAGAACAAAATTAACTGCGATTTTATATATTTCAATGTTTGATCATCGCCTGAAATTTACAGTTCAATTTCCGAAAAATGAAAGAGCCTGTAGTAACATTAACATCCATCCCACGTGTACCACCGTATATCTAATATAATCCACAACAACACACGAAACCTTCCAGCTACCGCCGTCGTCATCGATCGCCGATCAACCGCCGTGTGAATTATACTTCTTAAAATCGGAAAAATATAATAGGCAAGAAGAGGGGGGGGGGGGAGAAGAATTACTTAACGGCGTTAAAACTTTGATGACGTCAGACTCCATCCATCTACTCTAGACGCTGACGCTGCAGCCTTCAGCCAGCTGATACTTAACGGCGTTATTACCGACAGCGATCCCTGCGTTTCTGTTCCCGAATTGAATGTACGCCTGGCAACGGACGTACAGGTGGTACCGGCCGGAGATGAAGCTGCCAACCTTGAATCGAACGCGGCCATCCATTTTGATCAGGAGGAGGACGCTGCCTGAGGACTGGTCCTGGCCTAGCGCGACGGCGTTGTAAGGCGAGACAGGGACGGCGGTGCCGTAGACGAAAGGAGACCAGACGTTGATCTCCTTGTGTCCCTGGTAGAAGGGCTGGATTTGAGTCCGGAGCGTGATCTGCTGGTTCCGGTACTGCGCGTAGACGTCCAGCTTGTCGTAGTAGATCCCGATCTTGTCGTTGGAGTTGCGAGTGGAGAAGGTGACCTGGAAATTGGAGGTGAGGACGTTGGGAGTTGAGGCGTTGAAGGCGTAGACGGTGGCGTCCTGGAGGATGAAGGAAGGCTTGCTCGGGCGGAGGACGGCCCAGATTATGAGGATTGTGATGAGGACGATGAAGAGGAAGACCAGAATTCCGGCGAAGATCCTGCGGAAGAACTTCCGTCGCTTCTCGCCGTGGCTGCCGCAGTCCTTCGACATGGTGGAGAGCGAGCGAGAGAGAGCTTTTCCGATCGGTGAGGCTGAGTGAGCTGAATTGATAGAGGAGGTGTTTGTTTGGTTAGGTGTGAGGAGGACGCGTTGTCGTGTGTGATTCGTCAATTTATATAAGTGGCCATCCCTCTTAAGTCTTAAATCATCAAACACTCTACAGGTAATTTTACTGTGGTGGTATAATTTTCTTACTGAATGAAGTTTAGACATCAATTGTTTATTAGAAAAAAATTAGATACCCGGGGACCAGTGCTGGTTTAAAATATTATTAATTAATTAAGAAAGACGACAAAAGACAGTGGGAGGTAAGAAAGCTGTGGATGGATATTGGATCTCACAATATAGATAGGTTGCTTGGACTACTCAAAGCCCATTCTCATCACTTTTTTAGTTTGTACACTCTAGTGAAACCAAAGGGATTGATTTGTTCTCTATGTAGTTTCCCCTACTTTCTCGTTGATTTACGACTTAATAATACCCAACAGTGATATTAAAATTCATCTTTGATATTCTTTTTATATGTTACACATATTCATATATTGTTTTATCAAACAATTCTAGTTGATCTACTTGAGATTATTAGCGTCGGTTGCATTCATCAAGAAATTCAAATAATTCAAAATGATTGTGAATCTGTCTATATTTCCACGGTCTTAGACGTTTGTACATACATATTTTATACAAATATATCATATAATTTGTGTGTGTGTGGTTTACTTGATAAAGCAAGAGCAAAATGTAGGGAATAAAAAATTAAATTTGAGGAGTCATCGTCCACTAGGCAATGGTGAAGTAGGATCGTCGTGGATAATTGGGCTAACAACGTATAGCACTGGTAATGGTATGTTTGCCTAGTCCAATTATTGATAAAGGTAGTTCTGCCTTTTTTGTTTATTTTAATCCCACAAACAAACATAATATAAAAAAAAAGTTTAAAATCCTAAACGGGAACGATCAGTTTAATTAAAGACATTCTGATTTCTAAACAAACTGTATAATTAATTAATTATACAATAAAGTTTGGATTCCAAAAGATTAATAACCATTTATCGAAATGGAAACAATGTGATGAAGCCGACACGTCAGTAAAAGTGTACCCATGTGAATGTGGGTGGATGGGTCCACCGTGAAAATTGACCCAAGTGGCCGACGATGGCATTTCAACCGACCTTTCCTTGCACTTTGCTGGTAACCTTTTCCCCTGGGAAAATGCCCAAACGACCAAGCAAGCAGTGCCCATGTGAATATTCATATCCCTAAAGTTTACCTTCCCTTTATGTAAAGGATCGCCACCAAGTTGGTACAGAAGGGTAGAAGACATCCATGTGTACCGGTTATTGGGTTGGTTCGACCGTTTTAAAATTAGCGATAGCTAACAACTATATACACTAATTGATGTCCTAACTCATAGCATGATGATGAAAATCATTCTAACTTGACTCTTAGCCTTGGTAGACGTCAATTATGTCACCTTGTGAGCAAATTTCGACCAAACTAAATTAACGAACTATCCACCAAACATTAGGAAACAATAAGACTAATTTGTCAAAACGGAATCTCTATGCTTGCTTCATAAGATATTGCGTGTACCACTACTAGCCATTCTCTTTTAATCACTCAATTGAATGATTAATAATTTGCTTCGAAGAGAACCAAATATAATAACAAACTTCACCAACATTTTTGAAAAAGTGGGTTTTAGTTCTGAACAACAAACCGAAAAATAAAAAGATGGCTACCTTTTTCTACAGCTTTAATCGAAGAGTCACCCATGATTTGAAATATTGACAAACGCATCTTCAAGGACGTTCCCACCTAACTCCGTCTCCTTCTAATTCCAACAACTAATTGACTAATTCCTCATTTTCTCTTTTTCATTTTAGAAAAAATCATCAAATAATCGTCAACATTCGGCCCGACCCACGATTTGGCAAGTAATTTGTATAATATATTTTTGACCCAGATTTTAACGGTCAATTTAACCGTTAATTTAACAGTCAAACTTAACACCACTAACGTGTTTTCCTACTTATATTTTACGTAGGTTCCACATCAGATAATTTTAATAATTTAGGTGGAGGATGAAGTATATAATTTTAGTTTTATTATTTATTAAATTTATTTATAGTTATAATTATTTTATGTCATATCAACTTTTTTAAGCTTTTAAAGTCCACATCAACTTTTACGATCCAAATCAGCAAACGAAATTAGACAGAATTATAAAAAATTTCAAATCCATACTACAAAAAACATTTACAATAGGTTGTTCATTTTCAACAGAGGCCTCATAAGTTAGATTTTCTGGGAACATTAATCCTAAAAAAAACTACCCACCTCCCTTAGCTTCTCTGCCTCCTCTTCTCGCACTGACCCCCTTCTCAAATTAATTTTCATTCGTTACTTTTTCTACTGTAAAATTCAAATTGTATGAATTATCCAATTTGCCAGATCTGAATTGTTTAAATCTCTCCTAGATCTGGGCCTGCTTTTTTTTCCTAATTGAGGATAAAAAAGATAAGAAGAAGTAGAAAATAAAAAGAAAGATGCAGCAAGGTGCATCCAATTTGAATCCTGACAATGCCGACAATAAGGTGCATACGAAATTGTAAGAAGGCGGAGGAAGAAAGAGAAGGAAGAAGACGGAGAAGGAAGGAAGAAGAAGGCAGAGCAAATGATTATTTTATTGGCGGATAAGTTATTATTATTTAATGAAAGGTAAAATTTTGTTACCTAAAACTTAGATGACGTGGCTAGTAATTTTTACGTGATGTCCGACATGGCATTTTGATGATTTCTGTCCTTGATGTCGTATCGTGTTTGGTTAACTATAGCAGTCAACGATAAAGTCAAATCGATTTCTGTTTGTGCGATTTGAATTTTTGTGCCAAAAAATATATTATTGAAAATATATGTCAGATCGTATGTCGGGTCTAAATACTGCTACTTGGTAGCTAATTTTTCCTTCATTTTATTTTATTAATATCATGCTTTTAAATGTATAGACTATATTATTAACAATTAGAATGCAAAGAATTAGTGACTTCCCCATAGCTTATAATTTTTTTCAGATTCGTTACACAAATACATTGGAAATGGATGTTTTAATTTGTCCGCTTCCCTTGACAGCTTTCACACGTATTTCCTGTCAAAGTTAACGGCCCAGCGAACTGATTTTCACAGAATCATTATGTTATCAAGCAGCACTACTGCAACTTTTTACGAATAAAAAAAAATTCAGTTTGGTCCTGCAAAAATTGGGACATATTCCTAGTCGACATAGCTTCGAGTAGTTTCTGACAGAGTGACAGTAACCAATCATTTAGAGTAACTTTAGGAACACACATTCAGTTTCCCCCCTGCACACAGAAGCTTCCATTAAACACAATCGAAAAGGAAAAGTGAAGGTGAAAACAAAAGAAAGAAGCCAAATGGATATTCAACCAAACCAGTGGCCGCCATAGTCGTCCACATGCAAAGTCTGGAGTTGGTTGGTTCTTTGTCCCTCTGGCTGGCTGGCTGCCTGTGACTATAGAATATGAATATCCCCATTCTAAATAAATGACTAAAAAGTCGGCCTTTCTTTCATGAATTTGAGCACTGACATTTAGGCTGATGTCGCATCTCCAACTTCTTGTTCTTCCCCATCTACATTTCTTTTTTTTTAATCAATTTGTACCCCTAAAAGTCCCTACAACAGAATCATCTTAGAACCTCTCAAAATTCCTCCATTCTGTGATTTATTATAAAAGAATTAAAAGAAATATAATGTGTTGGTTTTGGCTGTCTGTGATGTAGAGATATGGAAAATGAAAGGGGACACCAAATTGAAAGGTGTAGAATGAATTAAAGGTGATCAAAGATTCCAATCAAAGTTTGGTCAGTGTTTTGGTCCTTATTATTGTACTCGATGCTCAATGTACGTAATCAAGGTCCATCCATTGGCCTTTTTCAGGTCCAAGAAGATTATGTTTAAAAGGTATTATTTCTATCGTCGATTCACACACAATATAGATCTATTCAAACATGAGTTATTTATTGGAAATAGGCATGTGGAACTCAAATGTACCGTGACTGATATAGAAGATAAGGATATATTATGAAAAGATGAAGATAACTTTTTTAAATTAATATTATCGTCTTATTACTATTCGTAAGGAATTAATTCAATTTACTGAAATTACATAAGTTATCCCGTTTTTGTCTCTACTAACAAAGTAATATTTTAGTCACTCGACTTGTTTTCAATGTATCCTTTAAGTTTGGACCAACAAAGTAACATTTTGGTCACGCAACTTGTTTTCAATGTTTCATACTCTCAAGTTTCAAGTTTAAACCAACAAAGTAATATTTTGATCACTCAACTTGTTTTTCAAGATATCTTAGACTCAAGTTTCAAGTTTGAACCAATAAAGTAACATTTTGGTCACTCAACGTACCCTTAACTCAAGTTTCAAATTTGGACCAACAAAGTAATATTTTGGTCACTCGACTTGTTTTCAACGTATCCTTGACTCAAGTTTCAATTTTGGCCCAACATGATAATCGGGTGAAAATTGAATATTGATTGTCGATTCGAGTAATAATTTTTTTTCGTTTTTGAGTATGTTGGATTAAACCTAAGATTTCCGAATATTTTTTTTAAAATAAGGTTACGAATTATCATTACACAACTTTAACGAGCAATTTTATTTCAACAATTTGTGTAGTTCAGTTCTACATTAGTTTTGCTATTACGAGCGTACGTGTAATAAAAAATATCCACTCTCTCAACAACTTAAAATAAAAAATTATGCAAATTTCTAAATATAAATATATAATTTACCAAATAATCTCTAAATATTCATAAAAAATATTTCTCAGTGATAACTAATTATACCAAATTCAGATCCATAATAAGCATAAAAGTGATCCACATCTAGAAAAATTCAAAAAACTCTAGAAATGAAACAAAATGTTCCCAAATAGCAATACAAGTACAAACACAACTAAATAAAATAAGATAAAATGCATCGGATTTCTAGAAACTTAAGTACATCAAGTACTAAGAATTATTAAAAAGTACATTTTTCGGCATCAAAAGCATTAAATTGATCCACTTCTAAAAAAATCAAGAAAAAAACATAAGTTAAACAATATGTTCATGAAGAGTACTACAGTCTACAAGTACAAACGGTAGCAAAAAATTAAAGTAATGGAATATAATTTTTGAAAACTTAATTAAATCCAGTCAAAAAAATATTAAAATATGCCTTCTACTTTTTCATTTTCAGAAGCATTAAAATGATCCATATATACAAAATCAGCGAAAAACAAATATTATGTTTTATGATCCTCAACAATAATAAAATTACAAAAAAAAATTAAAAATAGAATGATGGATCTGAATTTGGAAAAACTTCAACAATGATAATTATACATATTGCTGGGGGGGGGGGGGGGAACGTGTGCTGCGTTTTCTTTTACCAATTTCACAAACAATTAATTATAAAAAAGAAAGAAATAATAAAACAAATAAAACTTCCAGAAACGATTAAAAAGAGAAATGGAGATTACAGTAAGTAAAAATAGAAGATCTACAGTAAGTTATTTGAAAGAGAATTTGATTTAAAATAAAAAATATGAAGATATAGTTTTATTAAAAGAGGAAAGATGATTACACAAATAAAAAATCAATACAAAAATTATTCCTAACTGATTTAGGACTTAGGAGAGAGATTAGTGATTTAAAAATTACAGTCTATTTTTACTTCATGCAGTCTATTTTTATTAATTACAGTTCATTTTTTATAATATTCGTAAGATGTATTTATTTATAATTTTCACAAAAAAAAATTAAAAAGAAATATTTATTATTTTTTGAATATACAGAAGATATATATATATATATATTATTTTATATTTTGATTTATAATGTTTGTAATTAATTTTCAAAAATATGTTAATATTTTTAAGAGTATTTCGTAAGTAATATTTATTTAGCTTTATATTTTTATTTACAATTTTCAAAATATTTATTTATAAAAAGGACTGCATTAATAAAAACTGACTGTAAAAAGTAAAAACGGCTTACAAAAAAGTAAAATAAGACTCTGTCAATAAAAATGAACGGTACAAAGTAAAAATGAATTACGTTCTCACGATAAGAACAAAAATTATAATTAAAATCTAATCTAAACCATCAAATAATCACACAAAAATTTAGTGATCCTGAAGCCCTCACGATGAGAACAAAAAAGGGTGTCATCACCTCACAATTTCTGTAAATTATTTACACATGCATACGTATTACACCATGTCACCATCTATGTAGTTTCGTTGAGTTAGCTCAAACCCTCATGCCATGTATCTAACTGAACAGATTAATTTGACAGCTTGACATATTTTGAATCGTTTGGAATAGATAACAGGCTGATCTTCTCCAAGAGATCACATCGACGGGAAGGTTTGGCACCTCGATGACGACTCTTCACCACCTGAGGTTGTAGTATGTTCAAGGTTGGGCTGTTCGCCCATTAAAGCGGTACGTGAGCTGGAAATAATGTCTATAAGTTGGTCTTGCATGGTCATAGCCCCAACAATCTTCATTCCTTTTTATAAGCGTTGTATACGTATATATGGCTAACAC
Organism: Linum usitatissimum; assembly: GCA_030674075.2. Classification (NCBI taxonomy): domain Eukaryota; kingdom Viridiplantae; phylum Streptophyta; class Magnoliopsida; order Malpighiales; family Linaceae; genus Linum; species Linum usitatissimum. The sequence goes on from JAUJYP020000039.1 coordinate 2,724,711, forward strand.
TCCGAAATTCATGAGTATGACTAGAACTTTTATATATACTAGATTTTGGAAGCGCTCGTTACCGTTTATCACTAAGTTGATGTGTAGTAAACATTTTCTCACCTATGTAACATAATGATCCAGATATCATTGATGTATTACATATAAGACATACTATACTAACAGTGATGAACTGAAACATGTCTGATCTTATGTTGGGCGTAATAAGGATGAGAAAAACATGAGGAGAACTAGTGTAATACCGTCACTCTGTATGAACTTAACAATTGAAAATGGCTAATCTTGTGCCTCTTGAAGCTAAAAAAACCTATCAGCTCAAACCAAAGAAATGCAGGAAAAACAGCAGCAAATTAAGAAAAGAACTCATGGTGGCTTGTGTCTATGAATCCACCACCTGCAATCAAATTCGGATGCAAAACCAAAATCCTTAACCCAGCTGAACACCAAATATCCACACTTTCGAACTAGATTCAACTCATTAAACGGCTGATCCTGGAAAATGAGTGAGTTACGTGTGATCCATATAGTCCAGGATATATGGCATGAGGCAAAACAGCAGCAGAGCTAGACTTGTGAAAAAATGAAAGCAGCAAAAAAATGAAGTCGCTTCTCCGAAAATTAGTTATGTCTCGTAAGGTTGAGACTCGTCCAATTCTCGTCTAACTTCTCTTGCGGAATCCTATAAAGAAAAACAATAAGTTTGGATTGATACAGAGAGTTGAGTTCAAATTGAAATACAGGGTTTAATTCAAATCACAAGAACAAACTTATGACTTACACTTGGAATTCACATGGCTTTCCTTTCACGTGGTTCGCGGGTCCGGACCCTTCGACCCACGTCAGATAGCAAGTGATTCGCGCAAAATAGCCTTTCTTAGGTAACGGCCAAATCACCAGAACCAAAACTCCGGAATCCGACAACTCTACCCGATCATCCCGATCCCATTCCAGCACTGCCATCCCTGCCGCCGTTGTTCTTAAAATCAAATTCAATACAAAATGATTATGGCGAGATTCAAGTTGGGATTGTATGTACTGATGAGAGGTCGTGATCAGGGAGTTGTCGCTCCTCCGTGAAACGGAGGACTCGACTCGGTCGACTTTGTCACCTTTGGCGCACAATACTGTTTGAATTGTAGAGTGATTGGCCAGCTGTCCCAACGGGTTTCATTGATGTTGGTGTACACCAAGGCTGCAACGGGGTCGACTTCATCGGGACCAAAGTAATTGTCACTGGCTGATAAACCCACGATGAATCCTGCTAATGCGATAACGATGCATACAAGGCAGCATAGTATTGATAGGTTGCAGCATATTTTTGACGGCGACATTGTTAATTGTATGTGTACTGATTCAATAGAGTTTTCTATTATTATGGAAGAGAAAATCTTTGCCATACCTGTTTCCTTATTACATGCCTAAAAGCTCGAAAATATTTCTGGAATAATGTGTAATAAAGTCTATTTCGTTCATAGGAGGTCTCGAAGGTATTTATAAGTTTTTGGACCAAATTGAAGAAGAATTAAATTCAAAACTCTCATCAGGGCAAAGGATATGGCATATCCTTGAAGAACATGGCGTGTCCAAAAAAAAACATGTCGTGTTCCACAAGGACATGGCGTGTCCCTAAAAGAACACATGCGTGTTCTCCGAATTTTACTTCTCGGTTGTGAGCATCAATGGGAAGAACACACCGTGTTCTTTTAGAACATGGAATTTGACCATAGAGTCAACTTAAAAGTTATAGATAATCAAATTATCTTTCTAACGACGCTGACCTTGTATCAATGAGACTTCTGAGCGATGAGTTATGCTCAAAATACTAAACAGTGACGTTTTCTTCTCAAATTGAACGTACTGAGTTGTTTCGACCTCCCCGCCATGTCTTGATTCATATGACATCTGAAATATACCAAAAACATACAAAACAATCTCAAATGGTCCCAGAGGTTAAGAATAACAGAATATGCGCGAAACATCCAGGATACAATCAAAATGAGACATCCAAACATCGAAAAACATCGTTTAAAACGGAAATAATTATATTAATAATCGAGCTCATCAATTTCACGAGGACCTAAGGAATTCAGACTCGAGTCTATAGCCACTAGAAATCCCTTCACGCAGCATATCGCCGAGAAAGCGTAAAGGAGGCAGGTTGATAGTTTGGGGGATCTTGTTGACGACATTATTGTTAATTGAATCAACTACTTACCCCAACTAGAACTGTTTGAATATATATGGAGAACACTTTGATATTTTGAAGGTATCGGTATCCTGACACGTGGCGTAATATTATTCGCCATTATAATTAATTTATAGAGATAAATTTTTAGAATCCTTAAATTTAGGCTTATCATATGATTTAATCATTCAATCTTTCAAAAATAAAATCGTCAATGAATCCAAATTAACGCCATCTAAAAGAAACACTTATATTTTAGGTGTTTTGGCATTACAACATTATTTCATGAAAATCAAACTTTAATATTTTAAACTCTTAGAATTGTATATTTTAGATTAGTTGGTTCAACCATCTTCTTCTCATCTCAAACTCACGCTTAAATGTTAGTAGAATTTTTTTATTGCTGGGTATGTTTGCTTCCCGATGGATCTGACTTGTTTGATGGAATGCCTGAGAGGAACTTGCTCTCGTGGACTGCTATGATCAACAACTAAATCATTGCTCCAGTAGGACTTTGGATGTTCTAACACATATACAGAGCAGCCCATAATCTCGATGCCCAAGGACTGCACATAGGAACACGCCAACTACGAAGTGCAGTGTTTACATATCACAGTTTCAAATCGGTACATGTAGACTTTGTAACACGGTGTCCCAGTTTCATATAAATCAAAATCAGAGAAAGCTAGGGGATCGATCACTTACTATCGTAGTTGTTGTCGCGTCTCTAATTTGAGATCTTTCACGACAACAGTTCCCGATACGAACCCTTTTATCCGTTATTGAGATATTGAGTAAATACCAATGGGCTTCATCACACATTGGTACGTAAACCTACGACACCAATAAATAACTTCTGACCGTTAAATACCGTAGGAATTCTACTGCAGCAACAACAAGTTATGGATTAAGATCCAAGGTGGTTACAAAGTTGAAACATAGGTTCAATTCAGGGTGCTTACCGAAACGATTTCATGGTTTGAGCTGAACCGTATCGTCAGCGCACAAGCCTCTTCCCCCTTCAGGTTATCGGAAGCCCAACTTTTCTCCAAGTCTATTACAACAAATCTTTGCCGCTTTCAGGTCCTCGGAACTCCATCTAAACCGGTAACTGTAAAACAACAATCAGACTCTAATTCTAGTACTAGAAACCACCCAATTTAGGGATACTGGAAAACTAATTCGCCGGGGACAATCCACCAGACCAGAATTCATAATCGAAATTGAATCTCAACAGGACGCCCGAATGAATTGATCCAATGATCCAAAAGAAATTAAGATAGGTTTGACGGTTTGACACCTTTACTTTACCTCCAGATATAGCCGTCTTCTTGTCGCTGACCTTCTGGTGGAATCACTAAGTGCATTCAACGGTAATCTGATTGTGCATGCATCATCGACTCCGACGACGAAACAGCGGAGGCCCAACTTTTGACTTTGATAGCCGATCTGTGGTTTGCTCCAATAGATGCCAATTTGTGGTCTTCTCCAATGATGATGTCCATCGCCATGAAATAGATGAGTTATATAGAAGAGAAGAGTGGGTTTTTTGTGAGTGAGGCTCTGGAGAGGAAGATGAAAAACAAAAGTAGTTTAGTTCGTCAGATGTAAGGAAGAAGAAGATGAGAGTTATTTTTCGAATAACAAACAGATCATAAATAATAAAATAATTTAACTGAACGGCGTAAGAACTAGCCGGAGTTAAAAACTTTAATGATCAAATTGTGCATATTTAATATTTAAAGGAATTATTAGGCAAGTATTCAATTTATTTAATTTTAGTTAATTAAAATATGTCATGTGGCTTTGGGTACCGATATTCGGGGGATATCGAAGTAGAAATCTTTAAAGATGTTATTTAAGAATGATCATAGACGACTAAAGAGGAAGATGTTCATTAATTAAATAATAATTAGCATCTTACCTGGTTTGGCCGGACACATATAAGTTTTATCTTTTTAAAAATCTAGTTATTAGGTTTAATTTTAATAAACCAAGAGAACATAAATATTTATAATCAATCATCTAATTTAATGTTACAATATACACAATAATATATTTTAATTTACTTAGTTTCAGTGGACAACACCGGATTATAGTAAAAGTTAATGTGTCACCTTTGACTTTTCATGCGCTTGCTATTGCTAACATGATGTATCTTTATTGTTCGTAAATGGATTTTGATGAGCTATAATTTTCGATAGGGCATTCCTATCATTAAAAATAGAAATAGTTAATTTATGAAAATGTTGAACCTTTAGTTGATATATATCTATTATTATAATATTAAGCGTTTAATTATTTAACACTTAGACCCAATAAACTATATATGTAACACTAACCCCGATAAACATATATATGTAACACTTAGACTCGATAAGCATATATATGTAACACTTAGACCCGATAAGAATATACATGTAATACTTAGAGTCCAAACCACGCGTCCACATAAACAAGATAAATTAGCAAGCTATTTAAATTAGAAAGTCAATTAACAATACCGTATAGGTAAATAAACCACCTTTTAAGAAATAATATTTATGATTAAGATTTATATTATGAATGGTGTATTATTATTGGTAGAAAAATATTGTTAATGAAGACATAAATACTTAATAGAAATTGCTAAATTTTTTAATGATGCAGGTAGGTGAAAATTGTTTATTAAATAAATTTTTAAATTTGTTGATGTAGCAATGTGAATATTTAAATAAATTTTGGGATAGAGATAGTTTATAATGAAACAACAATAATGAAAAAGGTCACATGTAATTGTCCAAATATAAAACAAATTCTGAAAACTAAATTTTGATTGATATGGAGTTGGACATTTCATACAATGACTTGTTTTAATTAAAAGTAGGATAGAGCAAATTGAGTTTGTTATATTTTAGCAAATTAATGAGGGAATGGTTGAATGTATAGCATAATTATTTAGAAATCGAACACGAAAAATTAAGAGTTTTTCTGACTGTGTTGCGAACTAAATCGCTTTTTTAATATATTCCTCGGCACCGCCTTAATTATGCACAATACTATCAACCAGCTCCTCTCGGACTTTCCTCGGCACTGCCTTGATTGCAAATCGTTACGATCTTTTTTCCCAATTTACTACACTGATTTAATTACCTTTTTAATCAACTCTTCGATCGTAGGCCAAATTAAATATGAGTTTTTCTAATTAGGAGTTTAGATTCTAGCTAGGCCAAATTAAACATAACCATTAATTAATTACATTGGTAAAGTAAAAACTAAAAAACTAGAGTTAATTAGGGTTTCAGATGGCACTGATGGCGATGGGTGGCCGATGGCAACTATACCAACGTTACCTTCGAGATTGATGCTAAAACAATAGACGTAAGTGCAAAGCTCGACGTTCCTTAATTCGGATGTCTTATTCCTTCTTGTCATGAGGTCCTCGGCGCAAATGTTACTTTTCAGGTTCAAGTAGTTCGGGAAAATAGAAATTAGGTTATTATTAGCTAGCGCGTCGGTTTGTTTCCTTGATTTTGCCTTTTATTAGGTTTGCTTCTCCGTACGGGATGGATGATGTTCTAAACGATATTTACTTAGGCAGCAACAATTAATAACATCAATGACGATTGCCAAAAAAAATTAGGGGTTCAGATCTTTGAGTCGGATTCTAATGTTATCCGGCTAAACTTTTTTTGTTGTTGGAGGTATCAATTTTAATATAGAAAATATAAAAAACTAAAAATATAAATTACAGACTTAAGAAGAATGTGAATCGTAATGGGATATTGAGGAGTCTAACATGCCATTAAAATAGCAGCACAATTATTTCGTCGTTGTACACACCTGATGTAGACGCTCGATAAATCTATAATAGATTAGGTATTTTGCTTTAATTTTCTCATCTTCTAAATGAATATGCTCGATTCATATACATTAATTAGGGTGGTGGGTCGGGGATGGTAATATGTATGATTAAGGTGATGGTGTGTTAACCACAAAACTCATAATCTAACCTTACCCATTTCTAACGGTTACCAATTAACATCGTAACTCAAAATACTTAATCAAAACGGTTAATTCCTATCAAACTCGATGATGTTATGATTGATTAAGCGGTTAAACTTGACTAGCCTACAAAAATCTATAGACAAAAACATCATCTATTAACTAAGAAGTATGCGGTATGATTACTTGTACCGTAACATATACACACTTTCCTATCTCATCGAAAAAAGCTCATGGGCACAATTGTCTCAACCATCCGTCTAAAAACACACACGCATCGCATCACGAATCCAAAAGAAGTTGGAACTTTGCAGTAGCCCATCTCTCAAACCAACTTTCTTGGTGCGTTCTTAACCATTATGAGATGAACATCGACAACACAAACATTAATCTGGGAAAAGAAAGAAAACAATGTACATATATACATCTTTCACAGTTCTTGTTAACGAAAAGAAATAAAAACATAAAACTAATTAATTAATTAAAGAGAAATCAGACAAAAACCAAACAATCCCTATTCCCGCCGGGGACCAAACTCCCGTTCCCGGACTTCCCGACGAACCCAACTTTCAACTCCTCACAGAATATCCTCACCATCGACCGCCTCGTCCACCACGAATCCGACCTGAATGTGGTCCACGCCGCCATCCTCAGGCTGAACTCCACCGCCCCTTTTCCGAACTCTTCCGTCATCTTCTGCATCGCCTCCCCTTCCTCCTCTCCGCCGTCTGCCGACCTGTTCGCCGCCATCTTCGCCATGAACGGCGCCTCCGCTCCGATATCCAGAGTAAACGGATTGGCGTACGACGACGCCAGCTCCTCGTCTCCGAAGAACATGAACGTCTCGATCTGGTTGAAGAAGAGGCGGATCTTGGTGTTGGGGTTACGCGCGGTGACGTTCGCGCCCCAATCGCCGGCGAACGTGTTGGGCTTGGCGTTGAAGTTCGTGACGGAGAGAGATTCGACCTTGAATTCGGGTACCTCGGGGCGGAGGACGACCCACATGATGATGGTGGAGAGAAATATGAAGAGGAAGAGGAGCATCATCCCTATTAGGAACCCGCGGGCGAACCCCGCTGCCGCCTCCAGCTCCTGCTGCGTCGGGTAATTGTTGTTGTAGTACGCCGCCGGCGGGGCCTGGGTTGGGTAATTGTAATGTGGATAGTTGTAATTGTACCCCTGCTGCGGCGGGGGTGGGTATTGGTTCGGGTGTTGGTACGGGCCGGGTTGACCCGGCGGCGGATAACCCATGTACGGAGGGTAGCCCATGGTTTGAGGGTTGTTGCCCCCGGGTGGGTACGGCCCCGGCGGATATTGCTGGCTGTTGGTGCCGACGGCTGCGGAGGACGAGGACGAGGAGTTTTTGGGTTTCTTCGGTGAAGAATCTTCATCGGACGACGACGAGTGAGGCATTTTGGTGGGTTTTTTTGGATAAAAATAATAATAATTAATATAAAACTCAAAGTAATTATTGGATTCTCTCTTTTTTAAAATGGTAAATTGAACTCTCGCCCGTCGGTTGATCTCCCTCAAAGCGGCGGAGGGAGAAGGCGGCCACCGGGAAAGAGCGGAGAAGAAATGGAAGATGGAGAATTTTTTTTAAAAAAGAGAGAAAGTTGTGAATGGCGGAAAGGGAAACGGTAAATGGTTAATATATTGGCTTACGGTGGATTAGCAAGGGAAGTAGAAAGATTTGGGGGAGTTAATAATAGATAAGCGGCAAGGAATCAATTAATTACCTTTGGGATTTGTGTTGGTCGACGGTGATTTCTAGAGATGCTGTTTGACGGCTACTACTATGAACCGGATAGATAGAACCGGCCATAATTTATACCCATCGACGAGCTAAATTAATGTTCTTGGTTGGAAACAAAATATATATTAATCACAAAACATAATCCATTAGGTAGAAGTTCACTTTATGATTAAAAGGGAACATATTTTTACTATAAAAATCTGCCTTGCTACAACATTTGGTTAACGGCGGTTAGAAAACGACGGATAGATTCTATTCTAATCTTAATTATGAAGTTTACGATTGGGAGTTGTTTGTGAAGTATAAATTGGAAACAAAGGGAGTGAGGAGATCGAGAATTAACAAGGACAACAGAAAGAAACAATCGATCTACCATACAACCGGATCGAAACCATTCAACATAACGCAACAACAACTGGTATGAATTAAATTAAAAAGTTCATTAGTTTCCTAAATTTCAAAGTTAAACTTCATGTGTACATAATTTTATAGGAGGAAAAAAAAGAAGGGCCAATTAATAAGGGAAATCTCTTCATAAAATTCACAAGCCGGGTAAGAAGAAAAATAAGTTCTCCAATGATGTGGCAAAAGAGATGTATGTAAGTATTCAAGTACCCTACATTTTGTATGAACTTTAATTTGTATGTTCTTTTTTTATATATGTATGGTAGAAATACATTCTTAACTGTATATATTTCTTTTTTTGTGCATGCGGAATTAAGTGGGAAGGATATCAATGGTTCAACCATTGTTAATTCACATATTGGTCTGAATTTGTGGGAAGATGCTATAAAGGAAAAGAGAAGTCAGGAAAAGTGCGTCATATGGAATTTTTCAAGAAGTCTTTGGTGGTAAGTTTACTAAAACCATTTATGTTTGTAGTTAGAAAAAAAATATAATATGATCGACTTGACATGGGTTAGTGAATTTGTTAGTGAACATGTTATATGATTGTTGGCTTGTTTGTGAATTTGGAATTTTATCCGTTATTAGGTTAACAGTGGATACGAAACCGCCGTTAAGTAACCTTTCATTACTTATCCCAACGACGAAATTTAACAGCTACTAATCCGCTATTAAATTAGGATAAAATTCGCGGTTAAATTGTCGATTCTTATAATGTTTTCATTAAAGATTGATTAACAATTTTGTAGGCCATGATTTAAGTTTTGGTATATTCGAAAATCATTAAACATGCTTGAGTGTTTTCAGTCAATAGTCTTATGCTGACTAGAACGATCGTTCATTGCCCAAAAGCCAAATGGGCCACTTTCCAATCGTTTATCGCCAAAGCCCAACAGCTAATTCAAGCTCGGCCTAGCTAGGGATAGACTCCAACGGGCTTACTCGGAGTCACCCCAAGGGACCGCCTTAATACAACGGTTTGGATCGCCCATACAAATCCAACTGCTTAGATACGACCACTTCGCCCTATAAAATGGTATAAATAGGAGGTCTGAAACCATTGCAGACGGTCATCATTATGATATAGACATCATTCCCTTCCGTAAATACATCTTACACGTTCCTTTTTCTCTCCCTTCTCACATTATGACGTCACCCCATGAACTCACTACTACATTATTGTCTATTTATTAAGGATTGTATGAGTGTTTTAGACTCGGGAATATAATTCCAGACCCAAATTAAACAATCTAAGTAGACCCAATACCTTTATTATCCACTCCAAACGAACCGGAGCTGATTTTGATGAATATATTAAGCTTCAATACGTAATTGTTTTAGTCATTGCTAATATTCCTTTCTTTTTTGTGAAGCATTCCATAAGTTGGTGGCCTTAAGATAGGCATATAAATTCGCTGAAGCAAACATGATTTTGCACAACTATTGGGAAATATGAACTAGAATTTTATCTGAATGGTGATAGGTAGGTTTTAATCTATGGCATATTTTAGTATTTTACGTGCCACACTCTTTGACTGCTTAAGTCAATAATTATTTTGTTAAAATGACAATTTGGTGGTTTATTTCGTGAATCATATATGTGTTTCGATATTAAGCAATTTGTCAAAATTTTGAACAGAAGAATTATTTATTAATTTATATAAACTTAGTCAAGAAGAAGTAGGAGAATCAGGAAACGGAGCAGAGCACCCACATTTCCACCCAAAAGAATTTCCAAATAGTGACCCGGCTCTTCTCTTCCTAGATAATAAAACACAAAACCAGCAATGAAAAACATGGAAAAAAACAATTTTTGCACACATCTTTCCCCCATTTCTTAACATTTATTCCGCATAATAAAAAAATAGAATTTTGAAAGCAAGAAAAAAAAAGATACAAAAAAAAACCAACCTATATAATTGTTTCACTTTGTAAGAACTTGTACAAAATGGATGTATAGATGTTAAAAGAAACAACAACAGAAAGGACTACTGCAGGATTCTTTTGAAAAAAATCCTGAGGAGATGATTACCGTTTCTGATCATTGTAAATCTTGCCTTCAAAGAACTCGTTCAGCATCTTTTCTAGGTCTTCAGGTGAGTACCTTAAGTACTTACTGGCGCTCCTCCCACTCTCAATCATAGGCCTGCAAACACATGAGTTATATATGGTCTTTCTGTAAGAGGTTCAACTATTCAACGTTTCGGTAAAGAGGAAGAACACATACTGGCAGCGCTTGACGAAGGACCGATATGCAGGCAAGAGAACTTCAGCTACGGCCAGCCTTAGAGACTCTCGCAGTTCGCTGTCAGGGACTGTCCATTGAGCTTGCCTCGTGTAAAGCTCCTCGAACTGGAAGTTGAATGTTTTGAACCTCTCTTTCACCATTGATCTAGACAGTCCACTTGATTCTCCTGCACCCTGAACCGTCAGACACTGCAGTATCTGCATTATGTACCAAGAAATCCTGATGCTTTAGCAACATGTTATGGAGCTTTCAGGACGTATATATACTTTTTGGGAAGTATATTTTTTTGACCTTTGCCCATGATATCCTTTTGTACTGATTGGCGTGTTGTTGCACAACCCGACGATGAATCTGAACCCAATCATCCCCCAACAAATCCTTTGCCTGAGACCTGCGGTAGATGTTTTCAGAGTTGGTTCATAAATGGATTTCTATCTATAGGAGGCGAGGACAAGAACATACTTGCGCACAGATCTCACGATGTAGTGAATATTGTTCATGAGAAACAACTGTGTGAGTGCAGCGTCTCTATATTGCTTGGATTTCCCGTCTAGATTAGTCTGGAGAGCCTGCATAATCCTGGTTGTTACAGCGGCTAATTGGCCTTCGGGGTCATCTGATTCAAGCTCCTGGAAAAGTTGCTTCACCGTAGATTGGTAACTGTGTGAACAATTGATGGCAAAAATCAGATGCAAGATCTAAAATCCTTCAGGAGGGACAATGGAAACAAATTACTTACTCGAACAGAAACTTCACATAGTTTATGACATAGCTAGTCAACGGATGCACTGTTCCATCAAGAACAGCAGATTTGGTTGCATCTCTTTCCACTGCTTCTTCAAAATCGATAAAGGTCTCTTGTGCAGTCTGCGCTAGCCGAATTGTCAAATTGAATGCAGACTCTTTCATTTCCATGCAAGCTTTACTTCCAAATACTATCTCAAACTACATGGTCATTGATTGACGAAAGAAAAATAAGTTGTTTCAGGTCAGAAAGAATGAATAGGTCTAGCTTAGATATTAACTACACCAAATAAGAAAGCTGTTGGACGAGTACCTCAGAGCGCAGTTCTCTCATGATCTCGTACATGTCCAATAAAACAAATAGTTTTTCAGGCGATCTCTTGCTTTTGGCAACAGCATCTCCAAAACTAAGCAGCATGGACACACTGTTGACAGTTACTTCAGCAAAACATGGATCCTTAAGCGATTCTATGCCCTCTAGTATTTGATCACATATTTTCTTCTCTGCTGTGAAAAGCAATTTAACCTGGTACAAAGCATTCAAATGTAGCTAAAGAAACCCTTCACTCAGGAAAACATATATTAGCCAAGCAGGCATGTAGCAAGTCCTTACAGAAATTCTCATGTAGTGTATCCAATTCCCAATCTTTGCTTCCAAAACTTCCCATTGCATCTTCTGGACATCATCTTTAGTAAGCCTCTCTACGCCTAATTTCCTCAGGCTTTGTTCCAACACTGTAGCACGAGTATCCCTAGCATTTATAGACAGTGATTGACATTGACAAGTCCATGTTCTAAGGAAAAGGTACGGACATAAAACCAGATTCACGTTTTTGCTTGCAGTAGTATCAGTGACATAGTACCTGACATCCATTGATTCTTTGTATAGGATACCAAACAAGAAAAGTGAGAATATACCAAAAGTTCCCTGGGATGAGGGATAGAAAATCACCTGAAGATTCTGAAAAGCTGCTGTTGGCGGTCAGCTTGAACCATCTGCAGCGCTAAATCATGCAGCACTGGCACAACCCTTGGCGGGACAAGAGTGGGAAGTGTGTAAACAGGAGATTCCAAGCCCTTTTGCTGGTCAGAAGAATGTTTACCACCACCATGTTCACCATGATGTTTCTCAGATGCGGATGATGGCCGCAGAGAGGTTGGAAGCCCATCGAAAAGGCGATCAGATTCCACAGGCTTGCTGAACTCAAATCAAATAAATAAATATATTTTCATTAGACCTGCAACAACATCTCTGGAAACCTAACCCCGCCTCAACAAAACAAAGACAGCAACAGAGGTGTAGTCAGAACTCAAAATGTGCAAAAACGGCAGTAAGAAAAACTAGAAAGCTTTAGTTTATTACATTACATCTCTAATTATTGATTATATTATCAAAAGAGAGAAAAGAGAGCAATTAGCCAATCAATAACTCGTTTACCATTTAACTAACCATGTAAACTGATATAAAAAATGCCAGTAAATCAAGAATTGATATGTAACAAAAGGGCAGAACCAAGGTGAAAGCAACCTGTAGTTGGCTAGCAGGGTCTTGAATTCTTCTTCCAGCTTTGATATGGCTTTGGCAAGCAGTTGATTCGCATGGTGAACCACCCCATCACTACTCTTGAAGTTCTTATTGCTGCTGAAGAACTTGACAGTGCTTTTCAGCTGCTCAATTGCTTCTAGATAGCTCTCCAAATCCTCATGTGGTCCTCTCAGAATTTTCGCCTCTGCCTATAATCATTGAAACAGCACAATGCTCTCTCAGTTTTTTCCACAGTGAGACCAAAAACCAAGCAGTAACGCCGAGAAAATGGGCCTCTGAACATCTATTAAATACCTCCGGCTCTGTTCCAATCCTTAATTTTATAATAAATGCTGATTACAGAAGTCAAAATTTCCATAATCTCGCGCAATGAATAGTCCCGTTTCCTTAATTATTTTAATGATGAAAAAAGAGAAATTGACAACACTCCCTACAGTAAGCCACTGAAGCATTTCATCAAACAGAATGCGGTCATTAAGTACGAACCAGAAACAAAAAGGAAAGTAGAGGAGGAATACCTTCCGAGTTTGATCGAATTGACTCAGGATAACCTCTGCAGACTTGAGCGTCTTGTCGATGTTCTCGTGAGCTCTCCTGACCGAATGCGTTCTTATCTACACAGGAAAAGAGAGAGAGAGAAAAAAAGAAATGAGCTCGAAGCAGAGAGATCTATCTATCGTCTATCATCATATCATATAAAAAAACGTAATCAATTAAGACGGATCTCCGGGACCTGAGTAGGACGCATGGCGGTTTCGAGGGCAGATAGGCGGTGGTCGAAGGATCCGAGAATGGAGACCATGCTATCGGTAACGGACTGGCTCTTCTCCAGCGCTTCCTTCATGAATTCCGCCCTGTACGCCAGCGACATCATCATCTGATCAGGCGCTCCCATCTCTATTGTCCCCTGCCTGCGCCGTCGCAGTTAACTCTCACCGGCGGCTGAGGGGAGGGGGGATCGAGGAGGTCGGAGATGATAGTGATCGAGCGGTGGGGGAAGGAAATGCGGCGAAATTGTGTGGTGCGGTGGTCAGTTTTTTTTTGGGAGAGGTTGTTGTGGTTCAGGAGGTCGGTGGCTGTTGCTTTTCCTTCATGCTCTTTGTTTCTGTTGCGAAGCTAAGGATCACGACGATGGGGTGTGGGGCCAAGCCACAAGAGGACAAATTTAAAAGTAGTTATGAAGATTGGTTGTACGGATGAAAATTTTGAACTTAAAAATTATTCCGCAGGTGTGTAGGTCCCTTTTATTTCGGTTATCCTTTCCGTTCAGGGATTTTATGGGTGGGCCCAGATTTTTTAAGTGGGGCCTGTGAAAAAAACCAGCAATCGACCAAATCCGTATTAATCAAACTAACTCAATCCATATTTTTAACGATTAATAATTAAAAATGATTGGATTTGAATAATAAATTGACTAATTGTTACATTTATGGTTAGTTGTGATTTTCAAACAATAAAAATCATATCTAACCCAACCCAAAAAAACATTCATATACTAAATTTATTACTAATACTAGACTAATGAATATAAAATACTAAGGTCATCTCCATCTTAAAATTTATTTAGAAATTTCTATTATGTTCACATCATCGCATCAACAAGTTTAGCAATTCATTTAATGAACAATTTTCAACAGTCTTCATCCCTAATTTATTTAACAATTTCTATTCATCATTTAAATATTTATTAACAATATTATTCTACCAATAATAATAAATCATTTATAATATAAATTTTAATCATAAATATTTCTTTTTAAAAGTGATCTATTTGTCTATGTGGCATTGCTAACTGACTTTCTAATTTATCAAGCCTATGTGGCTCCTTAATAAATGCTATTTAGGTGCCACTTCACCCTTCACATCATTTTAACAATTATTAAAATTTTACAATGAAAATGCCCTAAAGTCCACATCTCATTTTCTCCATCTCTACGAGAATAAATATAAAAGAGGAATTAAATTGAAGTGGTATTCCATCAAAAATAAAAATGCATAAATCTAATCTCAAAACCCAATTGTTGTGTGTGCTTAAGTCTTTCATGTGAGTTTTTGGTGTTCAAAAATGTTTGGTCTTTGTGACTTGTGAAAAAAGTTTTTTTTAATCTTCTTAACTTTACTTAAATTTATTTATTTTCCTTGTTTCATGTATAGTTATCCATATATATAATATACTACGCACGCTTCATAAAAATAAAAAATATTTATATTATTTCAACCAACTGTAGCTAAACTGATCCATTACTTCGATTAAACCATGAATTTTATATTTGGCGGTTGAATATGGGTAAAAGAATATATTAATCGAGAACTATGATTAGATTATTTTAAAAGAGTAATAATCGACCCACGTACACGGTTAGGCCTAACTATGTCCACCAAGAGCCAATTATATTCAACCCTAAAAAATTTAACTGAGTTCAACCAACTAAAAGGTATAGGGGCAGGTTTGGTAGTTCAAATATTACTATTTTAGTTTCTTTTTTAATTACAGCTCTTATCCCTCTCGGCTAGCATTCATCAATGTCGACGGGTCTGTCATCTCCTCCGATCTAGCGACTACTTCTCCCAGCGGCGGTCCTCATTGACAGTGAGTAGTCGGATTAGCTCCTCCCCTTTTGTCGTTGGACCACATCTCCTCCATCCATGACGTACCTAGTGTGTACGAAAATCATTGGGTTGTGCTCACATTAGATGACGACATCTGAGTATTACTCATCCTAGGGGAATTCTTTGATGTGGACGTGGTGCGCCGATAGCAGGGCCAACGAGATGTGAGAAAATCGTCTATACAAGGCAGAACGCGAGAATTACGACAAGATGATCCCCCATCCTTATAGATGGTATGCTTGTATTTAGGGTGTAATTATCGGGTATGTTATGAAACTATGTTATTATATTATAAAATTATGGATTATGTTGTCAGTTTTTATGTTATATACAGAATTGTACGAAATTTTATGTTAAGTTGTTGGATTATGATTTATTATTGTTCGATTAACGTCGCAAATTTTTTTTATAAAAAACCCAAAGGGTCGGCCGACATTAAAGTCCGGTCGGACACCCATTCGGATGGCCCAAGGAGCTGATTGGCCGATCGTTCGAACTGGCTTTACTGTCAGCTGAAACGACCGGCCGGCCGACTCCTTAGACCAACCGAAACAGATGACCGGCCGGACCTAATATTGACCAAAACGGGTATCGAGAGCCCTCCTTTAGATTTTTTTTTCAATATTTTTGTGGTTAATAACGTAATTTACTTCGTGTAAAATTTCGGTAAAAACATAAGCAGCAGCAGAACTTCGTACGCAAATGGCGGTAACCAGAGGGATCATCTCCTGGAATCGGTACACACCTTAATTCCTTCCTCCTCCATTTACCTACCCATTCAGCTTAAGAATCCGATTTCACTAATCGATCGGAATTCAGACTGGCAGGGTCCAGCAAACCCTAGCAAGAAGTCTGGAGCTGACCGGCATGGGTCTCCACTCCGGCAAGTCATCAAAGGTGCGAATCTCGCCGGAGCACGCGGGAAAGGGAAGGACCTTCGATTTCCATTCATGTGGAGCATCCCGGCGTCCATTGACTTCGCGCTATGTCCTTCTCCACTCTGCACCACTCTCTCCAAGGACGGAGTCAGCATCCGGACTGTGGAACACTTGCTTTCAGCTCTTGAATCCACCGGCGTCGACAACTGCAGGATCTGGATCGACAGTGCGGACTGCGATGATTCCGAAGTTGAGGTGAGCGATCTTCCGAAGTTGAGGTGAGCGATCTTCCGAATTTGAAACAGGAAAGGCAAACGATCTATCGTTTTTCAGTTGTGATATATATTTTGTTTTATAATCAGAGGTTTCTAGGTTCCGATACTTGATGGTTCAGCAGTGAAATGAGTGGATATGATTCGAGAAGTTGGTGTGAGAGTGGCGGTGGACGAGAATGGCTGCTCCTGTGATCGATTGGCTCCTCATTTGATAGAGCCGTACCATAAGAGGACTGATGATGGTGCTTTAGTTGCTGCTTTCCCTTCTCCAGAGTTTCGTATCACTTGTGGGATTCACTTTCCTCATGTACCTGTCGCATTCGTAATGTTACTCTCAGGGGGAGGTTTGATATAAACTTCCATTGATTTTTAGCCACCTGCCTGCCTTGAATCTCTATGTGCTAGACTTTTCCATTGGTGAATTCATTGAGTAATTTGAGAGAATTCTGCAATGCAAATGAACTAGCAATTCATTTAGTGCAGATGAAGGACAGGAGACTAAGATTTCCTAATTTCTAGTGTGAAATAACCTTGTAACTAGCTCCATTAGTGAATATTGGAGATATTGCTATCATGCACCTTGAACTGCTGTGGAATACTTGATCATGAAGTAGGTTGTACTTTATACTTTATTTTATGCCTCAGTTGCTCAAGGTTATGAATTTCATCTAACAGAACGCAATCTTAGAGTCTGTGGCAAGGATTTGAAGTACTAGACTCTTACAACCCTTGTTTATGTTGTTAGGTTTCTGCAATTGGCTCTCAGTGGGTCTCTTTCTCTCCCTTTGACGATTCCCTGTATCTCAAGGAAATAGCTTCAGCAAGAACTTTTTGTCTACACGAGCAGGTTCGTTAAGGTTCTCCCCCATTCTTAGTGTCTGAGTATTAAAAGTTTCTATAGGCTAGCTTAGCAGTCTCCATCAACTGTTTGCACCATCCGAATAGAAGTCAGCCGTTACTTTCACATGGTGGTAGGTTTGAAAAGCAAGTAATTTAACTGCAAATGCTAAGGTTTTACGTCCTTGCAGGTGGAGCAAATGCTCAATGCAGGACTAATTAAAGGGGGGTCATTAGAGAATGCCATTGTTTGCAGGTGAGAATGATCGATTTCATGTGTCTTCGAAGATGGACAAAAAAACATAATTGAAGAATCGCGAAATGGTCATAAGCTTTACATCTGCAACGCAGAGTCCCACACCCATTAAGGAAAGTCTCTTCTTCGGCCTGCAGAGATATAGCAGTAGCTTAATAAAGTTAAAAGCCATAGGGGTATCAGTGGTATTACTAGGTTCAGTGCACATTGAAAGGGATTTTAAGACTAGTACCAGTATAGATCTATCAAGGCAAGGCAAGGACTCGTTTGTTTATTTGGTAAACTGAGGAATTGTTAATATTAGTACTTAATTTTTTTATAATTTAAATGCTAAATCGAAACCAAGGTTGCACATCTTGTGAATCGTCACAAATAGTGACATCTCTAAATATTCAATTGTTGTATTCTGACTAAATCTATACAACCCTCCGATTAAACTTTTAAATTTGTAAAATAGAAGTTTGTAAACACCTTCAACCTACCTTTTAAAATAGAGGATGACTAGTTAAATTTGTAAAAATAGATAGTTAAAATGCTAAAATGAAGAAAATATAACGACTATTATATCAATCTGCTAAAAATAGTAGGGCCAACTTGCAAATTTTGGATAAAAAAAGGAAGGGAGATGTTGGCCATCGTGTGGGACACGACCCAATCAATGGACTTTATGAAACCCGTTTTAATGCACGCGCACAACTTGTGCAATTAATAGTTTTGTTTTTATTTTTTATGTTTGATAAAGTTAATTAATGTTATCATTTGATCATTAGTTTATGTTTCATATTAATTTTGTTTTGAATTAAGTCGAATTTGTTATGAATATTGTGTGTAACTCCTATTTACACATTAACATGATTTTGAATGATCATTATTCCTATTGTATAAAATCCTACATAACTATACTTTATGAGTTATCAATTGTATTTATATTTGTCATTAGGAGTTATAGTTGTTGAACCTATAAATAGTGTTTCTCCATTGTATCAAATGTACACACATCAATAAGAATCATTATCCTCCATTTCTTCCTTGTATCTTCTTTCCGTTAGTTAGTTTTACAACATGTTATCAGCACGAGGTTCTAACCAACTGAAAATTCATGGAGGTTGTTAGTAGCTATATTATTTTTTGAAAACTAATTTCTATTAGTTTATCGTAAGATAATTTCAATGAGATCATAGCTCGTCTTTTTCCAATTTTGTTATACTTTGATGTTTGTTTCCTTCCTATTCGATTTCTGTTTATTTTCAGTATTTAAATGGTTTTGCATATTTATAGTTTACTTCTTATTTATGTTTATAATATTTACTTATCACAATAATTTACCAAAACCATGACATTTATTTTTGTTTATTTTATACTTATGATATGCGTTTCTCATCATCCCATATAGATGTATGTTTTATATTCTTTAATTTTCACCATTGTTTACTACTATTTTCATAACCATTTGTATTTGGATTTGAAAATCTTAGATATATAATACATCTTATTAATTGTACGGTGATTAAGTGGTTGTTCTATAATGTTTGGTTGTGATCTGAAATTTCTTTCTTTTGATGATAATTGATGGAGGCTGGTGTTTTAGATATGACTCTTTTTATCGCTAAATACCTTTCTTGATAATTTGTAAGCAAATACCTAACAAGCCTAGTAAAATTAACACAACTGATATGTTATACTTATTTTTATGTTCCTAATCTTTACCATTGTCAATGATTATATATGCTTGTGGATCATATATAATAAAATATTAGTTATGGTACATTTTTCTTATGTTTGAAAACTACTGTTACCATGTTATTATTCATAACATTTATTGGTCAATAATAATGGTTGGAAGCAGTAAGTGATTATTAATTGATTACTAATTAATTCATTGCTTTTTTTAGTTTTTTTCCGTTAATTAGTTTTACAACATAATTCAATTTATCTCCAAATTTATTCAAATTTTATCGAAATGTTCATGTCGAATTATGATGAACTAATATATAAAAAATAATAATAATGTTCATTCAATCACTGATAAGATAGATTTATTGAAAATAAAAAAAAGTTCATGAGTTTAGCTAGTCTTATGGTTGAAGCAGTTGTGGTTTTCGAGGCGGCTAAAATGCTAAAACCACATTTAGCCGCCTTCTATATTAGACGGAGGGTTTCAGTTAGCCTAAAGTTAATGAATGATAACCTATGATATAGACTACTTACCAATGTTGTGTATTCTGACTAGAGATTTGAAATAGCTAAGATTTGACTAAAACTTACTATTTTCAAAATAGACCGCCTTTGATGAATGATTTGAGGTGATTTTAAAAGCAAATATTGTAGAACGAAAAAAAATAAAAAAATGAAAAAAATAAAACAAAAATTTCTTCGATGTATTTATAGTCACATAAATTACCAAAAGAAAACAATTGTGAGTTTAGTTAAATTCTCGAATCTCCAATCCTCTCTCAATCTCGACTTTTCTTAGGTAATTTGAAATCATCCACGAAATTCTTTCCGGACCCACAAAATGATTTCAAATCTCCCTATACATTTTCTTTTTTATGTCCAAACAACTAATTTGAAAAGAAATCTCTTTCGAGATCCAAATCACCCGTCCAACTCTCTTTCGATATCAAAGAGATTTCAATTGGCTTGATTTATTAAAAGAGTGGATAGTGCAAAAATATGGTCAATGGCCAAGTACAATAACTAATTTGCTTGATTTGCTTAGTAAGTACCAAACAAACCCTCCCAAAAGTTGTAGTACAGTTTCGAGAACAGTAAATAATAAAAAAGCATGGTAATTAACTACACTTTTACTGTTTTACCGACTTCCGGCATTCCCTTCCAGGAGAGTGACTATGACTATCTAGCTAAAAACCTTAACCCCACAAAACCCATGATCGCTCTTCCCATAAACATCATTATCCCTTTTATGTACCTTCACTTTTCTCCTAATCCTATGTTGCACCTCTCTAATCCTGGAACATTAACGTCAACAAAAGTTCAGCCAGATAACTAATATGCAAACCCAGAGCACTACTACGAATCATCAAATTATGAATTCAATCTCTGGTGGAAGATGGTAATAGCAATCTTCTTCCCCACCACTCCCTTCTTCATCTTCTTCTTCCACCCTTTCCACGGAACGTTTAGCCTCGACTGCTTGAGCTGCTGCTACCTGCAAACGCTCTCGCCGCCTGTGCTTGCCGGAGACAACTGAAACAGAACATTTCAAAACCTGATCAGGGGATCTAAAAGAGACTTGATTCCATCATTATAAAGATTCCTTTCCAAAAGAATTACTCACGGAGATTTGCTTTAGCAGCGTCCTGAGCTTTTGTCTCCTTGTTTTCGACCAGAGGATGGAAAACGCCGGTACCACTTCCAGTTCCTGCAGAGGAACGGCGCAGCAGCTCGTACCCGGTTCCCTGAAACCGGCTCTGAACCCGGGTCCTCTGTTTCTGCAAACTCCCAGCTGCTGCACTCCTTTGTTCCGTATTATTTCTTGCAGTGCCATTCTGCAGAGCAATATGGATCTAACTTATAATAATACTGTAGACAGGGGAGACTAAGAAGAAAAATGAAAAGGAAAGTGCTACAATCGGGGTCGTCACCTGCGGTTTGCGGATATAAACCTGGCGGACAGGCTCCGACCGGGCGGCAGAGACCTTCGGAGGCCGGCGGTGCTGGCCAGAGGGACCACCGTCGTTGAAACAGGGAGGGTAGCCACGTGGCAGCCGATCACTGGCTGCAGCATTTTTCAGCCTCTGGATCGTAAAATGAAGTCCAAAGACAAGCCGTTTAGAATCAATCCACTAACAGACAAAAAAAGACACAGGAAGTAATGAGCTGGTAAGAAAAACCTGGGAGGAAGCAGCTGACATCAGAGGATTTGTGTGATTAGGAGCAGTGAACCGGCGATTTCTACTTAAAAAGAGGGAAAGAGCGGCAAAGTAGTGAGCCAGCCCGTCGTCTTCATTGCGGCGGCAGGAATGGCACTCCGAGGTGGGAGGTGGGAGGCGGCGGGATGAAAGTGGCGGAAGCCGACGCGAGGGCTTACGTGTGAACTCCGCCATGGTCAGTGGTGGAGGAGGAGGAAAAAACTGGAAGGGGGCTCTTGGTATTTATTCTCTTCGCGGGAGGAGGGAGGGCTCTGGTTTCGAAAGGATCGTTACGGTTTCCTCTGTAGATTAAATAACGTGTTTTTTCGAGGTAGTAATAAGGGCTTGTTTGTTTTAGCGTCTTTTGTTCTTTTTCCCTTTCTATTTTTGTGATTGCCATTTCGGTCTACTTGGGGCCCAAGTTTGGTTGGGAAATAGGAAATGGTTTATTTTAGAGAGATTCCAGTTCCATATCAACAAACAAAGCCTTAGTAAGATTTAACTTCACTTCACCCACTCTGGGCATACGAGGATCCGCTTCAATAAGCAGAAATGAATCCGAACCGTGTGGTACGTGCTTAAAATATATGGACTGGATAGCGAGTAGAGTTCATTCAGAAGAAGGGAGAGAGTGGGGCATCATCTTGTAAAGGCTGTTGCTGTCTCAGTACAACATCAGCACCAAGCATAAATCATTTCTCCCTCCCTATCCCTATGGGCTATGTACTGTGCAGCCTGTAATTGCAATGGAGGTAACTATTACTTCCATCCCCTTTTCGTAACGTTCACCTAATGCACATGTTACACGATGTGAAGAACTCCGTAACGCTCACCTAATATATATGTTAGAATTGTTTAAGCTAATGTTTCCTGTAAAATGCATACATACTACTTATAAATCTGGTACGACTACTACATCAAAGCGACCAAAAAAATTGCAACTTCTGCTCGGTTACGTCCTTCCCCAAACACCATACTCCAATTTCAACATAATTCCAAATCTACTACTTAGCACCCACAATTGATTAAATCCAGAATAGCCCCTAAATTCTTTCTCCATTATCCCCCATTGGGCAGCTTCTATATGTTCAGTTGGTAATAACACCGCCACGTCACTAATACAAGCCCCTCAAATCTCTAATTGAAAGAGAAAAAAGGTGGTCATACCTCTGCCTAACCCTACACAACCCCGCACCCTATCCTTGCTCCTTTCTTCAATCAGACTCCCTAGCGGGCCGGGTAATTGGGCCCACTCGTGACCTGAACCCAAAAGTGACCGGGTCATTTACACACCAATGGAACTCCGAGTCTTCTCCTCCTCCGCTGCTGGAACACTCTTCGCAGACGATATCTCCGCCGTCGCGGCTATCCCTCGGTGACGGAGATCCTTCTTCCGAGCCCAAACTCAGCGATTCAAGCCCTAATCTCGGGACAAAACCCATGTTCATCAAGTACCTCTCTCTCTCTATAGACAGGTCCCTCACCCGCCTTTCGTACTCGGCCCGACCCACATCCAGTTCCGGCTGAAACCCGTACCCGCTGCCATCGTCCCTCCTCAGGAGCACCACGTTCATCGCCGGATCGAAACGGTTACGGCGGGACCTCTCCCTTCTCGGGCTCTTCCGCCTCCGCTCGCGTCTTGATCGCTTTAAGACCACGAGGAAAAAGAACCCCCCAGTCCGCGAGATTGCGGAGAAGTTCGTCTTTCCAGTGACAGGGATGCGGAATCCCCGCCTCGTACAGTCAGCGATGTAGACGGTGAACTGGTGAGGGGAAATCGCGATTCTTTGACTGATCATAAACTGGAAGCCCTTGAAATTTAGGTAAGGCCAGAGGACCACCGTACCAACGTTGATCTCTTGCTCGCCGTCGAACAGAACCACCGGCAACGACCGCTCTGCTGCCTCCGCTGCCATCATTTTCTCTCTGTCGCTCATCCCGCGACAAAAAAATCTGTCAATTTTCTTGCAAAAGCTGTACAGGGAAAATCAAAGGGAGGTTTTCTGTATATATATCCATGGCGGGTTTAGAGTTGATTGGCAAGATAGAGAAGAGAGGCGGTGAGGGTATAATGGGGATTTCCCAACATTTCTTAACCGCCGTTAGTGAAGACGTCAGATTGCAGAGTGATATACCGAGTAACGGTGTGTACAAGTACATAACCTCACTGACGCGAGGCTTGGAGGCCAAGGAATCGTTGCTTGGCACGAAAACGTCGTCGAATGAGGTCGTGTGAGGTTCTGAGAAGCTCCCATGTTTATCTCGTCAGAGAGAGACGAGACTACCCTTCGGAGCCACTCAAATTTTCCCGGCTGCCACCAGCTTCCTGCAAAAGTAGGCTTTCTTCTTCCAGATCTTCCTCTGAGTCTCTGGGGAATGCAGCATCTCCTACTGCGTTGACTGTCGAAATTCCACCCGCTGGGTATCGGAAAAGCGTCGGGATTTGTTTGGTCAATTCGTCCAATAAGGTTCGATTTCAATGATTCAAAGCTTCTAAAGATGTTTCCTTCTTCATGTTTCCCCCTAATTTATTCAGTTTAACGTTGTTTGTTCAATTCCTGGGAATTTTAGGTTTTCGCGGGTTCGAAGATATGGGTTCCAGATAGTTGGCAAATGCCTCAGGTGGGTATGAACTTTTCCAATTTGAATTCTAATACATAGTAATTTGAAGTTAGCAAGGCTTTCGATAATAGTCAATTTGGATGAACATGTAGTTGAATCTCTGAAAGCTTCACATCACTTGTAATGTTGTAGTTTGAGACAGTGGCATTTTGTTCATTGCACAGGGTGGCATCGATGAGGGGGAAGATCTCAAGAATGCAGCTATCAGAGAGTTGAGGGAGGAAACTGCTATTACTTCAGCTCAGTTTCTTGCTGAGGTATTAGCAGCGATCTTCTGCTAACTTGACTCTTCTGCATTGATTGATAAAAAATAAAACTGATCTAGACCCTGTGAGTATGCAGGCACCCTATTGGCTGACTTATGATTTCCCACGTCAAATGAGAGAAAGGCTTAGTAGGAAATGGGGCACAAACTATAAGGGTCAAGCTCAAAAGTGGTGAGGATAATAATTCTTGGCAGCAAATTTACAGAACCCAAGTTAACAATAAGCTACCATTTTGAATATCAGAGTTGTTTGGTCTCTTGTACTTGACAATACTGATCTCTTCTTATAGCTAACTATCCGTTTGTCTCCTGCTCGCTTGTTGAAAACAGGTTTCTTTTCAAGTTTACGGGGGAGGACGCAGAGATTAACCTCTTCGGCGATGGATCGGAAAAGCAGGAGTTCAAGCACTGGACATGGCTGTCACCAGATGTGGTGGTTCACCATGTGAGCTAATAACCTTCCCATCATGATATCATAATACTGCTATATTGCACTATTGTTACGAATTCGTTTTATGCACGCGTAGCTGAGTGCAGTGTTCAAAGCTTTTGTATGTGTTGTTTTGTTATGCAGGCTGTGGATTTCAGGAAGCCCGTCTATGAAGAAGTTATCCAGTTGTTTAGTCCATATATCCAAGCAAATGGTAATGCTGAAAGTGTGCAGTGAAACACATGACAGCCTCCATATTGAACCACCTCCTGTCACAGTAGTGAATTAGATGTTGGAGATCTGTGAATGTCATGGCTTGGTTTGTTAATGGAAAGCTGAGAAGTTAATGTTCATATCAAATATCGGTCTTCAGAGACCTAATTAGGATGGAAAAAGAACCGAAGAAATCTTTGTTATACCATTTCTAAAGTTTAGAACTTTGCAAGGACCCTGTGCCACTGGAATTGATCTGTATGGTATGAAATAGAGAACAATAGTCTGAACCATGTTGGCAAACATCTATGAAATTGTGCTTGATTTGCAAATGAATACAACACATGGTGTTAGAATCAATTTTTTTATACATAAAATCAAAATATCTTTCAAAATAAAAATGAGTATATGAAAAGCTTTACTACATAAATGAATACAGTATGAAAAACCTAGCATATACAAAGAAACCTAGCATGTATAGTGTAATATTTAAGGAAAATGAGTACAACAAAGAGTACAATACACTAACAAAGAATATAGTATAATATAAGTATTTAACACATCAATTAGAACACGAACACGAGTACAAAATAATAATTTTTTCTATTGAAAGTACATGATAACATTGGAACTACAGTACTTAACAAACAACTTCATTAGCATAAAACGAGTATAAAATAAAATGAGTACAATGTTAGAATGTAAGTAAAATGTTAGGAGACGAGTACAATATTTTAGAAATGAGTACAAATGCAATACATAAACGAGTATAATATAATACTAGCATCTTATGCAGTTTGGCCTGGTATTGATGTGTTATTTTGATTTTTCATGCGCTTTCTATTGCTAATATGATGTATCTTTATTGTTCGTAAATGGATCTCGATGAGTTATAATTTTCGATAGGGCAATGCTATCATTAAAAATAGAAATAGTAAGTTTATGAAAATACTGAACTTTTAGTTGATATATATCCAGTATCATAATATTAAGCGTTCAATTATTTAGCACTTAGATCCGATAAGCATATATATGTAACACTTAGACCCGATAAATATATATATTGTATATGTAACACTTAGATCCGATAAGAATATATATGTAACACTTAGACCGATAAGCATATATATGTAAAAAAATAAAGGTGATTGGACATAGTTGATAGTAAATCCTCATAACTTTGGTATTCTTATCTCAATCTATACTTTTTAATCGTCTTGCGGGTTTGACAACTCACGTGTTTGACATCAAAACAAAAGTTCGTTGAAACTATCTTTTGATTGTATTTGTTTTAATTGTTTTTGAAAAACTAAATTTTTAGCACAAAAATTATTCAAATTCAAATTCGTATGTGAAAGATATTAATTAAAAAAATTAGGGGAAATATTAATATATCAAATAAATAAATTAAAATAAAATTTAATTTAATTAGTTGGAATTTTAAAAATATGGATTGAAAGTTTAAATAGTTAATATGACAAAATCTGAATATTTATTGTAAAAAATTAGAAATTAATACATAAACTAGTATTTATAAACGAGTATAATACGTGAGGTCGGAATCGATTTTGTATTTCGTTTTTCTTTATTATTGTAAATGGTTTATTTGACCGCCGCATGGAAACCGGTCCTTCCCGCGAATTCGGAGTCGACGACGAATGAGTTGGTGTGAGGTTCTGAGAAGCCCCCGTGTTTATCTCGTCGGAGAGAGACGAGACTACCCTTCGAAACCAGTCAAATTTTCCCGGCCGCCACCAGTTTCCTGCAAACGTACGTCTGTGGGGAAAGCTGGAGCCCCGCCAACGTTGACTGTGGAAAGTCCACCTGCTGGGTATCGGAAAAGCGTCGGGATTTGTTTGGTCAATTCATCCAATAAGGTTCGATTTCAACTCAAAGCTCTAAAGATGTCTCATTTCTCGAGTTTTCCCCTAATTTATTCAGTTTGGAGAAACGTTGTTTGTTCAATTACTGAGAATTCTAGGTCTTCACGGCGTCCAAGATATGGATTCCGGATAGTTGGCAAATGCCTCAGGTGGGTATCGATTTTTCCATTGTGAATTCTAGTTCATAGGAATTCAAAGTTAGGTTACTGGTACATATAGTGAGCAGATAATAGGCAAATTGGATGAGCAAGTAATTGAATCTCTGAAAGCTTAAGAACACTTGTAGTTTAGGTTTGACAACAAGAATTATGATTTTTGAAAGGATCCCAAATGAAATTGTGTTTCTCAATCAATGCTAATGGAAAATAAACTTTTCTATGAATTTCCTTGATTTAATTTTCTTTTCACAACACCTTCCAACCTGAACTGAACTCGACTATTTTACACTATCTTAATTCAACTCAACTATTTTGCAAAGGGTGGAATCGATGAGGGGGAAGATGTCAGGAATGCAGCTATGAGAGAGTTGAGGGAGGAAACTGGTGTTACTTCAGCTCAGTTTGTTGGTGAGGTATTAGCAGTGTTCTTCATATAACTTGACTCGTCTCTTTGTGCATTGATAAAATATAAAAACTGATGTAGACCCTGAGAGTATGCAGGCACCCTATTGGCTGACTTATGATTTCCCACGTCGAATGCGAGAGAGGCTTAGTAGGAAATGGGGCACAAACTATAAGGGTCAGGCTCAAAAGTGGTGAGGACAATGGTTCATGGCAACAAACTTACAGAACACAACTTAACAATGAGCATAGTTGATAATACTGATCTCTTGTTGCCGCTAACTATCTGTTGAAAACAGGTTTCTTTTGAAGTTTGCGGGGGAGGACGCAGAGATTAACCTTTTTGGGGAAGGATTGGAAAAGGCAGAGTTGAAGCAGTGGACATGGCTGTCACCAGATGTGGTGGTTGACCATGTCAGTTAATAACCCTCCCATCATTATATCATATTACTGTTAAAAATTCGGTGTTGAAAGCTTTTATTGTTGTTTTGTTATGCAGGCTGTGGATTTCAGGAAGCCTGTCTATCAACAAGTTATCCGGTTGTTTAGTCCATATTTCCAAGCAAATGGTAATGTCGAACTGTGTGGTGAAACTAATGGCAGCCTTCATATTAAACCACGTCCTCTCAGATATACTCTACTGTGAATGTCATGTCTTGGTTTTCAATGGAAAGCTCGGAATTTACTGTTGATATCAAATAACCCAACATGTGTTTGTTCTATCATTTCCAGAGTTTAAAAACCTGACAAGAACCTTGTGCCACTGGGATTGGTTTTTATGTATGAACTAGAGAACAGTAGTCTGAACCATGTTGGCAGACATCTTATGTTATGGTTCAAAGTTCAAAGTTCAAACAAATGCTAAAACAAAGAAGGTATCAAGAAGGTATTTTGTCTCTTGATCTGCTCCCCACTCATCCATAGCCGGCTGCTCCACCCCTTTTCATTCTCGAGGAATGCTGGTTTTCGGATGCCACTTTCCCGTCTCTGGATTTAATCCGTCTTGGTTAGTTCTATGGGTTTGGACTTTTCAAATCTATTTTACTTACCAGACCGGTTGAACGCTAGATTGTGGAACATCTTTGCCCAATCCACAACTGCCGATCCCTCCCCTTTCTTCAGGTTGTTACGATTTTTCAGGTCCCCTTGCCCTCCACCCTCGCTAAGGAGCAATCATTAACGAAGTTCGGTCCCTTATACGTGGATCTGCCCGATATCAGTGCTACCACATTCGTCGACAACACCGGTAGATTTGGATTACAATTTCTCCCTACTTCCTTGAGTCCGATTCTCGAGCCAGGGAGTTTGCTTCCTAGGTTCGTTCCAAGAGCAATCTGGATCTTTGGATCTTCATTTTCCATATGAGATGAGTTGACGGCGTGAGGGAGATGAAGAACTGTGGCAGCAGGCAGAGTAGTCATGATCAAGATGATTCATTTTTTGTTGGTTTCCCTGGTGTGCCCCTCATATGCAGCCATTAGGTCAAGGGTACTATTTTTGGGCGGTTGAGATTTGCTTGGACTCCTTTAGGGCATATCTTGACCCAAAAAATAAAATGCTAAAAGAAAGAAAACTAGTGAAAGGTCCGGAGGAAATTATACTCTCTAACAACTAAATGAATGTTGTGTGAATAATCAGCAGACGAAAGGTTGTGAGAAGTTCAGTTGCTAGCTGGGACAGGATCAGCTTTGTACAGCAGAAGTTGCTCGTTTCCAACGTAAGCATCAGCGAGAGGCCTTCCAGCTGAGGTTGGAGGGGAGAATGCTATCTGAGATCGTTCAAGAGTGCAACCACTGCAGAAACTCTTCCTGCATGATAAGATATGCAGATTATTGCATATGGAAACCTAGCTCAATCAGATCATGATAGTAGACAAAAGGGCACCAGCTTTAGCAAAGTACCTTGCAGCGTCGAGTAACCGAGTCGCAATTCCTTTCCTTCTGTTGGAGGGAGTGACCCATATGGCTCTGATGCCACATGCAGCAGGAACAGCTCTCTCTTCACACACCATAGCTCCATACTGGTTTCCATTCGTCGCCTGGCGAGAACTGGTAGAAGGGATCTTTTTAACTGCTTCCCTTTTGAAGACGACATCTCCGAATTTGAGAGCCCTTGGCTCTGTTATTGATTCCTTTCCAGCAGCTTCAGTTTCTGCCTTCTTATTAACAGAGGAAGATATCGTTTTGAACGCTTCTTTTATTGGTTCGGTGACCAGGCAACCAGCAATCCTGTTGGAAGAAACGTATAGATAGACCTGCAAAGCAGAGAGGATTTGGTATAAATTCTCATTCTGCGTCCAGATGGAACGTAGAGCCTGCAATAACAATACATTGTTACCTTGCATAGGCCATGAAAAATCCATCCTTCTCCAAGCTCAATCTCCATCATTTTAATCACATCCTTAAACTGCCAATTGCAGTCACAGTATTATCAGACTAATAAGCATACCGTAACAGCTCCTATCTGATCTATCATGATTTGCAAGCAGCTGCCTAGGATTTCAACAATTGCAACTAGAACTGAATTTGCAAACATTCAGAAAAATGAGTGGCAGTACCTTGGTTGTTCGAGCTGAAGGATCAGAATCCAAAACCAGAACAATACGATCTCCTTCGCGGCAATCTATAGGAATGACCCTTTCGTTCTGCCAACCCTAATTACCACAATCCACCAAAACCTCAGACTTAAAGAACCCTAAAGTTTCGACGGAGTAGAGAGGGGAATGTCAGCTCTTACCCTAAATTGGATTCCTTGAGTGTAATTTCTGTGAAACACTTTGTGGGCCTTCTCATCCTTGCCGTCCCCTGGAGCATAATCAAACCCGCAAGCGGAACAAATCCGAAGATTGAAATCCGATTGCCCAAACTCAAGATGGAGCTGGGCGTAGCTTCTCTTCTTGTTCAGATCCCTGTCAGAAGTACAAGATTCACCTGAGATTGGTCTTTCTCCGGCGCTTTCACGTCTTTGTTCCCTGTGAATTCTGCGGCTGTAAGTGGTGACATCGCAGGAAGACGGGTAAGACGATGCTGGTTTCGGAGGAGGAGAGGAAGAAGAAGACGAAGGCTTGAAGAAGGAGCTTAGTTTGGGTTGCATTTATCTGGAAGAAACATTCGTTGGGGTTTACTTTTTCTTCTGCAGAAAGAGATGGAAGGAAGTGTTTGTTGATCTGTGGACTCTGCGGCGGCCACCGGTGGAAAGAGTTGGCGCGTTTATTTCCAAAGCGCTGCTTCCGAGGATTTTACTTTCCCGCCTTTTTGTTTGCACGGGCTCTAACCAGTTGGTTTAATACGGGCCCAGTTTGAGCCCAGATAAAAAGACTGAAATGCAGACCGTAAGTCCAGGCCCAACCTGGTTCTGAGCGTAGTAGTGTCCAGATCCGACAATTTATTTTGTGGCGGGTGCCGATGTGATTGCCGCGGTTTTAGATTTTCTTGTTCAGTCACATGCTCTGCTTTCTTAATCACGATTGGCTCACCTTGCTTCATAACGTGGATGTCACAGACTCTATGCATTGGTTGCAGCCATCAGCCTGTGTACAGTGTTTTGTAAGATTATTTTCAACATACATATAAGCCTTAACCAAAATAAATTCGTTAAGTACCGATACATCATTATTGATAATATTTTCATGCAGCATAAGCTCATGCATTATCTTAAATTGCACACATCGGGTCAATATTTTATGACCTTAAAACTGAACATGAAAAAAGGTTTATGATCGTGTAGAGTGGGATTCTGTTGTTCTCTCTTCTGGAAGGGCTTGGTTTTCTTGTCTCATCCGGCAATATTTAGTTGAATTTAGTTGAACTTTTCTACGATTGAATAAAAACACTTGCTAGCCAAGAGGACCGGTTTCAGTTCAGGTAAAACCTAACCCTCATTTTCCCACCGGTCCAGAATTCGAACTTTCTCCCTACGCTCGTCAATTCGGTTGTGATTTGTTGCTGGCAAATAGCGCATCCATGGATGTGAAGCCGAATCTCCAGATGCAACACTTGCAACGGCAACCGGATCCTCAAGCCGCAGCAGCGACTCCAAGCACTAGCGCATCTCAGCCAGCGGAGGCGCCGCCGAAGCAGGTGGCGTTGGCAATGGACAGGCTATCCCAGGCTGCTCGACTCATCGCCGATGTGAGGATCGGTGCTGACCAGCTTCTAGAGGCACTCTTCTTCGCCACTCAGTCTCACCAAAGCAACAAGACCTTGCAGTTCTTGATCAAGGAAGATGCTAACATGCGCCAGCACCTCCAGGAGCTGCGCACTATAGGTATCTGCTGTATAGTTGTGCATTGGCATTCCGTCTTACAGAAATTGCAGAAAATCTCCAGACTTTTTACAAGTTTTGCAATTTGTTGAATTATGGTAGGAAGGCAGCTCGAGGAAACTGGGGTTCTGAACGATTCTATGAAATCCAGGGGTGATTCTTGGGGTTTGAATATACCCTTGGTTTGTCCAGATGGTGCAGTGGTTGCTTATGCGTGGAAACGGCAGCTTGCTGGACAGGCCGGTGCTTCTGCTGTTGATAGAACCAGGTTGGTAGACTTAGGGGAAGTGTTTGTTTTCTAGATTAACCCGTTGATGACGCTTTCTGGTTGAAGCTGTGTGCTAAGTTCAACTTTGTTGTAATTGGCGTTCTGGAGATTATGATACATTACTTAGTGTTATCTGGGTTAATCAATCACAGGATCATCAATGTTCTTGCTCTTTGTATTGGGTTTACCTAAGCGGTGAATGTGACTTTGCAGATTAGCTGTTAAGGCATTCAGCGATCAGAAAAGGAGATTCTTTCCTCACCTAGAAGACGATGAAGAAGATCAAAGTACAGAGCCAGCTGCTAAGAAACCCTGTCGGCCTCAGACGCTCTTGACAAGTCAGCTAGATGAGCTGGAAGATTTCAAATCGCTTGCTGATGTTCTAGATCGTCTAGAGAAGGAAGTCCCAAATGTTAAAGTTCTTACGTATCAACGACTGGATTGGCTGAAAAGAGCTGCTTCTTTACCTATGTCGGGAAATAAGAATGACGTTGAATCTTCAAAAGAGCATACTTTTCACAGTTTAAATAAATTGAGGACAGGAGCACAGAGTTCTGTTGCCTCTGAAAGGACTTCTGTGATTGAATTATCATTTCCCCATACCTTCAGAGCTGTAGTTTCCTTGCACCCTGCTGGTTCCATTGATCCAGATGCTGTTGCATTCTTTTCCACAGACGAGGTATGCCCTTTCCTCCAGTTGATTTGTTTCTTAGTTATGGTTGTCAGTTGTCACGGTATGTTATGAGTTAAGTCTAGCAGACAGCTCAGCACTTTCCATATTCTAATTCTCATTGTTTGCTACAATAACATAGAATAGGGGTTCTGCTAGAGCACTTAATATGCGAGGGCGATAAACCTGAGTAAGCTAAATAGTTGGTGAATGGATTATTTGATCTCTCTTTCACACTCCGAATTTTTCTTTGCCCCGATCTTCATGATCAATATGAACTAATTCAGGTACTAGCAACAGTCATGTTTTTGTTTTGAATCTTGATTACCGTCTGTGATTTTGAGTTTCGCTTATGATTCATGTTCCCTAGACCAACTCACTTGATTCTGGAGTCTACACTTTTGGTATGCTATTGCTTGGAGTGATCTGATCCTTCAACAGTGTCTATTCCTTTCATTTTTGGAATCTGTAACTTGTTGTGGGGGGTTTGTTTACCTTTGTCAGGGCGGCAGCTATATGCATGCCAGGGGTTCTTCCATCCATCACGTTTATAGACACATCACGGTATCGCTTCTGTTATATTACCTGAATTAGGCTGCTGAATAACCAAGACATTGTATCTTTCCAACTGAACCCAACTTTGTTAATCACTTTTTCCAGGAGCATGCCGGCATCGCTTTGCAGCATTTCCTTGAAGTCAAGAGTGAAGCAGCCCTGTACATTCTTTTGGTAAGTTCATAATATCGCTGTTTTCACTCTGACTTTGTCTCTTCATCATTGATCCATATCCACATTCTGAATATCATTTGTCTTCCCCGCCTGCCTGTTTCTTCTCTTCCTGAAGCATTGGATATGCAGTTACCAGACATTATTTTCCAAAGTTTGCAGGTGCCAAATCTCCTCCCTTTCACTTACATGAAATTATGTAAACGATCTCAGATTATGAAATTCTTAAGTTGGTGCATGCAGTACGTGTGGGAAGCTATTGAAACTGGATCGGAAGTCGTCGATGATACTACCTCCAGTTTGTCGTTGGTTTCGACAATTCTTCCCTGCCATGGATTCTCTCTCCGAACCCACATCATCAAACAAGGACCAAAGTTTTGTGATACCGGGAGCTTATCACGTCAGTTGCTACTCGGATGAGTTATAGTTTTTGAGGTTTGCAGATTGTAGGAGGCATAACACAGATGTTAATACCTTATTCAGGCACTGTAATGGATCCATCATCCAAGATGAAGATGAAAAGAGTGTTTTCTATGGCTCTCCTTTTCTTTTAGTTGCAAGTTTGAATGGTGACAGTAGTTGTTGTAAAAGCTATCAAATATGCTCTTATCAACGAGTAGGATCTGACCATAGAACAGTAGACCGCGAAGGTACAGATAATATATTCATTACACAGTTGATAATAAACAAAAGGCATGACCCTTTGTGCATTAGTCACCGCACAATGAGTCAACAACACATTGCATAAGAAAATAGTGAAATACGAAAATTTCATACTGTCGGTTGTAGAATTTACCCTGCAGTTTGAAACTAGAAAATATGTATTACACCTACATCACTGTTATCCGGAAAAAAAGTTATTATACTTTTTTATTAGTATTACGGTATCTCCATTAAAAGTAGAGGTAAGCATTACCCTATTGACAGTTTAATAGATAAATATGCTTCTAATATTTTATTTTTTGAAGATATGATTTTATATATCATAAAGGATAAATTGAAATTTTGAAAAAAAAACTAATTTAATAGAAATGATGAATTTATCATTTTAGCTAAAAATACAGTGTAGCTCTATATTATGATGACTAAAAATATTAACAAATATTTTTTTACGAAAAATTACTACAATTTTATTGATTAAAAAAAGTTATTACATCATCTAGCTTCAATTGATCAATAAGGAAAATAGGGGATGATCTACGCGCAGACAATATAATTATTCCATCTAGCCTTACTGTGAGCCATAATGTGAACTGCCTCATCTACTTCACGACGACAATTTTGTAAAATCACATAATCGAACTATTTCATAAGCCTTCGAATACTCGCCTAAATCATTCAAACAAAGTTCAATCAATCACTCTCCAAGATAACGAAACTATAGTTGTATCGTTTAGCAGCTTGCAGGCCCATCCCACTACGACCACAAAGTTTAGTTTAAACTTAAGAAAATTAAAATTATTGATTTCGATATTTAATCAAGCAAAAAAATCAATCTAACTAGCATAAACGTAGGAAGGGGTAATATTTACACCCACATCGTAGCGTTCATCTGATAAAGGTTGGGTTCAAGATGTAATGTACGTCAAAACAAACAATTTGATTGAGCTGAAGAGCGAAGAGTGGATCCAAACTTTCCACCTTGCAGCCAGTTGTCTAGATTTCGATGGGCACACATGTCTTGTGTCTGGAATTATTATATAGTGGATGGCTCACCCAAAAGGCCAAGTGGCATCACATCTCTGTCGAACTTGTGCTTCCCCATTTCTTTTCCTCCCTCAGATTGATTGAGCCATATAAACATTACATTACATCACTGAAACCCTCTCCCACCTAAGTTTCCTGACCCACACGTGTCTAACTCAGATCAGCATTTCCTGCCGTCACCACTCAACTCAGTCTCCTTTCTTCACTTGTTTTCTTTCTGATTCATTTGGGGTCCATATATTTGGCCACCCACCTCTGCAATTTTGCTGATGCTGCTATCAATTTAATGGTGTCTATCAAACACAGATCTTGGAATATAACATCTCAGGGCCTTGCCTCATAAAGTTTGGTGAATGAGCTTAAAAAATCATCTTAAATTAGTTTTCATGGACTATAAAGTGGCTAGCTTGTAGTATACAGCTTTGTGGACTCGAGTCGGTAGCAAACCATCTCGAGTCCCACCGAAAAGGATCTACCTTTGACGTAAGTTTCTTGCACTTTTTTTATCAAGATCAAACAGAAACAGAAACGGATAGTTGATGAGAATGAACAACAAAGCATCATTCATTGATCATTGTTCTCTTTATCTACATTGCCAAACATCATAAAATTGCCATCAGAAGAAACCCAAAAAGAAGACGTGATACATAGTGATGCAAGAGAAGCAAAAACAAATCAGACCAACACAAACTATCTACAGATAAAAGCTGTCACAGAGCACTAATCAATACAACAAGGTTTTCAGGAGTACCTAGCCTGCTCCTAGCTAGTCTTCTCTCATCGGCCATCTGCAGAAGTGAAAGAATCTGCGAAACCGGTTGGCCTAGCCGGAATACTTCCTTTGCTGTCTCCCAAGTCCACATAGCTCAAGTCTTTTCCTTCCGCCTCTTGCCAACCTTTAACCATCTGGTTTAGTGGGAGACTGTAGTCAATGCCACAGTAGTCTTCAGGATCATCGTCCATGGGCTTCCATTTCTCGACTAGCGGAGCAAGCACATTCACTGCATACCCCATTTCTGGTCTTTGACTAGGATCCCTTGCAGTGCAGTGCCATGCAAGTTCAGCGATCGTTGAGATGCTCTCTAACGTATCTTTGTTCACTTCGAGTTCAGAGTCGATGGCACCCTGAAGCATTTCCTTATCCAAGTATACCTTCCGGAACCATGTAGCTAGATGCTGCTTTTCTTCTGGCCTGTCTTGATCGAGAGCCACTAATCCGGTTAACATCTCGACCAAGACCACCCCAAAACTAAACACATCAACCTTGGTTGTGATTTTCCCCGTCTCTGCAACAATTAACATGGTACCAAGAGTTAATAAAAGTGATTTGGCCATCAAAAGAGACAAACTATATTAAGAAAGAATATTACATTGAAGAATGTATAGATCTTAGTATAGTTTACTTACCAGCATATTCAGGTGCCAAGTATCCAAATGTTCCAGCAAGCTTGGTTACCATGGCATTCTGACCATTGGGGGCAAGTCTTACGAGTCCAAAGTCTGAAACTTTGGCTCTGAAATCATCACCAAGTAAGATGTTTGAAGATTTGAGGTCCCTGTGTATGAAGCTCTGATGAGCAAGAGTATGTAGATACTCCATTCCTCTAGCAACGTCCAGGGCGATATTAAGCCTCCTTTTCCAAGAAAGTGGCTCCAACTGAAACCTCTTCCAATGGAAAAGATGTCTGCTGAGAGCTCCTTGAGGCATATACTCATACACAAGGATTCTTTCACTGCCTTCAAAGCAGTAGCCAGTTAGCGATACTAAATGTCGGTGTCTGACCTTGGAAAGAACTGCAATCTCTGACTGGAACTCATCCACGGCTTTACTTCCAACAACACCGGACTCCATTCTCTTCACAGCTATAGTGGTTCCATCTTCAAGTTCTCCCTTATAAACAACTCCAAACCCACCACGGCCTAGCTCGTTTTCCGAGGAAAAATTTCTCGTTACATTTCGAAGAACTTGAACTGATATGACGAGGTTCCCTGCTTCAATGGTAGCATGAGACTCTCCAAGTCCACCAATAGCTCCTCTGGTGGAAGAGGGTCCAGCAGCATTGTTGGCAACAGCAATCTTGACTGAGTTGTCCAAGTCAGATGGATCTCTTGGATGAATGACTAGGGAACTCGTACCCTGGGACGTACCTCCATTCCTCTTCTTGTAACAATAGAGGAATAGTGGGATAGCTAGCATGGCCACAACAGCTACACTTATGACCGGAGCCAAAACCGCAACAAGAACGGACCTTTTAGGACCATTTCTCTCAGGAGAAGCTCCATTATTACCAGAGGGCGGACCTCCATTGCCCTTGGGAGAGGATGGGGTGCTTCCTGGAGGACTGTTTCCACCACCTGTTGTCAACAAAGGGTTCCCTGTTGTGACAAAATGGACCTTGGTAGAGAAGTTAGGCAATGGAGGTGAAATATTGTTGCTACTAAGATCCACGGTGTTCAGAGATGGTAAGCTTGTCCAATTTGCTGGTACTGTACCTGTTATATTGTTACTTTCCAGTCTGATTATAGACAGAGAAGTAAGCTTACCAACTGAAGGACTTAAAGTTCCACTGAGATTGTAATTAGGCAAAACAATAGAATCAACTTTCCCACTGGGATCACAACGAACACCTAGCCATGATGAACATGGATCATTACTAGTCCATGAAGACACCAGCCTGGAAGGGTAATTCAACCCGGCAAGGAACTCTATCAGTGACATAACTTCAGCAGCGCATGGAACTCCCGCGGTAGACTGGCAAAATGCATTCATAGTCAATGAAACTTTAGCAGCTTTGAACTTTGGAATCGGCCCCATTAACTGATTATTGCTGAGATCCAAATTCTGCAAGGGCAAATCTGCTAAGCTTGCAGGAACCAACCCAACAAGTTTATTACCATTGAGATTGAGATCCCTCAACCCAGTCAAATTACCAATGCTCTCAGGGATTGCACCTGTGAACTGGTTTCCATGAAGCCATAGAACAGTAGCAGATTCCATCATTGCTACCACATCGATCGAACCGGTGAATCCACCGCCTTCCTGGTTATTCAACCACAGCCTTTGCAGAGCAGTGTTGTCCTTGAAGCTTGCAGGTAGCTCACCAGACAGACTGTTGCGCGAAAGCAACAAGTTTTGCAAGGACACAAAGCTCCCCAGGAAATCAGGCAACGGGCCCACCAAATTGCAACTCATACAAGAAAGATTAGTCAACTGTGCAGAACTTTGCAAACCCTTGGGGAAAGACCACCCAGTAGTGGTATTAAAATTGTTGCTATCCAATGCCAAGACTTCCAAACTATCCAGACCATCAAAGAAATCCATTGGAATTGAATCGAACATGTTGTAATCCAAGAAAGCATACCTCAACTTAGACAAGCCGTTGAAAGATGGCAAAGAACCACTAAATTGGTTCCTCTGAAGCCCCAGATTTTCAAGCATGGCAAGCTTGTTGAAGTCCTTAGGCAAAGTTCCCTTCAAGCTCATGTTCTGAACTTGAATCTGGGAGATTCTTGAACCGTGGCAGAAGACGTGCTTCCATGACTGGCCACAAGGATCGTCGCCAGCTGTGGGCCATTCCAAGAGCTCTGGATTATCCAACCCATCTCTGAATTCCTTCAGAACAGCGAAATCCCCGGGGTCTGTAGCGCTGAAGACCACTTTAACGAAGCAGAATAAAAACAAGAAGAAGGGTATCAAGATTTTCAGACGGTAACTCCCCATTGCACAGATCTTGTAAAGCTAGGCATCCACTTCATGAATCAACATTTGCATCATATTCTGGACAAAACCAGTGTGCTAGTTACCTTCCAAGTTCCTACATCAAAACTGCCAGAGAACCCAAAAAAAGAAGGTCAGCATTTGGAAAGCAACAGAAGCACAAATCAAGAAAGGTTAAAGATTTACGCATCAAAGAAAGAAGCTAGCGGTATGGAGCTAAAACATTCCAACTAAAGGGGAAAACCCAGAAAAGGGGAAGTCAAAATTGTAGCCCAAGATAGGAAAAGCTTGAACCTTTAGGTGTAGAGAATTGAGGTTGTTTCTTCAGTTGTACAATCCTGGGAAGAGGAGTATTTTTAGCTTAGCAATAGCATCATCCACACACAGCCGCAGCAGCCACACTGGCTTTACTTCAGCTGTCTGTCTCTTTTTATTTTATTTTTTAACCTTTTTATGGCAATCAATTGAACACATTTACACTGTTAATAAATGATATTCCGGGTTTCCTCCACGCCCTTATTTTTAGGAAAATTTATAACTAGTTTTTCTGTACCTGTCTACATCTTTTCTCAGACAAGGGGAAGAGTAATGGATTGAATGAGTTTAATTAAATAAATCATCAGCTGGTTCATTGGTTGAGATAATGAGATTAGCTGCGTCGCATTAACATGTTTGGTTAATTACATACGTAATTAATATTATTCGAGGTTGAATTTTGTACCCCAAGGTAAATTATCAGATAAAGTAAGTTGTAGTTTAACGAGGTGGTGGTGACTGGTGGTTGAGAAGTAAAGTGACCACGTCTTGTCCTTTGATCACAGACGCCGGAGCCCACTGCCATGCAGCCACCACTCACTCACCCACCAAATGAGACGGTTATTCGGGTATCCGACTAATCGATGGTTAGATTCGAATTTATTTTTGTCAAAGTTAACCTTATGAGGTAATTTGGAGCCGGTCATATCATTTTATAGTTGAATTCGAGATATGGTATCCGACTCTTGGAGGGGAGGGGCACCGACGACCACCAGCATGTTACTCTACTTGGTAGATTTTGTGAACTCCGCACCATAAATTAGAAGATTAAGCTTATTCATATCTATAGAGTAACCAACGATGTAACTGACTTTCTTGCTCATTTGTGTCACTTTTACAACGTTAGCATCTACAACTTAACTATTTTCCCTATCGATCTAACTAACTGAATCCTCCATGACTAGTTGTATATTTCTAGATGTTTGTTGTAGTAAAATAAATATTACACGAGTATCTGTTCATAAAGTATATTTGATTCGAATATAATATTTCTAAGTTACTAACACACCGTTTTATTACCAGAATAACTCCATTCAATCACTTAACATCACATATTTTTAAATATATACTGGGTGTGATCCAAATTTAACATAAAATTTATTCCGTCATATACTATGATACTCATTTTTGTATTAAATTTTATTTTAACATTGAAAAGTATCGTTATGGTCTGTAATTTTTTCGTCTGTCGTTTGTAATAAAAAAATATGCGTGGAATTTC
This sequence comes from Linum usitatissimum, assembly GCA_030674075.2. Classification (NCBI taxonomy): domain Eukaryota; kingdom Viridiplantae; phylum Streptophyta; class Magnoliopsida; order Malpighiales; family Linaceae; genus Linum; species Linum usitatissimum. The sequence goes on from JAUJYP020000039.1 coordinate 2,765,169, forward strand.
CTAAGGTGAGGAATGGAGGAAAATCACTTGGTTACGGGAACTCTAATTTCAGAGAACATGTTGGAATAATCAATTGATTAACGTGAGGTGGGGAAATGGTTTGATTGATTAACATGTTACTTCATCAGTTTTAGATCTTAAATCATAATTCAATGTCGAGTAACCCTACTCACGTAAAGTCAACCCCCTGTTTTTAATTTGTGTCTATGACTCACTTCCTAATTAACCAAAATTAAACTACTGATTTTAATTCTACGGCTATAAAATATCACACGGTATAAACTATTTCTAGTGTAAAATATACCGGATATATTATTTGCATTTGACATTTGATCAATTAATCATTGATGTTTTTCTAAATTGATACTAGATGTCATATATATGCGTGTATCTTTGATATAATATCGGTTAATTTGTTCTCTATTAATTTATCGTGAAGTTAGATGACAAAAAAGATCTTTATAAAGTAGGATGATGATAGTATTGTTGATTAGAATAAATTTTGAGAATTGATTAAGTAATTCAAATTTTAAATGTTATGAAGATGAACTATGGATCTCTTTACCGTGTGAATTGTATATGCAAATACATATATATTGAAAACTATATGAATAAGAAATATCTCATCTTTAATTAGCTTAAAAGTGCTTAATTATCAAGGATAAATTAGTCATATAAAGAAAGGTTTCATGAAAAAAAATTATGAACTAACGTTGTTTTGGTGATAAAATTTGAACATTAGTTCATAGTTATAATTATTAAACGTATATATTATAGACATTTATCATAATAATTATACATATTTTCAGTAGGTCCAAATCATTAATCAGATCAAATCAAACTAACTAAATTAAGTCGAATCATTCTTCATTATTTCTCAAATTTTATGACGGTGGACATCTTCATAACATCATTAGAACTAAGTTTTCTTACGATATAATAAGTTAACTATGAAAAGAGTTCAAAAAATTATACATAAATTAAAAGAAGCCATAAATAAATAAATATATATATATATATATAAATTCACGCATTCTCACCTACTACCGCTGTCACTCACAATAGTGTCCAAATATGTCCTTACCTTGTTTTGTTTCCTTCCAATATATAATTATGGGGTGGATTAATTATTGGAGCTATTTAATTTGGATAAATTAAGCTTTACATATAGTTTATGACTTTATTCCACGCACTCATTGAAGCAAATATTTGTAGCAAACTTTCCTAATGTCCCGCAATTTTTTTGTCAAACTTTTCATTGATTGCATGCATTATCATATAAAACTATATATAGATTTTTGTTTCTAATTGACTAATTGTGAGAATACATATAGTGATGGATTGTTTGATATGAAATAGATTCAATCATGTTTATACTAACTTTATATTTGAAATTGTGGAGGTTTCGGTGTATTAGTGTCATGGTACATTTAATACTAAAATCCTAAATCTTAAACCCTAAACCCTAAACACCTCACATGCAATCCTAAACCCTAAAGGATAATATTAAACTCCTAAACGCTAAATTCTAACCCTTAAACATTTGATCATAAAACCAGATCCTTAATCGTACTCCAAACTCTGACTTTTGACTATAAATCTAAATTAACCAATCATAAAGCTTTTAATTAGACCCTAAACACTTACCACTATATCCTAAACCCTAAAAACTTATCACTACGTCCTAAACTCTAAACACTAAAAAGAAACCTCAAAACTCATAATTTTAAACAAAAATATGATAAAATATACCATATACACTAATCACCGGAATCTTTTTCCTACTTTGAAATGTCAATATCAGTTTACTCATTTTTATTTGAATAATATCTTCCGTCCTTTATTAAAAAAACAGTACTGTTAGTTTACTCCAAAGATGATGTTCAATTTCTATTTTTTAATATCCATATAGTTTTCAATTTCATTTGTTTTTTATTATGAAAATTATTTATTAGTATCCAACTTTGAACAAATAATCTTTTTTACGTTTGAAATATTCTCAAATGTTATTTAATAGGTAATTTCAATGGTGCAATTAGGATGGTATAATTAGTTCCAATTCCATCCGGAAGTGAAATTTTTTAATTCCACTATTTCATTGTTGATTGTTTTTAATTCGAGCGTAATTGAATAATAATTGAAATTCCGTCAAAATGAGATGGTCTTCGTTTCAACTTTCAATATGGAATTGAGCATAGATAATAATTGTAAATTCATATATTAATACGAAGTCATAATAATTTTCAAACACCGTCAAAATATTGGCATTTGGAATATCATCTCTCTATATATATAATCCACACATTTCAATTTCAATATCGAAACGGCATGTAATTGTCAAACATCCCCTACTAAAAATCGTGAAGTATATTATTGATTTAAACGTTTAATTTATCATAAAATTGCATAAGCGTTAATAAAAGGAATATTTACTCAATTTTTTTAATGAAGGAACCGTAGCGATCATCTTATTGTATATGGCGGTGGAATTAAGGATTTTGATTTGAGCCTTCAAATCGTTGATGGGAGACAGAAAGGTTCCCCAAATCTGATGAGGGGTCAAACTTGAAAGTCGACTAATGGGGGATCCACTTTTACTTTCCAACTCATTCCTTAATTATGTCTAAATTCCTTAATATATTAATTAAGTATTATTATTATTATTATTATATTTTAATGGGTCCTATCTATTATCCCTACCAAGAAAACAATTAAGTCGGTGCTTAATTTACCCTTAATCCACCCTCTTATTTACATGGGTCAAGTAGTTTGACCTTAGCTGACCTCTATGAATATAAATATGGGGAGAGCTTTTGTACCTGGAGCTAGATAACGTATTTTAATTAACTGAAGTTATATAAATTAAATACATATATGATAACTCCTCTAAATATTAAATCTGCACATTTTGATCATTAAAGTTCTTAATTTCGGCCGTTTTTTGCTTTGTTCCGTTAACTTATTAATTTAATTGTGATCTGTTTGGTTGGTGTACTAAAATTCAATTTTATTTCTTCTTCCTTATCTCAAACGAACAAGGTGTTTTTCTTCTCTCTCTCCCTCACAGGAACATCATTCACCAAAGTTTTTCGTTTTATCTCCCTCACCAGAACCTCAAACCCGACTTTTCTCTCCCGTATAACTCATTATTTCATCTTTGAATGGAAACTCAGCAATTCCATTAAGAGGTGCGTCTTATCGAGATTCATTGAATCAATTAATCCGGACGTCCTATCGAGATTCAATTTCGATAATGAATTCTCATTTACTGTGATTAATCTTGATTACAACTTTATATGATAAAGTAATTTATATTCCATGATGAAGCACATTACCAATATCAGTGTTAAAACAAGTTGTGTCTTTTTTACCACCTATACCTACCTAACGTTACTAAGAGTCCAGGTCCGTTAAGTTGGGTATTTATGGATTGGTTGCTCAGTTGATCGTACCCCATAGACTTCAATGGTTTCCAAGCCTCCGGGATCGTTAAATGAGTACAGTTCATAATATTACTATGAAATATAATAAACCCTTCACCGATCCAAAATGCCTTATTACCATGTACGCTACAAGAAATCTGTTACATGTATAATATTTCTTCTGATTCTGGAAATTTTATAAATTTTGCATTCATCGTTGGAATTGTTTGATTTTTTCTGATTCTCGCTCCAGTTGCTGTTTTTCTTGAAATTTAATTTTTCTCCTTTTTCTCAAAGTTGCCCCCTCTACAGTTCTGCTCCTTATTTGCTAATTTGTCTCCTTTGATGTCGACCTTGGATTGAAAAGTTTGTTCGAGTTGTTGGTTGGTAAACCGACTCAATCTCTGCTCGTGAGCTACAAGTGATCCCATAAGCTTTGTCATGTAATTTTCCGAGATCTTTGGTTTCTTCTATGACAGCGACGACGTGCTCGAACTTCAGTGTTAGGCTTTGGAGGATCCTTTCCACGATCTTCTTCTCGTCGATAATCTCTCCAGTGACTTTGATCTGGTTCACTATCTCTGCAACACGAGAATGAAAGTCTTTGATGCTTTCGCCTTCCTTCATCGCAAGGTTGTCCAATTGACGTCATAGATTTTGGCGTTTTATGGAGATTGCCTTCTCGGAACCTTGAAATTCGTTCTTCAGGACTTCCCAAACTTCTTTGGCTGATGTGGAGATTGCCTTTTTCCAGTCGATGTGGAGTCGTCCTCTTGTGGTGATTGTTCTCGAACAATATCCCACAAGTCTTGCGAAATGAAGATAGTCTCCATTTGTGCCTTCCAATATTCGTACAATTCTCCATCAAAAATTGGGATTTGATTTGGAGAGTTGGCGAACATGGAACTTGACGATGGTGCTGCCATAGGATTTTGAGCAGTTTTTTTTGTAGAGGTTTTGAGAGGGTTTGTGAGGGTGAATTATAATATGGTTATCAAAATACTAAAGTGTAACTTTTCTGATATGGATGATCAGTTATTAAAACCAGAACCACAGAGCATACTCAGTGTAATTTTAGCTCTGATACCAAATTTGTTGGGGCGCTACCGCAAATATAGCAGAATTTATGATAAAAAAGATAATATTTTGATAACTCACTTAATTGATCATTCAATTTTGTGAATATTACAATTTAATCATTTGACCAATTCCCTCGCCTCAATATTTACTTTTTACTTATCTTTGCTCACTTTTACTTTTACTTACAATTTGTTTTTCAGATTATCATCATCATCATCCTTGTGCGGCAGCCATCATGGAAGAAGGAAAAAATTACGGGAGCAACACAATTATGGGAGAAGGTGATTGTAGCAAGAGTAACATTATTATTATGATGGCGTATTTTAGTTATTAGGTAAAATGTTGAGATATAAAATTTGGAAAACAATAAAGCGAAATATCAAACAAGCCTTAATTAAGATGATTTAGAGAAAACGGTGTTAAGTTTGTTTCGTTAATGATTTCGTTTTTAAAAGATTGAATGCTTAAACTGTACGATAATCTTAAACTTAATGATACTAAATAAAACACTAAAATATTAATTTTAAGGGCCAATAATAATACACAATGTGTCAAAGTACTAATACCTCCAAAATACCAAAACTTTATAATATCCCTCTCTAATTTTGCATATTCAAATCAAACCAATATCGATGTCGATAATCTTCGCGATCACTTGACTAAAACAGTCTTCAAATCACTAATTCGAATTTATTATGTCCTTTAATTGTAGGTTGGTGTCCAATAATATATCTGATATGAAAATCATTTTATACAAAATGAAACAAATTGGAAATAACTTATTTTGAAGAAGAACAAAATGCCAACACCCCACTTTTTCATTTTCAATGGCCAACTCTCAAATAATAATAAGTTTTCAATTACAATTCTCATTTTTTATAATCAAAAAATTTTTCGATGGACACCATATTTAGTAATGTTATCATTAGAAAAACTTCAGATTTGTCGGCCTTCAGCTCAACTGAAATCGATGATGACATCACCACATGGGCCGAAATAATTACACATTTCAGACTTCAAACTCAAGATCTTTAAAAACAAAACCAGACACTACAACCACTCAAACCAAAAATACTTAAGTTTCGAGATTATGCTTTGGCCACATGATACAAATGGATATGCAAAAGCAAGATTTAGGTTATAAATAGCTGTATAATTCATCACATGGATATGCATATGCTTCATTAATTAATCAGACTCTTATTTGTTAGTGTTGATGAAGCTGATCATCCACGAGCCAGAATGTGGGAGGTTAATGAAAGCGAGTAATGAGGCTGCCTACAAGTGGGCGGAATCATTATGCAGAAGAACCGAAAAGTAAATAAATAGACTTGTGCAGGTGTATATAACTCATGTGGATGGTCTATCTTAACTTCAGTGATTACTTCAATTGCTTCTTCTTCAAGGATGAGAATTGTTTCAACATGAGTAACTCCTCAACCAGGAGTTCCGCCAGAGGAAGCGGGGGCAGCGGTAGATGCTGAATCTTTATGTCCATCTTGTTGCGATAGACATGAACAAGAACAGATAACTTGCCCAGATCTCATGGCTATAAATGACTGAAAAAATCTAAAAGTAAAATATTGTACTAACTGCGATTACGGGTTTGAATAGGGCGCTCATACATTTCAACTGTCAAATCACACTTAAAACCCATGATGATTAATTAAATATCGGATATATATGGACATGTACTCTTCCGACACGAAGTACTCACACATCGCTACGAATGTCTCAACAGGTAACAAATTTTGACCATAACATAATTAGGTGGATTCACGAAATCATAACTCATCGTCCATTAATGTATGTAATTAATGATACAGGTAGTTCATTGCCACCTTAGATATAAGGTCCAATTGCACAAAAATGTAGAAGCACAATTGTTCACAAGTTCGATTCATTATAATGAGAGTTAAAAAAATTTAGCCGCTAAAGAATCTTAATCATCTTATCTTCATCTTTTTATCCCGACTTTTTTCGACTCTGATTGTTTCTATCAGTTATTAGGTTTTGTTCTCTACCCTCGAGTAGGGTTTTGTTTTCTACCATCGAGTAGGGTTTTTTAAACTTCTTCTTCTATGATGGCAGCTCTGCTTTCCCGACGACCCTCCACAATCCAGTCAATAAAACGTAAGGAAGTCTACGGTCAGAAATCGTTGAAATCAAGGAAGAGTGGAGGCCTGATCCAACAACCATGGTACAAGCGGGTCAGCTAGAGGCGAGCCGCCCAACTATGTGAGGATTTTCGGATCCATGAAGTCTCCGACAACTATCATCGCAAGGGATCAAGAAGCCGGCTACCCCTTTGTTGCTTAGTTGTTTTTTATTTCTCTGCTATTTTCATTGTAGTGGTGATTTATTTTCATGTTTTGCTTGTGTCGATTGTGTTATGTTATATTATGCAATCGGAGGTAGTGCGCTAATCGAGTGTCGTTGTCTTCTTTCATCAAGTCTAGAGCCGATGTTGGTCGAAAAAATTAAATATACAAAACAAAATAGCTACAATAGTCACCTACTTTTCCCTTACAACCTATCTTAAAAAACGCCTCCCATTAACACCAATATCATACTCACTTTTATATATTTTCTCCATCGATTACTAATAATAATAAAAATATTGGATTCATTATTTGGCAGAATGAGTCTCATAATCGAAGAGTCAGCAAGTAACAGATTGATAGAGAGATCTAGAGCCAAAATAGTTGTCGGGTGATATCGATGGTGCTGAAAATTATTGAATGGGTTATGTTTCCCCTTTGTTTGTTGCTCGTTGGTTCAATAATTCCAATCGTCTTATTACATGTGAAAATAATAGCATAATACTTTGAAGAGGACAATTTTTTTGGCACCACACTGTTAAGAAGGTGCCACTGCCAGACAATCATTGATACATAATGCAAATTATTTTCATTTTCCAACTAATTAATACAAATAATTTTGAGGAAAATCCACCTTTGGTTTGTACTTATATATATATATATTTTAAGTAAATATTGATAGATGATCAATGATTCAGATTTAGTGGTGTATTAGGTTTAAGCTAAGCAATCATATATATATGGTCATTTGTAACCACATTTTTGGAATTTGTACATAATCAGTAGACTTAGTACCACTTGAGATAGAGTACCGCAATCAATCGACACCTTAATCAGATAACTTTTCGAGCAAGACATTGTCGTATGAAATGTTGAAAATACTAAGAGTTTAAGTTGTGTATAGTTATGGTTACCTACTATATTGCTAGCAATAATTTGTCTATTACCTTAAAAAATGATTAGCATAATTTAGTACGGTCGGACACACTAAATCAAAACTATAGAATTTGAAAAGTATGAAATCTAGTATTTTTAAAAAATGGTATTCGCATTATAAAATATATGCTACTTTGTATATTTTTGAATGTCTATACTAAAAAAAGAGCTGAAACATATTGATTTATCATTTATATTTTTCGAGAGGATAAATAACTAGACACATAATATATTCTAAACGTGTCGGGCATTTTTATAGAAATACTTTATCCCATATTTTTTAAATTTATTATTTTAACTAGAGTGTTTATCGTCAATAACGAAAATTTATTCTTCCCTCACAGGTACTAGCACAAACCACGAAGAAGCAAAAACAGTTGGTTGGCCATAAAGACTTTTTCCTATTTATTTGCTGCTTATTATCACTCACTCAGCCACAAATAGATACGATACGGGCCCAACAATTGTGGCCCAAACATTTAATGAGTTCATTACTAACCAAATGTTTAAAGGACCCAGCCCAGTCAAGCAAACCCGCAGGCCCGACATAGTTGGTTGTTCGTGGCGCACCGCCTCGCACCGCTTAAACCCATGATTCCTCACCGGGACTAAACCATATAAATATGGAAAACCCTAATTATCTAGAGTTTCCGTTCCCCTTCCCCGCTTCCGCAACCAGTTTCCCTTTGAACTGATTCAGAGAGCAAGGTCACCATGGTTAGTCCCCGAGCCTGCGATTTCATCGCCCATTTCCTTGATTTTAATCTATGGTTACTCACGAAGATGATGGTACAATTGGAGTTATCTGACGAGTTTTTTGCGCTGTGTGATTTATCAGGCTCAAGGGGATTATATCGAGCTCCATAGGAAGAGGAATGGCTACCGTTTCGACCACTTCGAGCGGAAGCGTAAGAGGCAGGCGCGTGAGGTTCACAAGCACTCCAAAACAGCCCAAACGGCTCTGGGTATCAAGGGCAAGCGGATTGCCAAGCAGAACTACAAAGATAAGGCTCAAATGAAAAAGACGTAAGTTGTTGTTTATTTCTAGTGTGAAGGGGATTCGTGAGCTGCTCCTGAATACTTAGGTAGTTGTAATTAATCTGTCGTGGAACATTTGGAGGCAATGGTTGTTTAGGGCACTGTAATTAGCTGATTGCTTTGTTTTTTCTCACTAGGGAGAACCAAATTTTTTGAAATTACAGAGTTCTGAGAATCGTTCTCTGATTTGACAGTCAAATGAATCAGTGATGGCCGTCATTGACGTGTAATTAGATAGACTTGGACTGGCTGCTTGAGTATGAACTGCTTTATGATTATAATCTTCCATGTTCAACTGAGCAGGCTTCAATTCTTGGCATATATCCAACCGTTTTACCGCATGTTGGAGTGTTGGTTCTCTAAGTTCGCTTCTGGCATGTTGGTTTGGTGTGTTGGTGCACTTAAATGCTCGTGGCTGATTTTGTTGGTTTCTTCAATAGAATGAGAATGCACGAGGAGTCATCAGCTAGGCGCAAGGCAGATGATGAGGTTGAAGAAGGAGCTGTTCCTGCATATCTGCTGGATCGTGATCCCACAACGCGTGCTAAGGTAAGGGGGGTTTGCGCACCATCTTTCATGTAAAGCTGCATGTTTTGGGGATTGTGGCAATTATATCATATGATATATCTTTTGTGTTTTTGGCTTACTTAGGTTCTTAGCAACACCATCAAACAAAAGAGGAAAGAGAAGGCAGGGAAATGGGAGGTTCCTCTGCCTAAGGTAAAGCTCTCACTTACGAATCATGTTTGGTTGTTGATGTTTTGTCCGTTGTCCACTTGTACGATTTTCTAAAGTAGATGCTGTTCCTGCTCTTCAGGTTAGGCCCGTTGCTGAGGATGAAATGTTCAAAGTTATAAGATCTGGCAAACGAAAGAGTGAGTGACTCACTTTAACAGACTGTGTTGCTATAAATCACTTGTGTGATAAAAATAGCGCCAAGTAGTTAAGTTTGTGTGTCCAGTATTCTGAGATTGCTGTGCTTGTTTTCTCAATTGCAGCCAAACAATGGAAAAGAATGGTGACAAAGGCAACGTTCGTGGGACCTGGTTTCACAAGAAAACCTCCAAAGTATGAGCGTTTCATTCGCCCATCAGGGTTGCGATTAACCAAGGCTCATGTGACCCACCCCGAACTCAAATGCACTTTCAATCTCGAGATCATCGGAGTGAAGAAAAACCCTAATGGCGCGATGTACACATCTCTCGGCGTCATGACCAAGGGAACAATCATCGAGGTAATCTCCCTTTTCTTTTACATGTGTTTTCGACGTCCTATACGACCGATCCTTGCCAGTCTTCTGAAGTTCTGTTGCTGTGAACTACAGGTGAATGTCAGCGAATTAGGTCTTGTCACACCAGGTGGCAAAGTCGTTTGGGGAAAGTACGCACAAGTGACGAATAATCCGGAGAACGATGGCTGTCTAAATGCAGTTCTGTTGGTGTAAGAGTGATAAGATACGCAAACGTACCCAACAAATGCATATTAGCAGTTGTAAACAGAGTCCTTTCTTTTGCTATGACTAGTCGTTAAGACACCAATGCCTCAGTTTTGTTTTTGTCATTTCAATTAATAGATTAATCTTTTGCCCATTAGTTTTTGGATTGGGCCCTTGTATCGAGTGTGCAGACGTTTCCCAGTTTAGATGCATTGTTATTAAATGGTTCATACCGTGTTTGACGGTGGAATTGAAAAACAAACGATTAGCGTTGTGTAAGGTTCATTTGTCTTGGCATATATCCAATGCAAATTTACAGAGTATCAACGAAACAAACAGTCATTGGCTTCTTGTAATTACGCTTCTTCCCTTTCCGCGAACATTCAATCGTCTATTGACTCTTACGGCTAGACTTGAATTTAGTTGAGCAGCAGGCCAATGCTGAACTATAAAATGGTTGCAAAGAGGGGCTGAAGTTATTTGACCGCAACTAAAAATATCGGAAATGTGGTATTTCCATTATAAAATATCACATTAAATAACTCGTCAAATAAGATAGTTTTTACATCATAATAACTCATCATTTCATCCCAGCATATCACATATTCACAATACTTCATGATCCGTAAGTCAAAGTCAATAGTTTGTTTAGAGTGTTTTAGGAGTTGAAGATACATGTGTTTTTGCATGTTAGACTTGTGTTGTTAGGACGTGTCAGTCAGTTTTTTCATGGTTTTCAAATCTAACGATATATATTTCTAACGTTTAAATGACAACAAATTGTAGTCGATTAAATTGTAATTATGAGTAAAAGTTTCAAGTCGGAAAAGATAACAGTGCAAGAGGTATGAATCCTTAAACAAAAAAGTGATACTAGATCTACTCTCCTAAGTTGATCGTCTCATCAAACATAATTTTACCAAAGGCTACCGCACGAGAATGATGTCGAACGTACGACACAAAATAATTTCTTCAGGATCGCATGTCGTAATAGAAATACGTGTTATTAGTCACGTACTAAGAAGACAATTGTCTCCATTGCAGTGTAAAGGCAGGTTCCGGGCCCAGAATGACAGTAACAATACAGATATACATAACTAATATTTGGTAAAGTGATCCAGGTGATATTTATGTCGTCGGTAGACACGTCGTTGTTGTGTTCTTCTTCAGCGTGCTTTGTGGTCTAGAGGAAAGAACAAGAGCAAGGTTTTGGACTTTAGCTTCGTATGGCACAAATTTATCTCAATCAGTGAGCTTTGGGATTATCTTTCTATGGTGACGACAATGCACAAGAAGATTAGTATCCTTATTACCGACATCAATTAATGTTCAATTTACATGGACCAGTGTCCAGTGTAAGGTTAAATGAGCTTTTTAGATAACTATAGATTGCAATCGTTATCCATCAAATTGCTATCTATTCTCTACCAAGATAGTTGTGCTCTAAGTTTTACCTAATATACCTACATCGGCAGGATGAGCAAGAACTAAGTGGGCTCGTCATTTTCCAGGCTTCTTAACAAGTTGGTTTATCTCGTGCACGACACAAGTAAGATAATGAGTTGTGCGATTGTCTTCTTTATAAACATGGATAAAGTTGATTTGTTACGACTGTTGCATCAACTTATAAATCTCGTTCACAACAACAGAGTTCTGGTGAACCCCTCCTCCTCTCGGCGTATCAAATCAACTGCACAACGAGAGTCGAGTTGTACTTGTACTCTTTGACAACTTTTCGCCCAAGCTATTTTTTAGGCAAATCACAATCACACGATGTCATAAGTAGTAAGAACAGGACCAACGCTATCACGAATCAAGCCTCCTGCAATTGCCTCACCCGTCTTCGGATTAACTAAACAATCTATGTTGAGAGACACCCACTCGGGAGGAGCGGGTTTCCAGGAGATGCTCTTCTCCATCCGCATGGGCCGACCAGGCTTAGAAGCCAAGTCTCTGGTCTATGCGTCCTCCACCTTGAACATCCATCCACATATCCGATGTAACAATAGCTCGTGAGAGGTGCTAAACTGCCGAAAGACGACTTCATTCTTAGCTCTCCAAAGGAGCATACCATGTAATCCCAAGCATAAGACCGGTATCCAGTGTCCACGACCTTCAAAATGTTATCCAAAACATGAATGGTGTCTTTAAAAAAGCTCGATATATGTATAAAATCAATGCTTTCATAAAGTTTGTCATTAATATAAAATCAATGCATATAAATCTCCAAGTCATTTTCCTAAGAAGGATATAGAAGGTTTAACAAGCAAGTAAACAAACAATTAGAGAGCCTACTAGACGTCAAAATTGGCGAGTGCTCACTAGCCGTTAAAAACTAAGAGCTTCACAATTTCAGACCGTCCACGTGTCCTCTCCCGTCGACCAACAATGCAAATTCCCGTACGTTACCCGACCCGACAGCATATTTCCTCCCCCATCGCGAATATTCATTTCCCTGGAGATCCTCTCCACCCAATCCCTGATTCCCACCTGTCACTCATCACGCGCCAAAAATCTATCTGGCCCCACATTTTCCTACGTGTCAATCCACGTGTTCGGTTCCTGAATATTGGGGAAAATTACAAAATTGACTGTTCAATAAAAGAAGAAGAAACAACTCATCTTCAGAGAACTATCCTTCTTCGTCCTCGCTTGTACCGTCCTCACCAAGCCAATCCCTAATTCCACTGAACCGAAGAATTCTCATTCTCTACCTCAATTTCGTCATGAATAACGAAATGAGACCGCCCTTCACGATTCGTTCCTCCTCTTCCTCGTCGTCGACGGACGCATTTTCTTTCATCTCCAAAGGATGGCGGGAGGTCCGGGACTCGGCGGACGCGGATCTCCAGCTGATGCGGGCGAGGGCCAAATCGTTCAAGAACCTGGCGTCTTCCTTCGACCGGGAGCTGGAGAACTTCTTCAGTTCCGCTGCCACGCCGTCGGAGAGCGATTTCGTGAAGAGGATTCAGCCCAAGTTAACGGAGTTTCGGAGGGTGTACTCGGCTCCGGAGATTAGCAAGAAGGTCCTGGAGAAGTGGGGACCTACGAAGGCGAAGCTAGGGATTGATTTGTCGAGCATAAGGAATGCTTTAGTGTCCGAGGTGGAAGGGTATGATGGTGATGTGGGCAGGAGTGTCGAGTTTGATAGGGTGTGGAGAGGTAGGAGGAGGCTCAAGTTTAATGAGTTCTGGGGCGAATGGAAAGTTGAGGGGGAAGGGAGTCAGATTGAGGAGTGGAAACCGATTCGTGATTTGAAGAGGCGGTTTAAGGAGCTGGAGAAGAAGAGTGAATTGGGGGAGATTATTGAGGGTTTTAAGAATAGTGAGATTGTGGAGAAGGTCAAGTCCAGCTTGGTATGTTAACTTAATCCTTCTTTACTTATCTCGTTCACTTCTGAATGCCTGTTTTCACAGTTGCTTTACGTTATATATATGATTGTAGAGTTGTTAGTTCGATTGCTTTGAGAATTCAGGGCGTATAGTTGAATTGGGTATTGCCAATTTTGGTAGGAGGTTGTAGAATTTCTAAAACTATATGTACCAATACAGTTGAGGGATTGTATTTGTTTAGCCATTGGTGATTAAGTTGATATGCAAGAAGTTGGAACGCATTAGTTTGTGTTGTGCAATTTCCTTGTTGTCTGTGTGTGGTTTATCAGGGCTGCATATCTTGCGAGGGCAGTGTTATGTTTTGAGCTCTCATATACATTTTACCTGCTCTTTTTTGTAGAAATCAATTTGCAAGGATCCTCAAGAATCACAGGTTAGATGTCTGATCCTTAATCTTACACCTCAACAGTAACCTAATATATGACTACCGGGCATTCGAAACTGCCTGTAATTTGGTGGGGAGATTTTATCACATGCGAATATGTGATGCCGGTTGATAGCTTTCCAGATTCTTCGTTGTCGCATAAGATGAATTGCATGTCTAATGAAATGGTTAATGACCTTGAGCTTGTAAGGCCGAAGTTAGACATTCAGATGGTAACACAAACATGGGGTCATAAAAAAGTCCATGGACTATCATTAACAAAGAAATAGATTACAGCAGCACTAATCTTCCATTGGTGATAAAAAAATTTCTACCTCTAAGGAATGTCTTAAATTCCTTAGGTTGGTTACTTGCTTCTTGAAATGATGACTATTAATATTATGCATTACATATTCCGATCCTTAACCTACTCAGGTGTTGCTACCTACTGTAGCTAGAGACTATTTATACTACAATGGAACTGAAGATGTATCGACCTAACTGTTTATCTGGCTTTGCTCGGTGTAGGAAGTACCCCCACTTGATGTACCAGAACTATTGGCAAGTTTGGTAAAACAATCTGGGCCTTTTCTGGATCAGCTTGGTGTCAGAAGAGGTGAGTTACTAACTTGGGTTGTTATAGTAAGACTTAAGGATAGCGTTTCTATTTCTTGCTGTTTTTTTTGTGATGTAATGAAAATAGATTAACTTCTGCCAACATTTATTGCATGGTAAGGTTCACATGTCAAGATAAAACTTTAACATGCCCTTATCAATTTGACAGATATATGTGACAAGATAGTGGACAGCTTATGTAGCAAACGCAAGAACCAACTTCTTTTGAACTCACTATCTACAGAAGAGTCCTCCCTCATTGGGGATGACAATGGGCACGATGACCTTGATTTGAGGATTGCCAGTGTCCTTCAAAGTACAGGGCATCATTATGATGGTGGATTCTGGACAGATCAAGCAAAACATATCCCAGTAGATGGTACGAGGCATGTCGCTATTGTCACAACTGCTAGTCTTCCATGGATGACCGGAACAGCTGTCAATCCACTTTTCCGAGCAGCATATCTTGCACAATCAGAGAAACGAAACGTGACCTTGTTGGTTCCTTGGCTCTGCCAGTCAGATCAGGAACTTGTTTACCCGAGTAGTATCACTTTTGGTTCACCTGAAGAGCAAGAGGGCTACATTCGCAACTGGCTTGAGGAGAGAATTGGCTTTAAGGCTGATTTTAGAATATCCTTCTATCCAGGAAAGGTAACTACTAAGTGACCAGGATACACTGTGTTTCCATGAGTAACTGCAAATTAAGATACCATGTGAAATCTTCTTCTCATTGCTCTGCAGTTCTCTAAAGAAAGGAGAAGCATAATCCCAGCGGGTGATACTTCTCAGTTTATACCATCAAAGGAAGCTGACATAGCCATTCTAGAAGAACCTGAACATCTAAACTGGTATCATCATGGTAGGCGGTGGACTAATAAGTTCAATCATGTTGTTGGAGTTGTCCACACAAATTACCTGGAATATATCAAGAGGGAGAAGCATGGAGCTCTCCAAGCTTTCCTTGTTAAACACATAAACAATTGGGTTGCACGAGCATACTGCGATAAGGTGAAGTATTTGACCCATGGAATTTTTCATCTCAGATTATCTTAATGCCCTTTAATGTATAGTTGTGCTTGTGGTGATATGTCTATAGTGTTCTGTTTGAGCTCTTTCATGAGATGGACTGCAACTTAGTGGATAAATGGTTTATATTCGTGATGCAGGTTCTTCGTCTTTCTGCTGCTACACAGGATATGCCAAAGTCCGTAGTGTGTAATGTGCATGGTGTAAATCCTAAGTTTTTGCGAATAGGTGAAAAGGTTGCTGCAGACACGGAACTTGGACAGCATGCCTTCTCTAAAGGAGCCTACTTCTTGGGCAAGATGGTGTGGGCTAAGGGATACAGGGAGTTGATAGATCTGCTTGATAAACACAAGAGTGATCTTGATGGCTTCAAGTTGGATGTATATGGAAATGGCGAGGATGCACACGAAGTTAAGAGTTCAGCTCAATCATTGAATTTAAATCTTAATTTCCTCAAAGGAATCGATCATGCCGATGATTCTCTCCACGGGTGAGTATTTTGTAATAACCTTCCTTCGGCGTTGATGCTCATCATTCAATACAACTTACAACTTACTGAAATCCATGCTTCTCCAGAAATGCTAACAAAGAATTCAGTAACATGCATATGTTAGCTGTCGATTTCCTATGCTATTTTGGGTCTGAACATTTCCGGCAAGGCACGTTGATTTTCTCTGTAATTTTTGTTCATATATGGGCCTGAATGTCTCTTTGTTCTTTTCCGTGTGCTTGAAGGTACAAAGTCTTCATAAATCCAAGTCTCAGCGATGTCCTATGCACAGCCACAGCCGAGGCACTAGCAATGGGGAAATTTGTTGTGTGTGCAGACCATCCATCGAACGAGTTCTTCAGATCGTTCCCGAACTGTTTGACCTATAAAACACCCGAGGACTTTGTAGCAAAGGTGAAGGAAGCAATGGAGAAAGAACCTCAACCTCTCACTCCAGAGCAAAGCTACAACCTCTCCTGGGAAGCTGCCACCCAGAGATTTATGCAGTACTCCGATCTCGACAAACTGCTGACCGATGGCAAAGATGGTACGTTATCGAAAGATAGCAGGATGATAAAAGCCGGTCCAGTGCCAAATATCTCCGAGGTACTGGATGGAGGACTAGCATTCGCGCACTACTGCCTCACCGGTAACGAGTTCCTTCGATTGTGTACCGGTGCCACACCAGGAACCAGGGACTACGACAAGCAGCACTGTAAGGACCTGCGGCTGTTGCCTCCGCATGTAGAGAACCCAATTTATGGTTGGTAGATATAGGTTAAA
The DNA here is from genome assembly GCA_030674075.2 of Linum usitatissimum. Taxonomy (NCBI): domain Eukaryota; kingdom Viridiplantae; phylum Streptophyta; class Magnoliopsida; order Malpighiales; family Linaceae; genus Linum; species Linum usitatissimum. The sequence goes on from JAUJYP020000039.1 coordinate 2,782,074, forward strand.
TATTAAGTTATGTATGGAATCAGTAAATTTTTGTGTAATAGCAATTAGTAACTATACGTTAATACGTTATAGGATAGTTAGTTAGACATATAAGTATTGAACTTGCCCAGACAGCAATATTATGTATTGTTTTGGAAACATGCGTATATATAAAAAGTGTATGGTTTCCAGAGTTGCAGCAACATGCTTGTGGTTTCTTGGTACAAACTTGTGTGGACTGGTTATCGTATTCCTAAACATAGTGTTGTTACTTGGTTGGTGATTCAGAACAGGTTTACTAGTCGAGACAGAATTGTGGCGTCGAATCCTTTGGTTACTCGTTCTTGTCCACTTTGTGATCTTCACGATGCGTCTCACTGTCACTTCTTCTTTGAATGTTCTTCTTAATCCTCTGAGAGTATTGTGGTTTCTATTTCCAGAAGTTGCTAGCTATGACTGGAATTCAGTTCTACAACACGCCTACAAGCAATGTCAGGTCGTTATGTTCACGCTTGTCTTAAGCGGCTTGCCTAGAGTGTTCTTGTTAATCTGCTGTGGATGGAGTGTTGTGCCAGAGCTAGAGTATTCACTACTGAGCACATTTCTAGCTCTGAGCGTCAGGGGCAAAGCTATGTGTGTCTTCGGGGACACCATTGCGGCCCCATGGATTTCGAATAGTCGATTTATATAGGAACTGTTGCGAATTAAGAAATAATGTATAATGTGGACACTGTACTCAAACTGTTTAATGGCAAAATTGTAAAAGGGTTGGTCTTACTTTCAAATAATCCGGGTTTGATACTTAGCACAAGCTTCTTTTTTGTTATTTTTTCCCTTTCTCCATCAATTCTTTTCATTAGTCTCTTTTCTTATCAGTTTATGTAATTTCATTATGGTTCCATTTATAATTTTTTTGTTCGTAGCTTCTATAATTTATGTAGTTGCAATTAGTTTGAAGATAAATAAAAAAAGGATTGTTTTTTCTTAATAGTTTTCATATATAGAATGCATTAAATATTATATTATAAATATTTCGTGTAGATTTAATTTTAAGTGCTTTTAATTATATTAAAGAACGTTATATAAAATTAAAATAATATTTATGGAAGGAACATGAATATATAAAGCTTAAGCAAACACATATCATCTATCTCCATTAAAAATGATATAAGAACGTGTTTTCTAAAACCGACGAATCAATACACAATGATATGAGTTACCCTATTACTAAACCACCTCACAAAAGTAACCTTGAAATTTGCTTGAGTCATCAAAAATTCGTTGCACTTAGCGATAATGATCCTAATATTGATTCTTTTGTAATTAGTATGTTAAATATATTATGAATTATTGGCAGCTCCCAAAGTAAATTTTTTACTTTGCCACTGATGAGTGTGATGTGGAAATCAAAGAGTAATTTTTTTATATTTTGGACTCTGTTATTAGTGGTGTTTATAGTTTGTAATATTTGTCTTCTTAATTATTGTTTGGATTTCTTTACTTTATGTATGGATGGTTTAGGGTTTAGATTTGGTCAGATTATTAAGAAGCGCATTGTATAAAATTTATTTGAAAGTGTTACCACTAAAATAAGCACATAACTACATAAGGATTTATTAACTTTTTATTTTCTCTTACTTTACTTAAGAAAAAACATAACACATATGGTCCAACGTTTCTTGCTCAATAAATTAGCAAGTTACAACTTAGCTCAGCCGGTAGAAAGTTGAATAGAACTTTTAAACATTTCTTGGTTGAATGGGTAAATTAAATCCCACAAAATGATTGTTGAAAACAAGCTTCTCAATTGCCATCTAATTCCATCCAACTCTACCCGCTACGGTCCTGTACCGATAAACATCGAATCTATCCGAAACCCATCCAAAACCCTAATCCGACTAACCTAGACTCTTTCCCGTCCAGATCTGAATGACCTTCTTCTTCATGTGACCCCCATTTCCTGTGATTGGAATGATGGTTGCAAATCAAACGTCACCACTCTACTTTTACTTGCAGTTACCAGTTGCAATTGGGTTTCACATTACTGCTACAGTGAACCTGAATTCTGAAGACTGGTTTTTTTGCTCATGTGATCCCCATTTCATCTTTTTACAAAACCCCCCAGGTACAGTCCCTCTCTTAACTAATTCAATTGATTAATTTACTGCTCTGATTAATCCCATTGCTGACTTAACCCTAGGGATCTACAATGGGAATCTGGCATGGGAAGGGAATGTTCTCTTCTTTCCACCCATTTGTTTAATCTCAATGTTTCTGACAGGTACACTGTTCCTCTGATTCTCCATCATCATCATCAACAAGATATTCCCTTTCTGTGCCCCCCTCTTATATATATATATTTATATATTTCACCCTGAGATACACAGGACAATTAAAGCTTGGCCATTGGTGGTGGTGCAATGCTGCTCTGTTTTGATTCCGACCCTCCATTTAAAAAAAAACACTGCTCCAACAAACTTCAACCTTTGCTTTTTTCTTGCTTCCCTTTTCAACAAGTAATAGAATAAGTTGACTTAGAGATCATTGTGTAAAAAAAGATGGTCTCTTTGAGATTAGCGGCTGTCCTCAGTAGCTTATCAGAACTGTACTACTACTTATATTACCCTCCCCCATTTCTATATATTATTTTGATTGTGAAAAGACATTGCTTTCCTAGATGCATGCCTAAGCCTTTTAGTGGGTGGTTTCCCTTACAAGATCAGTTCCGTTTACAAATACCCTTGTTTGTTTCTTTTCTCAGAATGGTAAACATTGCCTAGTTATCACAGGCTCACTTTCAACTTGTGAGGATGATATGAATTGTTCCTTTGTGCTGCTGTGGGCTGTAACCATGATAGTTGATGGTACATATTTAGTAGATATGGGCATATGGGAGCTTTTCTGACATTCCAATACTAGGTTTAAAACCATAAAAGAGCTTTAAAGATTTGTATTGTGCAACTTGCAATCCTTACTCGAGGGGAACCAAAAATTTGACAGCAACTTAAGTGGGAAACAGCTCAGAAACTTCCTTCTTGTATTTATATTTTTTTCACCTCTCATTGAACTGGGTTTCATTCAAGTTCTCATATTTTTGTTTCTGACACTTTTGGATGCTTCCCTTTATGTGATGCCTCTTTCCTGCAGTTCCGTTGTTGGCAAAACTTGAATAAAGTAGTGGAGTAGCTATCCATAGCCAAAGCACAAGTGGGCTAATGGACTTAGGTAGCTGATGCCTACTTCATGGTGAAAAATCTGATGAAACAAGTAACTAACCAGTGTGCTTTTTATGAGTTTCCTGGCTTATCTTGACTGTTTGAGATTCTTATTTGTAATGTGGGAACTTAAACCTAAATTTAGTTAAAGTTTCTGAAGGGATCTTTGTTTATACATATCAAAGTTTGTCTTTAGATTGACAATCTCCAAATTCATTTAAGTGGAGCCTAGGGATTATTCACTTCAGTGCTGAAATCTATATATATGCATATATCAAACCAACCCACTACCAGATCTCAGCCCTGGGTCCAGCTAGCTAGTACCTTCTGCTTAACGTGCTGTACTTGATAACTTTCTTAATTGTAATTGTCCATATGTTTGAATCCTTTTGAATATGATGCATTCCTTGACTTGATTCTACATTTATTTCATTAAACTTTGCTAACAGTTGGAGTTCCCAGAAACTAGCATTCGGCTGCTAACTTTTTATCCTGGTCGGTCAAGAAAGGAATTTTCTTTTTGGTCTTAGCTCCATTTCTGGATTAAATATTTCAGTTTTTGTGATATGAATGTGTTATCTCCATCATCAAGGAACTAGGAAGGTAAAAAGAAGCATATATGACAAAAGCACTACGTTTGTTTCTTTCCGAAACTTTTGAGTTAACACAGACTTTTTTAAGTACAGGCTAATAGTCACTACCAACAAATAGCAAGATAAGAGCAAAAATAATTTTCTTTCTCTTGTCCTATATTCTGGTTTTTTTTTTGTTGAAATTCAAATGCCTGACTAAAAGAATTAGCAGCAGAACTTGTTTATTTCACTTCAGAGATTTGTCCAGCTACACCATTTACTGGCTGATGACTAGACTCGACAGTTTGTAATGATTCTGCAGGAGTTTCAAGGACTGTAATTACAACATGATCTGCATCATTACCATCCAAAACTGGCTTTACACTTCCTCTGTGGAGCAATTGTGCCTGTTTCGTCTCTGGTGATACAGTAGCTTTCAGGCTTTTGAAGTGTGCTAGATTAGCAAGCTCATGAACAGATTCAGCTAGCTTCTCCACAGACTTCACTGTCTCAGCTAGTATCGATGCAACTGTGGCAGCCGGTACAATTGCCAAGAAATCTGCTTGATCCATTGAGACGGCTTTGAGAGCAACTTTGAGGTCGTTCATGGCAGCTTTCGAGTTCTCGACATGAACATTTGCTGGAGATGGATCAGTCATTGACTTCATGGATGATGCTAGTGATCTCAGTGCCATCCCTGATTCTCCACTCATCCTGGTGCATGATTCCTTGATCTTGTTCTGGAACTCTTTTGGTGTCTGCAGCAAAACAGCAGCCAGAGATTTAATTTGTGAGGCCAACTAGCTAAAAAGTGAAAAAAGGCCAATTTTTTAAATTGTCCTTTGAGTTAAAAAGAAAGCAGCCTCCTTTTGGCTGCTATTTTCTGGTGATTTACTTCATCAAAACACTATGGATGGCTGATGTATAACAAGGTGTTTGGTAAAGTTTTAAAAGATGTGAAAGTGCAAACAAACAAGTCAACATCAAGAGTGATGAAATTCACTGTGATATTTGTTCAGCTGTCTTTTGGAATATCAGGATGGAATCAATCAAGGGAAATGCCTGTTGCTTTTTATCTTGTCAAATCAAAAAGATCTGCAGGAACAAATAAAAAGACGACAAGGGTTTTCGAGTTTACAACTTTTCGATTTTCAATGTATTACCTGGAGTCCAGAGTTAATGTAGCCATTAAGAGATTCAATCTGATAAGCACACTGCCTTGCAAGTGCTGCAGTCTTCAAGTACTGCTTCCATGGATGCTTCAACCTAAACTGTCCATGCCTTGGCTCCCACCTTGCAAGGTTTGCCAAAGTGTCTTCAGTAGACTTGGAAGTGAGGACAGATTTGTAAACTTGAGGAAATGGCTTGACAGCAGCAACAGTAATATCTCTATCTTCAGGGGACTGAAAATATTCTCCTGCAAATCCTGTACAAGAAACAGTTGTTTGTCCAGTAAGTAAACTTTGAAACTGCCATGTTTTGAATTTTAGTCAAATTTTTCTTCATATACATATATATACATGTGTATAATATGTACCTTCCAAGTAGCAGCCAAGCTTTTCAATGTTGGAAGAGACCAACTTGTGAAGATCTTCTCCAGCCCATACAGGACAAATGCAAATGGACACAACCATGCAGGTTGTTCCACCAATTATGATTGTCACCAATCGTTGCTCCGCTAGAGTCATGATCTCCTCAACTCGATAACCGGATACGGAGACCAAGGCGAATGTCAGGATGAAGATCAGGACTCCGTAGTCGTATCTCGCCTTGATCTTCGGGAAGAATCGCATGAATGTGGATGTTGAAGCTGCATGCATAAAAATTTCAGACACCATCAGTTATTCAGTTTAGAATATAATTAGATTTTTCCATTGATTACAATAGTTTCCATATATGGTGTCACCCCTTTGTTTGACATGCATACCTAATAGGAAAACAAGGATTCCAAGTACAAAGGGCTCTCCTTTATGTCCAGACAAAGCAGCCAAGTGCTGAGCTCCAACTCCTAGAGCACCAGCAAACAGAGTTGCAAATCCTCTATTCAACCCTTTGGACAAAGTTCCACCTACAAACGGACAAAACAGTTCAGTGACATTTATGAAAAAATAACTTGTTATAAAGACATTTTTTGTCCAGAAAAAAACTCACCAACTGTAAACTCAGAGATGACCACAACAGTAAGCACAGCCCACATTCCTGCAACTCCAAACCCATCATACAATGGCCTAATGTAGTAGAGTAAGGAAACCAATGTGAGTGACAGTCCAACTTTAAGGGAATGGATGATCCTTCTAGGATCATCTTGCCCAATTTTCATGGCACCCTTTGAGCCACTGGTGACTTTGTCCTTGACCATGGACCAACTGCGGCCGAAAAGCCCTGGATTGTCTTGGTGGGTTGCTGAATCAATCTCCATGGCTAAACTACAAGAATGACTTGCAAGCTTTGGATAGAACAGGGGAGGGGGGAGGAATGTGATGCTCTATGGAGAGAATGTGTTTCAGTGACAACACTAACTCTCTGCCCATTTATAGGCGCACCCATAAGAATAATTGTTTGTAAATTTTTATTGGTTACATGAGTTCATGTCTTTTTGCATGATGTGGATGACCAATTTTTTATTTTATAAAAAATTTTATGGTTAAACATAAAGATTTTGTTTGAAAGCAAAAATAAAATGAAGAGGGAAATGAAAGGAAAGAGCAAAGCTTTTGGTTTTGCTTCAATTAGTGGGGATCATTATACTTCCTTTTTTACATGAACTTGAATGGAGAAGTTAGAATATTAGGGATAGTTTAGCTGTAAATAAGTTGGACCTTCATTTCTATGTCAAGGGTTCAAACATTCGTGGGTTGCTCGGTTGCTCGTTAAGTTTGATATCGGTGTTTGGAATCATAATCGTTGCGAAGTGAATGAAGCTGCTCATATTATAGCGCATAGTATAGTTAATTGGAATATTTTTATTCTCTGAATGGATCATCTTTTTATTTTTTTAATTGATTAGTTCTAATTAAACGACATAAGATTTAATTAAAATTAATAATATTTTGTAGGTTTCAGTAAAATAAAAAGAGTTCAAATATCAATTTTTATTTGCTATCTAAAATGAACAAAGAAATTTGGATTCTACTATTAATTTTGAACCCATAATATTGTTATCTGATGTTTCATCCGATGAGAGCAAAGTTAATTAAGTGTTACCATAATATAACATTGTGTTTCGATATGTTTAACACTAAAATGATTTGGTTGCTACTTGTTAATCTTGATGATATATTGTTACTTCACATGATGGGAACAAGGACTCAGTGTTTGGGGGGGGGTGTGTGTTTAACACGCGACAACAAGAATTCAGAGCAATTGACATAGTTCGATACGATAGGTTTGGGACGATGGGTGGGTCAGGTCCAACAATATATTACTAACCTCAAGTCTTAAAATTTATGGCCGTATATCATGTCCTCATCAGAACCACGACAGAATGCATCTATGCATAGACGATCATCTTTACCTGTCACCTATATTGAGTTTGTCCTGCATCGAAATAATAATACCGCCTACTTTATGGCACATGAAACTTCAAGACGCCGCACTTATTAGATTTTTTTATTCCAATTTTTAGCTTATTTATAGTTTTTTTTATCTCTTGTGTATCAAACTGGTACTTTAAACCAAAAACCCCTTAGACTCATGATCTGAGTCGAACATTTCAAAATATTTATAGAAAGAAAAAAATGAAAAATGGACCCAACAACTGAACAAAGCTTAGTGTTTCCTCCTGATGATCAGAGAAGTACCTAACTAAAAAGAAGGTAAGGAAATTAAACTAGCTAGGTCACCCACTATCAAAATGCCCATGGCTTATATTAATTCACCAACTCATCATAGCGACAATGGATTATGGAACAAATTCTAAACAAAACTAATAATTAACAGTTAAAACTTAAAAAGTATCAAATATGTTGTTTTGAAATTCCCCCATGTTCTCCTTGCTCACAAATCCAATGTCTTAAACATTCGTGTAACATGGTCCCGTGAAGTAGCGCATATGAATATTCGTATAATATGGTTTTTGTGGAGTAGCGTAGGTAAATACGTTGTGCACACCTCACATATGAACATATGTAATATAGTATTATCTTTTGTATTAATATGTTCGCCAGGTCCATCTTCGATTCAAAAAAACATATGTGTACATGCTTCTGCTTTGTTTGGTTAAAATTGATCGGCATATATAGTATTAATTTTATGGTTGAGAACGGGCCGGTGGCTTGTGATCGGATAGTCAATCCATTTCTTACTCGTTGTAGTCTCATAGGTAGTAAAATATATATCGTAGGTATCCGCTCCATTCTTGTTGGCGTTTTTGTAATTTTTGTTATATAAATTAAATTTTAAGAATACAAATACACAAACTTTATAATTATTTAAATACTTAAACTTTATAAATCACTAATTAAAATTTTACTAAACAATATAATTCGGGTAATTGACTATTTTGAACCCTTCATAAGTACAAAAGAAAATAATTATCTATCTTAATTCTTAAACATAAACAAATCACATTACAAATGTTTTTACATAATCTCGTCACTAAATTATTATTGTAAAAGCTTACTCTATTTATTCAAGTTTGGTTATAATTTCATCACGAATACTTCAATATTCATACCCTATTTTACACCATAAATAATAGCTTTCTAATTTCACTTGTATTCAAAATATTCATGCAACTTTAATGTTACTTTATTTGATCAATCGATTTAAGCAGATAATAATGACAATATCTATAATTGCATTACTCAACAACATTATGGGTTTATCCAAAAATAAGTTATTTTTTTTAATGTAAAATAGCAATGTCAGCAACCCACTAACGTGGTGTGAGTAGGATCTGACGTACCATGACCACCAAAATTGTAAATTCAATTTTCCCACATTTATCCTAATTTCATACCCTTAAATGGAAATTAAAGAAAAGAAAAGAAAAGGTTAAAATGAAAATTCAAGTTCAGACATCCTAAACCCATAACTTATTTATCTAATTAGGAAATTAATTAATGAAGAAACATTAGCATTTTACTTTTGGTACTCCACCCACAAAAGTAAAACCTTATGCCCAACTTGCTCTCGTCTCTTTTGCCACCATAACATCTCATAAACCATGATGATGTTTGATGGGCTAGTTGAAAAACCACTGTAGCCGGGTAAAGGGAAGCAGTAAATAATCAAACCACTTGGTGCAGTAAACTGTAACAGTAATTGTTAGAACCAAATATATATCAACTTGGTACGTACCAACTTCGATTTCAGCAGTTTGATTATAGAGAGGAAAAGGAAGTGCAGTGAAGAGACAACGGCTTGGGAGCTCATTCGTACCCAACGCAAGTTCATCCGTGCTGGCATGTTGGCTCTCACGAGTCACGATCCATGCCCTTGGTTTAAGAAACCATTGCCATCTTGGCTCTTAGTCTTACAATCCAACTACTCGGCCAACTCCCAAATATGTTAGGTGTCGAACCAAGTTTCCAATTCGTAGCTAGGTGTGCTTTACTTTAGATATTATTATTATGTTCTTTGCATCGATTGGTATCGATTTTAGGAACGTTTGGATGAGGAAATATACAAGTAAAGTTGGAATAAATTCTTTGTTGGATGGGAAAATGTACATGTTTCAGCGTTTATAAAAGTCTTTCATTTGTTGAGACGACTCTATCGCGTATTTATTTGTCTGTCTCAGTTTTGTTGGTCAATTCGTTTTTCAAATTTTGACGACTCCATATTTTTTACGATAATAAAATTGATGACAAATTTCATCTTTTCCATTCTATTAACAAATTTTTATTATCTTTTATTTTTGCCGGAATAACTTTTTTGTTTGAACATAATGAATGCACTAATTGTTGGTGTAAACACTTTTCAATTGATGACGAATTATAGCTTTGACTGTTATCTAAGGGCACCTAGGGACTTAAGTTGGAGATGATACATGCGAGTTACAACATGTTGAGAATAAGGTATATCACTCAAATATGATTGAAATTTAGCTTAATTAAACAGTCAAAATACCCATAAACTAACATTTTAATATATAAAAAATTTACTCTTCGTAAGAGAATAGTATAAAATTCTTCATCATTAACCCTCTCTCAACAATTCGAATTATTAAGATGTAATGGTTCATGACACCTTTTATCACTTATTTATGTCGAGTCTAAATACTTCATCATATAGGTTATCGTCTTAAATTCCGACCACCCTTTTTCCGCCAGTTATTAAGATCATGTATATAAGCATTAGATTCTATAAGATATGCCAAAGTTGTTTTCGGAGAAATTGAGGCTGATCGAGTCTCGTTCTGCAAAACAAATGGTACCTCAATTTCAAAAGAAATATGAACAATATTAGGAATTTATTCGTTATGTTGGTCTGTAAAATGGAAATGTCGTATTGCAGCTTTAAGGAAAGAACTACTGTCGTTAAACCTCAATCAAGATAAGATAAGGCCACATTTTACATGTATCCATTATATATAAACAAATTAAATAACTAGTCATTCAATTGTGCAAAAAGAAAATGAAAAAAATACGTATAACCACACATATTATATATAGTGAATCAATGCTTTTCCTTGTGTTTGATCAACTCTTTTCCAGCTTAAAAACCGTGGATAATGTTGGGTTTGACAGTCACGAAAGTGTCCAAAAATATTGCATTCAATAATTTAGGAAATGTTAAAATTAATTTTTATATTATTCGTTAATACTGCTCGATGACAAAATACAAAATAAAGATGATAAATCCATGACTAACATACACGAGGAACGTTGATTATGTTAGATATTTGGTACATGCTTACTACATACCTACTAGTAACTTTTTTTTCGAGATTGAATGTCATTTTCTTTTTTATTAATAGCACCGATCAAATCTTGATCACTCATTGTTCTAATAAAAGAAAGGTAGTCAAATTCGGTCAAATCAATTCATATAGATTAGAAGATTTTTTTTATAATATCGGATTTCATTTCTTAGATCCAACAATGAAGAAAACTATAATTTTAATAATCATCTTTGCCTTGACAATACCTTCTTCTGACGTATCATCCTTGATCGCGCTATGCTAGGATGTGGCTAAGGTTCTCCTTTCCCTTGTTAGTGTGACATATGGTTTTGGCTAAGTGCATCCCATCCATTCATTCACACAGTTATTCAACTTGGAAAATAAGAACAGAATCTCACTTGGAGATTTCCCTTTTATTTTTAACTATAATCATCCGTAATGCTGTGGAAAGTAAAAAAAAAATAAGTGGAGATAAATAATTTTTTTTTGTTATAAAATATATTAGCAAAATGAAAATGTAAGATAATTTAAGTCATGTTAATTAAAAAATGGAAAATATTATAAGACCCATAAATGGTAATATGTGAGCTCAAAATAAAGCCCTCATACGAGAATCAAATGCTATTCATTCAATAGTAATTCATGTTCTCCTTTTATAGATAGAAAGAATAGTTTCATATTCTCCTTTTCTGTTCGGAAGATGATTGGAATGGTTAGCTGGTGTATTTTTTTATATAACTGGTTAGCGGGTGTATTGACCGCTCTAAACTAGTATAATCAAATTAACCAATAAAATTAATCATTTAAACCAAATTAGTCACACTAACACTAACCAAAACTAAATTAACCAAATGGTACCGATTAAAATGGTTAACTTGGTAACCGATCAGTAATGACAACCCTACATACATCTCCACTAACAACAACAATAAAAACCCTTAAAATGTTTTAAACTTCATTTGGCTATTATTTGAAGGGGTTAACAAGGTGAAACCTTAATTTTTAGTCATTCTCAACATGTATATCAAATATTAGCTAATTTGAAAATTTTCAATTTTTATATCAAAATTGGTCAATTTCACTATGTTATACTATGAAAATTTCACCCTTTTCACAATAAAATTTCAAAATTTTCAAATCGGCTAATATTTGATATGCAAGTTGGAAATGGCTAACAAATCAAGTTTCACTATGATAATCACGGTAAATAATGGTCAAATAAAGTTACAAATCAATTTTACTTGGTATTATGTTAGCGTTGAATTTTTTAATTGACCTACTTTTTGCATGCATGTGGTGGGAAACCGCTAAAAATTCAAACTAAAATTTTTATAGGCGAAAACATTGGTTTCAGAGTACTTGCACCTTCAAAAAAGGCTAATCCCAATTTCACGTAGTTCCAATTCACACATTGATGTAAATACACTCACAAATTCACGTACTTTCACTCCCACCTTGGCGCAGTTTGATTCACACTTTGGATTAAGGATACTCACACCTTAATGTAGTAACCCTTCCACATAACCGTAGTTTAATTTGACTCGAATTCAGGAATATTTGCAACATACTTAATCGTAACTCGAAATTAGCACAATCGGCTGGATTTCCAAGGCAATCACTATATATTCACTCACAACATTCATTAAAAACACAGTTATATTCACATATATTGCCCATATTCATGCATCAATGTGAAATGCATACCTAATTTGCATCAACCATATACAAAATCAAGAAAAGAATAACCAACCCAAAGGGATATGGCCTATATATATATGAGCATAAGCATGGCGGCCGGGAATTAATTAGCCGCCGGCAAATTGTCGTACATGGAACTCGGCCTCTTTTGGGTAATTATATTAATCAACAAAGGGAATCGAGCTCGTGTTTAAATCGAAACTAATAAATTATGCATAAATATAAGGTAATTAATTATTTATTAGTGCATGATTCTACTTTGCAAAGTGGTGAGCGTGGATTTTGTTCAATTTGCGTTGCTAAGGTACAAAAGATTTTGTACTTCAAAAACGTCCTTGTCAAATTTCACAATCTTTGGGGCTTTTTGGATAAGGCAAGCAAATCCATTTTGATAATAAATTAGATAAATCTTTGTTCTTTTTTACATTTTTGTTAGGGCTAAAGATAAGAGAGTATATTTTTACTACTATGAAAGTTTTTTGTTGAAAATTTTAAAATTAAAATGATGGAATTTGATTATTTATGTATATTTTTCAAATTGAACTTGTGATCACTTAATGGTAGGGACAAAATTGTAACCATCGTATCAATATTACCTTGTGTAACTTCTTTTCTCAAGAATACACTCTTTAATATATTGAGCAACGTTTAAATGTCATTTTGTACTGAAAATGCTTTCTGAAATGGTTACAAATTATTAAATTGCGGGGTGGTTTGTTATAAATATTTGTATTTTTAGCTATTATTTTGTTATTATTCAAATCTTAATTTTGTTTAATGTTGATTTTTCTATTATGTAGTTAAATTTTTATTTTACGAATTCGGAACCCCGTTGCTCAATTTTTAAACTCTTACCACCGTTTGTATACATGCTTTACGGTACCAAGAAGTTTTGGTATTGTATTGTCACAATAACCTTTATACTGTCTTGAGTAGTATTTTTGATGAAGCTCGCTTTGCAAATGATATAGTCACATTAACTCTAAATCATGTTCACTTGAGATTTTCTATCATCATAATATAAAGGTACCTTGATGTCCTCCAACATTTGTTTTAGGGCTACATATTCCACAAAAAGAAAACATTGAATATTAAAAATAATTTGGCGATGGTTTCATCAGAACGAAAAGATATTGTGGTAGAACGAAGAGTGACGTTTGAGGGTAGACGAGGAAGAAAAAACGGCAACGTTCGAGGGGTATCAAGGAACACCAAAAAACCTGGCTCTAGCAGGCATGGACAACAGGCCATGCCACAAAGAGTGATTCGTCAGCAAGAACTCACTCGAGGTATCGGCCTCTTCGAGTGTTTGATATTTTGGGTGTCCTCAATATGGGCTCCACCGGTCATTTACTGCCTTTTTAGTTTCAAATGTTTCTTTTTGTTTGAACAATTATTTCTTTCTTGGTTCTCTAGTCGGGTAGTTTTTAGTGTCTGGGTTGTAAGCCTCCATTCAACGGTTTTTTTTATTTGGGATGACTGGTACCACGAATAGGTTCGCTTTTGCTAACCCTTTGTGCCACCGTACTTTACCCGTTATATGTGATAGTCCTCCTAAAAATTCGTTTGACAAAATGAATATCTTTGACAAAAACATTAATAATATAAGTAGCCTTTTCAAAAAAAAAATATCTTATGGGTAATATAGACCCACCTGAATCTACTAAATAATTAATCAACCCTTTTTTTATTAGCTTAAAGATTGGGATAAGATCTCTTTCTCAATAGTGCATAATTAGTGGTGAAATTTTTATTTGATATTAGTATGTATGGCAAGGGTTTTGGTATTTTAGTTACTTAGTAAACTCTAACTATCATATATAAATTTTTAAAATTTTGAAGTCCAAATAATAAATTATAAACATTTTATATTCAACTCAAACACTAGAGAATAAAACTAAACCACAAAACACCGAATTCTTATAACTCCCAAACACTACATCATAAATTTGAACTATAAATCGTATCGTTAACTCTAATTTTTTACCATAAATTTAAATTAATATTACAAACCTAAAAAATTAAGATGTATTTAAATATATTCTAAAAATTTTAACACTGAACTAAAAGTTTTAAACTCTTTTTCACTATTGTTTTACTTGCTGTTTTTTCGCTTAATATTGTTTTCCTTTGTCGTTGTCTGATAAGCAAGGAATAAAATTGTCATTTATGCGGAGAGCGTGCAAAAGACACCCACATTGATTAGCCCCTTGATGCAAAGAGCGTGCAGCGCTTTGCCACTAACTTGTCTCGTGATCAGGGAGAATCCTTTCTGCTAGAAGCAAGACACCTCTGGGTTCCGGTGGTCTGCAATAGACACGAACCCACCTTCCTGCCATCCTAAGGCAGCATATGAGAGGAATTTGGCTTTCTGGCATGAGGAAACTGTCCGCAACTGTAACTGAGTTTGCATGGGAGACACCAGACTCTACCATACAATAACTTGCCAGCTCTATCTGTCTTAATAGTTTACAACTTCAAAACGATAAAGACAAGAACCAATTCTTCTATGATTCACAGCAAATAAAACAATTCGAGTAGGCCGAAGATGACAATTCTGTTGTTCATGCAGCAAGCGTCGGGCTGCAAGTACCAATATTTTCTATTAGAAGAAAACTATGCATTGAATTAATAGATGATCTTACACGGAAAATTGGCAATATACCTTACTTCCTTATGTAGGAGGAGCAGTGCATTCATCAATTTTGTGTTCATGTGCTGTTCTTTCGCTTCCTGTAAAGCACAAATAAAACAAAAATCCATTCATAATATTCCAACGAAAAATGCACACTCAGCAAAACAAAAAGTTATAAATGCTTTCACAGCTTCCTAATTATCCAATACCGTTTTTTACAGTCATGATTTATATATATATCAATCATGTATATGCACAGTAAGTATCATGTACCCATAGAATAGAGCAGTGCAAAGAATTTGGAAGTTGAAAAGGGAGGGGAGAAAGTCGTCAGGTGAAAGGATAGAAGTAGAACAAAGTCCTTGGTACTGGTATTCAGGTAAGAGTGAAGAGAAAAATCATGACTTAAAGTTTCTAGGGTTTATGAGAGGGAGTAATCTAATCTGTGATTGTTAACTGATGAAGCCAAGACGGAGGAGGAAGACGATCGGCAGGCGGCGACGGGGATCGGGTGCTAAACTTATTTACCAACACCGACGACGTTTTATTATCCGGCAACCCGGCTTCAGTCAGCTGGACCTCCATACCCGATTTCGGTACCACCGGACCCTTCGCTTGGGCTTATGGGCCTGAAAAATAGCTAATTGGATTAGATTCCCTTTTGCTCAATTTATTAAGTGTCGAACCTAAAATTCTAAGTTCGGCTCCGACCGCTCTCATGGTTGGGCCTCTTCTAATTCTAAGGAGATTGACCATCGACTGTATATTTCATCGTATTGCATGTAAATAATTCTTTTTGAAATTGCAAGTGTGGCCAGGTAGGATAAGTTTATATATTTTATTTTATGGTATTTAAATATTTTAAATGTTAAGATTTAGTATAAAAAATGAAAGAAGGCCCGCTATATGAAAATAAAGATGAGTGGTATAGATAGAAGTGAAATAAAATAAAAAATAATATATCTACAAATGGGATGATGTGGCATAATTTACAATTACAATTTTAACCATGGATGAAGATGATCCTAACCACCAACCTTAAAATGATCTACTTTTTATCAAAGTTAAAAAAAATCAAACCATAACGGTCAACCAACAACATTGACTTCATCTCAATTTTTGGCCCCTCCTATATGGAACAAGAAAGAAGAACAAAGAAAAGGTCAAAAGGTAGAGAATGAAGTGGGTGGATGACTAGTACTACTCTTCACCTGCCTAACAAGACTGGTCGTTTTTCTTGTCGTGGATGTAGCAAGGCCACGTTGAAGCAGCATCGAATCATGAAGGGAGAAAAAGGAAAGAATCAGAATTAATTATATATATTTTGTTTAGAAAAAGTAGTGAATCCAACAATGTTTGGACATTGTATTCATAGTTATCGGTTTTCTTGTGCCACAAAGATACCCACATGTTTGCATGCATGGATAAACTGTCATTTGAAATGAGAAAAAATGCTTGGTAAATTTAAACAAAAAGGAATGCCTAAAAATTAAAATGAAAATAAAGTAAATGTAAATGAGAACTGAAATTTTCAATTTAAAACAAAATGCCTTAAATATAATGGTTCAGAAATCAAAATATATCCCTTGTTTAAGAGTTTGCAGGAATCGAACTCTTAAATGAGAGTTATGTTTTAAAAAAACTCAATAAGGTGGTTGATTATGGAAGAAACTACAAGAAAATTCAGAATTTGTTAACATTAATTGGAGTTTTTGGTGAAGGAAAAAATATATTCAAAATTTATAAAGTGTGCATTGAAATAAGAAAGATTCATGGTACAATTAAACAAAAAGGAATGCCTTAAAATATAATAAAAACAAATTTAAATGGGATCTAGTTTTCCTTTAGGTTTTCCCCACCAAGTGTGTACCAGCTAGCTAGCCTTGCTCCCTTTCTGTGGTCCATGTCTCAATCCCTTTGCCTTCATGATTAATTGTTTCCTTCATCATCAATTAATACCCTAAAACTGTTAAACACGATAATCACACAATTACGATACGAGGTTTAACGTGATTTCAGATCAGATGATCGACTAGTCCACGAAAGAAGAAACGAATATTATTAATCAAGAGGTGAGAGGGAAGAAGAATGAATTACTGAATTAGGCGGCACAACCTAACTTATATAGGCTATTAAAACAGATAGGACTAATTTGAAAAACACAAAATATAACCAAATTAACCCTAAAAAGCCCACTCCAATAACCCGATACGGCCCATTAACAAAAACACCATCTATTTTAAGAAAATTATCGTGAGATCATTTTACCAATTAAATATCGTATTTGGGAGAAGTACGAACATTGTTCTATGGCCAAAATATTTACGTGAAAATAGGATAGAGCCACAAAGATAAATAAATAGATAAATATATATATATATATATATATATATATATATATATATATATTTAAAATGAATTGATATGTGACACTTTCAATATTTTTCTATTGGTTTATTTTTTATCAACATCCCACCAATCATATCTCAATAATACATTTTTAATTTATTCTCTAATCTCTCACCGAATTATTTTCTCCTTTCTAATAGTTTTGCTTCCATAACATTAGACTACTCAAAATAAATTATTCTCTTCACAAATATTTGTTCATAATAATTTTTCGATTCCAATAACATTCATTTTCATATATTTAATTTCAATTTCATTTCATTCACAAAAATATTCATCTAATATTGAAAACTAATATGTGGTTGATTCAAAACCTCAAATCATTAAAAAATGTACAAAAATTATTAAATCAATCTAATGTATGATTCAACTAACACAATAAGTGGTCTTAAAATCGTTCAATCCTCCATCCAATATTTTATAAACGGGCCAATTAAGATTTTGTTTTCGTAAGTTAATCGAATTACGCATCATTAACTCTTGAGCAAATCATCACTGAGTCGGTTTGAATTGAGCAAATCCTTAAAAACCTATGCATGGTGCAAGATTCTTTTAACGGGCCGATTGAGGTTTCATTTTTTGTAAACTAATAACGTTATGCCATCATTATGTTGACCAATTCAAAACATCAATTTGGTTGATTCAGTTTGAACTGGACATATTCATCAAACATAAACTCATATAACATAATCTTACATTTAAGGTTCTTTTAATGGATCATTTGAGATCTAACACGATATAACCTTCAGGTAAGCATCTAATCAATGACGAACCTGCGGTGAATTTCCGGCAAACCTGTAATCTCTAAAGCATCGTCATATATGGAACTCTTTTAAAGTTGAAACAATTGGAGATCGACCAGTGCCAGTTTGTTGTCGTACGTTCTTTAACTAAAATAATGATATAAAGAAACCGTTGCTCGATAAGCTTACGTCAAAGTCCAATGATGCACGTACGTACACGCAAACCCCAAAATACAATGAACTACAAATCTGGAACGTACGGAATCCGGCCAATCAACTGCCGTTACGTTGCTAATCCTACAGTAACGGAAATGATGCATGCCCCCCGACAATATAATTTACCCCGTGTGTGGTTTTTTTTTTAGTAAACACGATGAGATGACATTTGACTTTACTTTCGATGATTTCGTGGTGACCCGCTACTTTTACTGTTTTTCTACCCACTACATTATATTATTGAATTTTCGATTTACCTGGAGGATTTATGTCCTTCCGTTCAAGTCCATATAAGAACTAGTGAAGTGTTGGACATGATTAATCCGAATTAATTCGGGCCGATTAAGAGTTAACACATCTTGTCAGAGGCCACTGTTAATTAGTAGTTTGGGCCACGGCTAATCGGACCGGGTCCTACAAGGTCACACGCTTATAGTATGAACCGAATCAATATTCTAATCCAAGATGGATTAGGGTTAGTGGGTTGGTTGCCCAATAGGGTTAGTGTTTATGAGAAACTCTATAAATAGACTGTTAGCTGTAACAGTTTATTCGAAGGCTGAAGCCGTTAGAAGCTTTTAGAGAGAAAACCCTAGCCACCAAACACTCTTAAAAATCGTTCTTCGATCAAGCATTCCAGCAAGCGTTGACGAAGGAGATCCAGATCCCAGCTGGCGTGGACTGAGTAGAGGAGCTACACGTGAAGCTCTCACATTCGATCTAAGGTTTCGACAAGTATTAGCCGTCGAACTAATAGCCACGCTTTAAGAGGTAATTTATACAAACCTTTATTATTGATTTATATACAAACGAGTCTGTGTAGAATATTAAATGTAATCATTACTTTTGCTATGATTGTGTTGTTGCATCTAAAACGATTTTCCTACATTACCCTCTTATATTACATTGTAGTCTACTGAACAATCTAGTTTGTGGATATATTTTCTAAAAATTTTCCGCCAGAGAATGTCCAATCAGCATGCGTAGGCCGTTAGTGAATATATATTTTTGTTTGGGCTCGTGGTCTCGGTCTAACTGCCCATTTATGGGTCGTAGGTTTGTGTTTAGGGTTTAGGATATAATGTCAGGATTTGAATTTTAATTGTAAAAATTTAGAATCTATTAATTCTAATTTATGATAAAATATAATGCAATATTTGAAGATTAAGATTTTATTTTCAAAAGGTTAGCACCAGTTTTAAATGTTTAAAAGAGTAAAAAAATTATTTTATCAACTCTAAAAATGTGAATTTTTTTGACGTAAAAGGTACATGACCTAAGTACCAAAGTGTTCATCATGTTTTCTCACATACTTTACCTATATAATATGTTAACGGATTGGTAAGAATAGAGAATGATGACAGCACGACACGTGTCCTGATCCAAGATCCTAGCAGCCGACAGTGACGAAGGTAACAAGAGAAAAATGTTCATTGCGTGAATTATTTTGGAGGAGAAAAAGACAAAAGGGAAAAGAGAAAGGATTAAAAAGTAAATGTTTTCTTTTGGGTGTATCCCACAAGCATTAAAGGAAAAGGCAGAAGCTGTTGCCCCGAAAAGGCAGTCTCTCCCCCCATTGGCTGCTTTCTTGACTATTGCTTACACGTGGGCCCCCTTCATTCGTGGAGCTTTGCTTGGTGGGCCAGGACGAGAGCGAAATCGCAAATTTCAAAATAAACCTCAAGCGGAGCCGAATCTTCATCGATACAGCCGATAAATGAGTTTTAAAATAAATAATTTATAATCAAAATTCACCTTTGCGAAGTGGTAGAATTGGTCGTGCTGCTGTTGATAATTCCGAAAGTAGCGTATTTAAATCCAATACACTTTATATATGGATATATATATGTTGTATTTTTTATTTTTCTTATCTTTCCTAGTGCTATATTTACACAATAAATAAATGGTCGTGTATCTTCTGTACGGCCTAATTAAGCTAAACTTTTTAACTTAATTTTGACAATTTACTATGAGACAGACTTTACGAGAGACGTATTTCATTAAATATGAGATTAACAATATGTGGTATATGTTCAAACTGTTACAAGGATAAGTAAGTATATAATAACTATACTTTGGTGACCAATTCGTGCTTAGTTGGAGCCGATTTCAGTACTTATGATCTCTCCTCGTACACTATTCTGATTCAAAGCAAAATTAAATCAAGAACACTAGCTATGGACTGAGTAGTTGTTGGTTTCAGAAGGGGTAAAACTAAAAAGAGAGGTGCCCACCACATTGATAACTCAGAAAGGCACGCAGCTGGCTGCTGCTCTGACGCGTGCACAGTGAAGGATCGTGGGGTCTCGTCGCAGAAGTCCTCACCTATACTCCCAAGATTGTGGCCATATGATGCGCCACACAAGGAACACGACTGAGGTACGGTGGTGGGTTCCCAAGCGTGGCAAAACTATCATTTCGTTCTACCGTAATAAGCTCGTAAGAGGTGAATAGATCGTGAACCAATCAAAATAACTACGTGCCAAAGTTATATCGACAATCATAAAAGTCTGATACTCATAATGCTTCTTCCATTTCTCATCAGAAATGGCATGTCGTTTGCAAAAGAGCGTGTGTCTGAAACCCAACCAACCAAAAAAGTGATCAGTAAGCGATACACATGATTTTACATGACAAATCCCAGCGAGAAACAATTAGAGCACACGGCGGCGATAAAAACTCCGGTACTACAATGAGAGAATTACAGCTCTCAGCGACCTACAACGACAAAGATATACCAAATATCCGTACATGCTGTAAGGTCAATTCAATGGGATAATGAACCCTAATTAGTACATATGCAAAGGGTCATCTCATGACTGCCCATGATGGATAATATGACGGGTCTCTTCCAGGTTAACAGTAGCTAGGCAGGCATATATTATTATTCGAGATGCTGCATGCATGCATGTAGACTTGAATACATTGCACCTTAATTGCCTCCATATATATATATATATATATATATATATATACGCACCATGCACAGTTACTATGCAGAGTACTGTCCATGTAGTTTGGCATCAAGTAGATAGATGTGATTAGAGGCATTCATAACCACCATGTTGTCCGGCTGCTAAGGCTCACGTGGACTAGTGATGTAAACAGGCATACACTCATAAGTCATGATTCTGAATCCTAACTTTGAGATGAATGTCGAGATTTAATTTTAGAAACCCAATAATTAAAAATATTGAGTTTGGTGGGAGCTAGGTCTAAACCATTGTGGATCTAGATAAAGCTATGAGTGGAAGAAGGTTGCGTCGTCGAGAGATAGTGAAAGAAACATATTTACACACATGGATTTTGATCCTGAAATAAGACCGGAATTTAATCGAATTTGATTGTCTAGAAAATGATATCATATTATCAAAGGTCTATGTTATAAAAAAGGACGTATTTTCTTGCTACGGTACCAATTTGTAAATAGATTTTCATGAGTATATATATATATATATGAGGACACAAAAAGAAACAGAAGGTTCCGATGAGGCCACCTTCGGGTATCTTGAATAAATTAAAAGAGATGGTTGATTATGTATAAGTCCTATATAACTAATATATAAGCATGATAGCTATGGTGATTACGATCAGCTATTAATTAAATAATTATGGTGCGTTAATTAATTAGGGTTTATGTTATCGTAAAGCTACACATGTTTGCTTTATGCCTGTATCTTCCACCTACGGATTCATTTCCCCCCTTTTTTAAAATAAAACCGGCGCATTAGTATGGCTTTTTTTTTATCCACAATCAAATCAAACGAAAATCATATAGAATGTGTAACGATAATGCAGAATCGTTAATAGAAAGAGAATAAACATTAAATGGTAAATCAGGTCAGTTAAGAAGTATACGGCTTGATTATTTTCCTAATAAATATAATCAACTTTAACCAACTAATCCCAATTTAATATCTCTTGAAAACTAATAACCTCAAAAACCCTCCAATATTATCTTCTTCTTTTTAAACAAGTTAAATCACAAAAACGGAATTAGTAGAAATTTTTTTCTGTAAATTGTAATTAATAGATAATATAATCGAATAGAACAAAAAGGTAATGCCTGCTTGCGTGGGAAAAAAACATGTCTTTTGCCTTTTCTATTGGTGTGGACTATCATTGTATAATCAGCTTTTATGAGATGTTAGATCGAGATTGTCATTTATAGAGAGAAGAACTACCGTCAACAATCATGTTGTTTATCCCAAAAACTTTATAATTATATTTTCATGGTGTAATCGTGTTTGGTCTTTAATTCGATCAAATCTATTAATATTTTGTATAACTTATTTAAAATTTATGAATGAAAGAAAAAATTGATTGTACATAATTATTTGAACAGAAAAAGTCGTTGAAGCTCATCATTATTGGTATGCACAAACTTTGGAGACCACTTCCCCGAATGGTCCCATTCCCTTAGACATAATGCCATTCTTTTTTATATCGCACTAATAAAACTATAGGAGGCATCATCATATCACGAGGAATAAAGAAAATTATTACTCATGATCATCAATAAAAGAGAAAAAGGGGAATATTCAAATTTGTTCATGTCATTGAGGGTTATTGTGTGAGGTGATGGAAATGGAGAGGCCATTCATATTGTACGTCAAAGCGTGGTTTAATTTCGGTCATGGTCTTCGTCCTGGATGCACTTCGTAACACTTAATGATAGCTTGCTTCAGAGATAGAGACACTATATTATATGATGGAGGAGTCCAACATAATGCGAACATAAAAATTGGCTATGGGTCGAAAAATTATCAGTCGTTATGTGCCTAAAAAGATTTTGAATTCTCCCCATTTTTGTTTATACTATTAAAATATGTATTAACTTGCATAACCTATTGGCCCGTATGGCTTTTATGGGTGGATTGATGATATTTCATATTTTTTATTTAATGTATTTTAACTTTTGTTTAGAGCTTCAACTTCAACTTGAGGGGAAGAGCCCCTAGTTGTAGTAGTAGCGGTTAGTTTTTTCTTTTTTGCTGTTACAGAAGCAATAGGTTTAGATTGGCGTGATAGCTTGAAGAAGGAATACCGGGTTCAAGGCCCTTTTTATTTGAGTTTTACTCTGTTGGAATTGGTTTCTGTTTTGGATGACGCTTCTCTATGGAATTTTGTTCTTTCGTTTTGGAAATAAACAACTCGGAAAGCTTGATTTTGTTCGGTATATTGAAATATTTCAGATCAACCGTTTGTTTTGAATTGATGTCAAATATTATGTTTTGGTTGTCAACCATAATACAAAAAAAAAGTAAAAAACACAATTTGCCCACTAATCAATACACACAAACGCCAATGCCCATAAAATGGACAAGATAGACTCTTCCATATCTCTTAACTCGTATTGAGATAGATCTCACGATTTGGACTAATAATTAAATTTGTTGTGCGAGCAATCCAAAAAAAATCATCTGATTATTTACCCTTAGCTGACTTGTCCTCTCTATTATTAAATGCCCCGACTGGTACTAGGTTAGCTTTCTATCCCCATTTTTGTGTTTGAACAGTAACGAGATAAAACCCTATTTAAGGAGATAAAGAACAGAGTCAGCCTTTGTTTTAACTACCTGCTGTTGCTGCTCTCATTTATGGATAGAAAGAATGATAACTTTCACCTCATTTATAATAGAACTATGCAGCAGCTTTTTTCCTTGTAAAACAAAAAATATGCAGCAGCTTTCAGTGAAAGTGAAGTTCAGTTTCCAGTTGATTTTTTTGTTTTCATTTTATTTTACCAGCTCCCTCCCTCACTTTCATATCACATGAATCCCAAGAAAGCACTGCATACAAGGAAAGGAATTGATAGTACGACTCCAATTTTTTGTTAGCGAGAGAGTTGGTGGTTGAATCAGGAGCCACCGATGAAGATGGAGGAGTAGGGAGTTTGCAGGAGTCATCCTGATACGAGAAGAGACGTTTACCTTGAATAAATGCACAAAATGAGAATTCCCGAAGAGTATAATTCTTTCCGTTGAAGCTAAGTGGACACCCGTGGAATCGAAAAAAGCCACTGAGTCGGGCTTTGAGAAGTGATATCATGATAACACAACAATGAGCGAGAAATAGTTGAGAAGAATGCGCAATACTTAACGTGGATTCCGACCAAATTGATCAACTAGTTAACGGAGAAGAAGAGAATCCTTATTATAATTCCGATACTCTTTAGGTTAATATTCCGGAGATAGAAAGACAAATATGCCCCTTATCCCCTAACCAACAGAGAGTACTAAATCTCTGGCTAACAATTTTTCGGTGCTACTAAATAATTGCATTTTCATAAATGTGGGCATTGCCGCATTGGAACAAGGACTCCGAAACAATAAATCTTAAACATCTCGCATGCAACTCTTAACACTAAAGAATAATGTTAGACCCCTAAACACTAAATTCTAACCCTCAAACATTAAATCGTAAAATCAGATTCTTAATCGTACTCCAAACTCTAACTTTTGACCATAAATCTAAATCAACCAATTATAAAGCCCATGTATCTGAGTCTTTTTCTTAAATAATATAAGTACGTGGAGGCAGATTATGTAATTTTCTTAAGTTTTTTTTAGTAATGTTATTGAAATAAATAATTGATAAAAATATGAAAATCCCGCGGCATTAATAAGGGGGTTGGACGGTGGTTGTGGGTTATATATTTAATTTCAGAGGAAATGAAATTGGTTTTTATTAAGGATACGCTAACGTCAGGCAACCACAAATAATAATAATAATAATAATAATAATAATAATAGACACAATATTCACATATTTTTGTGAGGGAGAATAAAACAAAGGAGATATTTATTATGTTTTTGGGGTACAGTGGGGGAAATAATACAAAGGAGAAAAAGAAGCAAGCTAAGGAGGAGTTTGGTCCTTTTCCTCAACATTTTTTGGCCCACACCACACCACAACACTTGTAAATAATCCCATCATCTTCACCAATCCACCATCATCATCGCCATCTCCATTTCTCCTCCAGTTCTGAACAACACACTTCAAATCCTCCTCAAACCCTCTCTCTCCATCTCTCTCTCTCTCTCTCTCTCTCTAGTAGTGTCAAAATGAATTTCAAAAGATATTAGCACTACTGCTGTGTGAGAGAATATCAATATATGGAGGTGTCCAATCACTGATCACTAATCAAACAGCTCCATCGCTCTTCGATCCATCCCAGGTAAACATAACGACCCAGTTCATTCATAGAATAGAGAAATTAGCAAGTTCTAAAAAAAACCATGCTTCAATTTGTTTGTAATTATTAGGTGTGACCCAGCACTCTGACACTCTGACACGCTGTTTTTACTACTTTCTCTGTCGTCAATTATTTGGCCATTCATTCAATCGCAGTAGATTGCCTGCTGCTTTCTGATGCTGTATATATATAAGCTTGTTAAATTTTCATTTCACTGTCAATTCATTCACTGCATATTGAGTATAGACATCTCTCAAGCAAGCTCTCTTTCTCTGTCTGTCTCTGTAATTGATCTTCTGTGCCTGATCGGGCTAATTCACAGGTCCTTATCTCTTCGTATCACCTGTTTCATTTTTGTTGCATGAAACTATACTTCATTTATTTATTTACTAGTATATAATATATCCCTCTCATCATCCTATGTTTTCTTTCTCCTCATCTCTTGTTATTGCCGTCTGACAAGCTCCTTTCTTTTTGTTTCATGTATGTTCAGCAGTACGTTGATGACGACATACTTCCATGGCGGCAACCCTGCTGAAATCCAAACTGAAGGTCTTCATACCCTCCTCCTTATGAACCCTACCTACGTCCACCACTACTCCGACCACGACGACGTCACCCCTCCTCCTCCGCCTCACCACTTCTCCTCCGGCCACCACCACCACCACCAGCAACAGCAGCAGTTCGTCGGCATCCCTCTAGACCCCCACCACTACAACAGCCTTTACAGCCCTGTCGATCTCTCCTCCTCGGAGACGCGTGCTTCCCCACGCGCCTCCCACCACCACCACCACCACCAGCAGGCTCTCTCTTTGACTCTCTCCTCCCACCAGCAGCACCGTCAGCAGCACCAGCAGGTTTCGTCGAGTTCTGGTGGAGTGACCGAGAATTGTGCTGCCGGCGTGGTCCCCACCGCTCCTGGCGTGCTGTTGAGCTCCAAGTACTTGAAAGCTGCTCAGGAATTGATCGACGAAGTCGTTAACGTCAACGTTAACGGAGGAGCCATTAATGGCAAGACCGAAGCGTCAAAGAAAGGGAATACTAATAACGCCGTCAGTAAGGAGGCGGAGTCAGCTGCGTCCGGCGATGGGAAGATATCGCCGGAGCTTACGACTGCGGAGAGGCAGGAGGTTCAGATGAGGAAAGGCAAGCTCATCAACATGCTTGATGAGGTATACGAGAACTGGATTTTCATTTTGTTATTTATTTCCCACCCGATGAAATTGATATATGACGGCGAATTTGTTGTTTTTTTTGGGTGTGTTCTGACAGGTGGAGCAGAGGTACAGGCAGTACAATCACCAGATGCAGGCGGTGATATCGGCGTTCGAGCAAGCGGCGGGGACGGGATCGGCGAGGACCTACACGGCGCTGGCTTTGCAGACGATCTCGAGGCAGTTCCGATCGTTGAAAGACGCGATCGCCGGCCAAATCAAGGCGGCGAACAAGAGCTTAGGGGAAGAGGAAACTCAGCGGAAAATGGAAGGTTCGAGGCTAAAATTCGTGGATCATCATCTCCGGCAGCAGCGGGCTCTTCAGCAGATTGGAATGATGCAGCACAACGCTTGGAGACCTCAGAGAGGCTTGCCTGAGAGATCCGTCTCCGTCCTCCGCGCCTGGCTCTTCGAACACTTCCTCCACCCGTAATAAACTACTAATCATTTTCATTCAGAATTTTGAAATTATTCCGTTGACGTTTGATGATTTTCGTCCTTTGGTTGTATGTGTTTGTAGATATCCTAAGGATTCTGATAAGCATATGCTAGCCAAACAGACGGGACTCACCAGGAGCCAGGTTTGTTTGTTTTCTTATTTTCTGCTCGCCAGGTGTTCGTGGAAATGTCTGAGAGAAGCTTTTATTAAATTTTTGGAGTGGTGTAAACTGGACACAGGTCTCGAATTGGTTCATCAATGCTCGAGTTCGGCTGTGGAAGCCCATGGTGGAGGAAATGTACATTGAGGAAATGAAAGACAAGGATTCATCAGAGTTGGATCACAACAGAAGCAAGTTCGATCAGCAGAACGAAGATTCATCTTCCAAATCTGTGCCATTCCATGATCATAATACTAATTCAAGTATCGAGAACCAAGCCATCAACTGTTCACCAAACCAGAATCAGAATGTGCCTTCTGGGTTCACAATCTCCCCCCAAGCTTTCTCCCTCACAGCATCATCAGAACTTGAAGGGATAACACAAGGCAGCCCCAAGAAACCAAGGAACCGCCACATCAACCTACCAAGCGTTCCATCGATGGATCAGTCGAGCAACAACAATCACAATTCAATTGAATTTGTGGACGAGAGGCAGAGCAGAGATATTGGGTACTCGTTCATGGGAGGACAGACAAACTTCATGGGAGGAGCATTTGGGCAGTACCCAATTGCAGAGATTGGTGCAAGGTTTGATGCAGACCAGTTCGCTCAGAGGTTCTCTGGCAATGGAGTCTCGCTAAGCCTCGGCCTCCCACATTGCGAAAACCTCAACTTATCAGCCAATCACCACACTTTTCTACCCAACCACAACATCCAGCCAGGGAGGAGACTTGAAATGGGAGATGCAAACGAGTTCGGAGCAATTAACGGGTCGGATCCACACTCGTCGACAACAACATATGAGAGCATCAACATCCAGAACAGGAAAGGGTTTGTAGCAGCACAGCTATTGCCAGACTTTGTAACTTGATCAGCTTCAGAACCCGCCAATATTGGTCATCAATAGTACAAAAAAAAGAGCAGCAATGGGGATAGGTAAGAAACTCTGCAGATACTATAGGCTTGCTTACACTTGGGGAAAAGCATACTAGTTTTTTTTCGTTGTAGTATAGGCTTATACTTGGGCATGCAATTAGAACCATTTGAGTTCTTAGAGAGGGTAGGAATGAGGAAGGCTGCGGTATATTGCAAGTTTTGATGATGAAGATTGGACATATAATACTACTACATACTTTAGTTGGATTTGGATTGGGATTGGGATTGGGGTGTCATTTTGGACAATCTAGGGTTTGTGTATACTTGGTTAAACCTAGTGTATATTGATTGTGAGCAGGAATAAGACACTATAATTTTGTACTGCTGTCCATCTTAGTGGCCGTAACGCAAAATACTTGGTTGGATGTGGTTCTATACTCGAATTTGAATTCTCATTCTTCTCATCGAGATTAAGAATCGTTAATAAGTGAAAGACCAACACCCTAAACGAATTATTTCACTGAAAAAAGTCGTATATTTTAAATGAATGGTAGGATGCAATTGCGTCTGAACTTTATCGCAGAGCAAGAAAAGTCAGTAGTGAGTAATGTGAACATCAACATCAAGGGGTGGACCATTTTCCTGGATATGGAATTGCTTTCTTTGAAGAAGAAACCACCATCAATATCATATCGTTAATTAATTGTTGATTAGCTCTTAATAAAGAATACTTAACAAGAAAACAACGTGTAGGTAAGGATCCAAGGATTCTTCTTGATACTTCTGATCTTGGAACCTAACCCATTATTATAATAAATTCACTACTAAGTTCAACAAAAGCAGGTCCACAAACAAACAAAAAGCAAACCAAACAAAGTAACACTCGTCTATTTGAAAGATCCAATCTTATCTACATCTGGATGGCAAAGGTCAAAGAAGAAATCTGCTTGGAAAGCCAGATGTTGATATTGTTTGCAGGCAAAAAGAAGAAAACATAACAGGAAGGGAACTAAATAACTGGTTACTTACAACTTGGGTTTCCAGTAAAAAAATTATGGACAGATGAAATTAGATTCTACCATAGTCAGACCTCTGCAATCCTTGAACTAGCATAATCATCATACTTGTCATCTAAAATGTTGTATTTGTACAAAACAGAGCAAGAAAATTAATTTACTTATCAGACAAGTGCATCATCCATGCTCACTTGGCCAGAAACTCCATCACTAGGATTCCCACTTTTACTTCCAAACCTTTTCTTAGCCATCCTAGCTCTGAGACACCACATCTCGAATGCCTCTCTCAAATCTGGATACTGAATGTGTGCACTTGATAGCCATTCGACTATGATCTCTGCTTGATCTTCTGACGGCAGTCCCTGAACTATAGACACAAATGAAGATTCCAGTGTCTGCCACACTTCACCATCCAGTTTAACCTTCTGATTCTCCATGGTGGCGTTATCGGTTGTGTTTCTCGTTTCCCTTGCGAATGGAAGCCATATCTTCACGATGTGAAGTCGTTTCTGAGTAGGTAATATGACAGTTCCGTACGACATTGCTTCTAAGACCTTTGTAGACACCTCGATGGCCTTCAAACTCGCCTCTAATATCCCATCTTCGGATTTCAGCCGCTCAAATATCTCAAGGACCTTATCTGACACATCCACCCAATGTCTGACGAATTCCGGCATCATTTCCAACTTGTTTAATATTTGAAAAGCCCAAGCAAGATCTGAAAGATGTGACTCCAACAGTTTCATCTCATTTGTCTCTGAAATTGCCTGCAATGGCATTTGTAGCAAGGAATCAAACCTATTGCCGAATTCTGAGAACAATCCATGCATAGAATCTCTCAGGACAGATGCAATCTCATCATCAGGAGTCAAAAGAGGTTCATCATCGTCTTCCTCTGTTAGCATGTACTCAATCTGATCCTGCGCAGAAGCTTTGACATGATTCAAGTCCAGAGCAGGCGACGATGTGGCAAACTGAACAGCTGACAAAAATATCCTTTCCAGTTTTGATTTATCGACTGGCTGGAGACGACAAAGAATTGCTTCTGCTTGTGATCCAATTCCTGGTACGATCTTTAAGATTGCATCTTCGTCGGCTTCCTCCCATGGGACTGCTTCCAAGTACTGCACGCAAGCAGGAACAAACTTATTGCAGCCAAGCTTAACTGCCACCTGTAGAATGCCAAGCACGTTCCCCACACCATGGGGAAGGCACTCCAATGGGTCATCTGTACCTAGATATAGTAGGCGGTGGAGATTGACATAATGATCGATATCTGAGTCTTGGCAGAAGACATCAACACAGTTCCGCGAGTCAATGATCTGCAAAGTTGGCCAACTCTCTGAAAGGCGGTCGGCAAAATACTTGCATTTCTCTATTAGGACAGTAGAGTGACAGTAAAGCCACTCGTCTCTGCCACTATCTGTCCGTAGCCTGACGACAAGATCACTAGTTAATCGGTCGCCGATGTTACCAATTCCCTGCATCAGTCAATTAGGAAACGAAGAAAACCACATATTAATTCCATGGTCGTTCATAAATTTGGTAGTCGGGATTGCAAAAAGGAGAAGGTACAAGCATGTGGACAAGAGGGACTACATCTGATTTTAATGAAAGAAGTTTGGAACTGCTATGAATAGCTATATAAGCCTTCCTACATAGCATTGGTTCAACAGCCATGGAACCATGTCAAACTCGGACTGTGCTTTTTTGCTTGATGATACCAGATAGTGGGACAATGAGACTTCAAGCATCAATGGTAGAATTAAGAAGGACAGAAAACATGCTCCGCAACAGCAATATATATTCTTAAAGCAACTACAAGCAAAGCGCATTTGCCAATGAGTTGGGATTCTTACAGAAAGTTCCATCAGTACAGTTAATTTTAGGGAATGTTCATCTAGCCTTCATCGTGGTTCCTGTACCACAAAAGGAATCGGAATGAGCACAAACTGTAATCGATTAGTCACAAACCGGACTATACTGGAGAAAGTCAGAATACAACATTCTAATAAGAATTAACAGACACACTGAATTCAACAGGCCTAATTGCAAAATTTGAAATATTACCATAACCTAAATTAGACAGCAATAATTAGAATGTTGAAAACCTAAAACTGGCTGGATGGAAGCTACAATCACTTGAAACCCTAGAAGTGAATTGTTCCCATTCTATCCTACTACAAAATGCTTCCAAGCTTCATATACTTTTCTTTTTATGAATGAAATTATTATTAAGGCAACTAGGCAAGGAACCAGAAGTTCCGAAAATGATTACAAGACTACGAGCAAGAATTCCAAGCTTCATATACTGTTTTGTTTTCGCTTAAACCCTAGAAGTGAAGAGCAGCTACAATGAATGAATGGGAGAAGGATTATGCAGAGGGGAGTGAAGTGATAACGATGCCGAGTTCCAAGAAAAAGAAGACAATGGAGATGAAGGAGAAGAATGATCGACGAACAGAGGAAGAACAGCATGATTACACAGCTGAGTATTTTGAATCTACGGGTGAGAGCAGAAAACTGAGTGGAGTGAAGCAAAATTATGAAGAAAGAAAGAAAGAAAGGAATTTGATTTTACCTGGTTCGGATCGTGGGTTCTTGGTGTAGTTGTATTTCTTCACTCTTTGCTTTCTCTATCATGCTATATATCATGACCGTAACTTTCCGACATCTGGAATTTACAAATATACCCTAATCTACAGAGAGCTCCCTGCTTGCTGCAAAACCTTCATTACTATTCGCGGTAACCGGTGAGGTCGAACGTCAGAGTTCTCGATTACCCTCGATCGGCATCTCTATAAACCCCGATCAAAGCTTCAGCCTTGTCGTAAAATCTATCTTTCAGAGATATCACAATGCTCTGGAAACCACTTGCTCCATTCTCGCTAATGAAGCCAGCAACTTTAGCAACGTTCAAGTTATCCAGCGCAGCGTCGACTTCATCCAATATGAAAAACGGCGAGGGGCTATAGCTGTGGATAGCAAAAAGGAAAGCAAGTGCCGCAACTGTTTTCTCACCGCCTGAGAGCTGTTCCATATCTCGGAATCGTTTCGTTGGTGGCATGGCTGTGAACTTGATCCCCTGTAAATACGGTTCATCTTCATTCTCCAGCTTCAGGTATGCTGTCCCGCCAAGAGGATGCGTCTTGCTCTTTGTTAACCGCTTGTAAATCTCATCAATCATATTTGATATGTGATTGAAAGCTCCCATGAACAATTAATCTCTTTTTGGTAATGGAGTTATAAGCATCAGCCACCTGCCTCTCCTCCTTATAGGCTATGTCAAACTCTGCAGATATTTTTCTTTCCATCTCCAACAAGGCTTTATACTGCTCTAGTGCCTTCAAGTTCGGAGCAGTTTTTTCAATTTCAGATGTGTTTGCTTCTATATTCTTCTTAAATTCCTCATCTGTTTTCTCCAGGCTTGCAACTACAGAATCATCAATCTCCTCCAGGCTTATATGCTCCAATTCACCCTTTTCCACTATATTTTGCTTGCGAGATAAGAGCTGCTCAATCTGTCCCTTCTTGGAGCTTATCGTACGGTTAAGCTTTGAAATTTTGGTTGTAGCATCTGACGCTTGCTTCTTCCATTTTTGAATTTCCTTGTCACAGTCTTCTGCTTTGGATTTCCACCCTTGCAATTCTTCATTCCATGTATCAATCTCACTTGTTGCTTTCTCTACAGTTGACTTCAATTCTTCCTCTTTTTTCTGAGAAACTTTCAGTTCATTCTTTATAGTATTCAGACAAGACTCCACCTTTCTGATCCTCGCACCTGCAGCATCCCGCTTTTGCTCATACTCCAATTGGGAATTCAACTTCCACAACTGGTTGCTTAAACTAAGCTTTTCCTCAGCTACATTCTTTGCAGCCTTGAGATGATTCTCTTCGTATTCGCGTATATCCGCCACACCTACACTCCTGCTGAAATCTTCGAAAATCCAATCAACAACCTCGTTTATACTAACCTCCACCGTGCTAATGGAATCGCCTCTCTTTTCAATAGCATCTTTCAACTTATGAAAACCTGGACTCAGACCACTGATGTCTTCTTTGATTGTTTTCTTCTCATGTTCCAACTTGTTAAGCTTCTCCTCAATACATTTCTTCTCAATTTCTGCATACTGGATTTTCTCTTCAAGACCGCTGATCCTGCCAGATGCTTCACACTCTCTCAACTGAATTTCTCCAAGTGACCCTAGCTCCTCTAATTCAGACTCAAATTCTTCTTTCTTCTTCTTCAACCCTTCAACCTTTTGATCATTCCACTGTCTTGATCTAGCTTCAATCCCACCGCTAGTACCACCAGTCATTGTTCCAGACTTGGTAAGGAGAGTCCCGTCGACAGTTACAACTCTAATTCTCTCTCCATTGCCATCATCCCATCCAAGTTTCTTTGCGTCATCAAGATCATCACATACCATAGTACTTCCAACAGCGTAAATTATAGCCTTCTCCACCATAGGATCAAATTCGATGACGTCTTTGACGAGCTTTGATGTACCCCCTAAAGTACGCATCCATTCAGGGATTGGCTTTATACGAATCGACTCTAGCGGTATAAAGGTCATACGAGGAAGCCTCTGATGTTTCAAGTTCGATACATTCTTTTCCTGTATTTTCATCCTCAACCACCACAGCATCCATGAATCTTCCATGGCTACAGTGATGGCCACATTATATTTCTCATGCTTTGGTCTACAAAGGTCAGTCATGCGTCCATGAACTCCCTGGAAGAGTCGTTTGAGAGTCTCCGCTGTTTCGGACAACCGATTGTCCCTCTGATTCTCGAATCTATCAGCTTTCAGTTCGCGCAATTGCTTGTCTATTTCTCCGATTTTGGACTTCAAGTTTAGCTGCTTACTCTTGGTATCCTGATGTTTATCTTGTATCATACCCAATTCCCTTTTCAACCCTGACACCTCTTCTTTCTGTTTAGCACAAGTGTCGAGAATCTTTTCGAGTCTTGCTCGTGTTTCCTCCTCCTGTGAATTCAGTTCCTGCGTACGATTTCTCAACTGTTGAAGATTCTCTTCCATATTTTTCAGAGCTTCCATATCAGCATGATGTTGTCTGTCCAAGACCTCCTTTTCATCACTCAGCCTGCTGGTTTTCACCCCTGCATTTTCTTTGATTTTATTGTATTCCTTCAGTTGACTATCAGCCAGTACAGGAAGCTTTTCGCTTCGCTCATTCAGATCCTTCAGTTTTGCCGATAGATCCTGTATGCCACTCTGTAACTTTTGTATCACACCTGTAATTTTCTTCCCTTCTTCTCTTCTCCTATCAAGGTCCTTACCGGTGATCTTAATTTTCGAACTTAACCGCTTCATTTCCTCGTATAGTCAGAAGCTCGGGTTGATGTTCTTCAAGCTCAGAGCTTCTCTCGGCAATCTTGTTTTCTAATTGGATAATCTCTTTCAGGTTCGTGGCTTGCTCCTTCTTGTCAGAAGCTTGTTTTTCAAAATTAACAAGCTGATCATGCAAATGGCCTTCACGCTCCGTCGTTTCAGCAACAAGTTTATCATTCAACACTTTAACAACCTTGTCTACAGTGAACAATTGCCATAAGAAATGTTGTTTCTTCAAAGATTTCAGTTCAGCTTGCGAACGATTATGCTTCTCAGCTTCCTCCTTCTGAGCTTTCTTCTGCTTCCTTTCCCTTACAATACTTTTCCTCTGATAGACAAGTGCTGTTTTC
The DNA here is from genome assembly GCA_030674075.2 of Linum usitatissimum. Taxonomy (NCBI): domain Eukaryota; kingdom Viridiplantae; phylum Streptophyta; class Magnoliopsida; order Malpighiales; family Linaceae; genus Linum; species Linum usitatissimum. Next base: position 2,816,998 of record JAUJYP020000039.1, read on the forward strand.
TCCTCTGCCCTGCCTTTTCGTTCACCGTGATCCTCGTAATCCCTCTTGAATTCCTCCGACCCGGAAATTTTCTCAACCAAAGCAGTCAACTCCTTGGGGGGTTTTGGACGCAATAGACTCTACATCACCCTGAAAAACCAGGAAGTTCATCCTGGCCTTCACGAGAATCCCCAGAGGCCTTAACTTTCCGTTATAATCATCCCAATTAACAAGATTGCCATCGATGCGGTACTCGCTCGCACCGGCGGTGGTGATTCCGCAGGTGAAGTGAAGCTCGACCCCGTTAGCAAGAAGGTACACCAGCCGCACGAATGCTTTCCGACATTCTGCTGCTCTTTCTCCTTGTCATCGAAAGCGTAGATGAGATCCTTGAGCTGAGCACCGCGGAGCTGGCTGGTACGGGCGCCGAGGACGAAATTGCGTCCATCAAATTGGACTTGCTGACTCCGTTGGGGCCAATGATGGCGATGAAGTCTTTGAAAGGACCGATTGTCTGGAAGCCCTGGTAGGACTGGAAGTTCTCCATCTCCAATCGGAAGATTCTGCCCCGGGAGACTGGCGCAGGCATGGTTCTCCGGTGGACGGGCTAGGGCTAGGGTTTGCTTCAGTTGAGTAGAGGTGGAGTGGTTAAGTGAACAACTGAAGATGATCGTGAATGGATGTAACGTGCAAGCCACGGTTATTACGCGGACTGGATGATATGGGCTGGGAGACCAACGAATTAATTGGTATGGGCTTGTTAATTGGTCTGGGCTTATTTATATATGGCCCTTCACTACGTAATTATATTTGGCCCTTGACTACTCAAGTCCCCATCATTTGGGATTTCATAGAATTAGTCCTCAATTAATTAGTCATATGTAACACCCGTTCATTTTATCTTATTCATTCCTGATTATTTGTTTTTTTTTTAAAATTTAATGCTACCACGTTATTACCTTTGTCCAATTGGAAACGCACCATTTCTTTGTAATTAAATACTGTTAATAATATGAAAACAAAAAATAAAGTCTGGAAACCAAAGACCTCCTTCACAGTGAATGCCCTACCCCTACTGCAATCAGACAATTTCAACAAACATTAATTTAACTACATTTTACCAATTACTTTACGTTTACATAATCAACAGAGTTGAAGTGATCTAAGTCCATTCCACCAAGGTTTCATTTAGGTTTAGTTGAACTATATATATATTTGACCAAACTTTAAGGCTTTAATAGTTTAATAATTTTGCATACCCAAACAGTTGGGGAACCATCTGTTCGTCGAAGTGCTGCGCTTTTGAATTGTTCACATTTTATTGTCAACTGTGTTTAAATTTGCCGTTAGGTAGTTGGAGACTATGTTTAAATTTTGTTAATGGAGTTGTGTGATGGTAACTTAAAAAATATATTATCCGAATTTAATTATAATATTTTGTATGGACACGTATATAATTTTTATTTATTTTTTTCATTTTGAATTTGTCAAGGTTTAGTCCCGATAAAAAAACAATATGATTCGTAGCTTACCAAAATTACCAAAAATGGGGCAGGAAATACAATAGAATTAAATTAATTAATGGGTCTAATAAGAACAGTAAGGTCAAATGAGAGTACGTACGTAGAAGCAAATGAAAACATGTGAGAATTGTGTCAAATCTAAATAACGTTATACTCTGCAAACGAAGCACTAAACTAAAGCGAGTACCCAGTAGTAAGACACAAGACAGTCTCCTGACATGATCATCACTTCAACGAAACTAATTAATAATCTATAGTAAGGAGAGGGATTTTAAATTCAGCGGAACACAGTTTCAAGATTTCTGACCGCAAGCGCATTTTTGGTATTTTAGAAACAAAAATTTTCTTTTCTTTTTCAGATTTTCGACATTTTTGGTATTTCTGATAATCCAAATACGAAACTAAAAATCTGAAATTCAAAACTGAAAACTTAATACTCTAAACCTAAAAATTCAAAACCTAAAATCCAAATCCAAAATCTAAAATCCAAAATCTAAAATCCAAAATGAAAAACCTAATACTCTAGGCACTAAACCTCAAAATCCAAAACTCAAAATCCTAATAGTCTAATACTAAACCTAAAACCCAAACACAATTCGAAATAAATTAAAATCGCTGACCGATCAACAACAATGATGAGGTTGCAGTGTTTTTATAAAAATAATTAATTAAAATAAGTTTCATGAAAAACTATAGTGACCTTTCTATACAGACCGTTAGATCAGTCGAAAGGTTAAACCCTTAAAATCTAACGGTTCAAAATCAATCTGGACATTTTGAAATGAAAAAAATCCTGAAACTGTAGTAAGTGGATGATGATCCACTACCCACTACTTAGTTACAATATATATATGGCACGGCTGTGTATGGCGTGACATTAGTGGGTTGTTCATTACACATTCAACTAATTAAACTGTATTAGTAGTATACATGCATGAACAACGCCCATTAATCATCGGTTTAGTTTAAGCTATGTTCAACGCCCAGGTAATTAGCAAAGTCGATTAAACTGATCCTAATCGTCTCTCTCGCTTGATATGAGACGAACGACGACGATGAGAAGAAGGATGATTAAATTCGGAATAAACATATTCCGATGTATCAACACTTCGTCGGCAGGGTTTACGACGAAATTGGAGACACGTATATATTTTACCACACATGTTAAATCCAACACACGTACGGTAGTACAAAGCTACTATTCATCAAGTGCATGCGTATGTGAGTTCGTAAGCTCCAACCAGATGAGATGACAGCTAAGCCCACGCAAAGTCAAAAAAAGAATCAATTAAAGATGCTTATCCTATCCACAAACTATTTGCCATATCAGCCGTCTCTTTCTTCTTCCTTTGTCCAGCTCAGCATATCAAAGCCACACGTTGTCACACGGTTTCTCCTGTCTCCACGACACTTCCAAAAACTCGTTATAATATTTCTCCTTCTCAAACGAATGGAAACGTGACGGCTGATGACATGGCATCAGTCTCCATCTGCTCCTGCTGACGTGTCCGCCGCATTCAGTTGATTCATCTTCGCGGCTGGCTATGCGCCTACCATCACGGATATCAACCCGGCTCTGGTTCCGAGAGTCGGATCCGAAAGATGGTCTCGACAGATTGTTTTTGGAAAAAATCTCTTTTCTCTTTCCTCAAAATCAGTATTTTACAGGGAAACTGCAGAATTTGGGAGGTGCTCGTCGTGTAGCCACTTTGCTGAAAAAACATTCGTTGCAAAAATGGCTGCATGTCGTGCACCCCCTTTCACTACGAGGCTATTTAGCATTTTAGGGCCTGCACGGGGTGCAGTGATATACAACGTGCATCCCTTCTTCTTCACCATTCCTTTTTTCATTCTTCCTTTTGAGCTCCAACCGTGCTCTATTCCGCGTCCATGGCCCCATGACTAGACCACATGTCTCTAGAGTACCTGTGGATAATAAATACTACAAAGAAACACATCAAATGAACCAAAACAATCCAAGTGAACGGGTCTAGGCATACAATGTCGAAACACAAAACCACACGAAAAATGAAACACGAACAAGCTAATATTCACTCAAAAAACATACAAATAAGGATAGATAATCACTATAAATCGTAATAGTATCACCTATAATAAGAGCAAATACCCAGATAGATTCATGCATACAGATCACCAGATCAACCTCAATTAAGTTGCTAAAATAACAAGTTAAAAATAAACAGAGGGATCTAATCTTAACACCAAAGTATATAATAAAATTCTAATGTGCTTGGGAGGGGTGAAGCCAGACCATCCACTTGTTCATCCCTTAAATGGTGGATCCTTGTTTGATTAACATCGAAGGCTACGTACATCCATCCACACTCGGATCCAGAGTAGCACTATCTAACTCAATATTTAATAAACTCTCAATCAATCATATTGGAATAACACATCAAAAAAATTAGGGAATAAAGGTGCTGGAATTATTTATTTAACCACTCAGATTACACAACTAATTGTTCCACAACCCGAATCTGACTCCTATAATTCAAGTTAATATTGCCAATCTTTGAACGGTTTGGTTAATGGTTAACCGATATAATCATTACAGTATTTAAACTCAGCCAAAATCATAATTATAATAAAACATTTAAAAAATAACTATCGATTGATATCTTGTCGACTGCCATCCTGTTCACTTCCTTCCTATCGACTGCCTTCTTATCGACCGATGCCTCTGACATGTCAATTCTAGCATAATGAGTTTGCAAGTTAGTCTCACCAAAGGAGGTTCCAAGACAAGACCATCAAGCCACAACTCAGCATAAGAGAACACCAAGATAGTTTAAGAAAAGAAATTACGAACACTATAATCATAACCACAACTCAGCCACTTTGATTCACAAAACTTCTAATACTTGGACGGTCCTAATTTCTAATTGTTCCTCATTAACAAGTTAATAAGTTAAGATTAAACATGTAACTCATTAACAAGTTATGTTATGAAGAAATGTATCGATAAATTTTGCTACTAAATGTTCTAGTAACGATATTGCTTTTTTTTACCAAATAAAAATATCATATTATCATGAAATTGTAGCAGATATGAAAGTATACATGGATTCCAACCGGAGGTGCAGTCCTCACTAACGAGGCTTACATGGCTTGTGGGTCCTTGCAAAAGCAAACACCTCAATCATTTCTCTCCAACGACGGTCATCTAGCAAGGTTCACCCGCACGAACAAAAAATAATCAAAAGTTCATAACAAGCTAAATGAAACAAAACAAGAGTTGCAAAAAGGAAAAAACAACAACCGGGCAACGAGAGATATGACTAAGGACGGCTAAGCCTTGGCCGTGTGTCCAGTATTTCAGTGTTGTTGACACGCCGTCTCCTATGAGCCGGTCGGAGGTGATGATGAAGACGTTCCTTGATTGGTCTTCCTCGGAGATTTGGATGAGCGACCTTCAAGTTCCATCAATATAGCTGGGCGGTGGTTGGAGGAATTGTTTGCGGCGGTCTCGGGGACAGTGTTCGCCAGCAGCAAGCGCGTTGGCGGCGGACGCGCTAGCGGCGATCCGGTGAAGGCTGAGGAGTTGATCGGTGACGGTACCGGTAGTGCCGCCGGTCGTAAGGGTTCAAACGTCGCTTGCCTTGCGGCGGACTGGTTAACGATTGCCGACAATGGTGTTCCAAACCCCTTGTTGGGGTTGTTGCTCGCCTTTCGGGTCGATTTGGAGATCTTGCCGGTGCTTGCGGGGTTTGTGTTGGTCATGGCCAGGGTGGCCGGCAGGTTGGTCGAGGCAGGTTGGAGAGGATGGGAGGTAGGGTGTTGTGGTGTGTTGATCTTCACCCTGACTTGTTCCATTCGATTTGCGTAGCTAGGGTTTCAATAAGTATAACGATGTTTAGCATATGGTTATTGATCAGATTTTTCACGACTTGGATTGCACGGTCTGTGCAGATACTACGCATGTTCCAGCAGAGAATTTTCATCCGGATTTTAACGAAACTGACGCTCTCCTACGAGAGATGGCTTGCTCCCCTATAGAAGATGACGGCGGCACGAGAAAAACCCTTGTTGTGTCTCCATCAATTAATTAACGATATTACTTATTTCGAATTAAAAAAACGGATTGGCTTTTATCATGCTCCATGGATTTAACCAACCTTAGGTCGAATTTTGTCCATACATTACTCGAACTGGAGGTCCACACGAACCACGAACCACTTCATTTTGTCGGCACCGGGCTCTCGAAAGGCACACACTAAAAAACACGAGGTAGACCGAGACAATCATTAACATAAACGAAAATATAGAAACTTTCTTTACATTTTAGAAAGTCAAAAGGGGCCAGATACAAATATGTGTACTCTACTCAATACAATTAATTAATTAATCAATAAGACAACTCAGGTTCATATAGACCGAAAACTGGTTATTTTAAAATCAAATCGGATCGGCTGATTTTATTAGGCCAAATCACACCCTTAATTAGTATGTGATTGAGTAGTTAATACATACGGTTGAACTAACCACCATATATATGTCGGTCGTATAACTCGGTAAAATACAACAAATTTCTATTAAAAACGATGATAGATAATACCTGTTTTGATTAGATAAAATTAAATTCATCGTTTCATATACCAATATTGTTTCAATAATTCATATTAACTCATACATGAAGTATTTAATAAATCTGTATTCAGGGGGTTCATTCATAGTCTAACTTACACTATTAAATTACTTACTGTCTAGCCTTTTGATTTTAACCCAAGGCTTCCAACCAACCTAACAAAGGTCGTCGATTAGTAGAGTCATGGTATTGGTTAATCCTAAGTTCATGTACTAATATCTCCATGTGGTTAGTGAGTTATAAAATATTTAATATTCCCCAATAAAAAAATTTCATTTAGTTGAGGCCAAACACAATTATTACAATCTAAACAAAATTTGGAATTTCTTAAGTTCGATTAAATCAAAAATTATGTAGTCAGTCAAGTTAAAATTTATATTACAAAAAATAGTCATCATCAAGATTTATAGTATGCAGTGCACCGCGCGGCGTACGGTACAATTCTCCAACCATTATTTCATTTCTTTCACCAATTCAGATTTACATCTTGAAATTTCAAATTTGTGTGTAGTTGCAATTTAGTCTTAATTAGTTTATGAAGTGTAAGTTAACTGAAACTCAATTTTTGATGAGTTAGATTAACATCAATTGGTTACGAAATTTGTTAAAATACACTATACAAATTAAGATATGAGCTCAATCTATCTACATAATTCTTTAGTTCAAATAACAAGCGTTTGTTATAAATCACTGAATGAGAGCATCCTTGCATGAACACTGAACAAAATGGTAAGATCGAAATTAATCTAATCCGACTATAAGAAGATAAACTTATCCGGCCGAATATTCAAAAAAAAATAAAAATCATTTCAGTTTTTAAATCGTGGACGGTCTTTTAATAAGGGTGAAAATCGGGACGAAAATAGGATCCCGTTCTCATATTTGTGAATTTCCGATTTCCCGAATTTCCAAAATTTGAAGTAGTTGATTTAGTATACGGTAAACAAAGTTAAAGCTTTTATTAATTAGTGAACACTTTAATTAACCTGGCACAACCGTTGAAAAGTCATACTCCCTTGAGCTGTGCACTCCATTAGTAGTTGCCGTGTTTTGACATTCGCATCTTTGACTCTCAACCCTTCCTTCCCCGCACCCTCCTTGTATATGTATATATTCAATCTCCTTCTCTCGTTCCATTACAAAATACAAATTCAATCTCCTCCCAACTAATCCTCACCGGGATTCAAAACAACAAGCAATCAACAGTCAACTGATCATTATCATCATCACCATCACCGCCGGCCGGAGCAAATTAAACAACAACCAAAATGGATGAGATCGACGTCCCTCATTACTTCCTCTGCCCGATCTCCCTCCAGTTAATGAAGGACCCCGTCACCCTCCCCACCGGCATCACTTACGACCGTGACAGCATCGAGCGGTGGCTATTCGTCAACCACAACAAAACATGTCCGGTTACTAAACAACCCATCGACGACTGCTCCGTCGACGGGGCCACCGCCGCCCTCACTCCCAACGTCATCCTCCGCCGCCTCATTCAGTCATGGTGCACCCTCAATGCCTCCCACGGCTTCGAGCGTATTCCTACTCCTAAGCCTCCCGTCACCCGCTCCCAAATCTCTAAGATCGTGAAAGCGGGGATGAACTCGTCCCCGCAGAAGCAGATCAGCTGCATCAAGCAGCTGAAGTCGCTCGCGAAAGAGAGCGACGCCAACAAGCGATGCATCGAGTCGGCAGGAGCCGTCGATTTCCTTGCCTCTGTCGTCGTCGCAAATTCGGACTTTATCGCTCAATTCGAGGATGGGAGCCCGTCTGAGGAGGCCTTGAGCCTTCTGCACGGACTCAAAATCTCTGAGCCCGCGCTCAAGGCTATGGTCAATAAAAATAATAACGAGTTTGTTGACTCTTTGACCAGAGTCATGCAGCGGGGTACTTACGAGTCTAGAGCCTACGCAGTTCTGATTTCGAGATCGATTTTCGAAGTGGCCGACCCGTTCCGGATAATCGGGTTAAAAACCGATTTCTTCATCGAGTTGGTTCAGGTGGTTAAGGATCAAATCTCGAAGCAAGCCTCCAAGGCAGCATTGACTCTATTGGTGGAGCTTTGTCCCTGGGGGAGGAACAGGATCAAGGCCGTGGAAGCCGGTGCGGTTTCTGTCCTGATCGACCTCCTCCTCGATTCGGGGGAGAGGCGGCCATGCGAGATGGCATTGGCAGCGATCGACGTGTTGTGCCAGTGTGCAGAAGGGAGGGCGGAGTTTCTTAAACACGCCGCTGGAATGGCGGTGGTTTCAAAGAAGATACTGCGAGTTTCGACCGCCGCAACAGAGAAGGCGGTGAGGATCCTGCTGTCGATCGGGAAGTCGTCGGCGACTCCGGCAGTGGTGCAGGAGATGCTACAAATCGGGGTGGTAGCGAAGCTGTGCTTAGTGCTGCAAGTAGAGAGTAGCCTAAGGGCTAAGGAGAAGGCGACGGAAGTGTTGAGGCTGCATGCTAGAGTTTGGAAGAACTCCCCATGCATACCCGCGAGTTTGCTCTGTTCTTATCCGGCTAGAGACTGATTCTTTGAAATTAAGGATATTAGTGGTAATTATTAATTAATTAGTTTTGTTTCATCAGAAGGGTACAAATTTAGAAACAGATTGAATTAAGATTCATAGTTACAGTAAGCATCCATTTTTTTCCCTTTATAATTGTTGGGAATTTTTGTTTCTCATTTTGGTTATGTACAGATTTATACTCGGGTTATGAAATTCAGCCCTGGTTTCTTGCAGACACACAAAAAAGATATTAATTAATGAACACATTTTGCTGATGGAATAATTGATTTATACTTCTTAGTTCTTACAAACAAAGAATTAATGTGTTTTTATATATTGGTTCGGTTATAACACTTGTTGGGGCTATTGATCGTGATCTTGTGCTTGATTAACATGTAGATTGTTTCCTGCAGTTTGGTTCTGATATGTGGTTAGTTAAAATACTATTTATCATGCAACATCACAAAATATTATGTTGGGTTATAGAGTCTAATAAATTGAACTACGCCAAAGCACATGAAAACAGATTATTTTGTTCTTCAGGGCATTGGGATAAGATTAACTATTATTGGTGAATTTTTCATTATCGTGAGTTTTATAATTGTATGCAGCTTAGTTTTTGGTTGATACATATGTTTTGTTTTAGACAAATGGTAGTCTGATTTTTACTTTCTTGTTTGTATATCCTTATTAATTATTTGTCGAAATCTAGAATAATCATTCCAGCCACTCAGAGTGGTGCGACAGTTGGAGGGATTATCCAGAATGATATGTAGATTATAGACGCACCTTTGTGAAAGCTTTCTTGGAAGTTATTCTTTCACCCGTGTTGAGATGCGCGCTACTGTTGAGGATCGTTGGATCACTTGGACTATGGGAATTCGCAAGAATAGGGTTCTCTCGGACTCCATAGTGGCGATCGCATAGGGTTCTCTCGGACTATACGAGTTGTTTTATTTCCGAAGATGCAGTACATGACTTGCATATCAATAATGGTATGTATAAGAATGTAACATTATTGAATGGGTAGCTGTAGCTAGCAAGCTGTTAGGTTTGGTGGATAGTTGGACATCACAGTGTAAACCGAACCACGATTGTCATGATGTCCCATCATAAATTAGAAACAAAGGAACCCGCATTTTAGTTTACAGTTGTTACACAATTTCGGTGCGTACATCTTGGAATATAACAGTCCTCAGAAATCAATAATAAAATATTAACCTCACAAGCTGCAAATCTAGATATAAACACTTTACTGCGACTTTGGAGAGTAGCAGAAGATTCAAGATTGATTGAAGCAGAGAGCCTAGAAATAATAAACCTGAGTGGTCAGAAATTGCATGGAGGCCAGGACATATATATTAAATTTTGGTGTTAATAAAAGTACAATCACGATGGGACCCGATTCCTTAACTTTGCCAAGTTGCAGCAAACCATGTTTGAACCAGAAACTGACCACTTGTACAAGGTCAACGTTTTACTCCTAACATGTTTTTTCAGTCTGCTTTTTGACAAAGCTTGATGTTTTAGAGGGGGGGAGGCAGTCAGTTGCCATTAGTTTATATGATTTTAAAACGGTGGTTAGCCGTTGGAGCCAGAAACTTCGATTTCTTTTCTGTCTTGATTTTTCGGTTGTTTACCGGCCGTTGAATAAAGAGATTAATAGTATGTTTATTGTTTGCCAGTTGAATAGAATTTTGAATTTTTTTTATTTGAGTGGGAAATTTTAAATATTAATAAAATATATTTTGTACACTTACATCTAAATTTAATTTGATGATATTTTTTTCTTTAATTTAATAGGATTTGGACAAAAAAGATAACGGTGATTACGTTTCAATCGTATTCTCCGTCCCTTTTTCTCCTCCTCTCTCTTTCGGTGGCTTCTCGCCTTCTCCCTACTCACTATCAAATCCAATGGAAGAAAGCAAAGTTGAAATGATGATAATATTTCTTAAGTTAGTTTGAAACTTGGATCTGAGATGGCGGCGTTCGACGGTGCCGGTGTCTCCGCGGAATCATGGGAGAAAGGAGGACGACGGCGGCAACGCAGTCAGAAACTTTGCTTCTTTGTAAAAGTTACAGATATAGGATTCCATGAATAGGATGGTTTTTGAAACCCCCCATTTCTTTTAATCTTAAGAAATTCAAAGTTCAAAGAATAGAAGATGATCAATGGGGTGAATACGTGAAGTTTCTGGAAAAATTGTTGAAGAAGAAACAACAAAGATAATCACCGCCTGTTTTCTTTTCCGTTTCACAAATTTCCGTCAACAAGTGATGATTAAAATAAAATAAAAAATAACTGCGAATGAGATTCTGCCACGTAGCTGGGCTGCAGGATTCCCCTACAACCCCGACTGCAGGTAAATATTGTCCAATATATAATGGTTCGTCTACAAACTAAAGATGCCGAACATGTGATTTAAGGAAGTGGATACTTCTGCCACTGTTTTAATGTTTTTTTTATAAATGATTTAAGGCTTTGCTTATGTATGTGAAAATAATGCAAGATTTTGAATAATTTGAATTTTAAAATTTAAAATTAAAATTTTGTTAAATAGATTTTTAGATTATAATTAATTATAGGAGAATATTAGAGAATTAATTCTTGATGTGAATTTTTAGAAATTTTAAGTTGATATTGAAATCATTAATTTACAAAGGGGATTTTGGAAGAATTTATTCTATTTCAGTAAGAAATATAGGGTATAATTGAAAATTTAAAATTATTAAGAAAAAAGGATTATAGTACTTCTACCCCTCTATTTTACCAACTTAATAAAAATGCTCTTTTATTATTAAAAACTATTTTTATCCCGTCCTACTTTACCAATTTGCTAAACGTCTTCTTCTGTTACTTCATTCGTTGTTATTTCTCGCCTAATCAGCATTGCCACACATCATACTGATGACACGTGGCTAATGAGTATGATAATTAACCTTGTTACTTTTTAATTTTTAGTCAAATTTTTATTTTTGTGGTCATTTCTATTTTAACCCTAATGTAAAGTTACCTTATCAAATTAGGTATCATTCTCTCCCCTCCTGCATCTCATTCTCACCGTCAGTGTTTCACCTTCCGCTTGCCTTCAACTTCATTTTACTTTGGAATCAGCCTTCTACTCTCTATCCCACTCATTTTCTATCATCTATCCTCATTCAAATCTATAATCTTTCCGAATTTTTGGGAGCTCCATATTCGTTTTCATCTTCCTCCAATCCCTAACCTTTCCAAGATTTTGGTCGAATCGAAGAAAAATGGGTAAAGATAATATTTAATAATAAAAAAGCTTTATTGTTAACTTAATAAAATAAAAAGAACAAAAATACTATTATCCCTAATAAAAAATATGAATATAATCAATTATTTATATCAACTAAGCTTTAAACTTGAAATTTCACCCAAAACATCTAACTACCCTAAATAGTTCCGCCATTTCTCATTCCTATAAATCTAAAGTGTCTGAATTATTTACTTTTGTGTCGACAGTACTATAAAAAACACAGCGTTCACCTAACCTTTCAACTGTAACACGAAAATATTTGTGTCCGGGGAGTTTTGAACTGAGATATTCGGTTGCTGTCTGTGAAATTAATTGAATTTATTTATTAGTTTGGGTATCGGAAGAAGAAGGTATCAAACTTACTACTTCATCACCGACTTGACTTGTACTTTGTCCATTTGGGTTCACATTCGTAACGGAAAATTGCCATTCATTTGACTTTTATTCCTATTGTACTGCTTTAAAATTCAATTTTTTTCGAGAAAAATCGAAAATAAAAAGGAGTAAAATTTGAATATTTATATAGGAAATGAGAATTATCAATAATAATTTTGAAAGATATTTAAAAGCCAGATATATCACAGAGTCAGAAAAGAAAATTACAGAAAATCAAAACGATATATATTGTATGTCCCCAATACCAAGGATCAGTAATCGCCAAGGCCCAGCAGCTGGCTGCAATAAGCCTATAAAAGTCCAAGTCCAAGGTCCAAGCCCGAATACAGCTTAGAGTTTTAGGAGGGGATCCTCACTTTTGGTCCATTCAACTCTAGAGATCAAGTCATGTTAAGATCATCGTACAAGAAGATGACACGTGGCATATACGGTCTTAGTCCAGAGGAAGATATAACATTTGTAGATATATAGTCCAATGCCAGTATGATATATTGTCCCGCTTTAGACTAAATTTGTAGATTTGTACTTGGATTCCTTCTTAAAAAGTAAAGTAATATGATCATAATCGATTATCTAGCTAATGTTTGGTAAAACTTATGAAATGTATGATTTTCACAATTTTAATTGATGAATTGTTTATCGATTAATCACGAACTGAATTTGTATTTACTAATAAGAAACGAAGAAAGGATATTATTACACAGTATTTTATGTGTGAATAGTATAGAAATTAAATAAAAATAGGGTTTAATACTCAATATTTCATCAAAATAAAAAGAAGTAATTAATAGATTACATGAACACATTCATAACTCACCACCACGGAAATGGGTCATCATCTTGTGACATTAGATAGCTCGAAACTACTCCAGTAGTTCCCAAACATCATTAGATCATGATCATTGCTATCATCATCATCATCATCAGGAATAGGATCTCGTTGTTGTTGTTGATCATGATAATTCTGAGTTCCAACTACTTGATGACGTGGAGGATGCAGCTGGAAAATATCCTCTTCTCCCGGCAATAGCGGAAGCTCGTAGTTATTATTCAAACCACCGCCACCACAGTAGTACATCATCAGTTGATCATCTCCGCCGCCGCTGCCAGGTGGAAGATGTAGTAGTGGCAGGTCGACGGCCATCATAGATGAGGAGAACAATGACGTGGCAGAAGGAGCAGCTGCGGCGGCGGATGATGACGTGGCGGCTGACGAAGATGATGCGCCTTCCATAGGGTTATTAGTACTAGGAAGTAGTGTATCGTCGTTAGCGCCGTTAGTACTATTCAAGAACTTGGCGTAGACGGTGGCCAGGTCGATGTGGGACCCGTGCTGATGATGCTGATCTGGAGGTGCAGCGGTATAAGTAGCAGTAGTAGTCTTGTCGTGAGAAAGGCGGCGTGAAGAAGATATTTTAAAGGAGGAGGAGGAGGACTTGTTGTTGGGGCGGCGGGATTTACGGCAGCCGCCGCCGATAGGGACGTTACGGAGGGAGCCGCCTTTGGTCCAGTAACGGCGGCAGCCTTTGCAGAAGTAACGAGGCTGGGAGAGGCTGTAATTGTTGTAGTAGCAAAACTTTGTGTTTGAGGATCCGCATCTTGGACAGCTTGGCGTCGTCCTTTCGACGGCGCCTCCAATATTATTGTTACTACTAGTAGTTAGAGGCGGCGGCGGCTCCCTCCAAAACATTCCTCCGCCATCAGCAGCAGCTCCGATCTCCATTGTTATGCCTCTCTTCTCTCTCTCTCTCTCGCCACCTTCGGGGGGAGAAAGAGAGAGTTCACGTAATTAATAAAGTTAATTGATGGAGTAAGTAACTGATCTATAAAATGGGGGGAAAATTATTATAGCTGGCTACCTCTAGAGTAGAAAGTCATGATTGTAAGACCAAGCCATATGTTTCATAAATTAATAAATAACCATCATCGAGATATTGGGTTGGATCGATTTATTTATGACAAAGCATAATTATACATTCTCATGATATTTGTCGAGAGGTAAGATTCATTCGATGTAGAACTAATGAACTACACTCTATCCACGAATTTATGAGGGTTTAGATGAGTGACAAAAATTTAAAGATATTGTATAAAACATATAAATTAAATATTTAATAGAGGTTTTTATTAAATATTATATTTGATTATCATATAAGTAATTTTAACAATTAGTTTATGAAATAATTTTTAATCATCTTCATTCCTACAATCTTTTAACCATTTCAATGGATTATTTATGTTTTGTAAACAATATTTTTCACCAATAAATACCTCATACATAATATATTTTCTATTTATAAATATTTTTATAAAAATTTATGTGACATTGCTAATTGACTTTTTAAATTAGCAAAATTATTAATTTAAAACATATATGCACATTCCTAGTGATTGTTAAAAAAGTGCTATATCACTCTCTATTTTACTTTAACAATGACTAGAATTTGGGAATGGAGATTTCGTTGAACTCCAAACTCATTGTTAACGCTTAAACATGAAGATTAATTAACATTAATGATGTAAAGTATATAGGAAGATGAATCAACACCACAACTTGGTAAAATATATAAGCACACGTATGAATATAAAAATGGAGAAAGATGCATCGGGAATGAAAGTGGAGAAAACGGTAAGGGTAAGCTTGTTGGGAGGATGAGGAGCCGACGCACGTGAAACTGTTGGCGGATACGGAGGGCGGTGAGAATTTCCGGTGCCGGCGAGGACGACGGGTGGTACGGTTCCCCTTTATTATATTACACCCTTGTCGGGAACTCATCATACGTGGCACCATGAGGTTGGAGGAGGAAGCAATTCTTTCTCGAGAAGCTCACTTTCATACGTGTGCTTCTTGGATGTTGAGGAGATAGTTCCACAAGTAGACGAATATAAGAAAGAACTTCAAACTAGCTTGACCCTTTGATTAATGATGTGGTGTAATTGTCTAATCGATAAGAGTGTGAGTCGTTATAATCTTTTGATATTTTCTATTTAATTTTTTTCTAAATCGTTATAATCATTATCGACTTGTTTTTTGAATCGTTTTATTTCTCAATGTTGTGAAACAAGAAAATATGTACCCTTTTGTTCATGTAACACGGGGCCGAAAAAGGTGTTATATGTCCTCGTTGGAGTAAGGGTTACAAACTTTTGGTTCATTTTGGAAGAAGAAAATCATACCACCCATGCACATGCTTGGATTTTGGCTATGTATAGAAAGAGAGAGATTAATTAGTATAATTATATATTATTAGGGCAAAGCTTTGTTGAATAAGGAATTAATGTCCATAAGTTTATTAATAGGAGAGGATGATAAAATCTTGGATCATGGGATCCCCTATGCAATCTAACTTCTTCATTGGATCATTCAAATAAAATCCCTCAACGAAATTCAAACGGATGGCACATCGACGAACTAAAGTGAAACCCTTTGCAATCCAACTTCTTCATATGGGACCATATTGATATTCAATCAGTTGCTTCTAACTGGCAAAAGTTCCAAATTCACCAACGACAAGTCTCTCCTCAACCAATGTATTAACATTTATCTCGTCGGTCAAAATAAGGCGTCGGTGAAGTAAGGTGTTTATCGACGATAGTAGAATGGCTCGCTTGCGGGTAAGTAATTAAAATAAACGCGAAGCCAACCCCAAAGTACATACATACATAATACATTAGCATCCACCATGCAAGTTCTACTTGTGAAAATTTATGTACAGCTGCAGTGGTGGGAGGAACAGAAGGGACACCAAAAATTGGGGAAAGAAGCGAGCTTTATAAATTGGCACATTAACGTTTACAACTCTAATGTTACAGCACCTCAATTCCGAATCTTGACGGGTACCTTTTATTGCTGCCCCAATCTCTCCTGTGAAATCAAGCCGAAGATAGGAGACAATGTCAATCACCATGGTCGGTAAACAACAGTAACAAAAAATGCGTAACATGGTGCTCCTAATAACCTGAAGCATCTGCATCAATTTCGGGTGCTGCTCCAAAAGCCGGCATAGCTCCTCCTTGTTACTCAACAGAGCCTGTCACAAAAGAAAGAACAAAACAGTCGCAGTTGGATTATCAGACAGCCAGTCATGAGTAGTGTAATACTTGTGGGATGGATATTGTAGGTAAGTTACCGTGATGGCCTGGGGATCTTTGAAGTAGTCTTGTAAGGACGACATCCCGAGATCTCGTTGCTGCTGGGAGGAAGAAGATACATCCCCTTGAGATTGACGTACATGCTCGAATTGAGGTTGTTGCTGCTGCTGCTTCTGTTGAGCTTGATAGTGAGGGTGCATGCTGGGCATTTGTTGAGGCTGTTGCAGCATTTGCAATTGATGAACTGGAACCTGGAAAGAGTTTTGTTCTAGCTGCTGCTGCTGTTGGGATGGCTGCCAGAAATGGGCTTGTGAAGGGCGTTGAAGTGGCGGCTGGAGAGGCTGCAACTGATGCATTGACTGCTGCATCATGGGGAGCATACTCTGGGTATCACCTGGTTGCTGACTTGGCCTACTCAAACCCAATGGTGGCATCATTTGAGGAGGTGGGTAAGAAGTTAGGCCAGCAGCTGCTGAAGCAGATAGATTGGCTGCTAATCTGGGATCCATCATGGATGGATGAGAGGTCTGTTGGAACTCGGAATATGCTGACTGAGGATTTGAAGGCAGACTATAAGAGCTAGCTGAGAAAGGTGGTGGTGTTGGAGGAAGCGGTGGATGACGCCCGGCAGACCCACTCGGAGAACTCCTTGAATACTTGGAATCTGGTAAACCGTGGGATGCAGGACTATTTACGTAAGTAGGAGGATAATCTGGCTGAGTCTGCAACAAATAAATTGCACTAAACACTTGAACAAACATGAACATAGTACACAAATTACTACTGAAGAGTTATTTGGAAAAAACACCGTACCTCTGCTGATGGCTTCAAGAAGGGGGACGACCGACTTGGGCTCTGATGTATCACAGGTGATACTGTTGATGGCGGTGGCATTGGAGGCAAAGGTGGTTGATGCAAGGCATAACCTCCTCGTGATCCTGGTGCATTACGAGGACTATTCTTCATATACACATTCGGAGGTGTGCTTCTGGAATCCAATTGCACATGCATGGATGATCCTGGACCACTATTATAGACAGAAGCACCAGTAACAGAATCAAATCCCACGGATGGTTTACTTGGAAAACCATTCTTCAAATCATCAGATTGATCGTAGAACTTCTTATCCGAAGTAACACTTGGCTCTCGAGTTAATGGCATTTCAGGTCGAGCAGCTGACATGCGCGAAGAAAACTCACTTTGTGCATTTTCGTCAGCGTTGGATGCTACTGGAGTATCTGCACGAGCAAACTGGTGGCTGTGGTTAACGTCACTCCCTGTCTCTTCAACAATTGATTGAGGAGAGCTTTGCCCAAGCATGACTGGAGCAGGCTGCTGCAGATTATCGTCAGGTTGAGGGAAGAGCGACTTATCATCTGTTTCAGATTCCTCGGCATCAAAGACTATATCTATACCATGAAGATCATCATCCATATCTGTTTTTAACGGCTTAGACTTGTTGGTCTTCTCCTTATCAACATCACTAACCACAGTAGTAGATTTAACTTGTGACGGCTCTCCGACTATTGCAGCCATTGGATTCTGTCGCTCTCTTTCTCTAGCCATGAATTCGTCCACGTGAATTGAAGGAGGCCGCCCACCGCCAGATCCTATTCTCTGGACAGCAATAACGCTTGAATTACCTCCACCATCAACACTTCTTTCTCTAGCAACATAGTCGTCAACATGCATGGATGGAGGCCGACTAGTATTTGGTTTCCGCTGCCTGAACGTGTCCCTGCGCATGGGTCCAGTCGAGACAGTAGATGGACCCATCCCTCGACATATTGAATTTTGTCCTGTGATTTCAACCACTGAGTTTTCACCCTTCACTCGCTTGCCAGAACTGTCCACAGATGACAGTTTCCGCTTTGCAGAAAGATTTTGTGATAATCTGTCTGGCATTGTTTCTGGGCATTCCCACAGAAACTTATCTCCAAGACCTCCAAGCTGATCATAATCATCATTCATTTCCTCAGTATTTACGGTTGAACAAGCAAGTATGTCATTTGAGAGCAAAACATCCTTACTAAACCCAATTTCATCTAATGTAACTGAACCACTTGGCTTTTGCAACAATAACAACAATGAGTTGGCAGATTCTAAAGCCTGCAAATAGAAGCCAAGGAATCAGTATCATAAATAGACGAGGACTGCTAGGAAAACAAAATACTTGACAAGCCCTCTTATAAGCTACCTGATACAAAGTGGCTTGCACAGCCACATGGTAGCTGTTCGTAATCTTTGAATTCAGCATCGTAGTCGTTTCCTCTATGGCCGTTACAGCTTCCGAAGAGCTGTCCATCTCATCCAAATCGTTGGGAATCCCATAGAGGTATTTTATTGCCGCCACTGCATTGCAGTTCAAACTGACAGCCGACAAACAAAACTGATAGTAAGTCTACCTTTTACTCTGTCTATCGATGAAAGCATAAACCACTGACACAAGCATTCATATACACCAACAAGCTACGGTCTAAAATGAAATTTCTTGACAGTTAACCGATGGGACACAGTACAACCTAAATGGGGGCCAGTTGCAGTGAAGCAAGTTACAGGAATATATCCACCGTTTCAAAATTTCAGCACCCTGTAGATAAATTAGCTACTACAAGATAGATCATGCCTGATATAATTATCTAAGTTTGAAAATTTAAACAGTGACGTCAGTAATAATTAACAGTATTGATTAGTCGCCCATAATGATCTTAGATATAGTCCTCAACCTAGACATAGAGAACTGTGTAAAGCTTTTACAATAAAAGTACACCCCTTGTCAAATTACTAAATTAAATTGAGGAATTCAATTATTTCGTGATGGTATTATTTTGCCAAACTGACCTTTTTTCCTCCACGCAGAAACTCAAAGATCCAACTGACAAGGCATTAATAGCCTCCACCGCACAAGTTGACAATCCATCCATTGAATCAACAGACTTCAGCAATTTCCTCCAGCAACACAACAAAGGAGGGTTCTTGCTCCATTCAAAATCATCAGCCTCGTCATTTCCGTTCCTTTCATCACCAATTTGTGATTCTAAATCCTTGCTGCTTCCGTTGACACGGCTCCAAAAGGTCAGTAAAGCACTACGACCTTCACTGCAACTACCTATGTCTTTAAGACTGATCAAACAGGACAGCAATTCTCTCCCAACTGGCAAGACCTGGAAAAAGAAGGATGTGTGAAAAGGTGCTGTCGTAAATATTTCAAGTCTTATAAACGAATATCAGAAAAGTTCTTAACCCGGCAGAACTTCAAGAGACAAGGTAGAATCTGGGACCAATGCTGAGAACTCAAGCTTGCACGGCTGCAACAGATTTAACAAGATCAGTTTGTTACCAAACGACAAGAAACCTGACAGTGAAGGGGAATTAAACTTCAAAGTATACATACAAGTCAAGCTGTCCAGAGCACAGAACAGTAGTTTCAGCACCACAAAGCAAGGAGATGGACTTGAATGCAAGAACACACCACATGGTCAAAGAAGCCACAAATTTTGCTAGACTTTTGCTTTCTGAGAATTGAAATCCATCGGAATAAATGGCAGTAAAACACCTCTCTAACAGCCCACTTAACAGATCAGCAATCCCTTCCTCCAATAACAGTACCTATAAACAATGCGCATGAGGAAATCTGTTGAATAAGTTTGTCATCGCAATAACACAGGAAGGGAGGAGGGAAGTGAACAAGTGGGTGAAAGATATCGCAAAATAGAGAAGACACACACCTTGGCACGTGGATGCTCTAGTACACCAGCAAGAAATGCAAGGTACCTATACACCTGATGATAGGAAGAAGAAGAAACCAAGAAAACATCAATTCCATGCCTAACTTTAGCACATCAGGCATCAGAACATGTATTTACCTTGTAAGCTTCTATTTCTGACAGCGCAGAAAAGTCACAAAGATGATCACGGATGGAAGATAAGATAGGCTGGAGAAGAACAGAAGCATTGGCCACCCTTTGGCAAGCAATCCGAATAATGAAGACTCGTAGCATGTCTTGGATGACAACCATCGACTATGTATATATAGAAAACACAGAACCACCATACATTAGACGAGAGTGAAGTGCAACCCCCAACTAATCATTATGGAGAGATAACACATGAAAGAATGACAATGAAACACATACAGATAAAGCATAGTGTTTGATAATCTGGGAGATTTTATCAAGTTGCGGGGTCAACTGATTGAGCAATTTCTCAAGGTGCGAAGGCTCAAGATACCAATTGATCTGTTTTTCTTTATGTGGACCTAACAATGTTCCCGCAGCCAGCATTCTTAGAGCACTTAACAACGGCATTCCATTCTTCCAAAGCCATACACCTTCTTCGGGAAACAGATTATTCTTGCAATCATAAAGCGAGAAGATTGTTAGATACAAGGTTTACAAGAGATGGCAGCCCAAACAGTAAGAGATCACATGCGTGCAATCTTTGCTTCTAGAATATACCATTACATCCAATGGGGAAATGTATTACATAAAACCTGCTTACCAAAAGACAAAGCAAGCTACATGTTTCCTTAGGGCCCAAGCCCAGCAATGAAGATGCTTGAACGTTCGCAAGAAGGGAGTGGAAAAGGCCAGGCGTCCATCCATAAACCGGCCAGAAACTAAGAGCTGACACGGTCAGATGGCAGACAGCTCCAAAACCAAGTGCAGAATCGGGATAAGAAGATGACAAATCTGCTGTGCATGCAGCAAGCTTTGGGCTGCAAGGACCAATATTTTCTATTGGAAGAAAATCATGCATCGAATTAATAGATGGTCTTACAAGGAAACATTAGCAATATACCTTACTTCCCGATGTAGGCGGAGAAGCGCATTCATCAATTTTGTGTTCCTATGCTGTTCTTTCGCTTCCTATAAGCACAATCCATTCATATTCCAAGAGAAAATGCACACTCGGTAAAACAAACAATTCTAAATACTTCTTTTTTTTACGGTCAACAATTCTAAATACTTGCACAGCTGCCTAATTATCAAATACCATTTTTATAGTCATGATTTATATGAGATCAATCCAGTATATGCAAAGCAAGAGTCATGTACCCTTAGAATAGAGAAGTGAAAAGAATTTGGAAGTTGAAGAGGGAGGGGAGAAAGACGTCAGGTGAAAGGATAGAAGTAGAAGCACCGCCCAGGTGAAATGACTTTAAGATCAAGAGAATACCAAGAAACTGCAACTCACCTGCAGTTTCTGCAGAAGGGTAATCAACAATAGCAGAGAAGGAACCAAAAGATCAACTAAGCTCTGCTCACGGTTACGTTCCAACAATAAATCAGACGTAGAGTTTCCTTCTGCTCCTTCGTCAACAAGATAATCTGTGAAAAGTATACACTGCGTAAAAAACATATTGTGATAGGAAGATTGGCAGAAGGGCAAATTATCTAGAACTGTGAAAATTGTTGGACGGAAATGACAAGATCCCTATTATATAGCATGAGAACATATTTAGTATTGCCAGGTGAAATAGTGCCTCAAGGAAATTAACATCACATAACGAACCATATATATTTGATGACTTCTCCAGCATGAAGCTGCAGTTGACGACAATAGCATAGATTACTGTCAGAGCACCTTCATCGTACAGAATTGCAGCAACAGTCTGCATGAATGAAATTACTATAAGCGAAAACCAGAATATCGACATGAAATGGAAAAAAATGGAAGGCTGCAATTTACATACTGAGTTTTCTGAAATGAAAGCCATAATTCTAATGGCTGTTGTCAACTGAGGTATTGCTGAGTCACGAAGTGTAACACCCTCAAATGTCTTCTCTGAAGCCATTTTTGCCAAATTTTCCAAGACATATATATCTGGACCTCCAGAAGCATCACTCACAACATTTTCAACATCTGTTAAATCTGAAACTAGAGTACTGGCAGAAGTTAAATGTGTGTCCCCTCCAGATGCTAACGCAGCAGAATACCTAAGAAGACCGATAGCCCCATTTTTGTGGTAAACAACACCGGCATCTATCCAATCCAAAAGTCGTGTAGGAGCATCTTTCCTATTGGATCCAGGGGAAGAGGAATGTAACGCTTTATAGAGTTCCATCACATGTCCAATCCAAGACTTCAAGGAAGACGCAGTTGAATCAGTGACGATCACTTCGAATATCTCGGCAGCTGAATGAAAAATTGCCACATCTATAGGGGAAGCTCCTGCATTGAAAAGATAATTCATTAATTTCTTTATGGATTTCATGCCCATAATTTGATCTAACAACTTTGTTTTGAATGTTGAGGAATAGAGTTACCACCACCCTTGGCATCTGGCTCGGTTTCCTTAACAGCGTGCAAAGCTTCAATCAAGGTTGATATAACCTAACAAATAAAGAAGATAAATGAATGTTCAATACTATACTGAACCAAAAAAACAGAAGCATTCAGAATGATATAAATGGCCAAAAGCAACTGTACTTGCAACCTGTAGCACCCTTCGAACTTATTTTGTTCATCTTGGAAAGCTAAAAATTTCTTAAAACTTGATAAAAACTCCCTATCTAACACATAAAAACTGGGTGGAAAAAGGAAGAGAGATTTTGAACAGCCTTGCACCGCCCGAATTTTAAGTGAAGTACACTGACTAGGCCTTTCCTATATTCATGTTTATGTAAATTACACGGAATGCTATAACAATCTTTCACGATGATTATACCTCTGGAAAACATCCCAGAGCCAACAAAGCTTGGCGTCCGCAGTCAGATCTGCAAACCATGTATCAAAAAGTGTCAAGCCCCTAAGCTAAATAATAATAATAAAGGCAAGAATATTAAATATAAAAAATTCAACCTGGAGAGACCACATAGCTCCCATAACACCCACAGAAATTCTTCTGTATGTGGAGTGAGTAAAAGCAATCTGTCAATAGCATTAACCTGCAAAGAAACCTAGCAAACAGTAAGCTTTGAACTAGCAAATCAACCAAAGGAAAACAGTTAGCATTATCTGAATGGACTGACCACTCTCAAATGTGTCTCGATGATTGTTCCCACTTCGCGAGGACCACAAACAAAACCCTTTGCTGATAAAATAGATGCATATCTCAGAGGAAGGGATTCTTCTATTCTCATTCCATTTGTGTTCCTCAAAGCTTCAATTAGGACGGTGGAGACTTCAGGATGATTTGAGAGGAAAAGTAAGCCTGTGAAGAAAGAACAAGTGCATCATCGTATGGATAATATACATTCACTTGCATATCTAACTTGGAAAGGTTGTAAAAATAGATATAGAAGTAAACCTGAGCGACGCATAAGAAGAGAGAGAAGTATGGCCCCAATAGTTGATGCGATTTCAGCAAATGTGCCCATGGCCTCTCCAGCATCTGAGCGCAATAAAGGTGATGACAAAAGTGCAGCTGATAATGGAAGAAAGCCTCTCTCCTGAATTTAAGAAGGCAACAAACAAACAAACAATCAAATATGAGAAGAGAACCATCATACTTCTAAAACTAAATTGATCAGATCCGTTGGTCAGTAGAATCATAGTTCTAATCTTGTCATTTAGATCAAGAATAGAACAATAGAATAGGGGGAAAAACTACATATCTGAAAATCCTAATTCCAAGCTATGAAGGGTCACAGAAATGAAAATACTTTATGCACAAATTTTGAGATCATATTTTATTGAATCAATCAGCTTGTGAGAATCATAGCGTTAAACTTGGTGGTCTTGTCCACACTCTTCTGATGAGCAAGACATGCAGACACTAAGAGCACATTGCAGAAGCACTACGTTCATCACCCCAAATTAACATAGACTACGCATCATATACTTTATGGACAATCTCAGAGAGGTAAACCTTCAGAAGTCCCAGCAAATGGGAATCAAGATCACAATTGAGAAAGGGGCAATCAGAGGAATCAATCAAGGAACTGGTTGCTTTATACGACAATTGCCCTTCCGTTTGACCAAGGATCAATGATCGGCTTGCATGAGCCACTGGAGAAGGATCTTCAATTGGACCAAGTGAATTGATCAATTTCTGCATCCATTTTTAAGAAACATTAGATAACATTAAAAATACAGAAGGATACAGAAACAGAAATGGTAGTTTAGAACTGACCAAGAGTTTTTTCAGTTGAAACTTAACACAGTCAAGAATGCTTTCCATATGATTTGTTACTGTTTCATCGGCAGAAAGACCAGCCAACGCAGATAGAACAGCAGACTGAAAAAAAAATGAAGGTATCAATAGAATGTCGATATGCAGGGACAAGTGCATAATACTGATACAGTACCTCATATCTTGAAGCAACTTCATAGACTCTAAGACGATGAAGGATGTAAGTTGCCAGGGAAGCAACATCATGGCGTGGTTTTTCTAGGAACAACTTCAGCAATTGACTATAACCTTTGCTAAACCCAGTAGGGACGTTTTCATCTTCTCTGGGCCACCAGCCTAAGATTCCTTCACAGCCGATTGGATGCCGAGTAGCCCGCTCAATAACCCCAAGTAAGAGTAAAACAACTGCTGAAGAGTTCGGTATTTCATGGGAGAAAAAGTGGGCAAGTTGCTCGATTCCCCCTTGATTCACAAAGTGAAAGCAACTTTCTCTACCAGAACACAATAAAAAACCAACACACAGCCCCAAGAAGTTCTCGTTCTGAAAAAAAAATGTGAAAGACGCCAATAAGATTCTTACAAGGAAATTAAAAATGTATCTATTTTGAACAACGGATAGAGCTACACTGTGTCAAAACAATTTCAAAGAGCCACGGTAGGCAACAAACAGTAGTGAATGAGAAAAAAAAGAGACAGTTGATAATAGGTAAGAGGATTCGCAATGCCATAATCACCTGTAAAAGCTCGTGTGGTTGGGAAGAGTTCTTGTCGAAACAAAGGTGTGGCCTAAACATTTCCACCAATTCTTTTGAAGTAGCCAAGTCATCTTCAGATTCTAGAAAACTACCATCCACCAAAACATGGGCCATATCATTTCCTGAAGACTGAAGGACTCCAAGAAGCTCCTTCTTAGCCTCAGTAATAATATGGGAAAACTCTTCAGACTCGTTAGATCCGCTTGGTTTAGAATTCTTTCCACCAAGAATCTCACGACATGAATCGTGGGTTACATGAGAACAAACAGCTGTGACAATGGTACTTACAACCTTGTACACAGATTCTTCTAGGAGGGGCATCTCTAACATCTTTGAAGTTAGTTGTAAGAACTGCTTGACTTCCGTAGATAAATCCAGATCCACAACAGGTAGAGATAACACTTTCAGAGAGATTAATGATTCCTCTATGGCCCTAGAACCTGAATGCAGTGCCACAGGCAGATCTTCCAGCTTCCCCTCAGCAGAAGTAACAAGATTAGTTAAAGAGTTATCATCGAACTCAATATTGAACTGGCCTAGATCCTCTGCCATGTTTCCATATATTACCAATGTCAGACTGCGGTAGCTACCTCTTACAACTAGATGGTTAGTTACAACAGCCTGCAATTGAATGAGTAAATATCGTCAGATATAGTTCATGATTTGAGTATATTGCATTTGAACTAGAACTTTCATAACGGTTTCAGTACAGAAGATCATAGTTTCGGACGGTTAAAGCCAACATATCAGGTCCGGTAAAAGCACAAGGCAGAGAAACAAAAGGGATTTTGAAGGGAAGGTAAGAAATGTGTACAAAAGTATTAGACTCGTAAATCACCATAGCAAGAATTGAGACATCGATATTCATGCTGTAACTACCTCAACTTCCAAAACATTTGACGACGAATGGGAATAGAGGAAGGGCTGGCACAAACGCCTGAATCTCGTCTCTCCCTCAGATTGTACAAACACCTCCAAAGCAAATGAAGGAGGTGCAGTAGCCCTGCAGCATATGACAGACAATTAAGACAACCTCTCCACCCAAAAGAAAAGAAAAAACATCATGGAATGAGTTGAACAGTCTCAATCGATCGTTTCAGGTTTCGCATAATAGAACAATGTTCCACATAGAAAAATCACGAGGCACCAATATACATACCCAACCAATGACACCACTTGGGAGGCAGAAGGTGCATTCTGTTCTAGGAATTCGCAAGCTGTAATCACAACCGGCTCTCCAAACAACACCTGCATTGATGGATTCTCTTTACTTTACTTTTTGGTCGAGAACAGAAAGCAAGAACTAATTCAAACAAGCAACGGAGGAGTGCTCTCGAGTGTGTAAGTAAACTTCAACAGTTGAAACTCGGAAAGCTAAAAAATTTCTCAAAGCCCTACTCCAATCCGATTCTCCCAAAGAAAAACAACGAAAACTGAGAAGAGAAGAAGATTGGACCCGCCGGAGACGGGCAGGGAGCGGAAGCACTAACCTCATCAACGTACTCGTCGAGTTGAGGGTGAACGAAGGTCTGGGAAAACAAGACGCATGGCTCGGGTCGACCCATCGTTGAATTGGATCTTGGCGGTTATTCAGTTGAGAGTGAAGAGAAAATTCATGACTTTCTAGGGTTTATGAGAGGGAGTTATTCTGCAATTGTTAACTGGTGAAGCCGACTAACCGATGAAGACGACCGGCAGGCGGAAACGGTGATCGGGTTCTAAAATTATTATTAGCAGATGTAAGTCAATCGATTACGACGACGTTTTCTTCTCGGGCAACCCGGCTACAATAAACTGGATGTCCATACCCGTTGCCGGTATCACTGTAGCTTTTCGGGTTATGGGCCTGGAAACAGCTAACTGACCTAGATCCCCTTTTATTCAATTTTTAGTAAAATTTTGATTTCAACTTTCAATATCGTTGTGTAAAGAGAAAATACACATTCATTCATATTTGGGCTTCATTAATATGATACCTTAATATAATATGTGTACACTTTACACTCGCAGAGAAAATATGAAGTAAACTGGCTTTTAATGTGAATTGTGCGCCTCAACATTACAATATATCGTAGTACTAAATATTGACAAATTTCATACATGTATTTTGTATGATATAACACATCTCGGAATCAATAAATATATACATGTAACAATCTTTCACATAACATATTGAAGTGAGATATATATTTATTAGAAATCTTAACAACAATTAATATTTAAATGAGTGAGTTACACAAGTTTTTTGTTTGAATAACCACTTTAGCAAAAAAAAATCATTAAATGATCATAAGTTTCACCATTTCTTAATCATTACACAAACATTAAACCAGAAGAAGTCACAATAAAAGTTGCTCTCTCTTGCTATCAACTCCGTCACAATAATCCTTACACAAACATTAAACCAAAAGAAGAAATCACAAGTATTAACTGGATCGTCGGGATTCAATAGATAATGAAAACGAAAAAAACGATGCTTGCTAAAAACAAACCCTAGTGTGCTGATAGTTTAGTGGGATGGACGACTCAGACGGATGTGAAGGTCATCATAAATACCGATGACTCAATAATCCAATCTAATGGAGCTATGGTGGAAGGCGACATTCTCCGAAATCCAATGGGAATTTGTCAAGCGAGCTTTGCTGCCAACTTTGATATATCATATATGTACTATCACTCGTGTCGAATTACGTGCTGCACTTTATGGTCTTCAAATAGCTTGGGATTTGGGGTACCGCAAGGTAAATCATTTCGTAGACTCGCGAGTAGTTGTTAAAACTACTCCACAATACCAAAACTAGCAATATCCGACATCAAGCATGTGTCGATGAGTTCCATCAGATTCTTGGCCGCAACTAGATAGTGCATGTGGCACACACATATCTAGAAGGCAACCACGTTGCATATCGACTTACTCACTATGAACATTCCCTTACTTTTGAGATGCATCGTATAATTTCTCTTTCTTTTAAAATTATCCATTATATTAAAACATATATGATTGTTTAGAAAAATTAAAACATATATGATTGTTTTAAAAAATTAAACATATATAATTGTTTAAAAAAATTAAAACATATATGGTTGGGGTTTCTTTTCCTCGCTTTATTACAATTAATAATAATTAGGACTCTCGTCCGCTATTTATGAAAATAATCAGAAAACCTCCCAAATTCGTGTCATTACATTTGGTGTCAAATCTGCTCAATGCTCATCATTCCATAAAGCCTTGGCTTCAAGACGATACAACTCATCATTGTTAATTCAACCGCTCAATTGACCATTCTTCTTCCGCCACCCAAATCCGTCAATTCCACCACCGCCCATACACATAATCCTTCTTCTTCAAAAAAACCTACAAACCCTATAAAGCAACTGCATTAAAACCTAATAAAAGGAGTTTGAATAGGCCCGAAAATATTAATAGTCCGAAACATTTTAAGTATTCTAGTATACATTCTAAGGTTCCAAAATTTATCAAGATAATCTAAATTTTGTTCATCCAATTTTTTTATAAATTTTCCGTCCATAAATGATATAGATGCGGAATCAATTTCCATTATTATTATTATTTCTATTGGATCGGCTGAGTCTAACATCCATATTATCTATAGACGGAAAATTTATAACGAAACTTGATGAAAAAATTTATTGGACTGCATTGATAAATTTTAGAACCTCAAGATGTTTATGAAAATATTTCAAACATTCGAGATTATTAACATCAACAGCCCGGTTTGAATAGGAACCAGACAAAACCGGAATCCAATTAAACCGTCCATACTCCTTACCCAACAACAAGAAACAGTAAGACCCAGCTTTCACTCCACACTCCCGTGCGTCGAAAAATCTCTCCTCTGCCTTGTCATTTTTTCCTCCCACCAGGAGGGGAGTCGAGATCCCGATCAGCTGGATTCACCGCCGCCGGCGTCGACACACCGACTGGCCGACTCGGCACCTCGCAGTCATGGATCCGGCGAGCACGCCACTTGGCAAAATGCTGTTGGAGGAGATCACTCCGGTGGTCATGGTGCTTCGAACGCCTTCCGTCGAGGAAGCCTGCGTTAAGAACGGCCTTTCATTCGTCGAAATGCTCAGCCCTTTCTGTAACTTCAGCAACATCGATGGTTAGCCTCTGCCACTCTGTCAGATTTAGAGGATTCAGCTAGTTGGTACTAGAAGTGCGGGAAACACTGGCGTTTGTCTTTTCGTGCGTTTATAGCTTGTTGGTTTATGTGACTGTCAATTGTTTCCCTCCCCTACGCAGTTCCATTGCGCACGTCTAGTGATCAGCCTTACAGGTTGCGGAAGTTTAAACTGAGGTTGTTTTATGAGTCGGATATCCGGCAGCCAAATATGGAGGTAAATGATGTGTTTCGTAGCTGTGGGAGCTCTTATTTGTTAATGCTAATCAAGATTTTGATCGGCTGTGGTTATCTATTTGGTTTGGGTCCTGGTTCCGGAGGGGTTTTCCGCCGGAAGAGTAAGAATTTGAATTAGTTTTTGGACCAACTTCGTTGAAGTCAGGTGCTATGTTAGAACCAAAATAACTTAAAGGATCAGCAACGAGAGTTGAATTTTCTGATCAAATGGCCTAGTCTTGTCCATGATTCTGTGGATGATGAAGGCAGTCTGAGTTCTGACTTGTTGATTTTGTTTTTGTTAAATTTGTTATCATTTGTACTTAAGAATTTTGCTTCGACTAGGTAGCAAAGGAGCGATTGAAGCAGGTAATCACCAAGGCCGGGGAGAAAGATAATTCGGAGTTGTCCTCTGACCCACCTCAAGTCAGTAGTTTACTTGATAGTAAGTTGCAATAAGCAAACATAGCGGTCAATTCTCTCTTTGAGTTTAACTTTGTTTCCATATTTGCTTCTAAATGTAATACATTTAGTTTATATAAGTCCCTTTACTGTTGTGCAGACTCTGAATCTGAACTTTTACCTTCATGGTTTGAATACCTAAACAAGGAGCTCATACAAACAGTCTCCTTTTCAGAGCATGAAACCTTTGACCACCCTGTGGCATGTAAGCTTGTTAAAGTTTTTGCAGTCTACTTTATCACTATTTTGACCTTCTTTTGTTGAGGCCCTTCACTTACGTAAAACATTTCTTGTGTCAGCACCTCTACTCTTTTCCCATATCACTGTTCTCGTTATCCTGTATCTGAGCTTCGGTGTATTTGCATACAGGTCTTTTAGTTGTGTCATCGAAGGACGAGCAGCCTATCAATAGATTTGTTGACCTCTTCAATACTAACAAACTACCTGCTCTTCTGAATGATGGTGCAATGGATCCAAAGATTTTGAAGCATTATTTACTGGTTCATGACAATCACGAAGGGTCTTCAGAAAAGTATAGTGGTCTTTCCTCCCTTTCTGTCTAAGAATTTTGTGTGGGTTTGACGTTTAGCATGTAATCTACATCTGCATGAAAAAAATACACATGATAGCTTATCCTTAAGGCTTAAGTCCGAGAGGTGGTAAGTCAGTAGCTAGATATTTCATACTGCTTCTAGGTTGACAAGTACAAAAGATCTCAGATCATGGTTATTCATTTTTATTTTTGTTGATATGATGGAGCAAGTAGGAGAATGTTTGGCGTGCTTCTCAGAATCAATATTGTTATCCACAATGAGGTTGAGTGGACATTAGGATAAAGAGAAGAACACAAGATCCAGAATCATTCTTAATTTGTTTTCCTTTGTCATTAGTTTGTGAGAATGAACATGTATTCAGTGCTGGAAACTGTAGCGTTGTTGAGATGAATTGAAGAACAAGTTGGATGCAATAACAGATCAACAAGGATCCACATGATAGGATCTGAAGAGAGGCATAGGGTAGTCTATAATGTGATGAACTAATGTGCATTCTTCATGTGCTTCTTTCTTTGCTTGCACATTCTGCCGAAGTGTTGGCTTAATCATTAGTAAAATCAGTAGCTCTATTGTTATCGGCTAAAGTTGCCACATTCACAATGTTTTATTTCCTCATGGTAGGTATATACATATTCATCATTATGATCATGTTGTGCCCCGTATAAGGCTTTCACTTCTATACATATTTGAGATTTTTGCACCTGTAGACTTGGGGATGAACTTAGCTTTCCCTGCTTTCCCTAGATGCATATTTATGTTTCATTCTTTATGTCTCTTCCTTCAGTAGTTTCTTAATGTTGTCGATTAGTGTTATGTTGCAGAACCTACATCATCATCCCTGTTGGGTGACACTATAGACAACTGATTTACTTTATTTCTTTGTTTTTACAGGGCTTTAAAAATCCAGTCAGAAATGAAAAGTACATTTGGTACAAATGAGTGCCATTTACTTTGCATTAATTCTTCACAAGATTCAGAAATGGAACATCAAGATAACCCTTGGGCTTCTTATGTAAGCTATTTATATCTCCAATAAAAAACCAGCTTGTGTTAGATGGCTTATTGTGTTTCATAGATTATCCTTAAATGATTAAACGCAATCAGCAAAATATATGGGTTTAGTCTCATTTGTTTTCATGACAGAAACCTGATGCTTCCCCTGTTCAGCGCCTTGGTTGTCGCCTTAATGTTGATGATATTAGTGCGGTAAAATTTCTTTCTGACTTTTCCTTGACCGAGTTATTCATTTTACAGTCGCAATCTGATATATTTTTTGAAACAACAGTTAAAGGATTTGATACATGATTTTTCATCTAAACATGTGATCCCATATATGGAGCAAAAAGTCCGTCTACTTAATCAACAGGTAAAATATGCCTGATTCTCAATTTGACAGTCTTTTGAAGGTTAAGTATTTTTGTCCTAATAGTGAGCAATCACTTAATTCCTTCCCTTCCCGTTCAGTCTTTTTCCCTTGATTGACAAATTTAACTTTTTAACACTGCATTCACGTCAGGTATCTGCTACAAGAAGGGGTTTTAAAAACCAAATTAAAAATTTGTGGTGGAGAAAAGGGAAAGATGACCCAAATGAAACTCCCAGTGGTTCTATGTAAGTTAGTTTCATTTTTGTGTACGATTGACTATTTTGCTTTTAAATATACTGCTCCTTCTGATTAGGATTTTTTTCATTGTTGAAGGTATACTTTCAGCTCAATTGAGTCGCAGATCAGAGTTCTTGGGGACCATGCTTTCATGTTGCACGATTATGAACTTGCATTGGCCAACTATCGCCTTATATCAACAGATTATAAACTTGATAAGGCTTGGAAGCGCTATGCTGGAGTGCAGGTAGGTTTATGCTTTGGACATGAGCTGTTTTATTGATCAATCACTAAAATCTTTGATGGTTCAATCAGGCTAGTATAATGTGAACTGGATAAATATCAGGTGTTATTGGCTCATTATTGGGTTCTCTTTGTATTTGTTCATCTATCCCTGTCTGTTAATTAGTGAGGTTCTCTGTCTTGCCATTTCTTTGCGTTTCTAATGTTTTTAGTTTTGGGGTAGAATTTCGTGTTTAATCAGCTTTTCATATGTATCGAAGTTGGTGGTGAAAACGAGCCATGTTTTCTTAACACAATTAGCAATAAGCCACATTGGAAAAGCTCTTATACGGTCCATGTCATGTGATATCTTATGGTTTCTTTTTCTTGCTGTCTATGATTTAAGTCAGTGACATTCTAGTTTTATGAAATTTCTTCACTTGTTTCTCAAGTGGTGCCCTAGAGGCTATCAAGTTGTGGATAATATGTAGACTGTGCATATGGCTTTGGTCATTTGTATACTATGCTGAACTGGAGACTAGTTTTCAGGGTTTAGGTATGTAAATTATTCTCTGATGCTGAATAGGCATACAGAGTGTTCTGTTTATTCAAATAGAATTGCATTCTGTAATTTTGCTGTGGTATCCTTTCTCGTTCTTGTCTTTTGTTATGTGAGTACTATCAAATTATTGTTTCCTTTACCAGGAATAGTTTGCTGCTGTACTCTCTACCTGTTCTTAATCTGTAATTCTTGGCTTCCGCTCATTTGATCTCGCAGGAAATGATGGCTCTTGCATACTTCATGTTAGATCAGTCAAGGAAGGAGGCAGAATATTGCATGGAAAATGCTTTTAGCACTTATATAGTACGCCTTCTATATCTGTGGTTCTTTTAGCAATTTTGTTGCTCCATTTTCTAGTCTATATTAGAGATCTCGCAATCTTTCTGTCTGCCTGATGGCTTTTAACTTTTATTCATTATTAAGACTTGTGGCTACTTTATTTTCTGAGAGTTTGCAGCATTTTTATTATTCATGTTCTTTATTAGCTGCTGTATCAGGATGGAAAAATCAGAAGCTTGTTTCTTAGAATGTAGGGCGAATGATATAGCTACATGACTATTTTATATAGAGGTTTATGCTAAATGTAGTTGATATGATATCATGTGTTGAGCGATACCTGAATCTTAAATAGGAAACATGGTTATTATGCACTCATTTGCAATACATGGACCAAATCTCCTTCGATATATCATCTCCTTTCATCTTGGTACATGAGTTTTGGTTCCATTAGAAAGAGGAGCCTGCATGGCTAAATAGCAGGTGGTCTTGTAAAACATATTATCTCTTATGGATGGGCATGTAATATGGAACCGAATAAACAATTGTATACTGGAGTAGCGTAATCCTAGTAGGAAGATATAGATATTTTACTTTCTTTAACCATGTGAAAGTGGTATTGATGCAGAAACTTGGGTCTTCTGGTCAGCAAAATGCAACACGTTGTGGCCTTTGGTGGATAGGAATGTTGAAGACGAAAGATCAATATAAAGAGGCGGCCACAGTTTATTTCCGCATTTGTAACGAGGTTACCTGTCTAAATATTTGGCGTTCTTAAAAAAACTGAATGTTGAGTAATTTGTGCTTAAGTCTTATTGTTACTCTACTTAGGAATTGTTACATTCAGCTCTGATGCTTGAGCAAGCATCATACTGTTACCTGTTGTCTAAACCACCCATGTTGTACAAGTATGGATTTCATCTTGTGCTTTCCGGCGATCGTTATAAGAAAAGCGATCAGGTACCGTTGTCACCTTTGCAAATATGGCCCTTGTGTGCTTCTTTTCATGAAACTTAAGGTTTCATATTTGTAGGTTAAGCATGCCATTCGCACATACAGAAGTGCTCTCTCTGTCTATAAGGAAACCACGTGGAGCTACATCAGGGATCATGTTCATTTCCATATTGGACAGTGAGTTATTACTGGTGATGTGATTTATAGCTTCCAAGATCGTTGACTGTATGATCGACCTGGGTATTTCACAATGCTTACTGGACATATATAGGTGGTTTGCCCATCTTGGTATGTATGATGTGGCTGTGAAACACATGTTGGAAGTCCTGGCATGTAGTCATCAGTGCAAAACAACTCAGGAGCTATTTCTGCGGGAATTTCTCCAAATTTTTCAGGTGACATTTTTGCAGCTGGCTTACTAGGACTGCTGTTGACCTACATAAAACTGTCTCATATTTTGTTTGCTCCCACTATTTAAAAACGAAGGATTTGTAGGATAGTTTTAGCTTGGATGTACTTGACACGAGTCCTGTTCAAAATTTTCTTTTTGATGCAAGTTGTGAAAGTTTCTTCATTCATGGTTGCTATAGGAAGTGGGGATAACATTTGAGGTTCCAGGGCTTCAGTTGCCTGTAATTGACATCTCATCGCTCAAGGTTATTTTTGAAGACCAGCGGACATATGCATCACCTTCAGCGGTAAATTTTACTTGTCAGTTTAGTTTATAATTGATAGTATTACACATTTTTCAAAATAAGAGCTTATTCTGTCTGATCTTTCTCAAGCGCTTATTCTGTTTGATTGGGATGCATGTCATTCTTCATGCACGCGTGATATAAAGTTAGAGATTTCAAATTAGTGTAGGTGCATATTGTACAAGTTGTAATCTAATTGAACATTGAGCCAAAGTGTATGCTCTGGCATATATTTGAAGTAGGTCATGCACATCTATGTTCTGATTGAGTGAACTTACATGAATATTGAGATGATTTAGCTCATTAGGTATTGAAGTTAAATAGTTGATGCTATCAAATTCCCGAGTTTCAGAAAATGAACCCCATCACTAAGGACGGCCTCATTCTTATTTTAAAAGTTGAATTTGTTGAAGACAGTAGTTTTTGGTTGCGTTGTATAATTATCTTTGGTCTTTTCTGGTAGAGGTTGGTATAGCCCTTGACCTTTTTCTGTGTGAAAGCATGCAAATCGAAGAGGTAGACATCGAAGTAGTGGGGGATTTAGGCGAGCCTCTTGCAGCCGCCAGCCCAACCCATCTCCATGTTTAGAGCTCTAATAATACATAATTTCTTTATATTTTGAGGTGAATTAAGATGTTTTATATATGTGGCCTAGTGCATTTCAAATTCTATTGACTTGTCCTTGATTCGCCGATGCATAGAAGTCCTCGAAAATATATCAGTGAAGAGGTAATTATTCTGTGAAGAACCATGCATATTTTATCTAGTGCCGGATAGGAAGCAATCATTAAAGGAAGAGATTTGTGATTGCACCTTTTAGTTTCATTGTATGCTTAATCTTATAGGGCTTAGTGTATATTCTATTTCTGGGGTTTAAGTCTGCTTTTGGGACCTGCACTAATATACCAGTTTAGACATCACTTGGTTGTAAACCGAATTTCTGTTTATGTATCCAGGCTAGTGTTCATGAAAGTGTTTGGCATTCATTAGAGGAAGACTTGATTCCCTCACTGCCTGGAGCTAGGACAAACTGGCTGGATGTGCAAACAAAGCTTATGCCCAAGAAATACCGAGAATCAAACGTCTGCGTGGCTGGAGGTATGGAGGTGGCAGTACTATACTCATATTGTGTTCCTTATTCCAGTATTTATGCTAGGCTCATAGATCAATTGTAACTAAACTCAGCTCCTTTTTCAATTACATTTTCTTTTTATATTCAGAGGCAATAAAGGTGACTGTTGAATTTAAGAACCCCCTGCAAGTCCCTATCTCAATTTCTAGTGTGTCCTTGATATGTGATCTTTCTCCAAGATCAGAGGAAGATAAATCTGGTGAGTTGTGATTTTTGCCAATTTTCTTTTCTTATTGAGGATTATTGGTCCCAAAGTTCAAATCAGAGTGTGCTAGACTTTTTTACCACGCCATCATGATATGAAATGATGCCCCTTCATAACACATGACTAGCCCAATCCTTTGTGGCTGTTTTATCCCGTGTATTGATCTAGGCAGATCATAATGTTTTTTTGGTGTGGCACAGATGCAAATAGTACATCAACGTCTGAACTTCCATATCATGAAGAAAGGTCGGGCCCCTGTTGGAATTTTGCCTTGATGTTATCTCAACAAAGTTATCGCTAAGGCTGATGATTTTCAGTGATTACTAGAATACTAAACGTTGCTAAATTGCTGCAGGGATGTTAGTTCTGACAGTTCTTCAGTTATTTTATCCGAGATCGATTTCTCTTTAGGAGGGGGTGAAACGAAGTTGGTGAGTTCTTAATTGGAATTAGCACATTTCCACAATATCCTATGAGTTCCTCCAAAACGGTTTCGAGTTACTTATTACTGCTGGTCTTTTTGTCACTGTCTTGAATTTGCAGACGAGAGTACTAATAAATTGCTGGTCTAGTGTTATGCGTAGTTTCTTTGGAGATTCTTCTGTGCGTCTGTGTTTCTTACCTTTTTCTTGTAACATTTCCACCATCAAACTGACAGTCAGTGCTCTTTTCTTGATAAAAAAAGGGCTATAGAAATCTGAGTATGGGAATTGTGTTTTCCACGCAAACAACCATATGAGGTTGGGAGCGCAGCTAGTTCTGAAAGAAAAACTGCAGTGTCAGTAATGTCATCCTAAAGTCTAACCCCCTACGCTGCACTGCAGTCCAGAGAAATTTTGTTTGAGAGTTAGTTCAATTAATGTTAACTTTCAGCTATGTACCTCTACTATTATTGAGCAACCTGACATTTTTATTGGTCAGTATTGTTCATTAATGTCTTATCTGTGGCAGTATTTTCATCATGCTGAGTCCTTCTCTAAAATGACTATTACTTAGGCCAACAGATTCACCCCCTGCTAGTGTTTGCATTACATTCTTTGTTTATTGGCTTACTGTTCTCTCTGTTACCCTTTTCAGGTGCAGTTGACAGTTACTCCTAATATTGAAGGGACACTAAAACTTCTAGGTGTCAGGTGGAAGTTTTCAGGCTGTGTTGTTGGTTTTTACACTTTTGAGTCCATTCTTTTGGTGAAGAAACTCGCAAGGAAGAGGAAATCTAAGCATTCACCTCTTAGTGACCTGAAATTTGTAGTCGTTAAGGTGAACAATACTCGCCACCCTCGCCGTAATGGAGATGGAAATATGAATGGAAATGCTTAGTGATAATCATATTGTTGCATGAGTTGGCACTATGTTTTATTCTGAATCAATACCTCTCTATGTGCAGTCTGTACCAAAGCTTGAGGGTCTCATTCGTGCTTTTCCAGAAAAGGTGTATGCTGGACATCTACAACATCTCGTTTTGGAATTGAAAAACCAATCAGATTGTTGTATAAAGGTATATCTTAGTTTTTGTAGGTCCATCTGCTTGATATTTGCTTTCTTCCTCATCATCGTCAGTCACTTAGTATTCTATGTTACTAGCTGACTAGAGAATACGATATTGCAATTTGTTGGTTTTGGGTAAATTTAAATAGATTGTAATAAGATTCCTCATATGGTTTTTATATTTAAATTGACAAGTCTTACCGAAGGATATAACTTGAGACAGAAGTCTTCCTAAAAAATATCGTATATGCATTCCTATATAACAATCCCGCACTTGGACAAACCGACCTTCCCGACCTCCAAGCTGTTAAATAGTCTTCACTCCTCAGCGTGGGCAAGCAATACTTATGTCTTCTGTTTGTATGTACCTTCAATCGCTGCAAGTAGCTAACAGGTCCTTATTTACCATTTCAGCATCTAAAGATGAAGATAAGTCATCCTAGGTTTCTTAGCATTGGGAATCAAGAAGTTCTGGATATAGATTTTCCTGCTTGCTTAGAAAAACGGCCAGGCAATGAAGAGGATGGTGCACATGCTAATCTAAAAAAGGTGTCTCAAGGTGTTTTCCTCTTTCCCGAGGTCAGTACTGTTTTCTCCTTGTCTCTTGCCACCCTATTTTCAATCAAAATCAAAATTCAATGGTATTCCTTACAACTTATTTGATCCTTCAGGATGTTGCAATACAAGGAGACAAGCCATTATTGTGGCCACTATGGCTTCATGCTACTGTTCCTGGACATGTTCCATTGTACGTAATAATATACTATGAGATGGAGGATACGTCTAGTGTGATGAGATACCGCACACTGCGGTTGCATTATAATTTGCAGGTAAGCACATTAGAAGCCCGGAGTACGTGATTGTATGGTGTGTGTGTGCATACAGGTACCAGGGTGTATGTATATGTGGTTTCCTATTTCAACTTGATTACTTGGAAAAACAATATCATGTCAGTTCATCAGTGAAAACAGATACCCTAAATTGCTGCATATTGACCCTTAAACTCTATCAGTGGTCATAACCTTAAACTCTATCAGTTGTCATAAAGGTTCATTGTTCTCGGATCCTATGCCATTGACCTGGATAATCGCTCGATTTAGCTTTCATTGAATGTTATGTTTGTGCAATAACCAAATATAACAGAATTGAACAAAACTCATGTATTAGTAAATTGAATGTCCTCGTGCATATGATCTTAAAGAAGGGGGGAAGGGAGTTTTTTTCCTACAAGGTGACATTGCTGAGTACAAATTTGGTGTATCATTGAGGCATATCTTCTCCTCACTGCAGCATCTTAGAACCACTAAAATGTCTCCATGCATGCATAATAAAATTTCCAATAAAAGTCTGTATGCATTCTTCAAACACTTTTATCTTTTATAGGATGATGAATCATCCCTCAGCTTAATGCCATTGCACATCTTAATCCTTAGAACTTGTTCCAAACAGGTGTTGCCATCATTGGATGTTTCATTTAAAATCAGTCCTTCCCCTTCAAGGTTGCAAGAGTTCCTTGTGCGCATGGATGTTGTCAATAAAACTAGTTCGGAGAGTTTCCAGGTCACCCAGCTGTCTTCAGTTGGAGACAACTGGGGAATTTCAATGCTTCAACCTGTCGATGGAATCATGCCGTCACAACCTCTGGCTGTTGGCCAAGCGTTCTCCTTTTTCTTCATGCTCAAGGTGGGTCTGTTAATCTGCTGTTTGCAGTTAATAATTTTTACCCTTTTTTAATCTTTAGTCTACTAACTTTCCTAGTAGCCCTATGTAGTTTTGTGAAGATTAACCACAGTCCATAATTGTTCAGCCTCTGCTAGAAAGTACATGTTTGTATAATTGTATTACAATTTTTTCACCTTTTATCTCTCTTCTCGTTGTTTGTTTTGAGTAAACCTAACTTTTGTCGAACCCTAATATTTTACAAATCTTTTGATAAGTGATACTTTGTAGCCATACTGTAAGGCGTGTGTGTTTCTGCCGGATACGTTGGCGTATGTCCATGTTTCTCCCTACTAAGCAATGTTGGGAGTCTTTAACAGTCCTAATTACTGTATTTTACGTGGGATTCTCTATTTTACGTGCATCCTTAATGCAGAGTTAGACACCATGTTCGTTAAACCTTTGTTTTTATTCCAGAGTCGTAGGAAAGCGGTGAATGCAGCAGAAAATGTGTCAGCTCTTTCTCCTGATCTCGGAAGTGATGTAGTGTTGGTCTCTGAGAGCGTGAAAGAGCCCCTCTTTCGTGTATCCAACTCTCCTTTGGCCGATTTCCATGATTCGGAAAGATCACAACACGGAACCCATAACCAGGTTGGTATCCTTTTGATTCATTGTGATGTCTATATAGTAAACGGATCACTGAGGGATACACCATATTCTGTATGATGCAACCACGATCTTGACGAACATTTTAGTGGCATTCTCGCGTTTTTTATTTCCATGCATCAGGAAAATGACAATACAGTGGACTTCATCTTGATTTCTCGGCCACTGAAATCTGGAATGACCGATGAACCTCAATTCTTCTCCCATCATGCGTGCCACTGCAGGCAAGACTATTCTCTCTTCCCTTTTACTAAGGATACGCATCGTAGGTTATGGTATTAATAATTTCCCTGCACTTATTCCGTCCTTTGCTAAACTGTTTCAAACGGTTGCATTTCTACAGAACTGCAAGCACAAGCCCGATAACGTGGACAATGAGTGGACCTCGAACCAAACACCACAACTTCTCATCTTCGTTCTGTGAAATAAGTCTGCAGATGACGATCCACAACTCATCAGACTCTGCTGCATCAGTGAGCATTAACACTGCAGACTCTGCTGGCAACGGCAGCCAATCAAACACTACCGGAAACCAGGGCGGATGGCAGCCAGTGGTTACAGACACTAAGGCGGCCCCGACTTCTGAAGCCGAAATCGTAACCAGGAAGAACGAGTCATCGGAACCCATCTCCCCTGTCTCTCCGTTCATCTGGTCCGGTTCAAGCTCCAGCAACGTCCAACTCCAGCCGAGGTCCTCTGCGGAGATTCGTATGCAGATTTGTGTCTTCTCCCCAGGCACTTACGATCTATCGAGCTACGTTTTGAAATGGAACCTGAAACCAGAGGAAGCAAACGTGGATTTGCAGAGGAATCCGGATGAGATGAGGAAACTGTCTGGGACTTGCCAAGGGTATCCATACTTCTTAACGGTTCTCCAGTTATAAAATTTTGTACTGGTTTTTTCAGCTTTGTATAATATTTTCGTGGATTTGTTTTAGATTTTCGCAACTCCGTGTGAACATAGTAGGAAGGTCTAAAGAAAGAATTACGGGTATTTCAGTTCGTCTTTATAGATTAAAGCAGTGATCGATCATTCATTTTGCCTGGAAGAAGACATTCATAACAACTCTTGAAATAATATGAGAAGAACCGAACTCTAAGCTCGTTTTTAGCTCGAGCCAACTCGAGTCTGGCTAGAGTAAATGATGTAAATGAATTGACCTTATTGCTCGACTTTGCTCACTTTGAACAATGGGCACACAAAGTAATTTTCCAGCAGTGAAAGCCATCCGGACACGTTTTCCGAATTCTAGTTATATAGTAACGAATTTAACTGCCACCATCAAATCTTCTCATCTCATAAAGCAAATAAGAAACTTCCCATGGCATACTCTTCTACGCGTTTGTGACAAGGACAACTAGACAAAGAAATCCATAGATAAAAGGTTAAAACCCAAGATAAGGAAAGTGATAAGGAAATTGAAAATAATATCTCGTAACGAATGTGAAAGGTCTCGAATTTGATAATCGTTTAGTAACAAAATTAGTATATATGCTCACAATAGTATCTATACTGAATGTCGAGATTAGATCAGATTTTCTCCAACTTTGTTGTTGGAAGGAAAATCAATAGTACTCTTGTTCCAAAAATATACATTTAGAAACTTTTATTTTTCGTTTCAACTAAATACGCTAACATAGTCTACATTTTAGGCAATGACTAGCTAAAAATTACAAATTTACATGACATAAT
Source organism: Linum usitatissimum (assembly GCA_030674075.2). NCBI lineage: Eukaryota > Viridiplantae > Streptophyta > Magnoliopsida > Malpighiales > Linaceae > Linum > Linum usitatissimum. The sequence continues at coordinate 2,858,746 of JAUJYP020000039.1, forward strand.
CTCTTTTATGGAAATTGTTCATCACTGTAGCTTAATAAACCTCAAGGGGTTAGCCCAATAGTAAAATGCGAGGGTAAAATTCACCCACCCCATGAAATTGAACCTTAAAACTAACAATCATCCCGAAAATATATACAAGTTTTTATTCTTCCTTCCAAAACCATCAACATTTTTGGTTCAAATTAACAACTAGACAACCTTGTAAGAATACCATGTCGACAATAACGTACAGAGTCACTCTCATCCTTTTCAACCTAAACCACTTAGAAGTCAAACCGTCTTAATTAGCCTCTAACATTTAGATGAGTGAACCATACAAAATTTAAAGTTGAGTAACCAAACTAGTAAAAAGCTCAAATTTAAGTGATCACGAGAATTATTTCACAATTTCTTAATCCTTACACAAACAGTAACGCGGGAGGGAGAAGAAGTCGCAACTTCTCCTGAATCCGTGTCATTTACATTCGGTGTCAAATCTCCCCACCATTCCATAACATAAAGCCTTCAATACGATACCAGTCATCGTTGTTGATTCAGCCGCTCAGTTGACCATTCCTCCTCCGACGACGACTCCACCGCCCCCATACATATAGTCCTTCTTCTTCTTCTGCAAAAACCCACAACCACAAAATCCAGCCATTCCACCATTTCCAATTCCTCTCTCTGATCAATATTCAGAATTCCCAGAAAGCAGCCATCATGAACGACCTCTTCTCCGGCTCCTTCTCCCGCTACCGCAGCGACGACAACACATCCCCAGCCGCCCCTTCTTCCCCCGACCACCCCCACCACGTTATCCAGATGTCCGAGTCCCAGTCCGCCTCCGCCGGCGTCAACCTCAACAAGTTCTTCGACGATGTCGAGTCCATCAAGGACGACCTCAAGCAACTCGAGAAGCTCAACTCCAGCCTCCAGTCCTCCCACGAGCGCAGCAAGACCCTCCACCAGGCCAAATCCGTCAAGGACTTGCGTGCCAAAATGGACGCCGACGTCGCCACCGCCTTGAAGACCGCCAAGCTTATTAAAGTCCGCTTGGAGTCCCTTGACCGTTCCAACGCTGCTAATCGGAGCCTCCCCGGTTGCGGACCCGGGTCGTCCTCTGACCGAACGCGAACCTCAGTGGTTAACGGGCTGAGGAAGAAGCTCAAGGACTCCATGGAGAGTTTCAATGCTCTGAGGGAGAAGATTTCGTCCGAGTATCGGGAGACGGTTGGGAGGAGGTTCTTCACCGTCACTGGAGAGAATCCTGACGAGAAGACGCTCGATCGTTTGATCTCCACAGGTCAGTTTTTTTTACTTTGTTTTCTTGTGCCCACCAACTGACTGATGAAATTCCTCAAAGAACTTGGATGAAATTCCCTTCAATTACCATCTAATCGAACAGGAATGGCCGGAAACCCTGGACAAGATTCCAAGTTTACAGTGAGTTTGAAAGTATACCACATTGAGCAAAACCTTAAATTTCAGAACTTTGACAGAGAATTTCTTCGCTTCGCCCACCCATTTAATAACCCATGTATAAGTTGGATTTCTCATTTGATTATAATTCCTTTTTGAAATTTTGAGCAGGCGAGAGCGAGACTTTTCTGCAGAAGGCGATCCAAGAGCAAGGCAGGGGGAGAGTACTGGACACGATCAATGAGATTCAGGAGAGGCACGATGCGGTGAAGGACATGGAGAAGAACCTCAAGGAGCTGCACCAAGTGTTCTTGGACATGGCGGTGCTGGTGCAGGCACAAGGCGAGCAGTTGGACGACATTGAGAGCAATATGCAGAGAGCAAGCTCCTTCGTCCGTGGAGGAACTCAGCAGCTGCAGACTGCCAGAGTCCTCCAGAAGAACACCCGGAAATGGACTTGCTACGCCATCACCATCCTCCTAGTTATCATCCTCCTTGTTGTTCTCTTCACCGTCAGGCCGTGGGACAACAACGGCGGTGGCGGTAACAACCAACCTGCAGCTCCAGTTCAGAATCAACCCCCACCTGCGCAGATTCAACCCCCACCTCCAGGAGTATAGGCTTGCATCGTTGGTGTTCTTGTTTCTGTAATTCTGTATTATCAAATATCAGTCAATTTATTATTCTTTTTCCATGAGGTTGGTTGGTTGGTACTTAAATCATTATGTTTTGGTTGTGGCATTAGTTAAGAGGAGATGAATAGCAGCAACAGGGGCATGTTGAGATGCATTGATCTTTTCTACAGGTTGAGCGTATATAGAGCTACTGTAAATAACAGCATACTGAATGATTGTTCATCTGTTCCCTTTGCATTGGATTTTTTGGAATAATAAGATTTGTTAACGTGGTTTGAGAGGAAAAGATGACGACTTTTTCAACATTGGTGGTTTACCCAAATATTATTATATGAGGAGATATTGTGATTTGTCAAGTTGATTCAAGAAAAGGAGAAAGGTTGCTTCCGACTACGGCCATCAGGAACTTGACAAGAAGGTGCTGAGTGAAAGGGGGAAAAGGTCTTCTAAGTAAGTCTACTCTCTGAATTTTCTTCTGTTGGATTGACAATTGGTGCAGCCCCCAAAATCCCCATTGTATCTTTTTTTTGTTCTTCCTTGTTGGCGGGCTAACTATATCACATTCTAGTTTGGAAGAATTGTTCTAAAAATTGATAGGGTTGGGTATTGGGGAGGGTTGGGTTTGAGGATAAAATTAATTTATTTGTTAATGATGGTGGGTGATTGATTGTACGATTCACACCCATTTATTTATCGATAGTGGGTGGTTGTGACTTTGTGGATGGATAATGACGGATGATGGGTGCATACAGAGAGTTATGCGAATGGAAGAACTTTGAAACAGTTTATTGTAATTGAAATCAAGTAAAATCAGTTCAATCTTACAAAGTAAAATCAAAGAACAACCATTTTTAACTACACATTAAGAAAAAAAGCAAGCATATAAAATTTGGACAATCCATCCACTTTTTTTGTGATTTGGAAAATAATTTTTAAAAATTAGAACATAAAGTTATCAAGGATATAAAACAATTGAAGGCTCGAGACTATAAATAAAGTGTTTGGGTGGGTTTGGCCGATAACCATCACCCTACCTAATTCACTCATTAATAACAGGTAACTAAATATATAACTGAAACTCACCCACAACATCCGTTATTAAAATAAAAAAAACACCACTTACTTTTGAACGAGTTAAATTACAACAAATGGATTTGAGTACATTTGTGAGTAATCTAACCAATGCTCGACCCTAAAAATTAGAGTTCTCTTCAACCTGATTAATAATTTTTTATTATTAATAATTGAATTGATTTAAAAAACATAAATTCAAAAACATCTTTATTCATTTCTCAATTGGGCTAAAAAGCATGGACCAAATCAGGGCCTGTGTACTTAAATTTGGATCTAAACCAGGCCCACTTCGTCTAAAGGGACCTCAAGAACACACAAGTATGCCTGTATCACGTTCACCAAAACTGATGAACCAAGTGGGTCTCTCTCCGGGAACACTGCCGTTTTCCGCCGGCCCCATGACTACGGCTGTACGAATGATAGGCAAGTCTTCGCTGTTGTAATTCGAATCAATAATTGTGATTATTATAGGTAAACGATCGGAATGTCGAACTGATGATCGCTTCCTCTGATTTCGTTGTTGTTGTATTTTTTTTTATGTTTGGGAGCAGATATAGCGGTTAACTTCACTGGTCGGTCAGCCATTTCTTGAACATTTCAAAGTTGGTCCGTCTTGCTCTTTTTGTAGCAAATAACGTGATTTTTTCGATTTGTTTGTATTAGATGGGATGTTCAGTGGGGTTTATCATGGCAAGCAATGCCATATAGCGGATATACCTACTGTCCTTAATCGGGCTTGGAGCTCTGGCGTCGAACGAATCATTGTGAGTTTCCTTGTAATGTTGTGATGTGACTGAGACCATTTTGTTACTGTCAGTTTTCATCAGCTTGGTGATGACAAAACAGTTTTTTTCCTCTTCTGATGCTATCTGGAATCGAGGTTCTATCCTTTGATTTCTTTTGCTGCATGAGGTCCTCTTCAGTTATTCTGTCTACTACCTAGTGGCTCTCCATTTCAAGTACGAATTTTTTTTGTCGGTTTGCTGTTCTCTGCTGGGTATTCTTCTTCTTCTGGGTTTCTGTTAGTAAAAAATTCCATTTCTGAAACCGGCAAAAATAGTATAGATCATGTGTGAGATATACTAAGATTTGTCATATGCAAAACGAAAGAACCATTTTTCTGTCGAATGTAATGCTGAAGCTTGGGGCTCTAACATGTTTGACGTATTGTATTCTCTAAAGCGATCCGTTTCTCTATTTTACTTCTGCTGGTTAGCCTCGTTGTTCTCAAGGTTATGGTAAACCTCTTGTTTTGGTGAGAGTCTCACAATGGTCATGGATTCCTGTTCTTAGGTCACTGGTGGATCTCTGGAGGAATCAAAGAAAGCTCTTGAGATTGCTGAGACAGACGGTTTGGATATTCTTATTTCGTCAAAGATTTTTGAAGGCTCTAATTGGAGATTTGGTTTCAGGACTTCAGTTTCTATTACCTTTTGCAGGAAGGCTTTTCTGTACAGTTGGTGTACACCCTACTAGATGCACGGTTGAATTGTGGTTCCTGGATTTCTTTTGGTCTATAAAATCACATTTTCTTTTTCTTTCTTCACCCCTCACTTGGAATCTCGGTATTGATGCAGGAATTTGAAGAAAGTGGGGACCCAGAAAATCATTTCCAAGCTCTGTTGTCGCTGGCCAAAGAAGGAATTGAGAAAGGGAAGGTATAGTTTCTATAATCACATCTTAATAACACGTCATGGTGTTATGATGGACATTATCTCATAGATATGAGTAATGTCAGCTTAAGATTAATATGTTGGCTTCTGCTTTCATAATTGAGATGATATTGGCAGATGGCTTTGCAATACCTTATTACTGTTATGTCTTATAAATTTTCATGTGGTGCACAAACGTACACATGTTTATGTCCAGAATCTCATACAGTATGCAAAGTCTCTGAGTTTCAGCAGTTCCGCAGGTTTATCATCTCAGAAACAATAGATCAGATTATGCGTTAAAGTTGATTCCTGGGTTGGATTTCATAATGTTAAGTTTATGGAAAGTGTGCACTCCGTGGTTTTTATAGCTGTAGCATTCAATATATTTTGTAACACACATTAAATAACTAGCTTTGTTATTCATAAATGTTTGTGCATTGTCCTTTATGAGTGTTAGTTTATTAACAAAAACTCTCATGATCTTGCATTGGATTTTCGGTACCCAAAGGTTGTGGCAGTTGGTGAATGTGGATTGGACTATGACAGGCTCCAGTTTTGCTCTTCTAAGGTTCAGAAGAAGTAAGCTCTTCCAGCGAAGTCATTCTTTCAGTTTCTTAACTATCTAACCATTATGATTAGTGAGTGCATACGATGGTAACTTAGGTATTTTGAGAAGCAGTTTGAATTAGCACATGCCACAAAGCTGCCTATGTTTCTTCATATGCGTGCAGCTGCAGAAGACTTTTGCGAGATCATGGAGTCTAACAAATACAGGTTAGTTTACGATCTGATTCGGTAACCATATGATGGAGTGTTTACTGCTAGTTGCCATAGACTTTCCTGTTTCCTTGGACAATTGCTTCATTCCGCTCAACGGAATAAATGTATGAACTTACCTCTAATACAACTAACTCGAACCTGTTATATAGCCCGCATTAATAGAAATGGAGTTCATTGGTAATTTTCTTAATGGTCTTTATTTTCTAGGTTGTTTTTACAAGGTCTGTTTGCAGATGAGATATTTCTCATGTGATTTTCAGATTTACAGGTGGCGTAACTCATTCCTTTACTGGAAGTGCAGAAGAAAGCAATAAGCTTCTCTCATTCAAGAATTTGTATATAGGTGAAATCAGTTTCTCATTGGCCAATTATGCTAGCACCCTCTTCCTTGCGATTGTAGAACTATTGTTCGTTCCTAGGTGGCTAGAATGGCAATCCAAGTGCTGGATCAGTTCATCAATTTCAATCTTAAGACGTGAAAACTGCATGGCTGATGGCTATCTCTATTTGCTTGCATAGTTAAACAGGATTTTCATTTTCAGTAGCATAAATATGAACTTGGGATGTATGTAGATGAAGGATTATAGTTCCTTTTATATTTACTGGGCAGCATGGCTTGGCTGCAGATTACGATGTCAAGAAGTTGTAAACTCTACTACCTGAAATAATATTATGACTGCTTGCCGATAGAGAATCCCATCTATATACTGCTAAAAATTCAAGTTATCATTGGTTCTGAGTCTTTCTCACAAATCTTTATGCTACAGGTGTGAATGGTTGCTCTTTGAAAACAGCTGAGAACATTGATGTTGTGAGGCAGATTCCGATTGATAGAATGATGATAGAGACAGATTCTCCCTACTGCGAAATAAAGAACACCCATGCTGGGATCAAACTTGTGAAATCATCGTGGCCTTCCAAGAAGAAAGAGAAGTATGAGCCAGGGTCCATCGTTAAAGGCCGGAACGAACCTTGTTTAGTTAGGTAAGTGGGGTCGTTCTATCAACCTATGCGATCTAATTTTCGAGGTTAAGCATGAAGAAAATTTGCAAACAGTGAATCCTACCTACTAGAAATAAATAAACAAAATTTTCAAAACCCACTTTCTTACAGCTTCTCCTTATTAATCACATCTGTTTTTCAACCTTTCCATGTGATTTCCTTCTTGTGTCAGGCAAGTTCTTGAGGTTGTAGCTGGCTGTAAAGGCGTCAACCTGGAAGAAATGAGCCGAACTATCTACCACAACACCTGCAGGTATGATTCTTTCAGTTGCCAATGTGAAATTTCTTACAATTACAAGTTTGATGCTTTCAGTTTGCGACAATCCTAGCTCATTAATGCTTATATATTGAAACGGAGAAGTTCATACTGGGAACTAGGATAAACGAAGCTGGCGTGCAAGGTTTCTAGTTCTCAAATGATGGCTTTTCCCATGTAATCCAAGACATACTTGTTTGCAGGATTTTCTTTCCCCAAGACTTGGATTCGGCAGCAGAGTCTATTCTTGGTGGCCATCAGGATTCTTAGTCAACCTGAATCATATTTTCTGCTCGGGGTATGCCAAACCATCGGCAGAAGATATCATTGTATCATTGTCGAAGGATTGTGTTTTCAGAAAGAAAACGGTATTGGAAGCTGTAACTTCCTGTAATTTATCTTGTTCCTAACGGTAAGAAGACTGCAGAACCTGGCTTAATTTGGAATGTCAGAGGGTGTTAGCAGGTGTTGATTGTTTAGGGTTAAACTGAGTGTTCCTGATCGGTCTAGTTTTTGAAGGTTTATCTCATCAGGTAGCATTCTAATTCGAAATTGGTATCAAGGAAGCATGCTCCATAGAGGCATAAAATTCAGATATGATTACATTTCGATTATGGGTTAACTACAATTCATAACGGTTTAAACGGTTCAATCATATACCGATACACTCACCAGTTCAGCTGTCCAGTAAGGTTGGGACTCAAAATATTACGGTTTAAATTTACACTTGTAATCTAGGTACAGCCGTTATACATTGAATAATATTCACGGAGTTGGAGCAACATTCATACTGTGCTGCTCTAAGAATCAGCCAATAGCCAAGCATGCTTCCCTGAAGCTGGATTTCTGAACCGTAGGGAAGAAGAAAGAATGTGCAGCAGAAACGCCTCTCACGAACTGGTACTAGAATGGGATGACTTGCTGTTCTGCTTCTGTTGATATTCCTCGACAATCTGTTGTGGCGAACTCGGCAAAGGCTTCTTCAGAAGCAAAGTCTGCCCTTTCACCACCTAGCGAAATTCTGGATCAGACGTTATTAGGCACAAAAAATCCCACAAACACAAGACTGGCTGGTATCTATCTACACAGTATAGCTTACCGTTCCTTGCATGCGGTTTAGAGCAGCGACTGCATCCTCAGCAGTTTCAAACCACAATAGACCAGTACCAAGATATTTCCCTGTAGGCAAACTGTTCCTGATCTCAGCCTTATAGAATCCAGGCTGATCTTTAAACGCTTGTTCAAGATATTCTTTTGCGATTTTGAAACCAAGTCTTCTTACCACCAGCATCCTAGAGCCCTTACTCTCCCTCCCTGCTCTCGACTCCATTATCATTTCTCAGCCTCCAAGATCGACCTCCGATTACCTACTGACCAACCATGCCCATACCATCAATTCCCATTATAGAAAATCCAAAATTGAACAAAGTCCACATTTCGAAGTGGGGTTCCTAACTACAGATGTGTATGCATGAGACTACTAGAGCTAGAGTGCAATAGGATAAGAGACATATGCATAGGATTGACACTATGCATCAATGTGAAGGATCTCTAAACCACAGAGCAGTCGGCACAAATGACCTCACTAATGCGAATACGAGAGATACTCACCAACCTTTTGGTACTATAATCCGCACTCTCTCCTAACAACTCGAGTTCTCTTAATTCAGAGATTCTCCACATATACGGTAGGTGCCCATGAGAACGGGAGACTCACTGTGTAATTGTGACTCCTACACACTAGCAATGTCTGGAAACAGATTCTTTGAGACCTCAATCAAACATATTGAAGGCTGAAACTTACCTTGGCAATCAATCTCATTGCATAAGGAAATGAAACACCAACTTCATTACACAATTGATCCATTAATCAAAAGAATAACGGAAACTTACTGCTCCATTGAACATTCGCATAACTGAATTAGCTTCTTCAGCAGTCGCCATTGTAACATACCCGAACCCTCTGCTCCTATCCATGATCGTATCCCAGATAAGCTGAAACAACGCAAGAAATCAACCAACCAAAAAACAACCACAATCAAACGCAGAAAGCTCCCTGAACAAAAACAGCAACGACAACAACAGAAACTGAATAAGCAGCAAAAAAGAAAAAAATACCAAATAGATAAACTAGGAGTTGAAGAAGTAGATTCAAACCTTCACATTCTCCACTTCACCCACCCCGTCGAAAAGCTCAGTCACTTCAGCGGAAGTCATCGAAAACGGTATACCGCTAAAGAAAATCGTCCGTCCGTCGTTTGATGGTCCGGCCCCACCGTTTTCTCCATCATCTTCCTCTTCGCTTTCCTGAGGGTGATTCTCATTGTCAGTTACCGGGCCCTCATCTTCCTCAGTGAAGCTCTCGCCTCTATCTACCTCCAAATCGTCCAAATCCGCGGCGAGTCGGCGGCGAGGCCGAACCAAGGTGGTGGTTGAGGTCGCTTGGTTCGCAAGCTCCAGAGGTCTCATGAGTAAGATGTATCAATGGGCTTCGACGATGAAAAGTAGTGCGAGTGTAGAGACTGAGCAGCTAATGTAAGAGTGAAGGGGAGCTTGGCATGAATCGGAGACGCAATAACCGACGACGTAGCCATTGATAGAGGTGACATTTCTTCCTTCTCGCAGAGCAGCTGTCTGATATAGCGAAATTGATGATCACACCAGTAGGAGCGAACGACGAACAAGAGTTACAGGATGACATTAATGAGCCTGATATTGAGTTGTCGTTTATGGGCCAGGATTTGACAACCCTGTAACTCAATCTGGCCCAACTTTCTCAAAAAAAAAATCTGGCTCAATAACCTTCATAGGGAATTCGTTTTGTCGGTTTGTGGATTTAGGGGTGGTTTCGTATTCGGGGAATTATATTCTTTGTTGAAAACTATTTATTCTAAAATACCTATATATCTGTTTGTTTAGTGTATAGATAAATACAGACGTAGGATTCTTAGTTTGAGAATTTTTTTTTATTCGAATGTATCTTTTTCGTGATACACAAGAGATAACAAATAAAAATTTAAAATTAATATAATAACGTAAGTCGAAATATCTATCAAAAACGCTAGGATAATGTAGAGTTTTATGTGTCACTTGATGTACAGCGCTATTATTTCGGCGCGAGAGGTGACGAATGCAGACCAAGAACAAGAGTGTAAGTGGTTGAAGGCGGTGGTGCTGAGCGAATAGGAGCGCTCCTCGGATTGCCATGACTTCAACTGTGAGAATAGTAATGGCATGAACAATCATGACGGAAACATACTACAACGAACCATAGCATCTTTGAGTACTAATCGGATGGTCCAAACCTCATACCTCATCGAGCGTGCTTCTGACCGCAGCACTGACAAACATGTGCCAAGAAAGAGTCCAAAAGAAGAGATCTACAACGGAAGCGTGGAGGTGGAGTCGTGCGACACCAAAGATGTTGTCCCCATCCAGGACTAGATTGATTATCCCCCAACCCGAGACCCCATGCCAATGATGACGATAAACAAAGGAAGCTTTGTCGGTACCAGTTTGGGAATGAAATCTGAGTTCTGAAGAAAATGGAGAAAAAAGAATCATCAAATGTTCATCCAATCCCCTATCCGCAGAAGACCAGATTAAAGATGAACAAAACTCATACATGATTCTCAAATACAGATTTTAGAAGCTAAAATGAGTATACATACACTCAACTTCATAGGATACTAAACAAACAGAGATGTATGACAGTTTTCTACAAAATTTCACTTATACCAAACCATTCTTTTGTCAGAAAAAACATACTCAAAAAGACGATCTAACATTTATCGACGTGTAATCAACATTTTTCTATATTCTTCCATCATCATACATCCTCTAATTTACAACCTCCCTACCAAACCACCCTTAATGCTATATACAAATTACTGACAGAAAGATCAGGGAAGCTGGGAAAATAATCCAAAAGTCTGTTCAAATTCTTAGTAAACACACATCGAATGTCACCACACAAATCCAGATTTACAATCCAAAGCCACAAAATTACATAACTTGGAAGAAAAGGAAGAGTCGGAGAAAACACCATCCACCAACAGATGTAGTAAGAGCATCACAAAATCAGGGTTCATTCAACTGTTCATATCCCTTATTTTCCATTGGATGAAAAACAACAGACACACACAAACCGAACCGATATTGGTCTAGACATTCATATTCATGAACTACCAAACCATGTTTTACAATGCATCAGGCGTTCCCCCAACGTTCCTCACAGATTCACCACCTCATGCAGAGTTGAAGCGAGTGAGAAATCCATCAAGAGAGGCCATTTGATGCACGTGAGCCAAGAATGATTTGCCTAGCAACCAAATATCCAAAGCTGTAAAAGCTTCTCCGTATTTGGCTGCAAGCCAAGGGGGGGAAAGGATTTCGGTAAAGAGCAATACATTGATCAGCACTGCAAATTACCCAACAAAATCCTACAGGCGGTCGCCCCCCTTGCTTTGCTGTGGATTTTTTTAAACTTTGAGGTTGCTGCTGCAGTTATCCACTGCAGCAGCAACCCACTTACTGCTGGGCATGACAATGTCATGTCCAGTATTCATCATGCCTGGGAAGGAATGGAAAGGTGGCATCATATTCTTGATCTGGAAGCAACCACCCATGTCTTCTTCATCTCTGGAGAAGAGGCTGGTTACTTCGGACCCCGAACGATTATGATGATGATGATGATTCATCCCGCCACCCCTATAACCATTTGCTTCCTTTGAGGAGTTTGCAGAGCCTCCACTATCAGACTGCAGCAGGCCTCCTCCTCCAGAACTCTGGGAGCCTGTGGGCTGAGATAGGTGAAAGTTGTGTCCTTCTCTGGTCATTTTGTCGATCTCCATTTTGGTCAAGAAACGGCCACCGCTTCCCCTTGGTCTACGCATTGCATGGAGATGGCGCGAATGGTGCATGTATTGCTGCAGGCACAAAAGGAGATCACTTTCAGCTGTTGTACTGCAGGAAAATAGGAAGTAGTTGCATCTTCGAAATAGCAAAGTCCGTTTTAAGAACGTAGAGGTTCCTTACTGAAAAAATTGTCAAATACTCCATCCAAATGGAACCAATATAATTCCTTCAAGTAAAAGCTTACAACTTCCATTATACCAAGGTTTTTGATTCTACAATGAACCTATACTTTTGATTGTCTAGCTCTGTGATGCATATGAACGAGAAACTGCATGCTACTAGGTTCGAATCTTAAGGTCAACATCACAAATGTTCCATACTATAGAAAGCAGTAGATCCAGTTGCAAAATAGGAATATCCTACCTTGCGAGTTCTGCTTAGTTTGTTCTCCATTTCAGCTTTTGCACGAGACTTACGACGCCTGAGGATTCCATGATATTGCTTAGCATTCACATAAATAGGTCCCTCATCCGTGCTCATGTCCATTGGCAGCATGATCCTACCCTATAAGTTGAACATAAGAAAGTTCCATGAGATTAATTCTTACTCTATTCGTACATGCAGCAAATTCTAAACAATGGGCGACAAAATTCGGTATTCGCTCAAAGAAAACCGACAGAAAAACAATGGGCAAATTATTGCTCTTTAATGCAGGATGCCGCAACAGAGAACATAAGTAAACTGCTTGAACATTCATTAATAAAGAAAGAATAGATGGAAGGTTACAAACCGGAATTTGAGGTCCATAAGCTGAGAAAATGCCATAATATTGATCAATAGGAGGATATTTTGCACAGATCTACAGTTGCGTTTCACAAAACAAGAGCAAGTAATTAGGCATTCAGCTTACTACAAACATAGTAAGAAATCGTATGATGAAGAGCGAAATGTGAAGTCTTACCATTTGCTGACCAAATCCCAAGTCATACGGAGCCACCATGGTTGCTTGCAGAGGGAAAAATGACTGGGCTGGCACAGCCTTTTGCCCCTCACTGATGGATTTGCTATTTCCTGAAGAGGCTGGTAAGAAGAAGAAATTATGAAACTTAAAAGTTAAAACTAATGCAATAAAATTTTCTTAGGGACAAACCATCCTGGGAAGGAAGAAAATGGAACCCTTTGAATTATAATTTGTGAATTTTTTTGGTTTCCATAAAACCAAACGATGTAAATTGGACAAAGAGATGCTTATATCTACATTAAGAACCAAAAAGTACTAAGTACTAAGCAAAGAGTTAGATCCAATCCCCTATATGGCTACTGCGTAAGGATTCATAATAGATACTATCTATGGTTATAATAGGATAACTGGAACTCAGAGTCATCATTTCTAGTAAACAGGCCACTGTCATATCGCATTCCAACATACCTGACAAAAAGGATAATTGAGACTGTAACATTTTAGAGCTTTCCATCTGTCTCAAATTTCCAAGATGAGTTTCCATTCTTGACTCACCCCTAAACGATTATATTCAACACCATCTCTCAATCTGTTGGATCTCTATCTTGATTTGCCTATCTATTAACTAACTGAAGGAAATACCATTTTCTCAAGTTATGTGGAGGAGCTTCATCGACACTGCAATGTGCATCATGGCACTCGAACTAGAATAATCATGCTTACAGAACTTTCGCTTTGCCAATAGTAATCTATCCATAAGAACTAGAAATCAGCAAGGAAGACATGCTTTTGAGGGTTTACAGAATGAACTCTAACCACGAACTTGCTTCTATGAAATAGACATAGCTGCTACACACAATTAAGCAACTCTAAATTCTCTGATCATCGCTAACTCATATGGTCTCAAGATGCTAGTGCCAGACAATCAAAAGCTGTTCTTGATACTGCAGTTGTATCAGCAGCTACGTTCTAATTCAAAATGACCAGAGACAGAAAAAAAACACAGCCAGCTCGGGCATAGCTAAGGGGTCTATGTCCATACTAGGATCTTAGCCTTCAGGAAATTCAAACCAGGGCATGCTAGATAAGTTCAAAAACGGAAACTTTGAAGAAAGTTATTAAGAACTAAAAGGAAGACCCAAAGAAAGAATGATGATGATAACCAATAAACCACAAAGGAATTGAGGGATGGGGTTTTACCTGGGAAGATATTGAACTCAGTATGAGCCTCCTTCCCCAGACCATCTTGTCCTTGATCAATGGTTGGGGAAGTCTGCTTAGTGGCAGTGACCTGGTCTCCACCCTCAACAGAGAAAGCCTTCAATTGGGACTCCACGTAAGCAGGTTGAGATCCCATCACATTCCACCATGGCACTGTTGTTGGCGCAGAAGAAGAAGAAGAAGATAGCTGCCCAACAGGGTTCTGAGCAATCCCTTCATGTTCTTTGAAGTAGAGTGTCTTCATAGTCATAGCTTTGATCTCAAAGGAACCGCCTTTATCTCTCAGCACCTTGAACAATTAACCTCAGCCTTCCCCAAATCAGAAATGAAAAGAAGAAAAAAACCGGATAAGGAAACCTATACACCAACAACTCCCAAAAGAAGAGCTCTGGAAATTGACATCTCCGAAGACCCTCTCATAAGATTCACCAAAAAACCCCACAACAGTACAAACAAAGAAAGTTTCAAAACACCTTTGGAAGAACCGCAAAAATTCAAACCAAGAATCCAAACTGAACAAACAAAACACAGGGTGGGTATTAGTTGTATATGCAAGAAACAGTGAAACCCCAGAAGAAATTTGAAGGAAGTAAAGAGTAGGTAATCATCAAATCAACTTCGCTGAACTAGCTAATCAACAGAGACGAACCCATGTCAGGGAACAGGAAAACTGGATAAGGTGACGACCAAAACAGACCAGAAGGAAATCACCATTGAAAAAGGGTTGTTTGGTTGGTTGGTTGGTTACTTACAGGAAAGAGAAATGATGAAGAAGCAGCAGGTTGAGGAGGACAGGCAGCAAGTGAAGCTGAAGAGGAGAGTCCAACTAGGGAAAGGAATCAGAGAAACCCCCCCAATTAGTTAGGAGCCATGTCGGCACAAATTCAAGCAAGATAACTGAAAATTGTAGGCGCTGGATATTGAGAGAGAGAAGAAGAAGAGGGGGGGGAAAGAAAAGAGTGAAAGGGAAGAGCAAAAGGCAAATAAATGCGTACAAAGAAAGAGTGATGGACCAAGAGCAGCTGAGTGACCAATAGGATTGAGCTTTCATGGAGGTACTCCTCTCCTCTCCAGTGTTTCTTTTTGTAGAATCAATGTGCTATGAGATTGTGAAAGCTTGCTTAATAATAAGTGATTTTGTTTTTTTCCTTTTAATTTGCTCCACCTGGTTCCTTCCATTTCACCCGTTTTTATATTATTTGTTCTGTAATACCAAACAAAGTTGGCCTGGAGTGGCCACGGATACTTCCACTGTTTTTGTTTGTGCATTCTTTCTTTGTCACCAATTATTCATCTTTTACTATTTTCTTTTACTTTTTCCATTTTGTTTAGCCCCAAAACTATATTTGATTTTTTTTTCTAAGAAAAAGATGTGTGTTAGTTTAATCCAGTTTGGTTTAAGTTAAAGTGAATAGTAGATTAATTCACCCAACGCATTAGAGGGTAAATTTTAAAAGCAATATCATAAAATTCATAAAAGTCTATCTATATATGTCGGTCATTGTATTTGTATTTATATTACTTTCCAATCAACATCCTCAATTCCATCATCTTTTAACTTTTACCTCTCAAAATTTTAACATTAGTTAGAACACTTATCCATTATTTTTCAAATTTTACGAAGTCGTTTGGAGGAGGTATTTTGAATATATGGTATTTTGGAACAAAATAGTGGGTTATTTGAGAATGTTGTATTTATACGGTATAAAAGACTTATAGTGTGAAAATTATCTTATTTGGCTAATTCAAACTAATATGTTAATTCACATGTGGTATTTGATAAATAAATAGATATATTACTATATTACCCTCATAAAGCTCAATCTCTAATGAAGACAATGACCGTGTTTGTGAGATTATTTTGTTATGTGTTTTACGATAAAATAACGTTTTGTGTTTTGAAGTTGGATTATGTGCTAGTCTTATATTTAAAATTTTAATTAATAAGTTATAATGGGATGGGGATACCCACTGGTATTCGAAAACCACGAGTAATTTATTTAAAAGGGACATGTTAAGAAATCATATATATAAATCAATTATGGATCTCTCCCAACAACTCAAATTACCGTGAAACGCAGTGATTGATAACATATATTTTCATTGGATGGAGATGGTGGTGGGTGGTGCATTCTATTACTATCCTGAACTAGGAATCTATGAGAGGGGCCACGAGCTAGGTAGGGCGTGTCTCTATTCAATTTCCCCCCATGTCAACTGTCATGTGTACACTTTTTTATGTGAAAAAAACATGACTCATATGATGTTGACACATTTTTCTTATTATTGGTTTCAAGAATATGTGAATAGATTTTGTGTTTTTTCAATGTCGTTTTAGGACAAAATGTTTTCTTCTATCACCGTCAGTTGAGAATAAAGAGTTTGAGCATCCCCTGGTAGCCCGACCACTTCACAAGCAAGCAGGGAAGTCGCCTTCTTATCATCTGGCCTCTCCTCCGAATTATCCTTTTTTCTTACCATCTAGTTTCTCCGAGTCGGGCAAGGGGTGTTGGTGATATCTCCTACTCCCGCAGGCTTGATGAGTGAGATGTTGGCCTTATGAATTTACCCACTATTCAATCTTTTAAAGAAGTTTTGTATTAATTATTTGTTGAAGTGGGGGATGCCATTATTAGCCATTCTTTCTAGATGTAAGCAACCCCAAATTGACATAAATAACATTCTCTTCCATACGCCGTCGTACTGTGCATTTCTAATCAGGTACTGCTGTGGTTTAACCATCTTGGAATCGTAGTTAACCTCCATTGGTAATGGATCTTTTTACCGCCCACTTTGGGAAACATGTCAGGATTATCTTGGAATCTGCAGACTGGAAAGCTGCTTTCATTAATCCAATTCTTATGCCTCCAGTAATTAAATACATTATAATACAAATCTCAAAGGACCACAAATACAGAATTTAATTACATTTCAAGTTCTAAATAGAAAGTGTCAACTACTACTTTCTCCTTATTTTATTACTTTTTTTCTTATGTTTATCTCTCTTTGATTAATTTTTAATCTTTAATTGCCCAGTCCCTATCCTTTGGTCGTTTAAATTAAAGGGTGGCATGAGTTTTCTTGGTTTTTGCTGCTATCAATTCCGCGATTATCAGAGTAATTTAGTCCAAGTTAATCAAATTTAAAAATTATGTATTAGAGTACAAGCTATGTGAAGGCTGTTATATGATGGAGTATTATTGCAATTTGCAAGTTATGTTTAACTAGTGGTGAATATAGGTGATTTAATTAGTACCCTAATCAAATCTCACTTCAATAAAGTACGGGACAGAGATGCTGGTAATCTTAATTGAAAGAATGTATTTTCAAATTAGACGTATTCTTATTAGAATAGTATATAAATGGATAACCTCTTAAGATGTCATCATCGTAAATCTCAACCTAGATTCAGGAGATTAGTCCAAAAGTATAGTATCATACAAATTCTAAAATTGTCACCAGCTTTCCTAAACTTTGATACAATTTTCTCATGTACCATAATAATAGGATTATCAAACACACAACTTTACCGTCGAAACAACTCTATTTAAACTCGAATTAATTTCATTACTACTGACATAACAAGTAAAAAAATGAAAACTTAATTTCCTAGAGTAACCCTTGCCGGCAACATTCCTGCACAGGTTGTCTTGTTTTACTTAATTGCTTCTGTTTTTTTCTGGATAATTGTTCCTTTCTACATTTCGTTAAAAACATCTCTCCCAAGTTTCTTCGTCAACTTTCAAATGCTTGCTTAGCATTTAATCACCACAATCTGTTTAAGTGAAATTGTTTTTAGGATAGAGTTATTTGTTGAATTGGATTTCTTATAAAATGGTTTAATGGTGATATATCCGTTGTCAAATTAAATTAAAAAAATATAGTTAAAATAATCGATTCTTATAGTGGAAGGCTTAAATATATCAATTTTTAAATCGAGTTACATTTCAATGTACAAACACTTATATAATAATTATGTCTTTCTTTTATTTGATACCGACCAAAACGTCTAGTCTAATAAAAAAAACCTCTATTACCATTACTTATGCAAATACGTACTCCATGAAGTAACATACCACATGTTACGCTCAAACCTTTCATTTTTAATGAATTAGGATCGATAGAAGATGTAGAATGTTTCAATAAATTAGACCAAATTGTATGGCTCATGTTCGGGAAAAACATATAATAATAATAACAATAAAATTGTCAATAACAACAATGTGATTGTGTGAACACTCTTAATTAGATGAATGATGAAGTATTCATGCCGGTTCATAAGCCACCCATATATATATATATTTATTTATTAAATGCATTTCCATTTTTAAAATTTAGCAATTGTTAAAGTGATGAGGAAAATAATGTGACATTATATTAGTAATTATATTAGCAATGGTTAGGAATATGTATATATTTGTTAAATTAATAATTTTTTTAATTTAAAAAGTCAATTAGCAATGCTACATAAGCAAAGGTATAATTTTCAAGAAAAATAATTATGAGTAAGACTGTATTTTATAAATTATTTATTATTGGTGCAAAAATGGTGTTAAGAAAAATAAAATTAATTATTAAAAATTCTTAAAGATTGTAGGGATAGAGGTGGTTAAAAATTATTCAATAAATTGTTGATATGACAATTTGTGAACACAATTTGAAATTGCTGAATGAATTTTACGATATAAATGACCTAAATATTCTTTTTGCCTGGGATATCCCATCATCGTGAGTGGTGACACAAACAACGTCATTAATTAATTAATCAATTAAGTTTTTTTGTGTGGTTATTTTCAATATATATAGCTGCTTCTGATAAGGTTCTAGCATTGTTCAAGCATCCATAATATATAATCTAGAGACACAAACTTTGTATTTTGTGGATTTGTTTTATTATATGATTCTTATATGTCGTCTAATTTTATTTTTCATATTATAATACTTCCCAACCAACAAGAAACTGATAACATAGTTTGATGAGTTAGCCAATGATTTTAGTTGTATTTTATTAGTTAACAACAAAGAATCATTGTCATCTTTTAAGATTATGATAAAAATTAATTACGGACAACCATAATACATCCGTCCTCTTCGATTCATATTTAATGAACGTTATCATGTTTTTATACGAAAAGCCCATTCGACTAACATCATATTTAGTTATGCCGTCGTTAGGTAATTCAATAACCTCCAATAACCATTATCATGTTTATACTGTACTATTTTAAAAAAATGAAAATAATAACATATACTATACTTTACTGATCTCGTTTATTTAAGTTTGAATTACGTAAGATCAAATTTTGTTATCATTATAATATAAAAAGCACACTAAGTATGTTTTGATAGGTGAATTGGGATCTAGTATCTAAATGTATGTATTTCAAATATATGCATTTGAAATTCATGTATTTAAAATGTCTTTAAAATTGAAATTCAACGTCTGAATACTTTTCTTAATTCTGGATTTCAAATGCTAAAATTGCCTTGAAATTAGTCCATTTTTTATGGATCTGAAATTGTAAAGAAAGTTGGTCCAAATTCAATCATGTATTTCAGTAAATCCAAATACCAAATTTATATATTATCCAAACACATGAATTTGATATTTCAAATACCAAATATCAAATCCAAATCCAAATTAACCTATCCAAATACACTTTAAATATTCTTCAAATACTGTGTTGGAACTGTATTTGTAATTAACTAAAAATGATAAATTATCATCTCTACGACAATAATCCGAGGATGGGTTTTAATCAACGGCAACCGCTTGAGATTCAGTTGATCTGTTTAGTGAAGTTCGCAAGTTCGTATAATTGGATTGAAACTTTTCAGGTTCGTATATGTACATGTGTATGTACATGTGGTTGATCCAAAATTGACTTGTCTATGAAATTTGGAACAAATAGTTAGCCAATAGTTGTGACTTGTGAGTACTAGCTACCCAATAGTTGGTACCTTATTTCTAGTCATTTGATTCGTCAAAAATAATGCATGATATTTTCTAGGTATATTATTTTAACGTAGGAGTGGTAGATGTGTCGGGTTTTAAAAGAAATCCTCACTGATTATATACTCGAGTATTTGCAATTTTGATTTGTTGTTCGAATGAGATGTCACTATAATTTTTTGTAAATACCTCATATGCTAGAGTAATTTAAATTTAATTTTTTGTACAGAAAAGTCCTCCAAGCTTTCAAATGCAATTTCGAACAACATGCCTTCAAGCTCGTACTTTCCAAGCAAAGGTTTGGTCAGGTCGAGCTCAACGCAAAGCACGAGCGAATCAACCACACTCGCTTGTAGAAGTCGCAGTAGCAACCCTGACTGGTTTTCCCACGTAACTAGCAATATGGGTGACTGCCATACCATTGAAATAGTGGATAGGGAGATCCGGTAACCTAACCCACGTCAGGATTTTTGTAATCGGAGCATGGACATCAAAATCTGGGGTCCACATTGAGATTGTGAAGTAGTAATTGTATATCTTCCAGGGGCCACCATAGGCCGCTCTTTGATAGTCATCGGTCGAGGCAAATCGAACTGCATAGCACCAGTTCGACATGTCGGAGACTTGGATTGCTCCTTGGCGAGACCAGCGAGATTCTAGGCGATTCCTGATAGCGGTGAGAGAGTAGTCTCGCTCCAAAACTTTAACCACAAGTGCTTTGGACCAGGGTTTATAGAGTTCCTGGGTTTCTGCTTCCGTGAGGATAAATTTCGGGAATCGAGCATCAATGGGAGGAGCATCTAGGCTACTCCTGATCGGGACTCCCTCAACTTTTGTTGTGGATGCAACAAGCCAGCCTGACGGGTTAGTCACATAAGAGGAAAACGATTTCGTTGGAGTAGTCTGTGTAGGCATCTTCTCCGAATCATTTTTGGATCCGACGGCGATATCTGCGTCGGTTGCCAAGGACGAGGGACGAGCTCTCTTCCGTCCCAAGGAAGCCAGAGGGCCACCGGAGACGACAATAGGATTGAATTTCTGGTGGAAATCAACCGAAGGCTGCATCGACGCGACTTCCGGTAAAACCCACGTAAGGTTTTGCTCCGAGTAGTTGGGAATCATAATCTTCTTCTATTTGGCCACCTGTTGAGTTTAGGATCCACCTCAGAATTTGGACTTTTTTGTAAATTTTATTAAGCAACTATAATTCCACTTTTTATTTAAAAAAAAAACTATAATCCCACTATTGGCCTCCTGTGGATATGCATTCCTACCTCTAAGCTTTTACTTTCTTTGGACTGGTAGAAAGCATATGTGCACATACATTACACATAATTTTATAATACATATTTCGACGGGCGACTCAATCCGTGCTATCGTTTGATTCTTTATTATCCGTATTAGTATGTTGATTGAGAAGTCATGTTTTCTTTTGGGTGTAAACCCGAATGCTAATGCATTTCAACATTAACCCATAATTAAATGAGTTTTTGTGGATTCAAACAGGTTATAACGAGATCGATATAAAAGTTTATAATTTAATACAATGAAAACAAAGAACGACCGGTACTAATAATATATATAATCAATTATTCACGATAAACGTGACAAATGCGGACTTCCCTTTCTCTATGAATAAGCTGATACGCATGGCGGATTGTGGAGGAGAAGTCATGTTTGCTAAACTTGAAATTAGCGGCAGTTTGCATATTACTAAAAAAAATCCAAAAAGGGTGTTGATTGCATCACTTGGTGCGTATCAAGCATAAGTCTATGTGGGTTTCAATGATTGTTAACTAATAAACATATTTTTTTATAAGCAATCGTCAACTCTTGTATTTTCGAAAAATAGTAATGTAGAAATATACAAGATATCCTTATGGACAAGGTTACATAAATCGCGGGTCTTTACGAGTAAGTGACCTCAACCCTTTCTCTCTAACCTAACAGGCAATCAAATCCACGAAATCAAAATTAAGGAACTAACTAACCGGAAAAAACTGACAAGAAAAAAATCTGGAGCTTAAAACTAAACCTAGCGAACATGAATGAAAAACATTCTTATTAGGGTACCACCGAGAGAGGGTAGGACCTCAGCTGGCCGAGCCTCGAATTTCAGTGTGGCAGACCAGTCGCTCGAGGCTGACTAGTTGTTGATGTTGAGGGTGAAATCTGGTCCTCTTTCTGGGCCGGACCTTGAACCTGGTTGTCGGCGATTGATTGTGTTGGAATCTGAATGGCCGTGTTCTTGGATTCCATTGCATGTGGTTGGCCGTTGGACCCATTGGGTGTTGTGTTGGTCATCATGATAACTTCAGCTGAGAACGTTGTCCGTAATGCAATGGAAAGTTGGATGATAGCGTCGGATGCGGAATTGGTTGTGGGTTGCTTGGGAGCAGCAGAAAAAACAAGGCGACGACGGGAGCATGGTGCGGCGGTTTGAGAATTAGGGTTAGAAAAACTCTCCTTTAAAAGGCAACTTAATCATCTATGCAACAAGGATTCAATTCGATTTTATTGACGTGCACATACAACTACCATCATCCAAACCTATTAATTAATGACTACTTGGTTGATCTTTATAATTATTACAACTTTTTAATGTTATTGCTTGAAAGGGAAACTTGTGCCACTTGAAATAAAGATGAAAAGGGGGAGAAAATGGTTTAAAATATGCACTAACTCAGTATTAAGTGGGGGTTAGATGGGATTGCCACTAGTTAATATAGTGGATTATCATACACCCCCTTTAACATTTGTCCTAACCACAACTTAATTAGTGGTGATAGAATCCTGTTCCATGTCATAATTGACACTTCACTTTGCAAATAAAGTATACATGGTTGGATCGAACTTATTCAGCAGGAGAATCTTTCATAAACCTTTTCATAAACCACACTTGGATTCTTCCTTTTTCCTTCATGTGATCCACCTACTCATCTAGCCATGTGTTTTTGAGTTTTGTACGATGTGTAGATTTAATTCAATCTCAATTGGTGTTATTCGTATCAGGCACAATCCAAAGTCATAAATATTCGTATATTTCTGATGGGCCGGTTCGATTATACCAGTAGTTATCGAGGTCAACCACTCAAAAGGGTTCATGTTTACCTATTTGAGCATACGTATCGTCATCCAAATGGGCCGTCTCAACTCAAGAGTCTATAATTACCTGATCGCTAAGTAACTATTAACCACTCGAATAACACCACGTGAAAACCTAAATAAAAACTTACAATCTCAAAAAATTTCATTTTAAACACAAAATACAGTACAAGGGATACTCATACACCCGAGGTAAAAAAAATAAGAAATGTGGAAAATGTAAAGCTTGGGCATTTTTGTAATTTGAGTTATGGGTTGGTGGTGTTGTGGCTCTGAGTCAATCATTCTATAGCTAGTGTGGTCATGATTTACTAGTTTTTGGGATCTATCAAGAGATGAACCATACATCTTTAATTACGAGAAATTCAACCTTAATTAAGTTCGAATAAAAGAAAGAGGAAATGTGCTTTTTATTTCCTCAAAGATTATATAAAGTGTGGATTTGGTATTTGAATATTATTTGTATCATTGAACTGACTCATCACAAAAATTTGTTTGTGAATATGAAAATTGAAATTTTTCATAGATGATGAAATAAAGGGTTTAAAAAAACTCATTTATTTTGATTATAAAATATTCAGAAAGTATAACAATATGGATTGAACAACTAAATATTCAACCTTCTTTTGAGATATGACGAAGAATTTTGTCTAGAGGAAGACACATTATAATTGTGTGCAATAATTATAATGATGATGATAGCAGATAGCTGGCCAAACACACATACATATGTGTGGATATCATTAGCAATGAATATATAAAAAGTAATTAAGGTTACTTATACATGTACTTCCATGATTAATTATCACAACAAAAGAGCCCAAAGGAAAGTCGAAAAGCTGGTAAAGGAAGTGGTTCCCACAAAGCAAGAAGAGGAGACATTGACAAAGCATGGATTTTTTTTTATTAATTGCTTATAATAATTTTGATTAATAAAATCCATCTCAATTATTTGGAAGAAATTAATTATGGAGGTCAACTTAAGATGGTTAATTACTATTTGATTAAATATTTGGGCCTTGTCAACGACTATGATATTCTGGTACAATAAAAAATAAGAATATAAAGCTCCTCATTTGTCACAAATGAGTTTGGTTTGAACTCTATTTTGGAGAAATAAGTTTCTCTTCTTTAGAGTGTTTAGTAGTCATTGAAATAAAATCTAAAGATCTTCGTGATATGACTTTCATCGAGAGAAATTCTTAATTTTGTAATAAGTAATTGAATTTAATGTAGTTGATTTGGGCTGTTATTCGATTATGAGTGTAGAACTTTGAGATACTCTTTACGGGCTAATGCGTGTGTGAGATGTGGCGGTGGAAAGATCCGCCGTTCGTCCGTTCATACGGACGGTGCGACGGATCTGTCGGCCGGCCCGTCTGAAAACAATTTTACTACGTGATATGGTGCGCAGGAAAGAATAATTAATGGGCCTTGAAGACATAACAACAATTTATTACGAAAAAGTGACAGACACTGGATCCAAGCCCAAATCCAAAAACAACAATTAATCATCAATGATTAATAATATCCAATTTAAGCACTCCTCAAGCTATGGCCGCCGTCGATCAAAATGTTCAACCCGCTGATATACTTGGAGTCGTCACTGACAAGGTACAGCGCCGCCTCCGCCACGTCATCAACCTTCAAAACCGCCCCCTTCAGCCCAACCTTCTCCGAAACAATATGCTCAATCAGATCCAGATCCGTTATCCCGGTGGCCTCAACGGAGAACGGAGTCGCCACCCCACACGGCGACACAGCATTGACCCTTATCCCGTACTGTCCAAGCTCCACGCTCAAATTCTTCATCAACCCCACCACCGCGCTCTTCGCCGCTGTGTACGGGTGCGCCGATATCCCGTACGTTGCGGTGATTGAGCTGGCCGTGAACAGGATGCTCCCGCTCTGCCTCGGGATCATCGCCCTCGCCGCGTACTTGGCGGCGAAGAACCCGCCGTACAAGTTGACCGCGAAGACCCGCTCCAGGTCGGCACGGTCGACGTCGGTTATCTTGGCGAGCATGTTGTTCTGCCCGCCTAGCCCAGCGTTGCTGTACATGATGTCCAGCTTCCCGTGGGCCTTCACCGCCGTGGCCACCGCGTTCTCGACGTCCGGCTCGCTGGTGACATCGCAGTGGACGTAGGTGGCGGGGGCGTCGAATTCGGAGTTGATCTGTTCGGCCAAGGCGTGTCCCTGGTCGGTTTGGATGTCGGCGATGACAACCTTGGCGCCGTGCTTGGCGAAATGCCTGGCGGTGCTGGCTCCGATTCCGCTGGCTCCGCCGGTTATCACGGCGACCTTGTCTTTCAACCTGTAAAAGAAACAACAATAAGGATGAGGAAATGAAACAAGCTAGGTAGCTAGTTTTTGTGATGAATACCTCTGAGCAATGGGACTGAGCAGCAGAGCAGATCCTTTCATTATTATTATTATTATTATTATTGTCCAAGGCTTGATTGATTGACAATAAGGATGAAAATGTTATTGAGGATTTTGAACTTATATAATCGAGCTAATCGAGCTACTACAGCCAGGATGACTTGTACAGTGACTGGCTGGCTGAGATGAATTGTGTCTGTTTCTGCACGTGCATAACTTCTGTCTAATATTCAAACAAAGACACTCATTATAGATTATAATTATGGTGTTCGACAGTCGACATATTTGACTATGGTAATGTCCAGATGTTGACTTATCTTTACTCGGAAACTAGATTGGCAACAACACACCATTGAAGAACAATTTGTTCATGTTCCTGCTCCCCACACAACATTGAAGAACAACTTGTAACTCCACGACTCCAAGTTCATATCTCAACCACACCCACCCACTACGTACACAAGGCCAAATCTATAACCATCACCAACGGACCACCACTTATCAAATGTGTTTAACCTAACAAGTAAACAACACTGAACCCATCTCCCAAATCCCACGAGCAGCTCTGCAATGGATTCTTCTAATATAGCTGCTCATATCATAATTTATAACTCCACACATTGGTATAGCCTTATAGTTTAGATGGATCGATCCTCTATTTTTTTGGTCGATCAATTTGTGATCGCTACTGTAATTTCCACTATTACTCAACAATAATCTTATAGGTTACCCGTAAAAAAATCCCACATCACAATTTTTCCCTTCACCAATTTGGGATCTAACGAACCTTCAAGATAGATCGAGCTCGAGTGGCGACCCAGGGACGATTGAGAGGATGTGAGGGAAGGCGCGGAGGAGGAGGGACTGTGAGAGACAGAGCTTTCCGGAGAAACCATGGAAGACGGCGCCGAAGTAGTTGTGGATGAGGGAAAGCAGAGGGTTAGGGCCGAAGAAGAGGGAGGCAAGTGAAGATTCGTACCAATGGGAATGAGTAGGGAAAATGGAAGGTTTGGAATCCGGTTGGACGTCGACGATAAAAGTGGTTGGAGTGTTGTCGTTAATGGAGGTGGAATAAGAGACCGAGCTAGCTGAGGAAGAAGATGATGATGATGAAGAACGGAGAAGACGCCGGGAATTTTGAATTATTGATATGGATAGATTTTTACATTCTTTGTAATTATTTTATTTTATTCATTATTTGAAAAAGAAATAATGATATGGCAATTTATATGATACGTAACGTAAGATGATTTACCAATTCAGATTACTAGAGATGGACGAAAATTAACGACGTGTGATTTTAATCTAAAAATTAAAAGTTGGTGCTGTTCTCAGAAGGGGCATGTTCAGAATATCGAATTTTACATGCCGCTGCTGATTCCCGACCAACCTTGGGAAGATTTGTCGATGGACTTCATTTTGGGGTTGCCTCGCACTCAACGAGGAGCTGATTCTGTATTCGTCGTGGTGGATCGATTCTCCAAAACGGCCCATTTCCTCCCTTGCAAGCAGACGAACAACGCGCCACATATTGCAAAATTGTTCTTCCAAGAGATCGTTCATCTTCACGGGCTTCCTCGATCCATCACTTCTGATCGAGAACCCAAGTTCTTGGCTGTCTTTTGGTCTACATTATGGAAGCGCTTTGGAACTGAATTGAAATTCAGGAGCACCGCTCACCCGCAAACAAACGGCCAAACTGAAGTGGTGAATCGGACCTTGGGAAACTTATTACGCTGTTTGTGTACTGAAAATCAACGCCAATGGGACTTAGCGCTGGCCCAAGCAGAGTTTGCCTACAACAGCGCCCCGCATCAATCAACTGGGATGGCTCAGTTTGTTGTCGTTTATCGACGCACTCCCGCTACGAGTCTTGACCTTATCAAAAAAATTTATATATAAAAAATTAAGGACATTCACGTAATTATATATATAAAATTTTAACTCTAAAATAATTTTTCTTCTAAAATCAGAAGGATGTTTAGCCGCTCTCGTATTTTATATCAATACTGTTGCAAATGTTGAAACTAGTTTGTTATTAAGCACTCTTCAAGTTAAAGCCGCCGTCAACAACAACATTCAACCCACTAACAAACTTCGACTCCTCACTCGCCAGGTACAGCGCCGCCTCCGCCACGTCATCAGCTTCCAAGACCGCCCCTCCCAGTCCAACCCTCGCCGTAACGCCGTCCGTTATAATCTTCGGATCCGTAACGCCAGTAGCTTCCAAGACTAACGGCGTGGCCACCCCAAACGGCGACACCGAGTTCACCCGTATCCCGTGAGCACCCAACTCCACGCTCAGATTCTTCATCAGCCCCACCACGGCATGCTTCGACGCCGTATAAGGGTGTCCGGAGTCCCCAAACGACTCCGTCACGTAGCTGGCGGTGAACACTATACTACCCCTTTTCTCCGGGATCATCACGCGCGCTGCGTGCTTGGCGGCGTAGAACGCGCCGTAGACGTTGACCCCGAAGACCCGGTCGATGTCGTTTTTGTCCAGCTCGGATATGTTCATAGCAAGGTTGTTCCGCCCCACCACTCCTGCATTGCTGAACATGACGTCCAGCTTCCCGTGGGCCGAAACGGCAGCGTCGACTGCGTTTTGGACGTCGGATTCCTTGCTGACGTCGCAGTGGACGTAGGAGATCGAAGGGTGCCCGAATTTTTGTTTGGTGCGGCCTTTGTCGTCATGGTCGGATTGGATGTCGGCCACGATGACATTTGCGCCGTGGTTGGCGAACAGCCTGGCCGCGGCGGCGCCTATCCCGCTGGCCCCGCCGGTAATCAAGGCGACCTTGCCTTTTAGCCTTTGAGAAATAATGGAAGCTTTCATGATTGAGGATTATTATGACCAAGAAAATGATGATATGGTTTGATGATGATCACTTGAATCATTTTGGTGCGTTTATATAGTGCTATTGAAAGAGGAAGAGAGCCCATATTTGCGAGATGATAATAATCAAAGGTTTCATGAAGGTGTTGAATATTGTACATAAACTAATCAGATCTGTCAGTCAATATGGAAGACTTGAGAGTAATTTATGAGACTAACTGTGTCATCTTCTCATGGGAAAGTTTGAATATTATTTTCCGCGAAGGTAGAGTTTGGTCGTATATATAGAAAAAAGAAGTATAATAGTATCATGTTGTAATGCAAGTGGGTTGATTAGCTTCCGAAGGCGGCTAGAAATCGCAGCCCTATCATTTCATCCATGTTTTTCACATTTGTATGCATTTGAAACCGTAGCGCTATGATATGAACTCAGTGCCGGACCAGAATAAGAAACTCAGCGACTGATGACCTTAAGCCCACTTTACACATTTGGCCTATAAAACTTGCGTTAGGCCCAATCATCCAAACAATAAAATCGAGTAAATAAAGTTCTGGGCTTTTGGCCATAGAAAACTTCTTGTGGGGATATCAACTTATGTACAGTCTTATGGGCCTGGGTTGTTAATATAAGGTATTTGTGATATTTTGGAGCAAAATGATTTATTATTTTAGAATATAGTATTTGTGAGGTATTTATGAGATGTAAAAATTATGATGTATAATTGATCTTGTTTGACTAATGTATGAGTTAATTTAATATGGTATTTGGTAAACAGAAAGATAAATATATTTTTTTTCTATGGAGAAACCCCAATTCAACGTGCCAATTTTTTGAAATCATGACTCGGTTTAACATCAGGTCATAGGGAAAAATAGACCATATGGGTCTAAGTCAAGTCCTTGATTTGGGTTGTAAGAGCCCAACCTAGCCTTATTCTCAAATTTAAGTCCACACTTCCTCCTTTTCAAAGAAAAGTTAGGACATCTGGATATATATCTATAATTAGACTAATCGACAACCTTAATCAGGGGCAAAGCTACATCAAAAGCTACATGCTGCCCACTTGACAAGTGGAAAAAAATCCACATATATATGTATTGTTAGGATTTGAGCCCAAGACCAACCAATAGGCATTCAACACATTAACAATCTACACTAGAGACTTTTCTTGAAATATTAATCATTCAATTTTATTTAAATTACTATTTTGTAATTGTATGAATATTTATGACTTTGACTTTATATTCTATGAATTGTTGACTTTTTTGTATAATTGATTTTTTTTATATAACGAAATACACTCTTTTAGCCAAAATCCTACTCCGTCCCTAACCTTAACCAACTAAGCTATAAACATTTGGATGGAAAAACTAAATAGTTTCAAATACCTCATACAAGGGGCGAGGGACGTGTGAGATTTCGAATACCTCCTATGTCTGTGGATAAATAAACACAACATACATGTATAAGTATAGCTATAGTCGGTGGTAGCTACACTAGTGGTGTGGGATATGAATATGCAGTTGTATGATATGCAAAGTGGTATCAAACGTAGCGGCGGAGGAGCGAGTTTAATCACAGACCAACACAAAGTTTCGGCTCACAAGTATAGAACTGAAAAACTAAATGCAGAAAGTAAAAGATATGGAGATTTGTTGACGTTGTTCAGAGAAAACTCCTACTCAATGGAGCCTCAGAGAGGGAAGACTCAACCCGAATCCACTATCAGCAGAGAGCTATCCAGTACATATTACAGAACAAGATAATCCCAAATCCTAATTCTAAAACAACCAAAGAACTCAATCAACCAAATAACGATACAGAGAAGATACTCAAAAGGGATTCGGGCCCCCTTCCGGCTGAGGAACTTCTCCCAAAAGTTCCCTGAGCAGCGATCGGAGCACAGACCTGCGCCAGAGATCTTCAGATCACCGTCAAACGCTTCATCTTGAGTACTGTGCTCTGAGGATGAAAGAGAGAGCTAGGGTTTTGAGCGGTGGATGAATGAACTGAATACTGACAAGGGGCACCTCTATCTCTTTATATATTTAGTGACTGAGCATGAAACACACCATTTTTGTCAACCTGCAAACAAACTTAAACACAACAGAACCGAACAGAGATGGTGATTAACCGATTCAGTAATCAACTCGATTTGACCGATTGCTAATAGGGTTATAACACAGAGTTGGTTCCGTAGCAAAAACTATTAGCACCATCGTAAAAGTACTGTGTTTCTCAACAATGAAAATATTACTAGTATAAGGTATACCTGCCGAATAATATAATATAATGTAACCCAAAATTAATGTAACAAAACCATCGAACCATCACTTTAATTTGTAATTCTAAGCAAATGGGCAGATCGTGCTTTGCACGTAAGTTGAAAATCAAGCAAGAGAAAGGCTCTGGTTTAGTTCATACGTTGCTCTACCATTATTATGAAGATGAAAATTATTCATCCAGCTGTGCCTGCCTTGCAAATGAAATAAGTCAAATAACTAATTCAAATCAATATTATAATTCACTAGTGGCAAGTTTTCATTCGTTCCTTCATCTTTCCACATGGCCTTGACTTTCTTCCTACCTTATAATAACTCCAATATTGAGCTAATGTTTAATTTTCTTTCCCAATAAATAGAGAAATAAGAACGTAACATACCAAGTTTTACGACATGTATTTACACAAATATGAAAATTAAAGCATTATAAAAGTCGTCGGATTTCCGCAAAAATAGCACCACCGGCCGTGCATCGTGTAGAGTGTTGTGAGAGTCGAGAGAGCACGAGTTTTGCATCGTCTTCAATGTCCACCTCCAAGCATTTTTACAGAAGTACCACATAAAAACATCACACACAACTAATTATAAGAGCTCCAAAACATAAGGATCAAAGAGTCCTGAATATGTCCGCTGAAAATCCTGAATCTCGAACAACCAACCCGACTGCGTCATACGCTGTACGGATCCACCCCATCTACATTAATCTTGAGATCATGTACATCTCAGAAATTGATTAGCAATTTCTAATATGCACTTTATCGACACATCAACAATTTAACAATTCAGTCCTTCAACAATTTCTAACATCCTCCATCCCAGCAATTGATTAGC
Organism: Linum usitatissimum; assembly: GCA_030674075.2. Lineage (NCBI taxonomy): Eukaryota > Viridiplantae > Streptophyta > Magnoliopsida > Malpighiales > Linaceae > Linum > Linum usitatissimum. The sequence goes on from JAUJYP020000039.1 coordinate 2,889,978, forward strand.
AATTTTTATTCATAATTTTTGTAAATAAACACAATAATATCAAAAATTATTTATCTTCACTTTATTTTCTATGCATAAATGAATTTCTTGAAAAATATAACAATATATCTATATAGTATTACTAATTGATTTATTAAATTGACAAATAATTTGTTTATCTTAACGATTATTAAAAAATTAAAAAATTAAAGATATATATGAGTCATTCCATCAGCTGTGGGGGCGCCAAACGGCCAAGAACTAATCATAATTCATTTCATATGGCAGGACTTAATAATAATAATAATAATAATAAAATACCTAAACCCTCCAATTAATCTATGGGCGGGCGATCTCTCTCAAAAAAGCGACAAGTTGACTTTCCAATAACTTAGAACAACAGCTCACTCAATCAGCCCGAAACCCAAATGGCTGACCAAACCAAACTCCTCCTTATCAAAACCCATCTCCTCCTTCCTTCCCATCTCCAATCCTCCCGATGAACGCCACAACCGCAGGCCCCACCCCCGGCGACGGAGGAGGATTCCTCGGCTCACAGAACATCGGCGGATTCGGATACGGAATCGGCGTCTCAATCGGCATCCTCCTCCTCATCACCACCATCACTCTCGCCTCCTACTTCTGCACCCGCGGCGGCCACCAGCCTTCCTCCACTTCCGTCGCCGCCTCATCGGACCACTACCGACGACACCACGTGGTGGTGGAGATCGCCGAGGCGGAGGAAGCTGGTTTAGACGAGGCGACGCTGAAGAGCTACCCGAAGCTGGTGTACTCGGAGGCAAAGAAGCGTCAGAAGATCATCAAGGAGGACGCTCCGACGGCGGCGTCGTGCTGCTCCATCTGCCTGGCGGATTACAAGAGCGCCGACGTCCTCCGCCTCTTGCCGGACTGCGGCCACCTCTTCCACGTCAAGTGTGTGGACCCCTGGCTACGTAAGCATCCCACGTGTCCTGTATGCAGAACGTCGCCGTTGCCTTCTCCGCTTTCTACTCCTCTTGCCGAGGTGGTCCCTCTCGCTTCCAGGCCACGGGGATGACGGAGCTAATCGGAGATCGGAGCAAATCAAGAAGATGTAGGTTATATTCCACGTAATTATAATATTAATTACTCCCTCAAAAGATTCCTTTTTCTTTTTCTTCTTTAATCTTTGTTTCTTTGAAGAGGGATCATCATTTTAATGCGACATAAACAAATGTTTGGAACATATATATATATATATATGAATGTATAATGTAGGTTAGATTTTCATGGGAATTTCATTTTAATTAACCTTGATGATCGGTTTATAATGATTTCAAATTTTGTAGCAACAAATCATCAAATACAACAAGATATTACGGTTCGTTGATGTTGTATTTTTGTGGTATTATTAATCAATCATGGAATTGAACTTAAGTTTTCGTTATTGAGGATTTGATTGTGTTGTGGACAAATGCATGAATTCCAAACTTATCGGTGAAAAAGATGAAGGACCTTAGGGCACGAAAAGTATAGTCACTACTAATAATTGGGCATCCCAATATATAAAAATTCAACTGAAATCTCTATTTGACGCCCTAACATTCGAACTAAAAAACGCCCTAATTTGAGTAAATTACAATATTATCCTTTCGTAAAATCGAGATCCACATAAGAAGTTGTGTATATTGACTAACTCAAACACTCACAAACACTAACAAACACCCACAAACGTTGATCCGAAGAAGAAATCGAAGATCGGAAGTGTCGTTTGAGGTACGAAATCGAAAAAGGCCATTGGAGAGCCCGGCCGGCCGCCGATTTCGAATTTAGGGTTTAGGATTTTAGGGTTTATTGTTTTATGATTTAGGGTTTAGGGATTATACGAAATTCGGTCGGACCGAAATTTCGGCCGGAGGACTTCCCGGCGGCATCGAAAAATTGGCCGAAAACCATCACAAGGCCGGCCGAAACGAGCTTCCGGCCGAGATCCCTTGCGGCCGAATTTTTTAATCGAGCCCGATTTGTGTTCACAGAATTGTAAGGAAAAACGTACCGTGAGAGGTTTTCGAAATAAAATTTTTTATAGTTTCGTCGGTACAAAGTTTTTTGAATTATAAATTTTGATAATTTCGTCGATACAAAGTTTTTCAAATTAGTAAATTTAGATAGTTTCGTCTTTACGAAGTTTAGGGCGTCATATAATTCGAAAGTTAGGCGTCAAATAGTAGTTCTCAAACGAGTTTCTCTTCAATCCGAGCGACCGCCATTATTAAGTAATTTAGTTATGCTCCAATGATATAGAATGGGTGGCTTCAGATCCATTATATCATTTTCAGTTGTTTGTTAATCATACTCTCTATAACCATAATGGTGACATCAGACTGGAAAAAAACTAAGCACCCAACTAATCTACACCAACCGCCGTTAATTAGTTAGTCATCCGTCCAAGTTGCATGGGGTCCAACCAAAGAATAATTTGTTGATGGAGAATGGGTTGAGTATTTTTTTTTTTTTGTTATAGATAGGGAAAGATTAAGATAGAAAATTAATATAAAACAAGTTAAAATCGATTTAGGTTGTGAGATTGATGTCAACACAATCTGAGAGATATGAAAGGGCACGACGTGCTACAGAGTGGGCAGCCTCATTTGTTGACCGTTGGAGAGAATCTTCATATGGATTCGAGGGCATGCTGCCTTAAGGGCGAGGATCTTCGTGATGATGGCGCCACCAGCCAGGCAACGGGCAATCTGCTAGGAGAGTCGAGAGATAACCAGCTCTACATTGCCTTCGATGTATACATGCCAGATTCCTTGTCGAAAGCACCATGAACAGGCGTCGCATACTGCCAAAAGCTCCAAAACATAAGAGTCAAGGAGTCCTGAATGGGTTGAGTTGCGACTTGTCATCTCTTGACGGGCCACCTTGAAGTCCATAAGCGTTTCCTAATAAAGGTATCCATACGTCAAAATGAGCAGTTGATATTAGATGCAAGAGAGGGAGATAGAGAAGTATTGGACAGTTAGCCTTGGACGAGCAATGGGCCTAAGGCGATTCTATAGAGACTGATTATCAGAATCTTGATTAGGCTATATGTGGTAGATGAACTGTGTTTGTTCCCTCATAAATATGGGGACCTTTCCGTTTATGATCTTCACGAAATTTGAGTTGAGATTCAACATGTCCTGATTTGAACATGTAGGCCAATCCGAACCCTTGGACAATGGTGAGTGACGGTTGAGCTCAACCCTAAATTGGGTTCCAGCCAACAAGTAATTTTCTCTTATAATTAATGCCAACGGGTAATTAACTATATTAAACCTGTTTAATGTCTCATCCATTCTATTTGTCAATAGCCTTGACAATAACTAACATGCATACATCTTAAGGAAAGTGATGGGAGTAAGTGCATGCTTTCGATTATTAATTACTTCCTTATTGTTGAATCTGGCTATCTACTTTTCCCCAAGAAAAAGCAAAAACAAAAATTCATTATCCAAATTCCAAATTAAGCATCTAAATTGTGATGAGCAGATAATAAATCCTAAATTCCTAATCATTTATCAAAATAGAACCAGGAAAGATACCTTAATACAGAATTAAGAACTCAATAAACAACGTACTATTATCTAATCATGATTACAATGGTATGCATGATGCAGACTATGATAATACTGAGCTTATAGGAATATTCAGAGGATAGTTGATGGATTGGAATGTATTAGCTGGCGACATTGTAGACGGGAAGCCAATTAGGCAACCCACATCGTGGCTTATAGTAGAGTTTATTGGCTGGCCCTATTATTTAGATGGACCGTCCTCGTGTTTTTTTATCGATTAATTTGTGATCGATAAGGTGATTTCTTCCGACAATTAATAATAATTAAGCAGATTCAAGTAAAAAAATTCATGGATTTGTTAATCTAAGAAGCTACTACGTATAGAATTCATAAAATTAGTGAGAAGTATGTACCGTTTGCGTACAGCTAAAGAATAAGAATTCCCGCCAAAACTGTACCTAACCATTCCCGCCAAAACCCATCGTCATCATCCCACGAATAGTCTAGTTATTATCTCCAACAAACACAAACCTACTGCACCTATCACCACATCATCATCCGATCATAGCCGTCAAAAACTTCCCATTAGTTGACCTGTTAAATCTAACGGACAATATCCTATGATTCTTCTCCGCCGTAAAGTCCGAAACCGTCCCACAGCCGAGTTTCTTCATATTCTTCTCCTCGCTGTTAACTGGACGACTGGACCCGCCGGTAAACCAAACGAACAAGAAAATAATTCCATAAATTCTTTCTCCAGAACTTCACAACCCCTGACTCGAACTTCCTGGAGAAGATGAATCCGTGCAAGCTGATTGTTTCCTTCACGTTGTTGCTCTGTCTGCTGGCGCCATTGATTCAGGCTACGGATTTCCGGTACTGCGGTATGTAATCAAAATTTCTACCCGCTTCCCTCACCTAAATGCTCGTATTGAATTTGATCGTGCACATCGAGTCTAATGAAGTCTGTATTTTTTTTTCGTTTGTCTCCGATCAGATAAGAAGGGTGATCATGGCGATGTTAAGGTGAATGGAGTAGAGATTACGCCGAACCCGATCACAAGAGGCAAGCCGACTAACTTCACCATCAAAGCCACTGCAGGTGAGAGTTGCAACTCAATCATGAGCTAGAAATATATTTTAGGAGATCGAAATGGAATTTTGTGTTGAGAAAACTGCCTTGATTTTTACTGGTTTAATCATTTGGGGTTCGGATTGGTTCATGCAGATAAGGGATTCTCAGGAGGCAAACTCGTGATTGATGTCTCATACTTTATATTTCACGTATATTCCGAGACTAAGAACTTGTGTGATGAGACATCATGCCCTGTATCTACCGGTGATTTTGTGGTTTCTCATTCAGAGATTCTTCCGGGAGTCACTCCACCTGTAAGTTCTACTTGCTGTGATAAGAACTCTGTTCATTTTCTAAATGTTGTGGCAGTGATACAAAGTTCAGCACTTGAGCTTCATGCCATGCTGTCTTCTAACAGAGGATATTTAGTTGAGTAATCCCCAATAGCTAGGCCTAACGATATGATCGGAATTTCAGGAATGATTAGTCATTGCATAGACATTTAGTTTAGTTGATGGCTGTAGCTTAACTTGACTCTCTCATCGGAATTATGAGGGAAATAGAGTTGATATCTGACCCTTTTGTTTAATCAGAGTAGATAAATGATGTCTGAACTTCATATCTTCACACCGGATCCAGTTTCCATACTGAGTCTGGTTATTTTCTCTGGCTCTATGGTGTCGATGTATCGTGGGTTAGGGCATATAGTGTCATAACTGCCTTCTTTACTTTGTGTCTGATCGTATTGTCGATTTCTCTGTTTAAAAGAAGCAACCTTTTCTCCTTCCAGAACTTGTGCCACCAGATTGGGTATATAGTCGTCATTCTATTCGGTTTCCTTGTGAAATGGTTTGTTGCAGGGTTCATACACCATCCAAATGAAGATGCGTGATTCGAAGAACAAAGAGTTGACCTGCATTGCCTTCGACTTCAGCATCGGGTTCGGGTCCTCTGTCGCAGATATGTAAAGCGTCTGATAGAAACTGTAAACTGCAGCTGCTTATGCTTGCGTAAATTGCAGCTCTCCCTGTACGCTTAACCTTACCTATTGATTTTGTAAATTCCCCGACGTTGTGTTTGCTTGATGGCCTTATTGTATATAGTATGAACACAGCTTCTAGCCCAATCATCACATAATATTACAGTTAAAAGTTGGCTTTATCATCAATTTACGGGAGTGATTTGTGGGTTTGAGTTGATGATTACTCTCTCCAGAAAGAGTGAGGTTAGTTGACATGGATATTATTACCAAGAATGACAATTTGCATCGCGGTCTTTCCGGTAAATTTGATCCTCTCCATTTGGAACAGGTAATTTCCAACATATGAAAGGGTGAATTTTAGTATATAGCGGCCTAGCTTGTTTTATTCTCGACTCGTTTTATGCGAAATTATTTATTATTTATATTAGTATCTTACCTAGCTTGATCAGATACATATAATTTTTATTGTTTTTAAATCTAGTTATCAGGTTCATTTTTAATAAGTCAAGAGAATATAAGTGTCATCTAATTTAATGTTACAATATATATAATAATATATTTTAATTCACTTAGTTTCAATAGGGCAACATCATATTGAACTAAAAGTTGACCTGTCACTTTTGATTTTTTAAATATTTATAATATATGATAACATATTATATATAAATTTGGATAAACTTTATTTCATACACTTGGTATTGCTAACATGATGTATCTTTATTATTCGTAAATGGATCTCGATGAACTATAATTTTCGACAAGGCATTGCTATCATTAAAAATATAAATAGTAAGTTTATGAAAATATTGAACCTTTGGTTGATATATATATATATATATATATATATATATATATAGTATCATAATATTAAACGTTCAATTATTTAGCACTTAGACCCGATAAACATATATATATATATATATATGTAACACTTAGATCCTCATAAGCATATATATGAAAAAAAATAAAGGTGACTGGACATAATTGATATTAATCCTGATAACTTTGTTATTCTTATGAATCTATATTTTTTAATCGTCTCAAATGTAAACAAAAGTTCGTCGAAACTATATCATGATTGTGTTTGTTTTGATCGTCTTTAAAAAACTAAATTTTTTGCTCAAAAATTATTCAAATTCAAGTTCGTATGTAAAAGATATTAATTAAATAACAAATTTAGAGAAAAATATTAATTAATATATAAATTAAGTTAAGGAACAACTAATTAATTGATGAAATAGGTATTAAGATTAGGATGACATGTGAGGGTTTTCAAGATAGGAGATGGTGACCCACCCGAAGATAGCGTTGAGGAAATAGAAAGGGATGATTACCCAAAAAATGAAAGCAAGAAGGAGATAGATTACGGACTACAGACGGGTTTGTTTTGGGAAATATTATTGTTGGTCATTTTGAAAATTTAGAGCTATGTTCCGGTACAAAAGAATATCTTGTACTAAAACACGATAATTGGTATCTTAATCTATTTCATCGTCAGAATAATTTGATTGATCAGCATCTATAAATAGCAATCTTAACCGTCAAATAATCACAAAAATAATCTAATGGCTAAAAAATATCTTAATGATTAAAATAATTTTTTTTTTCTAATCTCAGAAAATTTGTGTTTACCCTAGTAACCCGTACTAAAATATCCATATAACAACGGAGCAAATTTGGATACCGAAATACCCTTCTCCGATCGACCTGGCTGGTTGTCATTCCTAGCTATTATGTTAGATTGTCTGTCTTAGAAAGTGGAAGTGAAGAAAGGAAAAAGTAGAGGAAAAGGAAGGCTCAACGTAGTAGCACTGCCCAACCGAGAAAAGCCTGAAATTTGCAGACAGCCATGACCAGCCACCAAAGCTTCGTCTCCCCTTCCATGGCCTCACACTCCCTCTAAACCGCAGCATCACCAATCAAAACCCCGCCATGTCGTAGTCTCCCGGGCCACCATCACAAACGCCTAGTCCTAACCAATAACAGCACATCAACATCTTAAAATTGCCATTTATTTCAGACCTACAGAAATCCACACCATAACCAGAGTACATATATTATAACACCAACTAGTTGGGTAAAGGGTCAGTCCACCAAGTTCTCCAAAGAGCCGTGTGGTGTTGTGCCAATGTCTTGAGTCTCTCGACCATATATCAAAAAAGCAAAACCTTACTTTCCTCCATTGATTTGTAACCTCCAAAAGAAGAATCACTTTTTGTTGTTCATTATTAAACCCCTCTTTTAGTCCTTTCTCTCATCATTCAATCCTCCTCCCCCCCCCCCCCCCCCCTCCAATTCTCTCTTCAACCTCAAAGCTTTTATCTTTGTCTAATTCACAGCAATGAAGAGCTCAGTCAGAACAGAAAGATTCTACCACAAACTCAACTTCATCACCACAACCCTCAAACAACCCCCTACTTGCCATGTCATCAAGAAAACCATTCATGATGATGAGGTGGACAGTACCACGAGTCTCTCGGACTACCAGCTGAGCTGTCCGCCAGGCGGATCCAACACCGTGATCCTCTACACCACAAGCCTAAGGAGCATAAGGAAGACGTTTGAGGAATGCCATTCAATCCGGTTCTTACTCCAGAGCTTCAAGGTGTCCTTCCAAGAGCGAGACGTGTCGATGGACTTGGGGTTCAGGGATGAGCTGTGGAAGGTGTTGGGAGACGGAGGGAGGGTGATCCCGCCTCGGCTTTTCGTAAAGGGGAGGTACATTGGTGGAGCTGATCAAGTGGTCACTCTGCATGAACAGGGGAAGCTTAGGAAGTTGCTTGAAGGAATCCCCATGGTTGCTAACTGGTCAAGTGCCAACTGTGCTTGCTTGGGGTGTGGTAACTTGAGGTTCGTTGTGTGCTGTAATTGTAATGGCAGGAGGAAGGTTGTTAGTGAAGGAGGAGGAATTGGGTTCGTAAGGTGCTTGGATTGTAATGAAAATGGACTCATGAAATGCTCTGTTTGTAGCTGAACCATCGTTTGCATGTAATTGTATATTGTTGAGTTCATTTGTGTAGTAGTGTGTAGGCTACTTTTAGTGTTGTAACGGATGTTATGTGTAGTTGTCTACTTTGTAAATCCGTGGTACTTAATGGTGTCTTGATAATAATGTTATGACATTAACGAGGTAGTTAATGGTCGATTTAATATGGTTTAATATACTTTGACAAATTATTTATAGAATCTGAAATGTATTGATCTGAATATGAGCTAACCAATGTCGTAATACAAAGAGAATATTATATGATTTTATCGCTGAAAGTGAGTTGGGTTGTGGTTTGGGAAGTACTCTATTTATATGTGTTGCTTAAGATAGTTTGAGGTGATTATTGATAGGGATCATGTGTTTATTGTTTCGTCCTAGAGTATGAAATAAGATGGATTCATGATTAATGACGATGAACATTGGAAGATTTATAGAAGGTTTCTTTTGGGCCATGGTTGAGCACTTCATCCGGTTTAGATTTTTTCAAGACTCTAAACACTCTTTATACTATGTTAGAATTCTCCGTGCAATGTTATGGAAAGTTTAGAGAATAAATGGGGATAAATGAATTTTTCTTTTACTACAGAAAATGTATAAAAATATTTTATAATTAACAAAATGAAAGCGTGAGACAATTTAAATCATGTCAATTGAAGAATAGAAAATACTACAACTCACAAAGGATAATATGTGAGTTCAAAATAAAATCCTCATAAACTCAAAATAAAACTCTCATAAAAGAACCAAATACTATTATTCAATAATAATTCATATTTTTTTTATAGATAAATTATAGTTTATTTAATCATACTGAGTTTTCGTTCGGATTCTATCGATATGTCCAAACATGATGAATTAGTAAAAAGTAGAGTCTTAGTTATGATTGTGAAAGAACAATAAGGTAATTGAGGGAGAAAAAGGTTATAAGGTGGGTTGATATGAAAAGATTGCTTGGTACCATAAAGTAATAGTGTGGATGAGATGTTGACTTACTAAACTTCTTCTTATTATGGTGCTATTCTATGAATTCATGCTACTATCTAATGTAACTGGTCCATATTCATAGAGCCAAAGGAAGCTTGCAAGATCTGTTGGCTATAGCCTATAAGCACATTCACGAAATGAAAGATACAATGTTTTTTTATGTGAATCGAGAAAAAATACGAGATCACAATCCAAGCAACAATTCCACTATATTTTAGTGAGATTACAAGTTTTCTCTAAACTAGTTAGAGAGGATTACAAAACACCTAAAGAACAATATTTTTGGATCACCCAATAAATCACAATGGATACTCACTAACACGGTAAATAACAAGAACAAATCAAGAAATCGAAAAGGAGATTCAAAGAGAGTCCAAACCAAATTCGTACACTCTCTAACCAGTAACGATTCTTTATGTTCAGAATGCTCTCTCAAAATGACTTGCTTGCTAGAAAAACGAAAATTCAAACAAGTTTTTTTTTTCTTCTCACCTGGTTATGCTCACATAGTCCTGAAAAAGGGAGTTGTGTGGAAGAAAAAGGGTACTTTATTTTGTGGATATGATTGTGGATTGATCATTAAAGCCAAGACATGTTTATATGTGATGTTCCCATTTTGTAGTTTGTGGGAGTTGGTGGTGGGTGTCCCAGTTTGGTTCTTTGATCTAATTATTTCATAGACTTTTGAGTACTCTTCATCCTCATCAACTCGTTGAAGGCAGTGAAATAGCAACATTACAGTAATTAGTTCAGATGAAAATCTTGCATTACAATTTACAAAACAACCACTTGTTTCCATTGATCATCTATTCATCGTCACCCCCTTAATCAAGTATCCACAGGACTATGGGTTAATCGGAACAGATAAATAAGTATCCACAATTATCTAACTTATCTAAAATATATTTCATGTTTTGGACAAGTTACTTACAAATAACGAGTACCTAAACTCATACGAGTTCGAAATTATCTAAAACCCGTGGTCTCGATTTCCATTCATAATTTTATGGGCTAAATAACTCCTGCCAAGTGTTTAATGTAAAAGCGCTAACGTCCAAAATGTAGGCCCAACTAGAGAAAAAGGCCTGTCAGTGTACCAATTGGGCCGGCGAAATAGTACTTTCCAATTCCACTCTCAGAAAGCCATGACGAGCAGCAAGCTGCATTCCAAACTCCACCGCCGCAGCTTCTGCTTGAGTCAGTTGCCAAACACCCAGTAACTTCAACACTGCCGCTAAGAGGAAACGACCTGAAGCGCCTCTTTGAAGAGATGATCATTTTGTTCTTTCCAGAAAAACCATAATAGAATATACCACCGCTCAAGCTCATCCTTAGTAACAAGAGTACGCACTACACCAAACTATGTTCCACAATTATCAGAGTTGCGGCAGTTGGAAACACTTGGCAAAACTGAGGACGTCCATTCCATTGAAGTTCTCAGGTACAGTTCACCTACAGAAAAACATCGTCCAGAAAATGATAGTTAGTTCCAAGAATGATCTAATCACTTATAAATCACAGAACCCAAAAAGTAGTTGGAGATGGCGAGGTGGGAACACCTTTCGGCTGACATGTGAATTATTTTAATTCATTAGATAAACGGCGTTGGCCGACGTTTCAGCAGAGCATCAACATCCAAGCCCAAAAATAATTTAATGTCGGCCCCCCGTCTCTAAAAGCCAGAAACAGAGAACCATCGATTAAACTTATGATAAAATAAATAAGGCAGGCCAGGAAACGGCCTTTTTCCTTTTAGAATTTCGATGAATATGCGGCCTTTCTATGCCCCTTATGCGTATCTATGACTCTAAATCAATCTTGATCATACCAACATTAATTAAAATAAATTAACACATCATTTCTGAAAGTGACTTGAATGAAATGGCATGACCTGAATCAATGAAATGAATGACAACTTTCCAGTTATTTAATGGTAATGATTGATACGCCAAACAATAGGGAGATTTACCGACATTTTGTAGTAATGGATTAGATTTATGAAATGATGCGGAACATGTAGGAAATGGAGTTTATTTATAGTTTATCTTAAGTGTAGTTGTCCCGCTTACAGGTCCAGGTGGGTGGATATGCTGCTAACAGAGCTGCTCATAGAGTGGCCCGTCAGGCTCTTTCATATCTTCCAAATTGTGTTGAGACCGATCTCACGGCTTGGGCTGATATTTAGTCTTGTTTATTTGTTGCTATCTTGATCCTCCTTTGCAGGAGCTATCTATGACAAAAAGAAAATGATGTAACTGATCATCTTATTTTTTATGTTGAGCACGAAATGTCTTTTGATATGTATTCATTTCCTATTTCTATTTCAATTTTGTTATATTGATGTCATTATAACATACATGGTATTTTAAAGAACAAAATAATTTTGAATAAAAAATAATAGCGCTACACCTAAAATTTTCACCAAGAAAGAAAACGCAGGTCTGGTACCATGAATACCCGAAAAATGTGTTATTTTGGTCGAAAAAGCTCCACTAGAGACTATAAAAAGCAGAAAAATGGGAAGTCTTATTGACAAAGATGAGGTGAATTGGTAAATACAAAACAAAAGCAAATTTACTTGCAATTGAACACCAATAGCTGCTTAGACACAAGTTACAAACAAGTATCACTTCCTTCTTTTCTCTTCAAAATCACATTCAAATTGAAACAAACCTTTGGGAAGTTCCAAACAAAACTAGTTAGGGCTAATCACATTTCTAACAGTTTTTCTACACCAGGGTTATTCTTACCATCCTCTCTCTTCTTCCTAAACAGCAACCTCTTGTATTGCCATGTTAGCTGGTGATTCCGGTTGTACCACTGTAGTCAGTTCTAGCATGGGAGGGGAACATTGCGTATAGTGGAACTCGATCTGCAATCGTTGATGAAGTGGTGTTGATGCCATTAGACCTTTCTTGATGTCTGTCTGCAGCTCCCGGATGGGTATAGCAGCCATGAAGCTCTTTATGTACTCCTTGCATGAATCCTTCCCTTGGCATACAATTCCCTCTCCCGCTGCTGCTGCTGCTTCTTCTTCTTCTTCGTTCTTTACTGTTGCTCGAGACACAGAAGCTTCTTCATCCTTCGGCTCAATTGCAGCTGCAAGAGTCTGATGTTCGGTACTACTCGATGTCTTCTCCTCAGATGATTGAGCAACATCTGCCATTCTGCGTATGGCAGTGCTGCTGTCGAATTTCAGAATGTAGGCCTGATTGCATCCTTCAAAGAGCCTCTCGCCTAAGGTGTCGATTATATAGTAGGCTTCTGGTTCTACTTTGAGGATGAAAAAATGGTCATTCCAGCTGATAATGTATAGCTGAGGCTCACCATTGCTTGGACGTTCAGCAGCATTGATCTCATCCCAAATGTTATCAAAAGACATGGCGCCATGTAAGAAGTCGAATCTTGCCTCGTCCATCCCTTCTGGATGGAAAAACCCGACAAACGACCTGCTAGGAACCACCGAAAGTGGTCGGATTTTAGCTTGGAGGACCGTCTCGAGGTCGAAGTGCCTGTCAGGAAACCGATCTCTGTAGCTCTCTTTCTCGCAGAGGTTCCTCCATTCTAGGGATCCATCCCTAATTAGACTATCGAATTGGGACTTTATAGGCATCAGATCACGGTTGTTCTGGAACCAGTCTGCGATCACAGCCACGAGAGCTGTGCAAGCACTCTCCCCAGCTGCACGCTCACTTCGTTGATCGATAGAAGCAAAGAAGACCTCGGTTTGAAGCTTCAACTGCCCATCCCGGCTGTTAATTTCTTTGCGGTCCCAACTCCCCACAGCAAAGTTATCATCTCCAAAATCAGAAACTGATGAGCGGTTTACTGAAGATTCCTCCTCCGCCTTACGCAACTGCAAAAATGATCATCATTCAAACGATGTCATCTAAATTGACATGCCTCAATAATGACAAAAAACAACCATCAGTTAACTTGGAAATTCAAAGATGAACAAAACAAATGACAAATTCTTACCACGAGAGCAAGCGTTTCATCAGAACTAAGCTGCCTACGGTCAAAATCAATGTCATCGCCGCCCTCTTCTCCATAAGCTTTCTTCAGCAATGGCTCTCCTTTGGCTTTAGGCGACCTAAAGCTCATCTTCCTTTTCCTCCAAGGGAGTATAATTCGTTTCGAACTCTGCACTAAAGGTGGCTCAGCGATAGATGGATCAATCTCACTAGTCTGCGAGCTGCCCACATCAGATATCCGATTGCTGTAGTAAACCCAATCCTCATTTCCGTCACTTCGTCCAACATTATAGTATGCTGATTCTCCAATTCCGTTTGCATAAGCCAATGTACCATAACTGAATGATTTCCTAACATTAGCATCCTCCTTTATTTCATCTGATTCTCCTTCCTCAAAATCATCAAGGGAATCCGAGTCGAATGGATAATTGTACTCTCCATCTTCACTCCTCGAAGAAGACTTTCCTTCACTCCCTTCTTCCTCACGGCAGGCTTTCTTGGCCCTCCTGGTGGATACATAGTCCTTGAAGATCTTTACCTTTCTGAGACCAGCTTTAATCGCTGAGACCTCGTCCTTTTCGTTTGACACGGTCTCAGATGATTGAGTAGGTGACATGACCGGCACCATTGGCGGCTCCATAGTTTCCGGAGCAGTTCTTAGTTCCAACAAGCTGAGTGATATCTACAGTAACAGGACAGGATAAGCAAGTGAAATCAACGAGTTTTTGCTGACAACAGTTCGAAAACGAACATACCGAAAGCAAGGTCTGGGGATCAGTAGAACCAGAGGGCGGGAGAAGAGGGAGGCTCAGTTCAAACTCTTTCTCTTCAGCTTTAGCAGCAAATTCAGCAAGGTTGAGCAACGCTGTTCCAATACAAGGCACTTTCTTCTTTGGAACTTGGTTGACTCCCTGTACCAAAAAATAACAGAAAATGACAAACATTATAAAAAGGATTATTTCAACTGACCACATATTGGTCAAATCTCAGAAAACGTGTGAGAGATCAATCACTGATCAGAACCAATGTACACAGTAATTGAAAGTAACCACTGATCGGAACCAATTTTTATCTCCGATCGGAACCAGTAACAGTACAATTGAAAGCAACCATTGATCATCCACAATTCAAGGCAATCAAACACAAATTACCCTGGAAGACGCCAAAATCAAACAAATCATGATTACCTCAAAACCATTGTTAGAAGAATCGCCTAGAGGAACAGCGAATTGATAATTTCGAGACGGAAAGACAAAAAAAAAGAGAAAAAGGAAAGACGGCGAAGAAGCTCACATTGAAAACGGTGAAAACGATCTCCCACGGCTGAAAGACATTCTCTTTGTAAGGCGACAGAGCACAAACGTTCTGAAACTCCTCATCCCACTCCACCGCCGCCGCACAGCCGTTGCTGATTTCCCCGTCGGAGGATGGAGAGCCATCAACAGCCGCCGTCGCCGCCGGCACTTCGACCTCTTTGGTGAAATTCCTCTTAACCCTTCGCCTGAAGGATCCCAACCCCATTTTGGGACCCTTCCATCGAATCTCAACTGCCAATCTATCCGCTTTTTCTCCACCGGCAGTTAGATCCCAACCATCCATCCTCTTAACGACCAGCGTCACATCGTACTTCTTCGAAAGTGAAGGCGGCCATGGCCACCGCATCATCTTGACCACCATAACGAAAACCCACCAGAACCCAACCCTCAATTTCCTTAAAATCCGAGCAAAGACGGACTATTTCTTGGTGGGTTCGCTCTGAAACGCAGAATCAGGGGGAGAAAGAATGCCGATAATTGAGAAGTGGATATCGCAAATTAGAGAGAGAGACCGGTGATTTTGCTCTTTATTAATGTTGGAAGCGGCGAGTAAACTTAAAAGGGGGAGGGAGGAGGTTTATAATAGAAAATTGGATGATGACTGGCTGGCTTGATGATGGGAGTTGTTGGTTTTAGGGTTAAAATGGTATCCCGAGAGTAACGGCGTTTACATAGAAGAAGATGATGATGAAGATGAGAATGAGATCAATGACAGAGAGAACAAGTGGAGAGGAAATTTGGTTCAGTAATTTTGTTTATTATATATCAACAATGGACCTTTGACTTCTTCCTACCCGTCTTTTGTCTCTTCACTCTGTTGTTGAATCCGCGTTCGTTCTCCTGTTTGTTTCCGACTTTTTAGTTTTAATTTTTATCCGTTTTCTTCCCTCTTCTGTTTTCCCCTATTTATCGGTAATCAATATCAAATATGATTTATTTTAATCGGAAATAGACGAATTAAAGAAAAAAAATTTATAAATGTTATATAAGTGTCTATTTCATGAATGTGATGGGTATCATTTTTTATTCAGAACTTTTGAGTCATCAGATACATATTTATCATCATATCAATTTTATTCGGGCTGAAGTAATTTCATCTATTTATTTTCATCATAGATAGTTTTAAGAGGGAGAATGAACATAACAAGCACAAATAAAACCTAAACATTAGCCTAATACGTGAGATCGGTCTCTACGCAATCCAAGAAATATGAAAAAACCCGTCTCATCACTTTATGAGCAGTTGGGTTGACGGCACGTTGGACCACCTATACTCGCTAACGCGGGAACGAGGCCAAAAAGGTCAGAATCTCAGCCACCACTTCACCGCCATCCATACACCGAGTACTGTGTCGAGAGAGGTTGGACATGGCAACCTCCTTCAATACCCACCTGTTATACATCATGCTGAAAACACCATACACGTGCATCGGGGACAACCAAAAACTCCAGGACATAGGGATCAAGGAGCTCTATATACATCCTCCAAGTCCCATTCAAAATCACCCCACAGGCATTAAGAACCACCGGACCCAACATGCCAACAGTTGGGTACCCAGGGGGCCACAATAGCCGACCTGGAGAAACTGTTCGATCCCATTAAAAAATTACGTTATTGCATCACTTTTGTTCTCAATACCCTTGTCATGTCATCTAGTAAACCTATTCAACTAATCTAATTTAACTCAACTCACTTGAAATAAATTGAATCTATTAATTTTTATAAATTTTTGTATGAAAATTTAACGGAATGACCATGCTAATAAAATTAAATATATTAGTATCATAGTGATACATATGTTACTTTTTAAAAGTTGCCGATCATGTTGTCAAATCCCTAATAGATTGATGATCATAATGGATATATTGAGCAGGAATACTAGGCAGTTAGAAATTTGATTATGAAACAATGACTCTTGTGGAATCTTTTTTTATTTCTCGGTTTGAGAGAAGAATGTTGTATTGGTAATAATTTTTTATCTTTTTTATAAAAAAAAACAACTGTTTATTCAGAACTAGAAATTTTATAAATTAAAGAGATCTCATTAACCTTTTTTAATAGCTCTTTTTCTAGTGGTAAATAAAAAATAGCTCTTTTTTTTTTACTATTGACCTATCCTTGGGTTCTCTGCGAGACTTTACTCCTCTATTGGATAAAACAAAATTCATGTTTAAAAAAAGTTGAAATACAAGTTCAATTTTTATATATATAAAATGAAGCTGTCGGACGATGAAACCAAACCAACGAGAAGTGTTTGTCTTTTGTCTTGCACCATTCCAAACATAGACAATCTAGTGATCTGGATGAGATGGATTGAAATGTGAATGGTATACTATTTTATGTATTATGAGACAAGTTAATTTTTTTTCTCGAAAAAATAGAATGGATAACGATGTCATTATGAGAAAAAAAAAGTAAATAAATATAATATCGGTGTGGTTGGATTTGAACCTATATTTAGATCACCAACATACAATATGACTAACTCTCATATTCCACAAGGACTATATGCAAATTAGTCGGACATAAGCAAAATGATGGTGCATGATATGAGATTAGATGAATTATACGTGGTTTAAATGTTATTATGAGATAAGCTGCTTAAAATCTCAATGATATATAGTATAATGTTTGAATCATAGAATAACTGTAATTGACCATTGGTTAAATTATAATTGATGGTAAACGCATCGAACCAATTTGATGAACGATTTGCGATAAAACAAATTTGCACGTTATAAGTACTCTTCAGTCAAATAATTATATTTGAGATTTTACTTGAGTCTACTACTTTTATGATTTACAATTTCGTAAAAGAAAGCAGAAAACACGTGACAACATATTATCGAAACATGTTAATAGAATTACAAGGATTCATCTGCACAATAGCCTCAACCAAGCCTAAGCATATAGGTGTTAGACATCCCTACTCATAAAACAGTGTTCGCCTCTCATGTAGTTAACCGACATATAACATTTATATTTCACATCACTTATTTACGAGAATAAATTTTTGAGTAACTTTTTATGCCCTACTCGCATTTTTAACCAATTTCATATATATTTAACTCCACTCAATATATCTTCTTAGACGAATCACACTCTAAACTTCACTTTCCAACATTCATCAAAGTGGACCACCAACACCCCCCAAGGGGGAAAACAAGTATGTTTCATATGTAGTTCATGCTAAAAGTGTTCATACCGTGTGGATTTCGTCTTGAGCTTATACTTGCAAATATTTCCACTTGTATACATGCACTAAAAATTCAAAAGTAATCCATCCCACAAAGGTTGACTAATATATACCCTTGTAAGCAAAGAAAACAAACTTTGGGACAAATTTCTTTGATCATTAAAACCTCGTTTGTTATAGAGAAAATTAGAAGAGTATTATGAAAACTCATAATAATAATAAAATATTTATTTGTTTAACTTTATTTGTAATTTGGAATCCACGCCGTCGAATTTTCTTGTAGACTATGCTTTTATAATTTATTTATATTTGGATGATGTTGGAATCATGCTTTCATTAATTGATGGGTCCTTTTGGTCAAGTTGTGATCCATGAGTTGCATTGTAACCTCACAATAACCTCACATGGGCAAAGTTCACACGTATCTCATGCTTTTGTAATTGACAAATGGTATTAGCTCTTTTTTTTAAAGAAATGATGGCAAATGGTATTCCAATGGTCGGTAATTTGAAATTTTCTCGATGGTGGCATTAATAAATATGGTGTTCGTCAAAAGAGTTTACTCGTAAGATTAACTTACAACTTGATTCGTAGTATGCAATATTACAGGTATGTTCGGGAAACTTCTTAATAACTTTCCACACTTATCATATATCCTTGAAGCGAAGCAAATACTCTTTCTTATTAAAGTTGTCGATTGTGTTTGTATAAACATAATTGAAATCTCTTTTCTTTGTAGTATTTCGATTAATAATTAAGATCTAGTATTTTCCTTTTCTAAAAAGTAAAAAAGGGAAAAATACCACTAATAACATAAGAATTTTTTTTTTCAAACTATAAATCTTTTTTTTGGGGTCATTTATTCATAACGTACAATCCGCAAAATGATATAGTTATGACTCATGAAAAAATAAATTAAATATTTATATCTTCCATTTCTAAGCAACCACCTCTAAATAATGAATAATTGATGATAGTCAACCGTGCACTTTATGGTCAACCATGTTACTGAATTGACATATAGAGCTCCTCTAATCACTCTCATCTAATTACGGTTGGCACAGTTATTAAGCATGAGATAAGTAACATATATTAAATCTCAATTTTTTTTAGATAAAATCGATCTAATATTTGTACAAATAATTAGATTTATTTGGTAAGAAGTATTCTCCTGTTGAGAGGCAGTAGGGTTTTTTAATCGCAATTTAGTCGTCGTCGCTGTAATTTGGCTCATCCGATTGTCGCTGCCCCCATACTCTGTTCGGTAACGCATTATCATACTCAGTTGGAACTGCTGTGGTCTCGGCCAACCCCGCAGCGCAAGAGTTCCGAAGGACCTAGTACGAGCAATGATCTATTTTTTTTTCTCATGGAACGAATGTATGGAGGATATCCGGGTAGACCTAGGCTTTGCAGGTTGTTTTAACGTGCCGGCTAACAACAGAACCAATTTCAGCTAACACACTATCCACAGAACTTTATCAGCGGCACTGCGAGAGCAATCAATGATGAAACATATGTGATTTCGGGTTTCTATGGTATACCTGATCGACGTCGACGAGCGGAGTCGTGGAATCTTCTACGTAGCATTGCGACAAACGTCAGAGTTCCATGGACATGTATTGGCAATGTTAATGATTAACTAAACGTCGAAGATAAGAGGGGACGCCGATAACATCCCGCTCGCCTGTTTGCAGGCTTCCCTGCAGCCACGACGGATTGTGGATTGGTTGATATTCCGCTCCAAGAATATCCTTTCACCTGGGAAAAGTCAAAAGGTACACCGGGCAAGTGAACAATGGCTAGACAGGGCCTTTGCATGTATCCTTAAATAAACCCCTTTCGTTTTTTTGGCGTTTAACATGTATCTTTAAAGTTAAACATCTCCTCAACAGAAATTGAGATGTGAGTATTTCGTATACTTTTCGTGAAGGAAATCGTGTTGCAGATGTCTCGCCCGCTACAAACATTATCTCTCCTTCGGTTGTAATTTTGATATTTTTTTCCCCGATGCGGTTATTGATTGTATCCGTACAGACATAATTGGGATTTCATTTTCCCATCTTATTATGATTAAAACTTAACATATGCCCTTTCTATAAAAAGAAAAACCGCTTTCATCCACTACCAGTTCCTCTGTTCATTTGAGATGACACCAAAGGCAGAATACTATACAATGACATGAACTCCTTCATCAATGACATTCTTGAGAAGCTCCCACAGAGGTCTCCAGGCAGGCCCTTTACAAACAACAAGAAGCCGATGGTCAACTCTTGGAAAAATCAGACTGTCGTTTGATTGGTGCTCCTAGGTGAACTCGCCAAGCATACAGCACATGAGTGTACTGTATCTGAATTTTGAAGGGACCAAAAGTCCTTACCAAATTCACCACGTTTTGGTCATTAAATTCATATTAGGTCTTTTTTGGTTGGCTTCAATTTGTTGATAGCAAGTGATTAGGAATTCTACCAAAGAAAAGGCAACGAGGTCGCGTTTATAAAACAAACTTCTTACAAGTATCATTTTCTCTTTTTAATTTGATTTACGTTATTGGCGACATTTCTAGTCGGTTAAACATCATAGTGTCTCAGTTTCAAATCAAGTATCACTATATTCTTTACAGTAGTAAATGAATTGTTTCTTCCCACAGAGACCTCCAACACTTGTGCTTTGTCACTAAAAATCAAACAACATTGTACTCGTCCCCTTATCACGCTAGCCAAAAATATTCATTAATTTTTAAAAATCGAGAATCAACAATGATTTTCGGGACAAAAGATATGAACACACATCGATATGCTGACATTCTCCGTTGAACAGCGGTTGAATCCACCGTGAAGGAAAAACAAAATCTATTAAAGAAGGAAATTTGAGGGTCTAATGATTTGAGTGTTGGTATTAAATAGATGACAGACTTATCGTTTCTTATTAATTATGGGTCAACCTGATTTTAATTGGACACATAAAAACATTATAAAATTTATTTTTGATCAATTCAGATAAATATATAATGTTACGGATTAAAACGTATAAATTTTTTTTTTGATGATTAAAACGTATAAAAACATTATTATGAGGTGTAAGTAAACATTAGGTACCTAAATTCCATGTAAGATGATTAGTATACGCATAAAGAAAATGGGCTGGTGCATCTAAAAATATCAGAGAATTCACTTTAAATTATACCGAGTTTGAAGAAGAAGTATAATGAAATAAAAAAGGGAAGTGTTCATTTCGTAAAAACGACGAAGAAAAGGGAAGTTTTGACACTAATCACTCACTAAGAGATGACATAACTAAAATATACACTATTTCCCCTACAAATTACGCCATATTTTTTAAAAAATTCGTGGGTACGTGTCATAATTTTGTTAAACTTTTCCATTTAAATATAGTTTTAAGATTGATAATTCAGGTAGTATCCAGAGAAAGCACCAATTACAAAATTAAAAATATTCATAAAAGGAGTCAAGATTGATGATTAGGAGGCCAAGTTTAGGTCAAAGGAGAATTTCAAACCCAAATTCTAAATATGTTTTTGAACTCTCCATTAATTACCGATTTCTTCTAATTATAAAATTTTAGATGACTTTTTATAATATATTATTATTTGGGTTAATTTTCAAAATTTTATCATTAACAAGCATCAATAATCAATTAATTTATTTTATCAAAAAATCGATTAATAACATAATTCATTTAATTTCAATGAAATGCTAATCTTATAGTAGACTATTTACTATTTAAGTATTTAATACCATATTTATCATCCTCTTTATTTTTTAATTTCCCTATATCGAAAATTAAATCAAATCTTTAAATGGAAAAAAAAGCGCTAAATTAATAACAATGATCGGGAAACAATCAGGAGGCGAGAGTGTCCGAGAGAAGTGGTGGTGGTCGTCTTCTTACATTCTCCTTCCATCTTTCTATGACCCGCCGTCTCTCCGGTAAGCTCAGCCGTCTCTCGATCTTCACCAACTCCGCCGGATTCCTTTCTTTCAAGCTTGCTCGTTTATCCCTCTCGACCTTGCGCTTCTTCAAGACCTTGCTCTCTCGTTTCCCCTTTCTTAAAACCCTCGTACTCGTCCGCCGTCGTTCCTCTGCTTCCCCTTCCTCATCTATGGACGACGATTTCCTCTCCTCCGTTGACGAAAACAACTTCCTCGAGCTCGATCTCGACAACGTTTACAACTCGGCCTCTTCGTCCTCCGATAATCACCACCGGATTTCCGTCAATGACGGCGAGGAAGACTTCGGGAATGAGGTCGAGAAGCTCTACTTAGTCGATTTCAGGTGCTCTTTCTCGTTCCTTTTAGTGATCGACTCTGTTGTATGGCTGTGAACTCCGACGTTGTCTGAGTGCCTTGATTTTTTTTTTGAATTTAGCGTATTCTTCAACAAAATGAATTTAGTTACTCTTACCAGTTCTTTTTCTTGTTCGACGAATTTGATCATGAATGAAAAGTAAGTTGCTGATTGTTTTCGAAATAAATAGAAGCTGTTTGGTTCCTGAGTCGTGAATTCGTTGGGGAAGCATTTTGGCAGTTTGGAAAAGTTAGGCGCCGTTTCAATCTCAGCAGTCAGGAATTAGAAGAATTGGTGGTGCATATAACTATATGTTTCTGGAATTTCAGATGGTGGAGTGAGGTGCAACATCGGCCAGATCAAGTCGGAGTGTTGTATAATGTTGATTCGAGCTATGATGATGAGGCGATTCAACTATGCTTGAATAGAGAAAATAAGTTGGGGGACAATGATGATGTGGAGGAAGGGTTCTCAGGCAGGGAGTATGCTTTGCTCTCCGAAACAATGTGGTTGCAGTCATTGAAGTGGTGAGCTCAGTCTTGCTCTTTCTTTTTCAGGATGATTAGGATTTGTTGATTCCTATAGAGCTTTTATGGCCAGGTTATCTAGTTTAATGATTTTCTTTTCGTATATTTGATACTGTGATAGGGTTCTTAATTAATTGTATACTAAAGGGAACTACTAGTTTCAAGCTGGTTGCACTGAATTTGGAGCATGCAGAGTGCATTTTTCTAGGCTATCGAATTTTTGCTGACATGCTTCTTCTATCTATGTTTTCCCCTTTTAAGCAAAGACTTAAGATCTGTCACTCGCCGAGGGATTAGGACACTCTGAAGATAGGAATCTTGTATTTACAAGAGTCCGTAATATGTATGCATCATATTTCGATCTGAACTGTGTTCATAATGACTCGAGAGCACTATTTGATTGATTTTGAGAAATCATGCCATCTCTCTGATCACATATCTAAACGTTGGTTTGATGTCTTGCTGCATGTATGGAATGTTGGAACACTTCTAAGGATCTTGACTGCCGGCCTTTTACAGGCATAACGATTCTAAAGGGATATTGAAGGCCGTTAATCGCCCTTATGTTGCTGAAGACAACTACGAAGATATATTTTCCTTACAAGTCAGGCTTTCTGTTTCTTGGGAAACAAACTCTTTGCTTGCAAAGATCAATTTTAAGGTCATAAGTCCTTTCTTTGGCTGCTGGCTATTGTTTTATATGTAGCTAAATGAGTGTATTATGCAAATTTGTTACATCGAAGGCAAAATTCTCTATTTGAAAAGTGGTGACTGACATAACGTTTTTGTTTATGTGGTAATTAGCATAACTTGTTGATGTGACTTGAGTATGCAATTTATCTTTGATACAGTAGCCGTAATTTTCTTCCATTTCTCTTTTTATTTATCTATCTATCTGCCAATGTATCAAACTGTCGCAGGACAATTTGGCTGCTTCATACAGGAGAGCATGTACTATTTTTTCTCCCAAGTCCAAGCAGGTTAGTCATGCAGTCGATATCTCTTATATATAATCCTTGTGGTTGTATGGAAAGTACATCAGTCAAGTCTTTTTTATACAGTTGCATATTTGGGATTTCTCTGGCCAGACAACTCAATTATTTATGAGCAGTCAGAATACGGTGTCTAATGGTCCGCTGCGGCAACCACTAGAAGAGGTAAATATTTGTTAACAATTTGATTAACATTTTAGAATGTACATATTCATATTTTATATTCGATTCGCTTGCATACCTCGTCATTGATACATTCAAGCTGTAAATTTTTTTCGTAGTTCTCTGCTTCATGTTGAAGCTATTACATGGTCTGCTGCCGTCTTTACAGATAAAACTAGAACTCCAAGTCCATGGATTCGCAGAATATATTGAGGAGCAAGATGGGAATATAGATAAGGAGGACAACAGTTCAACATCTTTATTCAGTGGTGGGTCAGCAAAAATGAATGGAACTAGTGATTGGACAACATCTTATTCAAGCGGCACAAACTCCTTATCTTCTTTTACTGGTCATAGGGAGGTCGGTTCTCTGGGTTTGAAAGGACTTCAGAATCTTGGAAATACTTGTTTCATGAACAGTGCTATGCAGTGTTTAGCACACACACCAAAGCTAGTTGACTATTTCCTTGGTGACTATAAGAAAGAGATGAACCGTGAAAATCCCCTAGGAATGAGAGTAAGTTGTGTTCAATTAATCATTGCTAGTTTTATGTTATTTCATGTACCTCTCATGCTTCTACATATTACTTCTTATTTAGGGCGAGCTTGCTTCGGCATTTGGAGACTTGTTAAGAAATTTATGGTCACCAGGATCAGCCGCAGTAGCTCCAAGGTTATTCAAGTTGAGGCTTGCTACTTTTGCTCCCCAATTTAGTGGCTACAATCAACATGATTCTCAAGTTCGTACAGCTGTTTGATTGAAGTGTGATTTTGGTTCTCATTTTATATCTTGTACGACATATGGATGATCAAGTTGAGCCATGTGAGGCATCTACTTAAACATTCCTTCTGGGGTGTGGTACAAATGAGTTTAATGTTGATTTGCATTTTATCTTCTATGCAGGAATTTCTTGCATTTTTGCTGGATGGACTGCATGAGGATTTGAATAGGGTGAAGAAAAAGCCATACATTGAGGTTAAAGATGCAGAGGATCGTCCAGATGCTGAGGTTGCAGCAGAATACTGGTGGAATCATATGGTTAGGAATAACTCTATTGTAGTTGATCTATTCCAAGTAAGTCATCCATTATGCAAGATGCTTTCTTTTACAACTAATGCAGCTTAAGCACTTCACAAACTTTCATTTACTGTTCATATATTACGATAAACAGATGTGTAATTTCATTATAAAATGGATAATGCTCGTGATAGCTCTAACTGACACCCTTCTTCAATTGGTACCCACAAGTGGGGTTGACTGGTTGCATATTCAAGTATACCTTCCCCTTCTAGGCTTCAAATGGTTTCTTTTGTCATTCCTTCTTTTGGTTGGGAGTCTAGAGCAGCATCGTAAGGGCCTCAAAGATTTAAGCTGGAAAGTCAAGTGAATAAAAGAGCAATTTTTTCCCATACTATAAGTTTCGATTTGAGATTGGACAAGGTGGCCAGATTTCATTCTTGCTGTACAGTTGACCCAAGCTTAATGTTGTTCTGTTTGGCTTTCATCATTGCAGGGCCAGTACCGATCAATGTTGGTTTGCCCTTTTTGCCAAAAATCATCTGTCACGTTTGATCCATTTATGTATTTGTCGCTGCCATTGCCTTCAACTACAATGCGCACAATGACACTAACAGTCTTGGGTGTGGATGGTTCTTGTATGCCATCTCCCGTCACAGTTAACGTCCCAAATGGTGGGCAGTTAAAGGATCTCACGGATGCACTGAGCAGAGCATGTTCCTTAAGAAGTGATGAAACATTGCTACTGGCTGAGGTATATGACTGATGATTTTTTTAATATTTCAGCATCCCTGCCGTATTGTAGGCAGATCCTCATTTGGCATAGTATTAACATGGTCAATAATGGCCAACAAGTTGAATTTGGTATAGAATGATCTCTATTTGTTTGAGTGGGATCATTATTCTTAAATGAATCCTCCCACTTATATATAGCAAATCTGTCTTTGCCTTTTCTTGTTGGGGAGTTTTAGTTCTATACTTGTTAGAAATTAATGGTTGGCATTCTGTTGACAGAACTCTTAATGGGTTGATAGTATGGCTTTTGAAGCATGCTGTTTTTCATCTTTGATATATATATATACATACACACATCGATAAGCTGTCAAGATATGAGTTATTTTTTAGGGAAATATGCTTGCTGGCATAACATCACCGATCGTGCTAACTCCTTGTATGGTGTATGGCGTACAAATGTTTTCCTGCATTTATACCATCAACTGCTTAGTCGTGAACTGTTTGTCATATTTGACATTTACATTATTTGGGTTGTTGTGTGGACATATTAAACTCCAAATTTGTCATTATTGTTGCAGATATATAGGAATAAAGTTTTCAGCTTCTTTGACGATCCAACCGGTTCACTAGCCTTGATCAGAGATGATGATACACTTGTTGCTTATCGGTTACCTAAAGAAATTGAATCATCCCCCTTGGTTGTGTTTACGCATAAACGTGCAGAAAAGTGAGATTCGTTCTTCTCCATTGTATATAAATTTCCACTGTCTGATTGTGTATCGACACATCTTACTCGTTATTTCTTTCAGGTTCCGTTATTCGACGACGCCATCAATTGAGGCGTTTGGCATTCCATTTGTAACCAGCTTATCTGCTATCTCAAAGGGGCTCGATCTTTGCAAACAGTTCTTGAAACTTCTCAATCCGTTTCTGAAGCAAGTTGATGAAGTTTCAGAAGATGAAGATGCGAGAATAATCTCTGTTGAAGATTCTGGGATGGAAGATGCCAGCAGCCCTGCAAAATCTTGTAGCGACTCAGACACTGTATCTGATACTGAAGACAGTGAGCTTATCACGCCTGGCTTTAAATTCTGCCACAAAGATGATTTGTCCAATGAGATAACGATGGAGGATCCATTGTTGATTTCTGAGTTAACAGACAGGTTTCATGTATCTGTTTTCTGGTCGGCAAGCATGGTGTCAATGTACGATACATCTCTCCTCGGCTCATTGCAAAAAGTCTCTAATTTGGAGTTACCTATGAAGAGATTAAAGGAGTCCATTTCCTTATACAAATGCCTTGAATCCTTCTTGAAGGAAGAGCCTTTAGGACCAGAAGACATGTGGTTAGTGCATTCTTGTTTGTCTATGCTGGACAACAATCATCTGCGCACGTTCATGCATATCCTAAACTTATCGTAAATGAGGTTTGTTGGTTGTAAATCTTTTCTGCCCATTTATGTTTGTTCCGCAGGTACTGTCCCAGCTGCAAGAAGCCTCGTCAAGCAACTAAAAAGCTGGATCTTTGGAGACTGCCTGAAATTTTAGTCATCCATTTAAAGAGGTTCTCGTACAATCAATATATTAAGAACAAGTTGGAAACATATGTGGACTTCCCCATTGATGATCTTGATCTCTCAAATTATATATCCTACAATAATGGCAATTACTCCAGTGGTTACGCCTTATATGCGATAAGTAACCATTATGGAGGCATGGGAGGTGGTCATTATACGGCTTTTGTTGATGTAAGTATCCCTTGGCAATTTATTTTGAATTTTGATATTTTTTTCCTATATTTGGATTACGGAGTTTGGGTTTGCCATTCTCTTCTCAAGATGCATGCATGCGGCTATAGTTTGTTATCTAAAGACAAATAAAGCTATATAACTCTGCCTGGTTTTTAGATTTTATATTAACTAGTTCAGTATGTTAATGGAATCTCACTTCTCTAATAGTAACAAATTAACGTTCTTTAGTCTATTACGATCTTAATACAGTATAAAGAGCTTACTGGTGGGTACTGTTAAAGGAGGGTCTGATAAAGGGAGAGCCAGAAGAACTCTATGAATTTATGTCTCACATTCTCGTCATTCTTTGCAGCACGGACATGATATGTGGTACGAGTTTGATGATGAACGAGTTTTTCCAGTCAGTAAGGAGAGTATTAAATCTTCTGCTGCTTATGTTCTTTTCTATCGGAGAGTGTGATGTGAAGTTCATTGGTCTCGGTCTACTGGTGCTTGCAGAAGATTTGGTTGGGAGGGTATACATCTATATTAATGGCCTGCAAAGATGAGAGAAGTGTATATTGTTTGGAGTCGAGATGCTGGAATCTGTTGATGCAGATGCCCTGAGATCTCCTATACCTGTATATATAAAGGCTTCTCTTGGTGCAGAATAGACTGTAGGATTCTGTCCGTTCTGTTTTTGTTACTCAATTTGGAGAAAGATGAGATGATGAACTTTTCCGAATAGGATGTGACCTTTTATTTGTAAGTAGCGGTGGATGCGGTTATGCCCTCGACATTTTTGTTGAAAGTTTCAATAGAATCAGTTGAAAGTGCGCGTGTCAAGTTTGTCATACGGTTTTATGTACTTGTGATCTAGCATAGCTGGTAAAGAGGGCGACTTATAGTTGGTTATAGACTCGGGATATTGGCTTCTTTGATGCGCATACTAGCACTCTCGTCTCTTTTCATTAGCTATGGCGGATTTTGCTTTTCGTTCGACGCTTTGGATCCGGATAAGGATTGTCCAACTTTCAGCAGATACCATCGAGCCGTCAATTTTATGGCATGCCTGATTCGGCATAGTTCCCAACTACGAACGAGATTGGATTCGTGGGACTACTCGCAATCTCGCATTTGGAGACATCCAACTTATATAAAGTTTTCAAAAGGGAAAAAGAAACTTAAATAAACTTCATGGAGTGACAGTCTTGCAGATTACGGAAGTCTGCTGCCAAAGCCCACTATCCTTTTTCTGAAAAAAGTGCAAATCCAAAATTGCCCAACCCTAAGTTAATTATTCCGTTCATTCTCGGAACTGGTCGTTGTCGTCGAAGTACTGCCATCGCCGGTCAGCAACTCGAAGAGTCAGCAGCCTCTCCTTTCCTTCCGGCGAGAACTTGAACCAGCCATCTCCAGGTATGGCGATTAGTCGAAGGGTGCTTTCTTCTTCTAATCATACTGCTTCTGAAACATGATTTTTTTGCTTCAAATCGACATCGTGACTGCAGTTCTGCAGTTTCAAATGTCCAAATTGTTATCTTATCCTCTAAACACCACTCACTGGTTTATATGAACATTCAGAAAAGTTGTGCAGCAGTCATGGGCCATTAAACAACAGTAAAATCTACAGCTCCATAGTGGCCTGCTGCCTCAGTTCTGATCTGAACTTTGGACCTTTGCTTGTTGCCCGATTGTACTTAGATATCTTCCAGGAGATGTCATCCATAGAATGATCATTATGTTTTGTCTGTTTCTGCTTGTGGATCAGCCATCGAGCTTCTTCATTCAATTGTTCCCTGCAGAGTCTTCCCAGTTCGATGTTTCATCTTCTGCTCGGTGCTAATAATTTGCAGGATTCACCTGTTCTTGTGAACGATGATGGTGCCATGGTTTGGAATCAAACTAGTTTTACTACATAGGCGCTTAGTGGTCGAGGTTTCTTTCTTGTAATGTGCCGAATTCACTAATTGGTTAGTGCTGCCTTTCCTTCACTTAATCTGTATGATTTCAGGAACAAGGATGGAAGATCAAGAAGTAATCACTGGAGGAGATAAGCTTATACTAAGAGGCTTGAAGTTTCATGGTTTCCACGGAGTGAAACCGGAGGAGAAGTCGTTGGGGCAGAAGTTTGTGATAGATGTAGATGCGTGGATGGATCTCCGACCAGCTGGCTTTTCTGATCAATTGGTAGACACCATTAGCTACACTGACATCTACCGGTGAGTGAGTATTCATTCGTTCAAACTCCGCCATATTACTCAGTATTCATTTGTTTGATAAATGCAACAGCATAGTTAAGGAAGTTGTGGAAGGGAAGCCACGGAACCTGCTGGAGACAGTGGCTCAAACTATTGCCATGACCACCTTGACGAAGCACGCTCGGATAACTGCTGTGCGTGTGAAAGTTGAGAAGCCTCATGTTGCTGTTCATGGACCTATCGACTATCTCGGGGTTGAGATTCTGAGGCGTCGAGTTGTTGATCTGCCCAAGTGAGACTCAAAAGTGTGTCTTCTCGTGCATGGTTTTCTTCCCAGAAGGGCTAAATGCTTTTTGAGTTGATCCAGAGGATTGCTTTCCCTTTTCTTAAATGCAGAGTTTGTGTTACCTTTTGGCTTCGCTCAGGATGTAATTATAACTTAACAAATGTAACTGCATTTCTCATATGTTCGTACCTTAGAAGGTTTAAGATGTAATTGCATTTGCCATAAAAGAGATTAGAATTAAATACACCGGATACCACTAAACTTTAATTTACAGTCACATTAACCATCGAACTAAGTTATGTTCACCCAATACCAATATTTGTACAATCGGCAATCAGCAAAGCACAGACACAACCTATCTTAAGCAAAAATCTCAAATTGCGCCCATTCGATCATATTGTCCCTGTGAACAGAGCTGATGAACCCATATGTGGGAGGATTTGAAAAAGTTGTTTCCGAATCGAACCCTTCTTGACTCGGTGAAGAAGTCACGCAGGGTTATCAAGCATCAACGCACTTTCTTAGGCCAACATGCCGCTGAAGGCAAATGCTCACACAATGTTGTCTTGTATGTATCAACTTTACATATCAACTAGGTTATTGTAGCGCGCGTTGCCGCTTCGCCTTTAGATCGCTTGTAATATGTGTGTTCTCACCCGTGTATATAGTATTTGTATGGAAGTGGAGAAATTTGTTGTATTCATGTTCGTTTGAATGATTATTCGTTGTGTCTAATGATACGAATATGTGTTTTGAAGAATAATAACTTGCGATCTATATTTGTAAATATTGGAATAGTAGATGCGAATACCACATTTTGCATTAACAAATGGAAAATCATATGGGTTACAGAGTGAAACTGCGAATATAGAAAGTTATATACATTCAACATGGATTTGTTTAGCGCCATGATGCAGACAAATTTTTTATTCTAGTGGTGTAGGTTGTCCATTAACTTGCTGTGTGCAATTGGAGATCCCAAAATATTTCGGTGTAGACTATATTCCTTATGGTCTCCAGTGTTGGGGCAACACTATCATCAAGCACAATATGAATGGCTGTTGCTGAGTGTAGGCGTGAAAGAGCCACATATAGCTGATCATGGCTGAACACTGGTGCAGGTAAGTAGACCCCAATGTGTTCCAGCGGTTGTCCTTGACTTTTGTTTATTGTCATTGCATAGCATGGTCGAAGGGGATATTGGCGGTGTTTCAGTGTGAAAGGCCAATTAGGGTCAGTATGATCGAGGACTATTCTTGGTATAACGACAATTGTTCCTTCGTAAGAGCCGTCAACTATCAAGCCTCAGATGACATTATTACCCAAGTGCGTAATTGAGATTCGTGTTCCATTGCACAAACCTACAGCGGGATTAAGATTTCGAAGCAACATGACTATTGTGTATTATTTGAACACGAGTTCATATTCAAGCATCCCGTTGAAATATAACCCATTGATAAATTCAGTTGGGTATTAAACTTCTAATTCATATTGGTCGGACCCAGTTATTGCTAGCGTATCTGAGCTGAGATAGATCTTGCTTTCACCAGGGAGCTGAGTCATTATATAATCATTGATTTTAGTAACCTCATTGTTTGTTGGGGCAACTATAGCCCTGTTCCGTATATAGGAAATGTTTTGGTAACCAGTTTCCAACTTAGGGTACACTTATGCTATCAGGCTTGTAATAGCATTTGTTGTCTTTGGGATGAGAAAACAACGTGGAATTTGAATCCCGTCAGATTGTGGATATTCCATAGATTTGATTGGGGAGAGTTGTCCATCACCAATAGCAAGAAGCCAATATGGGAATTGCATTCCTTGAAACATAGCCATTGTGTTAGCCTCGTTAGTATTGATTCGCATATGAGCGTGTAACTTTAATAGTGTACAATGGCTCCATAGGTACGAGCGTGTCAGGCATGCTGAGACATTGTCATCACGATGACCGTTAGTTACAATTGGAGAGGTTTGGCGAAAATCACCACCTAATAACACAGTTTTCCACCACATGGTTTGTAACCTGGTCCTGATGACGGTTTGTTCACAATGTTGCACAAAGTTCTATCAATAGCTTCAAACGATAAACGATGGACCATTGGAGCTTCGTTCTAGACTATAAGAGTGGCTTGTTCCATTAAGCGAGCTAGAGATGTTCCTTTCTTAATACCACACGTGGAAGTATGGTCGACCTCAATTGGGATTTTAAAGCGGGAATGAGTCGTGACAGCACCAGGCAACAATGTTGCGGCTATTCCTGATGAAGCAACCACTAAAGCTATTTGGCCCAAACTCCGTACCTTGTAATAATGCAATTGTATAGGTAAGTTTTTCCAGTTCCTCCATGGCCGTAGAGGAAAAATAACTTGTCTGATCGTTGTTGGAGTGAAGTTAAAATCGCATCATGTGTTATTTTCTGGTGAGGGTTGAGAGTTTCATGGGTATGTATATAGTTTTGCGCTTCTTTTGTTCTGTCATACTGTAGTTGTTGGGAAATTAGATCATCTGAAAATAGAAATAAAATAAATGATAGATAATTAAAAAAAATTATGAAATAATTATAATTTCATTTCATAAAAAAGTGGTCATGAAAGGTAATGGACAATGTTGTATTCAAAACGACTTTCTACCCTAGTGTTTTAGCATTCAAAAGTTTGGAATATGTGAGATGGTCAACACCCTTTAACAATAATATGCCTTGGCTAATCACTACCAATTGATATTTAGAATTATCATACTCAAAAACATATTTTTAAATGTACATAGAATAGTTACTATTCTATCTAACTCATAAAGTCTAATCCAACATGACTTAAAGTAACAAATCAATACTTCGTTGCGGTTTTGGGATAAGATTTTCTAAAGTTGATTTTGTTTGCTTTGATTGGTGAAAATAAGTTGGCTTTGTTTTGACAATGTCGGGGTTGAGATTTTACTTTATTTTTATTTTTGTTGTTTAGAATTTACTTAATTTTTAATTTGTTAATAATCATTTTAATATCATTCTACTCAAACCACATAGGTATATCAGATGATTCATATCTTATTTATCCACAACAAACTATATTTTTTAACGGGTCTATCTTGTAGCTCATATTCGAGAATCGATGAAAATAAATATATAATATGTTTTAAGATTCAATTGTCTGGTTATTCTTTTTCTTATAGCAATTAATTTATTTTTTTCAAATTCTACACCTTTGTTTTTTAACCTTGTCAAGGTTCTAACTCGAAAGATGATATAAATTCCACATATACAGAGCATATCACCAAATTTATTCAACCTGTGCAAACAAATCCAACATAACCAAAGTAATAAAATCAAAAACTCATAATTTGATTAACCCATAACCGAATTAATGTCATCCAACTCAATCCACTTCTTCGTCCCTGTAATCAAAATCTATAGTTTATGTAAAGAAGTAGATGATAGTTGAAGGTAGTGAAATTTCGTGCAAGAAAAGAATAAAATAAATAATAAAATTTCAGCCAGAGATAATTACAAGAAGCGAAGAATCAGCGACGGCCATTGTGGAGAAGAAGAATCTCTGAATCTCTTCAACTCATAAACCCCTTTATTGGGTTTACGCTAATCTTCTCCCATCCTCTAACTGCACAGTTGTCCCTTTGGCAATAACAACGATACTTTGAAGGGTCAAACAATCACACGGTCCACAAAATTGAAAGCTTCTCCAGCTCATTGAATCATTTCCCCTGATCTTAAAAGCTGTTGAATTTGGGGGACCATTTGCTCCCCGTTCATTTAATCAGTCCAAAAGAGGATGAAATCCGATCGGTAAGTTGGGAAGAATAGTCCCCTGTTTGATGCTTTTGGGATAGCTCCACAACCCACAAAGAATTTTAGCCTTTTGAAGCAAAAACCCAGGAATCAATTAATAATACAGAGGAGTTGGGCGAAGAAGCCGAAGCAAAAGCTCGTGACCCCACCGCACCAAATTTATTACTCATTCACAACAGCCTGTTCTCTGAGTCTTTGCACAGAAAGATAAGCTGCTTTTTCCCAATTTATTTACTCTTTTCGTCGGCAAGAGGGATTCTTTTCTTGTGTATACCGTTGTTGCTTGGGTGAAGAGAAATCCTAGAAGGGCGAGGATTTATCACATGGGTTGTTGGCAGCTGGATATGGGCGCTTAAGGGTTATCAGATGCACTTGTCTAACCACCTTCAAATGATGGGTTGTTGTTCTGCATAAATTCTGTAATAGTCAGAGGGAGGACTTGGACTACTAGGCATGGCAAAGGGTTTCCATCCATGTGTTTCCGTGATGGGGCTTTGTGTTCTGATTTGTGATTGCTCAACTGGGTGCTTTTGGATTTAGGAATTTCTGCAAGGAGAGCATTTATTGGTGAGTTTATGTGGAAGACTGAACTCATGATGCTATGCAACTTCCTTCTTCTACGTCTATTTTTGGTTGTTATTCATGATTCTTTGTCTCTAGTTGCTTCTTTGAAACTTTTCTGCATATGTGATTTGGCGATGATGAACTTTTTTGCTGGTGCTTGAGACTATTGCAGGCTGCTTAAGTGTTACTTTCACTACTGAGTTCAGGAAATGATTGGAAATTTGTGACATACTGACGTGCAGCGTTATGAATATGTTCCCTCCTTGCTTGTAGAGCTTAGAGAGAAGTTGCTGATTGCTTGTTAGAGACTGTGAGTATGGGGGATAAGAAAGGCGAAATTTTCCAGTATAGAGCAAGGCTGGACAAGTCATTGGCATCTCCTGAACTGACAAATCATGCAACCCTTAAAGGGCTTGTCAGGGATCAAATGCTACAGTCTAGACTCGATGAAAATGAAGGTTGGTGGTATTTTTCTCGATATGATTGTCTGTGTCTGAAATGTAGAGTGTGTAGAATATATCTCTTCATGTTCTGTAATCTGTTCTCTGCTGTGTTTGTAGAATGTAGTGAGGATCTGCTGGACAAACGAACCGGGGATGTGTCCAACTTTCTTGACATGTTGAGGAGTGCCTCAGATAATGGGAGTGAGCCATCCAAAACCAATGAGCCACCCTCTGGTGATTGGAAAGTATGCTCTCCTTGCTCTTTCATCGTTCTAGTTTACATTTGTTAATTGTTATCTGGATTTTTCCAGCTTGTGTGCCTTTTGTCTCTCAACAATTTTTAGTTTCCATAATCGTTAGTCAGCTCGAGAATATTCATTATGAAATGAAAATGAACTGATGCCTCTGGGTATATTTTGTTGGTTTCAAACAGGTTAAAGAAAGTAACCGTGAGTACCGTGTTATGTACCGTCCAGGACTTCAGGGAACCCCGTTTCATACTCTACTGGTGGAAGGCTACGTAGATGGGCCAGTCGATGCATGTAAGTTTGGCTTACATATGTTTGGAAACTATATAATAATCTAATAAACACCATGTATGAGAGTCACTTCTATGTAAGTTAGACTTCTATTACAGCACTGAAAGTCTATTGATGTCTTACATACCGGATTGTAGGTTTATGCATCGGCTGGGAGTCAACGCTGTACAGGAAATGGTTAGGCGCCTGTTTTTTTCCTTTTCTCTCGAATATATGTGAATAATGTTGATGTTCTTGAAGGTTGATGAAGTTAGAACACGTGCTAACAGAAGTTTGATGATTCTTCTGCACTTTCTTCTGCAGGTGGCCACAGATCATTATGCCTCCTTTCAGGATTATTGTGTGTAAATGCTTGAAAAGGATCCGTATCGGAGAGCAGATATCTTTAGTCAGGTTTGTCCCACAAAAAACTTGAGCAGCTTCTTCAGAGCCATTTCCTCATTCGGTTCCTTTTAAATAAATCTTGCATCTGGACCTTTTATCTTGATACTTCTTGCTGTTTATTTCTATGCAAATTTCAAATGAAGGGTGAAGGTTAGTTGGCCATTACAAGCTAGGGAGGTTGTAATTCACTATGTTTTATTCGAGTACATCGAGGAGGGGATAAGTATTGTTCTTTTGAATACGGTAATCATCTGGAAATGAGTTCTTTTTTCGTCTCGTTTGTTCAGTGCAATTTTACATGAGGAAAATGATAATATAATTGGAAGCAAGCTGAGGATACGCCTGGTGAATATTGCTTTCAGATCCCTGGTTTGGATACCATTGATATAAATACCCACGGGTATACCAAGGACGGAATACCTGAAGCTGAGGACGTAGTAAGAGCTGATTTGGTGGGTGGCTTTGCTTTGCAAAAGGTTTCCTCAACGAGAAGTTACTTTCGGTAAGTTTTGCCTGATCCTCACATTACTGACATACCTGAAAAGTAGAAACTATGTTTATAATTCAACGTTTGACCCGAAAGAGCTTCGTTGTTAACTTTGATGCTCTTCTGTGGTTAACGGAGATGATAATGTTTTGCTTCAGAACTATTGCTACCGTGGACCTTAAGCTGGATTTTGTTCCTCCAGCCCTCATAAATTTTATCTCAAGACAACTAATTGGAAGTGGTTTCAAACTTTATCAGAAGGTTAGAGTTCGTAATGGCAATATGGAATCCTTGCATTTATCAAACGTAGAGTTCTATGTTCGAGTACTTCGACCATTCCTGTAACTTTTGGTTGGCAACTGTGTTATTATAGGTAGTGACTGGCTTAGGTAAGAACGATGATGAAGAATATGTCCAGGCACTGGCAGATCCTTTCTATGTTAAAAAACGAGAGGCGATCTATGCTACCGATGTAAAACATAAGATGAAGGAAGGGAAAGGCTCACCGGACAGCATTAGCCTTCCACAACGTGATCGTTCCATCACTCTTGGGGAGCGAAGCTCAGAGGAGAAGAAAGGAAATACTGATGAAGATGATGTAGATGCAGAAAGATTGATAACTGAACAAAAGAAGGAAGTAAATGAGATTGAAGAATGTGAGAGTGAAGGAATTGAAGTCCTGGTGGATGAAGTTGAAATCAAAAGAGCTGAACATAAAGATGAAAAGAATGGTATTGCTGGTGGAATTCTGCTAGATGATGGCTCACTGGTTGCAGAGATGTATAGTAGTTCTGATGAGATTTCGGAGGATGGCGATGAAGATATAGGTCAACCATCTGCCTCAACCATCAGAATTGCAGAAAAGGGTTCTGTGAAGTCTGAAAAGAATGTTGCCATAAATCCTGAGGTGAAACGTGCGTTAGAAACTTTAGAAAAGGCCATCTTTATGGTCCGGAATTCGAAACCCAATGCTCTAGAGAGGCCACTCCCTACTGCAGTTGATGAAGAGACCTCCAATGGTGCAGAAAAGGATTCCAGTCCTGTGAAAGACAACAATGATAGGAAGCGTCAGAATGCAAATGATGTTCCTCCTGAAGCTCCAGCCAGAAATGTAAGACTCACGGAGAGGAATTCGCATGATTCCAATTTCACCACCAGGTACTTATGAACCCGAATCCTAGTTCTTTTCAAATCATGAATGTTGCTTCGTCTAGCTCGCTAGTTAAAGTTTGTTATGACTATCTTATGTCCAGCAGGCATTCAGGATCCAGCTCTATAACGAGGGAGCCTAACCATAAAAAAGTAGCACCAGCATCACCAGAACCACATGCCTTGAATCGAGCACAAGTTTCGAGCGAGAACATGAATAGTATGACTGAAACTACACTCTTCGACCAAATGAGAGTTGGTGATGCTGGCGACAAACTAGCTTCGAGGGGAAATGGCATCCATGGTAACGGTTTAGATAACGTAGAGGGAATGAAGAAAAAGAAGAAGAAACCTCGGTTTGCTATAGCTGGAAGCCATAGCAATGGTGTGCAGCAGAGAGGGAAGAAGCAGCATCATCCATTGTGTTGCTTTATTCCTGGGTCAAGTTCAGTTAAGTGATAGGATGCCTTGTGAAGGAAGAAACTTAAATTAAGAAATGAAGCTTTTTGTGTATACATGTATCCAAATTTTCATTATATTTACAGAGGTTAGTATATTAGAGTATAAATTGTAATCTTATCGATAATATGTACTTCCTATTGTTTCCTTACTTTGAGACTAAGGATCCCAAGTCCCAACAATCCTTTGTGTTCTTTCTTCTTAGTATCTGGAGTATCAGGAGGCGTGTTCAAACTTTTCTTTGGCGACGACGGTAGTAGTAGTGGTAACTCGATCAAAAATTTTGGAGGAGAAGTGAATCGAAATATGACCGACTTGATGAATTTATTGAATCCATTGTGAAGAGCAATTACATAATTGTACATACAAAATTGGAATTGTAGGACAACGAATACTAATTCAGATTTAAAAATAGACTGAAATTGACATTAAAGTGGAACCAAAAAATAAAAACCTGTTCAATTTACAATCTTTTATGGAATTGTAGGACGACGAATACTAATTCAGATTTGAAAATAGACTGAAATTGACATTAAAATGGAACCGAAAAATAAAAACCTGTTTAATTTACAATCTTAAAAAAACTTAGAGAACAAAAACAGAAATCATGTTTAATTGATAAATATATGCATTTTCATGTATTTATAATATAATTTATTCAAATTTATTAATTTTAAACATAAAATTTGTCAGAACAATCAAGTACTCTGATGATCATTTCAATTTTTTTCCATTGATTTCCACACAATCACTTCAGTTTATTTAAAACCAGAGTAGGTTTGTCATTTTTGCTTTCGCCTCCAGTTTGAAAACTTGGCGGGAAGGAACAGCGGTTTCTGTCTTTCTGCTCTTCTCGCTGTAACCTAAGGTTAAGCGCTCAGTTCAATCCGATGAAGCATCTGATCAGGATGGGATTGCTAATCAAGCCGCCATATTCAATCACTACTCCCATTTGCTCCTCTCGTGCATTATCACACCTTTCGTCACTCTTTAGATCGCCTAGAAAATCCAATTCCCCATCCAAAGGAGCTTCATCGCAACATGCTCCTGAATCTAATCCTGGTAGTATTAACTCTCTCTTCCTGCAGATCGCTGAAATTTTGGGAGCTTATGAAGTCATCCCAGATAGGAACCCAGTTGGGATTTCTGTTTCTGAGAGGACCAAAGCCGAGAAAAGCGAATTCAGCGGAGGGATGAGTGGCTGCTCGCCAGGTGTTTGTGAAAATGCTCGAGAGGAAAAAATGGAGATTTTGGTTTCGGAAGATTTATCTTCAGCTGTACGAGATATTAGTCCTTTGGTTCTGCAGCTTGTTGATGCTGTTAGAGCTGGGGATGATACAGCCTCGATGGAGGAGAGGTTAGAGCGTATGAATTGTCGGTTTGATGCAGAGGTTGTGGAGGAGGTACTTAAGGGGTGTTTTGAAGTGCCGCATCTAGCTTTTAGGTTCTTCAATTGGGTTAGGAACAGAGATGGGTTTCGTCACACGACTGATACTTACAACACCATGCTATATGTAGCTGGTGAAGCTCAAGAATTGGGATTGCTTGATCGTTTGGCTGATGATATGAATGAGAAAGGTGTGGAAAAAGACTTCAAGACTAGGACCATCCTGATCTCGCAGTATGGGGAGACGAAGCAGCTGGGTAAAGTGCTAATATGCTTTGAGCAGATGAAGAAATCTGGTCCTGAACCTGACACACAAACATACCAAATGGTGATACAGAGTGCTTGCAACGCTGGAAAGGGTGAAATTGCTTTGGAACTTTACAAGGAGATGGTGCTGGGTAATATGGAAGTGGATATAAGTTTGTATGAAGCCCTATTGGATTCCTTAGCAAAGTTGGGAGATTCAAAAGCTGTTAACTTGATCGCTGATGATATGACTCGGGTATCCCAGATCCCAGAACGGTATGCGTACTTATTTGTGCTGAAGAGTTATTGTGAAACCAGGAGAATTAGGGAAGCTTTAGAGCTGATTCGTGATCTCAAAGATAAAGGAATACCACTTGACTTGGAATATTTTGAGACCTTGGTCAAAGGTCTATGTAGAGCTGATAGAATTGGTGATGCTTTGGAGATCATTGAAATTATGAAGAAAAGAAACTTGGATAGCTGGAAAGTGTATGACTTTGTCATCAGCGCTCACTTAAGAAGCAAAGAACTGTCGAAGGGATTTGATCTATTTGAAAGCATGAAGCAATCTGGATTTAGTCCTACAACTTCCACCTACACAGAGCTAATCCAGCACCTGTTCAACTCTGATGAATATGAAAAAGGATGCAAGTTATATGCTGAGATGCTGGAAAGAGGGCTTGATGTAGACAGTGAAGCTATTATGGCTGTGGTTGCCGGCCATGTTCGACATGACCATTTATCAGAAGCATGGGAAGTTTTCAGGAGCTTGGAAACAAAAGGTATTAAACCCACCTGGAAATCTTATTCCGTGTTCATTAAGGAGCTTTGCAGAGTTTCAAGAACAGAAGAAGTATTGAAGGTTATCCATGAATTGCTAGAGTCAGATATGTCTATGAATCATGAAATATTTGACTGGGTTATATCTTGCATGGAGACGAACGGGGAGGTGGAAAATGTCGAGAAAGTAAAGCAACTTCAGAGAACCTACGGACTGGGATCTCTAGAAGCTGTCCCATCTGTTAACGATGACACGTTAAC
This sequence comes from Linum usitatissimum, assembly GCA_030674075.2. Taxonomy (NCBI): domain Eukaryota; kingdom Viridiplantae; phylum Streptophyta; class Magnoliopsida; order Malpighiales; family Linaceae; genus Linum; species Linum usitatissimum. Next base: position 2,930,473 of record JAUJYP020000039.1, read on the forward strand.
TGCTGAATTGCTAAATGTGAAGCGAAGCCGTAAACCACTACTAAAATCAAGTAAGGATTTGGTGCAGGCGGTTCCAAGGGCATATTCCGAGCAGGACTTGCAGGAAATTGCTGGAATCATATCATCGTTTGGCAATTGGTCGCTCATCGAGGAAGCATTGGAGAAATGCGAGATTAAGTTCACACCAGAGCTAGTGCTGGAAGTTCTGCGCAAATGCAGAATCCATGGGAACAAAGCATTGAACTTCTTCTCATGGGTAGGAAAGCAAACCGGATATTCCCACACTTCGGAAACATACAACATGGCCATGAAAATTTCAGGACGAGGGAAAGATTTTAAGCACATGAGAAGTCTGTTTCACGAGATGAAGAGAAAGCGTTACGCAGTGTCACCAGATACATGGACAATCATGATAATGCAGTACGGCCGAACTGGTCTTACAGAGATCGCTCTAGAGATCTTCAAAGATATGAAAGCAAGTGGCAGCGACCCTACTGAAAGCACCTACAAACACCTGATCATCTGCCTCTCTGAAGGAAAAGGAAGGAAAGTTGATGAAGCCATGAAAATATTCCAGGAGATGATCCGAGCAGGGTTCATCCCAGACCGGGAAATGGCTGAAACTTACATCCGTTGCTTGTGTGAATCCAATAAGCTACCAGAAGCCAGAAGATGCATCAAATCTCTATGTAAAGTCGGATTTTCAGTTCCATTCGCCCGATCCTTGTACATCCGAGCACTTTGCAGGATTGGCAGATTGGACGAAGCAATATCTCTGATTGACGAAACTTGGCAGGATCAGAAACTCACACTCGACAGATCTACTCATGGCAGCCTTGTCCACGGGTTACTAAGAGCGGGAAGAACAGAGGAGGCATTCGCAAAGCTCGAGTCCATGAAGGAATCCGGCATCCGTCCAACTTCCCATGTCTACACATCTCTGATAATCCATTTCTTCAAGGAGAAGCAACCCGAAAAGGCCCTGGAAACCTTGGAGAAAATGCAGGAAGAAGGCTGCAAGCCTTCCATCGTCACACATTCGGCCATGATTCGCGGGTACATGAACTTGGGAAGAACGTCTGAAGCTTGGAGCGTCTTCAATCGTCTGAAACAGGAAGGTCCTCCCCCTGATTTCCAGACGTATTCCATGTTCATCAACTGCCTGTGCAAGGCTGAGGAGTCTGAACAGGCTCTGCAGCTTGTGTCTGAAATGATGGAGAGTAAGATAGTTCCAAGTACTTATAACTTCAGAGAAGTCTTCTTTGGGCTGAACAGAGAAGGGAAGCAAGATTTAGCTCGGGGCGTTCTGCAGCAGAAGTGGGATTTGATCAAGAAACGCAAATTCCTAACTTAGTTCTCTGTATTATCATCTATTAAGATGTGAATAGTAATTTTTCTACAGTTGGTGTTTATGATGAGATATCATTTTCTTATTAGTTCCATCTACGTGTCAAACGGAGCCAACGACACCGTTTAAGATGTAATGGCGTCGTTCTTCCTAACGGAATATATGATCGCTGAGAAGGGCGGTGGGAAGTTTCTGGATTGAGAGCCGAGAAAACCAGTTAGGACATAGAGAGGAAGAGAACGGGCGATTCTGTGATCGGCGGTGAAGATGGGATGGGTGTGGAGGGACGACGATGAGTCAGAAGAGAGCAAGTCTTCGTCGGCGGCCGGTGAATTTGACGAGGAGAAGAAGGAATCCATGTGGCCAGATCAGGGTTGCAGTACGAAGGAAGTGTCGAGAACGAGCTGCAAGACGGAGGAGGTGGAGCCGGGAAGGTTTGTGCTCAAGTGCGAGAAGACTAAGGAGGTTCTCAGAGAGTGCCTTGGAAAGTAATTTATCTTTGCCTTTCCTTCTCTTTCTCTCGATATGGTTAATATCTGCAGTTTCTGTTTCTTTTTGCGTTCCGTTATTTTCTTATGCTCGAGATAATGGATTAAGATGGTGTCAGGAGGAATCTGCTGTGCTTTGCTCTGTTCCTATTTCCTGGGTTCTTATGCTAACTAGTAATTGCATGTGTATTTGGTGGCATGCTGTCTGCATAGATGCGGTTTAGCCAGTTCTAAGTTAGGAACTTATCTGATTGACATATTGTGCGATCAAATGGACATTTGTTTGTTCCTCTTGATCATTGGATATCTGACTGCAGATGCTTTGTCTCCCCCTTTGTGCAAGGGGGCCCTTGAAACCGACTGAAAATGTAGGAAACACTTCAATGAACTCTTCACAGTATTCCAACTGTGTTGCCCAGTCTTGTACATAGGTGTGTGCTATGCATTCAAAAGCCTTGACCTTGTTTATGTGCGTTTAGAGGAGTTTCATTTAGCCTCAAGAAGCTTTCTGGTATTGACGAAGATAATTAGTTTGTGCTCTGCACTAACTGTGGTGTTGTTTTGCATCATCGGTGTCTGCGTCAACAAAAAATCGACTTCCTTCTCCCGTATTATATAATATTTGTCTTGACTAGCTTCATCGTTTATTATCGGTGAAAGTACATATCGAGACTGAATTGCATCCGTGTTCTTTTGCCAAAAAACTATCCATCTTCTTTTGTTGTCCGTCGGGTATTTTCTGAAGAATTTACTGAGTTTGGTACTTGAACTGCTTGTTTGATTGATTTTCTATATGTTACACTTGCACATTTGATTCCTTCATTTGACCTAAGAAAGATATCATATGTAGATAGTTCCCGCAATGGGTTGAAATTTTCAATTTAGATAGAAAGTGGTGCCTTTTGCAAATTCGCGGAACTAGGATCGCTGAAGGATGCATCAGCTTTCCTCTTTCCCTGTGTCCACTAGGCTTTATTCAAGTAACCATCGCTCCCTATGTCCCATGGCAGGCCAGCTGAAGTGCTTCAATCAACGAAAGAGTACACCGAAGAAGACGTGACGGACCAGATGACCAAAGGACCATTTACAAAAGACAAACATGAAATTGAAGGAGGACCATTCACCTTCCCCGGGCTTCAAAGCGATATAAGCGAGATCGAACGCCACTTTGCTGGACACTTGGACCGCTTCTTGCAAGCAGCTGAAGAGATGAAGAGCAGCTTATTCGATGTTTTTGAGGACTTCCCCGGCCAGAACTCCTCGCGGCCATCATCCATGAGGCCAAACATCCCCATCGATGGCCATCACGAGGAGAGAACTGATCCTAAGCAGGAAGGAAGCAAGAACGGATATGTAGACATCTCAGGTCTGGCCAAGGAAGTCTAACGAACTAGTCACCTTTCAGTCAACAACTCTACCACGATATATCTTTGATGTTCCGCTCCTCTTTGTTTCCTTACCTGTAGCTACAGCCTTACAACTAAACTAGTTTGAATTTCAATATACAGATCAATGATCGTAGAAAGCGTGTAGAACTCGATCCACATTTCGTTTCTGGATATTGGATAGGCCTACTAGTCATGCATGGAAGTGGTTTCAAACTTAAACAGAAGGTTAGAGTTAGTTATGGATCAAACTTATGTTGTATGTCCTAGTACTTCGACCACCAAGTTGACCTGCCAGACATATGAATAGTTATATTTGGAAAGTGGAATGGGTTGAGTGATAGTATTCAATCATGATATTCATAGTCTAAGTTGACGAATCCTCTTGAGAATTGGTAGTGAGTAGGACTTGGTCAGAGCTGTTAGATGGGTACTGTCACCGATATATGAGGGGAGTTATCCCACATCGTAGAGTAAAATTGAGTCTGAGTGTTATTTATAAATATGAGGAAAAGTCTCCCATTTAGTTAGATTTTGGAGTGACAAGGGATGAGAATGCCTAATAACTCCGAATAGATGTCACCGCCGAGTTTGGGCAATTGACTAGAGGTTGCAAGAGAATCGTTGTTGTTGTTGGTAGTCTTATGTTCACAGTTTGTCTTATAGAGGGAAATAGAAATGTTGTTGGATCATAGACATTCCTCACATTGGGAAATGCTTCTATTATGTCTGGTTGGATGACACTTTGTTGGACAAGTCTTAAGCATTAATGAGAATCAACACCTAATTAAATACCTTTGTATTGTAACATGGTGGCAACAACATCCGATAATTCCACTGCTCTCATTGTAGAGTTTGGCATACAAGAAACTCAGTCTACTGTTGTTCTAGTTTTTCGGATGTTATTGTAAACTTTGTCTTTGATCATAGGATAGTGCCAAATGCCAATCGTCACAGGGTCGTCATCATGTGTAATTACTAATTAGTTAATCGAAATTAGAGGCGTTGATGGTTATTGTTTAATTAAACCAGTATGAACACGTTATAACGGGCGACCACTAAAATACACGCAAACCTTTTTTCATCTACTTGTCGCCCCAACCACTGATACATATTATGATAGCCGGCTCTCACCGCGGAATAAAAAATTACCTCTTTCTTATGTCGTCTGAGTAATAATGATTTGATGTGCAATTACTAAAAAAAGAAATCAAAAGAATGGCTTGATATGAAGAACTAATTGGTTTTTATGGAGTTGCCTATTTAATAGCGTTGTATATTGGTAATTTGAATGGTCGCGGGATTGAATTCAATACATCTCACATGTTAACATCGATAATATAGTATTTCTTTCGTTTTCTATCTTTTATAATGACATGTTTGTCTTATTTATCTTTGACAAAAAAACATGTGAAGAATTAATTGTTGTGAATTAATTTGGGGATAAGGATTATGAGAGTAAGCGTGCAGCTTAAACGTCATTTAAAGTAGTTGAAACAATATTCAATGTTCTAATTAATAGGGTTACATTTGCCGTTTATAATACTACATATGATATGTGATCCTTGTACAAATAAATTTCTACCATTCATGGACTAATTAACGAGAGACATTAATACAAATAAATAAAATATATCAAGATTGAAAAAGAAACCAATTTTCTTGAGGTCTAATATTTACAAACAAAAAAATGACTGCTCACACTCTTAACACAATTAACCTCATTTATTTCCAGCAAATATCGATCTGTTCTCCAAAGTAGATGTTAGCTACTCTAATTACTCTAGTTTTACAAAAATTTGAGCATTAGTAAATAGCAATAATGATGATAAGTCTATTTCAATCGTAGCCAAATTTGGAGACTCTCATCATTATTGCTATTAGTAAATCCAAGTTCAAATCACAAAAACCCATAATTCATACAACCCGTCGTCCATGAAGTTTGTACCTCATGTTTAGACATAATTTAGGTTCTCTAGTTTAGGCCTATAACCTTGAATGAGAAATAGCAATGGTGGTTTTGTTTATAAAAAAAAAGTCTAGATTAGTCGATAAAATATATGCATATAGTTGATAAATAAATAAACAAACTCAACCTAGAAGATCAAACATTCCAACCAACTCAATATTAGCCGTCCTCTCACAACTGTGATCCTCTGTTTATTTCCTTAATATAATCCCCCCAATAGGATATATTATTGGAAATTATATCCACGATGATCGTCGTCGTCACTAAAAAGGAAAAATCCCTCTGCAACTAAAACCTCAAAGACAAAAAGAGAAGTCATCAATCGGCGGGGTTGTACAAGCTCTGCACAAATGCGTTGATGAGAGGAAGAGACCTGGTAAAGTCCTATTCTTTATTTTGATCATACAAGCAAACAAACAAAAGAAGAAGAAAACAGAGTGTTAGAGACTCTTCTATTCCCCCTTTTAATATATCTTCCTTCTTCTCTTTGCCCTTTGTTCCTTTTCCATTGAGCTTAGAACTTGTCAAACTTCTTGACTTTACTTACTCAATACTATATTTCAATAACCCAAGCATTTGCCTACAACCTTCCTCAGACCCTTTCCATAGTTTCAGAAAGAGGGTTTACGGAATTGGTCTTCTATTCAGCTCAGTTTTCAAGGATTCTAGCTTCAACCCAGAATGTGGAATCCATTGTAGTGATTTTGGGGTAGAGGAAGGGGTTTTTTTGTTTTGTTCTTTTAAGATGGGGAACAACTGTGTTCAACCAAAGGGTGCATATGCAGCTGGAGGAATGTGCAATCCAGAATGGTGGTCAAAGTCAGCAACACAGCACTTTGATAAGAAGCTATCAGCTAGCAGCAAGAGAATGGAAGAAGCTGCTGCTGTTGATAATCATAAAAATGCAGGTTCAAGAGACTCTGCTCCTGATAAGCCTCCTGAGGCAATGAAGATGGAGAAGAAACCATCTGAAAAGGTGTTTCCTTTTGTGCCCTTGGAGATTGCTAAGCCTCCTGAAGAGCCAAACCAAGCTGCCAAGGTGAGAGAGGCTCCAAGTGCATTGCCACCAAAGAAAGTAGAGGTCAAGATGGATCATCATGTTCCTGCTAAACCAGCTGAGCCACAAGCTCAACTCAAGCCTGCTCGAGTTGAGGTACCGGTCAAGCCGCAGCCCCCTGAGCCACAGTCAAATAGGCCTCCAAAGAAAGCACCTCATGTGAAGAGGATGGCAAGTGCAGGACTCCAGACAGATTCAGTGTTGAAAACCAAGACAGGACATTTGAAGGAGCACTACAACTTGGGCAAGAAACTTGGACATGGCCAATTTGGGACAACTTTCCTGTGTATAGAGAAAGCAACAGGAAAGCACTATGCTTGTAAATCCATTGCCAAGAGGAAGCTGCTGACTATGGATGATGTGGAGGATGTGAGAAGGGAGATTGAGATCATGCATCACTTGTCGGGTCACCCTAACATCATACGGATCAAGTCGGCTTTCGAGGATTCGGTTGCTGTTCATGTCGTGATGGAGCTTTGCTCTGGAGGTGAGCTGTTTGATAGGATTATTAGGAGAGGTCATTACAGTGAGAGGAAAGCTGCTCAGATCACTAGGACTATCTTTGGGGTCATTGCAAACTGTCATTCTCTAGGAGTGATGCATAGAGATTTGAAACCTGAGAATTTCCTCTTTGTTGATGAGAATGAAGAGTCTCATCTCAAGGCTATTGATTTTGGACTATCAGTATTCTTCAAGCCTGGTAAAAATTAACGCAATCCCCTCTGTTATTATTTTCTGCTCTTTGTTTTGTTGATGTTGATGTTCAACTCCATATTTATGCAGGCCAGAATTTTAATGATGTGGTTGGAAGCCCTTACTATGTTGCACCAGAAGTTCTAAAGAAGAGGTATGGTCCTGAAGCTGATGTGTGGAGTGCTGGAGTCATGGTTTACATTCTCTTAAGTGGAGTTCCTCCTTTCTGGGCTGGTAAATTTGTCACCTTTCTTTCATTATCATTTGTAATTATCTTCTGTCAACTCTAGAATGACTTAAACTGATGAACCTTGAAACCCCCTTTTTGCGTAGAAACTGAAGATGAGATTTTCCAAGAGGTTTTGCAAGGGGATCTGGACTTCAACTCAGATCCTTGGCCTCAAATCTCCGAGAGTGCTAAAGATTTGGTAAGGAGAATGCTTGTAAGAGACCCCAAGAAGAGGATAACCACCCATGCAGTTCTCTGTAAGCTTCCATCTGGCAAAAACTCCAGTTGCCTTCCATAAGGTGTCACTTTCGTGTTATATGGAGTTGATGTGATTTCGTCTAATACCAAATTGTTTCAATCTCAGGCCACCCTTGGGTCAGAGAAGATGGAGTGGCACCTGACAAGCCTCTTGATTCAGCTGTCCTGTCTCGTTTGAAACATTTCTCTGCCATGAACAGGCTGAAGAAAATGGCACTGAGAGTAAGTTCGTTCACCCCTTTTTGCAGCTTTCTTAGAGGCGTTACGTCGAATTACACTGTCGAACTTTGATCGCCTCGTACAGGTAATTGCAGAGAAACTGTCTGAAGAAGAGATTGCAGGGCTGAGGGAAATGTTCAAGATGATAGACACGGATAACAGTGGCTCCATCACCTTTGAAGAACTCAAAGTTGGACTCAAAAAGTTTGGTGCAAACCTTCATGAGTCTGAAATCTATGACCTCATGCAAGCGGTAAGTTTCGGGAAAAAGATCTGTAAACTATTCAAAATACATTCGAGCATAAAAGGAAGGCATTCAAAACTCCAATTTGCAGGCTGATATCGACAACAATGGGACAATCGATTACGCTGAGTTCATAGCAGCAACATTGCACCTAAACAAAGTGGAGAAGGAAGATCATCTCTTTGCAGCGTTTTCTTACTTTGACAAGGATGGAAGTGGCTACATTACAATGGATGAGCTTCAACAAGCCTGCAACGAGTTCGGGATGGAGGCTGTTCACTTGGAAGATATGATCCGAGAAGTGGATCAGGATAATGTAAGTGATTTCATATTTCCTGGAAAGTTAAGTCCTTGCACCATACGGATTGCTGCATTATGTGTGATATTGATTTGGTGTCATGGGTTGTTCTGTGGCAGGATGGTCGCATAGATTACAGTGAGTTTGTGGCAATGATGCAAATGGGTAACACTGAAATTGGTAAGAATGGTGTGAAGGGTAGAAATGTGGGGATTTCATTTAGGGATGCATTGCCAGTTTGCTGAGATTGAATTTTGTTATTATTCTTGTTTCTTTTTTGTTCCTTTTGATTCTGTCTCATTTAGGGTTTTGGTTGTTTTACTATAAATCCCACTTCGGTTGATAGAATTTGTGTAGACATTCCAGCTTTATGGATCATGTCAGGTTACATTTGCAAGAATATGTAACAACAAGGAAAATCCTATTCATTTCATTTATCGTAATCTATGATGCATTGTGAATTGGAAAATGTTAGGGATTCCTTTATAAAAAAAACAAGGAAAATGTTAGGGATTCTAGTCATCTATAACATCTATGGACTTGATTTTGATTACCAAACTTGGTTGATAACTGAATATGAAAATCTTCTTCAAGTGGTGATTACGAAATTTGGACTAAAAAGCTTTTGTTCAAAATATCCAACCTACATTTTGTGGATGCAAATTCTATCGTGCCAACCTCAACTATTTTCATTTCGTTTTTTTTAATTGTTGGTCTCAAGATTCGAACTCATGATGTGGTGAAATTTTATCCTCAGCACTAAACCAACCTTTTGGAGTTTCAACTCTTACCATTTCTGACGGTAACATTTTTCCTACTGTTGTTGCATCAACGCGGCTTGTTGGACAGTTTTTAACATAAACTAAGCATTATCAAAAAAATTAAAGCTATTTTTACCCGTCGACCGATCATAAACTCTCTTAAAACCAGCTTTATGAAGCATCAGAGTTCCAAGCTTCATTAATCACATTCATGTAACCTTCTCTCCTTGTTAAAAAAGTTAAAAACTTGAATGGTTTAGGTAGTAAACTAATCTAAACCTCTAAATTTCATAATAATATAAAACTTTGAGACTCCACATCTTAACCTTACTTATAGAAAAGCTAGACATTCAAACAAGATTAATAAAACATTATTTTGACATCTTCCTATAGGCTCATCAATGCGATTATTACATCAAGAAGTCGATGAAAACATGTTCAACCAAATTATTATTATCAATCCAAACGATAAACTCCTCCGTACTATTTGAACTTTAAAATGTTGTCGATAGATTCATAAAAAAAAAGTGTTGCCAATAGAGACCAACGTTGCATAACTCTAAATTTAAGTGGCCTCTTTGGAAATTTTAACTATTTTGACAATTTTAACGGTAGCATTCTAGTGTTCTTTCCACCTAAATTTAGGTATTTTGGAAACTTTGACAGACAATATGGTCTTAATTTACTGTTTTATAGTAATTATCATCATTTTTTGGTAGAAGATCTGTGAAACGGATTTGTGAATTTCTAATGGGCTAGGCCTGCATTTGGGAGAGAGGAACAAAGGCCTCAGCCCACTCTTGCTCATCCCATAGGCTGACAGAACATCGGCCCATAATTAATTTCTTCAAAAGTAAACCATCTAAACTGAGCGTAAAATTAGTGCCCAAATCCACTTCCTACGTGGTAAATTAACGACACGTTACTATTAACATTTCGAGTTCAGACCAGACACGGTTCGTCATATATTTCTTTATAAGAATCACTAAAAACACTACACAAACACCGGTAAGGATAGTTTAATGATCGATTATTATCAAAAGTCATCTTGTAAAGATAGTCCTTTTTTATAAGGTAGTACGGAGGTGTAAGGAGGCGTAAGCGCCATATTTGAAATATTCGATATCTAATTTAGTGACCGAATATTGAGTGATTAAGAATAATAATTGATATCCAATTTAATCGATGATCATTAACGGCACGCCATTGGTTAAGGAAAACTCAAATTAAATGAAGGAAAATAACAATTCAGACACTTGGTAAGTGGTATTACTTGTCAATCAAGTTAAAAGCAAACGAGGGTGGTAGTTCCTTTGTTGCTCTCCTAAGTAAAGTTGATGAAAGAGTGAGAGTTTGCTGTAGATTCAAGCTTCAACTTTATTTCACTTGCTTAATAATCTTTCCCCAACCATTAGTCACCTAACTCAAACCTGAATTTTCAGTGAATTACTACATAATTAGTTCAATTTCATACCCAAGTATTTTTATGTTAGGTGTGTAGAGTACAGTTTGGATTAGGTTAATTGGCAATAGAAACTGGGTTCTCAATCTTTCTATGTGCAATCCCATGGCAAATAAAGCCAAACAAGGCACAAATGATCAATATGGTTGGTTAGCACATGTGTGTTGGTTATGATAGTAACCATCAAGAACATCACATCGTGCTTATTAAAATTTCGAAAAATCATATGTTATTATGAAATTAGCATATATTGTATCATTTCTTCTCGAAAACCATACGAATTTCGTGATCGGATGCCAAATTCCAAAATTGGAAAAAAATAAAAAACCAACCCCCCCCCCCTCTTGGATTAATGTTAGGTGAAGGGTGTGTTTCTTGATATCGTCATAGCAGTTAAAATGTCATGGAAGATGGCAATCTCATACCAGACCCAGAGAGAGAGAGAGAGAGAGAGAGAGTCAATGAATTAGAAGTTAGAAGTATTGGATGTTTCCTGAAATGTACGTTTTGCCAAAATACAAATTCTGCAGATGGAAAGTGGTCTGGTGGTGGGTTGGTTTTTCTACATAAGAAAACAAAGCCCCATTACTCAAATAAACAGGGTGCAAAGAGGATTTTTATATTATTCTTTTACACGCTACTTTAAATGAAAGTCAATTTACAAACTTTACGTTTGTATATATCCATCATACATTGTGGTTAAATCAATTATTAATATTGATGATCGTAAAAATTCAAATTCAAATTTACGACCATTTAATCAAACTAATTCTAATCTCATATCATGAATCATTACATCCCAACATTTAAAATATAAAAAAAAATTCAACCTAACATATTGTCATTAGGTTTTGGATTGGAGCACATGGTGGAGGTAGCTAGCTAGGTAGCATTTCTCTCATTCACGCCACATTACGCCAAACAAAGAATAAGCTAAGGCAACCCAAAGCAGTTGTTCTGTTCATCTCTTCTCTTGCAATTGCCCTTAATTTCCTTTTTAATTGAGGAGGGCCCGGTGCTAATACGTATTATTGAGGTTTGGTTTTGTTAGCATATAATCAAAACTAAGAGAATAATCATAATCATAATCATAATCATGATCAAGACATTGCACTAAGTATGCATGCCGTCTTAATGCTTCAGTGGTGGCTAACGAAGTTATTGACTTGAGAAACATGAGTGGCAGATCTGGTTTGATATTGAAAAAGCTTTTGATCATGAAAAAAATGAAGTTCTCAGCTGACTGGATTAAGCTTGTTCGGTGTTGCATCTCTTCCCCGGTCTTTTCTGTGTTGGTTAACGGAAGTCCGAGGGGTTTCTTCAAAAGTGAACGAAGCCTCAGACAAGGACACTCAATTTCACCGTTCCTCCTCATAATAATAATAATGGAAATCCTCTCTCTGATTTTGAAGAGGCTCAGATCACATAATTACTTTCAAGGATTTTTCATGAACGAGTATGACAAAACGGGAGAAATCACCCACCTCCTTTTCGCTGACGATGCCTTGCTGTTCTGTCAAGCGGAGGATAGCCAGGTGATATACCTCCTTGCAGCTCTGGTTTGTTTTGAACTCCATAAGAGCATGGTGTATCCAATCGGTAACGTCCCAAACCCTTCCCACTTTGCAAATATTATTGGGTGTAGTCTTGAAAATCTGCCATTGGGAGCCAAGTGTTTTGTCCACCCAAATTTGGAATCCAGTAATCTGTAAAATTGAAAGCAGGTTGGAGGGTTGGAAAGAAAACCACCTCTCCTTCGCTGGTCGTTTAACCCTTATTAAGAGCGTGCTTACAGGGCAAGTGTTATATCATATGTCTTTGCTGCAAGCTCCTGCGTCAATTATCAGCCGTATTGAGAAAATTGAACGACAATTTCTTTGTACAGGATCTTTTGATAGTTACAAGTATCAATTGGTTGATTGGAACGTGGTTAAACAACCGTTGGAGTATGTCGGGCTCGACATTCCTGAAATCAGATCAGTTAATCTTGCCTTACTCTGCAAATGGAGTTGGAGGTTCTCTACCGAACGGGCAGCATGGTGGAGAATTATGATTTCGTTGAAATATGTGAATGAGGAATCAGAATGGAGTATGAAATGGGATCTTGGCTCGAGAGGCTTTTCTATCTGGAAGTCGATTACTGATGCAAGCTCAACTTTTTGGAAAGTTGGCTACCTTGAACCTGGAAGAGGGGGACACGACACTTCTTTTTGGGGGGATGTGTGGATGAACGGAATGCGACTCTGCGAGCTTTTTCCTAGGGTCAGGACTGCCGCTGCGCTTCCTAACCCAAAAATTTTTTACTGTGTTTCGTGTGTTGACAGGAACCTTTGGAACATTGACTTACGCATTACATTGAGAGGTGGAGCCGAGAGGGAAAGGCAACAACTGGTTGAGTCGCTCGCTGGAATCCAACCCCCTGGCATTGGCCCTTCTCGAGTGTGTGGCCACTCTCCAGCGATGGAAATTTCTCAGTTTCCTCCTGCTATCGATGGCAGCTGGATAAGAACCTTTTGTCAACAAGCTGCAAGAGATGGAACCTCATTTGGCGAGGCGTCGCACCTCCAAAGACGAAGATCTTCCTTTGGCTTGTTTTTCATGAAGCCATTCTCACTCATGACTCCCTTCAATCTAGAGGATGGCAAATTGCCAGCCAATGCACTCTCTGCAATGTTGATTTGGAAACTTATTTTTCTTCATTGCAGGTTTGCCCACAAGATTTGGTCTCATTTCAGGAAGACTAAGTGCATCACCACAGCGACCCCTGCAACTACTGGCGACGGGGTTTGCTTGTGGAATGAGATTATCTCGACCTTACCGAATTATGGTTTCAGCAAGTTGATCCCAAGAAAACTGTAGAAGAAAACAAGATTTGGATTGGTAGAGTTTAGTCTGGAATTTGATCGAGGTTTTTCCTTCTCAGTCTTGACTCATTGTTGCGACACAGTTTTCCATTTCATTTGATTACATCTTTCACTTTGTTGTCTCGCTTTTACCTTATTTATCTCAGTTGTTCTTTCTGTTTAATTTTGTTAATCATTTGTTGCTTTACTCCAAAATTTTAATTGTAATTATTGCCCGTTTGGGATTGATAATTATAGATAATGAAGCTTTCGAAAGATTTTTGTATAACATTTTGTACTATGGCTACACCTTTTTAATTTAAATCAACATTTATATACAAAAAAAAAAGTATGCATGCCGTCTTTGACTTTGATATATATACTAAACTCATTATTGGAAGACTTGTTCCCAAACCCATGTCATTATACAACTTAATTGTGTTAGGTGAAATGGATTTTTCTAGATGTGTTTTTAATTAGGGTTAAGTAGAACGTTGTATACTTAAAAGTAGACCTAAGTAGACCGTTAAAAATATAACTGATTATATTTTACATATAACTAATTATAGACTATAACTCAGTGATTATAACCAGTTATATTTTAAATGTAACCAATTATAAAATATAACTTGTTATAAAAGTAAAATAACTAACTATAATTATAAATAGCTCGTTATAATACAAAATAAATAATTCGTAACAACTTAGGTCTATCTGCTCTAACTAAAAAGTATTTAGGGCTATCGATGTTAACATTTGAAAATTTAAAGGCTATGTTGTTTGTTTATAGAAATTCAGAATTAATGATGTATGTTTTAAAGTTTGGGGACCAATATTGATACTTTCCATTAAACAATCGATTCAAGTCTTAAAGTCTATCGTTCTTGAGGAGTTCGAGCTACTTCAATTATAAAACAATCACGACTTGAAGAGGACGAATCTTTGGATTGATTTGAGGAGCTCGATATAGCATGAAACAATCTGTTGTTGCCGTCAACGAGCTCGATACACCTTGAATCTATGGATCTTCCTCTATACTTTGTTTTCCGGTCGATTCAAATCGATTTAGATCTAAACCTTAAGCGTGTTACCGCTGACGGATCCGCCGCTTGATGTCCACGATGAAGAATCGTCGGCTGTTGTCGGATGTGATTTACCAAACGTTGTATGAGTTTTCTATAAAATGTATTCTTCTTAGTGACGATTGAGGGAAGAAGATGAAGGTAAGGATGCGGAAATGGCCGTCTCCAAAGATGGTGGCCGTCATCGCCAATCCATTTTTCCTTCAACCAAACTAAGTGCTGTTTGTTTCATAATTGTATAGCCCAACAAAACCAACGAAAACTACCACCGTCGCTCTCCATCTCACCCTTTATTATTAATTCAATTCCCCCACAGTTTTGTTTATTAATGTACCACCACACCGACAATCTCACAGATTCCCACAACAAAATTAAACAAATAACAAATCATGAGCAGCTAGCTCAATCAGAATATGAATATTAAAATAAATTAATGAATGGTGTACTAATCATAATAAAGGTATTTAATTCACAACAACATGAACAAGACACGACCCCGTGACACAACAGCCATGGACGAAATTTCTTTACCCATACACTGTCACAAAGTTAAGATTTTGAAAAGAGAAAAAAAAAACAAATTGACATGTAATTACAGTAATCTTTTTCATTATCATAAACCCAAAAAACACACTCTTTTTCTCATATATGATGGGAGGAAACACAACCTTCAATACAGATATGCCCAATTGTTGGCCCCCTTCTTTATTTCCATTCTTCCTACACAAAAGTCTACCTGCAAATTCAAACCCAGAAACATCAGCTTCACTTCCAAACACTCGATTCAAACGACCAAGGTACGAAGCTTTGATGAACTTTTCTTACCAGTTTCTCTATCTGATCCATGGCTCCCAAGTGTATTTTTTTTTTTTTGGATTTTTTATGTAAACAGGAGGAAAAAAAATAATGGGGAAAGAAAGAAGTATGTTCATTGGCAAGAAGCGGTAAAATAAGATCCAACCACACTACAGGCTACCTCCATTAATTTCCCTGCACCAAACAGAAAAGCTTCATTGTTAGTCAACTTTCCATGTTAATCCATCTCCATCCTGCATTAAACTACAGAGCCCATAGTAGAAAACAAAACCAAAATCACAAGTCGAATATTAAACAATTACACAAGCGATTAAACAAAGCCATGACAACTAATGAGAAGGGAGTGGGAATGGAATTTTGCAAGCATCTCATAGGAAGGGGACAAAGTCAGTGGAAGGAGGTGGGTCACAGTGGTTCACAGCTTGGAATTCTCTGTAGTAACCCGACCTAGACCTACCCGAACCACTTCATTGAGTACTACTGGACTGCTCAGGTGAAGATTAGCTATCTTCCTCATTACTACTCACTCACATGAGCTCCAGCTAACCATGGCGGCCCCATCTCCATTATCATCATCATTCCCCCCCCCCCCCAAAACAACCCTTCATTGCCCGCCTAATTACAGTTTTCACCGACGGGTTCAGCACGCTAAAATGGCTGTCGCTTTCTCTGCACCTTGGATTTCTAGTTTTGACTAATTGGCAACCGCCACTACCATCTTAACATCACACAGCTAAGCTTATAAGGCTATGAATCAATCACCCACAAACTAATATAACATAAACGAACAAAATATTAGGCATCTAATTCTCTGCGTGACAGCCAATACTAAATAAAAGCTTTAGCTTGCTTTCTTATGGGGGCAGAGCATCTGGTAATGGGAAAACAGTCTGTCTGTGTTAGTAAACCAAGTCATCAAAAGCTACCAAGACCCACCGAAACCATTCGTTTTCTAATTTACCCTTCTCTTAAATTCAACAATGTATATGATGAATCAAGCACCAATTATGCAAGCATTAACTATTGACAAATTAATAATCAACAGTTTAATTTTTTACCTCTCCTGGGCTTGGAAACGACTTTCACGGGACCAGCCGGTTTCCTCAACGGCTCCTCCGTTGACTCTGTCTCCGGGAACAGTATCCCGTCAACTCCTTGTACTGATATCCTCCCGTCGGTGTAGATATCCGGGTCGAAAAGATAAGCCGACACGTCACCCGCTCCGAATTTGACCGACCCGTCTGCCTCCTGGGCAGTGACCTTGTGTGGCAACCGGAGAGTATCGTACTTAACTTTCCCGAATCTTCTCACTGCATTGTACATACTTTCTTCTGTCTGGTACTCCGGGATGATGTGGTAGTATATAATTTGCTCTGGAGCTCCCGGTTCGCTCAGCTGATCCGTCGTTAATTTCGCCATCGCTTCATCGTTGGGAGCCAAAACGGTGAGGACGTACCCTTCCGAGACTAGTCTCCCCATTTCAGTGGCCAGCGAGGTCAAATTCACCAAGATATCCGCCATCTCGTTGTACCCACCGTAATGCAACAGAGTGTGAATGAAATCCTTCACCTGGGTGTGCCCATCGAAGTGGTGGCGAGGGCCTCCAGGGCCGGGAGCCGGCGCCGGAGCTAGGGAAGGACCGGGAGCTAAGGCGTCGTAAATCGGGAGAACAGGAGGAGCTCCGGCGGGTACCGACGGTGCGGGTTTCTTCAACCGGTTTGTTCTCGGATCTACTTCGGGAGCCCCCTCGGGGAGCACGGCGGAGATGGATCTGAGGCTTCTCCGGCGGTTGAAATCCTCCTGGACGGACTGAGGGACGATAAGCTGGTTGATGCCGTGGATGACGCCGTCGGGTCGGGTGAGGTCGTCGGGCTTGACGATCTCGGATGACCCGACGAGTTTTTTCAACGAAGAAGGGTGGGTGGATAGGTGGAGGTGGTGGGATGAGAGGGAGAGGTGCTTGGCAGGGTAGACGGATGAGGAGGAAGGCCAGTCAGGGGATCCGACCCGGGAAGGGATAATGTGGTGGAGGAGGAGGGTCTGGAGCGACTTGAGATTGCGGGGCTCGAGGAGGAAGCGCTTGAACTCCGGGTCTAGCCGACGCTGGAGAGCTTCGTTGCGAGGAGCGAAGATGGTTAGGTTGTGGGTTCCGACGGCGGCTTCGAGCTCCGGGAGGAGAAGGGCCTTTTCGACGAGCTCGGAGAGCTCAGTGTAGCGGGAGTCGAGGAGGGCGACAAGGACGGAGTTGGAGTTGATTTGGTTAGTGGATTTGGAGGGCAATGCGGTGGAAGTGGAGAGGAGGAGGAAGAAGAAGATGAAGAAAGAGACACCATAGATAGGGGGATCCATGGTGGCTCGGGGGAATTGGGAGGATTCAGAGGTGTGAGGAATGAGGATGAATTGAAGTGAAGATTTGAGAAGAAGAAGAAGAAGAAGGAAAAGGGATATGGTGAGTTGGTAGTGAAAGGGGGACACGCGGAATGTAGTGAGGAAGAAGGGAAAGGGAGAGTGGAAGAAAGAGATGCAGAGCCAGAGAGGGTAATGGAAGAAGAAGAAGAAGAAAGAGAGAAAGGGTTGAGTTTAGGTTTGGTTCCCAGGCTGGAAGTGGGGTTCACACGGACAGAGAGACATCTCCTACTCCTTTTTTTCTTTTAAATTACTGTTTTTTACTTTTTTTTTGTTTATTTGTCACGCCAAAAGTGCTAGCGATTTACCAACAACAACAACAAGTGAAACCTCTGTGGCATTTGTCCGGACCTCAAACTAGTCTCGGATCGAGTTGGCTACACTGTCCTGACCAGTTCGGTTAATCAAATCATGACCAGTTAATCCGGTTCTAAGGTTGTTTGCATGTGAATTAAATGGATCACATCTAAATGAAAAAATTGAAAGTTAAGCTAAAGTTTCATCTAATCCAAACAACACAAAAGGTTTAGCCGTTCATGGTTTCGGAAAATAAATCACAAGATAAAAGAAGAAAAACCGGATAAAACGACATGTTCTTCGTGGAAATTCCAATCTTCGACTTGATGATTCGCCCTTCCTCAATTGTAGGTGATCCTCTCACTTTAATCGTCTCTAGAGAACACTAACTCTCTCAAAAAGTTCGAAAATATATATATAATGAAGCATATACGGAACCTACCTCTCTCCAAGAGTTCGAAAATATATGCATATTAAGTATATCCCGTCCATAGGGGGTCTCGGGAGTATTTATAGACTTCTGGGTCAAGTTGGATAAAGAAAAGGATTTGAAAACCCGTTTGAGGGGCGGAATATGCGGTGTTCTCGGCCGTGTTCCGCCCCTGTAACCTTTTCGGGAAATTCCAGAGGAGGAACACGTCGTGTTCCTTAATTATACGAAATTTGACCATATAGTCAACATAAAAGTTGTAGACAATCGAATTATCTTTCCAACACCGCTGACCTTGCATCAATTGGACTTCTGATCGATGAGTTATGCTCAAAATACTAAACAGTGACGCTTTCTTCCCAAATCGAACGTTTTGAGTTGTTCCAGCCTCCTCGTCATGTCTTGGTTCATCTCTAAACGTCGTATGACACTTGAAATGTACCAAACACCATAACACGGCCCAACGGGGGACAAGAGAACCAAACATGTACTTAAAACCCCAAATTTAAATACATTTCGACACATAAAAATATAATTTATAACGGAAAATATGTTGCTATTTCATATTAAACGTATATGTAGTAAGCATTTTAATTGCTATCATTGATACGAACCATAACAATATTAAAGTATTAGACATTATTGATAATTTACCTTGAACTTGAGGGTGAAATAATACTTCAATAAGCTTTAGAATCTGCAAATAAAAAGGTTAGATTGATTATCAAACTTCAAAGTTTCATAAAATCTTTAGCATGAGTCAAAACATATAATCGTCAATTAACATAATCCTAAATTTTTATCAACATTAAAAAATTAGAAGTAAGAATCCTTAAATCATCCATTAAAATTGGACGATTGAATTCCTAACACCCAAATCAAATACTCAAATGAATGTAAGAACTAAGAACCCTAAATCAATAGTTGAATCCAATTTCATCAACACCAGAGAACTAGATGAAGAAATCAGAGGTTGTAACTTACCCAAAAATGGATGAAAGTTTGATGAGTGTCCCCACATGCATATCCCTCTCTCAGTTTATAACAATTTCAACCTCGAATTCATTATCGCCGCATGTGTTCAGAACTTGATTTGGAGACTATAATCATTGGAATCGGCGGCTTTAGTGAGGCAGAGTCTTCATTGAAAGTGGGATTTTGATCTTGGAAACTGAGGGAGATTGGTTGTTAGATAGGATAGAGATAACGATTGAAATTTTCCATACCAGAATCGTCGATTACAATAAATGGGTGAGAGGTTTTTGATGTTTTTTTAAGACAAATCCATAAAAAATCTACCGATACAATGAATTGGAAAAGAGAATATGCAATGGATATTACTATATTCGGGTCTCCAAAACGGATATGGACTTCCCGAAATCCTGTCCGGGCCCGGACCATCCGGATGACGGGTCTACCCATACCCGATGACTAACCCGGTCAAACTGGATCGGGGGCGGGCGGGTATCCGGCTGGACGGATTTATATACGAAGCCTAGCTTTGTGTCGTGACTTCCAGCTGCTGCTACGCCCACAGGGCCACTGCCTTGATGTTGACCACCTAACTTTCTTTTCCATTTTCGTCCGTGATATTCTTTTTCTTTTTTCTATCGTTTTAATATTATTAGTAATTAACTGTAAGCTTCATTTGGACTTTTCGTTCGAGTAAAAAAGGATTAAATGGTAAGTAATGATGGTTACTTGCGCTGACAAAACTTGAACACTGAAAGCAATAATTATGGTTACGTTGCTCTTCCAATTTTTACTGCCTCTCTGTAAGATAAGGTTTACATCTTTTAATCCTTAACCAAAGCCCAATTATTCAACTCTAATTCCACGTTTTCTTAATTTTAATTGAAAAGAAACACAGAGAGAGAAAATGCGAAGGGATTTTAAGGCTGAAGGCAAGTTGTCGGTGTCGGACTGTGTGTCTTTGATAACGAGTTTACTATTTTACCCTTTTAACTCCGCTCTACCTGCCCACTGCACTTTGGTTCTAAGCCAAGCCAAAATACCCTTTTCTGTTTCTTTTCTGTGAATCTTGCTTATTTGTTAGCTTTCAGGTCACTTTTCAAACTTCTTTTATTACAGCGACTGATTGCCTTCCAACGGTGTGGATCTCCGGCTCGTAACTTGGGCAACTGCTCGATCACACGAGGCCGAGTTACATGCTTTACTCATGGCCTTGACCTTGTTTGGAACTGATCGGATATCGAAAGGTCGACCTTCAACTTGATTCTACCAGCTGCTATTTCATGCATGTTGGGGGGACTCTTCCGATGACTTTATGCATTTGGCTTGAAGCCTTGATTTAGGAGCAACTCCTTCAATACAGTCGAGAGGTGTGAATCTCTCATGTTTGTAGAGAAGACAACAAAGTTAAAGATCTCCTTATAAATCATAGATACTCATACCTTTTATTCGTTTTTATCATTTTTCTTCTCTTCCTCTTAGATTTTCGATTGTTGTAAAAGTTGTTATGGTGAAGAAAATCGTATTTTCCAATGTAATCACTCTCAATACTTAAGAAACCATATATATCACTTAAAAAATCACATTATAGACTATAAAATATGATACATTCATCCAATATAATATTTAAATTTATAATTAACTTATTCATTGAGAAAAAAATTATAATTAACTTAATAGTAAATAATAATCATAAGTTTTGTCCAAACCATCGAAATATAGGATACAAATTCAAGGATAATTTGTCTTAACTAAAAATCACTTTCATAATGACAATCGAGTAAATTGCTTTCTATCCTTACAAAAGACCCAGACGAATCAAAATAATTAGTGTGTGTTTCAACGAAAGCAGCCCTCCACGAGCGCGTTGCTCCATTGTGGCCAGTTGTTAGCCGATTGCGAATGAAATCGAATGCGGAGTCCTAACTTACCAGTATAGGGCCGACTTAATTGATAACACATTGCATATTATCTTACCGCCTTTTCATTTTCAGTAGGAAATCTTCTGTGACGGTTCATTGAAGATATTTATGAAAGAGTATGTAATGGTCATCATTAAAGATACTTATGAAAGAGTATGCAATGGTCGTAAGAGCCAGTTTCTTTGTTCTTCTCCTATTATGGCGGAAGCCATGGAGCTTCTCAAAGTAGTGGAATTTTCAAAAGATTCCGGTCTCCAAACAATCATCAAATTTGATTGTCTTTTACTCATAGATTCGGAAGAAACGTGACCCCGATAATGCTAAGCATTAATTGGTCGTATGAAACCTATCTTATCTTTGGGTGATTTTATTGTTTATTGCGTTGTCCTTTAAAGGTTGAATTCTATGATAGACAAAAAAAACTGTCAAACATAATCTTTTTCACCTAATTGAATCCATAATTTTTATAAATTTACGTAATAATCTTTTCTCGATGAATATAAGCAACACGATTTTGTTAAAAAAAATCAATTGTCATATGGCCATGTGTTAATTTTCATTAGTTAATTTTGTGATACCCATTTCATTTTGTTATATAATTGATTTTGTGGAGGATTCGCAAAATTAATGAAGTGTTGATTTTGGGAGGACATGATGGAAGCCTGGCACCAAATTGCTATTGTTTTATATATTTTATATCGTTGGCTTAAGTTTCTTGATCGCATATGGTTAACATGGTTACATCACCTGTCACCACCCAGTCTCCTTTATTAATTATACCCAAAAATACATACAAAAGCTACGTACCATGAGATAATTATACCTAATATTATACAGTTGAAGATGTTAATTTCATTTTACTTGTGCAGTTCTGCCTCATTGGATTCTTTGGAGGGAAAAGACACATGATTAAAAATATCTTTATCAAAAGTCTTGTGTTTAATTTCCTGATTTCCAAATCTGCGTGGATTCTTCTTCTTAATCTTCTCATTCTCGATAGCCTGGCTTCGCCAAAACCACATAATAAAATTCCAAAACAATTTCTTAATATATGGATGTTTTTGCCATCTTTTATTCATGAAGAAGAGCATGATTGATTGCATTAAGTATTGACCAAAGTTAGGTACTATGTGCCCTTCTCTCTGCCTTCCTTGCAACTGCCTCCCTAAACCACACTACACCTTTTGAATTTAAGCACATTTTCCTTTGCTAAACAAGGATGGTTTAAACATTGGCTCGTAGTTTAGAACCCGTCCGTACGACATATTCGAGAGGGTCGAAGAGAGCGAGACGGTCGAGGTACGTAGTTTGTGATACATGCGATCTTGAAATATTACAAGGTGAGTCGTCAAATGAATTTGACTGCATGACAATCGACTCGTTATTGAACTCTAATCATAGTCTTTTAAATGTACCTCGATTTAACTTTTTTTTATCTTCTTATCATGTTCTTCTTTTTCCTCGTTCAATATTTCAACTACACCACCGGTCAGCCACCATTCACCTCCATCGGAATTGTCATACTCACCACCATCACCGATCTTCATCGATCTCTCATCTCTCCTCTTATATTCCACACTTCCCCTCTTCTTTAACCTAAAAGCAGAATCCTTCTCCCCATATGTGGGTATGGGGCAAACACACAGCCACCATGGGAGCATGTTACAAAGATAGAATGGCGAAGGGAGACTTTTTATTAATTCCTCCTGCATAGTGCTACACCGGTTCCAGAAAAAAAATTGATCGTACAAATCGGACAAAATAATAAAAAGTAATGTAGCGTGAGGTATTTGAATACATAGACCTCTTTATTTTAAACACTAATTTTCGAACATTTCCTCTTATACAATACATTAGGTCTTTCGAAACCTCATTACTTTCTGATCAATAAATAATTCGCGCTGATTTTTCCTCCATGAATTCATTGAACAACATTAGTTTTCCTGCAATTATATATGTTCTCATGCATTGCTCTTAGAAACGTACATTACCAACACATATATCTCTACCACCATGCCCTACACAAATATTCGGTAGCATATAAATCACATCACCAATTATGCTGTGGGGGCATGAAGCATATAAATCTCAGATTATAGAAGCTCGGAAATAATATGATTAATGTTAGATTTCATATCAATTAACACTGAATTTGTATTATTAACGAAATCAAATATGTATTGACCATTTGCTAAACATATAATAATAATAATAATAATTTGATATGAAATTAGCGTATATATATATATATATATATATAGTGGGCATCATGGAGGATACTCAAATTTTTGTCTCGGCCACTCAATAATAATCCAAGAGCCTCTTCAGATTGTTGTTCTATGTTCATGAATTTTGGTATTCTTTGGCCTGCCAACTGCCTCTGTCGGTGCTACCATCAGCATCACCATCTCATACGATTCTACTTTTTTTAAGTGTTATCAGTAGTTTATTTACTTTATTGATAGATTTATATTATTTTATTAGTAATAAGTAAAATTAAAATAATATCATTAGTCTAAACTTTAAAATCAATACATTTTCTTTTTTAAACGACAGTTCATTATTGTTGTCATTTTTACCTACCTACTTTATATATTTTTTATTTTATCAATATTTAGATATTTACTATTATAAAAAAATTATAAAATTTTACAATTTTATGTTTCGATTATGTAACTATAATTTCACATTAATTTTCAATCTTATTTGCTATTATACTATAATTACCCAACCCCAACCGCCTTTTACTCTATTAGTATTACCAAGGCTATCAATTATTATTATATGAAAGTTGTAGCCTTTTTTAGTTTTTAGTTTGGCCCCTCCTTGATAGTTCATATTCCTTTGGCCTTAAGGTTTTCCTTTCTTAAAGTAATTGCTTAGAAGCCTATTAGCTTTTGTCGTTGCTGATTTAACGAAGAAGTATGGTGATGTAACCCCAAATAATTGACAACATGAATACTTGTCAATAATGGATATTGCTAGCATACCATATATATTTTTTCTAATAAACAACCATACAAAAAGAAATGTGGAATAGTGACAAATTCAATATGATATTGGGGTCATTAGTTCAAAAAGTTTTGTAACAACGTGATACGAACAAGTGTAAAATAACAGTGTAGGTGAGGGTACTTGCGGAAAGAGTGATATGCGAAAGGGACAGGTTAGAAACAGAGTAAGCAAATCAAAATAAATAGTTGTGGATGTCGGTTTAAAAGCGTGGTGTTATATTACATGTCTACAACCAATTAACTATATAAGTCGGTTGGAATCTACTATCATGAAATAAATTACCATTGAATGATGGTACCTAAATCTAATGTTTGTACATAATGAGAACACTGAGGAGTGTTTTATAGAATTTCGTCTTAAAGACTCTGTTTATTAATAGTATTGTTTCATTTTCTTTCTACATCTCCTACATTTTCTTTTCTTATACACCATTTTAAATTTAAACCCGAATTTTTCGAATCATCAACATACAACTCTAACGCTTAATTTTCGGAATCATCGAGGAACAACTCTCTACTTACGTACAACATTAATTTTCTGTCCTTTAGTACATTTTGTGTAAATAAAACTCCCGAAAATGTTTTTCCGCAAGATGTTATGGATCAACTTTAAAGAAGGCCCACGCTACCTTGTAAAACGAAGAGTGATCTGCTCAGTCCAAAGCCCAGACCAAAATATAAGCCCAGTGATAAAGCTCAGCGAAAATGGGCCTACTCACTGTAGCCCATACTGTCACAAACCGTGAATTCGAGTTCGCATCCCACGCTATGTAAAAGCCCACCCGACACAGCGGCTCAGAATGATATGGGTAGTTCAGGTTCAGTTAAGACTTTTGTTTTAGGAACAATGTATTATTATCATATAAAAGAGACAAATCACAATTTTTGGTTTATCCAAAAACAACAACTAAAAATAAGAACAAGAAAAAAAATTCAGGTGGATAGGATAGCAGATCAACAAACCAAAGAAACCCAACGAAGTGACCCAAAAACATCCAGACCAAACCAACTAATGGTCACAAAAACAAAAAAGGAAAAAATAACATGTCCGATATGTATATTAATTATCGATAGACCAAATAAATATGTATATGACACAATATATGTGACTCTTAATTGGCATGTACACGCTTATATGCTCATAAACTCGAAATGATAAAAGTTGTTTGTGGATCTTGGAGCCCAAAATGATGGATCGGTTTGCCCATATGAGTTTTGATCTGGGCTTTCCGAGTAGATAGATACAGCTGGCCTAAACATTGACGTTATTAAATAATATATGGAATTGTTGGCAACCAAATCGCTGAGCTGGCGGAGCTGTCGTAGTAAATGCGGATCCATTGCTATATAACGACGATCCATCCGCAGGCGGTAGCAACGAGGTAGCGTGATTACTAAGCAGAGACCAAGAAGCGAATATCACACAGCTGCAGCAAGCAACTGTTTCCACAATGGGTTTGAAGGTAACACTTTTATTATCTTATCCGTCTACTCTTGTTCAACAGTTTGAATTATTTGCGCGAGTGTCCTGGTCAAATCTGGATTCGGGACGATGTCGAGGTTGTAATGTTTTGTGTGTCATATCTTCTGTTTGTGTTAAATCAATTTTCCATCTTGATTGTCAATTATAAGAAAGATCCCTGCTTTGACACAATTCAAGATCTGGGCTCAGTTGTTCGAGTTGGCTTCTTTTCCAGTTGCCAATGCTAAGGTCACTCAAATGGGTGGAAGTTGAAGCTGACTTATTAAATTGATTTCTTGCTTGTGGGATATTTATTACTTTTCTGTGTGTTTTAGTGCTTTTATGGAGTGGTGACAAAATTTGGATGATTGAGTAGCTGATACGTTGAGAAATTCTTTGTTGTTTGTTTTTTTTTCACAGGAGGACTTTGAGGAGCATGCCCAGAAGGCAATGACCTTGCCTGAGAGCACTACGAATGAGAACAAGCTCATTCTGTATGGACTGTTCAAGCAAGCTACTATTGGTCCAGTCAACACCTGTGCGTACTACTTCATTCATCATGCTTTAACTGGATCTCTGGGTTGGGTTCGATCTGATCCCTGTTTGTTCTTGCTTTTCAGCCCGCCCTGGGATCTTCAACATGAAGGATAGAGCAAAGTGGGATGCTTGGAAGGCTGTTGAAGGTGTGTTTGTTTGTGTGAGACTTCATTTGACTTCAAATTTACTGGTTCATGGTAAAACTCTCTAACATGGTATTTTCCCCTGTTATTTTTGGTTTGTGGAACAGCCAAGTCCAAGGACGAAGCAATGAATGACTACATCACCAAGATTAAGCAACTGCTTGAAGAAGCTGCCGCAGCTAATTAGTTTGCTGTTATTTTAACAGAGTATTCTTACCTCTGAACACAGTAAGAAGAAAACTTGGTCAATAATCGATCTTTCTATTTATGGCTTCAGTCTGGGAGGTTCCTTCTCCCATTTGTGTACCATAAGTTCATGGGAATGTTCGTTGGCACTTGAAGTTCAATCCTATCCATTTCAGTTTGTACTACAACAAGCCACTTATTTAATTATTTATCTGCAGTTTGATGTCCCTTATTTCTGAATCGTTTGGAATCTGTTTAATCTTTCATGTATCTGAAACAATATGGGTCAAGCATTGCTCTGGCAAAATTTTTGATACCGAGATTCTTTTACGATTTTTAAATGAATTTTAAGCACGCTTAAGTTCAAAGATCAGAATGCGAAATGGGATGAACAACTATAACAAGACTAGAGAATCGACTTCGTTTGAATGCATATTGTACAAAGTTTGCATCACAACACCACTCTCTTAAACCATTTTCGATTTTGAAACAAATCTGCTGCTCCAAACATTTTACCAAATTTACATGGATATTTACTCCTTCCTGAAAGTCATTCGTTTTCATTTCCCCTAACAGCAAAGCATCTTCGCCTCAGCACGCCATATTTGCGGAAGCAAAGTCCACTTCAACCTGAAAAAATCAGGTTGTTTTTGTTAATAAGAGATATCAACACATAAAATGGAGATATCTCTTTAACCGTTGTGCGAGTTGCAGGCTTACCTGCAAATACGAAATGCTAAGGATAGATGTAGTAGGATACATAACTTAAGTGGCCGCTGAAGTTGCAGTAACCGAAGGTGAAGGGTTGCTTCCGTTCTGGTTGCTGCTACCATTGCGATTGCTTCTAGTGGAAGGTGAAGGAGACCTAGGACCATCATCGTGTCCATTACTATCTCTAGTTTCAAGACGATCCATCATTCGCGAAACACTTGCAATTCCAGCATTCACTTCTCTCCTCACTTCAGTACCAATATCTGTTAGTGAATTGCTTCGAGAGAAAAGCCTCTCCTTCCACCCTCTCGTGCTTCTCGAGAACGAATCTCTGTACCTCATTGATACTGAACTAAGTCTGGACTTCAAAGTTTCCGAAAATGACTGCAAGTCGGAAGGTCCCGCTGAATCTGGATTCGGGTGTGAAGATTCCCTAGAGGATCCAGCACGAAGTAACGGCCTGACAGCAGAGACCGGTGGAGATGAGCTTAGATCAGCTGTAAGAGGGGCTCCTGGAGTAGCTACATTGATGAGAGCTGGCTCACTTTCGCGTGACATAGAGGTATCGATTTGTCCGGAAGATGGTTCATTAGGATGAGGGGAGAATACCAAGAAGTGCGGACGCCGTTGTGAAGCAGCAGACCTACCTCTGTGTGCTTCTCTCCGACCATAGTGAGTTCTTCCCATAGCAGCAGCTGCAGCTAGGTGCTGGATTATACGTTGTTCCAGGTCAGCATCGGTAGCACCAACAGGCAACTTCATCACAAACAGCAAATGAATTCTTAGTACCATGAGATTTCTAAATGGAAGATTAGAGATGATAATGATATCAAAGACTAACATGTTGCAATTCAAAGTCTCCCAGGGTCGGATGACGAAATATGGTGGTTGTATTTCGAGAAGCAGCAGCAGCCCTGATTTTCCTCTCTCGTTCGACTGCTGCAAATAGTTCTTGGCTGCCAATACATAAGAGATAGGGAACTCAAATTCCATGCTAAAAGAATTAAAGAGGCGACCAGATGGACATATAAGACTCAGACAACCAACCTCAAGGGGTCTTTCAAACTAACTGGCTGCAGACACATGGGACAATCTGAGCTTCTCTGGCACCTAATACATTAGAAACTAGCATCAGGAATTCAAGACTATCTGCTTCATTAATTCCTAATGAAAGATCTGCTAGCTTGGACATAGAGATTAGTACACAACTTGTTGCTGATATAAAGCAAAGCCTGGAAGTATTTGCATTAGTGACAAATACTTTATGCAAAACAAGAACTAAGCTTCTCATTCAAGAAACGTTGCAGGTATACACAACGGACAGAATGATTACCACTAGCTTAATACGGACAAAAAGGGTTAATAAAGGTGGACATGGATATGAGATGCAATCATACAAAACGTAACTGAGAAAAAAAAGCAGCATCTTTTCATCATTGGGAAAAATCTGCAATAACAGCATGGAAACCATTCCCATAGGCAATGAATTGCAAGTCAAGCAACACCGATAAATGATTATCAAATCTCCAGAGCTTGTTAAAATTCTCTTTGGAGACTGACTACAAATCAAAAGTGAATTTAATAATATACCATTCAAGGATGCATTGGAGGTGATACTCATGCCTGCAGTTTGTCAGCTGCAAGACAAATACACAGGAGAACTCTCAGACATGAATTTAATATTTATTACTATTATTATACACATCTCTATCCTAGAATGGTTAATAAATGTGGAGGCAGAAACGGTAGTTATACAGTGGAAGGATCCGTTGAAGTGAAGTCATCAAGGCAAATGCTGCAAGCATCCTCGCAGCCATCCTGGATTCCTCCTTCCACAAAAGCTGCAGCTGATGTCATCATCTGAGCCGCTGCAGCTTTCTTCCCTTCATCCACCTCCGGACCCTTCAATCATCAAAACATTTAACCAGAATTGTAAATATCGAGAAATTGGAACTCCAAAAGAACAAGTTTTTTCGCATAGAACAGAAAGCCCAGATGAAAACAATCAACATAACTCCTGAACGATGAAAATACTGAATCTTTGGTCAGAAAATGAGAGTGGGTCAGGTTCAAACAAGCTTTTTTGCATAGGAACAGAAAACCCAGATGAAAAACAATCAACAGAACGCCTGAACGATGAAACTACTGATCTTTGGTCAGAAAATGAGAGTGGGTTAGGTTCAAATTCTGAGTTTTCATTATACCTCCATGGAAGAGGGTGGAAATGCTCCGGGGCGGGGGCGGACGAAGATTGGTGAAGGAAAGAGAAATCAAAGAGTGGCCATGAATTGGAAAAACAGAGGGGGATATGGAATTCAGAATGGAGGCAAGAGGGATTTGTGAAAAATGAAAGCCCTGAAATTCCGGGGGAAATCTTATTGAATGGATGATTGAAAGAAGAGAAGAAGAAGAAGAAGAAGAAGGTCCTCAAAACAAATGGAAGAGCCACAAAGAGATAACAGAGTCGACTGAAGACATGGGCTGCCTTGCCTGCCTGCCTGCCTTCAATTCAATTTCTAATATGCTGCATTTTTTATTTATTTTGTAATAGTTCTTTTTCTTTATGTGATTTGAAAATTTTATTTGGTTATTAATTTCCACTTTTTTAGCTTATTTAGCAAAAGAAAATTTTAAATACTGCACTTTTGGTTTTGGATGAGTTAAAGTAAGGGCCAATGTTGATTGTTTAACCATAATTTATCGTTTGAGTAAAATATCATTAATCTTTTTTTTTAAATAGTGACCCAGTTGTAAATTGTGTAAACTATGTTTTAGAAGCTACGAATATGAAAAAGTGATACTTTACTTGTATTCATGTAAGTTTCTTCCGAACAAAATGTCAAGGTACATGAGGCTGAGGTTTATCAAACTCATGGTATTGAATTAAATCTAGGTCCATCAATAATGATGTTCGTTACCGGATCGCAAAATCAACAATCGGTAAGAGTCCGACAGCCTCCAAAAAAGGGCGGAAGTGGGGATGGTATGGGGGGATGTGAGACGTCCTATGACACAAGAGGGTAACACTAGGTTCCTATTCGATATTGTAGGCAATGATTATTAGTTAAGTACCTAATATGTACAAACAAATAATGAATCTAAAATATTATGCATTTCTTATTGATATCTAACATAATATTAGGCAACTACTAATATTATCTAACATATAGGGGTAAGCATTAGGTCACTGCCCATATGTACTAATATTTTCAGTACTAGGCAACATTATTTAACATTAGACAGTTATTTATATTCTCTACGCATTATTCAATTGGTACCAACCTCATTGTCAAAAATTTCACCGGCTCGATGTCGGTTGCGCTCGCCCCAAAGTAGTTCTCCATCGATCGGCTCGGGGTCGACGCACGGAGGTGTTGGTCGATACAAGTAATTCATCCTACAACGAAAATATTAGTAGGCAACAAATTGAGAAAATTACTATAAAAAGTACTAATATTACCGACTAGTTGATTGCAGAATAAGAATTTGCTTGTCGGTATCGAAACCGAAAGAAGGAAGGAGGAGAGAAATAGTGAATGTGTGAGGAATGAAGAAGGGGAGGAGATGTATTTATAGAAGCCGTTGAAGGTTATCTACAACGCGCCCCACGTCCTAGAACGCGCTGCACGTGATAAGTTAGGAAAATTGCTAAATCGTATAATTATATTTCAACTTAATTATCTACATAATTTTTTATTTAATTTTATCTAAAAAAAATTTTCCTAAAATTGAAGGGGTGATATATTTGTCTCACACAAAAGATATCATACACACATGATTTAAATAATAAGGCTTGATTTGGCCGTGAAAAAATGGATAGAATTATAAGTATTTTTTTGTCGGATGGAAAAGTTGAATTCCTACTAAATGATTTTAGAGAGTATTACTATCTAAATTTTAAACATTCCGCCGGCCAAAGTAAATCTAAGTGAATTTAAGTTGGAATTCGGAGGTTAACCTGCCCATTTACCCGTACTCTGATGCAAACGATTGAGACATGAAAACTGTCATATTAGAAAAATAGCTAGGAAGAGACCTTCTCGCCGGCGGCCCGTCGATAGATACAATTAATTGATTATTAATTTCATTTTATCTGTAGGAATGGAGAAAAGTAGTTGACAGTAAATTAATATATAATAATGTCACGTTCCAATAATAGACAATTAAACTATTCATTAAAGAAAAAGGACAGCAAGTAAGTCAACAATATGTTCTGAAGCGAACGCAGAACCAGTCACTCTGCTAACTTACTTTTTTATACGTAATTTTTTATGGATCAAAGTGGACCAATGAGTCATATGGATACATTGAGGTTGGTAACATTTTTAACTTTTAGCGAAATTTTCTAATGGGTGATTTATATGGGTGGTTTGAAAGTGATTTAGACTATAGAAAATATTTGATTTTAAATTATTTTTTTGAACACTAAAAGTACAAAACTTATAAAAATTTAAAATTACATTATGAGCTCGAAAAAAATTTTATTAGTAATTCAAATCATTCATGAAAGATATAAATTTCGGATGAAATAGGTCTAAAAAAATTGAAGTGGTAAAGCAAGAAGGAGCCAGGGAAGAAAACCCATCAAAGGGAAGCCGGCCCGATGACACGACCCATGGGCTAACACAAATTCTCAGTTGAGGTCTTATTAACTGGTGGGCCAACAAAATGTTTTCACAGACGTGGAATCTCAATGGTTTAAATGTTTTATTGTCCAACAATAAACTGTGGTTAAGAGTTCGATAATGGCCGACTCTTTAACCGCCTTGTACGAGCACTAACGATAAAAAAGTTGATTATTACAATCGGCGATAAACACTTTAATTAAAAAAATCCTTTTCATTGGCACACTAATCAAATGGTTTTGAAATTGATGATACAATCAGCATGGTTATACAAGGTCTTAAACTCCTAGGAGTTTGGAACCAACCTGTAAAGACAAAGAGCAGCAAGTCGAAACACTTCACAAAGAAAAGAGGAAACTCCACCTGCCTTCATTATTCATGACTTTCCAGGTCCGTTTGATCACAACATAAAACAACAATCGGAGTTTACACTGAATGTTACAATTTCTTCTGCATCCATCCATTTTGTTGTTTGTTCCTCAAACTCCAAAATTCAAGGGGGACTACATCTCTCTATCAATCCAACACAGCCATCACGTCTGATGCCCTGATGGTAATGTAGTTTGAACCATCACTGCCCTTGAAGTCATTCCCTGCATACTTTGAGTACAGTACTGTGTTCCCTGGCGACACCGTCAGTGGCTTCACTGTACCATCTTCCTTGTCAACACTCCCAGGTCCAACGGCTATTACCTGTGCATATATATCCACACTAAGTCAGTGATTCTACATAGAGAAGAACACATGAACAATAAGGTAAAGCAGTCGGTTCACGAACCATGCCAGTAGAAGGCTTCTCTTTTGTTGCATCTGTGAGCAACAATCCTCCCGCAGTCATCTCTTCAGCTTCAGAAACCTGCAAGACAAGCATACAAGATCAGCTCTAAAAATACGAATTTGATATCAGATAGCTAACACTTGTAAGATAACAATCAATGTGCACTATGAAAGAGAGAATCAGACCTTAATGAGCACTCTATCATTCAGAGGCTTGAGGTCCTTAATGTGGTCAGTCTCGAGAATACCAACGATGTCGTCTTCCTTCAGCAAGAGGTGGTTTTCACCGTTGAACTCGACTTCAGTACCAGCATACTTGGAATAAACAACCTGGGCGCCAGTCTAAAAACAGGACAGTAACATAATTAATTAGACTACGAGTTTTCGAGGGCACATCATCACAGAATGAGAATAGGCAAAGTAATTACCTTCACACTAATGTCAATTGTTTTGCTACCAATTGTCTTCCCTTCACCAACAGCAACCACCTCACCTCCTTGAGGCTTCGACTGTGCGGATGTCGGGATAAGAATGCCACCAGCTGATGTCTCCTCCACGTTCTTTATCTTCACCAGCACTCTGTCGCCCAAGGGCTTAATCGAAGTGTACTGGAAAAACGATGGAAGACTACA
Organism: Linum usitatissimum; assembly: GCA_030674075.2. Lineage (NCBI taxonomy): Eukaryota > Viridiplantae > Streptophyta > Magnoliopsida > Malpighiales > Linaceae > Linum > Linum usitatissimum. Next base: position 2,963,739 of record JAUJYP020000039.1, read on the forward strand.
CATCAACACAAATTCAAGAACAAAGGAATAAATCCATTTCCAAATCAAGCTAAACTGAAACAGAGTTTAACCCCTTCATAAGAGGAAGGCGATATTCAGAATAGCAGTTTCAATTGAACATAATACCGCCAAAATTAAGGATAGGACTGGCAAAAGCAGACAGATGGAAATGGGTTAAGGATCGTTACCTTTGGGGCAACGACGGTGGCTGCTTGGACGACCAATCCCCGGAATGAGCGCCGGAACGAGCTACCAGATTTCAGTGGTGTAAAGTTGGCGGTGGAGGGTTTAAGCCCTTCGAATGAGACCAAGTTTCTGGCAGACACGGAGATCGAAGAGGCTGTGAGCTGAGTGGACGCCATTATTGTTGAGATGTAAGTTGGGAAATGGAGAGCTGGGATTGGAAGTAGGTGGGAGGAGGATTGGAAAGAAGAGTCGAGAAGATAGAAACCCTAGTTAGCTTTGGTTTAATTTTTTGAAGGAGACGATAAGAGAGACTTCTAGAAATTTTAATTGGGTTGGGCGGACGGATTTCTCAACGGCGCGTGTCTTGCACGCAAATGACACTTGCCGTCCACGCTCACTGGGCAGTCCATGGTTAAAGAATAGTCGCCGCCGGCGGATAGGTGGATGAGTATTTATGATGATACTGTGAGTTGTGATTTGTGAAATTTTGAAATAGTTAAAGATTTGAGGGTTGTTTGGATATAAGATTTGATCAGCAAAAGGTTTAAAATAGTAAGGAATTCAATTTAATTTTTTATTACAAAATTGATCTATCTTTTTCCATGAATAAAATTTAAATTCACAATATCGATTTTTTTAGTTAAAATTTATAATATTGATGAATTGGGAATTTGGGATATCCAATCAGTTTTACTTTTCTAGACCAGAGAACATTTTCATGTATTGGTGGGCTCTTGATGCTTGATTTTGATGTGGGCTATTGAGCATTGCTAGTCAAATGGGCCAACAATGATGGACCAAAATTGACTATGTGAGCTATACAGGTCTTTCTAGATATTATTATTATTATATTATTTTTATTTCATATTTGATGGTTGTTTTTTTTTGCTTCATATATAGCTAATTACATTTTAAATCTGATAGAATTCAATTAAGTATATTGAAATATTCCAGATCCACCCCTTACTGCATATTTAAGCTTGATGTTCCTTGTCATAGTGTCAACTGTCATCTGTACAAATTACTACATATTTTGATGTTCATGGCTTCATCATAACCATCATGCAAACATAGGTGAACATTAGTAAAATGAAAATTGAGGGAATTACGGGTTAACGAAACTTAGGCCACCGTTCAAGATTCTTCGATTTTAAAGTGGTCAAATCTTTTGTATTCAACGTGTTTGCGAATTTTAGCTAGTGTATCTTTCACACTCACTAAAACTTTCTAAATCTTGTTTAGAGTCTTTGATAATCTAATTTTTATTTGTAACTTGTAACATTAAACCACTTAAAAATCTTAACACTTAGACCGTTAAAAGATCGCCAAAAGTGTTTTTTTAAAACAGGGATGGTACCCGATTTGTCATTCCTCAAAAACGTTTAAAAGAGCATACAATGTGCCCACTGGAGATACAGACTCCACAAACGGAGCTGTATGACCGCGGGTCTCCACCAAACAGCGGCAACCTCTGTCCTTACTCACCAGCATACGGACAACGATAAAGAACATAGTCACTAGAAAAAACAATAAGTAAAAGAGTGCAGAAACACGACTAAAAGTAAACTAGTTATGGACACCTAGGTCATTATTGAAAACACCACTAGGCTAGTCTCGTGGTTATCCTTCCTCATGCTCTAGTTGAGAGGGTTCGAGACTAGCAGGCGGTCGGTTGAGGTAACAGATTCTTGTCCCAGACTGGCCTTTTCGGGTGATTTCAGAGCCTTCATACCGCCAGATGCTTCTGTCTCCATTGGGTTTGAAGATGACTCTTTGCACCGACGACGTTTGATGTCTCTGTCATGCTCCTGACTTGTAGTGCATGGTGTTGTGATGAAGGAATAGTTGCTGATGTAGGGCTTCCCTTTGGTTGAGCCGATGTCGATTTCGGTTTGGACTTATTACAGTTTTCTAGGCTCCATTGTGAAGCCTTATGAGCTTGAGTTTCCTTCCATGTTAATGCTTTGATCAAATTGTCATAAAGAAAGGGAAAGTCGATATTCGGGTATTGAAATCCGAGTGCACATTTTTTCTCAACGTGTCCCATCAGTCCACAGATAAAGCAGAAACATGGTAATCGTTCATACTTATATTGACGAGTAATAGTCTTACCGTCATGCATTATGACGTCCCTTTCTTGAAGAGGGGTTTCCCAATATCCAGAGCGACCCTGAAGTCTCATGAAAGCATTAGGGAATAACTTTTGGTTCTTCTCATCGTAGGCTTTGTAAATACCAGCCAAGCTCGCCAATTCCCGTCCGACTAGTTCCGCAAAGTATTTGAAAAGGCGAGTTGTGGACTTGCAACCATAACTCCACAGTATCGAGCGGGACTATTTGTGGCTCGTCCCCCGTCTCTTCTCATGGAGTATCAAAATGTGGTTAGCAACGAACCAGGGGTCGAAATCCATCACATGTCGGACGTCGAGTGGGTGGGCGAACCAAAACAGGAATTGTCGATCATCCTGAGTCTATGATCTCAACACAGGATTCTGGCAGCCACGTGTTGGACAAGCTCTGCCGCATCAGGGACACATTGATGTCTTTCTTGGTAAGAAAGGACCCGACTATGCAGTGCTCGTACGCCCATGACACAGGTTTTCGCACCCGCAGCGAGGGATAACGCCGTGACCGATGGGATTAGGATTTCCGGACCTGGCCTGATACCCGCCGCCTCCCTTGACGGCTGACCCCCAGCCTTCGTCGCCACTGGAGGAGTCTCAGACGACGGTGGAGGTGAGGATTGCTGCACTGGAGGCCGCAATCCAAAGCCCGGAGGCCCTGACGACGGCCTGCCGAGTGGTTTAGGAGTGGAGGTGTGCGGTTGCATCTGATTGATCCCACTCGCCATTGAGATTGGAGAGTGCGAGGAAGCTTGAGCGCCGGATCTCGCGCAGGAAGGCATGAGGAGATGAATGTTGTTGGTGGTGATGTGAGCGGTGAGAAGATATGGACGTTCGGGCGTTGGTTTCAACGGCGGCCGTCAACAGCAGTTTCTCTATAATTGAAAGGCAACTAGGGCAACAAGGGCATCTTGAAATTGGAATTGGTCACTCTTAGAAGTGTTTTTTTTTTATAAACGAGGCATATTGCCAGTTATTAAAGGTAAATCGTTAACTTATTAGTTACTACCAATAGTAAAAAAGGTAAATCGTTATTCAGATAAATTACCAAAGTCAAATCCTTGTTGGTAACACTTGAACCATTTGGGTTTAAAGCGTTGGGGTAACACTTGAAGCAGTTTCCAGAAACAACAATTTCACCTCGGCTGCAACTTGGCACGTGTCGAGCGTCTCAGAAGTTCTGTTCACAAATCTGAAATCTGTTCTGAATCTGAACATACATAAATGAAATAGAAGTGAATTAATTATATTATTGGACAGACGATTATGAATTAATTTATAGATTTAGTATTGGGTCAGGTTGAGCTACATGTTTTTGTTCTGTCTTTATTATAGCTCGTGCTTCGCGCTTTTATTCTGATTTCAGGTGCTTTAGTTCAGTTCCAGTTTCTCTACTCTCTTTCCAGTCCGTCGGTCTCTTCTTTCTTTAAGAAGATGGGTGCTTGTTCTAAATCTTTCAGTTTCAAAAATATATGGCAAATTTGAAATTTTCCAGCTTTCCTCTCCAGAGATGGATTTCAGTGCAGTTTATTAGTGAGCCACTTTTACCCTGCCACATTTTGAATTTGCTTGGCTCTGCTATTTACAAGATGCTCACCAAATGTTTGGCGAACCCGATTAAGATACTCATATACAATCTCATCGATTCACACCCAACCAATTTTGCTCGAGGACGTAAGATCGTTAAGAATATTATCATTGATCATTCAAGAGGTGGTTCATTCCATGCAAAAGAAAAGAAATATACAAAGGTCTTTCATCATTAAGTTGGATCTGTCCAAAACTCATGTCGGAAAGAAAACTTTGAAAATAATTTTATCCGAATCACTGTACACCTCTACAACTCCGACTCAAGTTCAATGCTTTCAAACTGGGTTAGGTCTTCGGCAGGTATGTCCTCCAAAGAAGAGGGAGAGAACAACTAAGAGATCTGAAGAAGAAAAGAAGATGGAAAAGGGTAGCACAAAATCCAAACCGTTTTTTCACCAGTTGGGTAAATAGAGTGATATCGTCACTTACCAGAGGGGTAAAATGGCTTCCTCCTTTCTGCCTTTTCTTGAAGATGAGAAAGAAGAATGGCAAAGAACAAACAAAGCTTTCTCCTCATTACCAAATATCGCCTATTCATTCATTTCCAGGCTTCCTTCTTATTACACTGAAAACCAAAAATAAAGGCCTTTTACATAAGCAATGTAGTCGGCTCCAGAGGTGGTGGAGGAAGAACGGGAAAAATACAGAGATTTTAACAATAACCAAATTGAAAAACGACGACGACGACGACGACGCAGATTAATAACAACACACAAACCAAATTGGATTTTCATGGATTTTTTCCAATTTCTTTTAAAGGGTTTTCCTCTTCTTCTTCTTCTTCTTTACGTTTCTTTGGCCTTGGAAGAGGCATCTCTGAGATTCGATCCGGTGCTCACCGGAGGAGGAACGCCACCGCCGTTCTTCTTAACTCCGATTACTGGACCTTCCTTCTGCGAAGGACTCCTCCAGAATCCCGTTCCGTAGAATGTCTCCCACATCTCTTTCTCCAGCTTCACCATCTCCTCTCCACCTCCTCCTTTTCCGCCGCGGATCTTCCTAACGGAGACGTTCTCCTCCTCCGTTTCCTCATCGTCGAAATCCAAGTGCATCCCCATCATCATCTTCATATCGAACGAGTGAGCGTCTCCGTGAATCGGATGAATCTGGAGCTCGGTGTCATCGCACCCGCACTGGCACCGCCTTGACCGCGGCAGCAACAGCCCCTTCTTCATCAGATGCTCCCTCCGCTTCCGCCGCAGCGCCTTCCGGCAGAGCCCGACGGGGACCTTGTAGATCGTGAGGAATAGGAGGTTGGCCAGGCCGCAGGGGCAGCAACAGGCGATGGCCGCGCACTCGGCCGTCGTGCCTCCGGCGAGCTCCCCGAACCTGCTGCTGCAGCAGGACGCCTCCGAGGCAGAGTAACTCCGGCGGTGCCGCGGCGGGAGGAGAGTGTCCTGCCGCCGCTTGCCTAGCGCCGGGGAAGAAGGGCGGATTAGTACCAAAGAGGGCTCCTTTGATTTGAGGACGCTGTGGGCGTCGCCGTTACTGTCGATATCGAATATCATGTTTCCCCTTTTTGTTCTTCCTCGTTTTTTTTTTCCTGTTTTTCTTGTTTCTTCTTCTTCTTCGTAGGATGGAAGAAGAAGAAAGGACGGCGGGATAGGGGAAGAGAGGGGGCCGGCGATGTGAGCTTTGAAAGGGAAGGAGGAGGGGGGAGAACTAATTAAGGGAGGGAGGCGAGGTTTGAGGAGGTCCTGTGGATCCTGTTTGTAATGTATTCATTCACTTCGGCCAATTTCTGCAATCGCCATTTTCTATTTTTCGTCTGACTCACCTGGCCTGGAGGTTTATTAATAGCGCTACCTGACAAAACCAGAAACAGAGGACCCAAAATAACAGGGGTTTTCTGGGTTTCTCTTTTTTTTTTCTTTTGCTTATTTCATCTCGTAATATAGTAAATGGCTAATTTTCTTTAAATTTTGAAATATGGTAGTGGGTTGAGTCGACCCTATATTGGGCATGGAGGGTAAAAATATTGGAGTTTCTCCTAATTAGACAAGCATTATATGTCACACACGTCCGATTTCGTGATTCTTTTCAGTTGTTTATGGTAAAAAAATAAAGATAAAAATAACATTTATGTCGCTTAAGATCTTATGGTAATTATCTTAATCTACGTTGTTTATTAATTTGATTTTTTTTACAAATTATAAGTGAAATGGAACAAAGGTAGATGAGTCATATGCTAACAAGTTCGATTCTAAAAGTCTCGTTGTTCAAGCTGGTTTGATAACGATGGATGACCAAATAACATTCATAATTTTATAGATAAATTAAATATTATAACTAATCATGTACTATTTTTTCGTTAACGATGAATAATTTATTTCAAACTAAATGGTCAAATGAGCGGGTTAAATGGGTCATTGGTTAGTCTAATCAAATTACGTGATCATATTCATTATGTTGCAAGTTTATTAGCCTAATTGGCTCGATTACAACTTAACTTGATTACAAGTATACTTTGATGAGTTTTGAATTCTAAAATCTGAGCTAATTATTGGTCGAAACAAATTAAATTAACGCTTATTTAAATTAGATTAAATTTCACATACGCTAAAAACTAAAAATGTAACTTTTTCAAAAAAAGGTGAGTGATTTGTAACTTTTTTAAGACTGGTTTATTAGAAAAAGACAATGTACATACATGTTTCATAATTATTTAAGTATGGTTGGTAGGTTAATGATGAGTTATATTAGTGTTTTATTTGCAAATGTGAGATGATGTGGTTTGTGTGGTTGTGAAAAAAGGCACATCCCCCGTGTGGTAGGAGCCCTAAAGAGACGTGCAACACTTGGACAAGGAGGATGTCCGTATCTAATTAAGATCCTCAAATTAATTTGGAATTCTAATTGTGATTTTACTTTTATGCAACTTCTAATTCAATTTTATGAGGTCGACGTAGTGGCCAATCCATGACCGGGGCTTTTATGGTACCCGATTTGATCAGACGCATATAAGTTTTATTTTTTTAAAATTTAATTATTATGTTCAATCTTAACAAATGAAGAGAATTTGTAATTAATTATTTAATTTAATGTTATAACATATATAATAATATATTTTAATTTACTTAGTTTTAGTGTGACAACTCCATATTATAATAAAAAATGATGTGTCATTTTTTATTTTTCATACGTTTCTTTATTGTTAACATAATGTATCTTTATTGTCTGTAAATGAATTTCGATGAGCTATAATTTTTGATAGGGCATTGCTATCATTAAAAATAGAAATAGTAAGTTTATGAAAATACTGAACCCTTAGTTGATATATATCTAGTATCATAATATTAAGCGTTCAATTATTTAGCACTTAGACCCGATAAGTATACATATGTAACACTCAGACCCGATAAACATATATATGTAACACTTAGACCCGATAAGTATAGATATGTAACAGTTAGATCCGATAAGCATATATCTGTGAAAATATAAAGGTGATTGGACATAGTTGATAGTAAATCCTCATAACTATATTGTTCTTATGTCAATCTATACTTTTTAATCGTCTCACGTATTTGACATCGAAACAAAAGTTTGTCAAAACTATATCATGATTGTATTTGTTTTAATCATCATTAAAAAAACTAAATTTTTTACGCATGAATTATTCAAATTCAAGTTTTTTTATGTAAATTAAGTAAATTAAAATAAAAAAGATATTAAAATAAGACAAAATCTGAAATTTAATATTATTGTAGATAAACAAATCAATAAATTTGTAATTATAATTCTGTAAGATTAGCCGGTTACAGTTTTTTTGTTTTTTTTTTGGCCGAAGAGGCCTCTAAAGAGAGAGAGGCCAAAATAATGAATCAACTAAACCAAAAGAAAGACAGAAGGACAAAGGGGGGAGAGGAAGGGCGGGGGTTGGCGGCCAACCTGGAAACCTGCATTAACCTTAATATATATATACCTAACCTTAAAATGTTTGGATTGCTAATCCAATTCTTGTAACACAACAACTTAAATTTATAAGCAACACAAATGAAGGGTTAAAGACTGATGATAATACAAAGCCCAAGTCCTTTTGTTGGGTCTCGTATCTTGGGCTCGGTCCCTCGGTTTTTTTTTTGATTGAGGCCTGCAACTCGCCGGCTGTAACGGAAGTTGCAGTAAATCCCGGGTCTCACTCCCCCCTCAACGATCATGCATAACGGAAGATCAGCGAGTAACAAGGAGAATTAGATTGAAGAACCGGCCGTTACTATGGTGGTTCGAGTATAAAGACGAGTGCTGGAAAGTCTAAGAGAAGTAGACTTTGCGGCTTCTTCTTCATTCTCGATTCTTTTCTCTTCTCAAGCTGAATTGCTTTCTTGCGGTTCCATGGTTGTCTTTACCTGGGGAAGCTTAATCCAAAATCACAGAGAGGGGAAGTAAGCTTCAAACTGTTAGAACGTTAGTATTGAAATCTAAACAGAACAGCAAATTAGAGCAACGTAATAGAACTTGAACTGTGATCGTGGATACACTCCACTCCGAACACATCTTTCAGTTTACTGGTTTAGTTTCATTTCGGTACTTCGGAATTCAACATTAAATAAATTTATAAAGAAACTAACAACTTTTACTAAATGCATAACTAAACACTAATAAATTTTCATAAAAATTGAAATGACTCTCAACATTTAATATATTGAATAGTTGTCTTAAAATTAAGTCCACATCGCCACATTATGAATTATCTCTACACTCAAACAACTTTCAAATTATGGATAATTTGAGGTTAATTTTTCATGCTCAAATCATAAAGAGAATATTACATGATTATTATTAATATTTTTTAAATAAACATATTACACATAAAACAGTCATTTTTATATAATACTAACATATGTGCAGTCTTAATCATAAATAAGTAATCATTATTATAAATTGAAACTCAAGTCAATCATGTTGGGCATATCTACGTATCATGGTTCTAAAAACTATTCCTATGAAAACTATCGTATTCATGAAATTAGTTTACACGACTATTTTTGTCATTATTTATAAAAATTTAAAACATAAAATATCTTTTTAAGTAAAACACATAACAAAATAATCTCACAAACATGGTCATTGTGGATTAAGCTTTATGAGGATAATACAGTAATAGACTTTTTTATTCATCAAATACCACATATGAGCTAACCAATATTATTTTAATAATACAAGTTTTTTGTACTATATATATACAACATTCTCAAATAACCCACTATTTTGTTCCAAAATACCATATATTCAAACAGCCCGTATATTATAGAGTGTCCCCTGACTCGACTAACTAGCCCTACCGTCCATTCGTAAAATTCGTAGATGTGTGAAAACATGTATCAGACGACGTTTCATGCAGGCAATATTAGTCCAAATTATGGTTTGAAAACGAAACTCCCATTCTCAAAACACAAAAGAATCGGTTGGGGCATATAAAACAATAAATAAAATCCATCGCTGGCGATGTGACTTGATTGGGGCTGGTGAGATGCTCGTGCAGCTACAGTGTATATTTGAACTTGTATGCCACGTGTCATGAAACTGTGCTTTCTGTGTTATGCTTTGAAGTCCCCCTTTTTTCACTTTTGTTTGTGTTCCATTTCTTCTGTAACTTTTGCAGGTGGGTTTTTTATTTATGAGATATTTCACCAATTTGAGTGGACAAACAGAGAGTTGGGAATACATGAATACAGATTTACCCACCACCTGCAACCCAGAAATATAAGAAAATTGTATTTACTATCAAAGCCTGTTCATGTCTTAAAAACCAACCAAAATCTGGTCGACATCTCGATTTCGAATACCACAGATCGAGCATAGAGTTCGATAAGATTGCAGGCTATATTGGATAATATATAAAGTTCGAATCGTAATACCATGACATTTGATAGCTAATGGTTAATATCATGACATGTGTACACAGTTGATTTGTATATATATGTTAGGATGATTTTACTAGTGACAATTTAGACATATCATGTCGAACTATCCAATTTGTTTTAACACAGACTCATAGCCTATAGATGTATATATCTTGCTTTATTTGATATGCACCAATTAAAAGTGTTAACTCTATATATCTTGATTGCATTCCGGACTGGAGATTGAATCGGTGAGGTTAGAGGTTCGGAGTTTGATGGTTCGACCAGAATCTGACCGTTTTCAAAACCGGATTGGACCGTTTTAATTATTAAATAAATAAATAAATATAGGTCAATCGGATCGATTGATTTTTTGATTGAGCCGTATCAAACCGGTAGTATAAAAAGTTCGATATCATAATCTAGTTTGTCAAAAATATAGTTATTGAATCATTTTTTTAAGAAGTTTCAAATTAAATAAATAATTTGAAGCTTTTATTAATCAAATAATTGAGATCTAATATATAATTTACTTAATTTATGGTAAGATACTAATTTTTAGTGTTAATTAGCTGTGATGATGTTAATATTATTAATTAAATGTATATTTTAATAAAATTATGATATTAGTAAATATGATAATTACTCATATTTCAAGCATTCTCTGCTTGAAAGAACATAGTTCAAATCCCACTCTCACATTTTTTAAAAATAGAAAGTGCAGCCATAAATATTGAATCCAACCAGTCAAACATTTTCGATCGAATCGGTCGAATTTCACGGTCAAATCAGGTCATCCGGATTCGGCTCTTTGGCCGATTTGCGGTCGGACCTGCTGGATCGGAGATGCTTAACCATAAACAGAAAGGAATTCAATATCCAAAATCCGTATGGAATTTTTGGTGTTAACTGCCACCCACACTTTGTACGGAGAAGTTTGGTCAAAGCTAATGGATGTAGTAAAGTAGGTTATGAAAGTTGGGGAGTGGGGACTGGGATTAAGGGCCATTTGGTAAGGTGAAGCGAAAAGATTGACGATCATCAACTATGGAAATATTGATTGAGCAACAGACATAACAAGGACCACCATAGTGTGCAGAATCTGAAGGGCAGCAGTTGTTTCTGTCTACTCAACCAAACATTCCATGTGGGAAATTTCTCTGCCAGGTTTCTGTCGACAGCTTCATCATCTACACATCATTCCTCTTCCACGGGCCACTCTGTCTTTCCAGGCCTAACACTATAGCTTGTTCTTTTTGTTCGATTTGTTCATGAGTTGGTCCAGCCCATCATCAGTGTAGCCTTGGCCGGCCCTTATTTGGCGATCATGATTTAACTGCTTCTGTATTGACTGTGAAATTTGGTTGTTTTGACTTACTGCCACCATAGCATTTGAGGCGTCCAAAATGTATAAGCAAACGAGGTTCATAGTATATAGACAAAATTTGAATGCTTGTTCCTGAATTTCATGAGGTTATCAAGAGGAAGAGGTTGGTGAGTGATGGTGATCCCTCTGCTCAATAATTGAATTACGTCCTGCTTCAGCATCTGATAGTTAATGAAGATGAAAAGGCTTCTGCTTTACGGCTCTCAGAAGATGACTTGACGTCAGATCTAAGCTACCCAATTGAAATTCATCATGAATGGAATTCGAATTTTATCGGATTCTGTTCGACTGCAACAACATAGACGGCCTCTAAGTTGAGGACATCAACAGTCGATTTTACGGAAACTGGAAGAGAGTGAGAGATCACAAATTAAAAGCAGCAGAGGGATCACTGGGAAATATAACACCAAACGGGTTTTGTCAACTTCTCCTTTCTGTATTGAAATACAAATTACAGAGAGAGTGTGTAGGAAAACAGAGATCGGCTTTAAAAAAAAAGTTTGGACCTCAGATAAACTTGATTCGAATCTGCAATTCACCCAACAAAAAAAGGGAAAGCAAATTACAAGTTACAAACTTTACTCAATCCGGATGGAGGCTAGATCTTCCCATTTCTTTCCATCTTCTTTGTTGAGTCAGGAAGTGAGGAAGAAGACGGGATGGAGGAGGAGATGGAGAAGCATGAAGCAGCTACACGAAATAGACAAGAACATTACTCCGTACAACAACCTCAAACCCATTTTGCTCTCAATACCAACTTGCGATCTCTGATGCTCTGTTTCTCCAATCTGGATCTGATCCGCGAGGAGCTTCTTCCAATATAGCTGGAGGTTAGCGGCTTCAGATTGAAGATTTAAAGTGGAAGTCGGTGGCTGGTGGCGTGTCTGGTGTACTTCTTCCGTAAATAATAAGAAATCATAAAGAAGGAACTGGATAAGAATGGTGTTTCAAAACTCTCCCGTAATCCCGAAGATTTGATGAATCTTTTCCTTTTTAGTATACAGAGAATTCACTTCTTTTGATAAAAAAAGAAGAATGTGGTAATTCCGTTGTCGAAACTTTACAATACGTGTCTTGAAACAATAAAGGGTCCATAGCTCAGTGGTAGAGCATTTGACTGCAGATCAAGAGGTCACCGGTTCGAACCCGGTTGGGCCCTTTAAATTTCCTTTTTTAAAAACGTTCTCTCTCTTGATGACTCATCAAACATGGTCGTTTCAATAGAAAACGAAAACAAAAGCAAAGAAGCCGTCTCTTCCTCTCGTTGATTTTTTTCCGCAGAGAAAATTAAGGTCTCAAGCATCTTACTACTCTGCACCATTAAGTTAACCATCGGAAAAGCAACCCAAAATCGAAACTATGAACTGTATCTATATACACAGAAAAGCTGGAAAGAATATTGGATCGACGAGAAAAATGAAAGGAGCGAAAGGAAAAACGCAAAATCCTCGTTGTTTCTGTAACTAATAACTCCCCGAACAGAGCTCCTCTCTTGGCCGGAGTAGTCTCCCGGCGGCGATCCGCTTAAGATCATCTCTTGCCACCACGTCATCAGCAAAACGCACCCGTTTCGTCCTGGGTTTCGAATTATTACTATTATCATCAGGAGGAGGAGAATTGCTAGGGAGGAGGTGGAAATGGAGCTGAGACATGAAATCTTCAAGCAGTCGGTCGTGGATTTGACGAGCTATCAGAGCAACACTTCCCCCGGAAACCGCCACCGCCGCCACGTAGCCTACCCATTTCATCCACCACAAACAACTCATCTTTCCTTCACTAAATTACAGAGTGCTTCTTTCCCTCCCTCTGTTTTGTTTATGTTATATAACAGCAGGAATTAGGAAATGAAACGTGGGATTATTATATAGTGATGACAATGGAGCATCCAGTCCAGGTGTCGATAAATTGGACGGTTTGTTTGTCCTCCATTCGTAAAAGGTTAGGGCGAGTAAGTTGGGTCGCAATCGAGCTTTTCTTTTGTACGTTAGTTAAGGGAAGTTGAGTTTCTCTTATTTTCCTCTATTGTCTGTAAGGGTGTTTAAGTTTCATACCAGATACATGAACTATTGCGATGATGTGTATCCATTTGGGTAAGCTGTTAGGTCCCCTTTTCGCGAAAGGGGAAAAAAAGGTTAGTACTAATACACCGAAAGTTGGGGAAGTGTCGGGTGCCAATGGATGGATGTGAGCTTGAGGAACTGCTTGTGCGAACAAGTGGCACGTTGCCCTGCTGCCACATTCCAGACAAGTTAACGTATACCCCATGATCAATCTTTAAAGGCAAATCCCCCCGCCTAGTTAACTCTGTGACTGATGCATAGAATTAAGAAACAAAATTGAGAATGGTGAAGGAGCTACCTATCAGAAACTAACAGATTAAGAAGAAGTGACACTAGTCAGTTTCTGGGAAAATATTACAAAAGATCACGGCTTTATGCATTATATGATGGCCATTAATCATGATGTTGAGAACCAATTACACAAAAAAATAGAATCTTGAAGGAGTAGCAGCAGCTGGAAGCTGTTGATCAGTTACTTGGGTTTCTTATTTCAGCAGTTTCTTTCTTTCCAGGATGTCTGGGAGAGAGTTGTAAAAGAGCCAGGTAGATTGATCTATACAAGTTGGTGAGTCTCCTAGCATCAACATGGGTGATGGATTCCCAGCCTAACAATCAATCAATCAAAGCAATTATTTGTACATTGCAAACTTCACTTGATTTACCACAATGTGATACTTAGCTAAAAGTCATTACTCATTACCTTCAAAGAAAACTCAGCACCAGATGGATGGACAAAAATGCCTTGGCGGGTTCGGCAAAATAGGATCAAAGCTTGCAACCTAGTGGTAGAGCGCACTAGTAGAGCTGTTTGAGTTCGTACAAATGTACCCTTTACCGAAAACAACGATCAACTAGAACCATCGCGACAAGCAAAAATGGAAAGTTGGTAAGCATACTGAATTAGCTATGGAACTTGACAAATATGAATCTGAATTCTAAATTTTTGCACGACATCCATTTCTCCAAGGACAGGAAAATTTTGACCAATTCGTGATTGGTACGGATGTTCTGAACATCAGATTCAGTAGACTTGGTCACATCTCTTGTTCAAATTTTAGGACCGAGGCCAAGATGACCAATGGCTTGTATAATAATACCAGCTGCATACTTCTGCAATGAAACTGCTAAAGGAAAAAGATAATCAAGGGACAAGGAGAATTGCTTAATCAAGCTGAAACAGAAACCGAGAACCCACCATATGTCATTCTTGAACTGCTGATGCAAGTAAGCTAGAGCTTGGCCTTTTCCAGCTCCTTGCGCAAGAATATCTAAATCCATTTCTCCACTGTAAATTATCTTGAGAGTAAACTGACAAGTAAAGAAAACCAACGGATGATTCACACGTTAACTAAATAAAACTTCAGATAAGGATACTACAAAAGTACAAACGATATATGAATAATTCAGGACAATCCAAAAGGAAGAGATCATGGATGCCGATATTTTTCATGTTCATCCAAAAAAAAGAACGAACATGAAGAAGCATTCAGGATAATATTAGGCATACAAGTCTCTGGCATCTGGCAAGAACCACTGAATTGAAAAGTACTATGATTTCAAGTCTGAATATCTCGGAGAGCCTGAGTTTTCTCCACATAGAAGCTAACCTTGTTGTGAGGACGTTGCTCCGTTTCTGACTTTATAAGCTCAAGCCTCCAAATTTCTCAGAGAGCCAATAGGTCTGTTGTCGGCTTTCCACAAAGCATTGAACCTTAGGAGAGACATGTTCTCCTTATTATAGTGAACAACCTACAACAACACAGAAAGAAAACTTCAGACTGCAACTCCAATACCATGGCCAACAAATGAAACGAACATAAATCAAAATGCAGCATGGTATGATGAAGGTACGAGACTATCACAAGCCGAGCAGGTTCCTTGAAGCGGTCAATTGCAAATGTTCTATCGCCTTCAACCTGAAAATAGGACACAGACACACCAATTACAGAAAGTAACCAAATTTAGTCAACAACATGACTAGCGTTCATAATGTGAAGGAATAGGGTTATGTTTATACTAGGACGGAGGTACTTTCTTATTAATGGGAGTTTCCCAGCAGATAAACGGGGGTTCTGATGTGATGGAACAGTAGTAAATGCATCATCTACTCAAGTGATTCAAAGGGATTAGCTGACTGAAAACCGATTTTAAAGAAAAATAGACAACTAAGTCAGAGCGATCATTTCATGAAGACATGTGGGATGAATGCGGAATTGGAGAGAAAAGGAAAATAAAGAAAGAAGAAGGGAGAAAGCCTGCCCAACATACCTGATTTACAGAAGAGCGAACGCAGACGTAGAAGAACTACACGACGAAGATGAGAAACCTGGCGGATCCGAAACCTCGGTGGAGCAAACGATGACTAATTGATCAAAATGGTCATCCACGTATGGACTATGTACAAAACAGCCACATAAGTATCGAATGTACCCTTGTAGTCCCTTCTGTTATTGGGTGTAACACGTCCATTCAAAAATGAAATTCCATCCAAATATTTCGTTAAATATGTCTAATCAGCAAGTTGAGTCACTTAATTTGTCCACGTAGACTTTGACACTTTATCGAACCAAAACCCACTCTTTAAAAGTCCAATTCAAAATCCAACTCGGTTTACACTTCCTTCTAACCCTACAATTATCACTGTCCCTTCGTCGAGATGCTAGCCATTAGTTCTTTAGATGCACCAGTCTCTACGTATACCCTTGTTATGACACTCTCGAAACCAACTTCTTTGACGAAACTCGACACAATACTCCTTCACTCCCGAACCGGTCGAGCCACCATCATCATCGCCACATAAGCTTTATTCTTACTCTGAAACATTGTCAAACAGAATCCTATATTCATAACCACAAACAGAATCAATGCTTTCATCGATCTCAGCTTGGCCATGGGATTTGGAGTTCTGTACTGATTTGTATCTTGTTTCGAGTCGCATCTCCTAAGAGTATACTCACAGTATATGGTGTTGATGTGTATAAGTGAATCATGGGATTAGTATTGAAAGGGTATTGGTAATGTACAATGTATGGTCTAATGTTAAGGGTTGTTATTGTACATGAGACGATTGACCGATGTTAGTTGTAAGTTGTAAGTGTTGTGAAATTGGTCGAATAGTACCCTAATAATCGACTTATCGTTGTATGAGTTAAACCGATAATTCAACCGGATTTTCTAAAGTGGCGGGTGCTCCAACGAGTATCTGAACTTAATTGTTCTCTATGTTATTAGTATGCTACACGGGTTCTTTTAAAGGGTCACAAATCTCAAAAGAGAAGGTGTAGAAGACATCCAACATTAGGGGTTAGATACTTGGATGCTTTTTCTGAAATGAAAGTATCTAATTCATCGAAAGAAGTTGTGATCAAGTGACTTCATAGATTTGGCCGGTTGTGATTAATTTATAAACGAGGAAGAAACGGTGGGCGGAGGGGGGAATTGGAAGGACAATATGTCTGCCATTTACACTCCATAACTTATTTATGTCCTCCATTACATCATATGAATGAATGATCCCCCACTTCATTTCCAAATTTAAATATAAAGTTGATTTATTAGTGGCAAAATCAGTAATCAGAGAGTACAGGTCACTTGCTCTGCTCTCTCTAAATTACCAGAAACCCCTCCCCCTCCCCCTCCACCTCCTCTGTTCCTTTTCTTATTACATATATCACAACAACGACCTGCACTGCAGACACCAGTCCCCCGATACCCAGAAAAGAGCCCATTTAGATTCCATACCCAACAAAACAAAAACAAAGAATGCCGATTTCCAAAATGCAAGCAAATCCGACGGTCAATTTCCCATCGCTGCCGGCAAAACTACTACTACCTCCTCCTCCTCCGTCACTTCATCAACATAATCGGAACTTCAAATCAAGCCAAGTACGACCCAGAGCCATCTCCATAACAACAACAACATCTCCCAACATCGTCCACTCCGAAACAATCACTCCGTACGACGACGAGGTGGCTGCTTTCTGGGACTACCAATTCCTCTTCATCTCCCAGCGATCCGAGACAACCCACCCGATCACCCTCAAAGTGGTGGACGGTGAAGTTCCCTCCGACTTCCCCACAGGGACATACTACCTAGCCGGACCGGGACTCTTCAGCGACGACCATGGGTCAACGGTGCACCCTCTCGACGCCCACGGATACGTCAAGTCGTTTCGGATCGTGGAAGAAGGGACGAAGAAAGTGGTGTCGTACATGGCCAAGTACGTAAAGACAGAGGCGCAGATGGAGGAGCACGACCCCGTAACCGACACGTGGCGGTTCACTCACCGGGGACCCTTCTCGTTGTTGAAGGGTGGGAAGCGGGTCGGGAATACTAAGGTGATGAAGAACGTGGCGAATACTAGCGTGCTGAGATGGGGTGGCCGTTTGTTCTGCCTCTGGGAAGGTGGGGACCCTTACGAGATCGATCCCCGATCGTTGGATACGATCGGGAAATTCGGATTGATCGACCGCTGTGATAATAATTCTGATCATGATGACGACAAGAAGCAATTTGACGTTGCCGCCGCCGCCGGCCAGGGTGATGTTTGGGATTTGGCGGCCGGCTTGTTGAAGCCTGTTTTATACGGTAGGTATAGTTTTTATATATAATGGGTCTTACTACATCTTGATCTTGTCGTCTATGATTAAAATAATAATAATAATAATAATAAGCTATCGTCATTAACATTGATTTATTATTTGTAAGTTTACATTAATTACTAGGGGTTTGATTAAGTGTTATATTTTTATCTATGTATTGTTTAATTTGTAATTGCAGGGTTATTTAGAATGCCTCCAAAGAGATTGCTGTCGCATTATAAGCTGGACACCAAAAGGGACAGGCTACTTACTATGTCCTGCAATGCCGAGGATATGCTCATGCCGAGGAACAATTTTACATTCTACGGTAATTAACAGATCTACGGGGTTCCAATATGGAGTCAGAATAACGATTTTTGGATTTAAGCTTTAATAAATCTTAATCATTGTATTCCCGATCTAATAGCGGAAGACGCTAGGGTAAAATTGACATTTCACATTTAAACTTTAATAATTGCAGCCATCTGTTATACAAACTCATATAAATTTATATACACTTATATACGGGTTTGTATAATTTATACACATTTGTAGAATTTGACTAACACTTTGTTCTATAATACTGCACAGAATATGATGCCAACTTTAAGCTGTTGCAGAGCCAAGAATTTGCAATTCCAGATCAGTTGATGATCCATGATTGGGCCTTTACGGACACCCATTACATCTTGTTCGGAAATCGGATCAAAATTGATCCCCTTGGTATGCATTTTTCCTCCAATGTATATACAATCATCATTACATTCTTATTTTAAGACCCAACCAAGGGGGATAGGGTAGCCAGTGTGGACCTTGGCTCAACTCTGCTTCTGGTCCTAACTTTAAATTTGGTTATATATTTAGTGTCGGTTTAGTTTACATTGGTTATTGTTGGTTGTTTATTTTATTTCTTAATTATGAGATTTGAAATTCAATTTTTATTTATAGAGTACATTTTATGATCAATTATTTACCACCTTGTACAAACACTTATAATGATGAAATTGAAGAGAGCAATAAATAGCCTAATTACAATAAAAAATAATATGGTTAAATGAATTGTTTGAATTTATCTCAATGCTATATTAGCTAGGCTCAACTAGCTCTATCGTCCGTAAAATCATAATTAATTTTTCAATTTTCATTTGATAAAGAATATTATTAAAATTTTAGGAGAAACTAATTCATTTAGTTTGAATTATGTATCTTTGAATCCCGGTTTCGGTTTGTATACTAGTTGATAAATTCGTTCATATTTTCAGGGGCAATCCTTTCGGTGTGCGGATTATCTCCAATGATATCCACATTGTCAGTGAATCCCGGCACCACTTCTCCGATCTACTTGCTTCCTCGTTTTAAGGGTGATCGTGAGTCTTTGAAACGAGATTGGAGAGTCCCTATAGAAGCTGGGTTGCCAATGTGGTTGAATCATGTTGGCAATGCATTTCAGTCTGTTGATGAACAAGGAAACTCAGAGATCCACATTCATGCTGCCACTTGCTCTTATGAGTGGTTCAATTTCCACAAACTATTCGGTCAGTGCACGTTCCCTTCTTTCCATTGATACTTTTCTGCCTTTTAAGATGTCCAATGTTTTGTTTGATATAAATATTTCGGTTGAAAGATGAACGAAATTAAGTTATTAGGATGTAATAATTTTTGACATAATATTAAAATTTAGTTTGATCAAATGATGTGAATTTAAATCTCCAAAATTCTAATATTTTAACAGTATAAGATATGGTGGACATGTTAATTTAAGTACATTCATATTGCAGGATACAACTGGAGGAGTGGGAAGCTAGACCCGTCAGCAATGAATTTCACAAAGGACAGCGACTACGAACTCTTGCCGCATCTCGTCGAGATCACCATCAACTTGGGCACCTACGATAAATGTGACGTAGAACCGCTGAATAAATGGAACAAGGCAACCGACTTCCCCATCATAAACCCTGCCTTCTCCGGCGAGAAACACCGTTACATTTACGCCGCCACTTGTTCCGGGTCCCGCCGAACGCTGCCCAACTTCCCTTTTGATACGGTGGTGAAGATGGACGGCGAGGAGAAGACCGTGTCCACGTGGTCTGCTCCCAGGAGGACATTTGTCGGGGAGCCCATCTTTGTTCCGAAATCCGGCTCTGTGGGAGAAGAAGAAGATGACGGCTACCTCCTAGTCGTCGAGGTACGTAACAATAAATTTCATTAAATTTAACTTTAATTATGTGGAAATAATATAATTTCTCTGATGGGATTAATAATTGCAGTATGCGGTGGCGATACAGAAGTGTTATCTGGTGATATTGGATCCGAAGAAGATGATTGGGGCAGCTGCTGATGGTGCACTTGTAGCGCGGTTGGAAGTCCCTAAGGAGCTCAATTTCCCGCTTGCTTTCCATGGCTTTTGGGCTACCAATCTACACTACTGAAATAACACACCTACAAGAACTATATATTAATTATAAAAATATATAAACGTACGTTTGAGACTTTGAGTTTATTAAATATGAAAAGTGTATTTTATAGAGGTTCGAGTTGAGTTGAGTTGAGGACTTGAGGTGTCTACATTGTCATATTTTTTAATATAGTAGTCTAGAGCAGTAATGGAGTTATAAATTTGAGCAATAAGCCATTGTTAGGGATGGAAGAGTGCTTGTTAAATTAATAAGATTATTAATTTAACAAGTCTGATAGCAATGTCATATAGGCAAAATAGAACAAGTTTCTAAAAAAATCATTAATTTTGTAAAGATAAATTATTAAAACAAAACTTTTTAAAGGTAAAATGCATTGTAGATTCCATGAATAGCAATTGCTAATGAATTGAGTGGTTAAAAGTTACTCAACGAGTTAATTGTTAAAGTTGATGATCTGGCTATAAAATATCTATTACAAATTGCTAAATCATTTCTAGAATGGAGATGATCTTAGAAACAATCAATTATATAATGGACAAGTTAACTATTAATAAAATAAAATTCAATATCATAATAACAAAGATTTTATTCGGAAAGCCTTGTAGAATGCATTTATTGTCCAAACCAATATCGAAATCTTATTCTTTATATATCACCAACGCATTCGTTCAACCACTCATCATTCATCCAATTTTTAAAAATCATTCTTGATATATATTTGATAAATAAAAATACTCTCTCCACACTTGTGGTTCGCACAACATACAAAGTATAAACTTGAGAATTAAATAAATAAATAACCACAATATGTGCATATTTGTTCCACCACGTAGGAAACCTTTAATACATCAAACAGACACCTTTATTGGGCCTCCATCATGTCGCGAATCTCTAGACCGTACAACCTTACCGACGCCCAACAAAAAATAAACCCAAAAAACGTAACCCATTCAGGCCCGATCCATACATCAAACAGACAGATTCTACTTGGCCCCAGGCCACACCGACTCTTTGCCCCCCCTATTTCATTCATGGCCCCACTCTTTCACGTTCCGGTCTACGTGTCCACCTTTTGATTGGGCATGTTATGTACACCGTGTCTCTCTCGAACTTTTCTCCACTCCGTTTTGCCATTCACGTCACGACTCTCTAATCTACACTATGGTTTTGGTAACCTCAACTTTATTTTTGAAATCTACATTTTACAGTGAGCTAACCCAACTTTTTGATAAATGGTTTAATATCCAACCGGTTGAATCATCTGACATAATACTTTATTCGAAATACTGATTACAACCTTATATTAGTTAGCTTGAGCGATTTAATTTTGAACAAAATATGGTTTGAGACTGATCGTGGAGAAATTTTTTAATTGAAATAATAGTTAATGTCTACTTAAACCGAATTGCATCCATCTGAGTGTGATTCATATCCGAACACGTCTTCTTATAACTTCAATCTTTGTCATCATCAAAACCTTTTGCCCTTTGGAATTATGCTTTTTAGTGGTAGTTAGTTCACTTGAGAGTAATGTAATAATAGTCATCATCGTAATCTATAATATCATGAAGCACGACAGCGACCGACCATATCTCAAAGCAGACACTTGCCGACTTCCAAGCGACTGACACTTGTCAGAATCTGGACGGTGCGTAACGTCGACCAAAACCCATTCAATTTCTATCTCAACGGCTCCTGAAACCCCTTCCCTTTCCTTTGCATTAAAGTATAAACTCCAGCAGCGTCATTTCCGCGTGACCATACTGCTATATAAACCCCCCCAATCGCCACACTCATTCATCATCAATTTATCAAACAGCATTCTACATTCAGCTACAAACAACCAAAAGAAACTAAGATCTCCGTTTGATCATTTGTCAAGCATGGCCGAGGAGTACAAGAACGTCAATGAGCAGCAGAAGCAAGAGGGATCAGTCGAAGCAACCGACCGTGGGTTGTTCGATTTCCTCGGGAAGAAAGGTGAAACGAAGCCGGAAGTTGCTTCTGCTCCGGGCACTCTTCCCAACACTACTCCTCCTCAAGAGCAACAAGTGATGTCCTCTCAGTTCGATGACAAGGTTCATGTCTCCCATCCTCCCAAGGAACCTGCAGAAGAGAAGAAAGCTGGGATCTTTCACCGATCCAACAGCAGCTCCTCCAGCTCCGTAAGTTGCTATATACCCAGCTATATGTACTCAGAACTTTTTAAAGCGTATATATACTGTGTAAATATTGATGAATGCTTAATCTAACGGTGCAGTCAAGCGAGGAAGAGGTGGAGGAAGGAGGGGAGAAGATCAGGAGGAAGAAGGACAAGAAGAAGAAGCTGCAGAAGGAGGAAGGGCCTCTTGGCGGTCCTCATCATCAGCCTGAAGAGAAGAAGGGTTTGATGGACAAGATCAAGGATAAGCTTCCTGGTGGTGAGAAGAAGACTGAGGAATCTGCTGCTGCTGCTGCTGCTGGTCATGGGGTTGACCATCATAATGACGTGGCGACTGCTCACCCGCTGGCTCCAGAGGAGGAGAAGAAGGGGTTACTGGACAAGATTAAGGAGAAGCTGCCTGGGTATCACCCTAAGGCAGAGGAAGCTGGTCACAAGGACAATGAGAAACCACCCTCCTACTAGATCCATTATCCAACTATGTGATGATCGATGTGAAGTTGCTGTGTTTTAAATAAGTGTTACTGCTTTTATGTATGCTTTTGGTTTATAGCTAGAGTCCATGATGCTCTGTATCGTCTGGCTTTGCGTTTTCCCTTCGATCATGTGTAGTATGTGGCACTGCTGCATATTAATAATTTGTGTTTTATTATGTATGTAAGTTTGTCCTAAGACGTACTCTGGTTTTCGTTATCGATTTTTGTGCTCAAGCTCCTGCCATCCAATGAATGAATAAGTACTAACGTGTAAGACCACCTCCGGAGTTGTAGGTACTTTTGTAGATTTAAGTCATGGCACCCAGGAGTTCAAATCTACACTTGATGTTTTATACTTGTACCGAATACCAGACCGATATGATCCTCTCAGAGATATTTTAAGGTGGTTTTCATTTGAATGAGGAAGGGAGGAGGGACACAAGTTCACACCTTGTTCACATAATGTTTTAGGAGCATTGTGATATCCAATTTCGGTTTGAGACCTCCAAAGAGTGAGCCTGTGAGTGTTTTCCCAGAGTGAAGGACGTTGGAGCATTTCAGCTTAATCTCAAACAACGGTTTGGCAACTCCCAGGACAATCGTCTTTCCCCACCACTGGCTATTACCACAGCCAAAAGGACTATAATGAACAACATTGGTAATAATAGACACAGGAGGCAGGATAAGAGGGAAATATGTTGTTTTTGAAACCGACCTTGCGGCAACAGGCATATGCTTCCTCCATCAAAGACGGCAGACCAACACACTCAAAGCAATAGTCTGCACCACCTGCTGTCATCTCATTGATCACCTGCTTCAATTTACTTCTGTTAGCGTCACCAGGCACACATGTAAAGATACTCTGAAATACTAGAGGGACATCGAAAATTAACCACAACCTATAGACCCTAGATTGAACCCCTCAAAAACATAACTAAGATGCAGTAACAGAGCCAACGAGCTCTGCTATGCTGGAGAAGAATGCTCGATCTCTTGCTCTTAGTATCATTTACACGAAAATACAGTAGTGGATTTTCCATTCTCGGGGCTTATTGGAATCTCCCGTTTATCATAAAAACTATCAAAGAGTTAATTTGTTAATTAAGTGACTGTAAATATCTGTACAAATGCGAGTTTTTGTTAAAATCTCAAGCTCATTTAGAGGATGGTTAGAGATTAGAATTAACTACCAAGATGAATAAAGCCCTTGCAACACGACATAGGCATTTTGGTTTTTCTTTGTTTATTCTTTTTACATTCTTGTAGAACTTGGTCTTTTGTTCAGTTTTTTGTCATGAAATCATCAATCAATTATTAAATGAAAACTAGCGAGGTGAATGATTTGCCTTGGAGTAGCTAACCTGGCTCAAGGATTTGTCTCCATAATCTGCAGGATTGACAAACTCTGTGATTCAAAACTTCTTCCCTGCATGATAGAAATCAAGAACAGGCCAAAACTGGACATCACAATCCACTCTGAGCATGTTGACAGTCAATTCTTCATATTTCAATACTGTATAGGACCAAGAATTTCAGCTAATAAATTCTAACCGATTTCAAACTTTTCTGGCTTCATATCCACACCAATAATTCTTCCAGCACCACGTATCAATACCAATAGTTCCACCAGTTTAGGAACCAATAAAAATGTCAGACCATCTCAGTAACGTAATTGAACAAACTTTTCCCTTCAAACAGTTCTTACCGCCAAGCCAATTGACCCAAGACCAAAGATGACCACAGTCGATCCTTTCTCCACATCTGCCGTCCTCCACGCAGCACCCATTCCTAAAACACATTGCAAGATCCCATATGAAAGAACTAGAAGACTTTAGTTATTTGATCGAACTAGTTCGCAACTCTGAACAGAATGGATGATCTCAATCAATATTTAAAGTTGATCGAATAATTCTTTCAAAGATAGAATGGATGATCTCAACAAATATAGTGATAATATGTTGAGAGTTTACGAACATAATGAACAGAACTGATATGTAGTTTTCCCCATAATTGCAGGAGTAATTGAGTATTTGACCCAAAATTTTTAACATCAACATTCCATTTGAATTTGATCTAACTTCTAAGGTCGGATTACTCTGAAACTAATAAGAAATGAACCATTAGAGTGTTAGATTTGAACCAAGTGTACCTACTATTCCCCTGTGTGAAAGAGGTTTAATTTATCCATGGAATAGCTGGGCTGTCTAAATAATTGTTTCAGCCCAACATCTATTTTCAAGCCTACCTTAATGGGCTTTAGAACTGAGACCAAGTTTGTTTGCGATGGGGGCTTTCCAGCGATTTGGGCTTTAAATAATACCTAACGGCGTCGTTCAGGGTTTCCTCTTGAATTCACCGTTTCTCACGTTGCAATGGATAACAGCCTCTGCCCTTCCGTCGCAGCTGCCGGTTTCCAAGGTTGGGGCTTTCATAGATAGCACTGTCATTCATCGCCCACTTGAGTAGGTGAAAGTTGCAGATCGTTGAGTCTGATTCTATTCACGAAAAAACCGCGTAACGGATGAGCTACATTCCAGGTGAAATATTCCCCAACATTCTACTCTGTGGAAGATTTGATTGCAGATTTGATTGGCTTTTCAGGTTCAGATTATCTGTGGAAGAGAAGAATTGTTGCAACTATCCTATGGAAGGTATATTAAACTATTAATCCGATTTGTCATTTTCAAATTGACGGTTATATGAGTACTTGGCTATAACGTGTACATTGCGTAGTGTCGTCTCTTTGTTATTGACTTGTTTACCTTTAAACAGCATCTTTCTCTGAAGACAAGTAGGCAAGTTTTTGGTCAATGTCGATATTTATTTGCAGTGTTATCCTCATGGAGTTGTTCTGTATTGAGTTTCAGAAGACAAATGGATGGAGCAGTTGAATACTTGCAAATAAAAAACCCAAAAGTGATAGCATGAGCCTAAAATTTGGACACAGATCGTTTTTTTTCTCAGTCTCATATTCTTGTATTGGGCGGTTTGTTTGTAATTTCTTTTATTACAGATAGATAAAAGAAAGGGCAGAAGATTATCTTGAGTGAACACCTGAATGCTGATCCGGAGAGCAATGGTGAGTGAATTGAACAGTAGCCTTCTGCCTGGCAGTTGGCTCTACACAAGTCATCATGTTCGTTTGATACTTCATGTTCGTTTTCTTTCAGTTCAAGTGTTCAACTTTTGATTTGTTTGGCCAATGCAGGAATGAGGTCCGGAAACACAGTAGATATTTTGGCTTTGGAGTTAGCTAAATCCAAGCCAGTTACCCCTGTTGTATCCAACACATTATCTGCCAGCCATCAGGAAAAGTGAAAACTGGCACAAGGGAAAGGAGTTGACACGGCATCCCCACTAGTTACGGGTGTGGGGGTCTTACATCATTAGTCGTTATATTTTTCTAATCTCACCTTGATTGACGCCAGAAAATTGATCTCTATTATTACTTTCCATGATGTGATGAACATTGCAGTTTTTTTTGGGTCTGATATGATGATGGATCTTAGTTAACCTTGATGATGCGTACAAGGGAGGGACAGGGAAGAAATTTGGTATTATTGTTGTGAAACAGATCACAGAATTCCTGATTCATTATGCTTGTATTGCAAGGTTTGTTGACACTTGTGCTTTACCGTTGTGACAGCTTTCCTGTCTTTTTCCAGATAAATGACTATCAAGATGGAAACTGGAAAGGCTGGAAAGTTATATTTGGAGTGAATTTTGAACTGCGACTCGGATACAACAGGTAAGGAAACAATAGTAAATAAATGCTCAAATATCGACTTGCAATTGTCTGGCTGGCATGTGTAGTTTGATATTGACTGTACACACGTTATTATTCATTTAATGTGGAAGCAGAATATCTCGTGGGTGTCATGTCATTTTGTTCTTGTTTGTTCATTTCCGGTTTAATCCGAAACCAAAGTCGACATCTCTGTACACATTTGTACTCATCTTCAACCTGAACTGCAGATTAGAACTTCGCTTAGCCTAGGTCCATCTAATACGCAATGAGTGTTTTCTTGTTCCCTGAGGTATCTAACTGATTTCCAGAAATGCTTACACAATCCATTCCCTGCAAATTTGAGCTCCTGGCTGGCTAAGTTTGACATCTCTTGCAAGTTGCAATCTCAAATCTTGTTGACCATCTGTCTTATTGCCCCTTTTATTTTCGTTTTAAAAGGGTGTTTAACTAACTAATATACCGTGTGGACCTTAGATTTATCATTATCATCATGTGATTCCTCCACACCACCTGTTGTTTCATTATTATTTTTACTATTTGTCACAACTGTCACAGATAAAAATAAATAACCACTCACCTCCCAGTCTGCGGTCTGAACATGCTCTCCCCAATTCTTGTCCAATGATACATCGTTCAAATTAATTCCTCTGATAGTTCCTTTTTTTTTTATAAGTTTGAATAATCTAATCATTCTCGTGACCTATTGTGTCTTTCTTTTTGCAAAACCCAAATGATACCCTTTGACTTGTTAAGGCATTTAATGACAAGGATATGCTCATCCGATTCTAAGTTCTATAAGAAAATGGATTCATTAGTCTTTCCTTATAAGTTCATATTCAAAATATTAACCTATTTCCAGCTACGATGATGTTGACTTTACATAACTGTATATGCGTACTGCGTGAAGGGCTCAAGGCACTGAAGCAGCCTGGAAAAATCCGGTGCTAATCATGGCAGATTGATTTTTAAGTTCCTTTCTATATTTGCCCTTTTCTTTGCCTGGTATCCATTTAGTAATGTCCCTCAATGCCACATTAATCTACTTTATACTATCCAAGGTAACAACAAATTTGGTAAGCAAGCACACCTGGGATAGGACGTACGTCAGTGTCCTGTGTATACAACAATGTAATGGGTTGATAGTCTGAGTGATCGTCCAAAACATTTACATGAAAGTGACTATCGGATCATGTGACAGTTCTGTACGTAAGGGATTTTTGTGACATACATTGATACGACAGATATGCAGACGAACTAAATCGGGTACTTGGAGTTGAACATTTGTACGGGTTCCTAATTCATCTTCTTCTTGATTCACTATTTGAAATGCAGGGAAGTACAGACGTAGAAGCAAAGCAAGGCGCTGTGGAGAGAAGAGTTGTTGATGGGGGGAGTTGAGCACTGGAGGGGCCGCAAGAGCCCAGATGAGTGTCACAATAATGAATACTCGGTCAGTCACATGCACTTTCATGTTATCTCGCGTCCAAACAAACTGCCCATCTGAGTGATTCTAAATCGCACCTCATTTGAAATCCCGCCTACTGCCATCCCTAACCCACCATGTGAACTTTGGAGGCAACTACAAAAGCCAACCCACTTACGTACCCTTAACACGATCAAACACAATGGACACAAACCTCAATTCTCAGCCCATTTTTTGTTTTCTTTTCTTCACATTCTATTTGAGAATGTTCCCGTGGATACTCTAACCTCAAATTGGCACCTATTACGACTGTAATTACATTATATTACGTGTTAATTTGAGGTTTTTATTCTTAATTTCTATTGGATCCTGTAACATTAATTTCTCATTTTGTAATTTTTTTTATATCTTGCTCAATCTACTCTTAATTGTTATAAAGGAGCTGCTTTTACGAGTCTAAGCTACACAAACCTATACTAAGGTTTTCAATGGAACTATAGAAGATAAATTTTTGTTATATACGGTGTTCTTATATACAATTCGTATTTCACTTCGTGCAGTCCGTATTTTAATATAATTGGAATAATAAACCCTTTTAAAAAAGATGTAGTTACTAGTCTTTTAAAATAACTCTTATCATATTAGTCATCAATACGATACGAGTTTTTTGAAAAGCGAATCAACAAAAAGAGAAGTTTTCGAAGCTGCCATTGCTAAACTCGTAGATTTTTGTGGAAGAGGGAGAATCTTGAGGCCGTCATTGATGATTAATACGATTTGAATAAAATAATAAATAAATGTGTTATCAAGGATATAGTATACGAATTATACAAAGTAAAACACAAACCGTAACAATTTGTAAAAATATTACTTAAAAACATAGTAATTCTCCACAATTAATCAAAACTAATTTCATATCTTAAATCTCCGCAATTAATCACAACCGGTTAAGGAAATCACATTTTAGATCTCAAATACTGAACAATCTGTTAATAAGATCAAAGTTTATTTCTAGGCAAATAATTCACACAAAAAGAACTTACAAAGTTTGAAAATTAACTAAATTGAGTTTGGTTAAAAAATGAATTTGTCGTTAATGGAAAAACCAGATCAAATTGTTGAGTCGTAGTGCTGATACGCGGCTAGGGTCCCACCACCGACAACTCCTTTTCGCATCATTTTCTTTTGTTTCTCCTTTTCAAAAATTCAAAATTAGATTTAAAATTTCAAAAATAAAATAAAAAGAGAAAGCCATTTCCGTTTCCGCGGCGCATTCCTACGCGGATCCCTACTGTAATCCGCACAGCACTGGATTATATATACCGCGCCATCACCCAGCCCCTCCATCCTCCATCATTCCCTCCCTTTTCCTGCTCCCTCATTTTCTCGCTCCCTGTATCCCAACTGAACAAAATCTCTTGGAGAAAATCAAAGTACACCAACAACGCAAAAATCCCTTGCTGCATTGATACCTCCGGCCAAAATGCTGCAGAAATTAGCCGGATCTCACTCGATCCTACTACTAGCTACTACCGCTTTGTCTCTCTTCTCCCTCGTCGGAGCCGAGAGTCCATACCGTTTCTTCAATTGGAACGTCACTTATGGTGACATTTACCCTCTCGGAGTACGCCAAAGAGTGAGTCCCTTCGTCTCTCAAGAAACCTTCCGATTTCGAATCTTGAGCTTACTCTGAATACGTTTTATTTTCATGGAAATCAAACAGGGCATTCTAATCAACGGCCAGTTCCCTGGACCTGACATTCACTGCGTTACCAACGATAATATCATTATCAATGTCATCAATAGCTTGGACGAGCCTTTCCTTCTTTCTTGGTAAACCTAATTCTACACATCTTTCTGTATCTGCAGTCTTTCTTGCTTTTACAATTCGTTATCCTTCTGCTGTCTATGTCCACACAGTTGATTTTCTTCTTGATTGTGAACTTTCCCGATCTGGAAAATTGATGGAAAGTAATTCTTGAACCGATATTCCATTTATGTTTTTTTTCCCACATTGATATTCTCAAATCTGATCCAACCTCCACGCGGCTTGTTAAGCTCTGCATAATATTTATTCTGTTTAGCATTGCTTTCGATTACTAAATGAGGATATCATAATTGGCTCGTGATCTGCTTTTCGAGGAAAGTGCTAACTGCTGGATCCCGCTTTTTTTCCAAACTCCAGATCTGCATTCTTTTAGCCCTTTAACTAATACCGCACCACCAACCAATCACCGCTGTAGTATTCCGTCGGCCGCCATCACAGTGGATGCGTGAGCAAACAGCTTAGTGTTTAAATTGATAAACTACGTTTTTCTTTCGTAGTTATGTCAGGATGATGGTGAATAGGTGATGGATCTCCTCTGTTTGAATTAATTGCGTCTGAAGTAACAGTAGTATATTCATCGGCATTCTTTAATTACGCAGTTTTCTTTTTTCTAATTCATCAACAAGCAGAGCCAATTATCATGGAAGTTCAGCTACACACGTTACTTTTCCTGTAAAAACAGTTCAAGTAGTGATATCATATTGGTGAAAAACGACTTCCTCAGTCATGGCCAGTTAGTTAAGGCGGTGGAAAATGTAGTCTTGTGTATTTCGCAATTGGTACCGCAATTTAATTTTCCTCTTTTTTTGTCAAACATTTGCTCATCTTTGACTGTTTCTATTTCTTGTAGAACATCCATTACTATTTCTAGCTGTCCCCCATAGTTAACCATTTGAGCCCGCCATCCAGCTCACAGACATTTAGTTGACACGACGCTTAGGCGCATTTAATGCCTGTAATGGTGTAATATAGATTGGACAAAGTATAACCTTTTGGTCTTGCCAGAATTAGTCGAGTTTCCACTTTCCACTTCTGTATAACAGAGCAGATAAGAGACTGATAAATTGGCAAAAGGTTTGTTATTTAGTTAACGAGCCAAAAGGTTTGTTATTTGTATAGGAATGGGATGCAACAGAGGAGAAATTCATACGAGGATGGGGTATACGGAACCACTTGTCCAATCCCACCGGGGAAGAACTTTACCTACATTCTTCAAGCAAAGGACCAGATCGGTAGTTTCTACTACTTCCCTTCACTTGGATTCCACAAGGCAGTGGGTGGATTCGGAGGGATCAGAATCCTCAGCCGTCCCGGGATCCCTGTTCCATTTTCTGACCCCGACGGTGACTTCACCGTTCTCATCGGAGATTGGTACAAGGCTAATCACACGGTAAATCTTTCAGTAATCATTTCTAGCTGGTAAAGTTTCAGTTTTTACAAAAAAATTAATTAATTATGATTTTATACTGGTCTTGGCATTACAGTAGTTTCTTGATTGTCGTTTAGTCAACTGGAACAGAACCAAATCCCATATAATAACCATCTTTTGACAGCTACTTGTTCTCTTGTGCTTCGAATCTGTTTCACATTATGAGAAGGGACAGTTGTTCAGCATTTTCCCAGGCCGTGGTTTTTTACCTGATTTCATGTTAGTTTTGTTGTTGCTTTTGGACGCCATCATCTCATATGGATCCATTATTACATATTTTTTTATTTACATCCAAAAACGTCAATTCTAGTCTTTTGGCCAGCACAGAGTTGCTTGAAATAGACTGTTGCTTACGCAATATCTTAAGTTCCAATGCTTTGTCCAACAGAGTGCTCATGCTATCAAATACTGAAACAAATATCCTTGTTAAACAGTAAAAATAACTTCTATGTGTGGACTTATATTGCATTGGATTATAAAGATAAATACGAAATACTTTGCTCGAGTTGAATTTATAAACATTTGTTTTGAATTGTAGACCTTGAAGCGCGTCTTGGATGGTGGCCATAGGTTGCCTCTTGTAAATGGCATCCTCATCAATGGCCGAGGATCTAACGGCTACTCCCTTCCCGTCCAGCCAGGTAACTTACACACAAAAGGAATAGCATCTTAAATAACTCCTCCTATTTTGCTTTGCCGTTGATAATTTACATTTAACTTGTTTCAGGCAAGACTTACAGGCTGAGAATTTCAAACGTTGGGTTGCAAAACTCGCTCAATTTCCGCATCCAAAACCACAAGATGAAGCTGGTCGAAGTGGAAGGAACTCACACTCTCCAGACCACCTACTCTTCCTTGGACGTCCACCTCGGTCAATCTTACTCCGTTCTGTTCACCGCCGACCAGCCCGGCAAGGACTACTACATCGTGGTATCATCTCGCTGGACAACTCCGGTCATCACTACCACTGGCGTTCTTCACTACAGCAACTCTGCCGGCCCAGTATCCGGCCCACCGCCCGGTGGCCCAACCGATCAGATCGATTGGTCCCTCAACCAGGCCCGCTCCATCAGGACTAATTTGACAGCAAGTGGGCCGAGGCCCAACCCACAGGGGTCTTACCACTACGGTATGATCAACACGAGTCGGACAATCGTCTTGGCGAACTCAGCTGGACAAGTGAACCGCAAGCAGAGATACGCCGTGAACAGCGTGTCGTTCATTCCAGCGGACACTCCGTTGAAGCTGGCCGACTACTTCAAAATCCAAGGTGTTTTCAAGGAGAACAGCATCTCCGATAGGCCTAACGGTGGTGGCATCTACCTAGACACCTCCGTTTTGACAGTTGACTACAGAACATTCATAGAGATTGTGTTCCAGAACACCGAGAACATTGTTCAGAGTTGGCACCTCAATGGCTACAGCTTCTGGGTCGTCGGGTAAATCTCCATTCTATATCATTTGGTGATCTGTTTCTTCATTTTAATTTTATGTAGTTTTGGTTCTAAATTATGAGGCAATAATTGGGATGCAGAATGGATGGAGGAAAATGGACAAGTGCCAACAGGAACCAGTACAATCTAAGGGATGCCGTCTCTAGAAGCACTGTTCAGGTAAAAGTTTAAACCAAAATGACACTTTGAATACAAATATTTCCCAGATTTCCATATATGTTCAACTTTATGAATCCAGGTTGAGTTCTCGTGTCTAAAGTTTGCGGGTGAACATTGGTTTTTGACAGGTATATCCAAATTCATGGAGTGCAATCTATATAGCGCTAGACAACGTGGGAATGTGGAACTTGAGGTCCGAGTACTGGGCACGACAGTACCTTGGTCAACAGTTCTATCTGAGGGTTTTCACGACGTCGACTTCACTCAGGGACGAGTACCCTATTCCTAAGAACGCACTTCTTTGCGGCAGAGCTGCCGGCCGACACACACGTCCGATGTAAAAAAAAACCCAACAAGTTAGCTACGACGCAGTGCTTATGGTAATAATATATGCTGAGATTTGAGGTAGTAAAAGAGGAAAGGAAGATAAGATTGATTTGTTGATTAGGGTAAATTGTGAAGTTGGAGGCAGGAAGCTCTGTTGTTTGTACCATTTGAGACCAACCAGTTGATGTAACGACGTCCTCAGCTCGAGGTCGCATTATTAATTCTTTCTTTGTGTTCTTCACTCCTGTTATACTCGCAATTGTAAAAGGTTTCTACACGTTTGATCTCCAATCTAATTAGACTTATGAATGTTCAAGAGGTTGGATGCCTTTTCTTCCACGGCTCTACCTAACCAAACTGCATCAATGATCAAAAACATTGTGAAGACTGAGCTGATCATCAAACTTATCTCCTTCCGTTATCTTCTTGGGATTCAAAATGTCCAGAAAATGTCTGTTATAATAAAACTTACCTCAACAGAGATAGGTAGAAATCCTAGAATCTAACATTACAATTCATAATCGGAATCAATCGTTAAAGACGTCTTATTCCCTACATTGTACTTCTCAATTGTAACTCATTACTGGTTACTACTTAACTATATAGCAAGTCCAGTCATTCTTCGTTTCTCCTTGTATATTTCATTTCTGGCAACTCTTCCTTCAAAACAACTCACTGCCTAGAAACCTCCTTCCTAATTCTATGGCGGACGGATCAGGATTCAGTCATGCCCTTGTTGCTTCTCACAGATTCCCTGAGGTACCCTCGCAACCAATTCTGAATCAGTTCTAGTTTTCATTCACAGACAAAAAAGATTCACTCAAATCCCATTGTTTTCTTCTTTTTCTTCTTCCCGCTGCTGCTTTGTCATTTCTCGTTTGGATGGCTAGACGACTTACGATTACACGGAGAGGTAAACTTCTCTCTTTTATTTTTTTTGGTTGATTCTGTGCACCTCCCGTGAATTTGTTGTTTTATCAATCTCTTTCTGCTTACAGAGACGTTGCTCTTTACGCTCTCGGAATCGGAGCTTGTGGTCGAGATGCCGTCGATGCTGACGAGCTCAAGTATGTTTATCATGAAAACGGTCAAAACTCTATCCAGGTATTTTTAGCTATATAATTTTCCCGCAGCAACAGTTTGTTAACTAAAGGGGAATGATTTCAGAATTAGGGATTCGATAGCTGCGTCGTTGACTAATTGTTGAGGTCACTCTGGATCGCTAACGTAATTTCATCTACGTTTTTGGTAGGTTCTGCCAACATTTTCTACCTTGTTTTCGGTTGGAGTAATGGTGAATGGTTTGGATATTCCGGGTTTAGAGTAAGCATTCAGAAACTCATACAAGTGGTCCTTTTCCCCTTGCTCCATTCAGAATCACAAAAGTCACAATCCGTTTGTTTCTGTCAGCTATGATCCGCGGCTTCTGTTGCACGGGCAGCAGTATATAGAGATGTACAAGCCATTCCCGTCGAGTGCTTCTGTAAGTTTGTTCATTGTGGAGAGACTCTTCAATCTACGTCTGTTGTTTTCGGTCTTTGAACTTTCCTGTTTGTGATTATGTTGATGATGCAGCTACTGAACAAGATAAGTCTCGCTGGTCTGCATGACAAAGGTTTGTATATCTTCAAACTACCCTGGCTTGTTTGAAACTATCGGCTGTTCTTGTGAGGTTGTTAAATGTTCTTTTTTTACCTTCATATTAATACTTGCAGGCAAAGCAGCTATTGTTGAAGTTGAGACAAAGAGTTACGAGAAGGAATCTGGAGAACTACTATGCATGACCAGGTGAGTTCTTTAAGGCACCTCATATTCTGATGCACCTAGCTTTTAGCCGAGCTGTGATATTATCTTTTGCCTGGTCTGCAGATCTACTGCTTATCTGAGGGGAGCTGGTGGGTTCTCGAAGTCATCTCATCCGTATTCATATTCCACGTATCCAAAAGACCAAGTTGGTGCAGTTAAAATCCCCAAAACTCAACCGTCGGCTGTATTTGAGGATGTTACTCAACGTTCTCAGGCAAGTAACTTCAAACCTTGTCACTAGTACTGTGGTACATGTTAGGATCATTATATTTATACCAATTCTTTGGAGCTATTAAATTACGGACTTGCAGCTAACCATGCCCTTCTCGATAGCAAGTTTGCAGCACATCCGAGAGGTTTCCTGCCCTGAGTGACATATGGAGTATGGTTTTGTTACTACAGTATGAGGGTTTTGGATACTGATTGTTGGCTTTCGTATCATTTTTTTTTTGCGCAGGCATTGCTATATAGGCTGTCAGGGGACTATAATCCTTTGCATTCAGATCCTGCCATTGCTAGTGTTGCAGGGTTTGTAACCTTGCCAATCCATTCCTCACGGTCTCAAAGTACTCTGAAAATTTGGTATCTGATCATGTTCCAAAACTAACTGCAGATTCCCGCGTCCAATATTGCACGGATTGTGCTCCCTCGGATTCGCGGTCAGAGCAATAATCAAATGCATCGGTAGAGGAGACGTAAACATAGTGAAGAACATCCTAGGCAGATTCCTGTTACATGTTTACCCCGGTGAGACTTTGATCACCGAAATGTGGCTTCAAGGATCAAGGTATATTCAATCATCACTCGAAGGGAACATTGACACTCGCATTTCTCTCCGATTTGAGTAGCTGAGACAGGGCTTCCAAATTTTTTGCAGGGTCCTGTACCAGACTAAAGTGAAGGAAAGAAACCGGACCGTCCTGGCTGGCTATGTCGATCTTCGTCATATACCTTCAGCGCTGTAAATCTGTGAAGCAGACTGTGTGAAAACAAACCACCAGAAGAGAACTTGGTTGTCTCTTGTCAGTGAAGAATAAGTAATGTATGCATATGAATGAAGCCACTTAGTTTGATGAAAGGTCAGTAAGCCATAGGCTAAATCGTCTGCTCGTTGCCATTGGGTAATCATTATGGTCCATGACTTACAGGAAACCGATTACGGTTTCTGGTTAAACCCTTCTTCGTCATAGAAATTATTAGTAAATTGAAATTCCTATGACTGGAAATATATATATATATGTTTTTGTTGTCGTCCTGATTATGCAACAAAATTACATTTTACATGTTCATTTCAGTACGGATTGAGGATTTGCATCAAACAAAATTTGAGTCCTCTGGCTGCTGTTGCATGTACAAACGAGAAAATGAGCAGGGGGCGATTCTATTGGCGACCACTTCTGCATATTTTTGAAACCGAAATATTTAGAGTCCATCGTATCCCTTCAAATTCGAAGATGATGATGTTCGATATGAATCTACACTCATTCCTTACAGAATATGTTTCACTTTCATGAACTAAATTGAAATTTCGAGGTATGTGATTGAATGACCAAACTGACACAAAACACAAACCATCTAAAGCGTGGAAAGATAGTTGACACACAAAAAACAAAGATTAAACATACATAAACAACTAAGGTCGTATTTGCCAAGGATTTCTAAGTTGTACTAGTTCCCTTTTCTTGCTTCTTATTCCAATGAACAAGTTAAAATTGTGAACTCTCCAATTAGGTAGTTAGAATGGATTGTGAAATGTTTCTCATATTGTTGGATGCTTGTTGTATTGTGTAGAGTGCAAGATGATCCCTGCTTTCTTCAGTGTCATGCATGACATTGATATATGGAGCGATATTAGGTCTTGTTTGGTATATGCTAGATATTGGGTTTGATATCTAGTGATAGCTAGTTATTCATAAAATCATTGTTTTCCAAGTCACGAATAGCTAGCTATTTCGCCTTAAAAATTATATCAATATCACTTTCGAAAAATTCACCTACGCTCGAAAGTGATATTGATATCGGTAATTTTTACCAAAATAACCCTTCACTTTATGTGTATTGCTGCCACTGGTCCACTACTGCACCATCATCTTCTCTCTCCTGCACAATTAGTCCATCATCTTCTCTCTCCTGCACCATTATCTTCCCTCTGTGACTCTTGTCTCCAAAAATTAAAAGGAAGCTCCATGGTTGGCCTTCAACCTTTCGACCAGGCCTTCGACTTTTACAGAAGGAGGACGGCGAACAACCTTCTCAAGCTCGTTGAATGGCCTCTGTCTTTCAGCCGGGGATAACAGCAAGAGTTGATTTTTTTTGTTGTTTTCAATTTCATAGTTAAAATTGTAATGGTACTTGCCCGATTTCGTTAAGGAGTAAGAATTGTTTTACAGGTATAGTTTTTCTCAGGTGAAGGTTTTGGTATAGGGATGTTTTTGTTGTTTGGTTCATTTTTCCTGTACAGTTCCTTTCTTTAATATACACAACTTGATGAATAAAAATTGTTCATCATGCTCAGACGAGTATATGATCAATTTACAGGAAGGAAGCGATGGAAAGAGAAGGAAGGTGGAAGATGAGGGCATATATGTAATTGAATTTTTTAACCTAATATCATAAACCAATCAACGATTTCACATTTTTCACCTCTAATATCAATATTTATTAATATCTAGATATCTCAAATATCATGATATTCAATATCACACGTATTAAATGAAGTCTTAAAGAATTTTTCAAAAAGTTGTGTTTTTTAATACTACATTGGAAAAAGAAGAAATTAACTTCGAGATAAATATAGTATAAAGTAAGAGTGATAAAAATACCCCATAAAATGGACACCCTGTTGTGTGTATTTGATGTCTTCTATCTTATATTGATCGAGAGTTTCGGTCTATTTTGACAAAAAATGATTGAAATCGAGTAAAATTTTACTACACGGTGTGCCACTATATTTAAGATTTTGCACCGTATGCTCTAGTCTGTTTATTGCTGCATAGAAAGTCCTTCAGCCAGTTTTCATTCATCCACCCGGTAATAACGCACGTGGATATCACATCAGCTTGCGGGGCCAAACTTAACAAACAGAAATCCATCTCTTCTTCACCATCGTCGCCACCACCTTCCCGAAACTCATCACCTCCTCTTCAATCCAACTCCTGCAGTTCAGTGAAAAGGGAAAAGAGAAAACTACTACTCTAGCTCCGATCATCTCAAACCTCGTTTTGTTTTTTCTCGTTGTGACGAATCGAATCCTCCTACTCTGTCACCGTCGTCACATACCAAGCTTGCCGTAACAACGACAAACTTGGTGGATGACGGCTGCTGTTGCGGCGACAGAGTAGGAGGATTAGATTCGCCACAACGAGAAGAAACAAAATAGAGGATTAAGATGACCAAAGTCGGATCGAGAAGGAGGAGATGGAGTTTTGGAAAGGTGGTGGCGAGATGGCGGAGAAAGATTTCAGTTTTTTTTAAAGTTTGGCCCCACAAACTGAAGTGGCATCCACTACGGACAATTATGGGGTAAATGATTGGAAACTAGTTGATAGATTTCCTATGCAGCCACAAACGGATTATAAAGACATGATGTAAAATCTTAAATATAATGACCTATCGTACAAAAATTTAAAACTATAAGTGAAACCAAAATAGAAAATCAGTCAGTTGGCCCACTAATGGAAAAATCGGAATTGGGTCAGTCTACTCATGGTAAAGATTAAATTCACCTAGCCTCACCTCAAGAACTAAAAAAATTGGCTTGTAAAGCTGGCTACCAAAACGGAGCTTAAATTGAGTTTGAGCTGTCAAAAGAGTTATTGGCAACTGTTCATTATAGGTAGTGACTGGCTTACGTAAGAAGGATGATGAAGAATATGTCCAGGCATTGGCAGATCCTTACCTTTTCTTCTCTGTAAGAAGGATGATGAAGAACATGTCGCCGGGTTTGGACTGTCCGTGGAGAAAATGAAGTATCGAATTGTGTTGAAATTATTTGAGTTGATCCAAAGGTTTGCTTTCCCTTTTCCTCTCTGCAGGGTTTGTGTTACCTTTGGCTATGATCAGGACGTAATCATAGCTTAAGAAATGTAACTGCATTTCTCATATGTTCGGATCGTAGAAGGTTTAAGCTGGAAATAGATTTGACATGGAAGAGATGGATGGAAAGTGGTTTCAAGACAGATAATTTTAAGTGGTTTCAAACTTTATCAGAAGGTTAGACTTTGTTATGGGAACATGGAATCCCGTCGTCCATATGTTTGAGCTTGCATTGATCAAACGTAGACTTCTATGTTCGAGTACTTCATTGCAACTGTTTATTATAGGTAGTGAGTGACCGGCTTATGTAAGAAGGACGATGAAGAATTTGTCCAGGCATTCACAGATTGTTTCTACGTTTAAAGACGAAAGGCTATCAAGGCTGGCGAGCTGAAACATGCGTAGAAACTTTAGAAAAGGCCATCTTCATTGTCCAGAATTCGAAAACCAATGCACTAAAGAGGCCACTTCCTACTGTAATTGATGAAGAGACCTCCAATGGTGCATAAAAGGATTCCACGTTTTCGAGTAGTCTGAACAGGCTCTGCACTTGTGTGAAATGATGGAAAGTAAGATCGTTCCAAGTACTTATAACTTCAGACAAGTCTTCTTTGGACCGAGCAAAGAAGGTAAGCAAGGTTTAGCTCTGAGTGTACTGCAGAAAAACTGGGATATTTGATCAAGAAACGCAAATTCTTAACTTACTTCTCTTATATTATCAAATTCTTAACAGAGTGTACTTCCATCAAACAATCTTACATTGTACATATGGAGTCTCTTCCCCATTCGATGTACAAATAATTATAATTACTCGAATAGCTTTCAAATGCAACATCTGGAATAGTAACACATCAAAGATAGATTAAAAAGAAATAACTACAAAATTACAACAAATTCGAGGTTTGCGGGTGCTCTCGATTTGTACTCCAATGCCAGCTTTTCAGCTTCATGTGCTTGCTCTTTGGTGCATGAAGTCTGGGTTCCTTTGGATACTGAATCAGCAGCATAAGACAAACTTGTAAAACGAGTCAGGCATCGATCGATCACTATTCTT
This sequence comes from Linum usitatissimum, assembly GCA_030674075.2. Lineage (NCBI taxonomy): Eukaryota > Viridiplantae > Streptophyta > Magnoliopsida > Malpighiales > Linaceae > Linum > Linum usitatissimum. Next base: position 3,003,828 of record JAUJYP020000039.1, read on the forward strand.
TTTAAACCCACAAAATACTTCATCACATACTCCACAAACTCACGCTCCATGACGTAGCCATGAAATCCAACTATTTCCACCACTTTAATGCTCTCCTGGCTTACTTTAACTACATCGATCACGTCTAGACGAAAGTCGTGTGTGCCAGGGTAAGTATGCAACTGCACTCACAAACAAGAAGAAGAAAAAAGACCCACAGTGAGGAAAGGGCAATAGATCCCAAGTTTCAAAATTTGAAAATCAAATAGAAAACAACACTTACGAACAATTGCAGCGTCTGCAAACGAGGACAAGCATTGATCAAGGGAATCAATCTAAGAAGATAGCTATTCCCATCAACCACAACTCCCACTCTTAGCCGCTCAAGGCGAGTGTGTTCCACCACCTCATCAACCAGCGGCATGTACTGGGGCACTATTTCCAGGCCAAGGGCCTCCAGCTGAGGAGCATAGCTGGAAAAATATCAAAGCGTCGGTCCCGGATTGTAGTGACTGAAATGTAGAACCAAGTCCACAAGAAGCGGGCAGTTAACCACTCGAAACTCGTCCACAGGGTGGTTGTTATCATATACAAAGGAAGTGAGGCAAGGTGCATGATCAATCTCAAGAAATTTCAAACTCCTGCACCTTCGTATTTCCAAGTACTTCAATCGCCGACCACCCACCACTCTGAGCTTCGTTAGGGCATCAGAACATACGACTAGCTCTTCGAGGAGAGGACAGCTAGCGATGAAATGCTCGAGAATCTCTCCCGAGACGTCCACATAGCCCAATCGTAAGGATCTAAGCTGATTAGCTGGACGTGTTTGAAGCATTTCTCAGTGAGGTATGCGGCCGGGATGGGTGAGATTGACCGCTAGATGGAGAGACTCGACTCTTTTCGATATGGCGAAGTCTAGTCATGTGTCAATATCCTCCATTTCCTTGGAATTGGAGGCTTCTTCTTTACTCAACTGGTAAAAGACTCTAAATTTGCCTAGTTTTGGGGTCTGCATCATCTGCATCACAACCCCATTCACCCGATTGTGGAACCGCTGTTTCTGTTCAGGAGGTAAACTGAAATTGAGTCCTAGCTAATCTGCAACCAACTCATCGGTAGCATCGAAGTCCAATTCCAAGTCTGCAAATTTCCACAAATCTTCCCACCTTCTCGAGACTGCTGAAGTTCTGATTGCTTCCTTCATGCTCAAACGGGACACCACTTTCACAAGTAGTTCATCAGGTAACTCACTGATCCAATCCAGTCCTCCTTCCTAACAAAATCAATCAAACCACAATTTGAAATTAACCATCGAGTTTCGAATCGATTGAAAACAGTAAGCTTGGATCTGAATGTTTTTCTTTTCCTTTCACGAACTCCATAATGAAAAAGGAACCCAAAGTAGGAACTAGGAAAAACTTACCTTTGATTGTTCTTCTGTAGACTCAAATAGTGTTAGAGGACGTCATAGTTCTCTGGAAGAGAGAGAATCGCCGGAGGAGAGCGGCGGAAGAAAACATGCCTCCACTGCGTTTTCTGAGAAACAAATACATCTTTTTATATAAGTAGGCCTGCTGAAATTCCTAAATCCAATCAATACTTTCGGTCAGGAGAATTAATTCTTCTCTGTCCACCATCGCGACCCATCACCCTCACTCAGCTCTCTCCACCATCTGCGGCTCCATAAACAGCCGCCACCAGTTAGAGTTCCGCCGGGACAGGTTCCGAATACTCGCTGGTCGCCGCTACTCCCAGAGCGACGAGTTTCATAAGAATGTCAGGGGGAAAAGAAGCTGAACTTCTGTCCGACACACCAACCACCGCAGCGGAGGTGGCGGTAGCGAACTACGTCGCGGGAGGCAATGACAAGGAGGCGGGACTCCTCGCAGACGCCATTCGTTCCTTGCCTCCTGAAGCCGTCAAGGACTTGTTGACCTCTGAGGTTCGCTTCGCTCTCCCCCAATCTCATATGAGAAGCTAGATTAAGCTGTTCTTCGTTCGTCGGCTTAGCTAGTGGATTCCAGTTTCGTTAGTTCTACTTTGGCAGTATTTTGCATGCCGAATATTTGATCGCTTGATAAACTGTCAGTATTTGCGAATGTTTATGGTACTCTTAGGAAGGTTCATTGTCTTATACTCTTTTAAGTTTGCGACGGTGGGAGCGCTCGCTCAGGTGCTTCTGGTATTGAGGAATGTTTCGTTCTTTGTTACGTCTGAATTTCGTTCTTGATTGATGTCTGTGACAATGCTGGAGGCAATTGAAAGTCTATGGAGTTAGGTTTCTTAAAATTACCCAGCATTGCTCCACTGCAATCAGCGGATGTCGTTCTTTGTGGCTTTAACTATAATGTATTGGATTACTTTTAACTGGCCTTTCATTCTGTTTCAGGTCTGCATCAGATGCATCCTCAGACTGTTTGGATTCAGAGATCACATTTACTTTCGTCCATATATTTCAAAATCTATGGTGCATTCTGTTCTTGGGGAATCTGAATATTTGGACCAGTACGGGATACTTTTTGAATGTAATGGAGGAGAGGAGAAGGCAACGGATCCTTCTACATGTAAGGAATCAGAAGTTCAACCGATTGTATGCAGGATGTGTTTAGGCATTTTGCAGTACTTTTATCGGGATGATAAAGACATACTGGTGCAAAAGGTGAGTGCTGACTGCTTAGCTGCTTCGGTTGCTGAACTCGTAAAGCAAGAGGGTCATGAGATCAGTAGTTTTTCCCTTGAAGTGTCGGTACCGCCTGTCATCTCTGAAAATGATGATGTAGTCTGGTAAGAGCAGTCTCCTTTCTCCTGGAGCTTGGATTTTGCATAAACATATGAGAAATTTATGTTTGGCATGGGAATTTATATGTGAATAAAAGCAACTATAACCATCATCAATCTCAACTGAAGCCACCGAAGTCAATTATGTTTTATATTGTACTTTGTTGATGTGATCTTCTGTTGCTTCACCATGGCTAGAGCTTTTAATTTATGTTCTCGTAGGTCGTATATGAAGAGGAAGTATGGACCAGAGCTTGGTTTTGCAGAAGAGACTTTAAAATGTGTTTCTGCTAAGGATGCCCTAAAACTGGCAATAACTAATCCTCTTGAAAGTATGCTGGTGAGTACAACTTTTTATACTGCTTTAATGGTTTGCTCATACAGATTTTTGTTATGATGTAATAATGGCATAAGTCGCATCTTGCTGAGAAACTGCCTGTTTAATTCTAACAATGTTCATATCTCCATTTAGTCTTTACCAAATTGAAGCTTTGCAGAATGTTAAATCCAGCTCTACTCCAAGCTCTTTCCGTATCCGTCTCACGTACAGTCAAATAAAGTCATCTTGTATGGCTAAGTCTCCAGGAGAAAGAAATGAAGCTTGCAAGAGAAGAAAACTGGGTAAGTAGAACTGATGAATTGGGGTGTGTTAATTCTGGTTCAACTTTTAAGACAAGAACTGTGTATCACTTTCTGCTCACAGTTCAACTCATTTCTAGTGGGCACTATTACCACACAATTCTGCTTTCGCTGCATTGATGTTACACCCAATATTCAATAAATGCTAGTTAGATTTATGACGGCTTGTAGTCAGTACAGCTGCAAGAATTAGTACTCAGCAAATGGATGCCTTTTGCATGTGTTACTGATCAGTTCTTTCTGTTTATTATTTCTTTGCAGCTGATGTGAATGCAGTCAGTGACAGATCTTCTAACAGCTCTGAGTCTTCAGAGATCTTCAAGTTTCCTTTGGGAAAGGTATTCCCGTTGTCTTAACTTGTAAACTCAAGATTGGTCCTTGGTGTTGATTGCTTGTCAAAACAATATCTTTCTAAGATGTTTTAAGAAGAGCTTCGTTTTTGGTGAGAAGTAACTGGTGTTTAGTAAATGCTTTTTTTCTTCCTGAAGAATTGTTGCTTGGTTATGTGGTCTTTTGATGGCTGTATGTAGTGGCATCCCTAATTAAGTTTTCTGTTCCACCTTTGCAGGTCGATGAACCCTACTACATGGCTCTCCATTGCTACCGAACATCTGTCTACTTCGGTGGGAGATACCTCAAGGTGTGTAGTAGTAGGGTCATGCGGTATAACGGTATTAAGAAATGGAATATTGATGTATGCTACAATGAAGGGTTGCTTACTTTATGCAGTTCTCAAGAAATGTTAGTCAAACACGTTGGATTATTGATGATGAAAGAATGGGAGAATCCTCTGTCGAGGTACTGGTGCTTGTGAATTGTCCCCATGCTTTGTTAGAAATTCTCGTTATACAATGATGAACTAGACTAACAATTTTAAGAGTACTAATGCAGGAAATAATAGGAAGCAACATACTTCCCGCTTGTCAAGGTGACAGTTACAAGTTCCATGCTGCTGGCAGAGAGGATATTGATGTACATGATATTGTCTCCTCCTCTCTGTTCTCTTTTTCCTACTTATCTTTTTTTTCATTGTCTGAGTGGAATGCCGTCTTTTTTGGTTTTCAGGTGCGGATGTTGGGTTCAGGTAGACCCTTCTTGGTTGAAATACAAAATGCACGAAATATTCCATCGGAGGCTATTATTAAAGAAACAGAAATAAAAATAAACAACATGGAGAAAAAATTGGTTAGTGTATTCAAATTCACCATCTTATACGGTGTTTATTCATTCGCCCTCATGTGCCTCAGTGTCAAATACGAAACATCTCGTGCTGTAGGTTGCAGTGAGAAATCTTAAATTGGAAGCTAATAACGGTTGGGGTTTAATGCATGAAGGTGAATCGGAAAAGCAGGTGTTTTGTCGCTCCTCTGCCACTTATACGCGACGCCTATGTCTCCGGTTCTGCATAGCCTTTCTTACTTATTATTTTTCCCTTTTGCATTCATTTCACGCAGAAACAATACTGTTCATTAGTGTGGATTTCACGCCCACTTGAAGATCAAGACGTGCAGTCTATAATTACACTGAAGGATATGGTAAAAGTTCTAACCTGTTTTCTTTTCACTGTAAAGATAAAAGCGGTTCTCAGATCAACAACATAAAGGACTTCCATTGTTATGTTTGTTGAAGTCATTTGCTGATTGTGCAGAAAATTTCACAAAGGACCCCAATAAGGGTGCTTCATCGGCGAAGTCCTCTAGATCGTGAAAAGATGATACACTGGTTGTTAAACAACATAAGATTATCAGCGTTACATTTTCTCTATGCTTGTAGTGCTTCTATCTAATCCCACCTCCGAGATGCTAACGAGCCTTCCTCTTCTGCTAATACTGTAGGATGAAAATCGAGAGGGTTGCTGAAAGTTCTCAATATTTTCTGCTACACTTGTGCACACAGGTATGGTGTATTTGGTGATGTATTTGTCAAGGAAATATGCATCTTATCCAGCGAACCAAGAAGCATGCATTATTCTATATTGCTGTCTGTTGGAAACTCAATTGACATTAAATAACTTGCGCAATCTCCTTTCTGCTTGACCTCCTTTCCCTGCTATAGCCGTTGGAGCTCTTTTAGAGAAAGCTTCATATTGATGACATATCTCGATGTTTAGCTTACCTGACACTGGTAATAAAAACAGGCTGGGACATATATCAAGGAATTTGTTCATGGGGATTTTGGCCGCACCAGTCCAAGGTAAAGTCTTAGCTCTCTTTTCCAGTCTTCAAATTGGACTGTGCCTGTTGCTAGCAACTGCTAACTTAAGTTTTTTTTGGTTGTTTGACAGCATCGGGTCGATTTTGGGATGTAGAGCGGAGATATTGCAGTTGGATGTTACGGACGTGAAAATGGATGGTTTCTGATCTTTGCTGCCCGTATGAAGGTTTGACTAATGCAAATTAGTACTCTTCCTTTTTATTTATTTATTAAAGCCTAATTTAGTTGGCTGTCTCTTGGGCGTGACTCTTCTACCATCAGTTCGTTTGAGGTGCAAATTAGAAATTACAACTTGGTTTATCATTCATAGAATCTTTTACCATTTGAATTGTTTGCTTTCATGACAAGCAAAAGTGTAATCGGAAATGGAAACAAAGATGAATTTTCCATCTTATTTACCACCATAGTTATTGATGAAACATCTGGTTCCATTACAGTTTAGATTCTATACGAGATGCCACTATAGTAGCATTTCCCATGTGTATTGCACCATCGTTCTTCCCCTCAATTCCAACTAAGAGAATGATTGGGGCATAAAAAATGAAGAACTCATAAATTCATCTGGACCCTGTCGAAACTTCACCTGCGACAATGAAGTCTCAGCCAAGTTTTGCTAGAGGTGGTAGAAGGTGTTTGGAAGTCGTTACTTCCCATAAAATTGGGACCGTCCAAGTAATGTTTATAATCATGTTATGCTTTGGCTTTCGCCTACCTAATAATATGTGACCGAGAAAACAAGCATGAGATCCATATTTTATTATTATTATATAGGAAAAGAAAACGTGCTACAGATACAAACAATTATATTCTACTCGGTCCACGTCGCATTCACCATCTTAGCCATGAATCCATACCGATCTGCCGCTTCCTCAATCTGGTAATTTCACAAATACAGCAATAACACCAAAGGTCAGACCTTATTAGCGACCATACACCAGACATCAAATGAAATTACTCTCTCAATACCATTTTCTTAGTCGGACGTCCGGCACCGTGGCCGGACTTCCTGTCAATCCGGCCGATGATTGGGTTGGTTTGGGGACTCTTGTCCAAGCTGGTACACAGAACGTACTGCAACGTCTGCACACACACACACACAAAACGGAATTAAACCCTGCGTTTAAACCCCAAAGGAAATGAACCTGAACGGAAGAATCACTCACCGCCAACAGTTTCAGCGAGTGTAACGGCACGACCCTGTCATCGTGATCGGCTGTCAGCAACATGGTAGGTGGGTACTGAACCTGCTGATCCGGGTTCGCTTCCCAAGGCCTTCTCACATTGTGCAGTGGAGAGTACCTAACATTTCCAGTTTGCGGATATAAGTAATCATTATGTACGAAGATCAGGGTTTTTTTTTTGTTTCCGTTTCAGAATCTTCTCTTACTTGATCAGCCAATCGAACTCTTCCTCCTTGTCTGCACATCCATAATCGGTTGTCCAAGCATGACCTGTAGAAGAAGGATATCATCAGTTGAGAGAAATGATGCGAAGCGTACATAAGACGGTGGAAGTGAAACTGAATTTGAGCTTTCTCTGTTACCTATCGTAAACTTGTGAAATCGCAGCATGTCCATCACTCCAACGTGAGCCAGAGCACACCCGAAAAGGTCAGGCCGCTGTTACAACAACGTAAATAGTTTAAACTTTCCATCAGAATCATACTGACAAGAATAGTGGTTATTAGTTCGGCAGTAAAAATGGTTTCTGGAAGATATAAGCTAAATGCGTACCTGATTTATGCATGCCCCAACAAGGAGACCACCGTTGCTTCCGCCTTCAATGCAGAGCTTATTGGGCTGGGTATATCCTGCTGATACGAGGTATTCGCCAGCAGAGATGAAGTCATCAAAGACGTTCTGTTTCTTGCCAAGCGAACCTGCTTTGTGCCATTCTTCACCGTACTCTCCACCACCGCGAATGTTAGCAATGCAGAACACCACACCTAAATGCTTTGCCAGTGTTATCCGAGTCACACTGAAAGATGGAGTGATGCTGATATTGAATCCACCATATCCGTACAACAAGCATGGGTGCGATCCATCCAGTTTTATATCCTTCTTGGAACCGATGAACATTGGGAACTTAGTGCCGTCTTTACCAGTCACAAAAACCTGAAACCAAACGAGCACAAGTAGCCAGTAGGTAAGGAACACCATATGCCTCGGTTTCTAATTTAAGCAACAGGTTGGAGTTCAAAAACGAGTTACAATCCACACTCAAAGAAAAGGAGAAAGTCACCTGATTCACTTCGAATTCTGAGCGATCAAATCCAGGTACACTGATCTCCCGAAATATCTTCATTTCCGGATTCCCAGATCCAAAATCGCATTGGTAGATGATGCCAGGGGAAAGAAAGTTAGTAAAGCCAATAAATGCTATGCTGTCTTGTCTTCTTGCAGACACTCGAGTAACAGAGCCGATGCCAATTGGCAGCTGATGCAGAAATGATCCTGTCTTCAAGTCTCTTATCTGCAACACATGCTTAACATCACTCAGGTAACTCAATATCAATTGATCTCCATTAACAGCGTATGCTGCTTCCAATACATCCTTGTCAGATTCGGGGACAACATCAGTCCACGAATTTGGGTCCTTCAAATCCACCCTCACTAGTTTATATCTAGGTGCATCTTTGTTGGTCATGAATGTAAATGAGGTGCCGTCGTTCGCAATGGCATCATACTGTGCATCTAAGTTGTCAACAAGCTTAGTCAAAGGGAGAAGACTGTTTCCTCCCTTGAAACCGGCTAGGCCTCCTGGAAGTGTAGACATATCGCAGTAGTACACTTTGTTGACCGGTTCACACCCATCGTAGGTATACAGGAAAAGATGCTGCAGAAAATAACACCAGTGCATAAGCAGTTTGTAAATTCAACGAGGCTAGGAATCTGTTTGGTTTCGATTAGTTGAATCACACCGGTAGGCTAATAGGTGATATGGGAAACCTAATTACAATTGACTTGTCGATTCAATTAAGTTATAAACATAAAGCAGATTTGAAGAACCATGAGAAATCTGAATACTGTACTTTGTTTGCAGGGAAAACATATTCTAACAAATATAAAGATCCAATCATATCAGTAACAAGAATCCAACTAAAAAAAGTTGGCTTTATTTTCTGACAACAAAAAACCAACCGAAATAAGCAAGTATACCAAAAACCAAAACGTTTAAAGAGCATTCAGCTGAAACTATACCTTGCCATCCTTAGCCACCTCTGTTCCGAATTGATATTTGGGGTTTTCTTGATCATTCCAACACAAAATGTCCTCGGATTGATCTGTACCCAAGAAATGATAATACACTTCCTGATGCAGATTAATATTGGTCTCTGTCCCAGCATCTAACTTTTCTCCATCTCTGTATAACAATCCCAGAAAACCAGTTAATAACTAACCCTATTTAATGAATGATAACAAACATCCATCCATCCATCAACCTTTTCCTTATAATAGATTCAAAATCCTTTCTTTCCCCAATTCATCCGTCTAAATAGTGAAAACTAACACAACCAAACCAATTTATATGTATTGATGCCAGGATATGAACCTAGGATCGTTGAAACCCATTATTACAAAGCCAACCTTAATCAGTTAAAATATTCAATGTACCAAACAGAAAGTGCAAACATTTTTACAAGTGCAAGGAAAACAACAAACGTACTTGGGAGCAGCATAACGGCAATAGAAGAATCCTTTACTATCATGTGTCCAACTGATACTCGTAAACTTTGCCTGCGAACCAAAAACAAAAGCTCAGAACTTCAAACTCTCTGACACCAATATATCTACAGATTAAATAGAAAGACAGGAACTTTGGCTTCTGCTCACCCAAGATATTGTGTCAGCCTCAACTCGCTTGTCCTCAATATGCATGAGTTTGATGGTTACCCAATCACTCCCGCTGGAGCTAAGCCCGTAGGCCATGTACTTGCCATCCTCACTAACTGTAAGTTTGGCGAGGGCCACAGTACCATCCTCGCTCAATGCATTGGGGTCGAGCAAAACCTCTGCCTCTCCGTCCAAACCATCCTGTTCCAATCCATGTCAAAATATGTCATAGAGCAAACATCCCCCCAGAAGCTTGATTTAATTAAACATCTGTAAGATTCCTACATCTCCCCTATCCATATACTGTTGTTTTTACCTGAACGTAGAGGACGCTCTGGGCCTGAAGGCCGGTGTTATGGAAGTAGAAATACTTGTCGCCCCGCTTGAAGGGAGCATCATAACGGGGATGGTCGAAGAGCTTGGTAATCTTCTCCTTAAGCTTCTCCCTCGCCTCACACGTCTTCAGCACGGAATCTGTGAGCTGAACCTGCTCTTCCACGAAAGCTTTGGTTTCCTCCGAATCAGGATCCTCCAGCCTAGCAACCACCAAATAATGAGAATGCAATCGAAAACTTAAAAAGGAAAAGAAAAAAAAAACAGCTCCTCCGGTTATTGATTTTTACCATCGATAAGGATCGGAAACCTTGACGCCATGGAAGTCATCAACAACGGAGTCATCCCTGCGGGTTTTAGGGTAGGTCAAGCAGGCTCCACCGTCGAGAGCGGAGAGGGAGCCCATTGCGGAGGAGAAGGATAGGGAAGAAAAGGATCGAGAAGAAGGAGTTGGTGGTTGGTTGGTAGGTGGGAATCGAAGAACTGAGCAAGGATTGGAAATGGAGAGGGAAGGAGAGTTTGAATAAAAGGAGACTTGGGGGCAGAGAAGACGTCGAGAAAAGCGGGGATTGAGATTAAGAATGAGAAGGTGAGAATAGTAGCGATGGAATAAGGATGAGAACATGGTGTCGATACATATATGGTCTAGGTTTGCACCAATGGAACTATTTCACCCTGGATTGCCCGCCCGAAGTGTTCCGTCAAAGTAGTGTCGTCATTTGGTTTCATCTCTTGAATTGGATTAAACTACAAGATTGTGGGAGGTTGTCTTTTGTCTTCTACTCCTTGGATATCTTGCCGTCTAGATGTGGTATTTCCTACGTGGATATTTTGGTTTCATCGATTCATTGAATTTTTTAAAAAATATTTTCGTGTTTTTAAAAATGCTTTACTAATATATAAAAAGTCAACGGTAGATTTAGGATGATTCAATACATTATGTTGAATTGTATAATAATAATCGAAAATATTTGTCTAATTTTTCATTTCAAAATATGTAATTTAATGTTAAGTTATAAACCATCAGCAATCAATATAATTAACGTCGTATTCAATTTGAATTTTTTTTATCAATTATGAGTAACCAAACATAACAACCAATTAAACTCAATTCACAAACATGAGAACAATCTCAAAGTTGTTGTTAAACTTCAAATTATCTGGGCATCATGAAAAAATAAACCAATGAGCCAATTGCCAAGCCAGACCAAGGTTGATTGAGTTAAAAATGGTTTTTCCCAATTTTAAGGATTTTGATCAGGTGAAAAGTCTAGCGATTTTATAGTGAAATCGGGTCGTAAAATAGTAAAATTTGAGGACTAAAATCGGAAATTAAACAAAAGCGGTTGTGAGTATGTGAAAACCAATAATACATCCTTCCATTCCATGCATGTATTAAACTATAAACCACCCACTTTGATGAATCCACCAACCAGCAAACTGGTCCATGTAGGGGCCCGTTCAAAATTGGGCTTCTTATTTATCCATCAATTATGAGCATTACCCGCCTATTTTCCATATATAGTTATACTGCTCTGTTGCGAGCCCAGGCCTGACCCACTAAACAACTCGTGGGCCCGATTGAAATAAGGCACTGTACCCGCAACGTTGTTAATGGTTGGTGTATGCTTTACTCCACTCACCGCCAACATTGAGCATTCCCATTGCCCTGCCCACTCCACGATTTCGCCAAATCTCCAATCCTCCGCCAAAATTATTAATAATTGGGCGTATTTTTTTTATTTTTGAAATTAATTCTATTGAGATTTCTCAGTTCCGTCTCACGTGCAAATTATCAAGACTTTCCCTTCACTGTTAGCTTCTTATTTCGTAAATTAAATAATAAAGCAACGATTCTACCCAATATAATAATAAATTTCCGATATTAGTAATCTACCATTAGTTCGAAGTATGAATAAAAAAGTGTAAGGAATTATAAGTTTCCACGTCACATAAAAATATCCATCCAACTAACTCATTTGGAAACTAAATTGTTATATGACGTCTAATGTTTATTTATAAACGCTCTAGAATTTTAAACTTAATATTTTAAATGATGCGAATGCCTTTAAAATCAAAATTCACTGTTAAACACCGTTATCGTCGTCGATGAAATACGAAATTAAAACAATAAATGTGGAATCGCCATTGAATGGGGACTCCCCATTTTTATTATTATTATTATGTTTGTATTATTAAAATATAATTAGTGTGATTTAATTTCGTGAATTAATAATTAAATACTTGATCATTAGTGTTGCTATGGTCGGCATTATTTAATGGCGACGGTTTTGTATTGTTGGTGTATTAAATGGCGCCAACTTTTTTTAAAAAAGTATTAATTATTTTAATTATATTATAATATTTAATTAACTGTTCTAATACTCTAATACTAATTATTAAATTATAATAAGTATACTATTCAATTACTTAACCAATTATCAAATTGTAATTAGTATATTATTTTAATGTGGTAATTAAGTAGTGAAAGTAGTAAAATTTTGTAATTAGTTAAATACTTTTTGGAAATTAATAATTAGTCATGATTATAGTTAAGTAGATGAATATATAATACATAGTAATTATGTATCATTTGCATAAAAAGAGGCATTGTCTTTGAGTATAGTTACTCCGTATATGTAGTGTGACAACCTTCTCACGTTACATAAAAGGAGGCATTGTCTTCATTACATGAAAGGTAGCACCATATGTGATTATGTTAATCAGTTTCTTCATGAATGCATACAAGGACCATGTCTAAACCCCTAATCACTAAATCCTATCTCCAAATTCAACGGCGACTCACATTTTTTAAAATTTCGTACCTCAGCGGCGGCAGTGACGGTGACGTCTAACAATGAATTTTGATTGCAGGGACATTCACGTCATTTCATGTACCAAATTCAAATGTTAGAGCGTTACATAGTAAAAGACCGGACGTCTTATAGCAATCTTCTTTGGGAAATCTATTTTTATCTACATTCCCACATTTCATAGAATAACTATTAGACTATTAACCTATTTTTATCGTATTGATCATCAATAATGTTTGTGAACTTAATAATAGCATCTTTAAAAATCTCTCTTTTTCTCCATTCATTTTTTATAAAACCCTCGTCGATAATTAACGCAATAAAAGTCATAATATTTTTTAATAAAAGTTAAAAAAAATTAATATATTTATTTATATTAAAATATGAACGGAAATGAAATAAATACGATAATATCACCCCTTTGGAAATTAGAGAACCGGTTTCCTCTCCTTGTTCCCATTTATTTATCTTTTCCTCATTTTTCTCTTTTCTCATTCTGCTTTCCCTTTCTTTATTATTTGTCCCCTCAGACTATACTTTTACCCTCAAACTAAATTGAAGATCATCGCGAAAGGCAGTATCTCTAGCCAACGGGACAAATCAAAAGCAAAAGGGAATGGGGAGTATTTCGTCTGATGACGACGTCGGTGACCGGTTTGTGCTCGACAGCTACAGCATCAGTGCCGATATCAGCGAGTCAGAGAGCGGTTCCAGCTGCCTGTCCTCGTCCTGCCGCCATTGCGACCGAAGCAGAGGAGGTTCCACTTCCCTCACGTCTTCTTCGTCTGCTCAACTCGCTGAAGCGCTGGAATTCGATGACCGTTACCCGCCGATCACTCTCATGCCGCCCGTTGTCGGCGGCAGACACGTTGTCTTTCAACCGAAGAAGGCCGCGTCTGAACTTTCTGGTTAGTTCATCGAGCTCTGTTTTTCACCCGATTTTTCTGTTGAAGTCTGAGGGACATCTTGACGGCTTTGCTTGCGTTTGATTTCTGTTCAGAAAATTATGATTTGTCATTTTGGACTGGTTTGCCCTCCTGTTTTTGGTTGTTGAGTCTCTCAGTAATTCAAGCGATCGGTTATCGACAGTGATTTTAAGATTTTACGAGCGAGGAAATCAGATTCGGAGCAGAAATAACCACTTGTAGCAACTCGACGCACAATTAAGCATTTTTAGTCTACATGGCATAGTCCAACCGACGTGTAAAATTTTCTTTTGTAGAAACTGAATTGATGAAGGAACGATTTGCCAAGCTTCTGTTAGGAGAGGACATGTCAGGTGGAGGGAATGGGGTTTGCACAGCTCTGGCAATCTCCAATGCCATCACTAACCTTTCTGGTAAGTTATCTTCAAAATGTAACTAAAGGTTAGGTGGAATTTGATGATGACGTGGTTGGTGTAATTGGTATTTGCGTGTGTGTTTGTGGTGTGCAGCTTCTGTATTTGGACAGCTGTGGAAGCTGGAACCGTTACCAGAACAGAAGAAGGCAATGTGGCGGCGTGAGATGGAATGGTTCTTATGTGTAAGTGATTCCATTGTAGAGCTTGTTCCATCGGTTCAAGCTGTTCCTGGAGGTGGCACTTTCGAAGTTATGGTGCCACAACCGCGGTTGGATCTATTTGTAAACGTGCCAGCTCTGAAGAAGCTCGATGCCATGCTTCTCAACGTTCTTGACGGGTTTTCTGATTCGGAGTTTTGTTATGTTGAGCGCGGAATAGCAGTTTCTAGTGGAGATGGTGAGACCAAAAAATTCATGTCTTCCTTGACTTCTGGGACTGAACCATCCTCAGTAAGACTGGAGGAGAAATGGTGGCTGCCGTTTCCTAAAGTTCCTGAAAACGGGCTGTGCGAGGATACGAGGAAGAGATTGCAGCAGTGTAGGGAATGCACCAGTCAGATCCTTAAGGCTGCCATGGCTATCAATAACCATGTCTTAGCTGAGATGCAAATACCTGCTTCTTACTTGGATAGCCTGCCAAAGGTATATGCAATGCAAGCTCTCTGAGTGCCTTGATATGATTCCTTGAATCCACATTTTGTTTAAATATTTTGTGTGAAAATTTCAGAATCCGCAAGCTTGTTTAGGGGAGACGATACACGGCTACTTAACAGCGGACAATTTCTCTCCCGATATCATCCTTGATTACTTGAACTTATCACCAGAGTTCACCACTCTTGAGGTAGCAAACCGGATCGAAGCTGCTGCACATACATGGAACCAGAAGTATATTAGGAAGTATATGGGTGGTGGTGGTGGAGCGAGATCAACATGGACTGGTAAATCCAAACACAATACTCCGAAATGTAAAATGCTGGCAGCACGGGCAGATAATCTATTACGCAGCTTAAGACTCCGGTTTCCTGACCTTCCTCAGACCTCCTTAGATACCACCAAGATTCAACACAACAGGGTACCTAGACAGACCAACTCTCTCATATAAGAAACTCATGTCCTTGTAGTAATATTGTGTATTTAATTACTCCCTTTGTTGCAGGACGTAGGGCGTGCTATCATCGAGAGCTACTCAAGGGTAATGGAAAGCTTAGCTTTCAACGTGATGGCGAGAATCGAGGACCTTCTATATGTTGACGATGCCACAAAGCAACGTGCAGCAGAGGCAGCAGCAGAGTCTCTGTACACACAAGGACGGCTTAGCTGTTCGTTTGCCAAACAAAGGTGGATATCACCTAGCCAGTTTACGTTGGACCATCCTGGGGAGTTGGCCAGATTTCCCAACAACGTAAGGAACAGTTCAACAGTTACCAAAGAAGAGCGATGATAGGGGAAAGGTCTACGAAGAATGGGGTTGCTGAGAATTTAGTTAAGGTAAGGGATGTACAACGGCCCCTCTTTAGTACGTACAGTTATCCCAGTAGTTGTAGCACGTGCTAGATTGACAGAGTTGATATAGAGCGAGCTGTACATGTGAAAGTTTTACGTGTCTTGTAGTTGAAATCCTTGGTTATGGACATGTAATCAATCATCTTATTAGCTAGTTTTGAAGCCCTTATTACGGTTTATTTATAAGCTACTATGTCTATGTGGCTGTTGTAGGAAAAGGCAGTACAAATTGTATTAAGTAATCTCAGCAAGAAAATTTAGGATATATATAGGAATTACCGCATGCGCATCCACTAGGAATATTTCATATTAAATTTACCATTGCGATATTTACTAAAAAATAACCTAACCACCGATCAATTTTATGCACTTCGACCGACTGTGTTTTTAAACGATTCAATCAGTTTTATCCGATTTCATATTTAACTGATTTCAATACAAATTCCGTATGATATCACCTCATATAAGTTGTAGAAAGACTTGAATGATCCCACGTGTATTCAATTACAATTTTTTCACATTTTTCGAATCACAAATAATCAAATACAAAGTAATAATTTCAATCCAGATGTGTTGAGGAGTACATAAATAATTGGCTTGTTAGTTCCTCATATCAAAGAATTAAATAAAAACCGGCCGTTGCATTCCGAAGCTGGGAACAGCTGAAGCTCAGAATAGAAGCATGGACTTTAGAGGGGTCGTTGGGAAGGAGATGGGGAGACTCTGTGTGAACTACCACTACATTGAAACTAGATCAAAGCGGTGGGTTTTTCTTGGCCATATTAGCGATTGAAATCACTCCATACAGAACCTACGAACCAACACTTATAAACCGCCAAAATGGCCATCGGCAGTTTGAATCGCCAATATGATGGCCTTTTTGGCGGTTTTAGACATTTCGGAATTAATTCATATTGATGTACAAGGAAAGAGAATCAGACTTCCCAAGTTGGATGTAGTTATTAGTAGATTAGGTGTTGATGGACCAAATTAACACTAATTCCAATTATTTGTGATTTCCTTTAATTCTTAAAGAGTACCTTATCATTTTGTAGAAGTTCTCCGTGTTCATTACTGGTTAGACTAGTTGAGGTTATTCTAACTTTGATTGGGAAACTAGTAGTGGTAATCTGTGTGCATGATCGTGCCGCGGATTCATACGAGTGATAAGAGAAATCGTATTATTCAATTCAAGTCCAACGTTTGCTCGATCCGACTACTATTAGGAAGTTGAGTTTGATGAATCATCCCTTCCAAGAACTTGTCTTCTTCTCTCCTGATTTAAATCATAATTGTTAGTTTTAATTTAATCAATAGCACCATTAGAAACCATTCTTAATTTGTTCAGTCTATACCGTGTTGATAAGTTCGAGTAGAAACATAACAAGAGGAATCCTTGGACTCATACGACACTTGTATTGTCGAGATAACTGTGAAGTTATTTTGGCGATCACCACCCAATAAGGTGTTTCATTCGGCCCAATGAAGCAAGGCCACATTTCAACGTGTTTAGATTGAAACTCATCTAAACCTTGAAGGACTTCTACGCCAATCGTATAGACTATAGAGCAAAGTCTTGGCACTCGTTATTAAGACGCTGCAATTGCAAATGGCTCGACGAACCTTCCAAGAGTTCCCAGTTGAGTTCCCAAACTGTGCAATTACATAGAGGCTAGAGCTTGGCAAAAAGGACTGGCGATTGCAAAAACCCATAAGGTACGTGGTTTTGGGAGTGGAGTTTCAATATGAGAATTGGAAAATTTGGAAATTACCGAAGTCCCGAATACGTTTTGTAAACTAGCTTATGTAACTTTTTAGAGTTTCATATCGTAGGATTTCGAACTTTTTGAACTATACAATTCTTGATCTTTTGATCTCAAGATTCTTGAAGCAAACTTCGGGGCCTTAATCCCGTAAAAAATCAGAAATTGATGCCAAATTCGATACAAGGTCTGGGAATATTCGAATCCTGGCCAAACTTCCACACCCAATGCATACATGACTCTAAGCCAAAAGCCTCTTGGCACAAGCTTGTTTCCGGGGTGCACATCATGTGCCTAGCAAATAGTTTCATCACTTGATTGGCTATTAAGGGAATCAAAAGTTTACTGCAAGTAATTTCTACCCTCGTTAGAAAAATAAAAAATCCTTCCATCCAAAGAGGAAAAGTCTCTGGCTTTCTTGGCACCACACACAAAATCTACCCATAGCCTTTGTCCAAAAGTGAAATGGGAAATGTTTGATCAAACGCCGTATCAATTAAGTCTTGAACCCCCACCTCTTCTTTAGACTTTAATGGCCGTGACTGGGAGTTCCTTTTCTTCAAGATATATTTGTAGGTACCGGAACCAGACTGGTTGAGACATTAGACAGAATTTTGAATAGAATTTCATCGCTCCGGATCATTGGATCCTCGACGGTGGTCTGAGTTGGTCCACACCCAGTTCCGTCATTGATTGTAGTGCTCCCCCACCGTAGCAGCAGTGAGTATCACAACGTCACCCCAATTAATACAGATGCTGCTGCTACTTTCTCTGCAAGTCCTTTGTTTTCGTGTACTACATTAGCAATCACTAAGGACGGTCCTTTCAACATCTTCACCTTCATCGCCTTCCACATCCTCAACTCCCGCCGGAACCGCCAAAACACCGTCGGTTTCTTCCACCCGTACACAAATGATGGAGGCGACGGCTAATTCATCATGGTGCGCAGTCAAAGCCATTCAGGAAGAAATCCCTGATCTCGATTACATCATCTACACCGGCTATCACAAAACATCTCCTCAGTCCCTCTTCGCTGTGCCACCGACCGATTCAGCGTCAGATTGCTCCGTCCGCCGAAGGCGGTCCACCTTCACCGAAGGAAATGGGCGGAGAAGTCCAACTTATCCTCGATTCACTATGATCTGACATAAAAGTAAGGCTAAAACCCCACATAATCAAATTTTGAAAAGTATAAGGCCAATGTCATTTAGGCGGAGCAAAAACATCATTCAACATCCATAGAAGTCTAATTGAAGATCAAAAGGTGTCCCTATTGAAAATTGAAGTTAAGATTGGAGTTAGAATATTAAACGCGATGATTAGAGCAAAATCAATTTATCGTCTCCTCGTCAAGATGATGGTTAGGTCGAATTCTGGTTTATTTTATTCTATAATTATGAGCAGATAATTCTTTAGATTTTCTTGATTGAGATGTAAGATTTGATCTATGAACCTCTCCCTAAAAGTATAGGGCTGACGATTGTTGGATTGTTAGATTCAAATGAATGATTGTTTCGGTTGTTGGGTTTTCAACCTAGTTCTTGTTACGGCTTGAATCAGGTTAAATCTAAAAAATCCTTTATTTGATATATTCTAGAATTCAGATGATTAAAAATCTAAAATATATGAAAATTATCGATGAGATAAGCCAATAGCTCGATTCTACCTTTTATATTTTTTTAATTTTAAAAATTATTCATCTTATAATTGACGGACGCTCTGATTTGTACCAAAAAAAAGTGCGTATGAACTCATTCTAAAAAAGCCAAAGAATAATCGAGACAGCTAAACATGGAAATTCAAGCATACAACTTTCTTTAGAGTACAGACGCCTTAACGCCAAAAAATAAAAACACAAAACCCTTTTTTTAAAAACCAATAATAATTACTCTCAAATCTCAAAGTCTGTTGTCAAAAAAAATATAAAATCAATCATAATAATTTTCCAGCAATGAATAAATTTTACCTCACCAATTAAATATCATTATATTAAATTAATTGAATCATTTATTGTTTATAGTATTTTTAATATTTTTACTCAATTTGATTATGTTAATTAAACCAAGAACAGTAAATGATTGGTTGTTTTTATATTGATGTATCAAACTATCAACTAATGACTGAAATAAAACAGATCAAAATGCAAGAGATCGAGTTTCAAATATTGGATGAAGATTGTTCGGGCTCAAATCTATAATAACTAGCAATGCATGAATGAACGATATGCAATCTCAATTATTCAAGTTATAATTGTTTGGCGATTTCCTACAATAATCTTAAATTAATCTCGCGCCTCTGAGGATTTATTCCGTTCGACCTTAGACTCCTCTCTCGAGCTAATTTGCACCCAAATATAACACATTAAAGGTGTTCGATAAAATGTTACAACGATAAACAATGCAAAAAGTATAAATTTAACACTCCTCTCTTTAGCTAACGAGTAATCTAGAGTCTTCCTAAATTACCTATCAATCCATGTTCCCCTCGGACCTACAAATCAATGACGATGATTTAATCAAGATGATTAGACGATAATAAATATAAAATTAAGTTTAGCAAGAACACATGATAATTCTGAATAATATTGAGAGAAATATCAAAGGCTTAGAAACCCATCATCCATAAGCTAAGCTAAAGTTTCATCTAATCCAAACAACACAAAATAATTGAAGAAAAATAAAAGAAGACATGCTCTTCGTGGAAATCTCAATTTTTGACTTGATGATTCGCCCTTCGCCAATCGTGATTGATGCTTTCGCTTCAATCGTCTCTCTTAAAGAGCTCGAAAATATGTGTATAATGAAGTATATCTCACTCATAGGGGGTCTCAGAGGTATTTATAGACTTCTAGGCCAAATTCAAGAAGAAAAAACCTCAACAAACCCATCAGATAGAGGGACACGCCGTATTTCTTAAAGACGTATTTCTTAAAGACATATGCGTATTCCTCCTAACATACGCTCTCTGGTTGCTGTCCAACGAAAAGAACGTTGTTGTGTTCTTTTAGGACACATTGTGTTCCTTAGTATACAAAATTGATCATGACATCAAGATAAAAACTATAGGCAACCAAATTATATTTTCAACGACGCTGACCTTGTATCAATTGGACTTCCAGACGATGAGTTATGTTTAAAATACTAAACAGTGGCATTTTCTTTCCAAATCGAACGTTTTAAATTGTTCCGGCCTCCCCATCATCCCTTGATTCATCTCTAAACAACGTATAACACCTAAAATGTATCAAAAACATATTAAACACCATAACACGACCCCGAGACATAAGAGACGCAAACACGTACTAAAATATCCTGAATTTGAATACATTTCAACATACAAAAATATAATTTATAATATAAAAAAATATGTAAAAAATACAGCACTATCGGTAGAACTGAAATCTAAAGTTTAGAATACATATGAATGTATTGGTACAGTCACAAGATAAGCTAGCTTAGGAAGGATACGATATCATCCGCTACTTGTCTGCTATGAGCCAATAAATAGCATATGTATGCCCATCTTCAATCATGAGCCTAGCTAGCTAACTGCTGTATTTTTTCCAGATTTCAGACTAGTGTTGTGAAATGGGTAATCTGTAACTAGGGTTTTGTGACAATATTACAAGTCTGGACACCTACGGCCCCTACGTTGATTCTAACAAAGATTGATAAGTTGACCAGCTTCTGTCATTACACTCCCACACAAAGATAAGCTAAGTGGCGAAAATGCCTCATAAGTACTACGGTAAAACAACTTAGCCCCTGAGATGTATAGCAAAAGACCAGGTTTACTGAGTTACAGAACATACGACCCATGTTAACGCAGAGCCATAAAACCATTACTTAGCTTGCTCCCAAATTCTAAGATTCCATCAGTTCAGTCGTAAAAAAAAGTAGAAACAAAAAGCACAAGATGATGACGAGACCCTGGAAAAAACTTGTAACAGTCAGAGGCAGCAAAGCTAGCTCGTTAGAACATTGATTGAAGTGGTATATGAGCAGTAAAACCATTAAGAAAAACATCCCTGAGATTGGAGAGAATACTTCACTGTACTGGTAAAAAAACAATATATAAAGTCCTACTATACATCTCAGCCGGATCAGTAGAAAGATGAAACTGAACTCCAACCGAACCGGACTGATCCATGAAAAGTCATAGAATCAAAAGCTTGGTTGGAAAACTGAGAAAGCACACAAATACAAGAATCTTATTTACCTAAGATGTTCATCTTGGGAGCTAGGTTTAGTGTTGAAAGGGTATATCAGGAAGGTTTTACAAAGTGAGACCAACAGAGCTCTGTTGGCAGTATGCCCACCTCACCACACCTCCTTAGTAACCATGGGCGGATTTCCGTAGGGAGGTGGACAGAATGCCAATGAACTCTGTGAGAAACCCTTTGACAAACCCACATGATCAGACATGATGACTAATCTATGAGGAGATGAGAAAGAGTAGTAACACACCACCAGACCACTAGTTAGTGAATCAAGATATATAGATGGATAAAGATGGGGATGAGTGGAGGTCTTTTTGTGCTCTGCTATTTAAGAGAAGAGCTGCGTGTGGATGGTTGTACAGTAAATAAGAGAGAGAGAGGGGCAGAGAGAAGGAAGTTACTAGGGAGGTGGTGGGTGGTGATGGGTGTAATTAATTAGATTTTGAAAAAGGAAGGAAAGAAAGAAGATGAGGGGTTAAAGGGCAATAGTAAAATAATAATAATAATAATAATAAATAAAGATAAGACGGTTCGTTCATTCGTTCTTCTCCCACCCTCATTGTCTAAACTCTAAAAACAGGTGGACGGATGATGATGGTGAGCAGCAATATGGACAGAAACACTACAGAGAGAGAGACAGAGAGAGAGGGAAGGGGTCAAGGAAAGGAAGAATCATCATCATACTTATTCTCTCCCTCCTCGTTTCTGATGATGATATATTTCTCCATAGCCTCTTTCACTACTTCTCCTGCAAAAAGTCACTTTTCTCCTTCCTTCCTTTCTGATACCAATCCACCCAAGCAACCACACACATGCAAAAACACACCCCTGCCCTTCGAAATGAAACCGACGGAAAACAACTTACTGAAACGAAACCCCCCCCCCCCCCCCCCTTTTGCTTTGATTACAGACCACATAATGACAAAACAAGCAAAGCTTAACAACCAAGATTGAGCAGTTTCCAGCTTAACTAGCTTTGGTTTCTTCCCTTTAAAAATGGGCGGCCGGGCGAGCCTCTTTCTGTCTCTCAGACGGAGCGGACCGGGCGGGTCCCGCCTTGCACTTCATGCATATCACATCTCCCATCCCTCCTCCTTTTCTGCCTTTTTATTAATTATTATTATTATTATGCTTGATAATAGTAAGATCGGCTTTTTTAGGTTTTATATGTGCAAAATTACGAGAGGCAAGTCCTAAAGTCAACAACCTCCTTAATTAAGTAGCAATTTCCAACTCTGGCCACTACTTACCTCACTTTTACGTCATTAATTTGTTCACAACAGCCTGTAGCTAGGTTGGAATATTTTGGACTGTAACTCCATTTCAACTTAAAGTTTAGCAACGTACCTCTTTGAGAGTGTATAATTCTGGAAGTGGGTTCACACTCTGTTGGATATATGATGATCAACAAACGCAGAAGCCAAATGGCCAAATATCCCAGAGAAAAATGTAAAGGACCCTACAACAGTGAACCCACTAATTTTCAATTTTAGTCGTGGTTGTAGAATCCTAGGTACATTCATCCATTCCGTTCCCCCCATCTTTTCTTGATTACCACCAAATTTTATTTTATTTTTTAAAAAGTAAATGAATTTTCTTTTTTGACCTGTGCTAAGCACTAGATACAGTTGAATTAGGAGACCATTTTGCTGAGCCATAGGTCAATCCCTAATCAATTTCCCTTAATAGTTTCTTTTTACTTTGACATTCCCATTGGCATGTCACACTTCACACTTTCCATATTTAAAAGTTGTTCTCATTATTAGTAGAATAATATAGGTGGAAACTTCTTTTCAAGCCCAAGTTGTAAGAATGAAATAAGTTGACTGACTGGAAAGAAATATCAAATATTTGAGGGAGGGCGGGGGGAAGAAATAGGAAGTAGTGGTGAAAGAAATGAAAACCGTCTGGTTTGTCGATTGATACGTCGCACTCATCACTCCCACATGCTTTGTTCTTGTGCTCTGAAAGGTTTCAATCTCTGTAGCCTTCCTTCACTATAAAAAATAAAGTTGTTTTTTATATGGTGCTATTATTGTTTATCAGTATAAGAAGAAGCTGAGTAGGATGGACTTTACCAATACAGTTTCTAGGAGTGGAAATGGTATTTATGAGGGGAAAGCACTTTCATTCAATGCCTCAAATCTACCCTCTTCCAATTTAACGCGCCTGCTCTGTTTTTTTTTACTATACAAGCAATATCTCTGTAATAAATAAGAAGAACATGAACATGAACAATCCTTCTCTCTGTCAATAATCTGAATCTCCCACTCCCATCTATCCACCCCATTAGTCTTTTATTGTCCTTCTCTTCTTCTTCTTCTCCTCCTTCTGTGTCACTGCCATGGCCATGATTGAATCATTGGGACACTCAAACTTTAAGAATAGTAACTCTCTCTTGGACTCTATCCCCTGCCTGCTCAGCGCTCATTAATTGCATGCTTGAACCAAACTAAAACTACTACACTGAAGGAATATGAAAAGGGCTAGCTTTGTAATAGCAAGAAAAAACCCAGTTGGAATTTTGGTGTGTGGAAACTGGAAATCCAATTACCCTTCTTCCATGGCACTCTGCCTGTAATTAAATTTCATTTATGGTTTGGATTATGAATCTTTTTCGAATACAAGCAAGCATGCAGAAACTTAATTAATTCTGACAGCTGCATGCACCCTCATATATTAAATTAAATTAGCTTAGCTGGGATGCGGGGAGAAAACAAAATGGATGCGGAAAAGTCATGTCAAAATTAATACGGATGTGGAAATGAAGGGATATCCCTCAGAGAATATGACTTGACAATAACCTAACTAAACCAGACTGAATTCTGACTTCTTGCTGCCCCTCTTCTTTCAATTACTAATAAAATGGTAATCGTCTCCATCTCAACACCCATTTTACCCGCTTCCAAGTTCCAACACAACATTACAAAATTAAAAAAATTCTCGCAGTATAAAGTTTGGTGAATTATCTAAGTTGGCTACCTATTTCTACCGTAGCTTTGGGAGTATGAATAATGAATAGAATTAGGATGCTTTTGGTGGATATTAGAGGGTTGGTGTTCATGTGGGGTTTGGTGTATTTATTTCAAACCCACTGCTGCTTCAGCTAGCATTTGGGTTGAAAACGAAAGTTGAGTAGTATGAAAAAGAAGGCCTTTGACCTCTCCATTTTCCTCGCTGAAATCCTCCACTCCATCTGATAAAAGTTCAGGCGCTTTGTTCCCCTGCACAAGTTTTCGACTTTTTGGCGTATCACTTTTCTTTTTACAACTATAAAAAAGCTTCCCTTTGGTGGTGGAACGAGCTAGCGTTTGTGCTAGTGGGGACTGTATATATACACATGTACATGTTCTTTTTTCCAACCCTCTCCTCCTCTGCTGCTGCTGCTGCTGCTACTGAATCTAACACGATTCAACATATACCGAGCAAATCATGATTTACCACTGTTGAATGCATCTGTAGACGTTGACTGCTGCTAGCTGGCCTCTAGCTAGTTGAATTTTGAGAGAGACAAAAGGGAAGGAAGGAAGAATTAGCTTGTTCAATATTAATCTTTTTTCTTTTTTTAGAGATTATTATATTTACAGAGCTCGATGCATGGGAAATACAGTCCTTCTCATGATTGTGAGCTATGGGGCGCATATGTATGTATATCTGTTGAGATAATAAGCTCTCATAGATTAGATTACTAGTGCTTTCTTTATCGAAAGTTCAGCCAAAATTTGGGATACTGAATTCAGTAGAGGATTTTTGTTACGTTGTTGCTACTTTTCATGTGAGGAAAAGGTGCAAACTCAATCATGGCTGCTAGTGTGTGTGTGTGTGTAAAATGCTGTACTACTGCTTGGCTTCCTATACAGTCGCCATCATTAACAGTAATTCTCTCCCCCCTTCTTTCTTTTTTCAACTACTTACCCGTTTGAAGGTACTAACTCCAGATTTCAAGTTACTGCATACGTGAGCTGGTGGCTCACTTTATCTTTGACATTTATTAGACTGATACAAGCTAGAATTTTGGTGGTCTAGCTGGGTTGCTAATGATAAAATTAAAATACCCCGAGCTTATTAGCTTAAAAGGGTTGTCGAAATTGTGATTCTATGTTAAATTGTGATAAGTATTATTAAAATGTAGAATCGTAATGTTTTATTAACTGCTGCCTGCCTATTTCAACAATACATTTGCACATGTTCTTGGCTTTCTCCGGCTGATTTTGTAGCTTTCTGATACACTTATCTCCTCTTTCATTTATAAAAAAAAACAATACATTTACACATAAATATGTAAAAAGAAATGTTACTAGGTATGGTCGACGAAATAATCATATCAGAGTAAACATAAACTTTAGAACGGTCATTTAAAAACAAAATATATCCTATTATTATTCTAGCTTCAGTCATAACTAGAATAATGAAAATCTATATATAACAAAATAGAAAACTAATAAAACTTTTCTTTTCTCTAAACTATACGGAGTGAAGCAAAATAAAAAGCAGACAACTTCTAATTGGAAAGTGAAATCGTAGAATATCATTGATTTAAGGCATACACTTTTATAATTTCAATAATTGTATGTTGAATGGTGGGTTTTTATCTATTTTAATTGTGAATAGTTTGCTATTAGAAATTCTAAAAATTTGTCATTAAGTTAAGTAATAGTAAATAAGCTAACGACGAATTTTTAACTGCTGTTAACTAAATCTGCTGTTAAAGCTAACATTGGATTTTATCCCGTTAAATTTTTCGTCCAGTAATAAAAAATACAAAAATCCAGCTGGGTTTCTGCGTTCATCATTCGTCGTTCTTCGTTCATTATTTTCCAATCATTTTTTCTTATTCGATTCTTCTTCTTCTTATTCTTATTTTTCGATTATTCTTTTACTTCTTCTTCAATTTTTCTTCTTCTTCTTCTTCAATTTTTCTTTGATTCTTCTTCAATTTTGAATTATTGAATACTCCCGAAAAGTTTAACACCGGATTTTTAAAATCCCCTATTAAATTAACAACGATTTTAAATACGATGTTAGATATAAAGTTTAACAATGAATTTTTCGTATGTGTTGTTAAACTGACGGCGATTTTGATCCACCGTTAAACATATAGTTTTTTATAATAATTCTTTAACTAATTTTACGAATGAGTGATCTTTGTATAGACTCAAAACCATTAAACAATACTAAAATTGTAAAATCATAAAAAAAAAATTAACTACATGGGTCACAAATAAAAATCATCATAACGTGGTGTCATGCTCGTAATTAAAAGGCTCGGATAACCTCAAAACTTAATGGATTATAAAAGTTAATAATGGAAATAAAAAGTTAGTATTAGTGGTGGTTGACTTGATGAGTAGTGTTGCTAGCTAGGACAGTGGGGTGAATTCTTCAGCTGAAGGGGGGTTTCGGTCATTATTTTAAGTGACGGAAATCAATCTCAACCGTTCATTATATGTAGGAGCAATGTAAAATTGAAAAATATATGTTTGTATGTTTTTTTATGTTAAGGGTGTTTTGGTTATGTTTTGAAAAATTTGTGCGCGTTTTATATATTGATTTCATTTGTCATTTTTATAATTGTAGAGGAAGAAAGACTCATAAAGTGTCCTGACACAAAAAATAGGAGGAGAGATGTCTAGAAAATGTACGTTCGTATTCGTTATGCACACGTTGAATATAAATATTTATTAATTCATATGTTAAGTACCAATACATTTATGCGTTCGTATCCAGAAAGCATACGATTGAATATACGTTCGTATATGAAAAGCATTAGAGAGAATATTAAAAATAAAATAAAAAAATAAAAATAAATACTATAAATACCATAACCACTCGTATCTTTCTCTTTTTAATACATAATTTTCATATTCAAATTTTATTCCACTTCTCTTTCTAGTTTTATTCGTACTTGGAGGATCATTGGTTCGTTTAAGTGTGTGCCAATTCATGCTTGGAGGACCACTAATCATATCGACGAGATATTCACTCTCGTTCGTAGTTGGTTATCTATCTTGCTTCCGCCCCTTGTCGACGATTTCGAGTTCAAGTGTTCCATGTCGAGATTGTTGTTAGGTTTCATCGCAATCGTTGGCATGGTTCACATCAAGTACCCAATAAAGACGACGTGTTGCGTTTAAAGAGTTTAAAATGGTTTTGATGATGAATGTACAAGTTGTATTTATGAATTTATAATTTGATGTATCAGTTTTGATGACATTTCATTGTTTCATCTTGTTATATTCAGACATGGAATATGTATACTTTTATGATTGTATAAATGTAGTAGGTTTAATGAACGTCCATACATTCGTGTCAACAATCTAAACGTTTGTTAGTTTTATCACTACAAGACTTATGAAAATCATATAGGACAAAAACACGAATAACATATGAAATTATCCGACACACGAATCACATGAACTTTCATATAAATAACACGAATTTCCTTATGAACTGTAAATTCATATGCTCGTACATTTCATATGGATAACACGAACTTCCATATAATACAATCTATACGTTTGTATCTATATTTTCCTATGATATATATGTTTGTATACTTCATCAAAACATTCGTACGAGTTAACCCAAACTTTTGCATATATACATTCATACTTTTCAAAATTACGTTCTTATGTATACACAAGCTTTCATATGGATAACGGGAACTTTCATTTTCCCAAATACAAACTCTCGAATAAATACAAAGTACAAAATTATTAATTTATTTTTTACTTCAAAGTTCACCAAGAATAATTTGGTTGAGTTCGTATTTGAATAATAAACAGTTTGGTGCAAAAATAAGTGAAATTAGATTTAAGATAACATATTTAAGTGAGTTTAATTGGTAGAGTTAATAAAATATATAAAAAATTTAAATTTGTTGATTAATTAAATTTGATACTATATGCATTTCTCCTCATTTAAAAAACAACATAAAAAAACGCGCACAACATTTATACCATCATTCCCAAATTACCCTAATAAATCAAAATCATACGAACGTATGCTTCACCACTCCGTATCCCCTAACTGACGTGGCTTCAGCTGATATTACAGCTTATTTGGCCTTTCGCCGTTGAATATTTTCCTTGGGCAGTGGGGTTGCTATGCTAACATCCAATTAATAATAATAATAATAATAATAGTAATTAATGAAGTGGGCAAAAAATGGGGTGCATAGCTGGATCCTTCCCTATTCAGTAAAATAAGTATTTAACATAATGTGCCTTCAATTCTTCATCTTCTTTCCCACTAGCTTTGACCCTGTGTGTATGTTGCATTGTTGCTATATTGGTGAAACTGTACAAAGTCTTAGCTTTCTGCTCCTTTTTTCTTTTCAAAATTTGAGAGAAAGAAAGACTGTCAATTTCAGCAACATCATTAGATAAATCCCATCCAGACAAACCTGTACAGCGAATATATTATTATCATTTTGACCAATAATAATTATGCACTTGTGCTTTATTAATTATTAGAAGAGTTGTTTTGGACCAAGCCTTCAACCCACAATACAAACTTGTACAACAACATACATATTGAATCTTTTCACTGTAGTGACTGGGCACCCGTGAGGTTTCTTTCTGCAATGCAGTTGCAGTAATTTGTTTAATTTGAAGGTCACAGAGCTCATATGATATGTTTTACTAGAGCTAGAGAAGATTGAAAATGTCAACCCCCCATCTGTTTACAGTACTTATGATTGTATCTTGTTTATAAAAGGTTGTAAATATTATTATTATTATTATGAATCTTTTGCTCAATCTCAATTCTCTTTTCACTTTTCATGCATGCTGTTCCCTGTAAATGTCTGCCTCTCATGCAATTATTGGTTTTTCTTTCTTTCACTTGTTCCTATATGTTTCTTAATGCTTTCTCCTTCGTAAATCATAATTAAGTCGAGCCATTAAGTGTGAATTAATAAATCTGACCGGGCATGCGATGATGCGAGATGTTCATGGAACTGGGCAGCTAGCCAGTGAAATTGTGGACAGAGAAAAAGCAACTTCTCTTTTCTGGCAGTGATGAGATGTTATTGTGATCATTGAGCATATGGAAATTCCATTGTTTCCTCTTCTTTCTTCCTTTTTTTCACAATATTCAATAGATGTGACATGGAGTTGGACAGAATGTTTTATTTGTACAACAGAGATCTCACGTGTCTGGTCTGCCAAGCACCCCCAAGATCCCCAAAGACTGATATCAACGGAAGAATAAGGGTTTGTTTAGTAGAGTTTTAAAATTAGAAGAAATTATTGGATCACTAGCCCATTTTTTTTTTAATTAATATGATATTGTTAGATTTTGGGTCAAATCTGTATTAATTTATTTTTAGATTGTTTAAAATTTTTTAATATATTAATTTTGATTGGTAGACACTTTTAAATTAAATAAATCTTTATCAATGTGGTATTTTGATTGTAATTCATCACAATAATTTACCTCTTCAATTAAACTAAGGACTATAAAACTTGTATCCTCTGTTCCAATGAACTATTGTTGACACCAACTATATTCGTTGCCTGACTAGCTTTATGTTGTGAGGTTGACTTCAAGCACCTTGAGAATTTTTTTGTATCACATGAATCTAGTTTAAGTGATCATCTTTCCTACCTGCCAAGGTTGAAGGCTCTGATACCTTTTGTAGTATCGCCAACCCACCAATCCTTCCGATTAGTATTATGTTGTTAAATTTGGCCAAGTACGCATGAATTCATTTTTGGTTCCTTCCCAAAATGCCGCATACTAGTTTGATTGGTGTGGTACTTGAATTGTAATTCCAATAGAAATGTCAAAAAGTGTTTCTTGAAAGTTGGATAATATTAAATTATTTTGTTTGATATGTATATTTGGTAGGTAAAATAATTGGAGAAGACATCGAAATCCATTAAGTTTGACATTACGTACTATGCTCGATAATTAGGGACTATGGTATAGATACTCGTGGTGGAGTTAGTTAACCAAACCTAACCCATTTTCCACCCTATTTCCTTTTCTTTTCTACGATTAATACTGAGTATTGAGTCGGGTCAACCGTCTAACCCATACCTGATTCAGCTGAGAGTGAATGAGTATGTGTTAGCTAGATAGTGACCATACAAAAGTGGGTGGGTCAATTAGGGTGGCACTGGCAGGTGAACCACCAAATCCACCTATTATAACTATATACTTGATATTTATATGATAATATCTATAATTTTTCATCATTTTATATCAAATCACTATCATTCTTTTAGAAAATTTATACTCTCTTCATTAAGTCGTACAAAAAATTTCACTATTTGAGTCTAAATGACATTTTCGCAACTTAAATAAATATTATCAACTCATTTTCATTATTTCAATCCGATGTTCAAATTTGTAGTCGGATGAAGACTTACCTAACCCACCCAGACCTCGTATCCATCTACACTCACCCACATTCAAAAAATGAATGACTATAAATGATAAATCAAGCAACCTATCAATATTAATAAATAAATTGATTTTGACGACAAACCCACCCCGCTTAATACTCATCCCTAACCAGTAACCTGGATTGTCTCGGCGGAATTTTCGGCATCCCATCTCTCTGTCACTATAACAACAAACTAAACTGGAAACCCAATCATAGTTTAAGCCCATACGTAGGCCCAACCTTTTAAAGAACCAAAGACCCAGGGCCAGGAGAATGAGATATAGGCCTCAATCCCAATGAGAGTCGTTAAGTGATAGTTCTCCTCCCAACGGCGGGAAGCGTTTGTGTGGGATGTCGCTTCTTCTTCATCATCATCATCATCTTCCGTCTCGGCATCGCTCCTTTTTCACATTGCTGCTGGACTGTACTCGCCAGAGAAGCCTCTCCAAGGGAAAGTCGGTACACGCCCAGATCGTTAAGAATGTTGATGGTGCTTACTACTGTGTATACACTGTCAACAGTCTAGTTAATTTCTACGCTAAATGTGGTCATCTTGCGAAAGCCAAACTCGTTTTCGATCGTATTCCTCACAAAGATGTGGTTTCCTGGAATTCCCTCATCAATGTCTATTCCAAGATGGGTTCTTCTGGCAGTTTTGTAGTCATGGAGCTGTTTCAACGCATGAGGGCGGAGAACAACTTGCCGAACGCTCATACTTTTGCCGGTGTGTTTACTTCTGCTTCCAGCTCTGGTTGGGTTTTTGTCGGGGAACAAGCTCAGGCCCTTGCCATAAAAACTTCCGATTTCCACGACGTTTTCGTTGGGAGTTCCCTCGTTAATATGTACTGCAAAGCTGGTCTCGTTCAGGAAGCCCGCAAAGTGTTCGACGGAATGCCTCAGAGAAACGCTGTTTCTTGGTCCACGATGGTTTCTGGGTATGCAAGTCATCGGTTGGTGGAAGAGACTCTGGAGTTTTTCAAAGTCATGCGCTATGAAGAGGCGGATGTGAATGAGTTTGTGTTCACTAGTGTTCTTAGCGCTTTCGTTACTCCAGAATGGCTTAACAGTGGCGGTAATACGGTGCATTCTCTTGCTATCAAGAATGGGCTTGTTGCCTTTGTCTCCGTCTTGAATGCAATTGTTACTATGTACGCGAAATGTGGAGACTTAGAGGGTTCTCTTAAAATGTTTGAGCTGTCAAGTGATAAGGATTCCATCACTTGGTCCGCGATGATCACTGGTTTTGCCCAAAGTGGGGACTCTCAGAAGGCTTTAAAACTCTTCTCAACGATGCATTTTGCTGGGGTTTATCCGAGTGAATATACTGTTGTTGGGGTTCTTAATTCTTGCAGCGATGTGGCTGCTATTGGAGAAGGAAAGCAAGTGCACAGTTTCTTATTAAAATTAGGATTTGAGTCGCAAATGTTTATACTTACAGCTTTGGTTGACATGTATGCCAAATGTGGTCATGTGAAGGATGCACGAAAAGGGTTCAATGCTCTCCCAGACCCTGACATCGTTCTATGGACTTCCATGATTGCAGGATATGTGCAAAATGGGGAGAACGAGGATGGTTTGAGCTTATATGGCGAAATGCGGATGAAAGGTGTCTTGCCGAACGAGCTAACCATGGCTAGTCTGTTGAAAGCTTGCTCAAGTTTAGCTGCTTTAGAACAAGGAAAACAGATTCATTGCTGTATTGTGAAGTATGGATTCACTTTAGAAATGCCCATCGGCAGTGCTCTTTCAACTATGTATGCCAAATGTGGGTCTCTTGATGATGCAGGCATTGCTTTTAGGAGGATCCCAGAAAGAGATCTACTGTCATGGAATGCGATGATATCTGGACTTTCCCACAACGGACAAGGTGAGGAAGCTCTGCAGCTCTTCCAAGATATGCGACTCGAGGAAGGTACGAAACCTGATCACATCACATTCGTGAACATTCTTTCTGCTTGCAGCCACATGGGACTGGTAGACAGAGCCTGGGCATATTTCAACATGATCTTCAACGAATTTGGCATAGCTCCAACGATCGAGCACTATGCCTGCATGGTTGACGTACTGAGCCGGGCAGGGCAGTTGAAAGAAGCCAAGGATTTTATAGATTCAGTCCCAATAGATCATGGTTTGTGTTTATGGCGCATTCTATTGAGCGCCTGTCGAAACTATCGCAACTACGAGTTAGGAGCCTATGCAGGCGAGAAGCTAATGGAATTGGGATCGCAAGAATCATCTGCTTATGTACTGTTGTCAAGTATCTACAATGCCTTGCGTAGACCAAAAGAGGTGGAGAGAATCAGGAGCTTGATGAGAAGTCGAAGAGCGAACAAAGAACCTGGTTGTAGTTGGATTGAGCTTAAGAGCCTCGTCCATGTCTTCGTGGTTGGAGATCAGCGGCATCCACAGATTGACGAAATCTGTGGCGAAATTCGTAGATTGTTCAAGCAAATGAAACATGAAGGTTACCACCCTGCACCTGACTTGGCTGCCTAAAACTTATTCACCTGCTCGGCTCGGCTCGATTGCCTTCCAAGTTTTTAAGGTTAAGTTGATCAAGCCATGGCCATGAAATTCATGGCGTTTGCCCGCCAGGCTTGTGTTATTCTTATGACTGAGGCTCAAGGCATCAATGGCCATTTTCCAATCAGCTTGCTATATGCAAGGAAGTTTCAGAAAACAACAGGATTATTGTACTTGAATGGCTGGCCGGGACTAGAAGAAACGGCAACTAAGGAGGGTCGTTTGATTGGGTCCAAATCTCTGCTGACGTGGGCGGACGTGCTTGGTAATTTTTTTTGATCTAACGGCTGATGAGCCATCTTAAGATCAGGACTTTTTGAAGTCAAATGACTAGCGAGGTTCCTAGACTTGCAGTTCCACTAGGGTTTTATCGCTTTCATGAACTTCATGGACGCTACGAGTTTCAGAGCGCAGTAGCACAATGGAAAGCTTGGATTCAAAAATTATATCTTCCCCGCCAGCACAAGAAGAGCCAGACCAAAAAAAGCCGAAGATGTCCACAACCACCACCTCGGACGACGAAGAAACCGCCTTGAACGTCCCCGGTGACGATCCCAACGCCGCCGCCGGAACCAGAAAGCAGAAGTACAAGCGGCGCAAGATCGCCATATTCTTTGCTTATTGCGGAGTGGGCTACCAAGGGATGCAGAAAAACCCCGGCGCTAAAACCATTGAGGGCGACCTTGAAGAAGCCCTGTTTCGCGCCGGCGCCGTACCGGAACAAGACCGCAACTGTCCGAAGCGATATGACTGGGCTCGTTCGGCGCGTACTGATAAGGGCGTGAGCGCCGTCGGTCAGGTCGTATCCGGGAGATTCTACGTGGATCCTCCGGGGTTTGTGGAGCGGTTGAACTCAGAACTTCCGTCTCAATTTCGCATCTTTGGGTATAAGCGAGTGACTGGGTCGTTTAGTTCGAAGAAGTTCTGTGACAGGAGAAGGTACGTGTATCTTATCCCTGTGTTTGCTCTTGATCCGTCTTCGCATCGTGATAGGGAGAGTGTGCTTGCTAGTCTAGGGTCTGGCTCTGAGCTTGTGAAATGTTTTGAGTGCTCAGAGAGAGGGAGAAAGGTAGTTGGAGCTGTTGGCAATAAACGTACCTTTGATCCAGAAGCTGCAGCTTCTCAGTCAGGAATTTCATCCAACACCGCCGATGTAAGTGTTGTGGTAGAATCTGTAGTCAGTGATGGCTGTAGTCCAAAGCAACCCGTACTGTCTGCTGAAGCTGTTCCATTGGGAGAAGAAAATGCTATCCCCATACCTGAAGATGAGACTTTGGTCGATATAGATAATGGACATGCTGGTGATGTTGGGCCAACAGAAACACTGGACAAAGATGTGAATGCTGCTGATGTGATTGGAGAAGAGAAAGTTGAAGCAGGGGACACGGCAGCCAGCTTAGGACCTCCGTTTTGCTACGGGGAGGCAGAGAAGGAAAGGTTCAATAGAATATTGAGTTACTATGTTGGAAGTCACAACTTCCATAACTTCACAACTAGAACCAAGGCTGAAGACCCTGCAGCTTGGCGGTACATCGTGTCGTTCAATGCAAACACCGTAGTTACCGTTGCTGGAATTGATTTTGTAAAGTGTGAGGTTATCGGGCAAAGCTTCATGCTTCACCAGATACGCAAGATGATTGGGGTTGCGGTGGCAATCATGAGGAACTGTGCGCCTGAGTCATTGATAAAAACTGCATTACAAAAGTAAATCTCGTTTTTATTTTATTCTCTTCCTTGGATACGGAAAGTTGTATTAACATCTGTTCCGTGATCTGTAATAGGCAGGTTAGGTTGACCGTGCCAACAGCTCCAGAGGTTGGGCTATACTTGGATGAGTGCTTTTTCACATCATATAATCAGAAATGGAAAGACACGCATGAAGAAGTTTCAATGAAGGCATATGAGGAAGAGGCAGAGGAGTTCAAAATGAAGTACATATATCCACACATTGCATCCACGGAACACAAGGAAGGAGCTGTGGGCTTGTGGCTGCATTCTCTAAACTATAGAAACTATCCCGATCTCCGTGCTAATGACAACAGAGCCGCAGAACTAGAAGGAGCTGCTGACGCGAACAATGTTGAGTAACTGTTAGCTCGATTGCTGTTACCATGTCTTCTAACAGATATTCACTTATAGAAGCTGTCAGTTACTTCTGATGTTAATTTCTATTGGATTTTGAACTTTGATTCCTGGTAATTTTTTTTTACTTATGAATTGTGAGTAAGAGTGGGATTCCGTCGGAACCGAATCAGAAATGAGTGGTCTGCTCTGCTGTCTGTTGCTTGGCAAAAGTGATCATGTGTTTCTAGGTCTGCCGGAGGGGATGCTTGCAGCCATGGAAGCAGAATTAATCTGTTTCATGGAGCTAGGTTTTAGAGTGTTGGGGTTGAGCTTAGAAATAAATGGGTTATAAATTTTGTTAATTCAGTCCATTCTTTTTTTTTTAATCTGACCCAACTCAATCCTAAGAAGTTAGAGTGAGTTGGGATGGGTTTTGTTATAAGTTAGATTATTTAAAAAATTTGTAGCAAATAAATCAAACTCCTTACACTTAATTTAAAAAATTAATACTCAAAATAACTGTTATAACAAACTCTATACACTTACTCTGAAATACTCCATTACTTAATTTGAAAAATTTCATACACTCCATAAACACAAAATAAACTTAACAAAGCTTTCTCCAAGCTTCTCATACTCAAGAGCATGCTTTCTCCAAACTCCATTACTTAATTTGTCCAACAATAGCAACAGCTGACACTTACACTATAAGAACAACAACAGCAATGGTTAAACTTAAAGCTCCATGTGCAACTCCAGCTAGAAGAACCGAACCAAATGGTGAAAATCAAAAGGAGAACCAAAGCTAATACCTGTAAATAAAAGAAGAAAATCTGCTCAAACATGAAGTAACAAGATTTAAGAATACCTTTTATGGAAAAGGTATTGAAGAAACTTGAACAAAATAGTGAACATTCACAGGGAAGCAGCTACAACTAGTTGACACATACAATCTTGAATACTTCAAATCGAAATTTCTAGTGAGCAGAAACCAAAGTTAGAGAGCTACCCAACCTTCCTTCATTTGTTAAAATAGAAACATTCATATGCAAGGACTTCATGCTAGCAACATATAACTTGTTAAGCGTTTGATGAAACTACATGAAACCACAAAAACTTATCGATTCATCACCTTTTAAATTGCGAATCATCATCTGCCGTGATAGCCGTTTCATCCAAACCCAACTCATGTAACTCTGTTAATACAAAAAAAATATACAGATAAGATCAACACGAGTTACAATGAATGGAAAATGCTAAAAGAAATACAATGCTTACCCTGCTCAAGTTCTTCAAGCTCTTCAAAGGTTTCTTCCACATTAATTGGAGCGGTATTAACCCACAACCAATTTTGAGCACATATTAGGCTCTCTACGACCAAAGGATACAAGGAACTCCGAAATGCATCCAAAATACGTCCTTAGGTACTAAATTTTGGGCACATGTCTAAATGGCAACTCATCAATAATGATCATCCTAACAAGTTTCATTCTTGACACCGACTGATCAAATGTATAGGGTACAAAGGTCTGAGATGTAGTACTCGCCTCCTCCCGAGGAAGCTGAAGATTAGAATTTCTTTTGTTCATATTGGCCGTACTATAAAGATAGATTTGACATCTTTCTAAATGCCTCTTCAAAGTACTCGTTCCTTGTGAACCTCTACATTTATAGATCTTTCCACAATATTTGTAAGTAGTTTTCCTATTCTCT
Organism: Linum usitatissimum; assembly: GCA_030674075.2. Lineage (NCBI taxonomy): Eukaryota > Viridiplantae > Streptophyta > Magnoliopsida > Malpighiales > Linaceae > Linum > Linum usitatissimum. The sequence goes on from JAUJYP020000039.1 coordinate 3,040,937, forward strand.
TTATCCTCCCAATTCAACTTATCAAAATGTTTCCACACAACTAAAGTTCCAGACATACCTTGTGTACCCGCTTGAATATAAGAGGGAAAACGTGCATTGCTCTCTTTCGCCATCATCCATGGTCTCTACTTGGTTTGGTTAGAATGATTATGTTGACTTAAATAATTATCTTATACCTACGAGAAACAATGAAATGTCTATTACTGTAATGTCTAAAAGAAATGATGCCTTATTGATCATACACACAACCCAAGCTCTGTTTTGAATTGTTTTTTGTCAGCATGGTGCTAATAGACATATACGATGCTGCAACAGATGATAGATATCACAAATTTTGAGTGAGAATGATCAGAATTACTAATTTGTAGAAGCTAGATAGTAATTATTAATCAAATTGTGTCATGTATCTGCAATTCTACATTGCATATTGAACTGGTTAGGTTCCTTATCCTTACAGAAGTATAATTAGTCAAGGATAAGTGTACCAATGCAAGAGACAAGAGGTTAAGAGGTCACTGGGTAGTGGGTAGTACCTGGGTTGTCGTCATCGTAGCTATGTCGTCGTCGTACTTGGGTCGTTCACAAATCGGAAATGAGCTGATCAGAGAATGGATCGTCGACAGATCGTAGGTGAGCTACGGATCAGAGACTGGTTCTTATCTCGAGAAATGCAACTCAATCTCGCTGTCGGAGATGGGTCGTCGTTGATACGGAGCTGGATCGTCGTTGTCGAGTAGAGAATGAATTCAGATCAGGTGACCGCCGCTCGCCAGTGGCCAATCGGGGGAGAGAACGAATTCAGGTCATTTGGGTGTCTACTGTTTAGGTCTGTACTCTGTATGTCAGACTTGAGGCTTAAAATTGGGTTGAGTTTGGTTATTTCAAAGTTAAAATTAAATGAGTTTAACTTTGATTGGGTCGAAGAAAACCTAACTCATATTAGCTTATATTATTGTGAACCCAACCGATCTTAACGAGTTAGGTTGGGTTCATGAGTTGGATGGTTAAATGTTCAGCCCTAACTGAAACTGCTGCAAGACTGGTTTTGGGGTTTCAATTTGTGTTTATCCTTGCCGGGTCCCCTCCTCACAGACGTCCGTTTCTGTTGCAAAAGTTGTTCCACTGCTACTTTGACAGATACTGCTTTTTTTGGTTGGATGAATGAAACCCTTTGCTAATAATGAGAAATGCCACTGCGTAAGGCATGTGAGATAAAGCTTTAATTTAATGATCTTTTCCGAACCTATCTTGTTCTCTGATATGGCTCCACATAACAAAGAAGATGCATCCTTTAAGACCAGTTCAGCAACACTGTTCCAAACAGCACTTGGAGGCGTTGATCTTAAAGGACACCATATAAAGAAGATGCTATAGTCCCTCCCAGCCTTGCATTCTGAGAGGACACGACACCAAACCAGTAAACCTGCCAAACAACTCTACCAGGTCCGTTGAAAATGGTGTTTGATATTAGTGTAATATTTTGATAGTTAGGGTTGTAATTACCATCTTTATTAGTGTAATATTTTGATAAACTTGTGTGCCCAAGTTTGTTATGCAGGGTTCCTCTATGAAGTCTGCAGTCCTTTTTTTGGTCTTTTTTTCCTGCAGTGCTTAGCGACAATATAAAGAAACATAGTACACGAAATGTATACCAAACCAACCAACGTAAGATCCTGATAGCAACCAACCAGCAATATACAACAACACCACAGCCAGCGATCAAGGGCAGCTCCTCTGCCTAAAACCAAAACCAAAACCAAAAAGCCTCTGTTTTTTTTATATGTACTTTGGGGATCTGATTCTTCTTCTTCTGCTACGAGAATAGGAATAATTAAGCTTGATCATTAATTAGGAAATACAACGCATAGAGTAGAGAGACATAGGATTATCCATGCTAGCTCCCGCGCTGTACGGCCTCGGGAAATCGCTCTCCATCCCGTAATCCAACGTCGTCACCGGCCTATACTCCAGCTCCTCGTCGTGTTCTACCACGAACTCAGGCACCTCTATCTCGCCTTTCCTCACTCCTTCCCAGGTGAACTCCAGCCTGCTCACGTACTTCACCTTCTCGTACAGCCTGCACAATAAAACCCAATTCAATTTCCATTTCATAAAACCTAGAGGCAGGGCAGGGTATGTAGGATTGTACTCTATTTTAATTTTGACTCACCCGCCGGTGAAAATAAAGCGGCCCACGGTGGCGAAGAAAAGCCTGGCCTGAATTCCTGGATGCACGAAGTAAACGGCTTGCAGATTGTTCTTCGTAGCCGCTGGAACGGCGTCGTATAGCATCCGGAGGGCAGAGATTCCGGGGAAGTTCTCGCCCCTTTGGACACCGGCGTGAAAGTAGACGACCGAGAACGGCTTCTCTCCTAATTTCGAGATAACCGATTCCTCCAAGTGCTTCTTTACCGCATCGAAGCTCACCATCCGAGCTGCTCAACCAAAATTCATTATTAATTAATCGATCAACTATTAGCTAGAATTCAGTTACTTACTGCAGCGGAGAAATTAAAGAGAAAAAAAAGTAGCTTCTTACCGGGGAAGTACTTGCCGACGACGCGGAGGACTTTGTTGCCGCGCTTGTCGCGGCCTTGGAGCTTGAAGACCTGGAGCTTAACGAGGAGATCTATCTGATCGGAGAAGGACAGAGTGAGAGATGCAGCAGGCATGGTTTATGGATAGTTATTATTATTTGATTTCTTTTTCTGGAAAGAAAAGCAGTTGAAAAGAAAACTTGCACTTTTTTTTATTTGTTTTTAATCTGACGGAGGAAAGAGCTGAAGGAGCCTATTTTTTATAGGGCGGGGGAGAAGGGGTTTCTAAGCAAACTTGATTTGTAAAGAGGTCCTCACGATGAAATTTTGAAAGTAGATGAGGGTGGGTCTGCAAATTTCTGTCAAATAATGAAAGGGGCCGATAGTAACAATGATGATTGATGATGCGGCCGAAGTCCGGATTTGGAGTTAGAAAAATGATTTGGATTCGATTTATAAATTTCGTATAAATTTTAGCCGTTTAATAATTGTATTTTAGATCTAACGGTTAAAAATATGATATATAATTGACATTTTATATTCATCAAATGTTGATGCTAAGCACTATACTAAGTATCATACTACTTGTACTTAGTAAGTAGTATGATCCTTAGTAAGAAGTATGAAATACTTTTTACTAAGAATTCGATTCAGAAAGTTACACAAAGTTCAACCGTCTAAAATTGTATTGTAAATTTAACGATTGAAAATTTGAGATAAAATTGATATTTCATGTCCATAAATATGAATGCTAAGTATTGTACTAAGTATCATACTACTTGATATTTAGTAAGTAGTTGATCCTTGGTAAGAAATATAGTACTTAGTATTACATTTTGTATGAAAGTCATACAAATATGTATACACTTCTGACATTTGTATAATCCGTACAACTCTCGTACCGCTGGTGTGGGAGAATATATCCACAAAAATAAAAAAACTTTCCAGCACGTAAAGCCGACGAGTGCACAAAGTTTTATCAACGTAGATCAAAATCGCCGGGAAATTTGATCATAAAACTTTCCTGTGGCTGGAAACGACGGTCAAACGATCAGAAATGACTGGAATCTGATCCAACAAAAACATTTAAAACAAACATAACCATATTGTCCTTAGTTAATCTTGATTTTTAGATTATGTAGATATCGAACGGTCTAGATTGCTCTTGAATCAAATCCAAAAAGCATCCAGAATCGGACTCATGCGGCCGACATCTTCTTATCCATTACCATTAATGTAATATATAGTGTAGGTTTATTATTAGGTAATTCCTTTATTCTGTAAAGTCGGAAGAATGATTCACGTAGAGAAATAAATGATTATTTATAGTCCTTTGGAAAGATGAATTAACAATATATATCCGTATAGAGTTCTCTGGCATAAGAGTACCGAAATTGTATATAGAATAATGTTTTGCTCAAAGTCTGGGACATGCAGAGTGCAGACGCAGTTCCGGTACTGGTAACAGACGGAGGTTAAGAAATGAATCCAAGAGGTAGCTACCAATGGGCATTCCTTGAAGAGAGTGATGAATAGCGGTGAAGTAAGTATAAAGAGAGAGGAGGATCGGAGGAATATTCAATGGAATCTTCGGCATTTTGGATTGGACTGAACCGCTCTCTAGTCACTCTAGAGCAGAAAGAAACCTTTGTAATTCGCCACTTCCTTTTACTTGCAGACTCAGAGACACTTGTCCTCTGCCTTCTTCTTTCATCACTGTTCCCCATTTGTCTCGGGCTTTCAGTAGCCTTACCCTTCTTCAACAACAACAACAACAACAAAGATATTCAGCGGTTGTTGGATATACGTAGATAAATTGGATGCATTGTAGCTAGCCCCGTAAATCTAACCCCGTAAACCCACCAACTCAACTCAACCCAACCCAATTCAACTCAGACGGGTTGGGTTGGGTTTCATAATACTATGAGTTTAAATAGGTTGAGTTTTTTTCTAACCCTATAGGGTGAGGCTTGTTTCGTGATGATGATGGGCGTTGCCTTGGCGCATACAATATGAACCTGGGGATTTGCTCTATTACTAGGGCCGAATTAAAAGCTGTTGTGACAAGGTTACAACTTGCATGGGAGAGAGGATATCGAAAGGTTAGGTTTCCGCTTGATTCGCAAGCTGCGATTCAGCTATTGCTGGCGGAGGGTGAGATCACACACCAACACTCTTACTGGCAAATGGTGAGATCGGGACTAGAGGATTAAAGTCGAGCATATTTATCGGAAAGGCAACCGACCAGCTGACTATCTCGCTGGTCTAGGTCACAGTTTACCTATTGGCGTTCATGATGTCTCTATTGATGATCCTTATTTATTTTTATACATTTTGTATGACTTGTTTGAGAGTTCCCAACCCCGTTCGATTGTGAATGAAATTAGACACTAACACCCGGCCTAAGGTTTACCAAAAAAAACATTAATTAATTACTTTGGATAACATAGGTATGGCTCACATCCAATCCCAACATATACAATTACTTTGGTAATTAATTAAACAAGTCATTCTCTGAATGCCATTGTACGCAACTTGATGAAAATGACAATTGGGTTCTTCAGACAAAGTACTAGTATATATAATATCCAGAGATAATTATCTTCTCTGAGGAGGCCCTAAAGTCATTTCTGGATTGTGATTGATCTTCCCTTTTGAGTTTTGGCTTAGCTTCATACAAACAAACCATACTCGCCACACAAGACAGTTTAATTTGGAGAGGGATAAGGCGACGTCGTTTTGTGAGGCGATGGGGCCCATGGGACATAGATGAACATGCAAGAGATTAGGAGTTCGTTCATGACTTGCATATATTTTTTTGTTTTTTGAAACACAACCATATTATCGGGTAGCTTAGCATCTTTCATTCATTCCTGTAAAAAAAATTTAATATCTTTCATTCATAACTAAATATTATTTACAAAATTTCAAACAAATTATACAAGATATGTTGGTACGGCAAATTTGACAGTCATCAGTTTGTCTTTATGTTTTTTTTTAAATTAGCTTCTTGTGGAGACATTTGGATAAAAAACGATAAAACCTAAACTTTTATATGGAAGGTAGGACTACCTTGTAACACCCCTACGGTTTCGAGATATCCAATAGCTAGGATTGCCATGATAAAGTGCGGCTTAATTACTAAAGTGGTGCATTGTTTGAAAACGAATCAAAAAAGCTAATGTCAGGAGGTGCGCAAGTCCCTTATAATTGCTCCCCATTGGTAAGATTTTCCATCCCCAAGGAAGTCCAGCATCCTAACTAACAAATCTATCACAGCACGAGGATTCATCTTCAGCAATGCCACAATTTGAACAGCAGTCGAGTCATGAAGACAATTATTCAGGATGCTGTTTGCCAATAGCTTGGGGCATTGTCTTCAGTGCAGAATCAAGTATCAAGTAAGGTCATTTTCTATACTAATGATACAGTCTCAAATCTGGGTTCAATAGCAGGCCATATTTGCTAGCTGAAACATACTTTTATCCATAAAGAAGACTTTCTGTGATTGGTCGATTATTGGCCTGACATGTTTGTGCAAGAAGGCCTGAGCAGAATCTTTTCTATTCAAAAAGAAACTCAATACAACAGAAAGGCTGGTGTTCATTCACTTCACCAGTTTTATTGCAGATGAGAAGCAAACCCTGCAACTTTCATTTAGTTGAACACCCCTGTAAGTATATGTATGAACTTACAATTATATCTTCGTATAGCAATGAAATACCTTTCGTAAGATGATTTTTTACCTGAAATTTTATAACAGACGAGTTATTCCCTGACCATTAAGCCATATCTGGCCCTTTACCATGCTGATCATATCCAGAGCTTCTGGCTCATTCCCTTTCGGCACATTGGGAAGTTGACTTGTAATTACCCTGTTAATGGCTGCTTTTGAGCTAACAGTGATCCCTTAACCCATTCGACAGATGAACTTCCAGCGATGGTATTTAGCTGCAATTTTTCACCTTGCAGGCCGACCTGTTGAAGGACGATTGGGTTCAGTGCTGAATTATGTAACCACGAAGGTAAACAAATGAAACCAAACCAGGAAGACACAAAATATGAAACCAAAAGTCAGGAAGAAGCAGAGCATTCCATGAAAGTGAGCGGCTGATTGGTTATATACTTACTCTTGCATGTACCGGAGGTGATCTGAAGAATCTTTGGTCATGTATTGCTTCTCCCACAAGCCATTCTGGGTAGTTGAATCACTGCCGAAATCAGTAGCAACTTAGTCGATGTATGAGTCTCATGTAAATCCGCCCAGATGAGTCATCTTCTTGTGCGGTGTTGGAGCTGGAACCTATTTTATTTTAGGACATATAACCAACACGGAAGTTACAACATTGCACTCCTGTCAATGAATGCCGAGCAAAAGTATCCCTCATTTTCATTTCCTGTCTACTGCTCACCTTTGCCGTGTTGTAAACTTCTGTTTTGTAGTCAGGCAGTATGCTGATAGACCAAGCTGGGAGACCATTTCCAAAATTCACTTTGATGAAAACGATGCACAACCTAAGTTCAGCTAGACACATGAGCCTGAAACCAATGAAAAGTCCATGACCCTGTCACCCGTTTGTTTTAGCATCAACCCAACCCAACCCACCAATTTGACTCCTCTATTCAAAACCCAGAAAGATGAGTCACAGTGATGAAAGTAGATTGACTTTACCTCTTGATTTGTCCCTAGTATAATTTATTTGGGGGCAAAAGCCCAAAAGTCTCTGCAATTCAAGATACAAGCTCAGAGTGATTTTACCAGTAGTCTCTGCAAGAGCATGATCCTTTGGAGAAGTGGTGAAAACGCTTCGTATCTCGGACAATAATATCACGATCCTCCATCCTCGACACCACCTTAGCAAAGTTATGACAGTCGCCACATATCCTCAGGTTTTTGGTTATAACCAGAGGCATTGCATTTTGACCATTCACCAGGAGTCCAAATGCAATGGCTAGCTTTTCACTGTGTTTGTTGATCATCTCCTCTTTCACCTCGTCATTATCAATATCCTGTAGTACGAACTCTGTCTTTGCCGATATACCAGTTCCACGGATCTTGCAAACAATTTCTTCCAACTTGTTATATATCTCTAATCTCAGAGGATGAGATTGATCACCTGAAACAAACACATTGATCTTGTTTCCATGTTCTATGGAACTTGAACCTGGGTTCTGGACCACACTTGTTTCCTTCATAAGTGACCTCACCTTGGAAGCTTCGTTCAGAAGACCAGCTGCAGCGTACATATTTGATAAGGAGATGTAGTTTCTGGAGTCTGATGGGTCTAAAGCAAACAAATTGTCGAACACTTCCTTACCAAGCTCAATGTTACCATGTTTCCTGCAAGCACCCATTAAAGCCCCCCAAACACCAGAATTTGGCTTCATTGGCATGGTTCTAATGAGCTGGTAAGCATCATTCACAAGTCCAGCTCGACCTAAAAGGTCGACCATGCACGAATAGTGATCGATCCTCGGCTCAACTCTGTAGTATGATGACATGAGCTCGAAGTAGCTCTTACCTATCTGCACCAGCCCTGCATGGCTGCAAGAACTCAACAAGTGGGTGAAAGTAACATGATCAGGCGCCACACCCTCACTGATCATCAGCTCAAAATTTTTGACAGCTTCCTTCCCAATACCATGAATTCCATAACTTGCAATCATGGCAGTCCAGGCTATGGCATCGGGGGTTCTGATCTCGCTAAACACCTTCTGTGAATCACCTAATGAACCCAGTTTGGAATATAAGCTCAATAATGCAGTAGCTAAACTCAAGTTTGAGTTCAGACCTGTGTGGAAGACAAAGCCATGGATCGCCTCAGCCAACTTTCTTGAACCAAGGCTTTCACATGCTTGGACGACCGTTAACATTGTGGCTTGATCAGGTTCAATCCCTGCTCTTCTTAAACGGATAAAATGAACGATCCCTTCATCAGCTGATCCAATTTGAACATGAACTGCGATTACCGAGTTCCAGGATACCAAATTCGGAACTGGAATTTCCTGGAACAATCTAGTGGCTGCATCCAAGTATCCAGACTTTCCATACATGTTAACCAATGCATTAGCAACTTTCAGCTCCAGAAGCATTCCATACTTCAATGCAAACCCATGAATATAGGGGCCAATACCCATAGTTCCAGTTGCAGTGCAGGCAGAAATTAATAGAACAATAGAACCATCATTGGGTTCAACGTCCGTTTCAAGTTTCATGAAGAAGAAGGCAGTCAAACAACTAGCCAGATCCGTACGGCGAGAGAAGCTAGATATGAGTGAATTCCACGAGGCAGAGTCTTTGTCAGGCAATTCGTCGAACAGGTCATGTGCGTCTCCTATGGAACCTGACCTTATATAAGCAGAGACTAACTGATCACCGATGAACCCATGGCTGTAATTCACGGATTTAATTACCCTGCAATGAAGCGCTCGGCAGTGAGGGACCGATGCAGACGAAGTTACAGCAGCAATCAAAAGAGAAACAAGGGAGTCCAAGTTGGAAAAAGGCCGGAGCTGAAGATAAGACTGAGAAGCAATGCTGTTGCAGAATCTCCTCGAGGTGAAAAGCTTCACCGGAAGAACTGTTGAAGCATTTCTGAATAGGGAAGTCGCCATTGCTGCTGCATGTGAAACATCCAAAGGGAAGTCAGATTACTGATGTTAATTAGCCTCCCAAAGCACTATGAATACTGGAAATTGTTCAGTGGGAACGTCTCAATAATAATCTGAATTCGAGTTACTAGATGAAATACAGAATTTCTCATTCGACGGCGACCAAATATTATTGATGTGCTATCGACTTTAACAATTCTTTAAATTTGATATTTTTTTAATTGTCTTAAGGTCATATGTTTAGTTATTTTTATTTTTGGCAAAATTTTCTTCATTTGTTACGTCTCATTTCACTTTGTTATGCGGATTAATCACACAAATACACCACATCACCATTAATCCTAATTATTAATCAACAAAATAAAATAAATAAATAATTATTTTTCCCCATCCTCTCTCTCTCTTCCTTTCTTTCTTTCTTTTCTCTCCATTTCATCTCTCTGTTTCTCTAGTCTTCTTCTTCTCAGCCTAAATTCTTGAAATGACGACGGTTTTTCAAGAATTGGGGGCCGCTGCTGCAATCACTTCCTCCACTTGCTTCCATTCCAACAAGTCCTTTCGTGGCTTCTTTCCAGGTTTAACAACGTTCTTTACTTGTTCGATTGGAGTTTGTGATTCGATGCAAGTAACAATGACAATTTGAGATCCGTTGTATCGGGTGTGAGTGATTTTACTTTATTTTAATCCTTGAACTTGAACCTGAGCTCCAATGCTGGATTACTTGACTACCAAAGTTTTCTGATTCATTTTGTTTTACTACTCTTAATGATCAATGGAATGTTTTTTCGTTTGAATAGCTTAAATGTTACTCATTCACTTTTTTTTGTTGATTTTTCACTTTAGCATGTTGAAAAACCAAATTGTTCTTAGCCATGAGGTTATGAAGCGCATCGGAGAGTCTCTGTTTCAGATCTTCATTGCCGTTGATGATTGAGTTGCCGTTGAAGGATACAAGGCCTTTAAAAACAGACAGATTGAGACAAGGCAATGGGGAGAAAAAAAATGTACGAATTGGATTTGAATTTTTTTTATTTTTAAAAATCCAACTGTACCTGATGATAGTCGGAGAACCGTTCAAAAAGAGATCTGAGAGAGGCTCCGTCGGAGAAATCAGGAGGGAGAATACTACTGATAGGCTTCTCGGAAGAGGGGGACGTCGCCGACGATGACTTTTTTCTCCACAGCCAGCTCCGCCGCTCCATCTCTCATCAGATTCTGTCACTGCTAATCTTGTTGCCACTACGGTTCATTGTTGGAATTACTCGGCAAAAATCCTCTCCCTGCTTGACCACCCTTTCCTCCCTACCTCTACGCTCTAATCGACGTTTCTCACTACACTTATCTGTTGATTGATTGCTGCTCCAACGACGATTTGCACTCTGTTCTTCGACAGCAGCATGGGAACTGTTTTCCCGTCGCTGCCGTCAAGTTCTTTGCAGTTGAGGAAGAAAGAAAGGAAGAGAGAGAAGGGGTGGGGAAAGAGGATCTTTAAAAAAAAATTATTTTGTTGACTAATGATGATGTGGCGTGCTAGCGTGGCTGGTCGGTGTGGCAAAGTGGACGGAATGGACGGGAAACGCCGATGGCGAGTTGGAAATTTTTTGACTTAGACCAAAATGACTAAAAACACGATCTTAGAACAGTTAAAAAAATCGTCAAACTTAGAGGATCATTAAAGCTGATAGACTATATAACGAAAACTTCCAAGTTCCAATATTTCCACAAAGGGATCCATTTTTAACATTAGAGTGGAGAGAAATAATGGTGAATTTTGCTAATAAAAAATTTCACCAATTCCACAATTTCAAAAACAAATATATATCCTTATATATTAGGGTTTGACCATTTTATTAATCTACGGGTCTACAGTAAAAGGGTATTTAAATTTTTTATTCGTCAATGTTTTAATTTATTTTTTCAAAAATCTCTGATACCCTTGCCATTGGCGAGTCTCCATCGATTTTTCTAGTAGGTCTTCATTTTTTAGTAACTTTTTTAAATAATGTTTTGAACAAAATTTAACTAATTATAATTATAAATAACTAATTCTATGACATAAATAATTATCTATAACTATTTACTTGACTTAATGACTAGTTTAGTAGGAACAAATCTCAAATGACTTTTATGTAAAAATTTATAGCAAGTTATAAAGAAAAATAACTAATCATCATTTTAATAGTGTAATTAATTAGTTTACTAGTTGTATGTAAATAATATACAAAATATCAACAATTATACATTTCATCTCGTTAAAATATAATAAACATAGTTCAACCTTCTTCTAACTCACCCAAATTTTAGAACTCCATCGTTCGTCAATTTCACTTATACTAACTATGTCATCGATTTTTATACTAGTTCCTACAACTCTTTTGTTGTTATGGAGTCATCTTCTACCATAATGGCAAAGCTTCATCATTAAAAATATATATAATTAATCTTACTTCCTCATCTTTAACTATGAAGCAAATTCCTATAGGCTTCATTAAACACAAAATATTTCTCGAGATAAGGTTCATGTGTTACAGCTGGCAAAAATATTATACATATATAACAAATTGTGAATATTGATATATGGTAACTTAATAAACATACTCATTAATTCAAAAAAATGTCTATTGAAATAAGGAAAGAAAGTTTGTTTCAAAATCAATGCGGCACTTCATAAACGTATCGGTTCAATCAACCCATATATTTTTGGAGAAAATATTTATGTATATTTTCGAATATAATCTTGAATGAGGTGACTGTGTGTAGAACTTATGAGAAGTTCAATGCAAATCATCCAACTGGTTTATGGCCGAATTAAACCTTCTTCCAAGTTCTAACTAACCCAAGTTTTAGAACTTTATTGTTCGTCAATCTCACCTATATTGATTATGTCATCGACTTTGATACCAGCTCAACTCCTTTGTTGCTATGGGGTCATCTTCTACCTTAATGGTGAAGCTTTATAATTAGAAATATACATAATTAACCTTACTTCACCATCTTCAACTATGGAGCAAATTCCTATAGGCTTTATTAAACATAACATATTTATCGAGAAAAGGTTCATATGCTACTGCTGGCAAAAATATAGAACATATACGATAAATTGTGAATACTTAATAAACATATCCATTAGTTGAAAATCTTTTTTTTGCTATTGAAATAAGGAAAGAAAGTTTGTTTGAAAATCAATGCGGCACTTCACGAACGTAACCTTCAATCAACCCAGATATCTTTTTAGAAAAAAATTATGTATATTTTGGAATACAATGTTGAATGAGGTGTCTGTGTGTAGAACTTGTGAGAAGTTTAATGCAAGTCATCCAACTGGTTTATAGCTGAGTTCAGCCTTCTTTCAAATTCCAACTAGTCGAAATTTTAGAACACCATTGTTCAACAACCTCACAAATACTCTCTATGTCATCGACTCTGATACCAGCTCAAATCTTTTCTTGCTATGGGGTCATCTTCTATCCTAATAGTGAAGTATTATCATTAAAAATATACATAATTAAGCTTTACTTCACCATTTTTTAACTATGGTGAAAATTCCTGTAGATTTTATTAGACACAAAATATTTCTCAAGAAAAAATTCATATGCTACACCTGGCAAAAATATTAAACATATATGACAAATTGTGAATACTAATATATGGTAACTTAATAAACATATCCATTAATTCAAAATCTTTTTTATTGAACAAGAAAAGAAAATTTGTTTGAAAATTAATGTCACACTTCACAATCGTATCCATTCAGTCAACTTTGATAATCAAAATAAATTTATATAAATTTTGGAATATAATAATTTTTTCAAATAAGTTATCCTATAATTAATTCTCATGAATAAACACCAAAATGTTTCATAGCTAACCACATCATCATGAAGTGTAAGAAATTCAAATTTCTCAAATAAGTGTTAATTTCACCACTTTCACTAATTAGAAAATGAGAATTTGGGTAAGCAAAAGACTCAAAATTTGCATAACCGTTACCTCCCACGCGTCACCTCTTTTCATATAGCCGGATTCCCTCTACTTTGCCCAGAAGCGCAGCAGAGACTCAGACTCTCTCTATTAAAGCAAATAACTGTAAGAGAGAGTCTCTTAATTGCCAGTCTTATCTTGGGAATTCACCATTTCCCTCTCCCCCCAACGTCTCTCTCCCCTCAACTTTTGTCTTTACCCCCCTCTATTTTCTTTTACCCCGGCCAGCAAAATGTCGCCGGCGGCAAAGAAAATGCCGGTGGAGGAACGGTACCCTGCCCCTCTAGCTTCCCATGAGGATGTTGTCAAAGACGCCAAACTCTTTTGGGACACCCTCCAGAAGTTCCACTCCCAAATCGGAACCAAGTTCATGTAAATTACAAACCCCATTCTTTTTTGCCATAAAGTTTCAATCTTTGTTATTATATGATTAAATCAAAACTCAACGTGGGGTGCTCTGTTTTTCATTGTTCTTCTGTTCTTTTTGGTACAACAAAGGGTTCCCGTGATTGGAGGCAAAGACCTGGATTTGCATGTCCTCTACGTCGAGGCTACGAGAAGGGGCGGCTACGAAAAGGTATCAACTTCTCGAAATCGTACAACTCTTTTCCCCTGCTTCTCCTTTTACATGGAGAAACAGTTCCATTAAATTTTGTGGACTTATCTGTTGTTTTTTTTTATCAGGTGGTTGCAGAGAAGAAATGGAGGGAAGTGGGGATAGTGTTTCAATTCTCACCAACGACCACAAGTGCTTCGTTTGTGCTGAGGAAGCATTACCTTAACATCCTTTACCATTATGAACAAGTTCATTTGTTTAGGATTCAGGGTCCAATTTTTCATCCAACTGGTAACCAAATACTACATGATGCCTGTTTCTTTAAAGTGGTGTGTTCTGATTTATCTCCTTCTCTTTCTATTGTTTGGATTTGGCAGCAACATTTCCTGTGAATGGATCTTCTTCAAGCAGGTCTGAATTGGACATTGTGGAATATCCGTCTGCTCCTTTCAGTCCTGCAACAAAACTTCCTGATCTTCCTGCTAAAGGTGGGTTTCATTTCTTTAATCGTGTCACATACACATTTGATCAGTTGTCAATGGTTTTTGAAATCTTATGGGAGATTGAATCCGTGCGGTCAGCCATTCATATGTAATTGATCCAATAGAAACTCTAATTTATTGGGCATAGGAAAGGGGGAAGATTTGAAGATAAAAGAAGGGGCTTGCAAGTATACACCACAGATGTTTGATCTAATTCCTAACCTTATAAAATCTACTTTTCTTATATGATTTGAAACCCATTAATTAATGAAACAAATTTGTGCAATTACAGTTGTGGACTTGAAGCTCTGGTGGGAAGTCCTTTTAGTTTGATGGATGCAATGTGGACATTTTTGTAACTATATAACTTCTTGAAATATATCAGTGGCCCCACCATATTTATCTCATAGTCTCATATACATATGTGGCTATATGGCTTTTGATGTTTTCTGCTCCTGCATGGTGTTTACTAATTAATTTGATCATTACCTACACTGGATTTGTTCACTGATACAGTTCCAGTTCCTAAACGTTTCTTCGTTTGCATAATGTTGATCATGTGGGTTTCATGACTCCTGAATTGTAACTCTTATTACCTTTCCCTGCATGGACATAGACTTTGACTTCTCCTCAAAATCATGACTCATTTGTCACACTCCTGAAAGAAAGAAAAAAGGAAACGAAAAGTGTTGGCCAGGTTTGGCTTTTTTGTGTGGTACCACATGATTCATGTATCCTTATCAATCCCATTTCCAACCACTCAAACCTTTTTCATTTGGCATTGATAAATTTTGTTGCATCATGTTATCACATTTTTTGTCACAGCAAGCAAATCCCTTTCAATTGATTAGCACCTTAATTAGATTAGCTTATATGGTTTCTTCCTATATTGAATGCAGAAGGAGGAGGAGGGTCCACATTTACAGCAACGGGGACAATTGAGGCGAAATTCGAGAGTGGATACATAGTCTCAGTGACAGTAGGTTCACAAGTTCTAAGTGGAGTTCTTTACCATCCAGGTCAACAGCCTGCATCTGATTTTGCCCCTACCAGCAGCAGCACTGCTCTAGTGACCTACAGTCCGAAGAGGTCCCGACTTTACGGCCGAGGGCGGGGCCGGAGCAGGAGGAGAGGCAGCAAAAGGGCAGGAGGAGACCCCAACTATCCTAAACCCAACAGGAGTGGCTACAACTTCTTCTTTGCTGAGAAGCACTACAAGCTCAAGTCCCTGTACCCAAACAGGGAACGAGAGTTCACCAAAATCATTGGACACTCTTGGAGCAATCTCAGTCCAGAGGAGAGAACGGTAATTGAACTATTATAGTGTAGTCAGACATCAATTTTGGTAATATAGTTTGGCTTCCAAAGTTCATAAAGTTCGATCCTTTTTGTTTTGTGTGTAGGTGTACCAGAACATAGGGAAGCAGGATAAAGAAAGGTACAGGAGGGAACTCAAAGAGTACAAGGAGAAGCTCAAGGGTGTGGAAATTGGGGAGAGCTCTCATGTGAATGATTTGGATGATTGAATGTGGCTGGCTGGTTGGAAGTTTGGGGGGGGGGGGGGGGGGTACATTTTAGAAGAAACAGCAGACTTTAACCTCAGTTTGCAAGTCATAATTTATCAACAATTTTTTTTTCCAACAGAAGTTCTTATGAAAACTGGTGTTGAGTAAACTGAGAAAATGTTATAAATGGAGGCCTTTTCAATTGGTACTTTTGCTTCATGTTTCATTTTACGGGTGTAATTAGGATATTAATCGCTTACACTTCGATCCCTTCGTCATGATACTCTACGGTAAAAGGCTGGCCAGAACCAGTACCGTAGTATCGGTTCAGGTTGCAGTTTTTGTTGTATATTAATTGGTAAATGGGCCCCGTGGGCCGTCTCGGTTTCTGGACGCAAAGTGTACAAGACTACAAAGGCATGGATGAACAGCTTTACCATCCAGTTATGCTTTGCTTCGGACGTATCGATTAAGTGGCAAATTCTACATCGGAAACCGAAGTTGTCTCCCAAACGAAACCGGAGATTGCAATGGCGGCGGCTTCGGCTTCTCTCCTTCTAAGGTTCCAGAACCCTTCCATCTCTGGGCGTCTCCGGCCGTCAATCCGAATGGCGTGTCAGGTCTCGCAAGGGAGAGACATTAGAATCGCCAACTTTGGGTGTGTTTTTCCTATGCGTTCTGCCTCCATGCTTTTCCAGGCGTTTAATTTCAATCAATCGATGTTCAGTACAATAGCTAATGAACGGACTCAGCCGCCGTCACCGAGTTCGGTGGCTGCTCCGGCAGCATACCAGCTCTTGGGAAAAGGGCATATGTATTTAGATGTCAGGTAAGTATCTAACAACACTGAATCTGAAGAATAGAATTGAAGGCAGTTAATATCAGAATGTAGAATGAGGTGTCTGTTTGTGTGTAGAACTTGTGAGGAGTTCGATGCAGGTCATCCAACTGGAGCTGTGAACATTCCTTACCTACTCAACAAAGAAGCTGGTAATGTATTTGACTAAATGTTTTTTACTGCAAATATATTTAATCATGAACCAAAACTTACACTTGGATTTGTGATTCATCCGTCCAGACATGTCTAAGAATCCGAAGTTTCTGGATGAAGTATCGTCCAAGTTCAACAAGCAAGAGGAAATCCTAGTTGTATGCTCCATCTTTCTCAAAACGACTGAGGGATTAGACCTCTGATGAGGTGTCTACTTGTTGTTGTTGTTGTTGTGCAGGGATGTCAGAGTGGAAGGAGGTCACTCATGGCTGCAGCTGATATGCAAACTGCTGTCAGTAGTATTCTCTGTATTCCAATATACTAGCTGATATTGTATGAAAGACACATGATAAGGCAAGAATCTAATGGAAATCCTGTGTGTTTGGTTATGCAGGGGTTTACAAGTGTGGTTGATGTTGCTGGTGGCTATAAGTCGTGGATTCAAAATGGACTACCCACGACAACTAAATAGCTGCTGCTTATTTGTAACTTGAGAGAACATCACAAGACAGAAAGAGACCTGAAGAAGAGAAAATAAAGCAGCAACTTCATATTTCATGCCAATAGTTCTGCTGATGATGTATGTATTGTCTGATGGTTCACCTACTCTTTACTTCATTTCTTTTAGAAATCATACTATGATGCAGTAGAAAAGAGGAACACAATTTCATGACACAACATACGGCACAAAACTCACCTCACAATGAAATGTCAAACACGTTGAATCTGCTAGCTGTTGTAATGGATAGACGATAAGAATAAACAAAAATGCAAGCAAACCTGAGAATTGTTGCGTATGCCGAAATCCTGAAGGGCAGAGCTATCATGGAGAAGCGTTTGGTTTTGCTGTGAATTGGCCAAAATTAGCCCAAATGTGCCTCCTACAATACAGCAATTCAATTAGAAAAAGTAAAGGGGTGAAGTTTTAAAATTAGTTTTATTGAGCAAGGAGTAGTTTCTACCATGAAATATGGCGATGACCCATCGTTGACTGCTCCATTACGTGTTTTCAGAATGCAAACAATTTGAAATATACCACTCAGGTTCTTGAGGGTAAAGTATTCGTTAAAATGCCAAAAAACGAGAAGAACTGAAGAAGGGGATGGGGAGGCTGGTTTCTTACCAAAGGTAGTGCCGACGAGTATAAGGACGAACATGCGCATAGCGGTGCCAAATTCGAGGCTCATAAGTGTGTTGATTTCGGAATGAGAAGGATTCTTGGGGACATCAGATAGTACGAGATCGTTCAAATAGATTGGATGGACAGTTAAAAAGAAAATCGACGGATGAGCTAAGCCATTAAACCTGAAAAAGTAGGAGTCCAACTTATAATTTCATGTTATGGGGGTAGTTGTCGACTTGAAAAAGTGGAGGGGTAAAAACTACCATTTTCCCTGAAAGTAAATGTGTTTCTGTGTAATTGCAAACTTTATTTTATACATGAAAAAGATTCCAGTATCTATGAATACCGCGTGTTAATTCCCCATTGATTAATTATGCACAGTGTCTTATAAACTAATTTCTCCTATGATGCAGAATGGTCACCACGAAATTTAACCATGCCCCTAAACTTTGTTCATTCTTCTGTCATCTTTATTTTGGATTTTTTTTTAATCTTTAATTTAATATAATATTCATACACATCAGAAGATTAAAAAATGGCTAATGTTATGAAGCTTTCCCGTTCTCCAATGGCGTGTACACATCAACAACGTAATCCAATGGCTAATGTTATGAAGATTTCTCAATCTCTTGTCTATACTAGTTTTGCGGTTAATTGCCCGGATAACGTATTTTATTTCTTAGCTAAGAAATCACAGGCCATAGGTGTCATTCATGCTCATATTATGATACTTTATGAGTAATGGAATACACATGCTAGTAACAGGACTATCATTATATTCTAAAGACATTCATCATAGTCAGAAAGAAGCAATACCTATGGACCTAATTATTTGCAGAGAATGAGAGAATGGTGGACAAACCAAAACCATTACACTGCAACATCTGATGCTGGGTCAAGATAATCTTTTTGATCTTCTTCATCCTTCTCTTTCTGTTCACTTCTAATATTACCTGCGTAATCGGAAAAACTTGATTAAATAGAAGCATACACTTAAAAGAAGGTTCAATGAACATAACCGGAATGTTTTAATCCAAGCTAGAGAGAGTTTTCTGGGGTAGTGAGAAAGCAACCATAGAATCTGCAAATACTTTCCGAAGTGAGAGTTGAATGTTTATGCAGCTCAATCAAACACCCAATAAAATCAAAGTAATTGAATTTTACACCAAAAACTTGCCTAAACCAACAATGACCAAAAGCCTTAGTATTGATTGACAGAGGGGAAAAAATCACACCAACTCAATGTCGAGTTCAACGATTCTTAAAATCTCAACTAATCTTAGCTGGTTACTTTGGCCAATCCACCGATAATAGTACCAATCACACGAGTTCCACCATGGGCTGAAGAAGAAAGATCGATCGGAAGCGGTGAGAATAAATTGACAATGAAGAGGAATCCGAAACCAATAACTTGACTCTCAAATTCGAGATGGAAATCACCTGCTCGATGTCTGGAAGATTCGCTACGGAGTCACTGCTTTGAATTCGCCTAGTCCTATTACTGCTGGCCATTTCCAGACGATTGATAGAAGGCGAAGGGAGTAGAAGGCAGCGGGTGCCGGCGTTGGTGGAAGGAAGCTGCCGACGTTTGTGGAAGGAAGCCGCCGTCGTGGGAACCAAACAGGCGGGGTGATTTTTTTTTTAACTGGTTATTGGGTTTATTCGGTAAATAGAAAATGAGTTAAAATGTAATGGATTAAACGGCCACATTTTTGTGTGGCTGACGTGGACACACCAAAATTAAGAAAAAGTTGATGGCACTTTTTATATTCTCAATAACTTTATATTAGTTTAAAATGTAAATTATTGTTTCATGGATTATAAAAATGCATGTATGTAAGATTTTATCAATAATATAGTAATATTTTTTCCTTTTTAATAAAAATTCCCTTCTTAGTCCAATTCATATTCTATATATAGTTACCAAAAAATTCGAACTGTTAGATTTATTGACTAATATAGATAATCTATGTATAGAATTTTTTAAAAATACTATATATAACATAGTTTCATAGAATATAAAATGCAGGTATAGAAGATTTTATCAATAATATAGTAATATTATTTTATTTTTTAAAAAAATTCCCTTTTTTGTCCAATTTATATTCTAAATATAGTTACCACAAAATTCTAAACTGTTAGATTTATTGACTAATATAGGTAATATGTATGGACATTTTTTAAAAATGTATCAAAATAGATTTCGGGCAAGTATGTCACACACTTAATTACAGTTGTATCCTCAAGAAACAAAATTTCCGTTCAGACTATATTAGTAAATACGAAACGAAAATCAAACAAAAACAAAATACAAAATCTAAACTATAAAAAAATTAGTAGTTTGATACGAGAATATATCATTGAAATTCTTAGATGATTGATTAATGAATCAATTTTTTGTATGGTTTAATTTCTACAGAATCATATGTTGGGGATTGGGACGAGGTTCGCAAGACCCAGTCTCGTTGGTTGTCGCAGAGTCGAGAAGTAGAAGAAAGGAGAAGCTAGATTGCTAGAGGAAACGTCAAGATTTCATCGAAAAGAATTTAGAAGTACTAGTGGAAAATTCGATATAGAATGAGAAAAATTAATTCTCTTTTAAGAATTAGGGTTGCGTCTTGTAATTGGTAATATGCTAGGGCTCCATATCAAAGATTGCATCTTTTGTATAATAATATGTATTATTAATTGTTGATATTTTTTTCCGGAATCACTCCTAACTTGTTATTGTTCGTGAAACTTTTAACTCATGATTATAATTATTTTTAGACAGAGCCGGCTATTAATAGATAATATTATACTCGATTATTATTCACCAAACTTAACGGTTATAATTATTTATTCTACTAATTATATTTATCTACTTTTGTAGACTAAGAGAATATAAAGCCATCTTTGTCAAAATAGACCAATTATTTTTAAATATTTTCCAAAGATAATGCTACAATATTGAATAAATTTAGGCATTTTTTCCTAAAATGTCATATATTTATGGTAAGTGTAATATATTCACCTACATTCCAAAAACGAATATAAATCTAATCTTCATTTCTCACATTCTTTTCCTATAAAACCCCTTCACACTGTCTCTATTTCCCCTCACCAAACAAAAACAAAACAAAAGAAGAAGAAAGATAGGAATTATGGGTGGAAAGAAGGTTGAACTCGTCAGGATAGCGGACGAGTCCGCTAGAAAACAAAGCATGACGAGGAGACAAAAAGGTATAATGAAGAAGGTCGACGAACTTACCACTCTATGTGGGGTTCCCGCCGTGTGCATCATCAACAGCCCAGCAGTTCCCGGTGCGGCCCCTAAGCCGCCATTGGTCTGGCCATCTAACGATGATGAACAAGTAAGGCAGTTGATACAACGATACTACTCCATTCCAGAGGCGGAAAGGGGGAAGAAGAAGACTGATCAAGAGACGTATCTCGAAGAAATGATCGCCAAGACGGAACTCAAGCACAGCAAGCTGAAGAAAAAGAATGAGAACCGAGAGGCGGAACTCTTGATGGATGAGGTTCATTTCGGGAAAGGTTTGAATGGAATGGATATGAATGAACTCGACACCATCAAACGGCTGCTGACTCAAAGACTAAATGTATTAAGTACAAAACGGGGTGGACAACCACAGCAGCCGGCCGCTCAGGCTCCTGGAGATGGACCACAATGTAAGATTTTGACTCTAATTATATTTCTCCTCTAATTTCTAAAATTCAATTAGTAGTACTATGCATGTTTAATGTTAAGCCTAATGTCGATTTTGGGTTAACTATGATCAATGCAGGTTCACCCAATTTACCTATTCGGTTTGGTGTGGGGAACCAACCGGTGGAGATGGGTGTAGCAGATATGGATGTAGACCCCACGGGTCCGATTAATACTCACAATGTTTTTCCAGATCCACAACTTTTCAGCAGTGCATATGAAATGGGGCAAGGCAGCGGGAGCGGTGGCATCGTCGACAATGGAGACTTGTCTATCATGTTTGTCAATGCAAGAGAGGTAGCAAATTCACATGGTAATAATTTCAGTACTCCTTCAGCGCCAGCGGCAGAGCGCACCTCCGAGCTGGCTCAGGTTCCAACGACTAGGGTTGATGGTGAAGGAGACGATCTCAATCTTAATTGTTTGAGGTCGGTGGAATCAAGGCAGCAGAAACCTCAACTATAATAATCCTAAGGAGTAGCTTTAATTTGGTTTCTTTCCTATTAGTCATTGTTTTTTGTTACATTATTTCAATATCGTCTATTTTATTTTTAGAGTACCAAATGTTTCAATTAATTTATTTATCTTTTTCATGAATGCTTCAATTAATTCTGGGCTTCTAATATTTATGCATATTGAATATTTGTTGATCAAAATCATATAAGTACGATTAATATTCACAATCTTTTTCTTAATCAAAAACATATATTTATCAGGACGTATGATGATATGTTTAGACTCTTAATTATGATTAAATCTTAACCCAAAACCCAAAACCCCTAACCAATTTCTAAAATTGGAAAATTTGGTTTACATGACCCCCACTACGTCATGTTATTTTCGTTATCAAAACTCTAACGCCGTTAAAAGCCATAAATGAACTTAAACCCTACACTACGCCACACAATGCATGTTGCGCGGCTCAGTGCAATTGCTCTAAATTGTCTAAATTCGTTATTTCTTTCCAATTTGACTAAATCCGTTATTTCTGATTAATTATCATAAAAAAACCCAAATTATGTATAAAGTATTATTAAGTTTTGGTAAAATCCTTTGAAATCACCATACTAACAACTTATTGATATATAATATATATATATATATATATAGCGAGTTAGATTCCAATCAAGCCCAATTATATTTATCTACTCATTTAATAATTTAAATGTCGGACTCCAAATCAGTAACTGTCACACCTCTATAAAATCGTTAAACCATGAACTCTTAGCCTTACCAATTCAACCTCCCGTCCAATCCAACGATCGACATTAGTTATAGCTTTAAACTCATTACTTTTCTTTTGGTTCTCACTTGTCAATGAAACCCAATAAAACTTGTTCTATTTTTTTTGTTCATAACCAGAAACAAAACCAGAGTTGATAAAACTTAAAACCATTCTCAGTTGTTGCGCAACTCCTTGACTTTCTTCCAACTTTCCCTCCCCATAGCTTCATCCAACCACCTCCCAACATTCTTCCTCGAGCTGAACATCTCTTCCTTTCCAGCCGCCGTCACCAGGTAATCGGCGTTGGGCAAGTGAGAAAGGTCGGCCAGCGAGAACTCGTCGCCGGCCAAATACCGGCTTTCGCCTAGCCTATTCTCGTACACGTCCAGAATTTTCCCCAGCTTGTCCTCATTGAGCTTGATTGCTTTCTTGTCCTGCGGGATCTTCATCCTCGGGGCAAATGCGAGTTGGAAAACGAGGGTGCCACTGGGTGGGTTGAAGGACTGTGACTCTGCTTCTAGCCATTGGTCGATGGAGGCTTGGGAGAGTGGGTCTGTGCCGTACAGTGACTTGTTACCTTTGGTTGGGTACTTGGAACATATGTACCGGCAAATTGCTCTTGACTCTGTCAAAACAATTCTTAATTTTTAGCAATTTGGAGTTCATAAAATAATAAGATGAAATTAGGGTACTAGACAAGATGGACATAACTAACCATTAAATTTTAGTTTGTATCTGTACTAATTATTAAATTAAGTTATGTTCGCCAAAAATCATCAAATTATAATCTCATTTCCATCCTTTTGTTAATATTTTGGACTGAATACTAATGTGGTAAACACAATTAACATTTAGAGGATGAATCATTATCCAATCTATCATTTTATCAAAACTAAATATCTCCATATTTTTTCACTTAAAAAAAGGCTATTGGAATATATTTAATGAATAATTATCGATTTGTACGGGTGAAGCATAGGAATATTAAAAAAATCGAAGTAGTTTGGCAAATAAATTTTTAAAATGATGACTTAGCTACTGGTCAATTTCTGAAATTTTCTAAATGCTTACTATGTTGAACCACGTCAATATTTTGTTCCAAAAAACTAACAAAATAATAACTAAAAAGCCACCCAACAAAATTATAATTTAGTGATATTTTGTGAATACAAATTAATTCAATAATACCTAATGTCACTATAAACTAAAAACTAAAGTTCAATAATATTTAGTGTATTTAAATCAGAGAAGGTATTACTAACCGAAGAGGGAGATCTGGTGGTCTTGGAAGGCGGGGACTTGGCCGAAGGGCTGGATGTTGAGGAAATCAGGCTTTTTGTGTTCGCCTTTGGACATGTCCACTGGGACGAGCTGGAAAGGGACATCTTTTTCTATAAGGCAAGCTAGCACTCTCGACACCGCTGTCGACACCGCCGGACCGTAAACCTTCACCGGAGCAATCGCCGCCATCAGGAAGAAAGGAGGTGAGTACGGTGGTGCTGTGTTTTCAGCCACACAAATAAGTGACAAGATAAAAGAGAAGCAAGAAGCAGTTAAGCTGAATATAATAACAAGTTGAGGCTCCAAAGGTATATATATTCCTTCCGATAAGATCAAAGCTACGTGGTTTCTCCACCATCCAATCAAATATAAGATCAAAGCTACGTGGTTTATCCACGTCGACAGAAGATACAGATCAGAGTTATTTCAACTCAAGACCCGAACTCCTAACCAAACCCAACATTAAAAAAAAATCAGTCCGGACCTTGGCTCATCCAACCGAACTTCTCTTTTCTTCTTCTTCCAGTCTCCAACCCCCTGTTTTGAGTTTTCAATTCTCGAATCCTCCTTCAGAGCTTCAACCTCTCATTTCTCATCCAGCTCGGAAACCTATATCTGAGAAACCTCAACCAAGCCCAAGTATCTCATAATCCAGCTGCTTCACCGAATGGCGGCCTTCAAAGGCTAATGCCACAAAACGCAAACTGTCCCTGAATCACAATTGATTGCCTATTGTAGCTTCAAATCCTAAACGCCCACTGTCCGCAGTATTTCTCCCTATCAGCCATGGACGTTGATCCTCCTAGCTACGACCACGTTGTAAGAATCTCTCTCCCATTTTGAGATCTGGCTCTCCGCTTACGAATGAAACCCTATCTTATGTGTTCCACGATTGATTTGGCTTTCAGATGGTGCGTTTCTGTACATGACTGCAGAATGAGTTAGGCCATGTCCAAAATTTGTGTGCTTTAATGTTGGGATGCGATCGTTTATTGCAGTCTTATAGATGATTGTCCATTTCACAGCTGTGTTTGTGTTTAGTTTTGCTGCTGTCATTATTATGTCTGCTTAATATATAACGTGGTTTCTTCTACAGACTATTAAAAACAGTGATGTCCAAGACATCATTCTTTCTTACCTTGTTCACAATTGCTACAAGGAAACCGTGGAATCTTTTGTGTCTTCCACTGGGATGAACCAGCCTCCCGATTATCTTCAAGGCATAGAGAAAAGGAAAAGTATGCCACCATTTTCATTCATTGTTCAATAACAGTAGGAAACGTTTGGTATGGTTTTCACAATGTGTGCAATGTGGCTTGGCGTATGGAATGTTATACAACGACTACATACTGTCTTGGCTAACTATTGATTAATTCATTTTACAAGTTGCCAATTTTGTGTTGCGCCTGCAGAAATATTCCAGTATGCACTGGAGGGAAATGCACTCAAGGCGATTGAGCTTACAGAACAACTAGCACCGGATTTACTAGAGAAGAACCAGGACTTGCATTTTGACCTATTGAGCCTTCATTTTGTTGAGCTTGTCTGTTCGAGGAAGTGGTGAGTGTATATAGCTAGAGTGGAAATTCTTATGTCCTAACTCAGATAGTTTGAGCGCTTAACACCTTTTTTGCTGTATGTGTCAGCCATGGAGCTTTGGAATTTGCTCAGGCCAAGTTAACACAGTTTGGGAAGGTCCAGAAGTATGTTGAAAAACTTGAAGTATGCTCCTTTCTAGTGATAACTCCTCCTAATAGTACAGTATTTCAAACTGGTATTTTAATGTCTTCAACACCCAATTTCAATGGCTGGTGGTACTGCAGGACTTCATGGCTCTGCTTGCCTATGAGGAGCCTGAGAAATCTCCCATGTTTCATCTCCTCAGCTTGGAGCATCGCCAGCAAGTGGTTGATTGTTTGAACCGAGCTATTCTTGGTTTGTTCAGTTTGTTGATTCTTCTATTTGCTTTTCACTATAAGCAGATTATGTGGTTCTCTGTTTGTTTACTGCTTCACCTATCCTGAAAAAATATCAGCACACACCAGTCTTCCGAGCCACACACCAATTGAGAGGTTGATACAGCAGACAACAGTCGTCAGTCAACTGCTGAATCAAGATAATGCGAAGGTAAATCAAAATTCATCCTTATCTGTTTATGCAAACTGATGGGGGGTGGTTATTCTTGATGGTGTTTGTTGAATCTAACTTTGTAGGATGAGCATCCACCATTTGCTTTGAAGGATTTTCTCAAAGGCTAGAGTGTTATGGAGATACAGTGTTGAGGTGTCCCCCCAAAGTTGAGTGAGGTCGTGCCATTGCTGTCATTTGGTTTTGAGTAAATATTTAGTTACCAGATGTTAGAAGTTGGTAGCTAGTAGTACGTTTTTCTTTCCATATATATATAGAGGTTGTTGTTAGGCCAAAGATTCGGCAAGGACCACACAGCTCACGTTGGCATTGGGTTATTGTAAATTTACAGGCAGAATAATGTGGTCGCCTAATTTTTTTGGTCTCAGAAGATGTTCAGGCTGATGGCTAAGAATTTTGTCTATGGTATTGTAGCAATCCCCGCCATCTGGAGGAAATGAGGTGGGTGGTGTTCTGTTTTCAGCCACAATCAACAACAAGAAAAGTAGAGACATAGTACTTTGATTTCTGATGATATATTGTCAAAACAAAATCTTTATTTATACTTTGATTTAACGTGCTGCATCCATTCTCGAATGTTTTCGAATTTGATCTTCGCCGTTCGGGTTATACCAATATGTAATCTTTCTGTTATATGCCCTCACTTTTATTTAACTATAATTTATTTAGACGAACAGTCTTGTTTCGTTGTTTGTTACGGCAGATTTCGCACGTTGACATCAAGTGGAAGCATTCGGTACTCGAGTTCTAAGTCTCGAAACATCGTGATGAGTTCTTTAATCAGATGCCCCCTCCTCGTAAATCTATCTCCCATATTCTGGAAGTTCATCCTGTGCCTCGCAACCACTTGCATCTGCAATTTGTTCATGTCTTCCACCTCATTTATAAACACCGACACCGTTGGGTACCAGTACTGCTTATGCCGCTCCACGTACCTGCGAGAGACGCCAGCAAAATATCTATTTACAGAGTATAAAACTTATGGAAAGGAAGATTTCTTCCCATGCAAGAAGTTTAGAGATATGAAATGAAATTCGAATCGATTTCTCAAATTGCACGAGACTTCTCATCACAATAACAGAAGGCAAGTACTAGACAATTGACAAAAGTTGCGTGGTTCAACAAGCTAGTTCTGAATCACGTTTCCAGAGTAATATGAATCGAATTCTGTATGCATACGCTTTTAGCCGGTCGTTCATAGCGGAGATCTTGTCCATTGGAGTTGAGATGTGGACACAAAAGTGGATTGCCTCCGTCATATCTGGGCTGCGGTAGAAATTGGAGATCGGTTTGGTGGAGAGAACACTGTTTGGGAATGTTATCTTCTGGTAATTGGACTTGAGGAACACTGTGGTTAAGATGTTCATCTCCTCCACTCTCATCTGTTGTTTTCCAATGTGGATGAAATCAATGCCATAAACAACATAGAGTAAAGAACAGGCGGGCTATGTATGTATAATGTGTGTACCTGGGTTCCATCAACTTCACAAAGGTCTCCGACATCGAAAGGGTGCATGACGAACAAAAAAATGATGGCTTCAAAGGTCGTTTTGCAGGAATTGCCAAAAATGAAAGCCACCAGAAGAAGCTGTGAGCTTAAGAGAACCAGGAAGTGAGTAATGGGGATTCCCAGCATGACAAGCCAGATTATTATGATGATAACTGCTACAATGAAGTTGAGCATGTTGTGGAGTTCGTCGACAGCTGTTTTCGTGTCGTTAAGTGACAGTGCAAGCGCTTGCCTGTCCCTGAATGCATTAACCTGCGAAACGAAAACAGAGCTTAGTTTTCAAACTTGAGACATTTTGGGTCAGCGTGTAATGATAAGTTTGCAGTCCGTTATTTTCCTGTTTTACCAGCCACTCAGTGAGTAATGATCTGCTAATCCCTCCATTCTCAGATCCTGGTCCAAAGTGATGCATGGCTCTCAAAGCCTCTTCTTTAGCCATGAAGCGCAGCAAGTCGGCAATGAAGATATGCCTGCCATTGAATTTATGACGAGTAAGGTATGTGTCAATGAAGTGCACACACACGTAACTGAAACAAGTAACTCAGACGTTTAATCTGCCAAACTTTACCTCTTTATCCAAGCTCAAACCTCTACATAAATATATTATTTGCCCCATTTTTCTTCAACCAAAACAAAATTTTCATTTGCAGTTCTCAATTTCCATCATATTGAAATGAAATGGCTACTAGACGGGAGCAGAATAATTAGGGAACTTACTGGAATCCTGGAGCAGCCACATTAGCAAATATTTTCTTGGCTGCTTCCTTTGCTTGGCAAACACTCCTGATGTGCAACGAAGACTCGTCTTTCATGTCTGAATCAAGTATGTGTTCATCCAGAGTAGACAATGAACCTTTGCGAACGATGTTGATCATTCTTCTCATTGTCCAAGCCGAAATGTTCTTCTTGCTCAGAGTCTGCAGCTCGTCTATTGTGATCTCTTCATTCCTTCTGCTAGAAACTGTCCTAGACAACCTTGACAACTTTCCACCGATGGTGGAGCACTTTTGTAGCTTCGTCTCTTTACTGCTCGATTCACTTTCGACTTCAAAGACTGGTGGACCAGAAAGTGTCTCGATTACGTACTGGTTGAAGAGAGCCACCTGGATTCGTTCAAAGAAAGTGTTCTCGTGGAAAGAAGAAGCAAGACCTTTGACAAAGAGGGTCTTCACCAGCCAGATCAACGTTCCAACCAAGAGACAAGCTAAAATCTTGGTCCCATAAGGCAATATTATACTATGAGTCTGTTCCTTGATCTTGTCATTGAAAACCCAGTGCCAAACGAGCAAAACCAAACCCAGCCAGATACAGTTCTGAACTGGCTTCTTCAGCCCGTAAACGAAGTACAGAACTCGTTTCTGCAGAAGGAAGCTACGCTCAATGAGGATCACGACGAGCTTAACCCCACAACTGGAGACCAAATTGCCACCCATGAGTGCCAAAACCATTATCTCCCATTTCCACAGTGGAAGGTCCCAGAGTGTTATCTTCCTCATTGCAGAGACGCAAAGCGTGCAAATTAAGGCGGCAAGAGTAGAGATAAGAGCCAGATAAAGTAGCATTCTGACAGTGTTGCCTCCTCTGTTCTTGTATGAGACATCTTCATCATGGTCATCTTCTTCTTCTAAAACTTCTTCTTTCTCAGAATCACTTGTGATGTATTCTTCATCTGGAAGGTCTTCGATTAGTCTGGACCTTGTTCTGATCATAAGTGACCTCCATGGGTTACGGCGGAAAGGATCATTCTGTGATGGTTGGCTTTCTTCTTTATCTGATTTGAACCACATAGCTTCCTCTGCAATTTCAGCAAAGGAAAGCTTAGGCTTTGCCGGATTAGAGTGCTTTGAAGCAGTCTCCTTTGTTCCTTTGCAGGGCGTGGCATTATGGATGTCAACTACCAACTGGTCTTCCTTGCCAGGAAAATTAGATATCCTGACCGGATGGGAATTGCGGTCGATCTGGTTCAAGAGAGCTTCCTTTTTTTCTTGTTCAAGATAATCTTGTCGTTGCAGGTTGGCATGAGAACAGCAAGATTTCAAGGAGCTTCTCAGACTTTCCATTGTAGAAAGGCCCTCTTGTCTAAGTCTAGTGTTTCACTAAAAAACAATTCAGATCATATATAAAGTAATGACATGTGAAGGCTGAGGCTGTGTACATGATTCTGATGTAATGAAATGCAGATGAAATGGAAATTAAGGACATCAATGACTGAAGAATCTAAGCCATCACATAGACGTGGAAGCTTGACAACTACATCATGAAGTAATTAAACAGCTCAAAGAAAAAAAAAGTTCCTCATTTGAGTGATCTATATAAGCTGAACTGACCGAAGATGCTAGCAACTAACCATTATCAACTTATTCCGTATTCTTTATAATGTGTTCTTTCTAGTTTCAGCATAAATTCTCCTTTTAGCAATTCTAGAAAGTGGACAGATCACGGATCACCCTAACTTATTCTCTTCCCACAGGAGTCCCTGAAAAGTGGAAACTCCTCTTGCTAAACAAAGTCAAGAAGAAATACACTAGACACAAAGGAGCACAAAAGAATAGCAAAAGTAAATATCAGTAGAGCTGCAGATCAGAGGGGTAAAATTTACCCAAATAATCTAACATCCAAGTACCTTTTCCTTGTAGATGCTTCAGTGTCCATGTGATCAGAGCCTCCACCGACGTTCCTTGCACAAGTGCGCCTCTATGATACCTAGGTCTTAGATGCAAGTGACAACATTAAGAAACAAAAAAAAAGAACTATTAAGCTTCTGATCTTCCAACTTCGGTCGAGCTGTATATTTCTTGGAATGAACGGTGTTAGCGAGTCTACAATAATATCCAAGCCTTGTCTCGAAATAGTGGTCTACTGAGACCAGGTATGAGTCATGAGCTACAAGATTTGCATCAGTACAAGTAAATAAAAGAGGCTTGGCGACAATTTCAGACAGAAAAATAAATCTAACCAGAACGCAATTGTCTCAATATTGAGATCATTACAAACGTTATGTACAAGGTTCTCACTTTTTGCAACGTTCACAACCTCATCATTAACTTGTTGCAGTTACTACTTTCCTCGATACCTTGTGTTTCACTCTGTCTTCTCCTTCGTCTGCGACCTGTTCAAAGATTGTAGTGATTTAAGATTATCCTTTTTGAAATATACAGAATGGAATAACAAACTTGAAAAATCTAGCATCACATCATATAATCTTATACCATCTTCTGTAAATTTTGTAGGAGTTCCAAAATTTCAGAGAATTCAGGCCTCAAACATGGGTCCTGGTCCCAGCATCTCTCAAGAAGTTCAACCACTTTGGGATGGGTATTCCTCGGAACGGATGGTCTCAGGCCCTATAGCAGTAAGAACTTTACAGAGGTAAGCATTTGAAAGACGACCTCTGACTCAGTTTCCAGATTTCTCTGAGCAAATTGACAGAATCAAATGCCATCCCAATACACGAATCAGATATCTGTGGGGTGAGAGATCAGAACATTAAGCTTACAGTTTGACTTGTGTCTAGTCATGGTCTTATTCCTAGTGTTTAGATGTAGAGTGTAACTATAATCATCTTTGAGGCTTTGATACATCAACTATCTAGTGAGTACTAGATCAATCCTGGCCCATTTGGAGGTTGTTTCGGTTTCCTGGATATAATCTATAATAAATATTATGTATTTTCAGATTTCAGATTTTGCTACCTTAATATAACTGCCATCTAAATCTTCAATTCATATTTTTAAGATTCCACCAATCAAATTTTATTTTAATTGACTTAATTTATATATAATTAATGTAGATTTCTCCCTAAATTTTTTATTTAATTAATATCTTTTACGAACTTGAATTTGAATGATTTTTTAGCCAAAATTTTAGTTTTTCAAAGACGATTAAAACAATCATGATATAGTTTCGACGAATTTTTATTTTGATGTCAAACACGTGAGTTGTCAAACACGTGAGACGATTAAAAAGTATAGATTGACATAAGAATAATAAAGTTATGGGGATTTACTATCAACTATGTCGGGTTGATAACATTTTTTGTACCTTAGCTATTAAAAGAGTACACTTTGGTACTTTATCTTTCGCTTGTAACTAAATGGTACCTATTAAATTGTAACTATGTGGTACCTCCATTTAATTTCCATACATTATTTCGGTAAATTATTGATATGGAAGCCCAATCACCCATCCCAGTCAACAAATATAATAAAAAATATTTGTAATATCTATAGTAACTAGTTTTTTTTAAAATATATTTTATTTAGTTAATAAATTATTTTTTTCTAAAAAACCTTTTTTCGTATCATTCACCTTCTGCCGCCATACCCACCTTCATCTTTTCTGGTACTTCTCGACAGCAGTCTCCTCTGCCGCCGTCACTTAACACGAGCTCTGCCTCCACCGCCATCACCTAACACGAGCTCTGCCTCTGTTACCGTCACCTAACATGATCTATGCCTTCACCACCATCACCTAACACAATCTCCCCCTTTGCCGCCATCACCTAACACGAGCTTCGCCTCTGCCTCCTTTATTAACTAAATAATTCATTAAATCATATATTTTGTTAAAAATATAACTATTATATAAATTACAACTTTTTTATTATATTTGTTGACCGGGGAAAGTGATCGGGCTTCCATGCCCACACTTAGCGGGAAAAATAGATGGAAATTAGATAGAGGTACCACATAGTTACAATTCAATAGGTAAGGTACCATTTGGTTACAAACGAAAGGTAAAGTACCAAAATGTTTTTACCCTATTAAGGTACCAAAAATGTTATCACCTTTATTTTTTTACATATATATGCTTATCGGGTCTAAGTGTTACATATATATTCTTATCGAGTCTAAGTGTTATATATATATATCCGTATCGGGTCTATGTGTTGCATATATATGCTTATCGAGTCTAAGTGTTATATATATATATATATATATATATATATGTTTATCGGGTCTAAGTGCTAAATAATTGAACGCTTAATATTATGATACTGGATGTATATCAACTAAAGGTTCAGTATTTGCATAAACTTACTATTTCTATTTTTAATGATAGCAATACCCTATCAAAAATTATAGCTCATCGAGATCCATTTATGAACAATAAAGATACATCATGTTAGCAATAGCAAGTGCATGAAAATTCAAAAGTGACACATCAACTCTTACTATAATCTGGTGTTACCCCACTGAAACTAAGTAAATTAAAATACATCAGTGTATATATTGTAACATTAAATTAGATGATTGATTATAAACACTTATGTTCTCTTGATTTATTAAAATTGAACCTGATAACTAGATTTTAAAAAGATAAAATTTATATGTGCCCGGCCAAGTCTGGTAAGATGCTAGTACATATAATGTTTTGAGTTGGTTACACTTATTTATTTCACAATCTGACAATTTGATAATACTATAGTTTATTATATTCAAGTGTAGTCATGCCAACAAGATCATTCACTTCCATCACAATCAGAAGGACGAGAATGATAGACAGATAGATGATTGAAGTTTCCATCTGAGATAGGGAGATACTACCTGTTGTACAACACCAACTGCAGCTTGTAATGGGGTCAAGTTTTCATAAGGAATCTGAAAAGAAGTTATAAAGTCAGGCTACAACCTATAGAAAATAGCACGCTGAGGAATAATCAGGTATTGCGTAGCTTTACCTTCCCTGTAAGCAATTCCCACAGCAGAACACCAAAGCTGAATATATCAGCTTTATGATTGTAAGGCTTGTGTCCAATGACCTTCAGAGCGAGGAAACAAAGTTTCAGAAGGTTAGGCAAGAACAGTGCAGAAAAATGAGGCAGGGGAAAAGGAGAGGAAGTTTCCACCATTTTAGAACCTAGAGGTGAAGTATATCACCAACCTCTGGAGCCATCCAACGGTACGTTCCAGTTTCTGCAGTCATCACACCTGAATGATCTTGCATTCTGGCAACACCAAAATCAGCCACCTTGACTATCTGACAACCAGGTTTCAAGTAAATTTCATGCAGGCAGATCCTCAACAGAATAAATTTATGCAGAGGAACGGTGGCATATTTCTTTTTCGACCGCAGGACATAATTGGATGCCAATTGTTTTAAATAATTGAGATGTATTCGTTGATTTGAGGAGCTTTCTATTGTTCGACAGGAGCTCAAGCATACAGTGAAAAAATACGAGAATAAGGTTAGTAACTTGACAAAAAGAGTTGCAGTAAATGCTCACTCCATTTTCATCCATCAGAAGATTGGCAGCTTTCAGGTCTCTGTGTATTATACTATTTCTGTGCAGGTAGTTCATTCCCCTGGATACATCAGATGCCACTTTAACCAAGGACTGACATGTAAACATTTCCTTTCTTTTATGCAGATAGTCGTACATGCTTCCACCAGACATGAATTCTGACAACAAGCAGCATATAATAAATAAAGTGAAAGAATTGGAATTTTTCCGATATGTCCACTACCTAGGAATATACAGCTTATCAATTATATGTACAGTCTTCTACCTGTCAGGATACAGAGGTTTGGAGGTCTGGTACATGCACCGACAAATTGAACAACATTCTTGTGCCGGACTTTCCTGCAGAAAAATTTGGAAAAACGAGCATTTGAATTTCAGGGAGGAGAAGTGCAATGGGAAACCTTAATGCAGCAACCACACTTCCACGGTAGTAGGACAGGCGACCATCATAAAGCTGATTAATAAACGTTCAACAGAAATGGTGATGGTTTAGATAAGTGTGTTCCTCATCCTATCTTGTTATTCAGCATTCAGTCAGAGGTAAATTAGAACATAGGAATTGCAACGGATTATTTAACAAACCTCAGAATAAAGATTTCTTGAGCAAATTCCTTTCGAAGTTTACCACTTAGGTGCTCCGCCCTGAAGTGCTTAATAGCCACATCTTGACCACAGAAGGTACCTTTATACCTGCTTCAGTTGCACCATGTTAATGAACAAGAATTAACGCAAGAGCCATAAAAAAAGCTGTAGATGTACAGAAATGACAGCTCACATGTCACCATAGGGTCCAGATGCAATTCTGAATTCATACTTCAATAATGTTGCATCTATTTCCCAAACATCGATTGACGCCGTAGGAATGCTCATATCAGAAGATCTATAATTGGTTCCTCTTTGGTCTTGCTTCACAACATAATAAATCAAATGAGATTTCAGCTCCCAATCTTCTGCATTGCATTTCAAATCATCAAGGGAAAAGAGAAAAACAGCTAGCTATAATTTCATGATTTTCCTAAGTGGTGGATTGACTTGAAGGCGAGAAGAAGAAACCAACATAATTTGCCCATATTAATCTCATATTTATAAGAATAAAATTCTAATAAGAAGTAACTGGTGGACGTGGATACCTCAATCTTTGGTATTTCACGCTCCAGCACTACCCTAAGTTGCTCCAACTCCTGTGAATGGGGAACAACAGTTTATGCTGATGGGAAACAAATATGGCAAAATGATGTCAAAAGTTGGTAGGTGCGCACCTCATACAGCAAAGACTAAAATGACCATTGAATAATGAAAAATGGACATTCCAAAATAACAAATAATTACTAGAATGAACCCAGTATGCCACGTCACTGTTAAATGAAGATGAATGGATTTATCTAAGCAGCCCAGCTAAGAAATCATATAGAGTGAATCAAGCATAAGACGTAGAAAACAAGTATCTACTTTCTGTGACACATGGAAGAGTAAATAGGTGTACCTCAGGACTCCAATTGTCAACAACAAACACATCTAATGAGTACCCATCAGCTGTAGAAAAAGCATGCGCTTCTTGTATATTTAGCTCAATCTCAGAGAGCAAGGAAGTCAACTGCAATAAAAATCCCAGTGAAAGAATAAACGATCAGTAGATGAAAGGAACTGGAAATATTTCGTATAAAAAAGATATATGAAGTCAAAACACCTGACTGAGAAGCTTTGGCTTATCACTTGTGGATATTGTAATCTCGTGCATAAGGCTGTTAAGGAAAGAAATGGTCTTGATTAGTGGATGATAAGGATTGAAAAGGATAATCTTCTGACAAATGACAGATGAAGGTTTAAGAATAATCCAAAACAGGGAAGACGAAAAGGTCACATGTATGTTAGACTAAATGAAAAAAGTAAAATAATACGCTTAACTCCAGTCTAGGACTGCTTTGGAGCAGCAGTATTTTCTAAACAGATGAATCACACAAGCTGGATCTTTGGAACTATTAGCATACATCTGGCCACGAACGCATCCGTAAATACAGAATGGAATTTGACTCATATGACATTTGCATACGCTGATCCAGATGCACGTGACTTGCAAGTTTAAAACAGTGTAAGAAAAGGAAATAGTCTACCAAGGCAGGCCTAAGGTAGAGATAGTAATATCCTAGACTCAGATAACATTTTCCTCCAAACCCAAAAGGCGTTCCCACGAGTTGGTAAAAGAAGAAGGATATAATCAATACATATCAGACAATTGAGGCGTATGGTGCCTGCCAATATACTCTTGAGAGTTCTAACAGAAGTTGCGTAAATTGAGACATGCAAAAAACCGAAGAAAATTGGAAAACCTATCAAAAGCAAACAAAAAAAGAAGTAGCTGGAGAGGTTTAAACCAGGACAACAATAAGTTCACAAGCAAAGCTTCCCAGAATTTGTACCGGGAATAAATTGCATGGCCAGTATCCTTATCTTGAGCTCCATATGCAAGGTCTAGGTCAGGCAATGAACCAAAGGCAGGTGGTGGATGGAGACTGAAATCAGAGGAAGAGTCCAAACATGTCAGCTTTTTAATTAGAACTACCCTGAAAGCAAATGAAACCTTAACAGTATGTGGATAAACCCATCCATGCCTCTGCTTCCAGGGTTGATCAGAAAATTGAGATAGCTTTTCCATAGAAAATTCAGTTTCACTAGAGTCACCATAATGCCCATGGGCTGCAGAATAAACCTGCGTGAAAACAGCTTGAATAAAAACAATTTGAACCTTAAAAGCAACCGAGTCCAAAGCAAACTGCCATTGCTGGAAACCACAGACGAGTATAGATATGATAGTGAGGGAATCAATCAACAGCATTAGTCTCTCAAATAAGCATTCAACAGGATTCACACATTTATTCGGTAGTACTTAGTATAACATACTAGACAAATTTTCCAGGAACAAAAAATGGAATTAACACGGTCTAATTAGCAGAAATCATGTTTGTTAATTGTTATCTTCAGTTGAAAGATCTTTTGTGAACTGTTTTTCCTTTCCAAACAGCAAAGACCGGGACCCCTGCTGACCCGCCTCTGACCCCCCTTTCATCATCTACTTTTCTTCCAGTTTTTTTTTCATTTTTCACGGTTTATAATCAAACTCTTCAAAAGATTTTATCTCAATCCTTTCGGGACAAGAAATTAAACCACCCTGCAGAGCCCAGCCTACCTACCCTACCAATAATTGATGTGTAAATTAATAAACATACGCTTTAAGAATCTAGATTCTAAGGATAACGAAGCAATAAGCCAATAGAAAAATGTTCCCCCAAAAGTAAAAAAAGGAATCCGGAGCATCTAAAGGAATCAATAGAATCTTCTAAATCGGTGTTCGTACCTGCACGAGCCGGACCTCAATTGCCGGCCTAGTAGCAGGATTATGAGCCATCTGCAGCAATCTCTTGTGCATAAGGACGTCATGTGCCCTTTCTGCGTTCACTTCCAGTGCATATCTGAAAACCAGAGAGCTCAGAGATCACTTTTTGAGCTTAAAGAAATCGCAATCGGAGCTTAGAAGATTCGCCACAACTTAGAAATGCAATTAGAAAACCGACGAATTAAATCTAAAAAGGAAAGTTTCCAGAGAGAAATCAGGAGAAGAATCTACGGCATGCAAATGCATTAGCAGTAATGAAAACAACAGTTAACAAAAGCAGATGAATCGTAATCCGTACAGTCCCCGGCATCAATGCCGTGAAGCGAACAAAATTGGACGATCGTACTGTACTAGAAAAATTTCCATGTGAACTGTCACGGAATAAAATCAAACGGCGGCACCGTACGCACCTAGTAGGAAGCCGAAGGAAATGATTCCAGAGCTCGTCTTCGAAGCCGGGAAGACTAGCTTCTTGGTCATTGGAATTCCTGAGCCGGCGGAGAACTTCATTGTAAACCTCTACTTTTTGCCTCCGATTTCTATTCATAGCCGGAACGAACTCCACGGCTCTGCTGCTACAGCTATCCGTGTCCCCCATCCAAGCGCGCACAACCCAGTTGTCGGAAAAGGAAAGGGAAGAAGAAAGTAGAAAAATTTATCGAATCAGAAGTGGCAATCTCACTGCCAGGAGCAGAAAACCTCTCGAGGTGAAAAAGCAGCAGCAATCAGGACCACGGCCGCTTGCCGTTCATGTGACGTGATTCGATTTAGTTACGGAGCACTAAGCGACAAGAGAAATTGCACGAGGTGGGAGGAGGAAAAAAGGAGAACAAGGAAATTTGGTTAGGAATTAGGAGAGAAAGGAAAGCAGCAGCCATGGCTTCTTCCGCCCCTCGTAAACAAGGGAACTCAAGGAAGAGGAAGGAGAAGAACGTTGGACATTGCCGTATTGCGCACACTGTCCGGAAGCGCTTATCTACGTGGATTCTAACTAATCTTTTTTTCTTCTTTTTTGTTTCCTATGGATTAAGGGAAATGATTGTATTCAACCATAATTACAAATAATTAAGTCCAACCATTGATTTAAATAAGGGGTATTTTCGACTTTTACTTTTCATTTACTGTTAACTTTTAAATAATTATCTAATACTTCACTATCACAAAAATGAAATAGCAAGAAAATTAAAAGGAAGAACAATATTCTCTAAGAAAGAATGAGCAACAAAAGCTCCAAATTATTGAGGTTATAACTTATAATCCAAATATCATAGTGATAGATAGTGAAGATGTACCACATCAATAAATATTAAAGATTTGTTTGGTTTAAAAGTATTCATCAATTAAATTAATATGATGTCTTTTAAGAAGGAATCACAAAATAAATTTGTACAGGTTTGATGTAAAGCAGATAATATCATACTAGCTAGAATGTTTGGTGAGCTGGCGATCCTATAACTAATATCATAGCCAGGTTGGCAGGGGAAGATAAACTGTGGAAGCTAGATACATGTAGTGTGAGATCTTCAAGGTGGTTGCAGTTAATTACCTTATGGCGTATGGTTAGACATCGTATATTGTTAATATTAACAGTATTATGTTAGAGTAAAGGATAACCTGAACAAATCTATCAACACCATAACGCCACAAACCCTAACATGTCACCTACCTTTCTCTCAAGAACACAAAACTCAAAACGTAAATGGTTTCTTGTGTCTCTAATCACTAAAGAAAATGAAGCTTATATAAAGTTTAAATTATTTATCATAACGCTTAGACGTCGGTTCAAGCATGGTCTAACCCAACCACAACTAGGTAGGACCATGTTTAAGTTTGAACCCGTGATTATCGGCAACAAATTGTATAAGTTAGACTTAAGCTTATTTGAATGTTAATAGCTTTATTTTACATTCTTGCTTATATTTCATAATTTTGCTTGTATAATCACAAATCATAAACCTTCGTTTTCATATATCTCCAATCTCCAATATGATTTACGAAATTGCATCCACTTTGGATAGTCCACTTCTAGTTTGACATCAAATCTTTATTTTATTTTCGATGAAAAAATAATAATGGGTTTTTTTCCACTAACTTATATTATTACTATCTATAAATTTTAGTATTGATTTGAGTAACTATAATATTTTGAGGCCTGCTGACATCAAGGAATCTGGTCGTATCCCAATGAATCGTCCATTTAGAAAGATGGGGCCTATATCTACATGGTGGATTCTAAATTGACTACTTCTCAAAATATATGAAGTGGGCATTTGAAAAAAGTTTGAATAGCAATCGTCACCCTCCATTAAATTAAACTTGGTCGGTATTATTTTACTGTTGGAATCTATAAAATGGAGTATTATGAAATATAATTATATGGAATTTTGCACTTTTAAGAATGGATAAGGAGCCAAAAATCAACGGGCTTAAAGGGAGGCACCACCCGACACTTTGATTGGAAACCACGACTTAAATCCCTTTGTTTCCCTAGCAAAGTTGGTGACGTCCAAACCACTTTTGCTTGGATGGAGGAGTTTGCTTTTGCCTTCATGGAAGGAACGTGGAATCTACTACTAGAGTACTAGCTATCCGTACTGTTCTCAGTTGATTTCTTATTGGGCCAATAAATCTGAAACTGAAGCCCAATCTGCAAAACAACACCCACCACCACATTCTACAAGTCAGAGCCCAATGCTTGGAGTGGGCAGCAAATTAAAATACGCTGTGAGTTCAATGGTTTGAACTGGGCCTATTCTGTTGAGGATGGTCCATGAACACAACAAATTCACCGAAATTTGGCAAAATCTTCTCATTTTACACGAGACTCCAGGTTAAAAGTAAGAACATCTCCATTTCCTGTTTTTTTAACTATTATTAAATAATTTGGAGAGTGAGAAGATCTAATAAACAATTATTAAGGATAAAGGAGTATTTATTAAGTTAGAAATTATATTAAAAATTGTTAAATTAATAATTTTATTAGTAATGTCACATAAACAATGAGATTAATTTTCTCAAAAAAGCAATTATATTAACAGTACCACATAAGTATATTAGAATACTTTTTAAGAAAATTAAGAAAAAGAAATTTTAAATTTTTTTAAAAAAATTAAGGATAAAGATGATTAGAAATTGTTTTACGAATGAATTGCTAAAATGGATGATGTGAGTATTATATTGTTAGCCTGACTGTTATATTATTATTATTGTATACCGTACACATAAGAGATAGAGAGAGGGAGGGAGGGAGGGAGACAAAAGTGGGTTAGCCTAGCCGGATGAGAGATTCCCTCGGCCAAGAGTAGTACTAGTGAATTAATTACGGCGGGGCACCCAACAGCAGCTGTAGTGCAGCAGGATTCGGGAAGCAGCAGCGGCCAGCGGGGTCACTTATAAAAAGGACAAGAAAGAGTGCATTTGTTGTATTATATATCTCTCATCTCTGCTGTGCTGTGCTGTGCTGTGTGTATGAGTTAATAATAATGAGCATGGCGAGGGAGATGGAGGTGGGCTGGGTGTGAACTGGGAAACGAATCCTCAACAGTCAACACCTTCAACCAAACAATTACAAACAAACAAAGAACGAAAGCACCCAACGGTGTCCGGTCCCTCTTCATTAATAACCCACCCTGACCCTCCTCCAGCATCTGCATGCGGTTTCCTCCACAGGCAGCCTGCAGCAGGCCAGCAGATCAGTAAAAAAAAGCAAACACTACATGTTACGTACAGATTCATATATCACCACCATCATCATGTCCCTTCCCTCTCCCAGCATTTAATATCATCATCTCTCGTCTTTGTCACACCCAGAAACTTTAAGGCACAGGGAATATTATCTTATCATGCAATGCAAGGGAGATAGATATATGGCTCTCTCTCTCTCTCTATCTCTTATTCATTCAATGCTCTCTGCTCTGCTCCTTTCGAGTTTCGACACATTAATTTTCAAGCTAGCTAGCTAGCTACCTGCACAACCAACTGCATATATGCTCCTCCTAAATAAAAGCCCCATCGGCCTCATACTCGCTCGCTCACTGCTTTCTTCTTTATAATGTGCTTCCTCTCTCTCTCTCTCGCTCTCTCTCTGTTCTTTTCTTTCATATATGCTCATGTGATCTTACTCCTACATTTTTCATATGCTCCTCCGTCGTCCCATCTATTGCTCTAAAGTCGCCTAATTAAACTTGTTTGAAAGGTGATCACTGAGTTATTGGCCCGGTTCACTCAGATCGACGATGCCGTTTAATTTTCTTATTCAGCCTCATTTTGATTGAGCCGTGCCAATATCTCAATGCTCCTTTCACCATCTTCATCATCCTCATCTTATTCCTCTCTTCCATGCCAAATACTCACCGCCCGAATGGGTATATACTCTTGTTACTAACTTATATCTCCATTTTAAGGTTGGTTTCATATATATTTTAATTACATTTTATGCCGATTTGGGCTGTTTTCTCTTTTCAAGATACATATATAATTAAGGAGGATATTTATAATCAAGGGAAATCCAGCTCAGTTGGAATTCATCTCAACTGCACATTCAAAGCAATTATATTGTCTTTTTTGTTATTTTCGTTTTTGTTCGCATCCACTCCGATAAAAAAAGGCATCGTAAACCAATCTAAACAATTAATAAATATTGTGAATATTTATTTATAATATGATTAGTATCAAACCTGAAACTTTTAAATCACGAATACAATAAGTTACACCATACATATCCCCATATAGCCGATAGGTTGATTAGTTAGACATTAATTAATGCATATTATTATTCTCGGTGGCCGCTAGCCAGATTCTCTCTTTGGCCTTTTATTCCAGCTTAGCACTCACGTGCTAATCTCTCAATTTCTAATCTGTAAATTAGATTTGCCTCTAATTAGAATCTTACTCTACATACCTTGCACATGTGAAAAAAAAGGATTTGTTGAGTTGTTAGTGCTAGCTACCAACCAACAAACAAACAAATCTAGAATTATCATAATCAGCTTGATGGCAGGTAATTAATTTATGGTTTATGCTTAATTTGGTAGCATAGGTGGCCAAAGGTGGCATGTTAAGAATCCATAATCGCCGGAGGTTGTGCATGATTCTAGCTAATTAAATACTGGGTTTCATTTGTTTTCAATTAGCAACCGTTGGTACGTACTATCAGTAGTCTTATGCGTAGGCCGTTAAACGTACAAGACATACACTTGAATAAATAATAAATAGGCAGTAGCGGCAAAAGAAGTGGATGGATGAGTAGTAAATATGAAAGATGAGTTAGTTGGGTGAAGCCTTAAATAAAAAAGGGGGGATGCAGAGATGAAGAAGAGGAGTTAAGTTTGCTGCAGTTTGTTAGCGCCATTAATTGCTGGCTAGCTAGCTTCTCTGTTTTTCAACAACACAAAGGCCAAAGGGGCAATGGCTATATATGCTTCTGAGTTCCGATTCAGATTTTGCTAGCTAGCTGCTTTTATGACTTAGGCACTCATACAAAGATTCCCCTCTCCCCTCCCTCCCTCCCTCTCATTCGTTCATTTTTCTCGTCTCCTGTCTATGCATAACGTCTAGTTATGCCGCCGTCAGCTCAATGGGATCGGTTATGTCATTAAATGATTACGCATTCCGAAATTCAAACCCAAGATCTCTGCCAACGAAGTGAAGTTCTACGACCACTAAACTACAACCATTGATCGGATCCATTGCGTACGGTCTCCTTTTGATGCTACGAGCATGGTTGCCTAACTAATCACCAGGTACTACCTAGTGGATGATCGGGTCATGGCCAGAAAATCTGTGGTATGAAGCAACAGCGGCCTGGAGTTATTCATCACACGTCTGCGCATCTTCCCACTTGCCTCCTCTTTATTGGTGTTGCAGCCCCGTCCCTCCAACTTGCCTCCTCTTTATTGGTGTGCAGTCTCTGTTTCTTGGTATGCATCCGCTGTTTCTTTGTCATGCACTCAAGATGTTATAGTTTTATAAAGGTTGAAATATTTTCTTCAATTTTTCGTTGGTCTACATCAAGCGTGTTTCACAATGAGATAATTGTGCCGTCGTTTTAGTGGCATGTGAGGCTCTTCATTACCTCAACATAGTTTTGTGCTCTTTAAATTTTTGTTATTGTATTTCTTTTATATACATATGGCGTCGATTTGTACTACTCTAAACCAAAATCAAATGCTACCTAATCCAGTTCACCGAGTCAACTTAACGAACTATAATTAACAATATGAAAAAAAAATCATAATTTACAATAGGTCCTGACGTAAAAAATAATACTAATAAATCATATAAAAACATTTGGATAATAAACTGATCATTCTTGACATTATGGAAACGTTTCTCAATAACATCCTATGATTTGGAGGAATCCAGAATACAATTGGAGTCAAATAATTGGTAGTTTTGTCAACGGAATCAATTCTTCCACGAGAGATAAAGAAAAAGGAGAGGACCATTTTCCCACATGCACTCAGTTTAACTTTACCAGCTAAGTGGCGTTCCTTATTTCCCTTTCCCTTATTCACCACTACAAATCTTCAACGGCCCAACAACTTTTCCCAAACTAAACAGCCCTTCTCATTTCCATTTTTCAAGTGAGATCATTTCTTTGCTCACTCCAGCTATACCCGGCTCATGTTGGGTTATCCCACATCGTTGAATGAAAAAGTTGGATATTGTTTATAAATGTAAGAGATTAACTTCACATTTTGAGCTAACTTTTAAAATAAAAAAGCTCTGAATATCCGTGTGTCCATCAAACAATCTCATTCGTGTGTTTTTACTACTTTTTTTTACACATCTTATAAGGAACCGCCTCAAAAAGACTCCCAAATACATGCAACAAAAGACAAATCATCATCTCAAATTCTCAATCTCATTTTCAACCCTCATAATCAAACCGCTAATTGATCCAGTAATCCAATTCAACAAAACAATAGGTGGCCAATGTAACATTATTATATTAGTTATTTATTTTCTACATTCTCTATTCCATTCACGTATCAACCTACTTTAATCAACTGTGAAAGTTAAATCCATTGCTTACTTGTTTCTCCATATTAGAAGAAAAAGACTTGAAGCCAATTCTTAATTGTAGTCAACATAATACTTGTTTTTGGGGGGGTTAAAAGTCAACATATATCTTATCCGCAATTACCCACCAAGATTCATTACCATACATACCCTGTAAATTTACAATTTACTATATTGGTTGTATGATAATTGTATCTACCTATCCTTATTTATATATTCCACAAAATGTTCAACCTTAAAATATCATCATACAGTAACCCTCCTCCTCCGGTTCTTTCTTACACCCCTCCACTCCACCAAACGCAATACGCGGCGGCTAGCCGGCGGCACCATTATTCCTCTCTTGGCTCTTGCTTTCCGCCCTCCCACCAATATAAATACTCTCATCCACTGCCCTTAACCTCCGCCTAAACCTATTTTCCTCCACCCACCCTTTCGCTTCCCCTCCCCTCCCTCTATGGTTGCGATTTTAACTTCAGGCCTCCAAGGCATAATAAATGCCCCTGGAGTCAAGGGCAGAACCGTCACTTCCCTACCCGATGGCGCCCTTACGGATTTCCTCCGTTCCATTATCAAAGATCCCGACACCGCCGGAGAGCCCTTCTACGTCCTCGATCTAGGAATCATCGCTTCTCTCATGGACGTCTGGTCAAAATCGCTCCCCATCGTCCAACCTT
Source organism: Linum usitatissimum (assembly GCA_030674075.2). NCBI lineage: Eukaryota > Viridiplantae > Streptophyta > Magnoliopsida > Malpighiales > Linaceae > Linum > Linum usitatissimum. The sequence continues at coordinate 3,085,932 of JAUJYP020000039.1, forward strand.
TCTACGCCGTCAAGTGCAATCCGGAAAAGGCTCTCCTCGGCACCCTCGCCCACCTCGGCGCCAGCTTCGACTGCGCTAGCCGAGCCGAGATCGAATCCGTGCTGTCCGTCGGCGTCTCTCCCGACAAAATCGTATTTGCCAATCCTTGCAAGCCCGAATCCCACATCCGGTACGCTGCCGCCGTCGGGGTTAACCTCACGACCTTTGATGCGGTCGATGAGCTCGAGAAGCTGAGCCGGCTCCACCCGAAGTGCGCCTTGCTAATCCGTATCAAACCGCCCGAGGACGGTGGGGCGAGGTGTCCCTTGGGGCCCAAATACGGAGCGCTGGAAGACGAAATCGAGCCTCTGCTCCAAACGGCTCAGTCTCTCCGGCTTCCAGTCGTCGGCGCTTCGTTCCACATCGGGAGCGGCGCCACCGAATCCGGCGCCTACCGAGGAGCTATAGCAGCGGCCAGATCTGTATTCGATACGGCTGTTCGGCTCGGGATGCCGCGAATGCACATGCTGGACATTGGGGGAGGTTTCACCTCCGGCTCGCAATTCGAAGATGCAGCTACGGAAATCCGAGCCGCGCTGGATGAGTGTTTCTCAGGGGAGCCGGGTTTGAAGGTGATAAGCGAGCCGGGTCGGTTCTTTTCGGAATCTGCTTTCACTTTAGCGGCCACGATCATCGGGAAGCGCGTGAGGGGAGGGCAAAGGGAGTATTGGATAAACGACGGCCTTTACGGGTCGATGAATTGCATTCTTTACGACCACGCGACCGTTAGGTGCGCGCCTTTGGCGTTAATTTCAAACCCTGGGGACCCTTCGTGCGAAGTGGCGGCGGCAAAGTACAGCTCGACGGTGTTTGGTCCCACGTGCGACGCCCTTGACACGGTGTTCACCGGGCGGTTGCTGCCGGAGCTTAAGGTCAATGACTGGCTAGTGTTTCCGGACATGGGGGCCTATACGGCGGCTGCCGGGTCAAACTTTAATGGGTTCAGTGCTGATCGAATTTTGACTCATCTTGCCTACACCAGTACTGTTAATCCCAATTGAAGTTGGACTCGAGTTGTTCTGCTTGGAAATAGAATAAGGTAGAGCGCGTGAGTACCGCTCATTAGTTAATGCATTGTTTCAGATTTCTGAGAATGAATATTCGATACTGTATTAAACAAATTCAAATTCAATATCAATTTTCGCCAATTCGTCGCTCGTGGGCTTAATCCGTTAATAGTTAACAACTAAAAATAATCTCAATGTCACATTTTTCCTATGAACAAAATTAGATTTTGCAATGAGCGTCAATATGCGACTTTCAAATTTTCAGTCTTACGCTTTTCCAACTGAGCTATCCCAACAATACACAATATTTATTTATTAAATTTCATCATATCGATAATTAAAATATATGTATTTACCTACAAGTGATGCATGCAATTATAAATTGAAATGCGATCTAGCACAATCACAAAACTGAAGTAAAAATAATATTATCCAATGACTAATAAATCTAGGACGTCAATACATTTTTTGGGTAGGTTGCGGACAATTCGGATTGGGTATGGATATCATTTTTTCATCAATTCGGGTTCCAAATTCTGATAATAACCATCCTAAATCATATTTTGGGTACTAAAATTCACATCATAAACATTTAATATATTTAATTTTTGAATATAACCACAACCGCAAAATAATTATATCTGAATTACAAAAAAATTCTTCATGGCTTTCTGCTTAGGATCGCTCTGGTAGGAGGGGAGAAAAAGCTTGAGCATTTTGTCAACACTCCCCGTCTTTGTGGATGTTTCTCCTGTGAGCAAGCTGAGGGCTGGTCGCTTTCCCCCTAGCATGATTTTCATGATGGCCATTATTTCGACATTTTGCTTCTGGAGCTCCACCAATTGTTGAGCCAGTTCTAGACTTCCCCTTGCCAAAGTGATAGGGGAAGTGCCTTGAGGTTGGGCGTTGGACGTTGAGGCCCGAGGGTTCTTCAGAAAAGGGTACTTCATTTCAATGATTTAGCGTAAAGAACAACAATATTGAATCAATTGCCTTGAGATATGGTCCGATCGACACTTCAAGCTTTGGCGGCTCCCATAACTAACAATGATAAAGAGTTGACATATTTGATGAAAGCCCAAATATTAGAAGACCATTTTGGGCGGATTGCGTCTATTGTTAGTTTGGGGAGAGGCCATAGAGACGATTACCAGCTCAAATGGTTTTGTGACTTTCTGTAAGACTATGCCGAATATTGTAGACCGAAGCACCAATGATCAGCTACAACGTTCTCGTTTAATGTGGCTGTTGAGAATTTATGAGATTTTAGGTTCGAATTCAACACATACGTGGATACCGATAATGTAAGAAATGGCCAGATCCACTGCCACGTCAGGAAACAAGATCTAGAAACAGCCAATCACAACACATCTTACAAGATAAAGCTCACAACTTCAAATCCATTCCATCATCCACACATTCCACATCCCAAAATCTAAACCACACAAAAGCCTCCAAAAAAAAGATCAAAATCCTCTCTCTCAGCATATCTCATCTCCTCCTCTTATATTCCTACCATCTCATCCCATTCCCATTTCGCGACCAAACTTTAGAACACACTCACACACAAACAACCAATTTCCACTCAAAGCAATGGCGACACTCACCTCAGCAGCAGTGTCCATCTCATCTTTCACCGCCCTCAAGGCCTCCCCCAAATCATCCGTCACGGTTTCCGCCTCCCCGAAATTCTGCGTCAGGGCCTCGATGAAGGACGTCGGTGTCGCCATGGTCGCCACCGCCGCAACTGCGATCCTCGCAAGCAACGCCATGGCAGTTGAAGTCCTGCTCGGTGGCGACGACGGCTCATTGGCATTCGTTCCCAACAAGTTCTCCATCGCCGCTGGGGAGACCATCACTTTCAAGAACAACGCCGGATTCCCGCACAACATCGTGTTCGATGAGGACGAGGTTCCCGGCGGCGTGGATGTGTCCAAGATCTCCATGTCCGAAGAAGACCTGTTGAACGCTCCTGGGGAGACTTACAAAGTTGCTTTGACTGAGAAAGGAGAGTACTCTTTCTACTGCTCTCCTCACCAGGGAGCTGGCATGGTCGGCAAAGTCACTGTTAACTGATCCATTCCTCTGTTCTTTTTTTTCTGTTGGAATACAGTAGAGGGGGCTTGTTGTATGAGTCGATTCACTGGAAAAATATTGAAGCAAATTCGGCTGCTTTTTCATTTCACAGAAATAATAACCTTTCTATATATGCTAACAGGAAAATAACATACAAAAGAATCAAAGAAAGGTTAAAAATTGGGTTCCCCTCCCCCCCACCATATTCCCAAAAAGCCAAGTTAGCAAGAAAAATGTGTTTACTTTTGTTCTATGTAGTCAATGCATCTGGAAGTGTTGTACGAGCTCCAAGAACTTTGCCACCAACATCTGGGAAAGTCTCATGTCCAGGCAAAGGATTTACTTTCCCATCTTGATCAACCTGGATTGGATACTTGAGAAGGTGTCCCTGCAAAGGCTTAAACTTGTCTGAAGTGAATTTCTCCCAGTTCTCTTCTGCAACTTTGTTCACTTCCTTGACGCATTCCGCACTCTCTGCTTCTTTATACACCTCCTCTACTTTCCCCAAGTGCTCTGCCCATAGAGACATTCTGTATCCATACACCTGCCCTCTAGGGTGTCGTTTCTTGTTGCCCCAAGTGTGGTTTGGCTGGTACCCTCCCATTGCTATCTCGGTGTCGCGTGAACCCGACATTGATCTTTGGTTGATGTTGGCTGATCCAATGATAACATACTCGTCGTCTACGATCATCCCCTTTGCATGGACATAGATCATGAACCGTTGGTGCTTGTGGCAGCTTGAGATCTTGGAAACAAACGCAATATATTTCAATAAGTATTCGTATCAAATTATGAATCAAACTATAGGAGGAGGATCTGATTATTACCACTTCAGCCGCGTTGGAAGGTTTGGTGGTAGAGCTAGGCAACTTGTCTTTAGGGAGTTTTTCTCTGTTGCCAAGGCAGAAGAAGTTCAAGTAATCTTGAGGATGGGCATCCTCCATATTCACGGATTTCAGCTCTTCTGCTATCAGTCTGTACATCATTTGCATTGTCTGTCCCTGTATAGAAACACCATGCAATGTTAACAAATGAAAGAAACATGAGATTTCGACCAGTAATAGAATTATTTTTCCTTATCTTACTTGCCAAAATAGGATTTCTTGCACCGTGGTGGAAGAAGGAAGCCCCTCGGGCCACATTGGTATGACAATATAAACAGCAAACTTCTCTCTAGCCCTTATCTTGCTACATATCTTCAATGCCAGCTCCATCGGAATCAAATTATCAGCACCTGACAATTATATCTAAGGTCAAAGATCATACGCACTTGTATATAAAGCAATTCAGCAAGTTTTCACGTTCCTGGGAAGGCAATGGACAATAGTGCTATTTATTACCTGCTTCTTTGTAAGCTGGCCATGCATAAGAGGATCCAATGAAGTACTGGTTCTCAATATATACAAAGTGTTGAGCAGATCTTATTGCCTGAATGTAAGCTGTTTGAATGCTCCAGTCGATCACCAAATTTTTAGCACAGGCCAGATTCTGCGACATAGTTTGAACGGTAAGGATTCAGGTAAAGGAGATGAGCTAGCTAAAGGAAGAGTGATTAGGGAAACAAGGGATAAAACAAAGACCTGAGCCTCTGCCTGGAAAACATCTTTGGGAAACCCTTTCAAAGATCCTGAATCTATAGAGCGGAAGACCTGTCGATACAAGAAATGGGAGTCAGAATCCGAAGTGCAACCGATCCACTGTCTATTCCATCCTGGATGACTCGTAAAAGCAAGCGGAGACCACCTGAACATGCCATTTTTCAGGGTCTTTTTCCTCAGTAACCCACAGTGAAGGATCATCACTGGCAACCGATGGCGAGGGACTAAGTATCCATGAGATCCTCTCTAACTTTATTAAGGAGTCATCGTGCCAATGGCTTACTGTTTTGAACCTTCGTCCAAACTCTGACCATTTGGCGGCTTTCTTCCAGCGCTGCTCAAAATTTGTCAGTACATCGTAAGCAGCAGGTCCTTCAATTTTGCAATGCAGATCATGCCACGGTTCCCTTGGACCCTTAGCCCCAACCTACCAAAATATAGAAGAAGAAATGAGGAACCACGACAACAATTTACTTGAAAGACAATGCTGGATATGCTAACTTTCCAAGTGGATGTATACTAAACTCACAGGAAGGGTCGGATTATGAAAATCTCCATCGAATACGGTGTCAACATCGCGATATAGACGGTGTTCAGGTGTGTCATAGCGGCCATCGCAAAGATCTAGGCCTCCAAGGAAAGCAGTTATCTTCCTGTTATTTCCAGAAGCTTGTGTATCCACAATCACACATTTCTGATGGTGTGTAAATAGGGTCCCGACAACCTGCAGCATCATGGTACAATGAAAACTCTAGGCCAGGATCATTCGAAGAGTACGAAACCATGATATCAAATCACGTATCCACACAGTTTTGTTCACATCTATCCCATTTTTCACAGTATATCCATTTCAGAAATCCCAAAGTTGAAACCTTTCTTGAACATGCACACAATGTATGTTTCTAGCTATCTTGAAATCTTATTAAAGAACGTAACTTTTTTTGTCCCAGCTCCTTCCATAGCAAATCTACCCCCATCAATCTAACACCCAACTCCTAAGACTTCCTAAGTAAAGCTCTCAGCATTCTCTATGTGTAAGGGGTACTAGAGAAACGACGCAAATCAAGCCAGGCAGAAAGAATAGGTCCGTATTTGCCAGATCTTCTCAATTAGGAACAGGTTACTTGGCCAGCTATTAACTCAAGTCCTAAGAGAAAAGTTATGAACTGCCGCTGACATACACAAGTAAGCAAAAACGGATGCTACAGAAGAGAGGAAAACACCGTGTAAAGCATGCCTGTTGCTTGAAAATGCTAAGCTTACTGCTGGCATATCGCGGCGACAGCACACATTTCACAGAAGAATGCTTGAAAAACTTTCGAGTCTCCTCGTCGTGGGTTTGCATCACTCCCGTCTGCAAAACAAAGCCATCTGAACATTCAGACACGCTTCATTTTGGAAGCAATACTGTCTCTGTATCAACGAAACAGAATCACCACCTTTCCAGAATAGGAAACCAGTCAATCATACTTGTTGGTTTTAGATACTAGAACATCCAGACACTCCTACTATTAACTCTTACCGTGTTAATGAAGAACTTGTTATGAGAAGTCTTGTCATCCCAAACCAGCATCAGAACTCTAACACCTTCCTGGGATTTATACTTGAGCAAATCCCCCAAGCTCAAATTCCCACCACTGGACAATGGCTTGCTGGGTTCCCTCACTAATTTCACCTTATGAAACACCGACCATCCAACCACATAAACCAAATGGTGAGCTTCCGATATTGCCTCCGAAATCTCTTCCCAGCACTTCCCATGCCTGTTCGTACGTACAATATTACTTACTGATTATGTTCGTTAGTTATTGTAGATGATTCTAAATATTGGTTTTCTATTCATACCTGTAAACAATCCCGTCGTCCAATTCGATCGCCGGCAGCATTCCGTCTGGCACGTGCGCATCCTGGTACAGCGTCAGCGAACTCCCGGGTCGGGACGGGAAGTAACAGTTCGGTATACTGTACCGGTTCGGGTTCTCCGCCAACCCGATTTTGTATAGCGGATTCTCCTCGCACTTGACGAATTTCATCTCGATCAGCATCGCACAGTCGGGCTTCGGCGGCTTCCCATAGGAGCTGATGATCGGGAACCATTCCCGTATGCACTGGCCTGCGGCGATCCTGCCTACGGGGACTGCCGCAACGCCGATCAAATCGGCGCCGAAGACGTCGTTGTCCTTGACGAAGAACTCGATGTGGGTCACCGGGTGGGCCAGTGGGATCCGGAAGTTCTCGTTCCAGACCGGGTTGGACGAATTGGGTATGACCCGAGTCCGAGCAACCCGGGCGCCCGCCAAACAGACCGTGACGTAGGGGTCGCTGGTGATGATGTTAGCCTTCCGGCCCTTCTTCCGACGGCCGGAGAACGGCTTACGGCAGGTTTCGAGCGCCGAGAAGCACCGCCGGACACGCTCCGACAGCAAATCCATGTTTGGCAACTGCCTAGCTTCCACGATCGTAAGATGTAGATCGCCGTGAAGGTAGACGTCACGCATCTCATGAACCATGCTGTCGGTGAGCGATGTCGCCGCGCACGAGATCATAACAGCCGGGGGCCGAATCGAACTAGAAGGCGTAAAAATGAAAAAAAAAATAGAAATCTAAATTGGATGATGAATGTCCGCCGTCGACAGAGTGAAAATAACGACAGCTTCTTGAATTGTGAAACAGAAGTTACATCACTAGCGGCTGGAATGGGGGAGGTTCCCGACGAAGCCAACCGTCGCCGGGGACGGAGAGAGTGGTGGAGCTCTGAGGGGAGGGAGAGGGGGTAGGAGTCCTGTAATTTTGATTTAAAACGGTGAGCTGTTTATATATAAATAAATAAATGTCTGGGAAATGGTTGAAGAAAGAAACAGACAAGTAAGAGGACACGTGGAGGGATTTAAGAGGGAGGGTGTTGAGTTGAGGGCGGAGAATCAAAAGGATGGTGTTGACTGTTGCGGTGTTGTGTTGGTGAAATTACGTATCTCAGTGCACTATACGTATCATTAACTTCAATTTACTCATCCAAAACAATGTTCAATTAGTAACAATGTCGAATGTGAGAGATTTTTCCAATAAACTCAAACTACTGAAACCTTTCTTTAAGAATGGCTTCTGCATGCTGTCACTTAATACCAATTGTAACGTGTAGATTCATTGGCCGGACGGTCATTGCTCGGACAGCCGTGACGTCAGTGTAGTTTCACCTTGTTGTCAACGAGAATAAGATGAAAAGGTCAACATTATTTTGTAAGATATCTGTTGGGGGATTGCAAACGGCAAGACGTTGGAGCCTTGGAGGCCTTTTAAGGAAAGGACATCTGCAGTACTGCTATTGGTGTCTGTCTGACGACTAATTAGGGTATCTCTGTACCAGATACTGGCAGTTGGAGACTTGTGAGTGGAACCCTAGATATGATCTATATGCCACCATGTGCTTGGAGGCCTAAGTTAAGTTTGCAGATAATAATACTATTAATTAGAGTCGTAGATCTGCTATCACATTTTTTTGTGATTTGGATGTCCATGAGTTTATTCAAATGTGTCATCGGCCATCGCTTGCAAATAACAAGTGCTAAAATAAATGAATCTTGCGACCCATCTCCATAGTGAGTTTTACGCTCACCATTGTGGTGAAGTTCGATGCATACACACTCTATTCACATCCGCTCCAACAAAAAATGCATCGAGACTAAGAATATATGCTACCAGTAATGAGAGACCAAATACACTATAATTTACAGACCAAGTGGTATATTATACTATTACAGCCATACGTTCTCCCAGGATTTATGCCTTTGCACCTCCCCTTAGCTTGCCTTGAAAACTCAATGGTAAACACCCCAAAAAATAACCCATATGCCTAAGATAAACAGGCCGGGATTCCAGCCTAGATCTAATAAACTAATTACAACTTAATCAGGGCTAACTTGTTTAAGGAGGGTTTGTTCCAACTTCTGGTGAATGGTAATGACGACCCTCTCATATAGAGTTACAAATTTGTGACTGAAGACCCAGGTGGTAACGATTAGGCATCAACATAGTTGCAATTCTCCATTCTATCTTCTGAAATGGGAGGCGGAATCCTTATCATCAGACTCTGAACGAAAGCTACCATCTGCAACCCAAAATCCGGCCAAGTTTAGAAGCTGTGACAGTCAAATGTGTAAAGCTATAGGATATAAATGAAACTAACAAAAGGACACGCTGTGCTCACTAACCATGGCGAATCCGATGCACATGATGCTGAAACCGGGGAAATTGAATGGGGCATGATCAGAAAGAAACAGAGCTGACCGACCGATGAATGGAATTTGGTTAGTCTTTCGGAAGTAAGAATGGTGTCTCTGATATACATACAGATGCGTAAGGGGTGCCTTACCTGATAATGGAGAGAAGATGAGCGGCGCAATCACATTTGCGAAGGAAGAAATCCCTGAAATGCAACCCTGTGCCTTTCCCTGCTCACATGATCCGACTTGTTTCGATACAATGGTCCGCATCTATAAAAACGGATAATAGTTTTGTTACTTCACCACAACCTTGAGGGCCTAGGTACAGATAGTTAAATGAGAAAAATCAACTTACACATGGCTGCGAGAAAACAAAGAAAATGGAGAGCGAACAAGCAGCATAAGGGACCTGTCGAATTTCGTCTTTCCAAAGGTTAGCAATGATAAGGCGAATAAGAAGAAAAGTGCGAATATGTGAAGGGAACTTGGAAGTACCCAGAAGGACCATGCGACACTGTAGAGGAAGGTCTGCAAGCATTTCAGAGCCCAAGTTTAGCTGACAAGGCAGTAATAAGAGAAGCAGTTATGAAACAATGGCGCATGGAGGGAGCTTACATGTGCACACGAGAAGAAAAGTCCAACTGAAAGCAGAACTCCTTCTCCTACAAGCGGAGCTAATATGGGCATCACAATAAGCTGCACGGCACAGTTCATACCATTTAGATCCTTTGGGGAATATAAACAAACACCTAGTGGGCAGTAATTATGTGAGCCAGTAAGTACAGAAGAAAGTCGATCCAATACCTGTGAAACTGTCCCAGCAACACCAGAAATCACCATCATATCGGCGAATTGATCCTTATTGAAGTGGAATTCAGCTTTGAGGTAATACTGAAGAACACAGAGAAATATAAGTGATTAAATCATGTGGGTTTGTTTTCAATGAAGTGAAAGCTCGAGGAGGTAACGACATCCTTGTTAGATATATACCGTTAGCGAAGCATGAAGGCCAGCATCAGCAAGGCTGAGGAAGAAAGCAACAATGGCAGCTTGCGTGAAGGTTACACTGCGATATTATAGGGGAAAATATGAAAAAACCGACCAATTGATATGATAACATGAAGAAGTCTGAGAGAGGAAGTGCGAAATGGACCTGCTGCTCAGCATCGTCAGCGTATCTTTCAGGGAAGGCCTTGATTTGAAGATCTGCTCTTGCTTTTTCGGGATCTGACTCGGGCAAGTGTCTACGATTTTTGCTTTTCCCTTGGAGAGAATCGGAGTCGTGAGGCTTTCCTCAACTGCCACATCCGGCAGGAAAATCCTCATGTACACTGTTCCGATAATCGCCATCGCCGTTGCCACCTGATTGAATCGGGATCCATCCAGACAAATGATCAGTAATCCACTAATCTAAATTACTTTTCCTTCAACACATTCAAAATTAAAAAGAAATTGAATTAAAACCTGAAAAGTCGATGCAGTGGAGATGAAACGAGTTGCGAAATTCCCACACACGAATGCCGCCGATCCAATACCGGAGAGGATCCCAAATGCTGCCGCTCTCCGTCCTGGCGGAACATTGTCCGCCTGAAAGAATTACCAGAGAACGACCGTTATTATCTGTTAGTTCCGGAGGGAAACAACGGCTATCAAATCCTTTGTATGACTGAGCTAGGCCCATATGTTTTCGGATAATTAGCCCAATTCATAAAAAAAGATTGTCCGGCCCAGAAAATTGAAAACATCGGGCTTTTACTGGTAATTACTAAGTGGACCTAGAGCCCAGGTAAAAGGAGAAAAGGGGATGGGAATAAAAAAGTAGGTTTACCACATAGGCTAGAGCAAGGCAGTGAACACTTCCTTCACAAACCATGGCAGTGAGAGTCTTAAGCACATAGTAAGCGTAGAAGGAGTTTCTCGACCTGCTGTACGCCAATATGGCTGCAACATAAACACTGATACTTTAAAACAACAACGACATTTTAACTTTCGCGTAAGCAATCGTGCTAGTACGTAAGTTTCGAGCCTCCGAGATTCGAGGGTTCTGAGTGTTGTGGATGGACACCCTGAAATACTTATGATAGCAACGTCTTGTGTTTTCTAAGTGAAGAGATGATCTGTCAATTGTCCTATATTAAAAGAGATGGGTGTGTTACGTACTCAAGTTAATAGGCTGATGAGGTTTCATCACTATGGATGAATTGAAAGATAACAATTTACAAAAGGAGTAGCCTATTACAGAATCTAGGGAGTCTTGTTGGAACAAGGAACCCAATTAAAAAGGAAATGAAACTTACAAGTCAAGGAAACTAAGCAGGAAGTGCTGAGCTCACCTTGTAGTTCGTAGAAAGTGTCAAAATGTATTCCTTAATTCATGCCCCTAAGCTATAAGCTGGGTTGATCTAATAGTATGGATGTTGCATAGGGGGGGTTTGAAAATGGAGTAAGTTGATATTTACACGTCAAAAGCTATGTTTTCCTCAGTTGGTGAACCAATTAAGCTAATCTAGCTGTTAGCTTTCACTAATTAAATACAATACGTACAATAAACCAGAATCTTTGCCAATCAGAATGAATCAGCTTCTACACCCAGCTTACACCTCACTAGTTTGTGCACAAAAATAATGTAAAAGAGGTTACTTGTGCATCAATTTATAAGGATTTGAACGTTGCTTTATAGTTTTTTCTTATTATGTTGCTTCATAGTTTGAAAGTAGTTGGTTAAGTTTCAGGTCAAACCAAGTTACAGTGACTAACCACCTTTCTACAACCCAATTACCGATGAAGGAATTTGGAGTTTGCTTACCTAGTGGAATAATGGAAAGGGTCATTGGAAGAGTAAGCAAAGCTTTCCTCCCGTATTTATCCGACAGATTCCCTACCAATGGCATCATAACTAACGTTCCCAGTCCAATCACCTGCACCCAATTTCACCAAAATTTAATCACATCAATTGGTCATACCAGTTCAACCATGGAATCCAAAACAGAGTTTTCTTTTGGTAAACAGAGTCATGTTCAAGCATACATACATTAGGCTAGCACATTAAAATTATAAAACTCTGTTGATGCCCTATTGGTCTGATCATTCCAGCTTCCGTCACAACAGTTTTAAGCCGTAACTATTTACTGAGAAATTTCAATTCATCAGCAGTTATCAGTGCAACCTTGCACTGACGTAAACGGCTGACCTGACAGTAACATATAACTATATTTTTTATTTAACTTTGATATTACATAGAAGATAATAATGGGTTTTCCATGTCAACTTCTACTTGAACCAGAAAAAAGAAGGAAGCAGAGAGTTTAAGAAGGAACATCTCTGTATACGTACGTGCTCTGCATACGTATAAAATGGGAAGACAGAGGAAGACAAACCAACCGTACGAAAAAGCAAAACTCGTCGAAGGAAAAATGAAGGTTGCTTCTTGTCGGGTTTTCATATAAGAAAAAGATTCCGGAAAATATCCGCCTATTGAAAGCGAACATTTGAGGTTGCCACTTTTCTTCCCAGAAAAGAAAGCTGCAGGAAGAACCAATCCTAAGTATATTATCTAATGCATGCATACATCAGCATAGTGAATGATTTACTAAAGCTGGTTTTAAGGGTAGAGACAGAGTTGTGAAAGAATGGTAATCGAAAAAAGATCTGAGTACCGCTTGCTGGAATCCACTGAGGTAAATGGCGAGGGAGCATTCCGGTAGGGCGGGACAAAGTGCGGCCATGGTGACATCGGTCATAACAGGCGCCACCATGAACATTCCAAAGCTGTAAAGGAAGTAGGTGATGAACAAATGACCCAGTGGCCGCTTACTCACCTTTTCCATTCTTTACAGACACACACAAGAAGGGGGGAAACAGAGGATTTATAACACTAACAAGAAGGGGGGAAACAAAAAGGACAAAAAATTGTGAAGGCATCTACTCTTACTATCCCATGGTTAGAAGGAACCGTGGCAACACTTATATAGGAGCGCAAAATTAATAATGGATGAAGACATGAAGTACTTTCTGTAGCAATTTACGTGTAACCATGTATAACCCAAAAGGAAAGGCGTTGTCTTTCTAAAAAGAAATTCAAAGGTATTGGTAAGGCTTTGGTGGGTTTTCACTTTCCAAGGTTACTCATTGGATTGATTGGTGAAGTTCAGTTTTTTTTGCAACTATAATCCCCCACTTGGTACTCATTAGTCAGTAAGAATAAACTTATCTACCCATTTGAAAAAAAGGTGATCGACTAGAATCAAACGCAATCGAAAAATTAACAACACAGAACATAGAGATTTGTTAATCCAATTTCCTTTCACGAATGGGGCACTGTCAAACCAAGATTTCAACTAATTTTGTTGTAATATTGAAGACAGGACTAGGTTATTTAAAAGGAACTACTAGATTAATCCTAATCCTACGTAGAATAATAGACAAGATTAATTATAATTTTATACGAAATAGACAAAATTAATCATAATTCTTTTATGACTAAACAAACTAATTTGACAAAGCTCATAAACCTTTAATTTATCAGACTCCATAACCCAACAATCATGTATATAATTATAAGACATCAATGTGGAACCAGATTCAAAAGGGTGAGCCGGACTAGCTGAGGCAGAGAATATACAGTAGTTGTGTTTATAGAAAAAATTCAGACGAGTTAACGTTACAAGAGTTCCTTAATGCTCTGTTTTTTTTCCTTTTATGTCAATCAAAAGCAATAGCCAATAGGGTAGGGTAGACGAAACGGAAAACGACAGAGGCAAAAGAAATATGCTTGGCTTGTAAGCCAGGAGAAAAATTGCTTCAACACTCATACAGTCTCCCAGCTTCCTTTTAAATTCTGGGTTAAAGTTTGGGCCCTAGCTTGGCTTCTTTTCCCCTTTTCTTTCCTCTTTGTTCTTTTTTTTGCCCAATGTTTCATCGGCTTTGAACCATGGTATAAGCATTAGAGTTTGGTTACAGATGTCGATGGACTAATGTGGGGAAAAGAGGACGTGTCAACTGTCAACCGGTAAACTGTAACTCTGGTTTAAGCTTGAATCGAAACAGAGTATATAGATGCTATGCTATCAAGGATATTTTTCACTGTTGACTGTCCAGAGACTTTAAAGCATTAGTGGAGAAATTAAAAGCGGTGGGGTCCGGAAATTGAGGGATGGCGGTTTGATTTAGCTAAGGAAGCAGCAAACTTCGTCTCTTTCGACACATACGACAGAGAACAAATTAAACGAACTGAATGAATCAATCGTCGTGTTCCCCTGACGAAATTTCCTAGCTTATCTACAGACACAGAGATGATGACTCTGACTCACTGAATGACTGTGTTATGTTTATGGGCATGCAAGGACTGGAAAATAAGAAATTGAGACCGACAGAACTGGACGAAAGGAAGAAACGACTTACAGCTTGTTGAAACCCAGAGAGGTAAATGGCTAAGGAGCACTCGTCTTCTCCGGGGCAAACGGCGGCCATTGTCACATCTGTGATTGCTGGAATCACCATGAACGTTGAGAAATTGTTGAGGTAGATCGTCATGAAAAGGTGTCCCAAATTCATCAGCTTCCCCATTTCCCTCCCCCGGCCACCTCTGTTTTCTGAGAACTATTTGTGTGGGGGTTTAACAAATGAAGTTATGTTGGATTGTGTGAGGGAGATGAACAAATGTCAAGTGCACTATATCCCCTTTTATATTTTACGAGTCCACAAGGACCAGCAGGAAATCATACGTGTCAATCGTGGTCATTTATTTGTGTAACAATCAAAGCGATGCCGTTTCATCTTTCATGTGTTGTGGTGCTCTGTTTTTCTATTTGCCGACTTTCAGTCATTAAACCCATCACAGCCGATGGAAATATTATTTACCAGAGGGAGAAGTTTGTCGTTCCGTCACTTATACATTAATATTATTTTTTACGTTAATTATTAATTATTTACGTAATTATAATATGATTACACAAACAGCCATGTTGTTTAGCTAAAATCAGAGTAGAGCTTCGTGTAATATGTTGTGCTCAAATATTATGGATTGAAATAAGAAAATGAGAAAAAAACAAAATGAAGAATGCTTTGCTTGTAAGTTCCTGCTGAGAGTGGGAGGGAAATTCAAAGATGAACACCAATGGAAAATTATTAAGTGTTTGGGGTGGGTCCATTGTGAATGTAATATTGCTTGGAGGGGGAGGCGTGATGGGTGTAATTACGCAACGAAGCGTGCAAGTTTTCACGTAAGGCACAAGTCGAGCTAGCTAGTCGTGCGATCATTGGATTGTTGGAAGGATCCATGGACATTGGACAAGGACACTCGTGGTGATTCTTTACTTGCTGATGTTGTAAATTTCATCCTCCCATTTTACCATTAGGCTGATAAATTATGATCTATGTGTCGTGATAATTTTTGAAGCAATTAGGGTTAAATTATCGGGTCGAAGTGAAAAAATCTTCGTGTCCCTAAAAGTTGTTTCAGTGTTGGTATTGAGGAGTTATTATTTTTGAAGTTATTATCGCAATTTCTACAGCATAAAGGAGCTGAATTCTAAACACAACCGAAAAAATTATATACTAACATTTTGAAAATATCAAATTCAAACTCAATTACACTCGAGAAATCAACACATTTATAATGTGAAGCTTGTTGTGCTCGTATCATGAGAAAGTGTTTTGTTTCCCCCATTAAATAAATATATTATATTAATTCAAGTGGTATTTATGATTGGGCCCAAATTATGTGGGCTTACTGGAACCAAAACTTACTATCTTGGATCCGTTTTCAAACTTTTATAATGAGGCGAATTATGCACAGATTTGGGCTTTAAAATGCAATTTTTCTAATCAGCAAATAGAGGTTTTTATTCACTGGTACGGATATGATTATAGCTGTTAAATTGCATTTATTAGGGCTATTTTCGAAATTAAATTATGGTGAAAATTGGTTAGGCAGAAAAGTTAAAATTTTAGGGGGCAAATAATATTTTATTTGCTTTCATTTAATTTTGTAAAAATTTTTTCTGTCACTTTATCTCTTTGTTTAATTATCTTCCTACTTTTATTTAATCTTTAAAAAATCTTTATAGATTAATCAAAAATAACTGTCGCTTTACTAATATTATTTATTTTTATTTTTTGAATCCAATAAGATTCATTTTCATATATTTTATTTACTAGAAAAGGTTCACATCATTAATAAGTGTTAACTCAAGAGTTTTTAACAAGATTTTTGAAACGAATGTTAATTTTGAGGTTTGTGTAAATGAAATTTATATGTATAAGTTGTTTGCTATGTATGGTACTTTTATACCACTATTATACGAATATATAATTATTATATAACCATTCTAACACGTTAATTCACAAAGATTATTATTTCCATTGTTATTATCTTAAAGATGGAATTACGAACTTGTTATGACATTGTTATGCCGATGTTCATATTACGGGTATGTCATGCTACAGTCATGTTTACGGGTTATGACATTATTATATTCACTTTCTGAAACTATTATTTTATTGTTATATTCACTTTATGGAGTCATTATGTTATTATTATGTTCATACTTACGGGTATATTATGCTACTATCATATCCGCTTTAAACTTAATGTCACAACTTTACAAGTATATAAAATTAAGAACAGTGAGCTAATCATCCTTCCCAAACTCAAGGCCACAAACAAAGAAGAAAGCCAGAAAAAATAAACAGTTGTTGAAAGACAAGAAGGCAAAGGATTTTAACTCAATCCCCATCCTGAAATCGGCCCTTATGTTCTCGAGCTTGATAGGGTCGTAGGTATCAGATCTGGCCACCTTCTAAGGTTCAACAGAAGGAAACGGGACCATATCTGGTCGTTCTCTCGTTCCTCTTTCTAGCTCCACCACCGCAGCAACTACATCTTCATCTTCTAGCTCAAATCGCGTTCCTCTTTGATTTTTTGGACGATGGAGATGAGATCTGGAACAAAATTAGAGATGAAAAAATACACCACCATCCAGATATTGATAATGAGGAAACAAATCAAAAGAAAGTAAGAGTAAGATAAGAACTCACCCTACCTCGAATCGCGGAGGCGAAGTAAATCTGGCGGTGGAAGTTATCAGAGGAGTTCTGATTGATTCACTATCGGCGGATAAAAACAGAGCCGTCAACGTCTTCACTAATCATCTAGTCTTTTTAGCTTTTTGTCCCATCTGCAGATCCCGCGACTCTCTAGCTTACAACAAACCTCATTAATCTCTCTATAAATACCGAGACAAGGATACAGAAGACATCATTAACTAGACTAACAATGGAGTCCCTCGCTCTCCTCTTCACCGGCGGCGCACTCCTCGCCGCTGCCGTCTACTGGTTCGTCTTCATTTTCGATCCTGCCGAGCAGAAGGGTAGACGCGCCGTCGATCTCTCCGCTGGCTCATTCTCCGCCGACCAAGTCCATGACAACTACAAACAATACTTGTCTTTCTTTCGCCTCCCAAAAGAGATCAACAACGCCGACAAAGTTCCCGACGTCGTCGACACGTTCTACAACCTTTTTACGGATATTTACGAGTGGGGGTAGGACCAATCCTTCCATTTCGCGCCATCCATCCCGGGAAAATCCCACGCCGAGACCACGCGCCTACAAGAAATAGCAGTCGTCGATCTGATCAAAGCTGAGCCTGGAGATCGAATCCTGAACGTCGGATGCGGAATTAGTGGGCCCATGAGAGCCATTGCTGCCCACTCGCGCTCCAACGTCGTTGGGATTACGGCGAATGACTAGCAGATATATTAGGTTGAGATAAAATCACTATTTTCACATTTTTATACTAATTATCAATTATTTATCCACATTCACTATTTATATTATTATGCACAAATACTATTATTTAATTAAAATTTTCACACATTTTTTATTAAGTTCACTGCGCAGATATCCACAACAAGAGAGTGGACCTTGACGCACTATACGAGGTCGTGCAAGGCAACTTCTTGGACATGCGGTTCCCAGACTCCACCTTCGATGGCGCATACGCGTTTGAGGCGACCTGCCACGCCCCGCAGCTAGCGGACGTCG
The DNA here is from genome assembly GCA_030674075.2 of Linum usitatissimum. NCBI lineage: Eukaryota > Viridiplantae > Streptophyta > Magnoliopsida > Malpighiales > Linaceae > Linum > Linum usitatissimum. The sequence goes on from JAUJYP020000039.1 coordinate 3,103,915, forward strand.
ACGCCCGGTTCAACGTACATTACGTACGAGTGGGTGACCACGCAAGCATTCCAGCCTGACGATGCCGAACACGTGGATATCATCCATAACATCGAGAGAGGGAACGCCCACTTCCTTCCCGGTTTGAGGAGCTACAAAGACATTGCGACGACAGCGAGGGAGGTAGGGTTTGAGGTGGTGGTGGACAAGGATTTGGCGGCGCCGCCAGCGGGGCAGTGGTGGACAAGGCTTAAGTAGGGCGGTGCTGGCGGCGCTGGGGATTGCCCCGAAAGGGACGGTGGTTCACGAGGTGTTGTGCGATGCGGCTGTTTACTTGACTAAAGGAGGGGAGAAGGGAATCTGGCGCTTTGTAGAAAGCCACTTCAGGAAACGGAACCCTGACATCTTTTAGCTAGGCTTGAAGATTGCATTGGATCAATTAACTTCTACGTAACAAACTCTTTACTACTACTATTTTCTAGCTCTATACTATACGCTACGTACGTGTGTTTGCGTTCTAGGTTCTTTATTTTGTTATACTTTGTTTTCATGGTTGAAGAACCCAGTTGCCTGTAATTTGGCTTTAATGATTAATGAATTTTAATTACTATTCTATTACGGTTGATAAATGCATTTTTATTGCTACCAATACAAACTATAACAAGTAATTAGTACTTGAAAAGTAGTATATCATTATAAATTGACTTGATTATAAGTTGAATTTTAATTCTTTAATAAATACAAAATATAATTTTATAAAAGATTCAAATACGTTTATAGTTGTAAACTTTTCATTAGTATTTGGCATTTGTTGTCCCTTGTCTGAGCATTGATTAATTGAGATTTGAGTTATCAAAAAAAAATTACATTTTTTATATTAATTTAATTTTTTCTGCTTCATGGTTCACTTAAAAATTTTATGTATTCATTTATTTAATAATTAAAATTGTCTTACCTCAAAACACTAATAGTTTGATCCTGATTGAACTATTAAATCATGAACTAGAAGCTTCAATAATTCAATATCCAGTATGATTTTGAAAGTCATAAAAAATAACACTCAATCCATTATATTATAGCAGTTAAACCAATCTGGTATCAAATACTATATATAAATCTTGTTATATGATTTTAATTTAGAGAAATAATGTAATTTATTGAAGTTTTTTTTGAGTCGAAGGTAACAGGTCTTGTTAAAATATAGAGAAATGAGTAAATACATAATAAGGTGAATAAGATGAGTAAGTGAAAAAAATGAAAGTTTGTTCGGATAAGAAAAAACTATACGTGACGCAAAATTAACAGCGTCACTCGGATGTAATTTATTGAAGTTGCATCGCTTTATCTATAATTATAATACTCAGGTAAGTTAATTATCGATAAACACCGAATAAGATGTATGTTAGTGGTTGATAATACTCACTAGTCACTAGTTATCACATTTACCAAACACGTTTGATTTTGTACATTATTAAATTCCATATCAAACTGAGTTCGCGCCACAATATTGAACTTTTTGTTATTGACTTCTTTAGCATTTGTAGAAACAAAAACCTCTTCTGCAAAAGTCAACATTTTTGTTTTTTTACCATACCATTGGACCTGACAATTTCCCATCGGCGGCCCAATCCCGTGTTCACATGCTCTGGTTCCATACCTGTCACTGGGCCGGATGAGTAGTTTAGGCCCGATTGCCCAATTCTCCCGAATAAGTAATATCCCTAGAATTCCTGGGGAATTGGCCGATTTTACATCTTCTTCCGACGAGGCATTCACCGGCACCGTCGTCATTTCTTTCCCTCCCGGTTGACCTTCACCGCCACCACAGTTCTAGACGTTTAATTGAACTTCGATGAAAGTCACAACCGAGCATCAATTTTAACTACGATTAGGGTTCTAGTGGAGATGTAGTGTATGATTTCGTTATTGTGCGGATGATCATCCTAATTTCGTTATTGTGCGGACGATCAACAAAAACCAAACATAGTTCCCCGGTTATATAGACGTATATATGTTATGGTGATTATATGATAAAAGTAGAATAAATGAAGAATAAAGGAGAAATATAAGTAAAATAATATCGGTGATTTTTTTTTTCGACCTTAAGGTCGACTAATCTAAAAAAAATAGGGGAGAATATTATTAAGGGTTTTAGTTAAATTAATGGCTTAATTACAGAATTAGCCGGAACTCAATCATCGCTCGAAGTCATCTCATTTTAAAATGAAGAAATCCTATATAAAATTCACAAAATTAAAGCTTCTTCTTAATACCTTTTAAACTCACGTCAAACTTAGCATCTCACTCAAAAATTTCGATCATCATAATTTCGTTATTGTGTGAACGATCAACAAAGCCATACACAATTTCCACGGTTAGATAAATGTACGTACATAGTGATTATTATATGATAAAAGTAAGATAAATAAGGAATAAAGACGGAATAATAGTTGAATAACACCCGCGATTAATACAATTTCTAACTTAGAGATCGACTAGTCCACAAAGAGAAGGGGAATATTATTAGAGATTTTGGTTAGAGTGACGGCTTAATTACAGAGAAAGAGACTAACGCTACTTATGTACATAAGGGTTTCGATTAACTCATAACCATAACGAATCTAACCCGATACAACAAGGGGAAGTCCGTTGAAGTAAAGTGCTCACTTTCACCATCTTCCTCACCTTCCGATCACCTGCCGCTCCATCTCCAACATTATCATCTGCCGCTATAGCCAAACCACCACCGTTGTGGTCAACGTCATGAACTACGACCATCTTAAGATTGTAGTCCAAGCTCAACCTTCTCTTCTTCACCGGCAACGCTCTCTCCTCCTCCCTCCACCACCACCCAACGGATACAGCTGACTTGGGTTCGTCCGGCGACGGTGGCGGAATCCTCCCGGTCATCATGAAGGTTGTCATTTGAGATAATGTCGCTGTTGTTTGTGAAGCGTGGCAATTTAAGTAGTAAATGCAGAGGGGACCGAGGGGGTGGTTTCTTGGTGGTTTCGTTTTGGTCAACAAGTCAATGGGTTTTCATTCATTCGTGTCCTTTTTAATAGTTAGGATTCCGCGTTAAGTTAACCCAGGTTTAATGCAGTTTACAACTCCTTAGCTTGGAAGGAGCTTTAAGGTTAGTGAAACTTTGCCATTGTCTATTGTGTTATTTAGGGCAGGAGATATATAAATTGAGTACTGTTACGGTCTTACAAAGAATGTTTTGAACAGCCGGATGATATCACGCGGGTGAATCGATATTCGTGCCTCGCAAACCATAGTGAGAAGACATCTGGAGCAATTCGTCCTTTCTGTAGAGGTTAAGGAGTAATTCCGCATTTAATTTGGTTATACTGAATTAATCAAATTGACAGCCCTATATGTATGAGTTTTTTATTACAAAAATTTTAGTTTGGATTTTTAATTGTTTCCAAGTCGATTTGCAAATTTTAAACACTATCATAACACCAAATAAAATTAATTTTTAACTTTATTTGGTCATTATTTATAATGGTTATCATTGTGAAACTTTATTTTTTAACTATTTTCAACATGCATGTCAAATATTAGTCGATTTTAAAATTTTAAAATTTTCATGTCAAAATGAGACATTTTCATAGGCTAACAACCCCTTTGAAAACGGACAATTTTGACATGAAAATATTATTTTTTTAATTGACTGATATTTGACATGTATGTTGGGATTGACTAAAAAGTGAGATTTCATCGTGTTAACCCTTCAAATAATAATCAAATAAAGTTAAAATATATATTTTTAATGGTTTTGATTGTTGTTGTTGTTAGTGGGAATTAATGTAGAATTGTTTGTAGGAATTGTCTTAATCTTTTAAGTGAAACTATATTGATTAATATGTAGATGTTGTTTGGTATTTCTTTTTTCTTTTTTCATGTATATAATACATATATATAACTTTATCGTATAAAATTAATGATTATATTGGTTAACCGACTAATCAAATCGAGTACATTAGTGATGATTAATTTGATTATGATATTAATTTGGCTAATTTAGTTAATGATTTTATGGATTAATTAATTTGGTTATACCAAATTAACTAAATGGACCATCTTAATAAATTATGGGGTGTATATAGCAATTAACAGTAGCAACGGTAGATCTGAGGCCTTATCCGAGTGTTTAACATATTGGGCCCAACAGGCTATTTCTTAAATAGCTCAAGCCTGCTACCTCGCAGTCGTGCATATTTAGTCGGTTGTGACCAAATTTTTTGACGTTAGGACATTTTATTTCCTTAATCGTTAGGATATTTTAGGGTTATTAATATTTTTTATAAGTTTTATGGTTAAAATTAAACTTTAGTCATAATTTTAATTTCATTAAGAGAGACGATATCTAATCTTTTTATATATTTCAAATCAATTACTTCTCTCCAGAATTCGTTACAAACGAGATTTCTCCTATTTTTTAGTTCACGTGTTTGGTAGTTATTGTTTGGTAGTTTTACAATTCACGTCTTCTTCGATTAGCTTCGGCGACTTGTTTTTTTTTTGGGAACGGCGATGGCTTCTGCTTGTTTGGAGGCGGCGCAGCTACCGTTATCTAACGATTTCATTTTACTTTGAACCCAATTTAATTTTATTAGAAAATTGAAAACATTAACTGTAATTTTTGTTTTATTAATCGTATTGTACCTGTTAGGCGGCTGAAGTACCTATTGTTCCTTGTAGAATAATCATTGTTATTCAGATTTGGTACCTGCTCATATTGTAAGGAACAATACGATTAATGAAGGTCATCTTAATTATATATTTAAAACAACAGTCTTGTGACTCATTGTACCTTTTTTAAACAATAATCTTATCACCAATTTTCATGTTCAAACTGAATAACAGAAAAAAAATATTAAAAACTATTCATTATACTATAAAAATCAAAATCATTATGCAGAATTGTTTCTGAATCATAATCTCATACTGTTAAAATCTAGTACAAATTATCAACAATTACAAATTTTAATACTTTTTAAAAATCATTCATCTCTCTTCTGCTTTATCTTGTTTACAACCTCGTCAAATTTAATGTTGATCTCCCAAAAAATCAGGTCAATGTCGATAATATTCTTGCATTTACTACAATAATCTCTGTCATATAATGCCTACAATTCTCAAAGAAACGGAATATCCTTGTTTAATATTTTAAGTATGTAATGCACCAGTATGCTCATTTAAGGAACAACATGCACCAATATGGTAATTTACAATCAATAAGCATCATTAATCCCATTTAAGAAACAAAGTGTACCATTATGTTAATTTTAGAATTGGAATGAGAAAGCACTACAGGAAAAGCAAAGTACTGAATCCGGAATGGGATTTTGAATGAGAAAAAAAAATTAATTAATGAATTAGAATTAGATTAATAGCAAATAATTATACCAAAACAATTACAATCGGGAATAAAAAACGTTTACTAACCCTTTTAATTCGATTCGACTAGTGCATGTTGGTTCAGCCTGAATCATTTCACCGGAGAAAATCGGGTCCAGTTCTAAGGTGAGTAGGGGTCTAGAAGTCATCAACATGGCGCGCCTGAATTTTGGAACGCGGCGTGTCATTCGGGGGACGGCAGTGAATCTTGGCGGCATTGAGTCTTCACGGCCGCAGTTCTTCAAGGTCTATGAGGACAGTGACGTGTTGGTGGTAACATGTACGATTTCTGAGGGGAAAAAAAGACGATCATGACAATTTTGTTCGAATGTCGGAACCAAATAGAAAAATCATAAACGAAGAGAAAATAAAAGTGGGATTTGTGGGTTATAGTCAATTGAAGTGGGAGATTTTTTTAAAAAAAAAATTTATTTCCATAAATTAATTATATATTTATATTAGGTATATTGTAATTCATTAATTCAGTTTTTATTAGAACGGTAAGATAATGGTACTTAAATCTGATGGTTATTAATAGTGTTCTAATCATTAGGACATTTGGGGTGTCTTAATTATATGAGATTTAGATTGTGACTACTTAAGTAGCTTATGACACGAGTGATCAATTGGCACACGACGAATTATTTTGTATAAACACGATTTAATTCGTAATAACCTAAACGGTCAGCTCAAAACCTAAATAACGGTCAGGTGATCATTATCTTCTACACCGTACGACGCAATATAGTTGGCCTCCAACAACTAATTCCTTAACGATCATTATATTACCATTAAGAAACTAACCATCGGAGCTCCCCATATTCCTCCGCACAGTGCAAGCTACACCTCACAGTGCAAGAAGAGGAGGAGCGGCTACTCACCATTATTTAGATTTTGAGTCGACTGTTTAGGTTATTTTCGAATTGAATATGTCTAATTAATTAATCACCGTAATTAATGGTCTTTAGAAAACAAATTTAGAAAGTGGATCACCGTCACCCCCAAACGAACTCAAATCTTTGGCAGCTAGCCAGCCAACCCACGTTCCAGTTGTTTCTCCTTTTGATTTCTTCGTGATTTCCTTGACTAATATTTTAGAAGTCGAGTAAAAGGTGAATGAAAGCTCATTTTTTTCAGTTGATTAAGCTAAGCCTTCCAAATTTAGAAACAAACCATACCACAAGGCAAAGGGTTCCGGTTATTCGAAACTACAACGAATGAAGAATGTATATCAACCATCCAAACCCGAACCGAGATAACAACACATGCCTTTTTATTCTTTACTTTCATTCTCATACCCAACTTTGTAGGTAAAACACAGCCAAGAACCTTCCTTTTACCTTCTTTGCTTCTCTATCTATGGAACCCAAAACCATAAACCAAAACTAAAACCATAAACAAAAATTAATAATTTAATTAAACTATAGTGGTAACCATATACAAAGTGTGACATTTATAACCTATGCCTCTTTTGGACATAATGCTTCTTCCTGTACTCATTCACTAGAATTTGAGCGTAAAGTACCTCATTCCAAGCATCAGGCACACCTGGGAGGCACCAATGGCTGCAGTCCTGGTACTGCAACGGCTTCTGCTTCTCCTCCGCTGAAAGCTTCTGCTTCCTGTACATCGACGGGTGCCCATCTTTCCGGTAATCTGTCATCCTCGTCACGTTCAGGTACTTCACCGAGGTTTTCATCCCTCTCAGCACCTTCTCCAGCACCACCATCTTGTCCGGGTACTCAGTCAGGTAAGTCGAGTTCTTGATTGGCTCGACCTCATTGTCGCACGCCCCGCCCGAGTTCCATTGCCCCCCACTACAAACAACAGCAGTAATGAGGTTAAGAATTAATGAAGATCCATTCCCAAAACATGACAAAACACAAAAACAATTCGGATGGAACTAACTAGGAAACATCAGACATGACAAGGGATCTTCCTAGGTTTGTTCCGAACCCCCTGTCCAAGTTAAGTTACAGCTGTTTGTTCTCTGTACCTGAAATGTGAAGCGGAGTATCCTCTGAAGAAAACCATGCTCTTCCTTGGATTGACATTGGAGTCAACCCATCTCCCCCATGTCGTCAACGCTTTTCGAAACGCTTCGAGCACGTTCAAATCCGGGTACACATGGCTTCCTTCTTGGTAGTAATCTTTCCTGCGAAAAATGTAGAAATTCACAATCAATTATGGAAATTCACCAGCATTTGCATCTTTCAAGCAAAAAAAGGAACAATCTTTATCAACACTAACCCTAAGGAAGTCTTCTCATGAGTCCACCAATGCCCTGTATTGAACACAATGAAATCGGCCGCCTTGTACTGCTCCGAAGACTGCCCGATCAAGTCGAGCCGGAGCGTTTCCTTCGCCGATCCTTTCTTGTCTTTCGTCTCCCATTCTTGAACCAAGAATGGCGTCACGAAGAACTCCACCGTGCAATCGTAATCCTAAACACACACACACAAAGGGATGAGATATGTATATATAACTAGTTATAAAACCAATTCGTCCGAATCGAAATAGAGCGCTCTATCATACTTTGAACACGAAGGAATACGAAGCTTCGCCGCGGAAATGCTGCCGGCCGTTGACTTCAAAAACCTTGCTCTGATCTTTGGCAGCTCCTTTCAGCATACAAACCATGGATTCCCACATGTTTCTGTTCAACGAATCGCCGACAAACACGAGGCGTTTCCCTCTCAACATATCCAGCAAATTTGCAGCATTCAATCTAAAAGAATCCGAAAATCAATTTTCACCCAATTTCAAATAAGCTGAAATCCAAAACAAACGATCAAATTAAAAAAAAAAATCGCCTTTACCTTGGGAGAGTGCAGCCATGGGGATTCCACTTGTACTTCTGGTAGTCCTTGTCGGGCCGGCCATTGAGGATGCAATTGAACTGCTCGTCGATGAATGAACATGATCCGGGTTTGTAAAGCGGGTACGAATCATCCATAACCCATTCCCCGTCGAAGAAATCGCAGCCTTCCAAACTCTCCACCAGCGCATCTATCCCCTGTTTCACCGTCTGTTTCGAAGGGCCGCCGCCGTTATTGCTCTGTTTCTTCTCCGCCTGCACTATTCCGCTGGAAGTTGCATTGCTTGTAGTCGGAGTAACAGCGGTCAGATTCGCCGATACAGCAGGCTTTTTCAAGGTAGGAACTTCACCCGAACTCTGTGCAGTTTGATTTGCAGCCGGAGGCTTTTCTCCGATGCTTATTGAAGAGTTCTTCGACTGAGCTGCCGGCTGCTGAACTGGAATTGAATCCGTACCGGTTTGCGTTTGGCTATCGACAGATGGATGCTGCTCCTTCTCTACTTCCCCGTCCCGAGATTGCGGAGAAGAAGAAGAAGAGGAACTAGAGTTAGATCTGTCGGCGGCGGCGGTGGAGTCGGAGACGTCCACCGTCCGTACGGTGGAGAAACCATCGGCGGTTTCTGGCTGACGATTGTCGTCGGTGGAGAAGGAAGAGGAAAAGTTGTTAGGGAATAGAAACGAATAAAGAGCAGGGAATTGAGATCCAGAGGGATTCGAGTCGCCGTGACCGGCGACGGCAGCGGGGGGAGGAGGGGTGGCGGCGAAGATGTTGGAGAAGAACCAAGGGGAAGAAGAGTTGGGAGAAGGGTTGAAAGCAAGGAAGACGGTGAAGACAACGAAAGCAAACATGAAGCCATAGGCGAACGCCAGAGATCTCTTGGTCTTCAAAAGGGAAAGTAAGCTCTTGAAGTCCGGCGGCGGCGGAGATAGATGCTTGATGGGATCAGTCATACCCATCGGAGATAAACCCAGAAAAGAGAAGAAAAAACTGAACTTTCCGGATGGGTTTCTGTGATCTGAGTTCGGAAGTTGCAGAGAGTGAGAGGATGCGATTGAGAGATGGAGAGAGAGTTGGGTTGGGGGCGGGGGGGAATCTGTAATCTTAACGATGATCTATCTAACTGAGAGAGGGAGGGCTCTGTAACTAAATCGAGAAATTGTGGCAGAGATTGTGAATTATACTTGAACATGGAGAGAATATTGGGGGGGGGGGGTGGAGGAGGGAGTTTGTGATTTTTTACAGATTTACCGGCCGGTAAATAGTTTAAAATAAACCGGAGAGATAAAGAATTTGAGAGAGTTAAAATCCTTTTTTCGAAAGTTACATTCTCGTGAACCGGGGAGTATATAAGGGAATTGGTTAAAAAAGGAAGTGCAAGTCCTTAAAAAGAAAGAAAAAACACAAGTATCCGTCACGCCGGCCATGTCCCTTACTCCTTCGCACACTCAACGGCCGTACAAGGATTTCGAAAGCGGCTGTCCGTTGAGCGTGATTCAAAAGTACCCTATTGATAAACTATTCAAAGATTGCTTGGTTTAGAAAAGTTTATGAATCGAATTAGTACGAATTTTTTTCCGAAGGATTTAAAAATAAAATTTGTGCAAGTTTGTAACCAAGGTAGATTGAGGGTTGGTTGGCAGGTTGGGAGGTGAATTAAGAGAAAATGGACATGTGGTTGGTTATTTTTAAAATTGTTCGCGGTTGAAGAAGGTTCAGTTCAGTGGTGGTCATTTGTATATGAATTGCTATAAAAGATTAAGGTGGGATTACATCTTATTGGTGTTAGCGGCGATTGAAGATATTTATATAAACGTGTTATCGTTAAAGTGAAAGAACATAAGTTGTGTGGTTTTTGGTTTGAAAGATGGATTATTGGAAACAACCTAAGTATATATTTGTAAATTAGAAAAAAATTGACTAGTTTAAAAGAGTTTATTAATCAAATTAGTACAATTAGTGGGTTTAATTACGTTGTATATTATTATGTAGGGCTTGTATAGATCATTATATGCTTATTAAAATTTGTATCAATCTTTCTCGAGTGTGAATTGATAATTAAATTAGCCTCGAATCAGGATAACCTGGCACCTTAATTTTACTTATTTGACCGGATAATCAACCTCCGCCATTAAAAGTTACTAACAATTATTATTATCTTTCCAAAATTTGAGGTAAACAATTGAATTCGAGGCGAAGAAATTAATAAGGTTACTACTTTACTCATAAGGCAAATTGATGCAATAAAATTCTGGAATTTTCTTTTATTTTCCCAATCGATTTTATTAATAATAAAATACCACTTACCAATTAGATGACATGCAATGCAATGCTGTAAATTTGTGACAAACATGCATTATTATATACGTGTGGTAATCAGGTTGCATGGTAAAATTAATATGAACTCCAACAGTAAGAGGAAATTACGAAAGATAGAAGGTCGAATAAAGATAAAAGAGGAGGAGAATACATATTGAAGTTATGTGAGAGAATGGTATAAAATTATGATATTTAGTTTTTAATAATTTGAGATTTTGGATGTAGTGTTTCATGATATGATATTAGAATTTTCAAATCAAACGATTATGTGTTCGAATTTTTACGAATCCAATATGAATAGTTGATTTAAAAAGACTATGTGCAAACTTTAACCCCATAAGTGGCTTTCGTTTAACGATACGTGTAAGATAATGATATAAAATCTCTAATTAACTCTCTCCCAACAACTCGAATTATTAGAATCTGAAAGTTGATGACTAAACAACTAATTGGCCTAAGACATTTTGGGGACAAAATAGACGTTACTTTAGGTATTTTGGTGTAGGTGAGTAGTCCCTTCCATATCATGAATGTAAAGACGGTAGGGTTGTTGCCGACAAATCTAAACCTTTGAATAGCGAGGTTAAACAACTGAATTGAAGTAGAGTCGGCGGTGGCCCGATGACTCAGACCTTGGTGGACTTGGTAATGCATGCCCTAAACTTGAAGTGCATGACCTAGGCTATGACACATCGTTGGTATAACATGTGTTGGTCTAGCTAGCATAGTGCACCAAATGTATAAATGGAGAAGTTGTCGGCGTATATTCGTCCCTTTTTGCAAAGTAAACTATAGAATAAAAATGAAATAAAATGGTGTTTCATTAATGATGTGAGGAATTCCCCACCAGCCACCTGTGATGCATTGATGATGAAGAAGAAGGAGGAGTTAGCGCGTGGGGTCCCAACCAACGTAGTGCGCAACCCTGCACCGGCACCCCATCCCCATCTCATGTCTTCCTTCTCCATTTTTTAATTAATTTTTTCTGATAGAAATCATTTTTTTTATTTTTTTTGTTGATTAGAGTATTTATCGACGATAGTTAATTTGTTCGCATAAAATGATATATAGTTGGTGACAAGGTGTATTCCATTCTCATAAGTAAAAAATCAATCTCTCAACCTAAGGGACAAGTAAATAACGAACAATAACATTTCATGATTATCATTTTCTTATTATGAAACATAAGATTTCTTTAATTAATTGTGATAGGTGAGTTAGGGCGAAAGATTAGATTAGGGTGGTCTTAGTTGGCTCAACTGAAATCCACTAAAGATGTAGTTTGTTATGGTTAGATCATTGATTACTTTAATATATGGTGAGATTTGAGTGACCGTTTAAAGTTGTGATTGAGATCACACTAATCACGTCAATTGTTAAGATAATGTCACTTCACTCAGCGTCAAAATATAAATATATTGCTATGATTAACATTAAATTTACATTATGGGCAGATTTAGCATATACCTGCGGATGGAGCCACGGTTCAAACAATTTTGATTCTAAACCGTAAATTTAAATATGTGTTTACAATTATCTTAAGTTAAGATCAACCCAAAAACCAACTTAATACTCGATACATATTCTAATTTATTTTATCGTCCATCCTAAGCCAACAACCAATATAAAAACACTATGTTATTCCATATGTTTATAATGCGACATGATTTTCTTTCCCTTCTGGTAAGGCACGTAATATGCACCTGAAGTTGACCGTTACCTGTCAAAAGGCATCGTCGACGTCGGGCCATTCAATTTTAAAGGGAGAAAATTATATATAAAATTTTGAAATCTTCACTCAATATTGTGCTTTGGTTAATAATATGTATGGTAAACATTATGAATGGGAAAATAAGCAGGAAAAAGAAGAAGGAAGGGAGACAATGTATATATCCGTACATGTGACTGTATCTTGGGAAAATGTTATCATATTGTGATTTGATTTTGGAGTATTGGTAACGCGTCAACGCGTCGCTGTTTCTTCTTAATTTCAGTCGTCTTCTGTCGCCACGTCACTATTGTGTCGGTGCTTTGCAGCTTTGTTTCTCTGTGCGCATTCTCGGGTGTCAATCATATCTACAAACAAATTTTAAGAAAATCTTTAAATGTAGGGTTTTTTCCTTGCAATTTGCTGTAGTCAGGAATCATGAGTTTACGAGGAAGATGTGGAGATCGAGATTATAGATAGGTTTTGATGTAGTTATGAAGAGAGAATATTTTTATTCCTCTTAATAAACGAGATCTTGAGAAAAGTCGACCGATATTGTGTCACAATCCTGCCGAATTTTATAAAAATTTTAATTGTACAGAGTATCCAGCAACGTCATAGCAATTCTCTTTCTTTGCCATCCCAACAGCACAGCAAAACCATCTTTGTTTGCTGCTCCGCCACCAGACCGCTGCTGCTCGGGGAAGGTAGCTCCGTCCAAACTCGGATATGATGGTTTAATTTGTTTGTATATACTTCAAATGTGCCATCATTTGTTAATGCTCCAAGTTCATAAGAGTATACCAACAATGATAATAATTGATGAATCATTTGGCTAACTTAAGGAACACTCTTTGCACTTTGTTCACAGCGATTATCGGATCATGCTACTTAATTAGCGAGGCGGCCGATCCAAGAACGAAAGAAACTAAGCAATGTATGCTTCTCGGAGATGCTGAAATTCTACTTAATCGAGGATTAGCATAGCACACGTGCCAATTAATTAATTAATTAGTTGATTGATTAATGTGCCATGGTAGGTAGAAGCTTTTGAAACATAGTTTATAACAGTTGATGTGCATGATCACACCACGATACCGGAATTCGATTATCGTACTGATCAAAATTCGGGCTTACGAGTTTCTTCCGTACTTAGGAAAACGGCGATAATCGGGGTTTGACATCAACCCTAAATCGGGGGTAGCAATGGCTGTAGCCTGTAGTGAGAAAATGGTTGTCAGGCTACATGTGGTTATATGATTAAAAAAGTACAGCTAATACCATGTGTATAATGTAAAGAGATGTATGGAATGACAAAACTCAAGTGAGCTTATGATTTTATTAGAGATGAGTTTCTGACCAACTCACTTGGAACCCAGATTATATATTGATCATGACACTTGGAATAGTTCGGTGTACAGACAAATGGTTGATTCGGCTTCTTTGGCTGGGCCACTTTAAACTCCTCTGAGTGTTTCTTAACAAGGCATGTAGAACGCAAGTACTGAGGGCAGACGGTTGAGTAGGAATAAGAGAGGGTGACTGAGAAGCACCTGGTTGATGTCCCATGGTGAGTAATGACCCTAACCGATCTCTTTTATGTCATGAATGCATGCACCTTTGATCTTCCTTTTCATAGTAATTAAAATTATTCGTGCGATTTTACAGAAAGTTATAAAAAATAAGTGAAAATAGATGAAGTATTTTTGTTATAGAAAATGTATTAGTAAAATGAAAACGCGAGACAATTTAAAAAATGTCAATTGAAGAATGAAAAATATTACAAAATCCATAAATGGTAATATGTGAGCTCAAAATAAAGCTCGTAAACTCAAAATAAAACATTTTTAAGAGAAACAAACACTATTCATTTAATAATAATTCATGTTCTCCTTTTATAAAATAAAATTATGGGATCCAAGCTGAGCCTTCGCGTGGTGATATTAAGATGGTCGATCTGTTGCGGCTGAATCCGGGCCTTGAATAGTGGTGATCGGACTCGGCCCTAAGACTAAGATCTCGAGCGTGTGTCAGAGTCTGTCTTAGGGGGGGACTCTTTTGGTCGGTCGCCCGTGATGAATTTATTGGGACTGATTCTTTGGGCAAATTTACAGGTCCGGCTAAAAATTAAACACAACCACGAACCGAAAAAACCCACCAATCGAAAGACACTAACAAATTACCTAAACCCAAACGAAATTCAAAACCATATTTCCAACGACCACAAAAAATAATGCAATAAACTGCGAACAGTTATGGGACACAAATGTACATAGTGAGACCAACAGTTTTCATACCATTTTTAGCGAAGAATGACACGGCATGCACCCAGAAGACAGCTATATATCGCCATGTTACACCTAATTAATTTGCAGTATACACACAAAAGAAACGTGAAATCAGAGTTCACTGGGTTGCCCTTTTCGTCGGTACAGCTTTGTTTGCTAGCTGCCATCATGTTCTTGAGATTAGCTTTCATTATATTAGAAGAAGGGACTTGAGCTAGATTTGGTTAAGAATGGAGTATTTGTCATAATCCTCATGCTATGATCTTTCCAAGGAGCATGTACAAGTCCAAAACCACCCATCACGTGTACCTAAATAATTGGATACTTTCCTTCAATATATAAAACAAAATTTTGAATCCTCTTCCAGCAAATCGAATTGGGATGGCTTGTAATGTCTGGATCCATTTTTCACATTTATCCTCAAAACAATCAGTATCGCGGAACATGCTTTTTTATAACTGATCATCCCGTCAAGGAATAATGAAGTTATCAGAGTTGAGGTACACTCACTCTGGTGGTAACTACTTCTACGAGATATCCAATCGCCGCCTTTGCTAGTCTAATAAGTGCATGTGCCTCCTCAATGGTGTGGATCCAATGACAGATACGTTACGATAGTGTTACAAGAGTGGTTCGAGTATCAGTGAAAATAACAATTATTCCAAGTTTTCGAAAGGGCACAAACATGTAACATTAAAAACAAGGTTCGTGCTCGTCATCTTGAGGTGGCAAGTAACAACAAAAACGAACTAAATAGGATAATCTGTTGCTGGTGCTGGAGCTGATGACATCACTCGATCATTTGTGGTTGTCAATTTTTTGCGACTTTTCTTTCTTTTTCTTGTTCCCCACCAACTTATTTTTTGGTATGGTAAGGAAAAGAATCTAAGTTACAAACATATTTATAATTAAGTTAGCATTCTCGACTGTTATAATTGTAACATTATAAATATGCCCACTTTCTAAATTATTTTTTATCGATATTTCGTACCAATACGATCTATTTCTAAAACTTATACAAGTGGTGGGGAAACCACCTTTCTTCTTCGGCCTCAAAATGTCAACCGACTGAATTTGTTTTATGGTCCACCGACTCATTGAATTCTAGGAATTTAGTGCTAGAATTGGATCGGACCGGGCTACATTCTTCTTCTTATTCGTTTTATTGGGCTCGGGCCACAATATGTAGGCTTGGAGTCGGATGTTAATAAACAAACTCTATAGCCCAATAACAGTCTTAGACAGGCTACGGCCGCCCAATCCGGGTTTCCGGACCCGATGGCCCAAATTTTTGACTTCTTGTTCACGCATTTGATTAGTTTATTTTATTAACGATTTTTTCTTTTGAAAACAAGCGTGTTCGCGAAAGCGTATTCTGCTTCTCTTTTCCGACGAGCGGCGGCGACTGACCACAACGAGCTGAATTGAAGAGGTAAGAAGGCTGGACTCCTGGAGCTGATCGATTTTTTTGCTTGTTGGCGGTGAAGGTGAACTTCGGAATCTGCTTCTTTCTTTGACAAAATCTAGAATTTAGGGTTTTCTCTCGGTGAGATGTAGAAAGTTGGCGAGCTCAAATTCATCCAAACAGCTAAATTTGTTAAATCTTGAACTATCCTACTTATCTATCTGAATGAATTAGTAACTGAAATTCGTAGTTTCTGACTCTGTACAAGCTCTGGGGTGATAGGTTGTTTTCAAATTGTGGTGTTTCTGCTTCATATTTGGTTGTTTCCATTTGATCAGATTGATAACCATGCATTTGGATTGAATTCATCGTTACAGTCTTGGCATAATCAGTCCTTTCTATAGAGTCTTTTAGAGTTCGTAATTGATTGAATTTGAGTTGATCGAGTTTTAACACATGTATTCGTGACAGCTTAACCTCTATCGAACTGTGCATCTCTGTTTGTATGTATTATATTGAATGAATGTTAGTCCCTCCCAGAATCCTGGGTCCCTACACATTTATGTCTTGTGATTAATGTTTTGTGGTGGAAATGTTCTTTGGGTTTCATGTTGGATGAGTTGGTCGAGTGTTGTAAAGCTGTGCTCTACTTAAATCGGAGTTCTTTTCAATTTCGAAGAAGGGAAATAACAGGCTTGTTTGATTTTCTGCTCTATCTAGTTCAAGTATACGGAACTCTGAAAAAATTGCTTGTGTATATAGGAGGATAAACAATGGAGGCATCAAAAGGATCGGAGGAAAAGCAGAAGCAACCAAAGCCAGTAGAATCATGCCGCAAGTACAAGAAGGACGACGCCAGTTTTCTGGAAGACGTGAAAGATCACATCGACGAGTTCATCAACGCATCGATGGACGAGCACAAGTCTTGCTTTAAGAAAACCATCAATAAGGTTGCCAAAATCATTAGTTATATATATACACTGGCTGTTCTCTAGGAGCTGCATGATCTCGTCTGGTCTGTGTGTTTGATTGGACCTGGGTCTTTTGTCTTGCAGATGTTTAGCATGACGAGGATTGTTGAGAAGAAGCAAGCCGAAGCTGAAGGCGTCGAAAGTGTTCTCCCCCTTCAAACTAGCGTGTCTAAATGATGGGAGTGAAGATGGTTATGGGGTTATGCATCTACTTGCATAAATCTAGGACGACAGTTTAGTTTCTGCACTTATGTTGATCCTGTTATCTTTAGCTACTGGTTTGTATGTACGTATCGTATGATGTTATTATAGTTACTCCCATCTGAATGGGACTGAAGTAATTCCAACGAGCTCTGTTCATGTTCTTGATTGGAATTTCGAATTTCGGCTCGATCAGATGGGTTAGCATCCAGCCACTTCAATTTTCTCATGGCCTGTTCCAATTTCACAAACTGGTTCCAATATGCAGAATCTCTGCAAATTTCAATTCCCCAATAACCTGAATGGCAACAAAATTTGTTTTTCGGACTAGACATCTCGGTCAATACAGGATAGAAAAGGAAATAGTCATTATATTGATGTTGGTTTATAGGATGTACTGGATTCGTATTTGGTATTTCCGAGTCGTCAACATATTTATGGGCCTGTACGTTTGGGCTTTAACAGCAAATGGCTACACCAAAGCTGGCCCAGCCCAAGTAATAATGGGCTTTTGTAGTATTGTGATATGATGATGAATCTTGGGCTGACTTTGTGGTCCACTCCACGGGGACCATTCTGGAAATTAAATTAAAATTTGGAAATACGTATTTTAACTTTTTTACTCGATAAATACTTTTTAAATTTAAATGTGAAGGTGGAAATTAATATTCTATGCGACAATAGGAATATATAACATATTGTATACTTTCCCAGATTTACAGCAGCCAACATTCCATCTGCCTCCCCACTCCCGAGAGTTATATGCATTTCATTTTACTTTAAAAATAATTTAAGGTGCTTGTTCTAGTGAATTTCGGTGCATCGGTGTACCCTTATATAACGCCAGTATATCATACTGTGAAGCTATGAGTAAGTCACTTACGTGACTTTAGAATATTAATTTTTATTTAACCTCGTATTAGTTTAGGTATACAATTAAATATTTACATTTATAATTTTTTCAAAATTAATCTTTACTTTAATTTCTCCACTAATTTATAGAAATCAACCAAATCAATCATTTAAGAAACAAATCGGAGTAAATTTACCATCTTGAGGTACTGAGATACTCAATTAAAATTCAAATTTTGATTTCTTTAAAGTTCTAATTTTAACTAACACGGTTTACTGATTCATAGCAATAACCATTTAGGGTTCTTGGTAATCTCTCCAATTAGGGTTCTTATGAATTATTTATACCCAATTTTGAAGTTCTTTTTGTTAAATCAGAATAGGTTCAATAATAGTTTCTTATTATTCTCCGAAAAAATAGAGATTCAAGACCATCATCGCCAAATCCCATGAAAAAGAAAGTGACACAGCCGTGGAAAGCCGTTGAAGCCACCCACCCCTGCCGTCGAAGCTGTCCATCCGCGCCGTCAGTGCCCTTCAAGTCTTCAACCCCGCTGTGGAAGTCAATCAACCCCATCGGTTAAGTCCTGGACAGATGAGGAGGAATACGGCCGCATAGGTAGTTTCCAAATGCGAAATGGGATTTAGATTTACAGGTAGGTACTGGATTTATGATGAACACATCGACAGAGAAACCACATGGGATTTCAAATATTGAAAGGACTAGGATGAACATGGGAACGAGAACTCTAAGTATGTAGAGGAAGAAGCTAAAATCGAAATGGAAATTCTTGACGAAGAAGAGAAAGTGATGTCTGTGATGTTTCACTTTCTCAATCCATTATTAAAAGTTAGAACTTTAAAGAAACCACATTTGAGATCTCAGTAACTCGAAATAGTAAATTTATTCTGATCCATTTTTTGAATAATCGATTGCGATGAATTTCTTTAAATTAGTAAAAAAAATTAATGTGATGATTGATTTTAAAAAACTTATAAATGTAAATACTTAACTGCATACGTAAATTAATATGGGGTTAAATAGAAATCAATACTTAAAAGCCACACAAGCGACCTATCCACAACATTTTCCTTCTTAGTTTTTTATTTATTTGAAGAACAATTCCACCATCAAATTTGTTTTTATTATTTTGGATGGACAAAGATGGACAATCAGTGAGTACCTGGTCCCTTATTTTATATATATATATATATATGGATTCAGATTTTTGGGTTTTGGGTCAGCCGGTCTGGTCCCCCAATCAATTATGTAATTGCATGCATGGCCAAACTTGGCCACCTTAATTCCCCTTCTAGCATATTTTTAATATACGACGGGCCCTCGCTAGTCAGATCAGTGAGTTTTCGGGCTAGATCGAGTTGGTTTTTTATACCCCTGAGAAAGCCGAAAATTTTAGGATGACCGCTTTGAGCTCTAAGGCATTATAAATCATTATTCGAGGAACACATAACACAATCCGTCACACACATAGATAATACAACCCTGGCCAGTCATATCATTAAGTTCGGTGGCCGGCTCGAGCTCCAAGGCATTATAAAAAAAAACATAGATCACTATTTAATAAACGTACGATAATAACCAAATATAATCCGTCACACATAGATAATAATCACTTCAGGGGCGCGATAATTAATGTACCGCTTTTCCTACGAGGCACTCGTATGGAATCCCGACGAGATTGGTCATGGGGAATTTAACCAAATCGGGGTTTTCAATTGGAGTTTGGTTTGGTTTAGCGGGCGGGACCAGATATAATAAAGAAAACAATCCGGTGCCATTCTCCGTTGATGACCTACCGTACGTCAACGTAAGGGTCGGCCTAAAGTCAACGGTGTTGTGTGTTTTCATCCATTTGAAAATAATTATTTTTGGTTGATCCTTATCACTTTGGTGCCTGTCTGTGGATTCTCAATGATTTGTTTGTCCACTATGAACATACATGGAATGAATGTCGATGTTGAAATCCTCCTTTACGTTTAGATCAAATCACAAATTCGTTCCTTTTATATTAAATATATTTGCGTCATTTTTATGTTATCAAAATTTAATTATTATATCCTTTTATCAATTTTTTTAAAAAACGTTAAATTTGTTAATGTCGCACGTCCACATCAATTCTAACCAACCCGATAAACAACACAAATACCACTTCAATAAACTAGAAAAAATTTATATAACTTAATAGTGTTCACTAACCAAACCGAAAACTGAAAAATAAATTTATGTAGGATTAGCACAAAACGGATAATATAGCACCCTTTGTTTGGATTTGAACCACTACATGAATCATCGTTCAACGTTCAAACCTTTTTTGGATTTTGAACCTTACCTATCGCCATTTTTCTAGGCATTCATGTTTGACAAGTCGTCAACCAATTAGCACGGATCTCCCACCCCAAGAAATTTCCTAGGCGTTGACTAACTTTACTAATAATGTTAGGTCAAAATCCCTACAATAAAATTGGTGGTTAAGTCAGTGGAAGGAATTAAAATACGACATTTTGAAGTCAATATCCAAGGGATCTCTTTAGCTCCTAGAGTAGTGTTTTGAGAAAGACTTTGGGGAGTATTGTTTTGTAGGCACCATTTCTTTCCAATTCATCCAGCTCGTGGGTTAACCAACGAGAATCGAGCTTAATTTAAACTTATAGACCGATTACCTATTTTTTATTACAACCAAATTATCTATATAAACAGCTTAATTTGAACCTTAGGCTCTTGGCAAACTCGAAATTGAGCTTCATCCATAATTCCATCCCTCAAAATCAGCAAAAGATTTGGATAGCCTTTAATTGACTAAATGGATGTAGTACTAATTGCAATCAGTCAAACTCACTAATCACAAGTAGTCACAACTCACAAGACAAGTCCTTGGTTGTATTAATATCATGATATATCATCATCCAATCATAACCAAAAACATAAGATTGAGACAAAACTCCATAATCAATACAATAATAATCAATTGAATACCCAACAAAACCTTCTTTCTATCTCTTTTCTATTTCTTCATCTCCCCTCCCCACCATGGCAGCCAGTCAAAGAAGCAAAAAAAAGAACATCAACCAACAACCACTCTTTCAAACCCACCAAAATCCCACCAGGGAAACATCATAAATGACAAAGCTTTTGAGTAAAACTAAAACCCCACAAAAATATTTACAGCTGGGTTTTCTTCTTTTTTTGTCTACTTTTTTCCTTCAATCCATTACAGCACCACCCTCTATTTCTGGCAAGTCATGAAGCAGCAGGCTGGTTAGGTTGATTCTGCTGAGACCTTTGTAGCTGCACATCACTGAATGGGTTCACCGTCCTGCCATTATTACTGTTACCTAATGACAGTGCTGTTGATGATGATGGCTTGGTGGTTGGTTTGTTGCCGCCGGTGGTGGTGGCGACGCGCTCACAGGAAGGGCACATGGTGAGAGTAGTAGCAGGGGGCTGCATGTAGAAAGGCTGAGAATTGGTCTTCAGAGCTCTTAATTCCTGCAGTTCCTTTTGTAACCTCCTGTTCTCTTCTGTCAGTGTCTCGCAGCACCTCTTTAAATACTCGCAGTCCACCTCTGTTTGCTTAAGCTTTGTCCTGTTTAGCACATTAGACAAAAGAATTCAAAAAACTCCCCCCAGTCAGTATATATTTCTACAATTATCCAAAACAAAACAAAAGAAAACCATAACCATCCATCCACACACAAGATACCGACAAAAAACTTCTGTACAATCATATCTCAGCACTTCACCACATATCAATGGATAATAGAAAGGAAAAGGATACATTTTTATTGATTTAATTGAATTACCTGGCCCTTCTGTTCTGAAACCACACTTCAACCTGCCTTGGCCGTAGATTCAACTGCTTAGCCAACGCTTGCTTTTGCTTCTGCAGATTCATAAAGAGGGTAGCAGACAGCAGTCATTATTTGATCGAAACGTCAAAGCTTTGAGCTTCTTTAGTGTAATTGATTGGTTTTGAACTTACGGGGTTGAGAGTGCTGTGTTCTTTGAAGCTTTCCTCGAGAAAAGCAGATTGGTCTTTCGAGAGTCGGAGCTTCTTCCGAGTCGACCCGTTTTCATCATCGTCGCTTGCTCTTGACCCTGCTAGTTCACCTTCCAAATCCCTCTTGCTCCCCAGGCCGATCCCGAACTCCATCTGAAACGACGACGCGGCGCTGTTGGGAGACGACAGAGACGCGCCGTCGACGTCCTCTCCTTCCTCAGCCGACAAACGGTTCACATCGAACCGTCTTGACCCGTCTCCAACCCCATGCTCCGAACTCGTCACCACTGCAGGCATTTTGTCGAACACCATCAGTACCAAACTCACAAAATCGACTAAAAATTGTTTAAATTCAAAACAAAATACTAAAAGCGACGAAAATGAAAAGCTAACGGACAGACTTACGAGCTGGTTCAGTGACAAGCCAGGGGAATCGAGTCTCCGGCGGCGACGGTCTCTTGCCGGTGACGGGGGAGAAAGGAAGGAGATCGAGCTGGAAAGGACGACCAGCAGAAGAAACACGAGAGCTTCCAACGGCGATATCTCGACGATCATTAATACTACTGTTTATGATCTCTTGCGATCTTGCGGCGGCGGGGGAAGTAGTAGTCGGAGGAGGAGCTGGCGCTCCGGAACCACCGCCGATGCAGAAACCGAGGTGGTGATCGACAGGGGAGGTTCTGGGGGTCGATTTGTCGAGGAACTTGAAGGGTTTAGAATTATCGCCCAAGCTCAGAGCTAGCTCCATTGATTGGCAGAGAGGACAACGAGAGAATAGAGAGAAAGAATGAAGCTTGAAGAAGAAAACCTGAGAAAGAAAGTGAAGAAGAAAGCTATCCAGAGTTATTTAAATGAAGATAAAGAAAGGGGAAAGAAATTAAACATTTTTTATAATTATTTTGATTTGCTTTATTTATGTAATAATAATATTCTTCTATTTTTTTGTTTGTTGAAAAGGTTATTTTTATTTTTATTTTTGGCATTATTGCTTTTACTGTTGTGGGTGGCTGTGTAAAAGATTTGACCGACAAATATAGGTTGACAATCACACGTGAATCTATATTAATATGAAAACAATTCATTATTGTTGATTTTATTATACACAAAACCGTCTTCACGAGATTTACACATGCTTCCACTTTACCCAAACCGGGCGGGTTGATCAACCGGTTAGTTTGAGTTGAACCTGGTTAGTATCCAAATTAGGTACAAATTGTAAAGTAGTTGACATTTTAATTTTTTAAAGTACAAGTCTATTTTTTTCAAATTTTATAATTATATTTGTTGTTGGATTAATTTAAAACTTGGAGAGATTTTGTCACGTTGAATATATGTTATCGGGCTGAGAGACAGTGACCGTTAACTCAAATTCAACAAATTATAAAACATGAATTTTGAATGAAAATACTCTAGGCGTGGACGAAAGACAACATTGGCGGCAATTTGAATTTTGAAGTTCGTATATTCGTAGTTATCGGGAAGCCAATGAAAATGATCAAATATTATTTTTTTTGTGACGATTGGGCTTCATTTCGAAAAATATGTGAGATTTGTGAACAAAAAATTTGAGTTGATTGGTGTTATCATTCAGCAATTCAATTAATGCTCTTTTTAGCTTTTGTACTTACTTTCTCTGTGAATGCCTGAAATTATTTTAAGCCATCGTGAAGAGTAACACTAATAATCATCACCATTTCCCTCCAAACATGATCATCCTCCACGCAAATGTAATCTTCTTTCGTTTGATTTCCTCCAATAATACACGAGATTAAGCACGTCTAATCATTTACTTAATCAAACTCAGTGGACCCTTGATTGTTTTTTACTGTTTTATAGCAACCCTTAATTATGTTTTGAATTGTTAGAAAATTCAATTAGGGGGAATATATAACATAAGGTTGTTTGTCTATGATTCATATAGACTTGTTTTTAACAAAATTTATCTTTTAATCGGAATTTAATCTTAGATTTTTCCTCATAGTGGATAAATGGTCTAATACCCAATACTTTATAACAATGTAAACCTTTTTTTACCGTGTTTTGATGTCGGTGCTTGAATGTAATGTGTGATGTGTCAACCTGTAATTGATAACATTGATAAACATATATATATCCATCGTTGACGAATGAATATTAAGATGCGCTTCAAAACTTTGATTCGCCACCTATAGGACATGGTTGATTGCCCTCTTTAAAGACATGTCAACAAGTCGACTTGCAATATCCCATGTGGACTTTCATAATTGTAAGCTAGTTTAGTCTATGTACTATAAAAATACGTTATACTAGATAATTATTTGATGTTACAATATAATTATGCAATCGTTACGATTTTAAATCTCATTATGTGAGCTTATAAATAGTGTGATATATGGACCATACAACTAGAACATTCAATATATGAAGCACTCTACAAGTTATAAATTCGAGCTAGGTATTTCGGAAACCAAATCACTAAACATACATAATATAGCTTAATGATTGGATTAGTAAAGGTTTGGATCATAAACTTATCGTCATTGATAATTATGATGAAAATCGATGTATTAATATCGATATGATCGTATTCACCATTATCAATTTAAAACTCTAAGTCCCTTGAGTAAAAAAAATTCAAACCAAAATGGAAATTAACAAGTATGAAACATGGAATTGAGATTAGCACAATATTTGACCAAGAATTAAGGGGACCCGACCCGACTTTGTTTGTTTCAAGGTTTCTTAATTTGTTCCTTTAATTATGTGGGTTTTGGACAAAGGTAGAGACAAAGAGACCAATCTTTTACTTCTCCGATAAAGTGAATAAAAAGGACTTTCCTTTGCACAAATTTTCAAGTAAACAAAAGCAATCAATTAACCCACTCTTGTGTCGATATTGTGTTTCTTCTGTTGAGTAAAACCAACCAATGTACAAAGTTATGTCATGATGAAACACAAAGCCAAGTGCAAATGGGTATCCTATGATTCCAATAATATCAAAGATACGTTGACAAAATAAACAATTAGAACTAAAGGGAATGGTTAAGGTAGAGAGAGTAATCATAATAGGGGAAAAAAACTTGACTTAAAATATGTTGTAGGACATTATCGGATGCATTGAAACGGTTTTTTTTTATAAGAGTTCAACTCAATTACGAAGTGAAAATATAAATAGAGATAGAAGATTTGTTTCGTTGATGATTAAATTAGATTATAAGAAATTGTTGATTTTGTTAAAAAGAAAAAAAAAGCGAACAATGCAGCTTACCTACTTTCCCACTTTATCCCCTGATGTTTTGGAGTGCGAAAGGAATGGTTGTTTTCCTTTTGATGTTGCGTATATTGTAACCCATGAGGCGAAATTTATTGCTTCCAAATAAGATGATAATCGATAATTATTCTAAAAAGATATATAAAGATTTGTCAAATTAGATTTTTTTCTAATCCTACGACATTTACAAGTTTATTTCCTTACATCACTTAATGAAAATTGCATTAGATAAGAACTCGATGACCCAACTTAAAATCAACGATCACATCTCCAATACCGTTTACTGTCCAACCTAAACGAACATGGACGAACAAGAAGAGAACAAACCGGTTAACTGAACAAACCGGTGAAGTTGCATGATAAATGGGAAAGGGTCCCACAGGAGGGGTGGGGGTGGTCCCGAACGCGTGGGGGAGTGGGGTCAGAGGTGTCATGCTTTTGGGATCCTAGCAATAATTGAACTCATGCAGGCTTTTAATGATAATGCTCAATGAATAAATAACTATGAGACACCCATCCTAGTCATCACGAGGTCAGACCCCCCCTATCTGCGAAATGACTATCTTACCCTTATTAAAGCCAAAGTCATCATTATTAAAATAAAAATGATGGGTCAAATCAGGGTATGGAATCGGGCCGTGTCGGGTCTCGAATCGGTCAAGCTGCGCTTTTATCGGGTTACGGTTTATTTGGGTTTTTACCCATATTTTGCAAACACAAAACCCAACTCGATTTTATTTAGTCCGTCTTTCCATCTTTCATGGCTGAACCTGATCTGATTTCCACCCTTAGGTCAAATGGTTTGTCAGCAAACCGAATGGGGTGACCACACATATTGATTGATTTGGGGTAACTGATTATTAATGTTATCATGTTGACTAATGATTATATATGCAGATGTTGTAAAACCAACACAATTAATTTACATTACAATTCTGTAAGATAAAACTAGGATGTAATTTAGTATCGAATCTGTAGCGATTTCATATCAAATAAAAAAACGAAACATTGAAATCATGAGAGAGAGACACGTTGAAGAGTCAAATTTTAGATAGGAAAAATAAATATAAACACAAAATCAAGTTACTTTTATCCTTCAATTATAAACGAAACATAAAGTAAATTAAATGTGTCAATGCCCTTGAAAGAAGCCAAAATTCGGGGGACTACAACTTTTAAGCTTACCAATAATTTAGGTTAGCCACTATACATAATAATTGTTTAATCACCTAATCAATTGAGTCTCTAAATAAACTAATTGATCAAATACTCATTATTGTTTAAGCCTCATAAACCCTACATGGGAACACATGTACTCAAAGGCTAATTAAGCCAATAATTAAAGAGGGGGGATTTGCCAAAGACACATGCATAATATAATGTTAATCAATCTGGGCTTAGGGTTTTGCTTTAGTGAGATGGTCCAATCGGAAGATCTTCATGAGCATGCTACCAAATCTCTCATCATTATTTTAATTTACTTTATTTTATTTTTTAAAAATATAAATACTTTTAGCTCTCCAATTACACAATGCAACTACATTAATTTAATCCGACTATTATTATTATTATATAAAAAGTGATTAACTTTGACTAATTTCCATCAAAGCTCGCCATTGCCCAATGCCTTAATCAAGTGTGTTATTAATTGGATTCTAATGTTATTCCTGTCGTTTTGGTGTTGTCTTCTACTCTTCTTGGTTGTATGCATGTTTCGAGGTGAATTGATTTTTCGATATGCATATTAAGAGCGATCGCGCTATCTCTCTATAGTTACTGACCTCATTCAAACTATTGCTGGCCTTTGAACTCAATAGGTTCTATTCTCACACACGGAATCACTATAGATAATGATTCACAGGTCACATTTATAAAAGAAGGTTGCAGGTCTAGGCGCCAATCTATGGAAAACACTCTGAAAGTTTGCATACTAGAAGGCTGTAGTCGATCATGAGGCGTTTGGGAAACACCTTCGTCAAGTGCCACCCTCTGAGCTTTTACCGCCTAACGAGCTAAGATAGGAAAAACGATAGGGTTTTACTGGCATGACCCGTACAACAGAGATCCTACCCACTGTCTTCCTTCCATTATATTTGTACCATCAAATATACTTACCAAACAAGATGATGATTTAACCTCTTTCTACTCGATTCTCAAAACTCCCACGACCGATCGACCCCTAGCTAGGATCGAAAATATTGACTTCTTTTGTTCATTCCTTAGTCTACCATTAGCGTGAAGAAATTAAAACACTGCCATGGCTGGCCCGTGAGCTACATACAGCTTGGAGATGATGGGTAGACTGGTAATTAATCACGTGAGAGGAGTAATGATGAACAAGCAACTGGTGGAAGAAGAAGACGATGACGGAGAATGATTGTACAGAAAAAAAAACAAAGTGGAAAATGAAATAATGAGCGACGCCGTTTAAGAAGAGGTTAAAGATAAAAGTTGGGGTTGGATGGAGAGGGGGACACTCTGCACCGTCCAAAGGAGACAATCCCCGCTGCTGCAATCATTTCTGCATGCTTGCTACTCTAGTACACACTTCCAATTGTATTTCAGGATCGTTTAGAATAGAGTTTCGAAATTAAAAGAAATATGAGCATAAAGGAGATATAAAAAGATGTTTATTAAAAGTTAGAGGATGTTGAACTGTTTTATTTGGTAATATATATTTAACAGGTAGAATAATTATGATATTTTTTAGAGAAAATTTGGATATTTTTTAACAAACATTCTTCAAATGCTGAGTTTTACTAAAAATGAAGCTAACGTACCTGACACTTAATCAACGGAATTTTTTAGAAGGAGATGATGGAAATCATTTCATTATGAGATGATTAATCTTAGTCGTTGATTTTTTGTTTTGTATTATATAGTTAGATTATTAATTAATTTATAATTAATTCTTTCCTTTTAATTAATATATCTTTTTAATTTTTCACATTTACCATTATTGATTATTAAAAAAATAAGAGATTTTTATTTCCTTCATCTTTCATTACAGATCACGATTTTTGAGGATTTTTTTCTCCTTCTTCGTTCGATGTATGGATAGTTCAATTAGCCGAATTAGTACACACGTTTGCATTTTCATCTTCATCATTTTCTAAATTAGTTCACTTTCGTATTAAGGTAGTCTGCATTAGTTTACTTTTTTATGATGCCTCATCTTCCATAGAGATGAATTAGTACAATATTCTATTATACTCGTTTCATACTCATATACGGATTTCTGAGTGCTAAACAAGTTTCTGAGCGTTTTCCATCCACTGACCTTATGAAATTCCAAAAGCTATCTTAATTATCATTTCAATTATTGTCTGTCTTCCTATTTGATAATATAGTAGTGACTCTATTTGATTATGTAGAGAAGTACAGAGGTGTGTTTCCCCTTTTAATATGGCCACTTAGATGGTTAGTTCTGAATGGAGCGAAGTTGTGCCACATGAGCGATTAAAATGTTACAACTTTCATAAATAGTGATGTGATATTCAATTGAGCTCATAACATAAAATTTCGTAAATCAGCCCCAACAAACTCAATAACTAACCTTGGACCTTGAGAGGTCGGCTTGACACATTTTTGAACACCCTGGTAGTTAATTAACAACCAAATTTACATTCTCTTTATAACCAACATAACAAAATCACTGTTGTATTGGATTCTTGTAATATCTATAAAAATTTGAATCAATCAGTCCCACCCCAAAGTGTGCCAAGTACAATATACATATATACATCTCATCTCACTGTTAGGTGGTCCAATCATCTATCCATTGATAAGAAGTTGAACAAAAATCCCATCTCCCATTCCAAATCCAATCAAGTCCTCCAATTATTGGATATCTCTGGCTAACTCTCTTCCTTTCTCTAATCAGATAGATAACACATCTGATCCAGATGTCCATGACAAGACACAACCTCCATAGAAACACACACAATAATTACTTCAATAATAACGTATATAATTACTTTTTTACCACTTTGTTTACTGTCCAAGATATAAATTGTCTGTCTGACACCTGCATGCAAGCAGGAGGAGGAGGAGGAGGAGGAGTTAAAACTCGCGGGGCTCAAGGGGTAAAAAACAGAGATGAAGCATTCATTCATTCATTGGATGATGGATCAATAATTGATAGGTGAGAGAGCAGAGCAGAGGAAGAAGAAAGAAGATCTTGAAAAGCTGCCATGGGAGATTTCTTCAGAGCAAACTGTTTACTTACAGTCGTAGTTACTATCTAGCTTTCTTTCTAGCTACAACTCTAAGCGAAGAAGAAGGGTTTTTTCTGAGTGATGTGATGGTGCTAGCTGCTGCCTCTGATAATTAGCCCTCTGCAGAGTCGAGTTATTGCAATCATTATAGACTCTGGTACATGTTTCTTGTAAAGTGTGTAGGGAAAAATATGTTTTGTTCTTTTTATGCTCTTTCGCTTTTCCATGTCGGGTCATCTTCACTCTGCTAGCCAAGCTATAGCTGCAATCCTGCAGCTACTCCCTACTTGCCCTTAAGGCTCCCCCACCACCACCGCCCATTCTCTCAGTTGACAAGGTTAACCAAGCCGAATTTTGCCCCACTCGAATTCGGGTTGTTCGTTTGAAATGGCAATTCAAATTCCGGTTGACAAGATAACGTCATTCACTACCATGTCTTTGTTTTTCTAACAAAGATAATAAGGACATTGAGGAAATGTTATGTTTGTAGTTGCTGGGACTCAATATTGACCACTCAAACATCTATTTAGGGAGTCTGTCGAGATGGTTAACTATCGATCATATTGTCAAAATTAATTTATATCTCTCTATCGGAACGACAGATCAGCTATATATAACGGCGGAAGCCAAAGCTTTATTGGAGGCAGTGGAGCTCGCCTCTATATCTGCTCTTATTGTCTCGATCTCATTGCAGCTACTCCAATCACTGATGGCCTCGACAATGTATATCGGCTATTTGGAACGTATCATGGAACTAATTAGTCAGCATCCATCCATAATGATTTGGATATATACCCCTCGTGCCATGAATCAACATGAGGACGCTATGGCAATGTCAGCCAGACTCAACACCCTACGTATCGATTCGATGACTCGAGCCCATCCCTAGCCGATTGCACAATAGTTAAAAAATATATTTATCAAGAATAGATTTGCTAGCCCTAACTACAAGGATTCTCAACTCTGAACAAAGTGTGGAGGTGTTTTATGATATTTGAGAGATAATTCAAAATGAGATGTAGAGAGAAATTTGTAGTTGGTTGATCGTCTTATTTGATAGAAAATTCACCAACGAAAGTTGGTAACTCATCACATGAGCATTCAAAACTGATTAGCTTGCAAGGGTCGACATAAGGCAAACTCAAATAACTATCGATTAATATTATAAGGGGTCTTCTAAAAATCCTGAGTTTGAATTTAGAAACTACAAACATAATCACCAAACTAATATCAGAACCGAAAACTAAATCAGCATGGTTGTGTTACTATTAGACACAATGATTAGATTTCCAAGCAGGCCATTGAAGCAAGCCATTATTGAGGCCGAATCATTCCCAATCACTTAGCCGTCCAAATAATTCCTCTCTTCCCCACCAACCAAGTGTACACAAATTTCCCAGTTTGTACAACAACAAAAATTCAGGTCCTGTTTTGGGAAACCAACAAAGTTCAGGTACTTTTTAGGAAGTACATATTAAAACAATGACCCACAAGGGAAATAAGCTATATGATAAAAAGTGAGGTGCAATGATTTGGAATTTCTCCAATTGCATGATTTTGGTGTCCATACCCAAAACTAATTTCAATCATGGTTATTCAAGCATTGGCGGGTATATAAGGGGTTGGTTTTCGAATTTTGAGGTACAATATTATGTGATTTTTTCATATTGTTATGTCGGTTGGTATATATTTTTATAAGCGAATTTAATATATTTAGAGGATTCTTATATAATTCAATTTAGTGAACTATCTTAAATTAGAATTTGTTTTGCTAGTAAACTCAACTACTAATTTTGGCCATTGGCCAAGTTTTTGTTGAATGACCAGCTCAAAATATTAATAGCTTACAATTTTATGATGCAATGAACGAAGCATCCTCGTACAATAATATGCTTTTGAAACATGATAAACAAGTTTGAACTGCTTAAATCATTCGAAAAACATACATAATCACGATCTACCTCTACAAAAGAATCAAACTTTAAGCTGGTTATCCCTTGCTAAAAAAAGCTACACCCTTTTCTTCCATTAGAAAGATAACTATGTTACATTACGTGGATGATTAAGAGCTTGAACATGACAATTATGAACTTTGTCACCATCATTTAAATCAAAGAAACAAAGATTTCAAAATTGATCATCACAGTTATCATGATCATGATAGCAATCATTAACCCACAGTGGCCCCCTCGTTGATGATTTTCTATCTTAGCTTGGTAGAGTTCATGGGATGCTGTGTTTGTGCTGGTAAAGAAAGGGACATGACAAATATTTTTTTTTGCTGATTTTCTTGTCTTGGTTTCTTGTTGTGTCGTATAAATAAATAATAATTGGTGATGATGATGATGATAACGTTGGTTAATGATGGCCTTAAAAATAAATACTAATTGCTTCTTCTAGGATGATGGGTCATGTGAGTTTCAGTCATAGGAGAAAAGAAACTGCACTTTTGTTAACCAAATAGTAATGTGTATACTTTTTTATATTTTTTAATATTTATGTGAAATATTAATTGATTTGAAATTTTTAAATTTTTTGGTGAAAATGGTCAAATTTTTGTAATTGACAATTTTGATATAAAAATTAAAAAATTTTAAATTAATTAATATTTAACATATATGTTGGAAATGATTAAAAATTAAATTATTTAATTATATTAATTTTTTAAAATAATAAATAAATAAAGTTAAAGATATTTTTTAAAAGTTTTGATTGTTATTGTTAGGTTCATTTTCGTGCTCTACGAAGCCCAACTTCTTCGAGCTTAGTCCAATGAAATGCATCCATCACATATCAAAACTGACCCAAGAGGCCCAACTTCCTCAAGCTTAGCCCAACGCAACGCAGCCCATCAAAGCTCCAAACTTTGTCACTGGTGCCGACATCTCAGGAGGTAAGAATGAGCATCTATTTCACTCTTGCTAACAGTGGACATGATAGTTTGCTTCCTTTCAGCCACACCTTCGACTCGAGTTCGAAAACTAATGAACAATCAGAAACATAAGCTAACGGGGAGGCTCATGTCGTGTCCGAAGTTTATCGAGCTACCTCGGTCCACATATGCTGTCCACAATCCTCTCCCTTGTTAGAAATTCGGAGACCGATACCAACGAACCTAAACCTTGTTGGTCCTGGCAACGTTTCAGATACTGTGATCCGTTAATCCCCAGAATTCGAGTTGTTGGGACATAAGATATTAAGATCTAGTTTTGCACTCGGTCAATCCACAGACAATCTCAAATACAAAGCTTTCTGCTAAGGCATTTGAAAACACGAATGATGAGAGAGAGCCAAATCAATGTCTTCAGACAGAATGCAAAGGGAAGTAGTAGTAGTAATAGAACTTCCATGGACATAAAAAAGCTGTGTTATGTAGCTAGATTACTCAGCACATACCAGAAACCATCATCAAACCAGGATATAAGAAAACCTAATTTAACCTCCTCCTCCTCGGAGCTCGAGAATCCCCACTGTCGACATCAGCAGCAGCTCTCGAGTTATCGTTTCTCCTCCTTGAAGAAGAAGTAGAAAGCGAGACCATGGAATCGATTTCCACAGCAGTGTCCATTTGGCTTTCCGAGTTTATTACTGCAGCAATGCTGGAGAACGAATCCCTATCGTCCACAGCTTGGTCCCGGTTCCTAACCAAAGGGTTGTTCCGGAGATATTCAACTATTTGGTGAGTACTCAAAGCCGACGACAACGAAGCAGCGTGAGCAGCCGAAGAAGCTCTCTGAGTAACCGGTTGGGACCTCCGAAACAGCATCGAGTGAAGCCTGGCTCGACCTCTTTCCGGACTACTACTTGTCCCGCTTTGTGTCAAATCCACAACATCGCTAGGATTCGGAGCCTCCCCACGCATTCCCCGAAATGACATTATCCTATTGAGAAGCGAACTACTCCTCTCGGTGAGATCGCTAGGATCTTGAGACTCGCGTACCATGTCAAGCCTACTTCCAAGGCGTCGAATTACCTCTTCCATGGGGAAGCTGAAATGATTCCTCTGAATGGTCTGCCTCAGACTCTCGACTCGCCTCCCTTGGGGCCTGTGCGGGATCTCGATACTAGAGTCCTCTTCAGGCGGACGCGAATTATTAGTACCACCGCGGCCGTAGATTGGGGTCACAGTTTTTATGGTGACCTCCCCTTTGCATATAGGGCATTCTTTCGCATCCGAATGGAGATGCAACCATCTATATAGGCACGCCCAGCAGAAGAGATGGCCGCAGCAAGTAACGACAGGATCTGATGCCAGATCGAAGCAAATGTTGCAATCAAAGAAGCTACCATGAGTGCCACTCCCCTTCGCAACATCGTCCTTCTTGCCCAACATTTCGTCTTGTAATATCCCGTTCCCATTTTCACACATTTTGGGATCGGAATCGTTGGCACGTTCTTCAGCTGCTACACTACCTTCACCGGCTTGTAACGTACCCAAACTTCCTGAATCACCACCAATCAATTGATCCAACTCCACCGAAAGTGTTTGCCTTTGGCGCTCGAATTGGACTTGCCGCCATCTCCACCGCTGCCTAGCTTGAATCCGGACAGCTTCCCTTAACCTTTCAATGGGGTCATCCTCAATCCAATCCTCCAAGTTCATACCTTCGCTAGCTACGGTTTCCGACTCTGCCCCAGGTCCAGGACCGAGATTCAAGTCGAGATTCATAGCGTCAGGTGCCTCCTCCATCTCCAAAACTAAGCAAAGCAAATCCCCCGATACAGAAACCTAAAGATTAAACACAAATGTGGTCAAATGCCTAACTTTCAAGCTCATCCAGCAACACAGAAACACAAAGTTTTCAACTTCACCAACTATTACAAGATAACACCCACCTACAAAAACTAGCAACACCCATTTACTCCAATCCCCCCATCGACTCGATTGAAATCAGAAAAAATGCATAAACCCCCAAATTGCTTCTTCAAGACAAACCCTAGTTCTATGAAATTGAAATTGAAATTGGGCGATTAGAAACAGAAATGGTTGATTACGGAACCTGGCAACAAAAGAGCGTGAGAGAAAGCGGCGATCTTTGAAGATCAGCTGGAGATAAGTGGGGGAGTCAGAGTTGAGAGTTAGCTCCGAGTTGACTCGCCATGAGGGTTGGGTTGTCTTGTTGTGCAGCTGTGGGTGCTGCTTTAATTCAGCAAAAAAATCTCATCTTTTTGCAGAAAAGGTGAAGAGAAATGGAAGAAGAAGAAGAAGAAGAAGAAGAAGAAGAGAGACAAAAAAAATGACAGCAGTGTTATGTGCGCTTGCACATACATGAATGAATGCCCGAAGGAAAAGTCGTATACAGAGGAGATTGGAGGAGGAAGGAAAGCTAAGCTGGGGAATGATTCCATGTGTACGGCTGATTCTCCATCTCTTGTGGTACTTGTATTTGATCCGTCCGATTGTGATCGTGGGGTGGGGACCGTAAGATGAGAGCTAATGTAGAATGAAGGCTTCCTTCCTTGGAGTGAAACTCACATGTAAAATTGGGATGGCAATCAGACTTAATGTTGGATGGGAGACCTGAGGCAGTTGCAACTTTGATGGTTGTAATAGAGCATTTGCATCTGCCACCACCGTTCGGGTGAAAAAATGGGAGAGTGCCCTCATAACCATTCACTACGACATGTTCATATATAGAGATTCATAATAACAATCCTATATCGCGTTATAGAGGAGTTCTGTAAAAACGAGCCATCACAACGAACGTCATGGTAAGTTCTAGGGCCTAGCGGTACACTAAGTGTGGCCATGTGGGTGGTGCAACTTGAGGGGGGCTAACAGTCAAAGACATAGTCACTCTCCAATCAACAACAAGACGAGTCGAGAGATGCATGGATAGTTGTTTTCACCGATTGAGAAACGTCTCTGAAGATCTTTCTCATTTTGGGCTCGCCAAATGTTCCAAAGGTTGGCAATGTAAGAAAGAGTGTCGAAGGGGGCGTCAATCTGGTGCAATGCGACCAACCATGGGATGGGAGGATACACGTTGGACGTGACAAAATTTTAGTTAGAGAAAATTTTCATATCAGGTTGTTAATCGAGTTATATTTGTTAAAACAATTATTTTATAAATTAGTCAATATGCATTAAACCCTCTACTGTACTGAAAATCACAATCAAACAAGCTTTTATCCTTTTATTTTACACAATTTTTTTGTTCCAGCTCGTTGAGTTCATCTCAAAACACTTGCGTTATCTTTCCTTTAGCAAAATGTACTGCTCCAACCAAACTACCAAAGTTCCAAGAAGATAACAATTTTGGGAAGGGATGGATTAGGGACAATGCCTTCATATTGATACGTGGGTTGGGCTTCAATTGGGTCCTGTCCTTTGCAAGGGTTGGGCCAAGGGTGGATGGGCCAAGGTTGGATGGGCCAAGGGTGGATGGGCCAAGGTTGGATGGGCCAAGGGTGGATGAGCCTTGCATACTAAACATTATCCAGTGGAGTTTATCCTTCATAATCAGACCATTGACTAAGGTAATTAATGCCCAAGATTCTAACACTTTCATCAAATCTTCAGTAAATAAATAGTTACATTAGAAGAGAAAGAAACTATAGTGGTCATTTAGCACATAATAACAAATTAATAATCCACCACAAATTAAAAAAATTGTATTAATATTTAACAATTGAATGCTTAAATTAATGTGTTACTTTAATCCATCGTTATGTATGAATTCGAATTTGTATCGATGATAACGAGAGCATCCACATATTTCATTTTTAGCAATTGCTAAGTGATATGGAGGGTGAGGTGATATTAATTTAGTAATTATCAAAAATGCATAAATAGTTGTTAATTTAAATTTTTTGTTAATAATGCCATATAAACAATTTGACCAATTTTTTAAGAAATGTATTTATGATAGTTGTGCCAGATATCTTAAACCGCTTATATATGAAATTTGTTTTTTTTTAAGAAATTGCTAACGAATTGTTAGAATGGAGGCGTTTAAAAATTGTTGAATGAGTTAATTGTTAAAGTTGTTGATTTGACGACAAAATTCTTATTAAAATTGTTAAATTATTGTTGAGATGAAGATGATATAAAATAAAAAGTTAATAAAACTTGCTCCTCCAACATTTCATTCTTGATCGAAACCGCTAGATTTACTTTGTTAATAAAAATTTCAACTCAGAAAAACAACCCAACATTCACAATTTTAAGTTTTAACCAAACCACCCTTATAATTTCTTTCCCCTCAAAATTCAAACACTTCGAACTTAGAAAATAAAAAATCCCACAATAACACAACATTAATATAATCAAACCCCTAATTAATCATCTTACAATCCCCTCTAATCTCGCCACTGCTCCCGGTCAACGGGCTTATATTACCCATGTTGACCATCGACTGTACAAAACTCTGGAAGAAAGCTGTTTGGTTGTTGCTGAAGGCGTTGACCAGGGCCATCGTTGAAGTCCCGGTCAGCGCCTGGTCAGACTGCAACAATCCCTGGTTGTTCTGGAGGTTCGAGTAGTAGTTGTTGTCGAAAGTGTCGGAAGTTGTCGGATCGAGGTTCGCCAATGCCGCTCCGTTGCCGTTTTGTGGGCACGTCTGCTGCAGGGTGGTCGCATACGACGAGCTCAGAGTCGGGTCAGGTCCCGACCCGGTGAAGTTGTAGAGCCGGTTCACGAATGTACGGCACTGTGCCCGGCCGAACGTGTGGGCCCCTGCCAAAGTTAAAAAAAAAACAGATTAGTTTAGTTGGGGTCGTTAATTAGTTACCTGCTACTCAATTAATTAGTTTGTACTCTAGTATTTACTAGTTTAGTTAAAATATTGACATCTACTGGCAAAGTTCGGTTTCTGGCACCAACTTTGGCAGCCTTATCTTTATAGTATCTGTACTTCCAAATGTATACATTTCGATGTGTTTTAGTAATTCAATCAAATATTTTCCAATAATTGGCCGGGTTTTAACTTTTGATTCTGAATCCGTCTCTGATTGTTGTACTGAATAACTATAAGCAAACGATACATAAATACAAGGTCGAATGAGTATGAAAAAGCACGAAAGAACTAAACTTTAATTCGTTACTTAATTGGTCATTAATTATTCTCATATAACAATTGAATCATGATTCTATTTTATAGTTAATTACCTGATAATGCAACAAGATCGTTGGTGTTAAGGCCAACGTTACTGAACTTCGAAGTGAGATTCGCAAGGTTATCGAAAGGAGCCGGAATCGAAGCGTTGGCTCCTCCTTGATTTGCAGTTCGACTGTCCCTTCTCCCCAACAGCACGCTCCACGACGGCCCACCGGACTGCACAACGGAAGCCTCGGCGGCCAGAGCAAGGATGTCCGCGCAGGACACAACACCAGGGCACACGTTTTCCACGGCCGACTTGATGCTGTCCACCACCGGGAACCCTCTCGCCGAGTTGGCGTTCGGTCCTGCGTTCTTCTCGCTCTGGATGTTCGCCGTCGAGTTGTCGTCCAGCAAGATCGACCCGTCACACCCCTGTTCACTCAACAAAAAAAAAAACATCACTAAACCGTTAATTCAGATAAAATTATGGTCACTAAAATTTACCGTCGCAGAAAATTAACGTGACAGTTTTTAGTAATGCTTTTAGTTACGAATAGTACCTGGACGAAGCAATCGTGGAAATGGAGGCGGATGAGGCTGGCGGCGATCCTGGCGTCGGACTGGAGAGCTTGCTGGATGACGTTGCTGACGACGTTAGAGACGTTGGGACAGGTGGTGGCGTAGAACGTCGAGGTTAATTGAGCATTCGATTGGCCGAGGAAGAGTAGTCCAATTATCGTCACGGAAAACATTGTCACCATTGGAGCAAACCTCATTATTCTGTTTTTCTTTTCTTTCTTTCTCTGTTTTCTTTTCAAGTTGGAGGTGTGGACAATGAAGTTTTGTTACAACCAATTTATAGGAAAATGGAAGTTTCTTATGTACTTATTTTGGATGGGTATGATTACCTGGTCATGATCATACTATTGTTGACGACTTTTCTTCCATGAAACTGAACCCTTTTATAATATATTTACTTAAAGGGGTTGATCCGATTCATATTTAATTATGGATTAGGTAGTAATAGTCAAGGTTCTTATAAAGATAAAGTTCATAAGGGATGGATGTGGGGTGACTGTTCTAGGGTACAACTACTGATCATTTGTGTTGAATATAATTTTTATAGTAATTAATTTTATTTTTCTTATAGTTATAATATATTTTTTAGTTTTGATTCAGTAATTTTTTAAAAACTATGTACATCTTAGATTCATCTATGAGTTCAAATGTAAGGAAATACCAAAAATATTTACTTATTTAATTACCGTACAATATAATTAGTTATTGTATTAACATAAAACTTGTGTGTTGTTGATGTGGGAGTTGCTTAACCACTCGATCCGAAGAATCCTGGCGTTTAGGCTATGAAATTGTAGTGAGTTTTTTTGGGTGAGATTAGACCTTTTCACCGGTATAAGATAATATGTATATAGATGGAAGTGAATTTTAAATACCTATAATTCTATCGTTAAAATAATTTCAATTGTATAAAATTATCGTCAAAGCTTCAAACTATACACTAATTGGTTGAGGAAGGTTAGTAGAGTACAACGCACAAAAAGGATAGTATTAAAAGATGATAAGTGGTTTAAGAGGAGTTGTTTTGGTGATAAAGCCATGTGCTTAACGATGTGAAAGTTTTGGATTTGAATCCAACTCACCATACGAATAAACATCAACATAGTGTTTATTTTTTATCTTCTATTTTTATATCGATCAAGAATGTTGATCTACTCCAACAAAAAAAATAACAACTAATGTTATTTTGCCCCGCCGCGTGATTTAAAGTTGATCCTGTCATTACAAAATAATTAATTAGTAACTCGAAGGAGGACAAGTTAGCGGTGGAAGTCAATGTGATGCACCAAGAAATATGATTGGCTATCTAATTTGAATTACTTTGATTGAGAGTGGAAAGCAACCGCGTTTTGTGTATTGATGTGTGCCGTATCATATAAATATATGCATGCTTTAGACTTTAGAGAGACCAAATCTGAATGGATCTAGCTAGTAGTATTCATTAACACGTCATTTCGGACATAAGCTCTTAAAAAAGATGAGGTTTACATAGCAATATGCGGTAAATCATATGTATAAAACGAAAACTATCAAAATTCAAAATAAAAATCTTTTAATTTTTTAAAACTCTAATACCATATAAAAAATCATTACATCTCAATAACCTAAATTATTAATAAAAAATTCAAATAAATTTTATAATATTCGAAATTCATTAACAGCATCACCTTCATGAATGCATGTAATTTACTGACACTTACTTTCTCTAGGTCTTTGTTTTTCTTACAGTTGTGATGTGGACTAACGAACGACTCTTGTTTACTAAGCTAAAGGTTCGGTAAATGTCGTGCTGTTTTCCAATCAACCACGATTTATAATTAAAATGTAAATAACAGGATACTATAATGTATTGACTAAATTGGAAAATCTAGAACCCAATGGTTGCCACTGAAGAAACAGTCCAATCTCATGCCAATTTGGCAATTGTGATGATTTAATAATAAAGTTGATTACTTCGTCGGTGAGGGTTACGCTGTTGACAATTACCTTGTACCAAACTTTGACATTTTGGGACATATTTGGTAATGCAGCGTGTTACTGTTGAGGGAATTGTTCAAGGTTACCAGCTAGCTGTGTCATACTCATATTTTGTTTCATTTACGGCTAAGTTATCTACTATGCTCCATAGATATGGGGAACCTTCTCCGATGATCGAGTCAGTATAGAAATAGAATAGTATTATTTTATCAAATGGCGAAACTAGAACGATCAAAGTTGAGAGAACCAAATAATATAGACGTGTGAGTAACTGACCGATACCAAAATTGGTGATCATGGTGAATTCTGCACGATATAGATGGGCCATTCATGACAGTTGGGTCTTGTTGAATTGTTGAGCCCATATTCTCCAAACCCAAAAAATCCTTCAGTTGGTGGATTTAATAGCCCATGTGGAGTTCTGGAAAGAATTGAGACTATTATTTATTAGGCCTCATGTGCATTTGGGTCGGCATATGATGCGAGTGGGCTTAAAGATTCATACGCAAGAGGACTTAGTGTGGTTGATTAGAATATTAGACGTACCGAGTTACGAAAAGAATTATGGTATGAGTCTTAACATCGGCGGCCGATGTAAGGTTTCGAGATATAAAAATGTATGTAGCAGTGTATATATATTATAGGTTTTTTAAAAAAAATTTTGAAATTTGATATTATGTAATTTTTATATATTTTTAGG
Organism: Linum usitatissimum; assembly: GCA_030674075.2. NCBI lineage: Eukaryota > Viridiplantae > Streptophyta > Magnoliopsida > Malpighiales > Linaceae > Linum > Linum usitatissimum. Next base: position 3,144,647 of record JAUJYP020000039.1, read on the forward strand.
TTGGTTGGTATTTTTTTATATGTGGTTAATGTACTTGGACTCCTATAATATTTGGCTTATTGAATTATTTTAGATCCGCTTTTGGCTGTATGTCGATGATTTTAAGGTTATGGACTCTAGTTCAATTTCACCTTGCATTATTTATGTCTTTTATTTTATATTTGACCGTCGAAGGTTAGTTCAAGAGGGTAAAATCTTAACGATCGCTTTAAAATGAAATCGGTTGTGGTCTAAGTCTTAACATCAACAACTGTCACTTATCAAGAAGACATCGATAACTCTTAAAGTGAAATTGTTATAGTGTTAAAGCTGTGTATTAGTGGTTTGATTTACTCTCCATTTCAAATTTTAGTAGCTCTCATTTATGCATCACGGTCCTTGCGAGAGTTAATCTTTGGGGAATATATTAATAAATATTAAAAAATTAATCAATTTTTTTTTCAACCATTCGAGTAATTAAGATGCAATGGTAATGGTAATGAACCAATACGATAAAGACGAAACTAGGAAAATATATCTAAACGGACCGGTGGGCCCCTCCACCACGGCGGATTCCTCCCTTTCCACCGGCGAAGCGACCTCGCTTATGTGTTCATCTGTTTGTCCACCCTGTCACTTTGTCCGTACCTTGTCTTCCTTCACCTGCTACCGATCCAACCCGTCCCCACACGTGCGCCACCTTTCGCCCCACACGTGCCGCCACCACCAGCTCTCCCCTTCCCCCCACCCCCTCTCTTTTTGTATATGTGGTGCAACAACAACACCACCAAACAAATGGCTCAGTTATTCTCCTCCTCCTCCTCCGCCTGAAATCTACACAGATCGATTCTTCTTCTTCCCGGCTCTGTAATTGATCGCTGAGATCTTGCGATGAGGATCAGAAAGAGGAAGGTGCCGCTCCCGCTCTCCATGCTCTCCCCAGTCCCCATCACTTCCTCCTTCTTCTCCTCAGATCCCGCCACCGCCCCTCCTCCGCCGTGGCTGCAACTCCTCTCCGAAGACGGAGCTGGTGGTCCCTACCGCAACACCGACGCCACCAACTCGGCTTCTCCGGTCAGTTCAATTTCAATTTTTTTAAAAAAAAAATTTACCGTCTGCCGAAAAAAACGGAACTGCACCCTTTCTGCAATTCGTGACCGTTGGGGGGTTACTTACTTCTTTTTGTTTTTGTTTTTGTTTTTTACCGTTGGGGTTAATTACTTAGTTTTAATTATTATTGCGGTGCGTTTATGCACCAGTTTTCGGTATTAATAATAATAATACCAGCTGGAAGGAATAATATGATTGGGTGGATCCATCCATCCATCAGTCGATTCCACCGAGGCGGCCCACTGGTATACTCATATTGTTTGTTTTCATTTTGTTTCTGGGTTTGGACTTTTGTTATATATATGGTAGATTTCGCCGTCGGAGATCAGGAGGAAGAACACCGATGATCAGAATATTGCCGGCGGTGCTGCTGTAGCTTCAGCCTCCTCCAGGTAGTTTGTTAATCTAGCTGGTGTTAAATTGCTCATATCGATTCAGTCTTGTTTGTGGATTTGGGTCCTTTCGATCGTCTCGATGACTGGCTCTTTACTTTTCAACTGTCGCTCGTATTTGATTGAAAGACAGTGAAATGACGGCGCGAGATTAACCATTTATCCTCTACAGCAGTAGTCTGCAAATATATCTGGGGTTAATACAGGTGAAAGCGAGTGCAATGCTCCATAATTTAATTTGTGCAACTTGGCTGAGCTATTTAGTGACGCATCCCCTACCATGATTTTCTTTAACTCGGAGCGAAGTAATTTGTTATTTAAAGAATAACTACCGTAACTTAAGTTTTATGTAATGATATTTACTCTTATCATAACAAGCTTAATTTTTTTTGTCACCTAAGAAACAACTATTGTTATGTAACACTTAAGCCTTTAGCCTTTATTCTTCGGTAACATGCAGCCTATTACCTAAGGAACATCAGCCGTTGCGTAAGTATTGAGTAACGGCCTTTACACTTACGTACCAGGTCTCATTTTACTTGTTAAGTAAGGAATAACCGTCGTTACGTAAAGTTTACCCAACAACCGTTATTCCTTAGGTAATGTTATCAAAATCAACTTATTTTGAATTAAAACAAGTCATTGTAAGAAATGACCATTCATAATATTATGTGGTGTAATTAAGTTAAGTTTTCGATGCCATGTGGCAACTACATTGACTTGTGGATTATAATAATTTCGTACTTTGGTTGGAATGTTGTAGGAAAGGAAGTTTATCCAGCAGTAGTAGTACTGATCATGATCATCCAATGGGACAGTTACAGTCACCAATTTGCAGCCCATCTGGTAATGATAGTAAGTAAATAATGATCGAATCCAACACCATTTTGCACCCTTTTAATTATAAAATATTGATGAATTGAATCCATTGTTGCACTGGTTAAAATTACAAACCAGTTGGAGTAACGTGGTCGTCGTCGTCGAGGAAGAAGAGCAGCTGGTTTTCACCGTCGTCATTATTAGACAACGGGCTAGACAGTAGTAGTGGTAATAAACGAGATGATGTGAAGAAACCACCGTTGAACAAGAAGAGAGCAGCAGCAGGAGGAGGAGGAAGTAGTAGTAATAGTACTAGTAGTAGAGTGATGGAAGCAGGGTCGAGGTGCAGCCGAGTCAACGGACGGGGATGGAGGTGCTCTCAGCCTACTTTAGTCGGTTACGCTCTCTGCGAGCATCACTTGGGTAAAGCCCGCATTCGAACCATCTCCACCACCACCACCTCCACCATTCGGCAATTGGGCTGCACCACTGGTTCAACCCATCCAACGAAACTTCCATCCCCATCATCGGATAATGTTGATCGAACAGAACAGAAACAGATGATGCCAAGTAATGTTGGTGATGCTGAAGAAGAGGACGACGATAATTACCAGAAGAAGTCGAAGCTCGGTTCGGTTAAGGCTAGATCAATAAGCAGCTTGCTTGACCAAACTGATCATAATGCTGTTTCTTCGCTACTTCTGCTGCCTCATCATGCTCATAAACCATCATCTTGATTAATCTCGAGTATTAGTTATTACACCTTAAATATATATTGTTGAAAAAGTGTGATTATTATATTTTTGTGGTTTATTCTCTTTGGATCCACCTCCTAACGGGGGGTTTATTTCATTTTTAATATTAATTAGTTGGAAGTGATATAATTATTGCAGCTGTGTAATCTTTTGACTCGCCATTGACAGACATTACAGCACTAGCCACCTCTCCAATTGGCTGCTGTAGCTAAAGCTGGTCACACTCTGTCACGTATTATTATTATTATTATTCCCCAACCTTTTTATGAATCTGTTCAAGGGAGATTCGATCTCTAGTATTATTAGATTATTATACTATGAAACTATTGTGTGATTAAGCGGTTAAAAGCAAAAGTTAATTAAAATGTAATGCTGTTGCAAAAAGAAAAGTCAACGTTTAACAGCTTCTGTAATTGACCACTATTAAAGAATATAATTAAGGGGGGAAAAGGCGGCTGAGGATATATCAAAGTATATACTGGTGCAATTAGTCTAGGTGAAATTTGTGTAGTTTTTATTTTTTATTTTGACCATGATAGTTTTGAATCTTAACTGGGGTATTTCTGAATGCGTACAACACGAAGTTTATAAAAAACTAAAATCGATCAATATTTCTATCCAATATTTACTTCCATTGTTAGATTTAGCTTTTTTATTTGCTTCTCCGACCAATATATATGGAGCAGTTAGTTAGATCAGCACGCTAATACGTACGCTACTCCCGATTGAGGTGTTCATGCACCGTAATGTGTTGGTTCCCCTCTTTTGGGAGTATTTCAACATTTATGGTTGATATGTCGATATATTGAAAATGCACCGTACATTCTAGTATTCTTTTCACGAATGTGATGTTGCTTGATTGCCTTACCTCTAATTAAGCAAGTCATGAATGATTCATTAATTGATGATGATTAAGCTTTTGATTTAACGCTAAGAGATCGCCGATTCGAATCTTACAAAAGAAACAATGTTTTAGCTTTTAAAAGAGCGACGGCTAAGATAATTAATTAAACGACCGCAAATTTTATTATTACCAACCGAACTTGGGACGCATGATTGCATGGTTTTTTTTAGTTTCCCATGCATGGGCCCTACCCTTTGTTCTATATCTTGGGCCTCTCATTTTTCTTTTGCACTGAAGGTCTATCCACAAAACTGCTTTAGTATTCTTTTTCCACCTTTCAGTCATAAAAATGTACAAATCGCTTTTTTCTTTATGAATTATGTATTTTATATAGCTTCTTTTTCTAAATGTATGATGAAATATTAAATTTAATTATCAGGTATTTAATTCAATTTTTTTACTGATGAATTTAGAATGACTCAATGTACTAATCTTTTATGTATGTAAGGCGACGCACATAATGATGCATAATAATGTTAATTAAAATAATTAAATTATTTAGATGGATAGATCCTCTATTTTTTTTATTGACCCGCTCTGCTGGATGTTGGTGTTTCCGTTTAAAATCAAATAATTCACAAATTTCAGTCAAAAGAAAAATGTATCTCCTCTTTGTGTTTACATAATATACTTTTTTTTCTTTCTGTGAGACAAACTAGGAAATTAAGTAAATTTTGCATGTGTACTTTAGGAAAATGATTGATATCAAATTCAAAATCTTTGAACCACTAATGCACGATGCTATCAACTAAACTATACCGTGTATCGTTCCCACGGTAACTAACTAACCCGCTTATGTTGATATCTTATCGATAGGAATAAAGTAGGTGGCAGCTTCATGGTCTGTACAAAGCCCAGCTAGAGAGGGCAACTGTCACTTTTGATCCAATAACTGCGAAAGAAAAAGACCACAAAGCCACGCATGCTGATGTGGCATGTATGAGTCAGCAATTGCCATGAAGACCATTCTACTAATTAACCCCATAAACTAGATTGGAATACTGAGATATGTCGATGGGTAACTAATTTAGTATTGAATTTGGATTAAAGTCATATGTAGAAAAATAAGTTATATATAATTTAATGAGACTTGATGTATGTATTTGAGGTGGACCGTCCCACTTGTGCAGCCCAATGAGCACGTAATAAACCGTGACTTTTAATTTCCAAAATATATTTTGAAAAAAAACCATATAGTATAAATGATGAAAGCTAGAAATCAAAAGGGACCCCAAGTATAGGTCATCCAACAGCCAGCCATGCCCATTTGCATTGTGATAAGAACCATCTTTAATTTCATATACCCACTACCTTCGATAGCGATATTTAAATGTCTATATACCAAAAAAGAAATTAATATATAATTAAATACGTACACACATATTAATATTATTTACATTTGTCACATCCACGCATCAAGCTGCAGCCCAAAGTCACCACACAACCAACCAAAACGGATTTTATTAAATACACACATACATGACTTGTGATGATCGTATCCATTTTTGGAATAATGTGATTTTCGACTTTGAGTTGATTAGTTCACGGAGAGAAAAAGAATATTATTAAGGGTTTTTGGTGAGAGTGACGGCTTAATTATAGAGAAGGAGACTAATGCTTCTTATATACATAAGGGTTTCGGTTAACCCATAACCATAACGGACCTAACCTGATATACATTAACAGAAAGGACCAACTTGTCAAAGATGGCATAACAAAATGACTACATTGGCAAATATTCAAGTACAATATGGTCATCCAGTAAGCAGGAAAAAGAGCACTGTTATCGAGCGGTTAAAGATGTAACTTAAAGATGTCGCTACCAAAAACATTTGGCAACCCTGAAAGCGGCTGGCATGCTTTTCTATATATAAATACACCACAATTGTGCAAGCTGCATGTATCCAAATGTGGTCCACACATATATCAAAACAGTACTACTGGGTATAGCTTAATTGATTAGCTAGTGTTATTGTGGCTCACATGCATGCACGAATGCAGACGTACATAGTACATGCTAATACTCTCTTGCCCACTCATCATAACACTGATGAAGAGGCAATAATAATTGGAAATTAGGAGATTTTTAAAAAAAATCCAGACTGGATTTCGTTGCTCTAGGATCGTAGGAACCCTGTGCGATGTCAACCACGATTGTGACGAAAGTCAATAACAATTTTACGGAATATTTGAGTTTGAAATCTTCGATAAGAGGTGAAAGCAAGATAGATAATTGTCTACGAACGAGAGTGAATATCTACGAACGAGAGTAAATATCTCACTTATACAATTAAAGGTCCTTCAAGTACGGATCACCATGCACTCAAACAATAACACAATACCAAGTAAAATTGATTTTTAACTTCATTTTGACCATTATTTATAGAGGTTATCATAATGAAACTTTACTTTTTAGTCATTTTCAACATGCAGGTCAAATATTAGGTGATTTAAAAGTTTTGAATTTTTCTTGTGAAAATGAGCAATTTTTCTTAGTGATAGCACACGAAAATCGATAAATTTTGATATGAAAATTAATTTTTTTCAAATTGCCTAATATTTCACATACATGTTGAAAATGATTAAAAATTAAAGGTTCACCATGTTAAACCCTTCAAACAATAGTAAAATCAAAGTAAAAAATATTTTTTTAATCGTTTTGATTGTTTTTGTTGGTGGATATGTATGTAGAGTTGTTTGTAGGGTGTTTCCAAATCTTTTAATGTTATTACTCAAGTTGATTATACTAACTAAATTAAGTAACAGTTCACAATTGTTTGTTTGATTGTTTATGTATCCAATTATAAACTAATGACTGAAATAAAATAAATCAAAATGTAAGAAATTCAGTTTCAAAGTTGATTATACTCTCATCAAAAACCCCTAATGAGATTGATTAGTCGTCGATTTGTCTTGATTCCATTAGAGTTTTATATTTTATTTTGTACTGAATCCAATGGGGTTAATTCGATGGCCTCAATTGTTTTTCTTATCGAAGATTATGAGTTCCCATGTTAGAATATATAATTAGCTGGCCGAGGTTCAGCTTTGTCTTTTTGAGGGACCATTTCAACAAAATCCCCAATTGCCCACAAAAATTCCCAACCTTTTACTTTTCCACTCTATGTGACAAATGAATGAACCCAAATTAAGCCTCTGGCTGGATCCCCATGAAACTGCCAATTGTTTCATTGTTTGGTCCATAGCTAACCACTAATTGTTTAATTAGTCACTAATTTTAGGGTTGGTGTCTCTCCCATAAGTATTCATAGCATTAAAATTAGTTATATTTTCGTGTATTTGATTTATTTTTCCAATTTAAGACCTCGTTTGGTATGGAGTAATGAAAAATGGAGAAAAGTAGAAAAAGAGAATTGAGGAATTAGAAATTGTGTAATTCCAATTATATCATTTGGTGACAAGGTTTACAATTGAAATACAATTTTCAGGGATTTATTATACAATGACCATAATGCCCTTATTTGAAATCCAATTTCAAGACCCATCATTTTCTAGTTAGCAAAAATTCGTTTAATACTTGTATAATACATATATGCGTACTATATGTGTTTAGAACTTCCATTCTCGTATTATTCTAGAGCCGTTTAATTTTAAAATTTTAATATTTTCTAATTGTTGCCGAAATTTAAATGTATTGCTATGTTGAAACAATGTATGAAACTTTGAACGCATTAATATTATATCATACTCGTCCCGTAATTTTCTAACTATAAATGAGAACAAATCCTATACCCACCATTACTTGTATTTGTCAGGGAAGAAGAACTAATATTTATACATATCTACAACCATATATTATAATATGTCATAGCTAATCATATAGTTTTTCCAAATATACATTACATAATTGCAATAATATATTACATGCTTTGGCTAATCAAATCAACATCTCATTTTTATTCCCCACTTCGGTTGTTATAGTCATTATAGCCGTAAAGGAAGTTGAGGGTAATAATGACAATACCTATCCATTGGTTACGAAAACTCAAAGTTTTGAAGAAAACATCCTTCAACACCATGTATTTAAAATATGCATATTTAAGAGGAAATGTATTTTCGTAAAACACTGGCCAATTAAAACTAAACAAACAAATATTTTTTTATTACTCTGAGTTTTTACAAAACCCTCATAATTTCTTCTTTATCAAACGAGGCATAATATAATTCTTTCTGGTATAATATCTTAGTTTGAACTAGTGGTATTTTGAAAATATTTACAATAGGTCCCCGCCATTTAACATGTAAATCAACGAGTTTCATTTAACGTGTTAAAGATGTTGGTATCATGGTATCCATATGTGTACCACCAAACATGGAAATACACTTATTTTTAGATGTTTCGTACCATACGAATGTGTAGTTTATGATATACATATATAATCGTGCTATATGGTGCGAAAAGGTCAAATTTATACACTATGAACAGGATTATACTAAAATCGAATCAATCAAGATGTTATCTTTTAATTATTTTAGTCCCGACGTGAAGAAAAAAATTATACGTATACATGAGAAAAAAAAACTAAATTCTAAATACTATGTTCACAAGTATAAGATAAATTGTATACATCAGTCGTCGAATTTGCCCAAACGCCGACGGCTACTCCGGCGAGAGCTTCAACGATTCTCGGAACACTTCAAACACTTCTTCCTCTCACCGCCGGCGCAGCAGAGCAATAATACTCGTGACCAACACGAACATTTCTGGTATAAAAAATGCCCAAATCAGAATTATGAATAATTCGAAGAAAATGCGACCGAATCTGAAAATATTTCAATTACTTACTGTTTCTTCATCGCATTCGTGGATTGCATTCTTCTTCTTCATCCCGTAAGCGTTTAGTACTTTCTTCTCTTCCTTGTGATTCATCTTCCCGTTGGTCGAGCTTTGTAGCAGAGCATGCGAATCGCACCAATTTTTAGTACTCGGCGGCGCCGGCGCCGGCCCCACCACCACTTTCCTCTCCCCGTCTGGTCCGGAGAAAGACTTCTGAAGGTCGATCGAGAAGCACAGGTCGCTGAATTGATAGCTAGGGATGTCCGCCACCGACACCGACGAAAACGGCGATTTCGATGGGGGCGTCCGCGGAGGAGAAGGAGGACGAGGAGGAGAAGAGGCCGCCGATTCCTTCCGATCTTCGGCAGCCGCCAGCCCCGTCGATTTTTCACCCGAAATATAAATTCCTAGTCTCTGCTGGAGCAATTTCAGAATCTCCTGACCGTTCCGGGCGGAATTGGAAATCTGCCGGGTTAGATTCTCCGGCAGGGCGGCCGGGTCGGAAGTTTTGTGGGAAATCGCGCAGGCGATGTGGGCGTCGAATTCGCAGAACCGGCAGCGGTACAGCCACCCTTTGTAACTGGGTTTCGCGCAGAGGTCGCAGCTGAAGTCGTACGGCGGAGAAAATTGGATCTTTAGCGGGTGAGGATGACCGGCGACGGTAACAGAGAGCGGTAGAGTTAAACAGAGGTTATGATAGCAAATTCCTCCTCCTCCTCCGGCGCCGTAGTATAATCCGGCGGTGATGATCTTAGTACAAGCTCTGCATTTCATGGTAGGTGACTGTGATTGTATTACTGAAAGGTTGAGCTTTTCATCAGGATGAGCAGGGTGATCGGTGGTTCTGGGCAAGTGGAAACAGAGCTTATGTAAAGAGAACGAATTGCAAGTTTTGCAAGAGTAGCAATCGTTTCCCGACGAGATTTCGAAGGTGCAGCCGTTGCAGGTTATGTTTCCCGGCGAAACGGTTGGGTTCAGGGGATGCTGGTGGGTGAAATGCTGACTCTGTTCTTTTGCATCCATTGTTGATGACTGAGTGTAGAAACAGAGTTACAGAGAGAGAGAAATAGAAATATGAAGAAGGGATTGGCTTGGTAGATGATGTTGGGATTTCAGTTTGAATAAAGAAGAAAGGAAATTGTCGTCGGAGGAACCAATAATGGAATCAGAGGTCTCTGTTCGTCCATTTGGAATGAACTGAAAGAAAGGGTTCTTGGTGTTTGTCCACGTGTCCGTCTGTCAGTTTATTATGATCAATGGATCTTCATTCTTCTGCTCTAGTGTGGCTTAACTTACAATATATGCTTGTTTTGGAATTTGTCACAAAGGGGAATTGTCAATGGGTTTGTTTTGACATTATTCTCTTTTGGTTTTTGTGTGGAGCCAAGATGGTATTCAAATACTTGATAGTTGTACTCTGTGCTACAGGGAGGCTTTAATTTGGATTGGGCTTCTGATCAAATTTGTTAGAGGAGATTTGGAGATAGAAAGCCGTAGAACTTAGACTAATAATGATACCTTTAAGAGATATCATGGAATGAGATAGTTCAATTATCAAAATAGTGCATTGTGAAAAATGAATTAAAAAAGTTGATGTGGAGAAGTGTACAAGTCCCTCATAAATGCTTGCCATTGGCAATGTGGTTTGTCCCAAGCGGAAACAAGGGAGAAAGACGTCTAGTATCCGATCGAAGAGCCTTCAGGAGTACGAGTAGTTTGGTACTGACACAAAAGTGCGAGTATTTCTGATCAATTTTGGATGGTTAAATGTTTGTGTTTGGACATTTTCAGAACATGGAATATTTGCCAAGCAATAATTGAACTTGGGTTTCCCTTCAAAGGGATCCAAATAGGTTGGAGATAATGAAATTGATTTTTAACGTTATTTTGCTATTTAATAGGATGGAAATTTTAATTTTAGTTATTTTTAATATACATGTTAAATATTAGTCAATTGAAATTTTTTAATTTTCATGTTAAAATTTGGTTAACCTATGGAAATGAGCTATTTTGACATGAAAATTTCAATATTTTCAAATCGACTTATATTTGACATGCATGTTGGAAATGGCTAAAAAATCAAGTTTAATTATGGTAACCCCTGTAGATAATGGTTAAATAAAGTTCAAAATCAATTTTATTTGGTGTTATGTTAGTGTTGAAAATTTTCAAATTGGCTTATTTTCTGCGTGTTGAGTCGTCGTTATATGAATTACTTTTTGTTAATTTCGACCATACCGTGGGAACCAAGTAGTTTTACCATACATTTCAACACGTACAAACAGTAATAAAACACACTGATTGATATATTTAATCAGTTTCGCATCGGAACGCCAACAAGCAACCTAGTTTATCGCTTCACTAGAAGCTAATTAAATAAAAAAATTATAATTTTTTTAAATATTTGAATTAAAAGAGTAGTGAGAAGATAATAATATGATTCACAAATATTATAGCATCTTCACCTTAAAATTTTAACAATTGCTAAATTAAAATGGAAGGTGAGATGACATTTCATTAACAATTATTAGGAATATAAATATATTTTTTAAATTAACATGAATATTAATTTAGAAATTCAATTACCAATTCCACATTGACAAATTAGCTCATTTTTTAAGAAATGTATTTATGATAAAAATAAATAATATTTAATAATTTTGATCAATTCATTTATACCGTGTTTGTTTATAAATAATGCAAAAATTACTAAATAGTTATTGAAATGGAGGTGGTTAAAAAATTAGGCTCACATAGACAAAACTATGAGTTACGTATTTAATTCAGTCGATAAATGTGTTAATTCATTTTCTATGTTGGAATTTTTCTTTTATACGCAAAATCTACATGGGTTGACAATCCTAATATCTTTTAATTTTTAGAAACATAATATTGATTATGACTTGATTAGCATGTTCTAATTAACTAGTTTATCTCGTAACTGGTTTAATTTGATAAACCCAATTGTCCTTTGATGATTTGATATTGTAATATTCTTTGATTGGCCTGTATCGTACGTATTACCCTAAGGAGTAAAGAACAAGAAAACTTGAAAGTCAAAATATCTAAAATAGTGAAAGTTCAACCATCTAATTATGGTTAGTCATACTCTTTTATCTTTCTGCAATGACATCATTAATCAAGATTTAGTATACCTTGAATAATTAACTTCCTAGAAGGTGGAAATTTACAAGTTCAGAAGTTAGACGGGAGAATTTATGGTGACAATTTCATACTTTTGTGGGTATGAAATTACCACCGTAATATAGAGTGTGTATAACTACTTAGAGATAAAATGTGAGGTTTTTTCGTTGTTTTGAGCATCGAGCTAGAATGGCATTATTTCATATATACTTTGAGCAGGATTCCAAACTAGCAACACGTTCGATTATACTTCCGACCATAGATGAGCAGTATCCAACTATGTCAGTTTTACTTGCCACTCATCTAATGCATGCAATAAAGTGTATAGGAGAGTTAAAAACCAGATCGTTCATTTACCGGCTAAGCGATTAGGCCGTGTAGGTGTGTGTCCACGAGCAAACACCCTTACTAGCCGTAATGGGGTAACCCTATCCGGAATGGTTAGATGACAGGTTATGCGATCTCCATGTTTGTAGTTAGAATCATATGAGACATAATTTTACTCTATAAGGAAAAATAGTATGTATGACAATTTAAAATCGTGACTTCACAATGATAGAAGCGGTTTTGTTAAAGCCTTTACGGCCAACCTTGGGGTATGCTCCTTCATCACACGTACGGAGATAAGGGATATTGTGGAGAGGGCCTTTAGTGAGCTTGGTCTTGGAATTCCCAAGTTCCAAGATCTTGGCCGCCGCCAATGGAAAGTTACTCCCTTCCACTCTTATCGTGAAGTGAATTTTACTGCGGATTACTTGACTGACTTGGGTAACTCTTATGGATTTGGTTTACATTATTTTTAATTTGCCAAATCGAAATCTGTCGCCGCCTAAAATGCAACGTAATACAATTGATGATGTGATGTCAAACTAAACATGCAAATTATAGAAATGTCAGTCATTCAGAAAATTTGACAATTAGATCACTCAGAAACTGCAACGAAATTGCTTCACCTTGTTCTTGGTACCTATTTATCATCTCCTCCTCCTCCTTAGTTATTCATACTCATTCATCATCATCTCCGATCACCGAAATTCCGATGTCGAAGTACAGCGTTCATCCCTCTCTGTTCCTCACAATCTTCTTCTTCTTCTTCTTCATAGCTAATTTCTCCCAAGTGGGTTGCTTCAGCTTCAACTACACATATTTTGACGACACAAACAGAGACCATTTCATCCTACAAAAATCCAACGTGGCAGCGGATGCCATCCAGGTCACCGGAGACTACAGCGGCGCCCCAATCACAAACCTGCACGGCCGGATTCTCTTCAACCGGCCGTTTCGTCTACTCACTTTCGACACCACATTCGTCCTCAGGATCGTTCCCCGGCCTCTGCCTCAGTCGATCGCAGGGGAAGGCCTGGCATTCGTGCTCACCGGAGACCCCAACATACCAGAAGACAGTTCAGGTCAGTGGCAGAGCCAGGATACGTTAATATTTCGTTGTCGAATTTCTTACACCACTTCAACTGTAGGGGACTTTCACCAATTGATTATTTCTATATTTATTAAATGAATCTAAATGTACTGTATAATATTTATAAAATGAAATTACTTCCACCGAGGCACTGGGCTATATTATTATAGATAATAGTATGCATAATAATAATAGTATTTATCTATTTAATTTGACACTAGTTGATATAATTTTTGGCTATATTACTTGCTCAGGCCAATGGCTCGGAATCGTAAACTCGAAAACCAACGGATCGGCACAGATTGTAGCGGTGGAATTCGACACCAGGAAGAGTTACCCGGAAGATCTGGATGATAATCATGTGGGAATTGATTTGGGCTCTGTTTACTCTGTTCAACAGGTTTCCCTTTCAGGAATCGACATCAACTTAGCGTCAGATACAGATATAACCGTCAGGATTCAGTATGACGGCGTTAATTTGACAGTTTTCGTTGGGAACGACAGCAGCCTTGTAATTACTCGGCCGATTGATCTGTCTTTGTATCTTCCCGACGAGGTTTACGTTGGATTTACAGGGTCTACTAGTGAATACACTCAGCTTAACTGCATCAGGTCATGGGAATTCAATGGATCGGAAATTTCGGAAGGGAAAAAGAGATGGGTTTGGATTGTTGTGTCAGTTGTATCTGTAATTGTGATTCTCGTATTTGTTTCTGGTTTAGTCTACTGGAAAATGAGATATGGAGATGACAAATTCGACTTCGACCCTTATCCGACAATCGAGGAGGCAATTCAGGGCTCTTCGACAGCTCCAAGAAAATTCAAGCTGAAGGAGTTGAGGAAGGCTACAGGGAATTTCAATTCGAAGAACAAGCTTGGGAAAGGAGGATTCGGTACTGTTTACAAAGGAATTATCGAAAATAAGGAGATTGCGGTGAAGAAAGTGTCGAAGAAGACGACTCAGGGGAAGCAGGAGTTCATATCGGAGGTCATCACGATCGGGAATCTTCACCACCGGAATCTCGTGAAGCTAATCGGATGGGCTTACGAGAGGAAAGAGTATTTATTGGTTTACGAGTACATGCCCAACGGAAGCCTGGACCATTTCGTTTTCCACGGCGACAAGTTTGAAACAGGGAATAATAACGGACCGTCGTTGAATTTGATGAGCTGGGCCGTCAGGTTGCGGGTTATTTCGGGTGTAGCTCATGCGGTGGAGTATCTACACAACGGGTGCGAAAAGAAGGTTCTCCACCGGGATATCAAGTCCAGCAACATAATGCTGGACTCCGGATTCAACGCCAAGCTAGGCGATTTCGGTCTGGCCAGGACTTATGTCCAATCCGACCAGACCCACCACTCCACTAAGGAAGTGGCGGGGACGCCTGGCTACATGGCTCCCGAAATTTTCCTAACGGGAAGGGCCACGGAGGAGACTGATGTTTACGCTTTCGGAATCTTGCTCCTCGAAGTTGCCTGCGGGAGGAAACCTGGCGGATGGATGGATCAGGATGATTACGGGAGCAACATCGTGAAGTGGGTTTGGGAGCTTTACAGGATGGAGAATCTGATGAATGCTGCCGATGCTAGATTGAATGGAGATTTCAACACGGAGGAAATCGCATGTGTGTTGATTTCAGGGCTGGCTTGCTGCCATCCGAACCCGAATAACAGGCCTTCCATGAAATTTGTCCTCAAGGTTTTGGCAGGGGAAGCTGATCCCCCCGAGCTTCCCCTTGAAAGGCCTGCTTTCGTGTGGCCTCCTTTGCCTTCGTCTTTCAAAGATAAGAATTACGAAGGAAGTGAGGTTACTCTATTTACCGAACTTTCAGGTAGATAAATGGATCGTAAGGAAAATGATTCGATTAATTGATTGATTATAACGGTCTCAAATTTCTTTATTGTTGGCGGGAATCTGCACTGTTGATTCAGATTGTTTGCAAGTGACCCTCAGGTTGTGGGGAATTTGATTCAAAAGTTTGTATTAATATACTGTATAAACTACGATAGTGATGCTTTAATGTAATATAAATAGGCTTGATTTTTTCTTATTATCGCCGCTTGCTGCCAAATTTGGAATTTTGTTTCGCTACTAGAATACGTAGAAATTTGAAATTTTCAAATGTTTAGAAAGTTTTAAAAAAGAATTTTCTCCATGGCTCTGCCATCACGTCTCACTTTCATGGGTTACGATTTGTCAACTTATTCTAAACATGGAGAGCAACGACTCAGGGGAAGCAGGAGTTCATAGCTCGTTACATTAAGATAGATGGTTGCTTTGAATCTTAATCAACTTGCTCAATCAATTCGATCGCATAATCAAGATAGTCAGAGACACTAAACATGGCTTCAAGTTCGAGATTTGCGTAAAAGCATCGTCAATTCATAGGCGAGATGTTTTCTAACGATCCTCGGAGAAATGAAAGCATCAAATCCCCTAAGTAGTTGATGGATTTTGTCTTTAGAGCTATTTTTCAACAGAAGCAAAAAAAAGGGATGGGAAGAAGGAAGAAGAGGGAGCATCGCTATCAGAAATTCGGAATATCATCGACTGAAATGTACTAGAACTGGAGGTTTTGAGACAAAGAGTGGAGTATGGCGGAGTTGATGATCACCTGAGGTGGTCGCTGGGGCTTGCTGCGATAGCGAAAATGAGGATTCGCAGCTCAACAACACCAACAAAATTTATGTCTTATGGGCACAGTCTCGAGCTTGTTAGTGACATCAAAGGCTATACTCAATTGTCTACGGTGAGGTCGAGCCAAATCGCAAAATAATGGCTGGTTAACAATGGTGATTAACCAACCTCAGTGATTGTATAATTAAGCATGTATAATCAAATGAAATCACCCAAGGCAAACACCGGGAATTCCAAAAATACGGAAACACGGTGCTCAACTTGAAAGTGAAGATTAGTAAGGATAAGCTCAAACTAGGTCCATATCCATTATCTTAATCGTCACTAAGCTCGCAATTTAAATTAAAACTTACTGTTGCTGGGTAAAATTCCGAAATGCAGCTTCTGCAACTATGTCTCTGGTTAGGGGGGTCTCAACGACAATATCAAAAGGCAAACCATGGAAAGAAAGGGGACTTAATACAAGGCTCTTAAGCAGGTTCGAACCAAAACCGATATCGAAGTACCTCTAATTGGCATCAGCAAGCTTTGTCAACATCCATACCCTCCTCGTTGTCAACATCCATACTCTCCTTCTCATTGCTCTTACTGGACCACAGCTTGATAGTTCGATCATGTGACGCTGTTGCAATGTATCGTCCATCTGCAGAAAACATGAGACGACAAATCAATTTTGCTGTTTGATATCTCGTTTAGTTCAGTTTTCGGGAAGTGCAAAGTCGTGAGACTAACCTGGAGTGATATCCAAAGACGCGACTTTGGACTCGTGCCCTGACAATGTTTTAACAGGCTTGAAATCTTTGCCTGACCAAACCTGTTACAGCAATGTGGATGATATGAGGGACAGCGTAAGGTTATTATAAGTTAAAAGGTATAAATGATGTTTCAGCGCAAGGGAGTACCTTCGCAGTCGTGTCATAGGATGCAGTAACCAAATAATACCCTTCTTGAGGCTCGTATTTGACATGGGATACGAGGTTTGAATGCGCAGGGATGACATACAAGGATTTTTTCTTCCTCAAATCCCATATCCGACAAGTATTATCTTCACCACCTGTGGCTAGATGATATCCATTAGGAGAAAAGCTGATACCAAGAACCTGCAGGAGTTTTTCACCAAGTACACAAGTCAAGACAACACACAAATCATAATACTTAATAGGGAAGAACTAGGATATAAAAATATCTAACCGGCTTGACGTGTCCTTCCAAGGCCATAATACTTCTCCCGGTACGAAGATCCCACACACGCGAAAGTGCATCCAGTCCACAAGATCCCACCAGCGAACCGTCAGGGTGGAAGGCGATCCCGTAGACGCTCCTGCTATGGCCTTCTTGGAGGAGTAATTCCACTCCAGTGTCGACGTCCCATAATCTCCATGTCTTGTCAAAGCTTGTGGTGCCAATGTACTTCCCAGAAGGATGAAAGGCTATGCGTGCAAGACGATCCAAGTGGCCCTCGAATGTCCGGAGAAGAGTTCCATCAGTGTCCCACAATTTCGCAGTTCGATCAGCAGACGCAGTTGCCAAACAGTTGTTCACAGGAGAAAAACACACATCTGTTAGGCGTTCTTTGTGTCCCTTCAAGGCGGTAACTTCGGTTAAGTTCGGCGATTTCAACACTTTTGCAACTCCCTTTAATGAACTTCAACAAAAAAAGAACAGAAATATCAGTTAGCAAGTTTTCCTTTTCATTCAGCTAGAATAGTAGTGAACAGAACAAGAAGCATGCGAGAATACCAAATGATAACAGATAGGATTAATGTTGGGTTTATTTATGAAACTATATTAGTGGGAAGAGAGTACCAAGTCGCAAGAAACTCTCCGTCTTTGGAAAAGGAGCAACCAGAGAGAGGCCGATCATCTCCAACCTCACTGCAGTCAAGAGCCAGATTTCGTGCTTGCTCCAAAGCCCAATTGATCTCTGCATCTTCATCTTCATCTGGATCATCACGTTTTCGTCGTGCACGCTGAAGCCGCAAGGCTGCCCTTACTACTGAATATTTGAGAATGCTAACTCTAGCATTCAATAGTTCCCTGGACCCTTCAGTGTAAAAGGGGTACTCAACCATTTCTTCCTCGGCATCATACGATGTTGTAGTAGCAGCAGCCTCCTCTTCCTCGTGAGCTTTCATCAACTTTTCCAACTGCCCTTCGGAATCCAGCTTTGCCATAAGCATGCGCAACCTATCTCGCCTTTCCATCTCCCTCTCTCCGAAAAGCGTTATCGGTTCACCAAGCCTACGTAGACGGGCACGAACAGCCATGTCATTGGTAGGAACAGCCAAAGCAGCAGCACGACGCTTCATCATGAGCTCCTGAATCGCCTTTTGCTGCCTCTCTCGAACAAGTCGGCTCTCTTCTGAAATCTCATAAGCTAACCCGGTACCAGAAAGACTAGAGTCGTCATCTTCGGAATCCGACTCACTCGTCCCTGCCTCGCCATCCTGGGGTGTCGGAGGCTTAAGTACAGGCAGACGGGCAGGAAGAGGTGCTAATGGGCGAGGAACGGGAGGCAGTGGAGCCATAGCAGGCACGAACGGAGCCACTGGTGGGATAACTGGTTGAGCAGGAATGACATCAACCATAGTGTGATCTTCAGGGACAGAAGCTGAAGATTCAGCTGGTAAAGTTGTTGATGGAAGATTCTCATCCTCAGCTGTCATTATTCCAAATCTGCAGGCAAACATTGAGAATTAAATTTAAGAACAGAAAGAGGCTACGGGTATGAATTTGACTAAATTCTAACAGCAATAAGTATAGAAGCAACCATTGCATAAAAAAAAAGACTAAAATACTTCACTCAGTCAAAAACTGGACCAACAAAGACACCTGATCTAGAAATTTTCAAATAATCAGAACCGAGAGAATTCTCGTCACTAGAAGCTGACGAGCTACAGCTAACCTAAACACCGCCTAATCAATATAGTTCTGATTAGAGAAAAAAGAAAACAATACCTAATTTCTTCTCAATAGCCTGATGAGACGCAGACTTGCAACGACGGACGGACGGACGAGAAAGACAAAGTGAATAGAGCTCGATTCCTCCACTCGCGTCACTACTTCCTGCAGTGAAATTTTAGCTGGCGAACGGCGGAATACAGTGGTAGGCGAGGCGGAGCTGTCAAGTCGAGACGGATAAAAAATCCCTACTGCGTGCAGATGAACGCTCCTCAACGGCGAATGAAACTTCCCAACCGCTGCCTTCTACCGGAAGAGTTTCTCGCAGAGAAGAAGAGCTCCTGAGAAAGCAAGGTTGCAGCTGAGACCCACTGAGATATGTAGATTGGCTCGTTTGATGACTGGGCCTTTTAGTGGGCTTGATCCACTGCAACGCATTAGCTAGGCCTACTGTTGAGTTAAGAGGTCAAAACGATAATTGCCACAAAAGGGAGCATAGTTTCTTTATTGACATTCAGTTTTGTCGAATTTAACTAATTTCGCAATCTCTCATATTCCCTTTTTTTTTTCCTCTTAGAGATCTAAAATGGTTCACGATTTTATCCCTCTGTTTCGAAGCTGACGCGATCAAAAAAAATCTGGTTTGATACCTAAAATTTTACAACAAATTGTGGACCAGTAATGCTGCCGATGTCTAGTTCAATTGCTTTTTAAACTGTAAGTAAACCACGGTCGAGCTGGTTAAAAAAAACCACGGTCGAGCTGGTTGAAAAAAACCACGGTCGAGCTGCACATCGTAATTTTATCAGACCATCTCAACAACTGGTTAACGATCAAACCGATAATTCGAAACTCGAAACAGGAACTGAGTGCTGTAAATTGCCAAGTTCAACACCTTGGAAATCTCACAGTATAACTCTAAATAAACAGCCAGTGGTTTACATTAACTGTTAGTGCTGATAATGTTTCTATCAATATCAAATCCGAACAACAAAAACTGAAAACTCACAAGGTCTCCCTATCTCCTGGGAATGCAAAATGATGGGAGTTGAAACTTTAATCTGCTTAACCAACCGAGACAGAAATTCCGATCGAAAATCCGAGAACAAACGGGAAAAGGTTGTGAGAAATTTCAGTCCTGATCAGTCTGCACCGTGAGATCCAGTACCCCTAAGTCATGGTACAGACCGTGCACAAACTGTAGTACCTGCCGATCATCTGTTCCATTCTTCACCTGTAAACAAAATCCACAGGTGAAAGAAGCAACTTTCGGAGATGAGAGAAAGAGTTGAGAACATATGAGGAATGGTGCGGATTGATAAATAAATATATTGTTTACGAATTATGTACCTGCAATGAGATGGAACCTACTGCGTGGCCTGGAACTAGTTCCCAGAAACGCGCTTCAGATACTTGGGAAATATCTTCACAAGCAGAAATCTGTGGAAGATGGGTGAAGAGACGAAGGTTTATGAGTATATTGTCTTAAAATGCAGTTTCTTATGGTTCGAACAACACCAGTAATGTGTTTCAGAGAAGTTCGGCTAGGAGAATATTTTACAGTGCTGACCTGTCTTGAGCATTTGCTCAATGCTGAAGGTGGAATGCTTGGTGGTGCCGTTTGAAGCAAGACACCACCGGCTGCTTTGAAAAGAGGCATGACAAGCATAAAGACTGTAACGGAAACGAGCCCCAAGCAAAGAACCTCTGCATTCTTAACTCTGGCATAGGACGAGAAAAAGGTTAGTGACAAGAGCAATGAAAGGTTCAAGGTGATG
Organism: Linum usitatissimum; assembly: GCA_030674075.2. Taxonomy (NCBI): domain Eukaryota; kingdom Viridiplantae; phylum Streptophyta; class Magnoliopsida; order Malpighiales; family Linaceae; genus Linum; species Linum usitatissimum. Next base: position 3,165,282 of record JAUJYP020000039.1, read on the forward strand.
TTTGGCGGGAGGAGGGGACAAGTGAAATACCCAAGCGACAAGAGCCATGATGCTAGCACCAAACCTGCACTGAGACACAAGAAGAAAATACTAGCTCAATATGACAGTACAATGGAATTCCAGCAAACCGGTATGTCGGGGTTTGTGTATACATATTCACATGAAAGCCTGGACAAAAAATGATACCGATGGCAACGGAGTAAAGATCAGACCTGCGGATGGAATCTGCAAGGACATGCAAGCAAACTGAATGGTAATTCATGTCTTCAGCATTTCTGTAGACTGAAAAATTTCAAGTGTAAGAAGCAAGTCAGAAACAAGTAATATCAGTTAATACAAGGAGGCAAATGTCTGGATCAAGTTTCAGTTTTTCCTTAACACATCACCTGAAGAGACTTACCAATATTCACTCTAGCATAGTTCCTGAAGAACCAGACACCAATAAGATTCACCGCCAAGTTTGTCACTGCCGAAACAATCAAATAATGCCTACAGTTCAATCAAATAATGATTAAATCTCATTGTCGAACTAGATTAAAGGCAAGCGAGAAATGTTGAAGTCCTGGACAAAGAAATCCAGTATAAAGGCATTCGTAATGGTGATGCACACTCGAAGCCAGTATAAATTACTTACTTATGCTCGGATTCATCTTGTATGAATGCATGCAGAGCTTCCACAGCTAACGAGAATGACAGGAAAAGCAGAAACAGCTGTCTACACAGGCAGCAAAATCAATCATGTTCGTAACTTTACATGCAGAGCAAAGAAATGAAATGTACTGTGAGCAAAGTACCTTGTCACAAGCAAAGGTGAAACAAATAAAAAGACACAGCTTGATGCAAAATGATGAGGAGAATTCAGATATCGTCTTGATTATGCTTATACAATCTTTGTGTGCGATAAACCTAAGAAAGTGAACGAATTTGCAATAAGATAATTTGAGAAAGGGGGAAGTTTCCTATCCCCTTGAGTTGAAGAGTGAAATGACAGGCACAGAACTGTAAGGCTACAATTTCAAAGCCAAATAATAACTTCTAAGCCAAAAAGGAGTGAGGGTAATACACTTTCTACTCTTATGGAAGCCCAATCATTTGCACTAACATCACATTTAAGACCATCAATTCACTATACACGAAACTCCCAATTTAGCCAGATACTTAAGAGACACCTACAATGACGAGTATCGCAGCATAAGAGCACAATAGTAGCAAAGATAGAGACACCAGAAACTTATCCCTTCATATCAACCCACTTCAACAATAGGATACAGGAAATTCCAGATACTTACAGCATTAGTAAAAGCAGCTAATACTTCAAGCCTCTTGTACCTGTCAGGTACACCTTCTGCGTTTAAAACATGTTCTAACAGGAGACTATATAGAGCACAGTAAAATTCCAGGAGTTCGTAACTCACCCATAAGTGTAAACATGATCAGGCTTTCTCCGTGAAGCAGCCATAGCAAACAAGGAAAATGAAAGGAGACCACAGCCAAACGTCAAATGAAATGCATCCGATACCAAACCTGAGATACAGTAAAAATAACACCAATCCTGTGATGAATACATCTAACAAAGAGGGGAAAAGCTATAAAAAAAATTCAGAGTTGAAGAATTCGCTTACCTATACGGCCACTAAACAGGCCAATCGCGAACTCAGTAGTAGAATACGCAACATTAAGGAATATCATCAAGCATAGCCTCCTCATTTGCCTGCTCCCGTACCTTACAGCCCTAAACACGGAAACCACCGGCAAATTCTCACTCCTGCCGCCGGCCGCCAGGTCCTTAGAGTCGGAAAAACCGCCATCGTTTTGGTAATTGAAGGAATAGTTATAGACTTCTGGTGGCATATCGATGCTCGAGGAAGTCCGGGAGAGGAAAGGCGTCGCCGACGAATCATTGGGGAGAAACGAAACCGGAGTTCGCGGCAGTTCTTGCTGTTGTCGGAACGAAGACTGGCGTGAGTAAGCGTACCGCCGATCGAAGTCGTCGCTCCAGGGATGCTTGAAGGAATCGCTTTTCCTCATTTGGGAAAGCAGGAAAACCACGGGAGGAAAAGCCAATCCCCGTTTTGAACCGATGAACCGCCGAAGGTATACACAGTCGATTGAACCAATCGAACAGCTCCCTCTCTTCTGCCTGGAAGATCGGCGGCGAATTTGGAGCGAAGTCTGTGGGAGCAGAGCTGCAAATGGTGAGAGACCAGAAGAACTTTCAACGAAGGTTTTAATTGAAACTGATGCAGATTCAGATTATTCGAAGAAGACTTCGGTCAATCAAATCTAGACCGTTAATCACTGAATTTGATTTTGGCTAATTCCTCGGCGGCCCTTAAGAGTTTTGGCTTTCGCGCTATTATCACTCTAGTTCTAGTACTACTTGTTCCGCCCCGTCAGATCAGATTTTTAGGGTGATGACGGAGGGTTTTGACCGACATTTTAAAGGCGGGTGGGCATGTCCGGTAAGGCTGAATAAAAATGTTGGTGGAAGTATGATAAGTCAATATATTACATGTAGTTCAAGGTGTTTAGGATAATAAAAACAAGAGATTGAGCATGAGAAACCTCTCTGTAGAGTGAATTGCACGTTGTGGCTTTGATTTTGTAATGCGTAACGCCTTATGCGAACTTCCATTGTTGAGGGAATGAACATCTTAGGAGGCCATTATTTGTCTTAGGTGAGTTTCAGTTGTTGGGAGGAGTGAACACATTAAGAGATCCTTCACTTTAGCATAGTTAGTCTCTAGACTACCGATTGTGAGTAGTGGTCACATAGTGTGTTTTCCATTGTCCCTCTTTGAATTGGGTTTATATAGTGTCTTGGGATGAGTAACAAGTCGATCTCAATCGTTCATTTATCAATGGTGGAGATGCATTTAGTAACTCTACATGTGTGTTTGGACTCTTGAGTTTGGCCATTCATAGACCAGTAAAGTGTTTGCTTTGGGCCTTTCTATTGAGTGGGCTATGGCCCATCACTACTACTAGTCTACTACTCTATTTATGGAGTGGGCTATGGTCAGTGATGAAAGGAACTGGGGTAACCAATGAACGGTTAGTGCAGTTGCGTCAGAAACTGCATTTGGATATACAAATTAAAATTTAATCCCTGTAACAATATTAAAAAAAGAATAAAATCTTAATCCCGGGATTATCATCGACTGAATTAATCGACTAGTAATCTCTCTAAACTGAGGATTTCCAAATTTTCAACTGGTAACCAATAGAGCTTTCATCGTAATAATTCTCTGATCACTGTGAAGCTTTCATCATTGTCTTGCGCCTATATTGCTTTTTCCACAAGTGCATCTAGTAACATGATGCACTTTGTATAAACAGGCAGAGCACATGCAAAAGGCTGGTTTTGATCGTGGATGGCAAAGTAGGCTTTTTCATAATTAGAGAGTAGTATCCCCAAAAGATGATTGCCTTGCAATGTGCTATGGATTGGCTATTTGCAGGGTTGGCTAGTGGCTCCACTTCCCACCACCATCATTACTTTTGATGCTCCCCTCGTCATGTGATGCCTACCACCACCACCCTCCATGGTCCTTCACCAATATAATTGCAATTGGAAGGAACATGAGGCTAGTGTTTAACATAATGTTGTTGTTATAGTATATATAACCTCAAGGTGTATAATTAGAGCATATGAAAAGGATTCAAACGGTAGGTCTGAGATTTGTAGAACTTCGATGAGTTATGTGGATGAATTGGGAAGCTATTGGGATTCGAAATGGAGACTTTTCGGCCATATAAACACTAAATATCGTATTTTAGAATTTAGGGACCGCGAGGTTGCATGCCTGTGCACATACGCTATCTATGTTTTTTAATTTCATTTGGCTATTATTTGAAAGGGTTAACATGGTGAATCCTCAATTTTTGGTCATTCCTAATATGCATGTCAAATATTAGGCAATTTGAAATTTTTTAATTTTCATGTCAAAATTGGTCAATTTTTATGTGTTATACTATGAAAAATTGATCATTTCTACAAAAAAAATTTAAAATTTTCATATCGGCTAATATTTGACATGCATATTGGAAACGGCTAAAACATCAAGTTTTATTATGATATAACCCCTATAAATAATTATCAAATGAAGTTAAAATTTGGTGATATTAGTGTTGAAAATTTTCAAATTGACTTACTTTTTACGTGTTGAGCCGTCGTTACATAAATTGCGTTTTTTTAACTTCGACCATATACAATTTTGAGGGAACCAAACCGTTTTATTGTACATTTCAACACACATACAATAATAAAACACACGGATCGGTACGTTCAATCTTCTCTCCAACGAACGCGAACAAACAACCTAGTGTTTGATTAATCAAGAGTATTTTCACTGGCCGAACAACTATTGCACCATCTTTCGGTCTACAGTAGTCGGGTTAGATTAGATCCAGAGTTTTGTTCTTAGGTCTCTATATATGTTAAGAATACTTTACATATGGGGTCACTTATATTGGAATTAGGATGAGTAGAGTATCAGGCAAATCTCCATAATATAGGATATTTGATTATGCTCACAGTAACCAAAGTACTCAACAATAATAACCATGATCAATGTACAGTGAAAACCCACTACCGTATAGCACAAACTTCACCTCAAAGTTTCTGGCTTCGTTTAGCTTCGAAGGCACCCTCTCTGCAAGGTACGAGTTTACTTCACCGTAAAAACACAGCAGAAGCCCATTCTGATAACAGAACCTTTTCCCACCCAACCGTAAAATCGGTTGGCTCGAGTGTTGTTCATGTTTACGCATATGTTATGACCATTAATCACGAGAATAAGAAAGATATATGATGTTCTGTCTAGTGCTGTTCATGAACTGAGTCGAGCCAAACTTTACCATGCATGCTCAAACTTGACTTGTTAATTTCTGGCTTATGTCGAATTCGAGCCTATTCGAGCTTGACTCGTCCACTACCATTTACGAGTCAAACGCGAACTTTACTCAAACTGCATGTGCTCATTAAAACCTACGAGATGAGTCTGATCTTAGTTGAATTTGAAGATTGTATGCTATAAACACTGACAAATCGAATTAAATGACACGCTATCCTAACACATGTTGCATTATTGAGCCTACTAACGAGCTATATTATTCAAGTTGATTCTCGAGATCGAGTTTGAGACAACTTACAAGTCTATCGAGTCAAACATACCCTGATTAAATCTTGGCTCGTTTAACACCAAATCGAATCACAAACAAAATTTTTTCCGCCGAACATCGCTACTCATGAGCAACTTACTTCCTTTAGTTCTGCATCATCCTGATCTTTTACTCAGTGCGTGGCACGTCCAGGCGCCCATCGGTAGACAAAAAACAATTTGCAGTCCGATGTGATGCGGTCAACGAGGAGCGAATCATCAGGGGGGCAGATTGAGATGCGATCGGACGGTGGAGGAAGACTGGAAGAGCGGGTAACTGATAAATGAGAACGGCAGGAGCACCTGAACAAACACTCCGACACGATCTCCCCGACAGTTGGAGAAAAGGAATGATGAGTTGGCGAAGTTGGCCGGAGAAACTTTCGTTTTTCCTTCTTTAATTTACTTTTGTTTGGCCCCCAAACTGATCCTACGAACGAGTTTAATCATTAGTCATATCTGTCACAAAGGGCATCCTAAATAGTATGAATTATATCTATGTTTTTTTAGAAAAAGGTGGAATCCTAGTTGCTTGGACTATTTTGCCCTCATTCATTGGTCATTTCAACCCTCGACAAATAATTAATCTTTAGTTATGTTCTGCCCGTTCAATCGAAAATAATAATAATGATTCAGTTATGAAGTATCGTGTGAAATATTCTATGTGAAGGATCTTCATGAAAAATTGCTGGAACTCAGGGTATTTTATAACCAAACCAATTTTATCCTAGAGAGTTAAACGGGCAGAACAAGTTTCATACGTTGAAAGAAATTAATTGATATCGAACCTCTGAAATCTCGAATAGATTATTTTATATCCATTTATATAAAATATACATTCTAATTTCTAAGAGCATTAATAATAATATAGACTATATATTTAAATGTATCATCATAATTTTAAGGGAGTACTCGGTGTATAACATGTGGCGTAATTGTCACAAAAATTGTGGATTTTTCTAACGATTTTTGGTCGATTGCAGGTGCAGTTTGTCCGTCGTGGTGTTAATGGAGCCATCCATAAAGTGGCGTGAATAATTCTTTTATATATCTCGAGTCACACGTAGGCCAATTTCACGATATAAATGGATATTTATATAAGTTTGTATTTACTATATTAATTTCTTTGGTTAGAAACTATTTATGACAAAAAATGATATGTTCACTGTCATATATGATGGTAACATTTTAGTGTTTACCCAAAGCACCCTCCAATCGAGCGCTTCTGCCATTACGCAAAAAAAAACAACCGGAGCAATTCCGGCAACTGATCAAAAGGGTAAATCCGTCCAGACAGATGCACCACCAAACCGAAAGTGCGCCAGCTATTTGCAGCAGAAGAACAACGAGTCATGGGGGACCGTAGATCCCAACCCTTTTTTAAAAAAGGAACGGCCACGATGGTTCAAACGCGAATTTGAGGGTTCATTTAAGTTGAATTTCACGTGTGGCTTACAATTTGCATCTCATCCCACAGTCCTCGCTAAATCCCATTTTAAGAAACTTCCCCAATCTAACTTGAGCCTTAGCTTCAAAGCCCCACAGCTCAACGCCTCTTCCTTTCCTCTCGTCGTCACCACAAACACCACACCCACTCCGAACGGCGGAGAATCCACCACCGGCCGATTTCCCCATTCCGGCGTCTCCCTGTTTCCCTAACGAGGTGAAAATCTTTCGGCATTCTCCTCCTGGATCTCTTTCATTCATTCCGTCGATTTTTTGAATTTTTTTCTCCAGTCTGTCATCGGAAAATTGAGTTCCGGTCGATTTCCTGCCGTCGTTTCTCGGTGTTCAGAGGTCTTGAAACGAATAAAAAGGAGGATGAAATTTTCGATCCATTAGGCGATTGATTCTCTTTATACGTGCATTTGCTTCTTTAACGATGATTTCACACGTTCTGTTTTCAGCTACAAAAACGATCGGTTGTTTCTCTTTTGAAATCAGAATTGATTTCCAAAAGCGATTCTCTGTTGAATTTGACTCTGTGGATGAGTATTAGTTGGAGAATGCACAGCTTTGTTAGTTAGTGTGATCTATGGATTCCTTGAAGCAGTTTTTTAATCTGAGAAATTGCATCTTCTGTGAACAGGTATTAAGAAATGGCAGAAGGTGAGGATATCCAGCCCCTTGTCTGTGACAATGGTACTGGAATGGTCAAGGTACGCGCGTCAAACCATTCTTATCTTATGTATTTGCTTATTTGAAAATCCAACTTTTGATGCTGACACGATTACGAACTTGTTCTAGGCTGGATTTGCTGGAGATGATGCTCCAAGGGCTGTGTTCCCTAGCATTGTGGGTCGCCCTCGTCACACTGGCGTGATGGTTGGTATGGGACAGAAAGATGCTTATGTAGGTGACGAGGCCCAATCGAAGAGAGGTATTTTGACCTTGAAGTATCCGATTGAGCACGGCATCGTCAGCAACTGGGATGACATGGAGAAAATCTGGCATCATACCTTCTACAATGAGCTCCGTGTCGCACCTGAAGAGCATCCAGTTCTCCTCACGGAAGCTCCTCTCAACCCCAAGGCGAATCGTGAGAAGATGACCCAGATCATGTTCGAGACCTTCAACACCCCTGCGATGTATGTTGCCATCCAGGCCGTCCTTTCTCTTTACGCCAGTGGCCGTACTACTGGTGAGTGAAATTCATGTCTAATTGTCTATCATCAGTAATTGGATTCATGATTTGGTTATTATGAACTTAAACACTTGATCATGATGGCAAAGACTTTATTATGTGTCTGTTCGGACCAGCAAATAATTTGATTCAATTGGATTCGTAGGTCAAAAGGACCTTGAATCTTAATTAAGTAACCCAATGTCCTGAATAACCAGTTATTGGCTTGTGATCTTATGAACTATATCAATCAATGACTCATGTGACTGAATCTTAGTGTGATCAACGTTTTTGTTTTTTCTCCCTATAATAGGTATCGTGCTGGATTCCGGAGATGGTGTGAGCCACACAGTCCCCATCTACGAAGGATACGCACTTCCACATGCAATCCTGCGTCTGGATCTAGCAGGTCGGGATCTCACCGATGCCCTGATGAAGATCCTGACTGAACGTGGTTACTCTTTCACCACCACAGCAGAGCGTGAAATCGTGAGGGACATGAAGGAGAAGCTGGCCTACATCGCTCTCGACTACGAGCAAGAGCTGGAGACATCAAAGACCAGCTCGTCAGTCGAGAAAAGCTATGAGCTCCCCGACGGGCAGGTCATCACCATCGGAGCCGAAAGGTTCCGATGCCCCGAAGTCCTGTTCCAGCCATCCATGATAGGGATGGAAGCTGCGGGGATCCACGAGACCACGTACAACTCCATCATGAAGTGCGATGTGGATATCAGGAAGGACCTCTACGGAAACATCGTCCTCAGTGGTGGATCCACCATGTTCCCTGGCATTGCTGACAGGATGAGCAAGGAGATCACTGCTCTAGCTCCCAGCAGCATGAAGATCAAGGTCGTTGCTCCACCCGAAAGGAAGTACAGTGTCTGGATCGGAGGATCCATCCTCGCTTCACTCAGCACTTTCCAGCAGGTACTCTCCTCAAGAGCTCATTCATATATATATATATATATATATATATATATTCTCTCCATCTTCTCATTAACACGATTGATAAATCGCCGAATAATCCTTTCGTCTATGTTCGAGTGCAGATGTGGATCGCAAAGGCAGAGTACGACGAATCTGGACCGTCCATCGTCCACAGGAAGTGCTTCTAATCAATCAATCAATACACTTCGAATGCCAGGTTGAAGAAGCTGAGAATCATCATTTTCTTTTCCTTTTGTTCTTCTTTTCTTTCCCTATTTCGATTCCATTCCTTTCAATTTCCCAAGTCTTGTGCTTTTTGCTATGTAATTTGTCTGGACAATAGACCAAACAAGATCCAATTTTTTATATGGTTTTTTAATATTTGATTGCTTGTTAGTAGAAGAAGAGATTGTGTTTGATTTGCTTTAAATATGAGAGAAAAACAATTAGCAAAACTAAACTCAATTGCAAAGCTGAACACAGCATTACTATTATTTCATCAAGAAATTTGAGTATATATTCTGGAATTTGAACAATTCTGTGGAAATGTATGCTAAAAAGGTTCCTTGTCATGAGCTAATTATACAATTAGTGAATGAAAGCTCTCTCTTCAGGTAACCAGCAAAACTAAACCTACTGACACAAACCAGAAAAAAGCCCCCTCAAGAATCTAGGTTAAAATTCGATGGCCCAACAGTGTCGACAAACCCTCGAACCGAGATCTCAGGTACCAACGAGTTCTCGTGGTCTATGAAGACGACAACCACAGTGATATCATCGTGGTAGGTCCTTCTCTGGCCTCTTTCCACATTCTTCAGCTCTCGGTAAGTCATGGCCCTCTTCACAGATGCTCTGTTCAGTGCTGCTTCCACTAGTCTTCTTGCTATCCCCTGCCAAAAAAACCGAGTTTTAATCTCGAGCTGGACCAATCGGTACAAGGAAAAACCCGGTTTTGATCAGTTACTTACGGTTCGCTGGTTGTTGTGCACAATCTCGACTGCTTCCTGGTTAGTGATGTGCTCCCACAGCCCATCCGATGCGAAAATGAGAAACTTGTCCTCAGGCTGCAAATCTCTCGACACTATCGACGGCTCCGATGTCAGCACAGGACGCCTGATCGGTTCGGAAAGGTGAAACCGCGGGAACGAAGGATTCAACGAAAACTCCGGTCTCTTCAGGTACGCATCGCCTATCGATCTCGACACCTGAATCATCAATGCGGTTCAGAAATGTTCCATGACGAATAAACACGCTCGCAGCAAAAAAAAAAGACGATTAATTATATCCTCGAACCTGAATAATGCCTTTGATGCGCCAAGCGCCATGCTTCATCACAACAATGTGGGAGTCATCCGGATGCAAGGATTTCAGCTCTGCTCTGACCTCTTCCATGCTAGCATTGTGATCGTTCGTCAGCTGCTCAGCGACGATCTTCTTGGATCGTCGAGATAAGTAACCTATCACAGCTCTGGAATCTCCCAGATTGGCGACGTACAGAGTCCCTCTGTATATAACACCAGCCAAACAGCACGAACCAATTGCAGCCATCAATGGCTTAATCTCGTAACTCCTACGCACTACAGTGAGAAACCCATCTTCAGTCGCTGAGAATGCGTGCCTAAGCGTCTCCTCCGAGATCGTTCCTGAATCTCGACCAAACCCTACCAAAGAAGAGAAATTAAAGAAAAGGTTTGATGATTCTGTACCTAATTCCGCAAGAAATCTGTTGCAATTCTGAATCGGGAAACAATGCGCAGAAATCATGTGCTTTACTTCACAGGAAAGCAACAAGAAAAGAAAAAGGGGGGAAAAGAAAAAATAAAGGAAAAAGCGACTTACGGGTGAAATGCTTGAAGAGATGGTCGGAGATGAAGCGGGAAGCCTCGGGGCCGCCGTGGCCGTCGTAGACGCCGACGAAGACAGAGTCCCGGCCGGTCTCGACTTGACTATGATCCTCGATGACGTCATTGGCTTGAACGACGGCGAAAGAGAATTCCCCACAAGAATGCTTCTCCAAATCCCTAGACCACAGCAACGAATCTCTTCCGCCACCGCCTCCGCCGAGTTCAAGATCGTCATTGCCGGCAGCGGCGGAGGTGGAGGGGGAGTCATCCTTGCTCATGCGGGCGTACCTCCGGACGACGGGTCTCCAGCAGGCCATAGCTATACGCGCGAGCCACGACAGGAGCATCCTTCATTTGCCCTTTTGGGCAAACACTGGCATAAGGGGAGAAATTGGGATCTGGGAGGTCGACTTCAGAGAAAGCGAATTGAAGGGGGAGGAGGATGGCAATTAATGAAGGGAGGGAGGAAGTGAAGTGGAAGCGAGAGTAATGCGTAAAGCGGAGTGGGGAAGAGGGCAATGCCTGAAAATGAGAGTTTCTAGAGAGAGAGGGTGGAATCATTCATGGCGGTTTCTAGAGAAAGAGAGATTTGGAGATCGATCCCCAGGGGTTTTGGAAGAGAAGCAGAGATCGATTTTGGGGGGAAAGGGAAGAAAAGTTGACTCTGTTTCAGAGTACGATCAAATTGAATTGAATGCTCGTTGGGGGTAATTACTTTTTTGATCACTTTGCTTTTTTTCTTTTGACAAACAAGTATCTTAACGGTGGATATGTTGACGAGCCGAGCCACTCGGAAAAAGCTCGTTCGTGACTTGGATCGATTTTAATGGAGCCGAGCCTGAGGACGAGTGTGCTCGAATCGATAGACTCGTGAGCTGGAATACTAATTCAAGTAGATGGCTTGTAAGTAGAGTCAATAATATTACGTATGCGATACATCATATGTAATTTGTAATTGCGCTAATAAAAATGCAGGAGGGAAAAGATATTCACCCAATATCGGCAACTGCTTCAGCTAATTATTTAGGTTCATAAAAATTTGTAAATTTTAGGAGACTTCTTTATTCTATTTTGACTCGTTGATGTTTTTTGGTACAAACTTCAAATTCAGCTTAAAAATTGAAGTTCGATAAGCGAAGTTCGATTTGAGCAAGAATGTAGCTCATCAAGGCTACTTAACGAGATATACTCGAATAGGCTCGAGTTCATTACAAGATAAAATTTTCTATATCGAAACCAAATTTAAGCATAATAAAATTCAGCTCGAATTGGTAAAAGAACACTCTACTCTAACTAGTTGGGATCCAATTTGAAAATTGAAGGAATACATGTGAAGTAGTCATACTCCATACTTAAAAAAATTGTATAAACAGTCTAAGTCAATAGAAATATCATTACACAATAAAAATACTTAATGAGTTATTAGATTATTGTTTGCCCGTTAACGGGATGAGTTAAGATATAGATGATTTATAATCGTACGTAACATTTTTCAGATTTAATCATATATTAAAATATTTGGTTAATTCGAATTTTATCTAATTTGACTCGTTTTTGGTTTGGAAAAGCTTATCAATATGAATATTAAGTTGATTTAATACTCAGACTTGATAAGCTTATAGATAAAATAACCAATGAACTTGTTTTGACATAGTTAGAGGTCAATCCAATGACTACCATGAATCTATACAAATTAAATGTTTAGTTGATGTAGCACTTAGATATGATACTCTTGTATATGAAAAAATTAATAAACTTGATTACACATAATTAGTAGTTGGTTACGATATACTTTGTTATTTTTATGTCAATTCATAAAAATTAATCTGAAACAACTATATTATATTTAGAATAAAAACTAAATTTTTAATTGAAATAACACTTAGACCCGATAATATTATAATTTATATATGAGAAAATTGATTTAATTATTAAATTTGATTAGATGTAGTTTGTGTATAATTATCTTGTCATTTTCAAGTAAATTTATAATTTGATAAAAACATGTCATTGAACTAAAATTTACCAAAATAAGTCGGAAAAAATATATAACCACCATAGAACAGTAAACCCTTTTAAATATGGAACAGTAAACCTGTTAAAGCAGTGAACCTATTTATCTAATCAAATATTTTTCCCAAAGTTTTTGCGAGTCTGATCAAATAAGGCCATGGCCCGGTGATTGATATGAATAAAATAATATAAAATGTGGGAACTGTTTTAAACGAAAAAATGTGGCTCATGTCACTATAATTTTTAATAACTATATTATATGTTATTATAATTAAGATTTTATACCACATACTACTATAGTTCGTTCAACGCTGAATATTGATGCCTGTTAGCCAATTTTCGGTAAATTTAGTCAATAATCTGCCTAACTGTACACTTTGTCGTTGGAGAGTTCATGGCAAGTCTTTTAGTCGACAAGCCAATCATAACCGATCGTTATTTTTTCAATAATGACATGGATCGCATTTTTTCCGTCTTCAAACCGATCGCCAAATTTGTTTTGGACTTTTATTGGTCAGTAACAGAAAGTTGTGGAGAGGGTGGGAAAATAGCGGTTTGTCCTACTTGACAAGTTACAACTAATGAAATACAGGTGAATTCTACGGTATATTTGGTATATTGAAATTTTCAGTGTGTCCAGTTTTTTTTTGGTAATGTAAATTCATCATCACTGTTCATTTTCAGTTTGCGATCTCGACGGTTCACAATTATTCAAATTTTAAATTTATATTTCACATTTTATTTTTGATCTCATATGTTTTCTCAATTTGACAAAAGAGCTTGCTTTCTCAATTTGACAAAGGAGTTTTAGCAAACTAAGACAGCAGCTCAGAGAGTAAAAGAGAGAGACGAAGGAAACACAATTCTGAAAAAATGCAGCAAGATAACAAAATCCTGGTGCTTCAAAACAAGACTTGAGACATTTTGCAACCGAAAAATTAAACAAAACACCATGTATGACACCCCAAAATGACAATAAAAAACAGTAGCAACAATTTCAATTAAATCACATGAAATTTTTTATTTGAAATCACATGAAATTTTGGATCATTACAATCTAATTTCAGATCGCAAACTGAAATCAAAAATAAAATGTAAAATAGAAATTCAATATTCGAATAATTATGAACCGTCGAGATCGCAAACTGAAAAAAAAAATTCGGAGACACCGAAAATTTCGGTATACCAGGTATACTGAAGAATTCACCTGAAAAACATAATAGGATATATTTTCATATTTATATTTGCTATCATAACTAATAATATAATAGCATGTTCCTTTGCATTTTACATTTTAACTTTGCATGTGAAACGATTTTAATAAGTGGAGTTATACAAAGAATATGTGGTGGAAGATTATGTGTAGCACGTACGTATGAACCCAGAGGGAAAAAGCAAAGCAGAGGAGGAAGAAACTGATACAGTACTCTGTACACAGAAAAAGGTACTGGGTAGAAGGATGTTGCTTTCGTGGAACTGTGTGAGAAAGAAACTAAGGTAAATACACATGCAGCACGTGATTAAGTTTCTTTAATTTTCACTCTTTATTACGCAGCATTCGACTTTTGGGATCTTTTCTTTGCCACCTGATCGATCTCTCATACTTAATTAGCTTCAGTTTTCCCCTTCATTTGCTTGTTTAGATGCAAAATCTCCAGATGCTCTGTTCCTCATTAGAGTTCGGGGATCAAACCCGGATGACAAACGGGAATACTTACCACTATACTACGATGACCCTGTTGTTTGACTTTCGTTAGTTGCTTTTTTGGTTGTGATGCACAAGGGGAAGGTTATCACTTGTCACTAACATGGTTGGTATTGTTTACATACTAAATATATGGAATTAGTATTGAAGAAGTAAATTTTGCGAGAGGCCTGGTGGAGGTGAAGTTCGAGATAAGTGTTGATGTAATGGTGTTGTTCGATTTTGACTTTACTGGGATCAAGTTGCAGTTGGATCCCCTGAGAGCAGCTCTTGGGCGATTAGGTCTAAAAGTTCACGAGGGATATAATATTTTATTGTAGCTAGGTCTATGATGAGATCTCAATTGACCGTTTCAAGTTCATGATTAAGATCATCCTAATCACATTTACGGTTGATATGAGGCTATCTTGCTGCCAAATTATGCATATCATCTTACTTACTCTGGCGCGGTATATCAATGCCCTAGATTTAGAAGAAGCATTTCATTGGTACGTAGAGTTTGTCACTTTTCTACTCGTGTTTCTCAATTCTACATTATTTAGCTCACTACCTTATAATATTTCAGTCTTACAAAGAACAACTACAAAGTCTACAAAACTTAAGGATGTCGACATGTGGTGACAACAACGTTTAAACCTCACGACTATAAGTCTAGAATCTCTTACCGTCCACCTTATCTAGGCCAAATGGCAGAATTAAGGGTGGACGCTCCTAAGCCATCATCCCCGATTTTTTGATTATAAACTGACAATATTTTACGTAAAATTAAAAAAAATTATCGTAATGTATTTTCGAATTTCACTTAATGCAACTTTCAAAATTATTATAAATTTAAAATTTTGCGGAGATTTTTCGACCATTTTAATTCTAATATCAATCGAAGATATATCTCAAATGATAGAGCGCATGCG
Source organism: Linum usitatissimum (assembly GCA_030674075.2). Lineage (NCBI taxonomy): Eukaryota > Viridiplantae > Streptophyta > Magnoliopsida > Malpighiales > Linaceae > Linum > Linum usitatissimum. The sequence goes on from JAUJYP020000039.1 coordinate 3,180,467, forward strand.
AGAGGTTCGATACCCTGCATCTCCAATATTTCAACTTCTTTTACCTTTCTTGTCATTTAGCAACGATGTTGACCACGGCGTTCATCTAACACTCATTTTATTTTTTACCGGCGACATCGACTATCCATGCCGGCCAAGTGCCAACTGCTTCATTCCTACCCGCTCATTACTTCCCATCCCAATCTAAACAATCCAGCAATGGCTGCAGCAGCGGTAGCCTCCTTGCTCCTTTGATTCCGGCAGCTCGTTCCCGCTACTCATCCGCCGCTCCCTCCTTCTCGTCTACAAGGGCCGCCGTCGGACGCCAAACAGTCTGGCTAAGAATGCCGTGCAGAGCAATGGTTCAGCAGGCCGTACAGGGAGCTCCCGCCGCTTACGCAAAGGAAATGGAGCGCCTCTCCGCTAAGGAATCGTTGCTCCTTGCCGTAAGTATTAATGAATGTTTCCTGTGAAGATTGCTTTTGATTTCAAATCAATGAAATTGGAGAGTCGGATGCGTTTGAATTCTCAGTTCAAAGATGCTGGGGGATTTGAAGCTCTGGTGACGGGGAAGACAACAGAAGTGCAGAAGATTGATGTGAATGAGAGGATTACTGGTCTTGAGCGTCTGAATCCAACGCCTAGACCAACTACGTAGGTGCTTACTGGACTAAAAATACAACTCCAATTTCCCCTTCTGTAAGTCGAGTAGTGTTTCACTTGGTTCCTTCAGCTGGAAAGATCACCTTACTTGGAAGGCCGGTGGAATTTCGAGTGGTTTGGAGCCGGTAGCCCTGGATTGTTTGCTGCCAAACTCTTGTTTCAGTGAGTCTTTCTCCACATTGCTTTTCAACCATATCAGGGTTGTTTAGTTACTGGTTTGAACTCCTTGATGTTTGTTGCAGGAGATTTCCTTCAGATTTGGCTAATCTATCAAACATGGATGTGGTGATTAAGGAAGGGAAAGCGAAGGCCACAGCTAATATGAAGCTCTTCTACTCGGTATTCCTGTAATTGTTTAGTATTCATGTCGATTGCAAATCGCTTTTCAGATTTGTGTGATAGATCCTCAAACGAACTATCCTTGTTCAGTATCTTGCAAACATTTGGTAGATGCTAAGTTCTAGATGAATGGAGTATAAGATGCAAATGGGCGTTAAACTTGCAATTACGTGTTCAGTGCAGAAGAAAATAGTCTAGGGGAGGGACTCAGTTTTGATACCATTTACAAACCAAGAATGTGGACGATAAGATAATAGAATCTATTTTAGAGTCACCAAGTTGTTGAATTTTGATTCATCTCAACAGAAACTAGTGCTTTCAAGTATCAATATGACTGCTACTTTACCTGCAAATGATCCTACAGCTAGTTTCATAGAAAGCTTAATGATGGATGTTTGCTCTTGTATAATGCAGATAGAAAGCAAGTTTGCTCTCTCTTCGCAGTTAACCGTGGAAGGTCCACTTAGAATTAAAGAGGAATATGTTGAAGGGTTTCTTGAGGCACCGAAAGTTATTGAAGAATCACTACCGGAACAGCTAAAAGGAGCACTTGGTCAGGCTATCAGCAAGGTGCAACAACTCCTCGTCCCCATAAGGGATGTCATTGCCGGTGGCCTCAGAGTTCCACTAAGTAAGAACAATTTCTTCCATTTTTTATCTCATTAATTCCTCAAATAATAGGAAACTTACGAAAGAATGTATGAACTGCAAATAGTCGGCCACTAAGCCTTGAACAATCTGTGTAATTGGATGGTGATTTGGTATCAACTAGCTATTTCGCATGATCTTGATTGCTGGTTGCTTCCGTATAGTTAGCCAAATCCCAAATGGTGCTACTTCATCATGATACTTGAAGTAGGGGTGTTCTCTGTAACTGTTGTCTACTATCACACGATGTTTCCAGTAATTGATCTTTTTGAACCTTCAGTTTCCAGTACTTTGCTCTGCTTCTTGAACACGTTATCCTCTTCACATGACTGTATCAGACTTATATGCTTGTATGTAGTTTCCTGCTCTTAACAAACCGTCTTGGTGATGATTCGTTTTGCCTTGTTTGTTTGGATCTGACTACTGGTCGGTTATTAATCCTGCTTCTTTGCCCAGCAGTTTATAATACTCACTATAACTCGTATTTTCCTATGTAGCACCTGCATACGAAACTCAATTCTCTTATAGCATCTGTTCTGTATCATAGACAAGGTCATGTCTATTAGCTTTTTATTACTTTTTGCACTTGTATTCCTACTCTTGTAAGGTTAGATAACATCTATTCATGTGAATTCTATATGATGATCTAATGTTATCTGAGTCAGGGATTTACACTGTTTCCTTTTTTTGCAGCTGGTACCTTTCAAAGACTCTTCTTGATTTCATATCTCGACGAGGAGATACTGGTAAGAGCTCTCTAATAACACTATTTCACTAGCTAGGTTACAGAAAATCAACCCGACTTAGAGTAGAAACTCTGAGGTTATAAAGTCTCAATCTGCGCCATTTACGTAACTGGATTCGTGGTGTTTCCGATGCAGATAATGAGGGATGCTGCTGGAGTACCTGAAGTTCTTACCAGGCTGGAAACACAACCTGCAGCCATTCCAGACACTGTCACAGAATATGAAAGCTAGACTGATTGATTACCTGATCATACTCACACTTGCTTCTGCTTTCTTTGTTGGGAAAAGTTGACCTTGCGGGTGAGTATTAAAACGTGGAGGATTAGTGTTAATCCTCTTCCCTTCCGCCATTGGGGTTTCAGCATTTGTTAATCAGTCCACAATTCCCTTAATTGAGTTATTTTGCATGCATCATCAAGGAGGAAAAATGTTAACAACCCACATGATTAATTAATTCATTGTCCACGGTAGCAGTATCAGTAATCCACTGGAGGGGAAAAATCTATTCTTGCAAGTTAAGTCATTCATTCACAACCATAGTTTATAATGAAATTATGATTCATTTGTAATTGGTTGGTCTGCCAAGTCACAAATACACTATTAATCCATAACCAGACAGAGACCCACTTTTTCCCTTCTACCACCATAGCCACAAGACAACGAAGGAAAATCGACAAATCAATACGTTTATGCTCAGAAATAAACAGCAACAAATGAATGAAATTCATACCCAGTTAGATACCATCTACCCATCATGGAGGTTAATTCAGACATGTTTCCCATTCATATAGTTAAAAAGTTAACCCCCGTGCTCTAATTACCCATATGAAAGAAACATCAAATATAAATATTCATCAATTTGCGACAGAAATATCGCGACTTTTTATTGCGGTCGCGCAGAAGCTATGATTTCTTGTAGTTACTTATCAGGCGAACTGATGAGTAGCTTCCCCAAATCCGTGAAGAAGATGAAGCTGATGATGGCTTCCGTAAGTATTAATATTATTACGTTGCTGGTAGTGAAAACTCGGTTCCATCAACGGGAACTGATGATCACCTCCAAGCTCTTGAATAAACCCATCAATCTCCTCAAAATACTCAGCAGTACTCCGCCGGTCGTTAATTCCAAAGACGCTGTCACTATTTCTCCCGTCATTATCAACCCACGCCACCTGGTTTTCATCTTCCTCCTTAACCATCCTGCCCACAAACTCAAATCGAGAAGTAGAACCACCGACCAACCCGCTACCACCGTAGTTACTATTCATTTCGTCGCTATAACTACTGAAATCATTACTTATAGCTTTTGTTACCGCATCGGTTGCCCATCGCTGTTGATACCTGCCGTATGTTTCGTCGCTAATTCGTCCGCCGTATGACGGCTCCGTTACATTTGACGGCGGAAACTGTTTCTTGTCGCTGAAGTGATGGTGATCGGGAGTGGGTTTCCCGGTGAGACGCTGGACGAGCTCGCGGAAGTTGGCGACGTCGGTCTTGATGATCTCCGGGGCGAAGATGTGGATTATTCTGATCTTGGGGGGCTTGTTCTTATTATTATTACTGACGGTAGCGTTGGAACTTGGTGGTGGTGGTTTGGTGATTGGACGTGAGTCTCTGTGAAAGCTTAGCCCCGGCGGGGAAGAACAGTGATGAGATGGGACGGCGGAAGAAGAGGAAGAAGAAGATTGAGCAGCGGCAGGTGAAATACTGTTGTTTGGTTTCTTCATGGTGCAGTTTTGTTTCAGAGGAAATGGAAGTTTTTTTTTAATGGGTTGCAAATGGAAGTATTTTTGTTTGGAGTTTTTGGTGTAATCTGGGATTTATAGAGGAAAAGAGGGAGATAGTAAGGACAAAGGATTGAGATTTGGAAGGCAAATAAACAAAAAAAGATAGCTTGTATGATATAAATAATAATTTAATTAGAAGTTGAAACAATTAAGAAATTTTCAAGAGAGGGACAACACATATAAATATGGGGATTTCAGGATTAGTACATGGTCCCTCTAAAAAATAAAATAAAATAAGTAGAATGTATAATCTCACTCTTTGAAATAATGGTTTTAGGTTGATGAGTCATTTAACTCGGATAGTTCAGTTAATTTGAAAACGGATTAAACAGTCGTAAGAGGTTTGATCCGTGATAGCGTTGATGGTGTTCTTACGTCTTAGAACATGAGCTTTGTGTATGTTTTATCACTCGGGTAGAGTTCAATGTGGCTATACATATGAATAGCGTCCAAACAACGTAAGAGAAAAGGGTAGAGACTCGAGGGTACATGTGCAACTTGATTCTAGATGTGCAATTTCCTTTATACGCCGAGCGGAGGCCGGATATGCGATCACTCGCATTCTAATGTTTTGCGACAACCTCTTGAGATGAGATGATGCAGACAGTGTGAAAAATTTGAGCTTATTCACGTATATAGAGAAAAGAAATCACGTTAAATAAAACTTTATTTGTGTTAGAATATGAGATGTCAATTCTTTTTTATCGGAGATAAACAAGGCGAACAAAGATACGAGATGCAAGTAAATACGTATGTGTGTTTTAGCCGTGTATTTATTATTATAAATCAAAACATGATGACAACACCCTAACAATTTAAAAAATAAGCAAGAGTCATGGGCTGGCGTATCGTAAAACGCGTCGTGTTGATCTTCTCTTTCCGAATCTCAGTTGGATGAGCCATTTGTTGGTCTGTTATCTGTTCTGGCATTCGTTTTAATTGCCATAAACGTACAATGAAGAATGAGTCAAATTAATCTTACTTTGAGACATTAAGAAGACGACGGTGCTGATCCTAATCATTTGATTCATGGATCTGTGTTTGACCCTTTCATAACATCGGAGGCATCAGTGGGGATTTCTCAGACAGATAAGCTAGCTAGCTAGCTGTCCATTTTTACTTCAAACTGTACGTGAAAGGTAAAAATATGACGGGGGTGGGGGTGAACAATAACCGTCGGATCACGTGCACGTGGAGATGAAGGGCGGAGATTCGTCGGAGGCTGGCAGGCATCGTGCAGACTGCAAAGAATGACAGCATCACACGGACGAGAGGATCAGATAGAATATCACACCACTCTCGTGCACCCAACTGAAAGAAATAAAAATCACCCTGTGTACGAATGCCAAGTGGCAACAGTGGAGCCCCACCGGCTGACGTGGTTGCAACTTCCTCTGGGGGAGAAAGACGGGGAGGAGTGGGGGTAGTTTAGTACTTTTGCCTTTTCCGGCCACCGTGTGTGTGTAAGTGTGTTCGTGCATTTCTTAGCTGGTTTTTGGTTGGGCGGTTGTTGTTGGTTTGTTATGCTACTCCACCATCGTAGCTGTCAGGTGGTTTTAGACTCGTATCGAAAGTTGAATAGGCAAGTATTATAGTACGTAATTCAAGTTTTTTCGGACAAGTTAAATTCGAAAACACACTCTACACGAACTCGGAATTTAATTTGCATACAATTTTGTTACATTGAAACGAAAAAAATTATAGACGGTGTGGCCTAAATTCGCCTCCAGATCCCGCAATATGCCAATGGCCATTTGCCCACTTGGAGAGTATTAGCTTGGGGGGGTGATATAGATAGAATTTGAAAGAGGGGCCTTAAATTAATTGTAAAAGAAATCAAATGTCAAACCCCAATTTGCGTGATGGGTGTATGTCATTTGGCAAAAATATTTAAGAATCAATATTTGCCTTTTTGGTACTAATCAAAGTTATTGTTGGGACATTACATCGGTTGACCTTAAAGTTATAAATTTACTCGATAATTTTATATTTAATTAAATACGTAATACATATTACCATATTTTTGAAAAAATATTTACGACAACCTACTTTGTTCTTTTTTTTTGGTAGAGTGCATATAGACGTGGGACATGGGAAGCATATAAAGCATAGCATTGACAAAATGAAACAAATTTGGAGGACGAGGATCAAGATCTCTTTGTCCAACTATTAAAATAATGACCAAATAGATGTATGTGGTCGGCAAGACCTTGACTTTACAAGTCAACGCATCGCCCCCTTTTCAACCAACTGTTCATGGCATAATATCCAACGTAAAACCTTTAAATACAAAATGACTTTCTGTGTTCTAAAGTCAATTGCTGGGCTAAATACTTCACAGTCTGAATATCTATGAAAGTTTCCCATTAGGAGACTACGTAGTTGTGCTTGGTGAATGTGAAATGCCTCTGTTTATGTCAACGGTTAGCTTCTGTTTCGTTTTCTCTGATGGAAGGTTGACCTCGGTAATGCCGGTGGGTATGGGTTGTATAATTGGTCACTTATTAATTAGTGGATGAATTTGGTTGAATGGTGGGTATGGAACTCGTTAATCCCTCGCATCTATACTATTTATATTTTGTAAACAGAATTTATGCTCTTTAGGCTAAAGAGAGCCCAATTTTCAGTTGTAAACTGAAAGGTATTTCAGTGGCTATAGTGTTTATGAGAGTTTGTTGTTTTGTATTGGGAGATTTTTGGATGTTTGTTTAAAATAAGAGTTGGTGGTGTGTTGTTTTTCATGTTTTATGTTGCAGAAAGTTTTAGAGAATAAGTGGAGATAGATGAACTTTTTTTTGTTATAAAAAACGTATTGACATAATGAAAGCGCGAGACAATTTTAAGGCATGTCAATTGAAGAATGGAAGATACCATAAGACTCATAAAGGGTAATATGTGAGCTCAAAATAAAAGCTCCAATAGGAGAATCAAACACTATTCATTAAATAGTAATTCATGTTCTTCTTTTATAGATAGAACTTTTTTTGTTATAGAAAATATATTAGCAAAATGAATGCGTGAGATAATTTAAGGCATGTCAATTGAAAAATGGAAAACCTTAAGACCCATAAAAAGGTAATATGTGAGATCAAAATAAAGTATTCGTAAACTCAAAATAAAGCCCTCATAAGAGAACCAAACACTATTTATTTAATAACAATTTGTGTTCTCCTTTTATAAATAAAAATTTTTGGGCATATGTTTTCTATTGCTTAGTATGATTGTCTACTTTCAATTTGTGTTTTTTGTTGTTGTTGATTTGGGTTTCAATACCTTTATAGATTTAAGATTAAGATTAGCTAATTTTCTTCCTATTGAAAAAATAGTTTTTTAACTTTTGTTTATGGTTGTTTAGTATATAGAATTTGCGATAGAAAGCTCAATACACAAAACCTCAAAATTTATCATCATTTCATACTAATCCATTCATCATCCGCTCTCACCATTAATAAACAAGTAAATGTAAGTCGTTTAATATTCACCCACCAATTACGTATGGGTTGATTTTGTCGTCAAACCCCAATTCAAATAACTGCTATCACAGGTCCGGGCTTAAAAACCATGCCTATCTACAGCCTTGAACTAGCTGGGCCTCGACCATGGATACGATAGATCGCGGCAAGAAAACTAAACGGCATCGTTCCGTTTCCCTCCGTGGCTTCTGCACGGCCTAAAATAACAGGAAATCAGAGTGACAAGTTCAGTCAAAAAGCTCTAAAACCCTAAACCACAGAAAATATGTGGAGAACCCCTGCTCGACTGATCGGAAATGGCAGATGCCCCCGGAGGCAGCTCTCGACGGCGAAAGAGGCGTCGGCCTCAGCTCCGGATTCTTCGTATAAGGTACAAAGATCATCGGGAAATCCGCTGCGGCTGTACCGGCGATTGTTGGCGCTCAGAGCTACCGGAGGGACGGTAGACAAGGCCTTGAATGACTACGTGATGGACGGCATGTCCATCAGTAAAGTCGAGCTTATGCGCTCCGTCAGACAGCTCCGCCAGTACGGCCGCTTCAACCATGGCCTCGAGGTCTGGCTTCGTTTTCATTTTTGAATTTGTAGTTTAGTTTGAATTTCTGTTGCTCTTCCTTGAACTTAGGATGCAATTTTTGTTTAAATCTAGATAATGGAGTGGATGGAGAAGAGAGGAATAAATCTCGGCCATGGCGATTTAGCAGTACGTCTGGATCTCATCTGTAAAACCAAAGGGATAACGGAGGCCGAGAATTACTTCAACGGACTAATTCCGTCGGCGAAGAATCCAGCTACGTACGGATCTCTACTGTGCTCCTACTGCAGAGAGCTGGATTCCGAGAAGGCGCTGCAGCTCTTCCAGAAAATGGACGAATTGACGTTCATTCAAAACTCGTTACCTTTCAACAATCTGATGCGTATGTACATGAGGTTGGGCCAGCAGGAGAAGGTGCCTGAACTCGTGAACCAGATGAAGCAGATGAATCTCACTCCCTGCACGTTCACTTACGACATCTGGGTACAGAGCCTCGGCCATATGAAAGATTTAGAAGGAATCGAGAAGGTGCTCGAAGAGATGGGAAAAGACGTCAACCTAAGTAGCAATTTCAACTGGACTACTTACAGCAACTTGGTAGCAGGCTACACCAGTGCCGGAGAATTCGAGAGGGTGAAATCGGCTCTCAAGATGATAGAGGAACGGATCGATACTCACAACCGGAACGCGTATCATTTCCTGCTAACTTTGTACGGCGTGATCGCCGATCTGGAAGAAGTTCACCGCGTTTGGGGGAAACTGAAGGCAAAGTTTAATCAGGTCACGAACGCGAGTTACCTCGTAATGCTTCAAGTCCTGACGAGGCTGAAAGATGCCGAGGCCTTATCGAAGGTGTTCGAAGAGTGGGAATCGGTCTGCACCAGTTACGATATGAGGGTGGCGAATATTGCGATAGGGGCGTACCTGGAGCGGGGAATGTTCGATGAAGCCAAGGCGGTTTTCGATGGCGCGATGGAGAGGACTCCCGGACCGTACTTCAAGGCACGGGAGATGCTCATGATCTCGTTGGTGAAGAGGGGCCGGTTGGAACCGGCGTTGAAGCAGCTGAAGGCGGCTTTCACGGAGGTTGGCCGGACCGGGAAGAGGCACAAGAAGGAGTGGCGGCCCAGCGCGGAAATTGTGGATACATTCTTTGGTTATTTCGAGGAAGAGAAAGATGTCGAGGGAGCTGAGAAGATGTACAAGATTCTGAAGCTCATAAACCGCTGCGACTCTACTGTCTATAGGCTGTTGATGAAAACTTATGCAGCTGCTGGGAAATCGGCTAACGATATGCGTTCGAGGCTGGAGGAAGATGCCGTCGAAGTGGACGAGGAGATTCAGAGGTTGCTTGATGTGGTATGCCCTGAATAAAGAAAGTAGAATCTGCACCGATATTTCAAAATCTGGGAAGAATTTGGTCTTGTACAATATTTCATAAGCTCATTAATCATGATTCATGAGGCAAAGAAAGAATCATTTACAATCATAACAACTTGCAAAGATAGTACAATGGGCCAATCTTTATCAGAATCCGAGTCGAGATTAAATCCAGCATACAAAATAGCTATATCTGCCAAAACTGAACTCGTTACTATCTACTGGTAACTGGAGAGTAACAGAATATGAACTTTTCAACATATCTCGGTGCCCTTTTGAGTGAAATGGATGTACAGTATCATCAAATTTTGTCATCCTTCCACTGGTTAGAAATGCAACGAAAAGCAGGAGCCTCCGTGTTAAAGGCTTCAAATCAGGATCGGGGGATTTAAGCCTTCTGTTTCAGAGTAACACCGATAATCCCTATTTGACTCTTCGGCCGATAGCGTTCATCCGTATCCACCTCTTCGATTTCCTGGAAACCAACGTTTTCGAAAAGAAATCAATATACGAGACATAACAGTAGACAATGAGAATACAAGAGCTAAGTCGACACCATTATAAAAAGAAATGCGAAATTTGAGTAAGTATCACCTGAATGACATCTTCACCCTTAACGACCCGTCCGAAAACAACCAGCTTCTCACTTAGATCTGGGATTGGCGCAGTTGTGATGAACAGATCAAATCCTTTGTCATCGTGTTTTCCATTGGAAGTTCCGACCATGAAAGCCTCGTGTTTCATGCTGAATGGAGAAAGAAGGTTTCTTCATCATTCAAGTTTATAGGCAAACTGTGGAACAGATGCAGGGAGATGAATGAATGAAATACAAAAGTCTGCAAACAAAACCTTGAATGAAGCTGCCCATGGTGCTTCCCTTTCACAGTCCAATCCTCTGTATTTCCTAGATTATCAGTGCTCCCTGCTTGAATCACGTAATGCTTTATCACACGAACAAATTGCATCCCCTTGAAATGCCCCTTTTGGCTGGAAAAATTAATTCAACCGTTTCTTAAAACGAAAGCTAAAGAATATCCTGATAAGGTGCTAGGAACATTACTGCATACCCACAACTAGCAACTTGATGAAAGTCCCATACAAAACTTATCTCTATGGACCGTACTAACAGCATAATTCATTTATCGAAGTACTCACCATAAGTCAATGAACTTGTCAACAATTTCAGGAGAGCTATCTTTGTAGAGTTCCACAGTTACAGGTCCTTTTGATGTCGTAAAGATCTAACGTAAAATGGAAATAAATAAACATAAGACAATATTATAATGCTTGAACATGGATAACCCAATGGCCTACATCTCTACCACTAAAACTCAGTCCATTACCAAGCAACATTTCTTCCTACGCAAGTGCAAACTTTTTCAATTCTTCTCACAGAGAGTTGCATATAACAAATCCGTAGATGTTAATTATTAATAACATCCTATCACTGTGATTCTTAGCATACTTAACACAGAAAATTACAAAACAGATTGACTTTGGCTCAGCAGAAAATGGAATTCTTACAACGTATCCAGGGACATCGGATTTCTTCAAATCAGACATCATACTGCCATCCTGCAACCATAAGAGCAAGTTAAAATTCTCCAGAAGGGACAAGTTGCGAAAAGTTTAATCATTCGGAGAAAATAAAGAGCGATGCACCTCAAATCTCGAGTTAGCATTACTGTTCTGGATGCTAGACCTAAGAAAACACAAGCAAACAAAAATTCAACAGACAGTTATGAAGTGAAAATAAAAGGAAACGAAAATACTGGCGAACGAACGAACGAAAGAGAACCTTATGGAGCGGTGCGTGTAGGTGGAGTAGAGGAAGAACAGAGCTAGAAGGACGATCAAGCCGCCAAAGAGAATAGGCGTGGCGCTTATCCGGCTCGGTTGTTTCTTCTTCTTGCTCTGCTGCAGCAGAGCTTGAGGTTTGATCCTCGCCATTTTTCTTCCTCTATCGGCGCGGGAAGAAGGTACCGCTTCCACACACTGTCTGCGGGCAACTTTGAAAATTCAGAGAGAATTTCATCATCAACTTCGGAATCGGTAAACCGCGAGATCGGACGGAATAAGAAACCCTAGAACGCTAGTACCGGAGAGAAAGCAAAGCGAGGTCCGACGGCGAGGAATTACCTGAGCTGAGAGATTTCGTTGACGTGCGAGAAACAGATTGAATCTGAGAGTTTGGTGATCGTTTGTTGCTTTTGGTGGCTTGCCTTTTTCGAACTTTCAACGGTTTGAAGAAGACCGGTCACTACATGGTGGTTTCACTGGCTTTTCATCCTCCACTGCTCCACCAGCTGTACCGGAAATTGTTCTTATCAGTGGGCCGACAAGCTCCGCAAGGCCCGTAGATCCGGCCCAGCTGTAATTTTGTCCGACTTAGGAAGTTACTTCGGCATGAAACGAGTTGGTTCGGGAGTCCATGCTCTATATAGTAAACAAGCCAAGGTCGAGCTAACCTCAGCTCGGCTCGTCTGGCATACAACCTAGCTCGATTCAAAAACTAGTCGAGCCAAATTTACGACTTCGCTCTACGTCTATTATGAACTCACAAACCGGCTCGAACTTTCTCTCATACGTTTCTCCAAGTGGAGCTAGAGATCGAACTGATCTTGTTAAGCCGTGCCTTCGAGCTTGAGCTCAACTAGACTTGGGAACAAGTCAAACTCGAGTTTGTCAACCCGTTATGACTTGTGACCTAGCCAAGCCCGCTAGACTTGCAAACGAGTCAAGCTCAAGCGGAGCTCGACCTCAAATTATAATAGCTCAAGGTGGATGAGGCTCGGCTGGTCAATATTTCTACCCCAGATATTAACTTTCCATGAGGTTTGAACTAGAGAAAGTTCACAAATTGTAGCTTTGAATTAGAATGCAAAATGGCACAAGTCTCATCAACTTAAAACAATTAACACAGAAGAGATGGCAGCAACATCAGAAACCCGAGATGCAATCGAACCACCAACGTTTTGATTAAGGTTCTGCAGATGCTCATCAGAATCTGGTGCACTACATCAAATATATGAATAATCACCTTACTCGTTCATCATTAATCTACTCGAAAACGCAGTAACTCTCGTCTTGGGAGACATAAATAAAACAGGAACATACACCGGTTCACAAGCCTCTGCAGCTTTGCGTACATATAACTGTCTCTAAAACCATTAAGAAACAACACCGAAGACTAACATAAGACATAAAAGAAGAAAAGACTTCAGACCGGAACAACGACGCATCACAAGGTCCTACGAACATGACCAGGACGAACGAAAGCCAAATCCAAAAACCCTCTCCAGAAAGAAATCACAGCTTGTTGTTGTACCAGAACACGCCTTTGTTCTGGTCACCTTCGTCAGGCTCAACATAGACACACTCCTTAGCCTCCCTCCACATCGCCTTGATGAATGGAGTCCCATCGAACTGGTAGTACTCTCCCAGTACCGGCTTGATCGCCTTGGTAGCTTCCATCGCATGGTAATGAGGCATCGTCGAGAACAGGTGATGTGCCACGTGGGTATCCGTGATGTTATGGAACACCGTGTTCAGAAACCCGTAGTCTCTGTCCATGGTCGCCAGAGCACCTCTCAGCCAGTCCCATTCGGAGGATTTGTAGTGCGGCAATGATGGGTGGGTGTGCTGCAAGAAAGTGATTAAGACAAGAAATCCATTCACTACAAGGAGTGGAACTCCATAGACACAAACCACCCAAGCCAGTCCCTTGGCGACAGCAAGCTTGTAGATTGCAAAGCTCACAGCAAGGATGCCGGCATCGGAGAGGAAGATCTCAGTTCGCTCGCGGTCGTTGTAGATAGGGGATTTAGGATCGTAATGGCAGGCGAACCGGTCGTACGGCCTTCCGGAAACGTTGAATGCCAAGTATAAAGGCCAGCCGAGAGTGAGAGTGACTGCAAGTGTGAGCACACGGCCAGGTGGATTGTTGAGGTACTTTGAGTGCCAGCCGATGGCCGATTTCTGCTTGGGGACGAAAACCTCATCTCGTTCAAGGGACCCGGTGTTGGAGTGGTGGCGACGGTGGCTGTGCTTCCACGAGAAGTAGGGGACCATGAGGCATGAGTGAAGGACAAAGCCGACCAAGTCATCAAGCCATTGGTAGTCGCTGAAGGCGTGGTGACCGCATTCGTGGGCTAGGACCCAGACACCGGTGAGGACGCAGCCTTGGCAGGCCCAGTAGATAGGCCACGCAACGTAGGAGAGAGGATTGGGGAGGAGGTGGATGTAAGTGGTGGCGATGTAGTAGAAGATGGCGGCAATGGTGAGGTCATAAGCCACATAGGAGAATGAGCGGGGGATGGACCTTTTGAAGCAATGTGGAGGGATGGCTTTCTTGATCTCACCAAGTGTGAATGGAGGTTTTGAGTATGGAGACCGCTTAAAGGTTTCCGAGTCCGCCTTGTTCGATGGAGGCACAGCCATTCTTCCACCAGCACCCATTCTTGCTTTATCAACAGCACCTGCAGAAGTTTGCAACGAAAGAAAAGATCAGTTTTTGAATTGATTGAAAGAAACACTGTAAGCAGGTAATCACAGAGTTGAGGTGGTTTAAGTATTGGGAAGTAGCGTTACTATTTATGTTAGAAAGGACAATCTTATTACAACGCCTAGGATACCAATAGAGATACTGTAAAACAAGGAATAATGCCCTCCATAAATCGAGAATATCCGATGCAGAAAAGTTAAAGTTCAAATTGGTTAAAATCGTCTGATGTGACATTGAAAAGGAGATGATCGAAGAACTGAAATACTACGCTTGAACTAGATACCTAGCAGGCAGAATTTGAAAGGAAACATTAAACAACCACTCAGTTCCAGGAGACAGTTTACCGTCTTTATCAATCGTCGCCAGAAAAAGTCTCTATTGAGTTGCGTATTGAACCAGGACAAGCGGACAACCATGGGAGACTTATGATTTTATAGTCAGTTAAAGCAAGTAGTCCTATCCTAATACGAATCTAATTATTAGTAAGTTTAAAACTAAGCTAAATTCCACAACTCAGGTTGCATTCGGAATAACAGATAGCGGCAAGGTAGAGGATATGCAGGCCACAGCAAGTATAATTGAAATGACCATTTACGAGAATTAAATTCTCTTATGACCAAGAAGCTCAGAATCTAACCTCTATTAAATAACATACCATGTTTGGTACAGTGTTGTAATCTGAAATCTTTCCAGAAAAAAAAAATCAGGCTTTTCTAAGAATAGAATCCATTGATCATTTTAGGGTACATATCAGTATATTATTGACTTTCCAGATTCAAAGAAAGAAAGAAAATTCATAGCACAGAAACAAATATCTTATTGGCCCTGCTACAGGTCATCAGTCACATAGTGACGCTAATGTCACGTTGTACTATGTCACGTGTAATGTACAAATAGACGTATACTAAGAGACAACTAATAATTCCAAAAGAAAAAAGATATTTTTTCAAACTCGGAGAGATTGCATCAAGATCATCACCCTTCAATTCTTTAATAGAAGAAAAGCAAACCCCACTATCACCTACCACTCAATTTAACCTGAAGTGGACTGAGTCTGAATCTGCTGTCCTAATATTTTAATGAAAAATCGAGATGCTTTGCTGAGAGGCTGGTTCACGCCACGCCGCCCCGAGCTAAGCAACTTGGTTCGTATGTTTGAATGATAAACCACATGACTGGGTAAAAAGTAAACTACAGAGGACGCATAAAGCATCAAGTGGATGGAATCAAGATAAGATTCGATAAAAAAAATTCAAATCCAAACAACTTGCCTCAAAGAAAGGAAAGAAGCAAAGATAGTTCGTGTAATTTTAAATATTTTATTTTATTTTTTTGTTTTCCTTTGCCTACCTCCAGCTGAGTAGAGTTCTAATTGCAGTCAGATTGGGAATAGTTTAAAATCAAAATCAAAATCAAATAGCAAGGAACGAGTCAGATGGTGAATCGGTGATGTAAGCCATCCTCGACGATCAAAAGGTACCAGCATTGCTCTTAGCTTCAAGCTGGATACAAACAATTGCCGCTGGTTTACCTCCGGTTACAATCATCGGATATAGAAATCCAGAATCAGGCGATGAGATCGACGACAGATTATTCAAACAAAAACATTTGAAGTTTTTGACGAAGTAGAAGAGGAGAAAAAAAGAAGGGAGGAAATCGAAGATTCGACTCGTGACGAGTCCCTCATCGTCGGGCCTCCCTGGATCTGAGACTCAGCGGTTTCCGCAAGACAGATGGAGGATCGATGAAGAAGGACTTAACGAGCGACGAATCGGGAAAATGCAGTGAAAAAATAGAGATGAGGTGGCGGAAAATCTGCAGAAATGAAAAGGTACGATACGAAGAAAGAAGCAATGGCGTAGGGTGGTGGTACCTGTTGAGTGATGAAGATGCTGAAAAGCGCGGCGGAGAGAATCTCTGACTCCGTTCGATGATGAGGATCTATCTCTAGATTTTGAGAGTGGCGGAGATAGAAAATAGAGTCAGGAAACGCCGGCCCGACTGAGAACGGAAGGGGAGGAGAGGGGATCCGTATTTAAGCTCAGCTGTCGTGGAGTGTTTGTCCGCTTTTTTATTAGTTTTTGGGCCGACGTCGGCATTGGCCCAGTTTAATTACCCAACTCATTGTTATTTTTCAATTTCTATCTAATCAAGCTGTTCATAAGCAGCTCAATAGGTTCGATTTTAAAATAAATCAAGATTGAGTTAAGGTATATTTATTTTTGATAAATTCACATGTTAATTTAAATTCGAGTATGAAATACAAAATTAGATAATTCGATTCGTCAATAGATTCAATAGTGCAACATAGTTTTTATCTTAAATAACATATATAAATAAAATATATGTAAAAACTTATAAATTTTAGAATCATTTGTTTTTTATTTTGATTTGTTGATGTTTTTTTAGTATATAAACTTTAAAATTCAACTCAAAATTAACTCTTATTATAAATTTAGATGAGCCAAATTTAAATTAGTTTCGAATTTAATTTATTAATAACAATTAACAAATCTAATTCGAATAGGTTTGAGCTTTTAACACAAATCAAAAAATTTCTACCTCAGAGTTAAATTTATGGTGATGTTTGGCTCCGCTCTGTTCACAGCCATAATTTGCTTAAAAGGACAATCCAATATGTCCATCGATTGCAGTGGGCTTCCCATGATGGACGGTTCAGATCTCAATTGAGCCAGGGAAATTGAAAAATATCAGAACGAGTGAAGGATAGTGAGTTCACGTGAAGGGTGGGCAAAGAGATTCGGCGTAGGGGCCCCACCCCACATCCGATCGACGGCCGACTGTCGGTGGTGGTCTCGTCTGAGAAAGATACACGTCCCACGATGCATTAACTAGTGGAAAAAAAAGTATCCAGAATTAATTAGTAGGGACACAGTTTCTGGCGCCGGAGATACTGACAAATCAACAGTGAACAGAATGGCTGAGCACCAAGCAAAATTTGTGAAGCTCTGCATGAGCTTGGTTTTGAGCCAGATAGTCTGTAACACCTGGAGACGCCCGCCCCCGGGTTTTTTTACCGATGGAGAAAACAGGGAAACCACTGTTGTAGAATCGTTGGGCGTAAACACTTGATTACTTCCACCGGAGAAGCCCAAGATGGTCCACAGTGGTGCATTTTGGACTCCTTCGGGCTACAGTCCACTGGGTTCGTAATATTAGTGGGCGGTAGCCCGAAAATAAAAATCATATGTTTGGGATAGGGAATATTACATTTGAAATTTTATGTCTTTCTTAAGCAGTTATCTATTTGTTTGTCGCTAACTCGGTCATTAGTTCACTTACCTCGACATCAAACTCATCGGACAATCTTCAAAGGAGTATTATGTGTTACCCCATCTTATCGATACTAGTGTTACAAGTTATTTGTTTTTTACCCAAACAAGTACGTTAGGCTTCCACTTTTTTGGGTCCAATTTCATGTCCAAACACATTCGAATAACAAAGATATCCTTAATTATATGTCGGGTATCTATTTATTCATATACCAAATGTTCACCTCCAACCAATATTTATTTACCAACTCAATGCATTTTGAATGGTATACAATCATAACTTGCTAGTTTTAATAATCATAAATAAACGATAATACATTCCAAATAAACTCGTTGGATGATCTATGAATATTCTAATATCAATATTCTCAAAATAAAATATCGTTATGACGTCTCGTATTCCTCCTCTTTTTTATGTTCGATCGAAATCACCAACAAACTCTAAAATCAAAACCCTATAGATATAACATTAATGTTTTTGATTACTTGCTGCAATAAGTATACATTTTTGGGTTTGACTGCAGCAACAATTGGGTGCATCCAAAGCATTATGATTTATGACTTGCTTCTTTAATTTCTCCCCCAACTTTTCCCCTCTAGTAAACCTTAGATTTCAAAGTCTTTGGGGGGGCAAAGTCTTAGTATAATAACTAATAAATGAAGCAAATATATAACACGCAACTGAGGTGGTAATCAAGCAATCAACGTGTTCCTTAATATAATGATGCACTAATGAGTAAGGGAGTGATTGATTGTCCAAAGACTAAATTTGTCATCTAATAGAAGAAAGGTCTAATTTGTTGGCCTACTAATTTGTATATAGAGAGAGCTAACTATGATTATCATCACGCAAAATCAATTTACTAATTTAAGTACTAAGCTTGCCAGATGGGTTTAATAGCATTCTTCAATGTATTATTTCAAACGGAAGTCCATCGAGATTAAGTATTGCCAAAGCTTGATCAATTACTATACATTCCAGTCCATATCAGCCGTGGCTAATTACCTCCATCATGCAAACAATATCCTAGCTAGTAGTAATTCAATTATCGTGACTTGACCGGGTAGTCCGGTGCTTGTTCAAACTTTGAGGATTTATTCTGAAACTCTATTCTCGAAATAAACATCATATAAATGACCAACGCCCAATATTTCCGAATAACCAACACAACTCTACTAAAAATTTCGATATAAGCCTGGCTCTTCGAGGCCGAGTGGGGCAAACAACGGGTTCCCGACAGCAACTTTTTGTAGGGGTTCCGGTAGCAAAGGAGGTTAAAAAAAGCTTGACAACTCCTTGGACATTTGTTGCCTCTACAAATTAGCTTTACATGTTTGTTAAGGCCCCAAGGAAATATTGGTCCAGCTCGCCAACAGCATTGGGCCTAACCGACAGAGATTTGCGAGTGAAGCCCAAAGTCCATCTCATGGAAAACAAAAAAATAATAAAAAAACTTTAGTAGTTAGGTTCGATTTACTTTTGACCGAAATCAAGACTCAGTTTGTTTCGGTCATACTCAAATCATCCCGTAAGTTTGGGTAAATTATATTTCAGTCCTATAACTATCAAAAGACGCAGGTCAGTTCCTTTTTATTTTCTGTTAAAATGTGGTTCGATAACGAAAATTTCCAAAAAATTAACCACATATCAATATGCGCTACCATGTATGATAAAAATGAATTAAATATTATAAGTTGGGCTGATTTATTAATCCAAACCAAACCAAATAACCTTACTTGATCTAACCGAACAAAATCCCTTAACCTGCATTTTCATGGATGCTCTACTTTGATGTTCGATTCAACAAAAATGTTGGAGAAAAATAATGCTTTATTTTGATGTTCGGTTCAACTAAAAGTTGGAGAAAATGAATAGTGATAAAAAAAAAATCGCCGTAAAAACTTGATTAGCTCTAGAAAATAAATATTGAAAAGTAAATATTACTAATTTCGTATATGAGTTTAAAAACTATAGAAAAACAGATATTTTATTAATGTGTATGTAATGAAATAAAACATAAATGGACCATATGCTAAAGATTCCATCTGGTCCAACCACCAAAACACCTCCTATCAAAATTAAATATAAACACTAACAACAAATAATTAGCACCAGAAAATTAATCATAATTCAACTTCGAAAATGGGAAACTCATTCATATTCATCCTAAAGAACTTTTCAACGAACCTAAATATTAAAGAACTTCATACTGTATATAAATTTGGAGCGATATAAAGCCGATAAAAGGAAGAGTTTTCACCACAATTAGCAAAGGATTGGAGAGCAACACGAGAGTTGAGATTTCTCAAAGCAAAATGTCATCTTCTCGGTTGTTTTATCTTTTTTTTTTTTTTTTTCAAACCATGAATAGCTAAATTCTTTTTGTTATTTAGATGAGATGTGACATAACATTTTTTATATTTATGTTATTTTATTGAACACCCTTAATGCGTTAATATCAAATTAAAGATTAACTTCAAAGAATTAAGAAGAGGGAAGAGTCTATGGAGTTATTATTTGAGTTTGCATTCATTTGTACACCAACTATAAAAAAACATATATAATTTTAATAATGAGTATGTAATGAAAGAAAAATAAAAATTAGAGGAAATGGATATAGGCAATCTCTTGTATTGCATTTTAATCAACTCATACACACTGCCATTAACGTAGAGTAAAATATATTGTTGATTTTTCAAGATTTGAAACAAAAAAACATACAAATTGGTGCTTTGTGTACATTAACAAGTTTTAACCATTGTAATAACACTATAGGTTGGTACATAGAGCCAACCAGAGACGAAAATGATCCCAACTTCGTCACAAAGGAAAGCTGACGAAGTCGACTAATGTCCCCGTCAGAAAATTTCGAATTATTGAGATACAAACAGTTTTCGACGATCACATCTTATCATTGAACCACAACACGCCTTTTTTTTCATCAACCTCGACATAAACACAGTGCTTAGTCTCCCTCCATAATGCCTTGACGATAGGAGTCCGGTCAGACCGATAATACTCACCCAAAACGGGCTTGATCGCTTCGGTTGCTTCCGCCGCATGGTAATGAGGCATCGTCGAAAACAGATGGTGCGCCACATGAGTATCTGTAATGTTGTGAAACACCTTGTTCAAAACCCCATAATCCCTATCTACAGTCGCGAGCGCACCCCTCAACCAATCCCACTCCGAGGAATCATACCGCGGCAATGCGACATGCGTGTGATGCAAGTAAGTGATCGTAACGATCCATCCATTCATCACCAACAGAGGGACCCCGTACACACAAACAACCCAACCAACTCCGTTCGCCAGGGCAAGTTTATACAGAGCGAACCACATAGCAAGCACGCCAACATCAGATACAAATATCTCATTTCGCTCCCGATCGTTATAGATAGGGCTTCGCGGATCGAAGTGGCTAGCGAATTTCTCGTACGGTCTTCCTGCGATGTTGACCGCAAGGTAGAGAGGCCATCCTAGAAGCAGAGCAAAGGCCAGCTGCAGGACGCGGCCAGGCGGGTTATTGAAGAACTTGAAGTGCCAGCTCAGCTTGGATTTCAGCTTAGGGACGAACACCTCGTCACGCTCGAGGGAGCTAGTGTTGGCGTGGTGGCGGCGGTGGCTGTGCTTCCACGAGAAGTAAGGCGAAAGGAGGGCCGAGTGGAGGATGAACCCTACCGAGTCTTCCAGCCAGTGTTGGTCGCTAAAGGCGTGGTGACCGCACTCGTGGGCCACCATCCATACAGCGACGAAGAAGCAGCCTTGGCTGGCCCAGTAGGCCGGCCAAGCCACGTAGGATGAGAGAGGTGTCGGGAGGAGGTGGAAGTACGTGGTGGCGATGTGGTAGAGGATTGTGACGGCGGTGAGGTCGTAGGCTAAGTAGGCAAATGATCGGAGGAGGGACCTTTGGAAGCAGTGCGGTGGTATGGCTTTCTTGATGTCAGAGAGGGTGAACGGCGGCTTTGAGTGTGGCGATCGCTTCATGGTTGTGTTGGATGATGAAGGCGGCGGCGGCATTTTAGTTGCAGGGGATGAGAACAGAGGAGAAGGAAATGAGTGTATTTATTTGACTAGAAACAGAAGACAAGCATCTCTAGAAACAGTAGACAAAAGTCAAAAGGAATTAATTGTGTTTTATTTTCTTCGTGGTAATAAATGAGATAATTTTAAGTTTTATTCTTTTCATAAATAACTTTGAATGAGAAAAATTAAAATAAATAAACATACAATAATTTATAAATCGACCGAATTTATAAAATCGACCTTAATATAATTCAAAAAATATGAAAGGACCGCTTGCCCTATTTACCAATCGACGGACCGCTTGCCCTATTTACCAATCGACGGACCGCTTGCATAAGGGATTGTCGAAAAATGAACTCACAGGGGGAAATGTTAAAAATAATGGAGAAACTCACACAGCATGGCAAATGGCAGACGGAAAATATAAATTGGTTCAGGCCCAACCTAAATGGCCGGCCCCGTCCGACTTCGTTCGGCCAGACTAAAACGGGTATTCATTTGACTTTGTCGGCTTCTTCAGCTTTATCTGTATACAGGGCCGTCCTGGATTTAGAATTATTACCAACTGGTGGTCCATATTTCGAATAGATCGTAATTAATTACATTATATTGCTGGTTGTTCATTATACAAGTTTATCAGTCCAGTGTTGCCTTGTTTGATCCCCGTTGAAGCTTCTCCTCTCACTTCTTCACTTCAAGGAAAATTGTTTCACTGCGTACATTTTCTGTTCTCTTCCGGCACCCAATCTCCATATATTGACGATATATTTCTTTTATTTTTTATCTCTTATATTGATAAGTTTGTTAGGTCTATTTTTGAGAAAAAAAAATTAAAAACATGAAATCACATGGGAGCCAATTTTGAGCCGCCCCCCGGGCAGATCCATGGTTATCAATTTTGAGCCGCCCCTCCCCGGGTAGATCCACAATTTTCTTAGTATGAATACTTGTTTTTTCCACACAAGTCATTTTCTGATTGGAAAGGAGGATCTCTTGACGGCTGAAGGAAATATAAACGGCCAAGATTCAGTCTTGAGCACCTTATACTGGTTGGTTGCTACTTGGCATTTGATCCGGGAGCGGATCTGGGCCTGCCTCCACCCGCTTTACGTCTATAATTATTAGCTATAAGTTTTTATATTTCAGTATAAAAATCTTTCATATATTATATTTATTTTCTGTCTACTTTTATAATATCATCTTCATCTCACCTATTTTTCGACAAAAAAAAGACAACAATTTATAACGTGGTGTACTCATTACAGAAACTCCAGTTTTAAAATCTCGGTAGCCTCCAAACTCATAATATTTCGAAACCTCACTAACATATATATGCACGAGCCGACAAAATTGGACCATTTGGACCGTGAACCATTAAAAAAACAACAATGAAATAAAATTATAATATAATTACAATTCAAACGCATACTTTTACAATTCATACGTCCTAATATGGTTTCTGGAAAAACAATATCATTATTCTGTTGCATAAGACCACTTACCAAAAACAAAATAAACCTCACCTATATACACTTATATAATTGTTCAAATTCCTAACTCTTACGAAAGTTTAATTATCTTAAACTTTTTCTATATGCGGTATATAACAACTTAAATTATTAAGACATAACGATCGATAAAACGGCTATTTTTGAAATTTTATCTCTGCTTGACTTTGTTTATAATGAGCTCATGCCCCCATGGTATCATAGCTTGCCCTTTTTTATTTTAAATTTTAGATTTTGTGAAAACTTTTACCATCTTAAATACACATCCCCCACTTCTCCCTTTTCTTCTCCCACCGTAACAAACCACTTTCGTCTTCCCTACCACCAACACCAAAAATGGTATCCAATACCACCCTAAAGCGAACACCGACCACAAAACCGCCGTTCACCCTCTCCGACCTCAAGAAAGCAATACCACCACACTGCTTCCAAAGATCCCTCCTCAAATCCTTCTCCTACCTAGCCTACGACCTCACCGTCATCACAATCCTCTACCACATCGCCACGTCATACTTCCACCTCCTTCCCAAACCTCTCTCCTACGTGGCCTGGGTGGCCTATTGGGCCGCTCAGGGGTCCCACTTCATCGCCGTGTGGGTCATCGCCCACGAGTGCGGCCACCACGCCTTCAGCGACTACCAGTGGCTAGACGACGCCGTCGGCTTCCTTCTCCACTCCCTCCTCTTAGCTCCTTACTTCTCCTGGAAGCACAGCCACCGCCGCCACCACGCCAACGCCGCCTCCATCGAACGTGACGAGAATTACATCCCGAGAAAGAAGGACGAAGTCAACTGGCATTTTAAGTACCTTGATAACCCTCCCGGACACGTGTTCTATATATTCTTCACTCTCACCCTCGGATGGCCGCTCTACTTGCTGGTCAACATCTCCGGGAGGAAATACGACGACGGATTCGCCAGCCATTTGTATCCTTTCTCCCCGATCTACAACGATCGGGAGAGGTTCGGGGTGTTCCTCTCCGTCGCGGGGATGCTCGCCACGTGGTTCGGACTTTATAAGCTCGCAATGGTCAACGGTCTCGGCTGGGTTGTTTGCGTGTACGGGGTCCCTCTGATTCTCCAGAATGCGATGTTGATTACCATCACTTACTTGCACCACACGCATCTCAACCTGCCCCACTACGACTCGTCGGAGTGGGACTGGATGCGGGGTGCGCTCGCGACTGTGGATAGGGACTACGGGATTTTGAACAAGGTAATGCATAATATTACGGATACTCACGTGGCACACCATCTGTTTTCGATGATTCCTCATTACCATGCGATGGAGGCTACGAATGCGATCAGGCCGGTTCTGGGGGAGTACTACCAGGCCGATACGACGCCGTTTATTAAGGCGTTGTGGAGGGAGACTAAGGACTGTGTTTATGTTGAGGCGGATGATGAGGGCGGTGATCAGGAGAAGAAAGGAGGGGTGTTCTGGTTCAAAACCAAACTGTGATTTGTGACGTCATAATGATGGTGTTGGGTTGTTAAAGGGTTGTTGTGATCCGATTTATGTTATGTCTTTGAATATGAAAAAAAAATGTCCCTCACCCCGTTTGATATATCTCTAATAAATATTATAACTAGAGGGCGACTTGAGTAGAAGGAAGTTACCGTTATAGTTGGAAAGGTTGTGGAAAGGGTATAAAAGATTACAGTTGACGAGTGGGAACTCACATAATTCTAAAAGCTAAGCTCACACACTAAAAATTAAATCCAAAATACATAATACATTACCGTACATAACAGGTTTAATCATTACGGTTATCACTGATATGGAGCTTATTGTTAGCGTAGTTGTATAGGCCCATACCTGATTGGCTCATTTGCTGTTTAACCCTAGTAGTAGGGTATCACACACGTATTTGACTGTATTCGTGATAGTCAGAATAAGATTTCTCTGTCGTTGTGTCGTGGATTAATTTTGACGGTACTTGTTGGGAATATCACGTAAATCTTGTCTCATGTGATTGTTCTTCATCTCCTTCTCAATGTCGATGTCATGCGGGATGTTTGTCACCTCTCTGATTATTTCTTTATAATCGGTATTTCTAATCCTTTCCTAGTAGTTATTGACTGCGTATATTCAGTGTCTTTGGGTTGGCTTTTTGCAAGGTATCTTGAAGAGGACACTAAACCAAATTTTTTTATGCACATGTGCTCGAAGGCATTACATCTTGCCTATAGGAAGAAGCTATTATCATGGACATGCACAATTTTTACCATTCGTTTTCTGCACCATTTTGATAGTTGGAGTCGTTCATTTTATGACATATGTCCGACTCATGGATATCTTACAAGGGTGTTGTCAATATTTTTTACTTCATGAATAAATATTTAAATTTTACTGCTTTCTATTTATGTATTTCCTCACAAAGCCATCCAACGTTTTGGTTTGGGTGACGTAATATCTGGCGAAAATTTATCCTAATTATTTTGTCGGGATATATAATTCCATTTTATCCCTTATGACTTCGCAGTCTTGTGTTTGTTGAGATGGCTCTTTCCTCTTTGGTTGAATTAATAATTCATTATAGATTCACCCATCTACTTGGGGAAAATGTGTATAGAAGGTGTATACTTATCCTAAATAGTTTTTCGGATAATAAATACCATACAGTATCAATACTCGTCAGGTTTGTAGATGGTTTCGGCTTAAGACATAATCGAAAAACCCAAAAAAGAAAAAATAACAAATTAAATCATTTTCATAAATCGAGAATAGAAAAAATAAATCAAATTAGATAACCAAACATTTGATCATTTCATACACATCTCATTACAAAAATAGTTTATTAAAAACTTAATTGTGCAAGTTTGGATACTTAAACATCCATATCCTCTCCACCCACAATAACTATTTTTTGATTTAATCACATTATAAAAATACTCGATCTATTTAATTATAACGATATATTATCTTAACATCTCCCGCCCCGAAGATATCGAGTAAACAAAACGTTACCACCGGAAGTAGTAATAAAGCCAAAATGTAAGAATAAAAAACATAGACCATGTTCTCGATGAATCTCTCTTCTTGTTTTGTCTCTAGCTACTCTCAGAAATCTGAATCATTGAATCGGCACTCGACACAACAAGACAAAATTAAAACAAACAAAACAAAAGCCAAACGAATCTTTTGCAGAACCAAATTAAATAATTTGTATCGAGACGAAAAGAGATTCGACATTTGAGCCGCCACGAGATCCACACGGTCTTCGATCGGGGAATACCGGAATAGGTAGGCATTCCCATTGAGTCAACCGTACAGTTTCATTGGTTAGCTAATCTATTTTTAATTATTCAGATCAAGACAACTGAATTATTAACTGGAAGGCTTATTAGTTTAATTACTGTACTAAGTCTGGATCTCAGATTCAAACATGGAGGCTGGCTGCTTTCTGAATCAAGATATTTGAATCCTTCAACGCTGATATAGCTGGGTCGACGTCAGTACCGTGCGCCAGCATTAATTGGGATTAACATCCATCCTGCGAAAATCGCTGGCATTCATAGCACCGGAAAGATGGAGTTGGGAATTGAAGTTTACACAGGTCTGCAATACTATTGTGCGCAAATCAACTGTTAATATTGGGGGTTTGTGGAGATTCGAACTCACGACCATCTGGTTAAACTAGGTTCTAATGTCGTGTCAAGAACCGTTTGCATCCCAATAACGCGAGCTGTCGGAACATTTTCTTACAAGTATATATGATACGAATTGGAGAACATGTATGGGTGTATTCTGTCTGACGAATCTTACTGATGAGATGGTTATGGTGCACGCACGCACCTCATAGGAGAAAAGGAGTGTTATTATATATGAGACCGAATGTGTGAGGAGAGGGCTAAGTGTTTATAAGGAAATTGGGAAACGGAGAAGTATTGATCAACAATGACTGCTCTGAGCCGATTATATATGTGTAGTGGGTTGTTTTGGCGTGCCTCTTGAACAGTAATGATCCATTGACTTCCTTTAGAACATTTTCATTGCAAAATTTTAATAATTGCTAAAATGATGTGAAGGGTGAGGTGACATCTAAATAGCATTTATTAAGGAGTCACATAAAATTGGTAAATTATAAAGTTTTCTAATTCAGAAAGTTAATTAGCAATGTCACATAAACAAATGAACCACTTTTTAAGAAAATACATTTATGATTAAGATTTATATTATAAATGATCTATTATTATTGGTGGAAAAATATTATTAAGAAGTATATAATTGATAAATAGAAATTGCTAAACAAATTAGAGATGGAGGTGGTTGAACATTATTCATTAAATGAATTATTAAACTTGTTGATGTGGCAATGTGAACACAATTGAAAATTTCTAAATAAATTTTGAGATGGAGATGACCTTATAGTACTGTCTCGAGAATCGAGTTCACCGCGTTAGGGTTTCCATATCCTCCTAAGATTAGTATTGCTGAATCAGCTAGCAACGTTAGCATTGGAACCTCGTTTGGAATATAGATTTTGCAAGTTACTGCATCAGCATTAATTGCTTTTAGATTTTGCAAAAAAAAAAAATAATTCAGATTATGGAAAATTGTTGAGGTTTGCCTCTAAATTAGTAAATTTACTAATATAAAATCGAAAACTTAATTTAGGAAATCAATGGCATCTTTTACTTTATAAAATAAAACTTATGGTTGGTTGATAAAAACAAATATGAAACTTATGGCCCCGCGGATTCGTCTAGTAGATTAGTTTCGAAAGTTTCGACCTGCTACTGTTCAAAGGCTTGGATATGAGGAAGCTCAATTCGAATTTCGAGAAAACTATAAAAAGAAGATCCCCACGTTTATTGTGGAGAGAGACACAATTCACCTACCCCAAATATTCCAAGATCGAGAAGCCCAGTTTTTGCAAATTAAAAACTTTAGACTCGTTGCTCACTCAACAACAACCGCATAATACTTCTCTTTCTCTCTCGATCTCCTACTTTTATCATATACTTACCCTACTCAAACTCGTATATCCACGTCTCAACACGTTTTTTTAGTAAACGCCATTAGGCCTCAAGGTGGCCGACTCAACCCATTCTCTATGGAAAAACTATTCATTGGTTGAATCCAAAGTGACTTCGACCAATCAAAACTTATGATATGTTTTCAAAAACACATGCCAAGGTCCATATTTATCACTTGATCATGCATTTGCATGCAAAAACGTCAATTAAAATAAAGTCAGTTAAAAAAATCCAATCACAAGGACTAAGTCTATGTTTAACGAGGACCGTAGTCTACTAGTCTTTAGCTTACACCCTACGTGGAATTTTACCGTCAATATAATTTAACATAGTCCACGAGAAAATAGCATATTTACACGTGGAATTGAAGTATTTAGTGAAAAGATTATGGAAATAACTATTGAGGATGCTTGACCATATTAT
This sequence comes from Linum usitatissimum, assembly GCA_030674075.2. Classification (NCBI taxonomy): domain Eukaryota; kingdom Viridiplantae; phylum Streptophyta; class Magnoliopsida; order Malpighiales; family Linaceae; genus Linum; species Linum usitatissimum. The sequence continues at coordinate 3,208,754 of JAUJYP020000039.1, forward strand.
TACCGTTTCACAAATATGGGTTGTGGTACATTAGATCAACTATTGAACGACATAACAGAACACACATCCCTTTGCGGTTATGTAACGACTAAAAACAATAAAACTCGAGACGGGACACATCACAAAAACGTTACAAACATAATCACGACGACGATCGAAGAAGAAGGAAAAGCAGCAGAGACGATCGTTATCACATGCAATATCGTTTAATTTAGAGCTTGGTATTGAACCAGAACACGCCGTTGTTATTTTCACCTTCGTCCGCCTCGATGTAAACACACTGCTTAGCCTCCCTCCACAACGCCTTAACAACAGGCGTCCTGTCGATGTGGTAGTAGTCCCCCAACACGGGCCTAATCGCGTTGTTGGCTTCCATGGCATGGTAGTGAGGGATGGTCGAGATCAGATGATGCGTCACATGAGTATCTGTAACGTTATGGAACACCCTGTTCAATAACCCAAAGTCTCTATCCATCGTTGCTAGGGCTCCCCTCAACCAATCCCATTCCGAGGAATTGTACCGCGGGACCGCAAGATGAGTGTGGTGCAAGTACGTGATGGTTATGAAGAATCCGTTCACCACCATGACCGGAGCCCCGTAGACGCAAAAGACCCACGCCATTCCCTTGACGAGGATAAGTTTGTACAGCGCGAAGCACACAGCAAGCAAGCCAACATCGGAGGCGAATACCTCGGCCCGCTCCCGGTCGCTGTAAATAGGGGACATCGGGTAGAAATGACAGGCCAAACCGTTGTATTCCCTTCCGGATAGGTTGAAAGTCAAGTAGGAAGGCCAGCCGAGTAGGATGGTGTAAGCCAGCGCCAAAAGTCTGCCGGGCGGGTTGTTCAGGTAGCTCGAGTACCACCACCGCAACTGAGACTTCTTCCTCGGAATGTACACCTGTTGAAAAATGTGAATAATTAAGTCTCAAATATCACATCGGAGAAAGAAAAAAAGACTAATGCAAAAACGTCTTTGTAAAAAGATCCAGTTCTCCAGGTTGGATTGGACTTGAGACCAATATTATTCATTTTGGAGATAATTTATTTGTTTAAATTATCTGAAATTTTATTCATCTCCCTATTTTTGCACACGGAAGTTGAAAGTTATAGCTCTGTTTTTATCTTGGATGTTGATGGATAGTTTGTCCATGTATACTCAGCCAGATCGATAAACCCTGAATATTGCTTCTTGTCCGGTTCCCAACAGTATATACCTCGTCGCGCTCGAGGGAGCAGGTGTTGGCGTGGTGGCGGCGGTGGCTGATCTTCCACGAGAAGTAAGGGGTGAGGAGGGCCGAGTGGAGGATGAACCCGACCAGGTCGTCGAGCCACTGGTGCTCGCTAAATGCGTGGTGGCCGCACTCGTGGCCGATGACCCACACACCGGTCAGGACGCTGCCCTGGACGAACCAGTAGGCCGGCCACGCCACGTAGGAGAGAGGTTTGGGGATGAGGGGGAAATAAGTGGCGGCGATGTGGTAGAAGACGGCGGCGACGATGAGGTCGAAAACCAAGTAGGAGAAGGAGCGTGGGATGGATCTTTTGAAACAGTGCGGCGGAATGGCCTTCTTGAGGTCGGCGAGTGTGAACGGCGGCTTTGAGGACGGGAACCGTTTGACGACGGCGGTTTCGGTTTCCGCCGCCGCCGCCTTGTTGGATGAACGTCGCTCCACCATTTTTGTAAGGGGGGGGGGGGGGGGGGGGCTTTTAGATGTGTCTCTCTGTTTTTTGATTGATTGGTGGGATTTTGATGTTGTATAATATGAATAGGTCGAGTGCTTTTTATACATGTTTTCGGAGAGGCTAATACAACTCGAGAACAGCGCCAACAAAACTCGAAATAGTTTAATATTGTCTCATTTGATGCTCAATTTTGCACAAATTTGTTTTCGAGTTAGTTTTCAACTTTGGATCCAGGTAAAATATGGACTGATTTAATTACTCAAGTGTAGTGTAATCCCAATCATGTGTACTTACTAGAGCAGTGCTTTGTGGCGCCATGTATGGCCTGTTTTTAGCATCAGACAAAGGTTAGCTATCGGAAAGTGCATTTTCAACTGGATTCAACTCGTGGTTTTGTATTCGGGAAGCACGATAACCTCTCTTAACAGTTAGTGGGAAGTTTCAGTCTCCCACATTTTTGGAGAATGCAACACTGTTACGAATCTCCTCGTCTATCACGAGTGTTCCGTTAATTTTCAATATCACGATATATATTTTGATACTTTCATTTAATGGCTCAAATCGTATCCTCGTTGATATGTCCGATGCCATGGAACCCCTTGTTTGTTTGTTTTATTAAACAATTATTTATGTAGTTTTTAAAATTCTGAAATATTATCAAAATTGATTTTTTATATTCATTTTCAAAAGATTGAAATTTTAATAAAAAATATTTAAATCAGAATTAAAATAAAAAAGTTCTGACAAAAGTAAAAACAATAGGAGAAATAAATAAAGAATAAAAAATCCCCTATAAACCCTATCTCAAATACAATACTGTTAGATTTGTAAGATAAATTTGGGCACTTTAACTTTTTACTGGTTAGATATAACCCCAAAAATCTTTAAGATTTAGGATTATATATTTATAGATCGATCGAATTTATGAAATCGATCTTAATATAATTCGGAAAATATAAAAGGACCGCTTGCCCTATTTACCAATCGACGGACCGCTTGGGAAGTAAACAACGGTATTATTATTTAATTGGGATTGTCGAACAATGAACACACACGGCATGGCAAATGGCAGACGGAAAATATAAATTGGTTCAGGCCCAACCTAAAAGGCCGGCCCAGTCCGACTTCGTCCGGCCAGACTGAAACGGGTATTCATTTGACTTTGTCGGCTTCTTCGGCTTTTTCTGTATACAGAGCCGTCCCGGATTTAGAATTATTTACGATCTGGTGGTCCATTTTTCGAATGATGAATATAGAATAGATCGTAATTAATTATTTATGATATATTTCTTTTATTTTTTATCTCTCATATCGATAAATTTGTTAGGTCTATCTTTGAGAAAAAAAATTAAAAATATGAAATCACATGGGAGCCAATTTTGAGCCGCCCCCCGGGCAGATCCATGGTTATCAATTTTGAGCCGCCCCTCCCCGGGTAGATCCACAATTTTCTTAGTATGAATACTTGTTTTTTCCACACAAGTCATTTTCAGATTGGAAAGGAGGATCTCTTGACGGCTGAAGGAAATATAAACGGCCAAGATTCAGTCTTGAGCACCTTATACTGGTTGGTTGCTACTTGGCATTTGATCCGGGAGCGGATCTGGGCCTGCCTCCACCCGCTTTACGTCTATAATTATTAGCTATAAGTTTTTATATTTCAGTATAAAAATGTTACGTATATTATATTTATTTTCTGTCTACTTTTATAATATCATCTTCGTCTCGCTTATTTTCGACAAAAAAAAAGACACAACAGTTCATAACATGGTGTACTTATAGTCGGTTATAATTAGTGCTTATAATAACTATTATAACTATTTATATTTCTAATTATAATTATAATTAATTATTAAAATAACTGATTATAATTTAAAAGATTTAATCGTGAAGTCGTAGAGGCCACTTGTATAGGCGGACCTCTTTTGCATCTTGGAAAAAATTTATTCACAACCTCATAATATGTAAATATATAGTTAGATTGGTATGAATGAGGCTTGTAGCTTGTTGCATGGTACGGCTCCCCGTTTTGGGCCTTAAGAATAGGCCTATGTAACTAATTCACATAAAATATTTAAAATAAACTTTAATTTTGAAAATTTTGTATGAGATTTTATTACTATCGAACTAAAATATTTTCGGAGATCACCTAAGGTAACTCACCCCCAATTCTATGTACTACTATCTTTCGATATAGTGTTACAACACTTCATAACTTAACATCAATGGTCAAAACTTTCTTCATACCTCGATGTTCGGCGATAGTAAATTTGTAACAAAGAGGGAAATAAAATGATCACAATTTTCTTTTGTTACAAATGGATGAGTAGAAGTTAGTTAATTTAAATTTTCCCGTGTTAATAGATTAAAATAGTCGAATCGTATGGAAACAAAAAAATCGGATTCCCAAACTTCAACACTAAGCTTATATATGACGTCGGTGTGGCTGTTGAGATCGATGCTCTTTGCCCCTTATTACAAATATTATTTACTTATTTTCCAACCACTATGAAGCCAACCTGAGAGAGCCGCCGCCTATAAACAAGATTAAGCCAAACCAAACTGAAATTAATTACATATTCAAACATGTTTGTTAGATCTACGAAATAAATATAAAGTGTGAATTAATAAATAATAATAATAAATAATAATAACTCAATCTTTCCATTGGTGTTATACTTCTGAAGCGGAATGATTCCTCTTTTTGAGCGAATTGGGGTTTTTATAACCCTCAAACTTTTGGCGTCAATCGCGTCTCCTTTCCACCGAGCCTTCATCCGACAACAGTACCATCGTCATTCCTATCACAACTACACAATCAAGGCGAGCCTAGGGGTTCAGCAATCCTTTGGCGTTTTCTTTAGGGATTGATCGATGCATCGTGATGTCGCTCTCCTTCCCTTATTCATCATCACCGTCGCTCACCCGCCACCTCCCTCCTCTCCTCCCGTCGATCACCATGGTGAGCACTCCGACAGCGGTTGTCGAGACAGCAATACAACGACAGCTTGATGCACTGCAGCTAACAGAGGCGGAGAACGAGAACCCTTCCAAACAGATGAAGAGTATATAGGGAAACTAAAAAAACATGGCAACGGCAGGCCTGAACAACAGGTCCTGCCCCGAGAAGTGATCCGCCGGCGAGAACTCACTCGAGGTATCAGCCTCTTCGAGTGTTGGATGTTTTGGGTGTCCCCAGTTCGGACTCCACCAGTCATTTATTGCTTTCTTAGTTTTGGATGTGTTCTTTCTGCTTGAACAATTATTTCTTATTTGTTTTCACGTTTGCTGTCGGGTAGAGTTTAATGCCTGCAATGTTAACCCGTGTTCAAGGATTTCTAATATAGAGGTGGCTCGAAGCACACAAGTAGTAGCTCAAACTATTCTTTTATGGGCCGGACTTCATTCGTTATGAGTGATAATCCTCCCTAAAAATCATTTGACGGATTGAATATCATTTGGCTAAAACATAATAATATAAATAAACAAATTTTGAAATAATAATAATAATAATAATTAAATCAAACTGAAGATAGGCTTCAGATCCCATCTTCAATATCATAGTGATCTTCTTGCTAGTTTGTCAAGTTTACAAATCAAATTAGGTATACTTTAGAAAGTGTCCAATTAATATGACATGATAATGGAAAACAACAGATGTTTTGTCTTCTCTTAGATTCATAGATGCAAATAATTTCATGTTCTGTTACGTCGTTGAATATTATTTATAAACATAACATTCAATGTACCACACTAAGTCTTCGTGCCATCAAAAATCAATTTAAATTCTTGTTTTGCTCGTGATGATGAATACGCTATGCCAAAATACTTTGTTCACTGACTGATCGATAGTTACATGTAATATATAAGAAAATGGTATAAGAGTCCTAATTAATTTTCCCTCAATAATTAAAATTATTGAAATGTAATTGTTTTTACACAACATTTTTAAAGAAAAATTATTTTTAAATACAATTAAATAAAAAATTATATAAATAGTCAAATTTAAATTTAAATTAAATTAATGACAATTATTGAGACGTACCGTGCGCCTCACATCCTATATTGAAATTTTTTTAAAACACGACGATTAAATAAAAAATTATATAAACAACTAATTCGAAATCTAAATTAAGAAGAATGTCCCTTAACGACGCGTACGGTGCGCCGCGCGGTGCGCACCTTACAATTCTCCGAGCATTATTTCATTTCTTTCACCATTATGAATTTTGTATTTAACTCTCAAACTTGTGTATAATTGAAATTTAATCACTTAATTAGTTTATGAAGTGCAGTTAACTGAAATTCGATTTTCGGTGAGTTAGGTTAACATCAATTGGTTACGAAATTGGTTAAAATGCACTAAACCAGTTAAAATTTAAGGTCAATCCGTATCTGTGCTGAACTCGAGTTAACTGTAACCAGATTCTAAATTAAAAGATTGCGGATATTAAGTTTACGTTACACTGATATAATAATTGTAATGAGGAGGTTCGACTCCTTTTTTCGGCAAATCAGAATTCAGTATCCTTTCGATTGCGAGACTTGTGGTAACATCGTTGATCGTTTTCTTTTGTCATTTATCTTTCTATCTCTCGGCGGACTCCTTTTCGGTACAAAAGACGATTAGGATTTTTGAAAACAAAAATCAGCTAGGGTTTTTCCTTGAAGCAAAAAGAGGGTTGGAGTGTTGTTTTTTTTTTATTTCATTCCCTCCGCTACAAATCGGAGATGGCAATGTTGTCGCCAGGACGAGATGGTGATGTTCGAAGGTATTTAAGAACACCAAAAAAACTTGGTAAATAATTATAAATTATTGTGAAACTGTAAACCGTGATTATATTATAATTATATCGATTCTTCCGATTGATGATTCAGAATCAGACCGTCATGACCGGTACCTGCCATTATTTTTCGAGGATTGACTTAGGGAGCAATGTTGATGCAGAAATTTTCAGGATTTATTTTAAACGGGGATTCTTTGTATCGTTTCAATTTTATCGGATGCCCCTGAAAAGATTCAAACGGAGATTCTAATGCAGCGCACGTGTTGACTGAGAAAGTCTCCATATCTTCAGTCAGAATAGATTCAAGAGGGTAATTAAAGCTTAAAATCCTTCAGATTTCGTTGAAGAATGGATCATGACGTACGATTTTAAAAAAAAACTACAAGACTGAATCAACCCACCAATAATCGTAAACGAAAATGGAAAACCCAAGGTGATCTCAGGTTCTAACGTCAACAAAATTGACTTAATAATTAGCCTATTTGGAACGGTTGGTTTCGATAATCTTACTTGATACATTTCCCATGTGAGTAGTATTTTGGAAAAATTAGCTGACCATTATTAATGTATAGATCCGACATAAAATCTGATACATATTTTTCGAAATATATTTTTTGGCCTAAATTTTAATTTCCGGGCGCATGATTTGGTTGACTTAACCGTTAATTGTTAAAATGACATAAAGAATGGACGGCATGAAGGAGAGAAAATATTCATTGGCGTAAGACACCACGTTAGCAAACCTACACCACTTCATGAGGTGGGTAAAAATATTCGTTGACCTTCTGTTTCTCTCCTCCGTCACCCAACTTTCCCCTCCCCTCTTCTTCCGCTCTCCGTCTTCTATCGAGTTCCGCCGTCAAACCACCCCCCCTCCGGTCACTCCAACCTTCTTTTTTTTATGTCGCGATCGTTCTTGCAGTAGACCATATTAGAGGACGGAAAGGCAGGGATAGGAGGAAGAAGAGGAGTCCGAGTTGGGAAATCACCCATTTTCCTCTGCTTCTTGGAAATGAGAGACGCAGACGACTCCGACTCATCGCCGTCGCCACCGCCAATATCGACGAACGATTTCTTATCATGGACGATCCTCAATAGTTGCTCGATAATCTTGAGCTTGGTGAGGCTGGCGTATTGAAAGGTACATTCATAAATATGATATAGACAATAACCACTTTACATTATACAACATTTGCATAACGAGTAAGAAATAATAAGCCTAAAACATAAAAAGAAAAACACATCTTGAGACTAAAACAAGACGCATCACAAGTTCGTACAAACGTAACCGCATCATCGATCACAGCTTGGTTTTGTACCAGTACACTCCTCTTTTGTTCTGATCGGAATCCGCATCCTCATCCTGCTCGACATAAACACAATGCTTCATCTCCCTCCACAACGCCTTGTAGAACGATGTCGGATCAGCCTGGTAGTACTCCCCCAGAACCGGAATGAACGCCTTGGTCGCTTCCGATTGATGGTAAGAGGCATATGTGTGAACAAATGGTGCGCCACATGAGTATCTGTCACGTTATACAACACCTTGTTCAAAAACCCATAGTCTCTATCCACAGTCGTCAGCGACCCGCTCATCCAGTCCCACCCCGAAGAATCATAGTGAGGTAAGTTCAAATGCGTGTGGTGCAAGTAAGTGATCGTAACAAACAAAGCATTTTGTAAAACCAACGGAATAAAATACACACAAAGAACCCAACCGACTCCATACGCCACTGAGAGCTTGTAGAGCGTGAACCACATGGCGAGCATTCCAACGTCGGAGAGGAATATCCCGAACCGCTCGTGATCCTCATAGATCGGCGACATGGGGTAGAAATGGCTGGCGAATCCATCCTTGTACGGCCTTCCAGTGATGTTGAACATCAAGTATAGTGGCCACCCGAGGGTCAGAGTGAAAACGACGTAGAAGATCCGCCCCGGTAGGTGGTCGAGGTACTTGAAGTGCCAGGCGATATTGTCTTTGGTTTTCGGGACGAACGACTCGTCGCGTTCTAGAGATCCGGAGTTGGCATGATGGCGGCGGTGGCTGTGCTTCCAGGAGAAATAAGGAGCAAGGAGGAACGAGTGGATGATGAAACCGACAGTGTCGTCAATCCATTGATAGTCGCTGAACGAATGGTGGCCACAATCGTGACCCACCATCCATAAAGCGACGAAGAAGCAACATTGAGCGGCCCAGTAGAGGGGCCACGCCACGTAGGAGAGAGGTTTGAGGAGGAGATGGAAGTATGTGTTGGCGATGTGGTAGAGGAAGGTGATGCGGTGAGGTCGTAGGCTAGGTAGGCGAATGATTTGACGAGGGATCTAGAAGCAGTGCGGCGGTACGGCTCTCTTGATGTCGGCGAGGGTGAACGGCGGTTTTGACAGCGGCGGCCGCTTCGTGGTGGTTTTGTTGTTCGTGGTTCTGTCGGAGGATACCATTTTTGAGTGGTTTTGTGGAAAAGTCAACGATTACTCTGAACAAGAAAGGGGAATGGGTTGTTTTCTATAATGTGGCATAAGGAGGAGGAGATGCGCCTAGATACTTTAATAGCTTGGACAAAATCATTTTAGCCGTCAGATGTCATTATTTTATTTTATTTAACGGTTTGGATTCGTAGGACATAAATATTAAAATGGTAATACACTTGGTCTTCATCTGATTGATAGTTTAGTTCTCTTTGATGAACCGGTTTGTTCAATGTAGTGATTCCAGGTAAGTTTTAACCTATGGGGTAAGGCGTACATCTAAGAATACTGGGAAGCAGAAAAGTATCTCGGAAGTCCATAGGTGTAGTGGGTAAAGGATCAGTGACTTTATCTTGAACGAGAGACGCTAGCTATTTTTACGTGAATAGCCTCTTAATTGAGATTTGAACGGGTCGTCATGTATAATCAATTGATTGATCTAATTTAGACTTGGCAGTCGGACGAATTTGGGGTGAGGTATCTATATCCATCCTTATATTCGTTCCTAAAATTCATCCCTATTCCGTTCGAATATTGATACCATTTTTAAACCCGTAGGTTTCGAATACCCATGAGTTTTCCCATCCCGCACAACTTAATTAAAATTTTGCCAGTGAGAGAGTTTCGACAGGCGACATCATCTGCTCGCTCGTCAGCAATCAATGAATGAATCCCAACCTAAAATGATAACCAAGACTTCACCTTTGCTTATTAGGCAATCAATGAATCAATCTAATTGGTAAGTGGGAGAGGGTGAATTGTGGATGCAGCAACGATGGCAAGGTGAGATCAGAGGTGAAGGTTGAATTCGTGGATGTGTGGGTGAAGTTTTGGCTGTGGGATGCGGCAAAACAAATTGAAGAAGTATCTAGATTTTAGGGTTATCAAAATATTAATTTTTTTTTTATTTGTTGGTTCTATTTTTTTAGAGATAGTAATAAGTAAGGATTCAAATGTAAATTTACATATTGGGTAGGGTATGGGTATGAATATAGGTATGGGGCGTGGTACCTAAACTTATCTTCGATCCGTCCCTGATTATTTTTTGCGGGTATTCCCCGTATCCACCCCTTAACCCGTTCAATACGGGTATTTTCCGCTTCCACCGAATCGGATAGAGTATAATACCCGTAGGTACGGATATTATTGCTAAGCCTAGTCTAATCTTTGATGATGGAGGGTGACAATCTCTTCGGATCTGAAGCATCCTGGGCCTAGCTAGTTGGGTCAAACCTGGGCTCATTACCTCATAGCTCATCAATTCAGGACCACATATTCCACATGTCTACCTAATTAGTTTTAATTAATACTAGAATCGAGCCAGAAATTTATTTTAGAAGGTGCTAATTATATTGATGATATACAGTTTTAATAACATACGCACAACGAAAACTATTTTAATTAATAATATACTTATCCTAATTAACATATTAACTCCAAAAAAAAAAACTATATACGAGTCTTAGACTAAAAGCTTCTCATATATCACGTTCTATGATAAATCACTAAATTACTAACAAGAAATTCATCATGCATTTTATATGTGTAATCTAATTTTCAATATCTTCACTAGGGAAAATAGATATTCACCAGTAACAAATAAGTCAAATTCGTCTATCACTAAAATAATAATTTTTCCATTTTTTTATTTTTACTAAGTTTTGACACAGAATAAAATATATATAAACGGTATATAACATCACCCAATAATTATTATAAAAAAAACCAATGAATTCACTTATCTTAGGAAATACTAAGTATTTATAAATGGTTCTTGATTCCCCTACATACTACATACGTAGTAGGTTACGTAAGTTGTCAGGGACGCCATGGCATCCCCAACCATACATGTAGCTTCGTCCCTACCTAGGATAAATTTTGTTATTATCATTTCACAAAATAATATCGTCGTACATTATACTATTATTTATAACTATTCAACGACATAACACAATATTTGCTTAACGATTGAAAAATAATAAGACTAAAACATAAAAGAAAAACACATCTTCATACTAGAACACGACAGATCACAAGTTCGTACAAACCTTTACCACATCACGGCTTGGATTTGTACCAGTACACACCTCTTTTGTTTTGGTCGGAATCTGCATCCTCATCTTGCTCAACATAAACACAGTGTTTCATCTCCCTCCACAATGCCTTGTAGAACGGCGTTGCATCAGCTTGGTAGTACTCCCCCAAAACCGGAATGAACGCCTTGGTAGCTTCCAATTGGTGGTAATGAGGCATATGCGTGAACAGATGGTGCGCCACGTGAGTATCTGTCACGTTATGCAACACTTTGTTCAAAAACCCATAGTCTCTATCCACAGTTACCAACGACCCCCTCATCCAACCCCACCCCGAAGAGTCATAACGAGGCAAGTTCGGATGCGTGTGGTGCAAGTAAGTGATCGTGACAAACAACGCATTTTGTAAAACCAGTGGAATAAAGTACACACAGAGAACCCAACTGACTCCGTACGCCATTGAGAGCTTGTAGAGCGTGAACCACATGGCGAGCATTCCCATGTCAGAGAGGACTACTCCGAACCGCTCGTGGTCCTCGTACATAGGCGACATGGGGTAGAAATGGCTGGCGAATCCGTCCTTGTACGGCCTTCCGGTGATGTTGAACATCAAATAGAGAGGCCATCCTAGGGTTAGAGTGAAGAACACGTAAAAGATTCTCCCCGGTAGGTGGTCGAGGTACTTGAAGTGCCACCTGATTTCGTCTTTGGTCTTGGGGACGAAAGACTCGTCGCGTTCTAGAGATCCATTGTTGGCGTGGTGGCTGCGGTGGGTGTGCTTCCATGAGAAGTAAGGGGCGAGGAGGAACGAGTGGATGATGAAACCGACGGTGTCGTCGACCCATTGATAGTCGCTGAATGAATGGTGGCCACAGTCATGGGCCACCATCCATACCGCGACGAAGAAGCAACATTGGGCAGCCCAGTAGAGGGGCCACACCACGTAGGAGAGAGGTTTGGGGAGGAGGTGGAAGTATGTGTTGGCGATGTGGTAGAGGATTGTGATGACTGTGATGTCGTAGGCTAGGTAGGCGAATGATTTGACGAGGGATCTTTTGAAGCAGTGTGGCGGTACGGCTCTCTTGATGTCGGCGAGAGTGAACGGCGGTTTTGACAGCGGCAGCAGCTTCGTGGTGGTTTTGTTGTTCATGGTTTTGTCGGAGGATACCATTTTTGAGTGGTGTTACGTGGTTTTGTGTTATGCGGCATCAAGGAGACAGATTCTTCTCAAAACAATCAAGGAGATGGATACTTTATAATAGCTTTGACAAAATCATTTCAGCCGTTAGATGTCATTATATTATTTTATTTAACGGTTTAGATCCCATCACCCTCTAGTAATTACCGGAGCTCCTCCGATCCCAGCAGCCCTCAGCATCAGTCTGCCACCGACAAACTTCTGCCGCTGCAGGCGGGTGGTCCGTGTACAGAGAGTGCATGTTTTTTAAAAAATATGCACATGTATTTTAGTACAAGTGTGTTTCCACGTGTACACGTATGCCATGAGAACAAATCGTATGCGTATACAAAGTCATGTATATATACATATGTACAAAAGTGTGCACAAATATGAAACGAGTACGCCTGATAAAATGAGTACATAGGAGAGTACACAGGTATCAAATTTTCTGAGGTTAGAATACCTTTTTTATATATTAATTGTTAGGATATTTTTTAAGTATTAAATTATTTTATTATTATTTGACGGTTAGAGTTATTATTTAATTATAATTTTATTTATTCCAAAAGACTAAATATATCCTATCTATTTGTATTCTAAAACCAATTTTAATTGATTATTTATGTTTTTCTAAAATTAATAATTATTTTTTCATTTAATGTGTTATATTTAAGGTAATTGTTTCTTTTAATTATTATTTTCTTTTGGATTTCATCTTTCTGACGTTGCCATCTTTCTTTTCCGATGATGTCTTTTAATTCACTCCTATAATATGTGTCAAATCTTTTTAATTATTTCAATTATATTCCTATAATATTTTAATGGTACACTCAATATTAATTATTAGTATTGTTCTCCTCCATTTTCTATTTTAATATTTTCAAATTATACCTGCATTAATGTTGAGCATATTATTTTTTATTTTATTATTTTTCATTACCAATTTTCTTCATTATCGATTAATTACAATCAGTACCAATTTTTCCTATTATCGACTAGTTATACAATCAGTACCACTTAATTTCCTATTATTGATTAGTTATACAATCATGAAACTTCCGCTGATTCCAACAATAGTCCTTTTCACGCCACTTAATTTTCATTTCATTTTGAATAACATGTTCCTAGCAAGTTGGACTGGACCTGGACTCATTAGTTCGGTATTATTCCACATATCCGCCTGATCAGTTTTAATTATTATTAAAACCGAGTTTAAATTTTAGTATCTAAACATGCTTTTCAATAATAGATCATATTCTTTTGGTATAAGAAAATAAATGTTTCAAACCATTTGAAAATTTTAATGGTTTAATAACATCAAATCGAAGGTGTTTAAAGTGATGACATTATTCTTACAAATTGTATAGTCCGATTCAGTCACTTTGATTAATAATACTGGGAGGTTATGTACACTAATAAACGAAGATGGGATGAGAGATTTGAATCAGTCAAATTCTCAAATTAAAGCTCCTAAATCATACATTAGGTGAATATTTGTTATTTTGTGTTGTTATTTCCCCCAATATTATAACTGGGTGATAAAATAAACCAATTTGATCTACCCCCAGGGTGTATTCTATTTACTAATATACTGAAAAATTAACAAATAAATTATATTAATTAATCTACTGAAACCCTGGAAGACCAAAGACCATGGACCTGATGGGGTGGCGGCTCAGGATTATTTTGGACATATGTGCAATCCCGAATTCCAAATAGTTTTCATTGATTTTGATGGGGTGACGGCTCAAAATAAAATATCCTATCTCTAAATCTTAATTCAAATTAGATTCAAGACTACAATTAATTAAGAATCCCAAAGACCATGGATCTGATGGGGTGACGGCTCAAGATGCAAAATTCATTCAGATTGGTCCAAAGGACCAAACCCCTGAAATCTAATGGCTCACGATCATTCCAAAAATCTTGAAAGTTGTGCTCTCCTGAATCCAAACAACTTTTATGAATCTGATGGGGTGGCGGCTCAGAATCCTATCTCTTTATTATTATTATTATTATTATAAGCCTCCATATTTTATTTGAAATTAGATTTAAAGCCGAAATTAATCTTCACATCGTTTCTGTTTGTTTTTCCCCATAAATTCATTTAGTTTCGTGTCGAGTCTAATGTTAGTTTTTGTGATTATTGGTTTTAAAAGAGTTATTAGAAAATTGAGGATGCGAAATACGATAACTAGTAGGGTTAACTACTTCTCACTTGCTATCATGTGTGGGTAGCATTTCCAACATTATCAACTCATATGTCGTACGTAAATTATTGCTATCATTGATTCACCAATGTACTTGGCAGTTGCCATCACTCGATTGAGCATTCATTTATAAATCTTATTTGATTATTAAAAATTAATTAATTAACCTATCAACGAAAATGACGCCCTACTTGCTTCCATGCGATCTCACGTTTTTGGGTCTACACATATTGAAAATGGAACTTATAAAAAAAAATTGGAAATTGATTTGGCCTATTAAGAGATCAGGGGGTTGGTTCCGAGAATCTTGAAATTTTGGTTAGATCGGTTTTGTTTTGTAAAAATAATTAAGAGATAAGCGTTAGCATGGTGTGAGGAAACACAATATATTTAGACCATTTGATTTGTGTGTATGATGCAAATAAACGGTAAGGAGCAAAGGGTAGATTCCATTATTATCATTTCACAATCCGGTATCGTGGTACATACAACCCTTTGTGGTTATATAGCGACTAATTGAAAAATGGTAAGACAAAATATCAAAACATAGACATAAACAAAAACTTCTTCAAGCTAGAACAACACGTACATCACAAGTTCATACAAATGCGAAGAAGAACCGAAAAGCAGCTGGGACACAAGACGCATTTACAGCTTGGTTTTGTACAACATAAACACAATGCATCATCTCTCTCCAAAGCGCCTTGACAAACGGCGTCGAATCAACCTAATAGTACTCGTCCAAAACCGGCTTGATCGCATTCGTAGCCTCTGTCGCATGGTAATGAGGAATCATCGAGAATAGATGGTGCACCATGTGAGTATCCGTAATATGATGCATCACCTTGTTCAGTGGGAACCCATAGTCCCTATCCATAGTCATCAACGCACCCCTCATCCACTCCCACTCTGACGAGTCATAATGCGGGAGTGAAAGATGCGTGTGATGCAAGTAAGTGATCGTCACAAGCAATCCATTCATCACCAATAGCGGGACCCAGTACACACAAACAACCCAACTCAGTCCGTTGACCACGACCAACTTGTACAAACCAAACCACGTGGCAAGCATCCCACCGTCCGACAAAAGTATCCCGAATCTCTCCCGGTCGTTGTAGATCGGGGAGAAAGGATACAAATGGCTAGCGAATCCGTCGTCGTATTCCCTCCCGGAGAACGTTGAACATCACGTAGAGAGGCCAGCCGAGAGTTAGAGTGAAGACCAAGTAAAAAAGATGCCCCGGCGGGTTGTCGAGGTACTTGTAATGCCAGCTGATCTCCGATTTCTTCTTCGGGATGTAGCTCGTCGCGTTCTAGAGATGCCGAGTTTGAATGGTGGCGGCGGTGGCTGTGCTTCCACAAGCAAAGGGTAATTACAGTATTCCGACGATTTTTTGGTAGTACTCATAATTGAAGGTTAGAACTCAAACATTATATCTCAATTTGATTGAGGGTGTGACTAACATCAAGAAGAAAAAAGTGGAGAATAAATTCGCAACAAACTCCCCAAAGATTGATCCCGCCAATAACATAACAGATTTACCATTTTCCAACATGTTCATTGTTGGATTTGTGTACGGAGAGTGTGTGTACATAGGTATAAAAAAAGTGTATTCGGGTAACGGAAAAACACCAGTGTTCACGCATGTACGCGGTGACGGAAAAAAGCAAACAGCTTATCAGTCGGAATACCAGTTTGACGGCCACTGTCTAAAAAGAACCAATGATAGACATTGCCAGTGGTTAACTACAAAAACAAACACATATTTCCGGCCAGAGAACAAAGGTATACGTTTGGCGAAATCTTTGGGGTTATCAGTCGGAATTGGAGGATTCGCAGCAGAAAAATCTGAGCTGGGTGGCGATGATAGCCGGAAAAGAGTGTCTTGTGGTTTTATGATTATTTGGTTTTCGGCTTTTAGCGGCCGTATATTATAACTTCCGATTCTATTCGTGACGGCGAGTGTCATCTTGTGAAGGTCGGCGATTTAATCCTCTTAAGTTTCTCTTTTCGTAGCTAGTTTCTTATGGCAAAAATCAAGATAACAATATAAAATTTTAAAATAAATAATTTTTTTTTGAATGATATGATTGGTCTTGACACGATCCAAAAATATGAAAAAGTTTATCTCGATACTCTATGAGTAGCTTTGTTAACATCATATGTATGTGCTTTCGATTTTAGTTTGGATTTTTAGTTGTTTCCCATCACATGTATACAAAAAAGTAAGTTTATTTAAAAAAAATCAACATTAACCTCACACCAAGTAAAATTTATTTTTAACTTTATTTGGCTATTATTTATAAGGATTATAATAATTAAATTTGATTTTTAGCTATTTCCAACATGTATGTCAAGTATTAGTTAATTTTAAAATTTTAAATTTTTTTTATAAATATGATCAATTTTTTATAATATAACACACAAAAATTGACCAATTTTAATACAAATTTTTAAATTAATTAATATTTTTCATACAATGAATATTATAAAATTAAATTTTATCATTTTAAATCTTTTAAATAATAACTAAATAAAATTATTATTATTAGTGGAATGTAATCACGGAACTATCGAGAATAATAGTTAAAAGTATTCGCAGCTAGCTAGCCAGTCCAATAAGTGGTTGGGTTCTGTAAAGTTTCAGAAGTCAATTTGGTGGGCTCTTTGTCCGGTCGGCCAGCGAAAATGCTGTTCGACCCAAATTGATTTGACCCATCTGCAAACATCGCGAAGTTCCCTTTTCTGGGCTAACTAGAGGGCCCAAATTAGCAACCAGCGGTATCCTCAAGCCGTTATTATTCTAAAAAATCGACCTCTCCGTCACCGTTAGTTTTCGGGTCGCCACAAATCGCACAGCTGGCTTGCCACGTACACAGAAACAAAACAAAAAAACTACCCTGCTTATCCTATCCATCCGCCACCAACACGTGGCCAAAACTTAGCCCAATGAACCGTAACTTACTGCCACGTGTCCACAATATTAACACGTGTCGTAAGAGCAAAAGCTTTCGCGGAGCGCTTTTCCCGATATCCAGCTCCATATAAACAAAGCATTTGAACTTTGATGTCAAACGGTTCATTGCACACAGCAAACAAGAACAAAAGCAAACGCAGAGGGAAAGTTTAATCGAATCAACAATGCAGTCCATGAAGGAAACCGCTGCCAACATCGGCGCATCTGCCAAGGCCGGCATGGAGAAGACCAAAGCCGTCGTTCAAGAGAAGGTAAATCATAATGTTCCAATAAAATTTGCAGGAGCCAATCGCATGATTATTATCAATGGAGCGTTCCAATCGAACACATGGTGTGCTTTGCAGGTTGAGAAAGTTTCGGCGCACGATCCGGTGCAGAAGGAAATGGCGAGGGAGAAGAAAGAGCAGAGGATTGCTGAGGCTGAGGCGATGAAGCACAACGCTAAAGCGCACAACGCCGCGGCGAAGCAAGGAGGGCAAGTCCTCGGCGCTGACTACACCACCGGCTCTACCGACTACATCACTCCTGGACACCGTCAGGGAACAGCCACCACCGGTGCCGGAGGGAACTACAGCACCGGAACTAACGACTACATCATTCCTGGCCACCACCACGGAACAGGCGCCACCGGAGGTGGTGCCACTGGGTACGGTACAATCAGCGACTACGGAACCACTGGAACCGGAGGGACAGGAGCGTCGGTTGGTCATCACGGCTACGGGACAGGGCAGACCCACGGTGGTGGTATTGTGGGAGAGGCGGTGTCGACATTGACCGGCGGGCACCACGATCATCCGGCCGGGGTCGGGGCCGGGACCCACCACATGCCAGGGCAGCAGCACGGTGGGATTGTGGGAGAGGCGGTGTCGAAGGTTGCTGGCGGGCATCACGGTCACCCTGTCGGGACAGGGCAGCAGCACCACGGTGGGGTTGTGGAAGAGGCAGTGACGAGGTTGACCGGCGACAAAGCGGGTTACAATACCGGGGCGGGCGGAACGGGTTACGGGACAGGGGGGAGACTGAATTGATCTTTTGCAGCATCAGCTGTGATGCTTTTATGTTTGTTTTGTATTTTGGGTCTCTCTCAAGAGTACTGTTTGTCTGGTTTTCTGTAGCACTTTGGTGATTAAAAGCGGAATAATCTTGCACTAAGCTCACATAAAGTCGTCATTTCCACTAAGTAGCCAGTACAGTACCAAACATGAACAACAATAGTACAAAAGACTAGACAGCCAAAATTGAACTAACCGGTTGAAGTATTCTTGCGCAATTCAGTATCACCGTGAGCAAAATGGCATCTCTGACCAAAGCTGCAAGTTCCTTTCGTGAAATTGTCGCATATCTTTGTCTTGTAATTGCTTCCAGGATGATGCTTCTCCCCTGAGAAGCTAGAAGGTTTGGCAGCTTGGCCGCCACCACCTATCGTAACAATGTTTGCGATTACCTCTTTCACCATCGCGCTAGCTTGAGCGATCTGATCAAACGTCCCTTCCAACTCGATGTTCCTAAGGTTGGGATTCGTTTCATGATCCCTGATGGACAGCTTGGCTCCCGTCTGCCTACATATCTGCTTAGAGTTCACGCCGCCTTTCCCGATGATGGGTCCCGCGAGGGACGCGTCAACGCTGATTTTGGCAGTCGCTGTATCGCCAAATCCAACAAGAGGGGGTGCGGCGGGTGGGGGCGGCTGATCCATCCGGTTCATGATGCGACCGGGAAGAGGTCCAGGTCCTCCAGTCATGCGAAGGTGATTGTCGTGAGACGGAGCAACAGTCCTTCCGAGCTCCCACTCCCCGTGTGCAAAATGGCATTTGTCGCCGAACTTGCATCCTTCTGCGGAGTTGTATTTGTTGCACATGCGGTTCTTGATTGCAGGTGGATTAGCAGCAGCACCGTTCGAGACCGATTGCGGTGGTGGTGGCATGTTCATGATTTGTTTCAGCGTGGGGGTGGCGGATGATGACCTGTTCATGATTTGGGAAACGGCATTGTACCCTCCAGGAACGTAGTGCTGAAAGTGGCAGCCGTCCCCAAATGGACACCCAGCAGTACTGCATTTCCAGATATCATAGAAAAAAATTGGTCATTTCAAAACAGAAACATGAAACTAACCATTCCAAGATCCATGCTTTACGACTCTAATGAAGTAAAAAACAGAACAATGAGCTGTAAAAATGGAAACTCAATCAAAGCTGTTGAAAAGCATATCAGATAACATAGAGGCATCATATACTGGCAACCAATGCAACCCAGAATGGAAATATCAGTTCCATTGATTACAGATTAGGACTAGAACAAACAGCCAGAAGCAAACCTGTAACATCTTTCCATGAGAAACCACACCAATATATGAGAATTTGTATGAATGACCATTTTTTCATCTTACCAGGCATACTCAGTTTCGGTTATGCAGCATACCTCGCATAGTTATTTTACAGCATCTTACCATTACGAAGTGACATTGGGGACTAAATTCAAGTTAAGCACTTTGAGCCACAATTATTGAATCAATCAAAATTATTACTGTGATACCAGCTCCTATCCAAGCATACACACAACTCCGAATAATTAAACTTATTTAACTTGATTTCGACGATGACAGAGTTACGAGATTTGTACCTGTAAGTTGTACGATACCAATTACATTAGAACAGCATAAAACTTCAACTTTTATGAGTAGTGAATTAACTTTTTCCAGTAACTTTGCAAGGATTAACAGGAATTCAAGATAATGTTTTTAGGCGGAGAATAAGATTATAACCTGAAAAACTTGGTGCATGGCTTCGATTTGCTTCCTACAGCGGTTGATAACGGGTCCATTTCTGTTAACAAACATTCAGTTGACTTTCCTCAGTTGAAGGGTTTCCCAGATTTTTAAACCTCTTCCAAGATCATTGCAGGCTTATCTCTACTGACATTTTCTTTAGTAAATAATAACGTTATCTGTCAAGTTATAGATAAGCATTCCATATGTTTTACGAACTCAAAAGCTTTATCTCTGCAAGACTGCTACTTAAAGATTTGAGTGACCGTGTCAACTAGTTTTCATGGTTTGCCTACAATAAGAGCCACTCTGTTTATGACCAGCAGGTCTGAGGTATTTCGTATTCCTACACTACTAAGCAAAAAATTCCAACTTTAGAGCAACCACAAACATATACAGAGAAGCTATAGCCCTCAGAGTAGCTAAAAAACAATTCAACAGCGTAATTGAAGTTCCTATAGTTGAGATATCCTGCCAAAAAGCTTGAAAAAAATTACCGGGTCTAGATTTCTTGAACCCGCCATTGTATTTGTTGACGGCGCCATCAGGCCTCGCTCTCTTCCTAGCATCCATTGTGCAGTTCAGATCCAGAAACGAAAGCAACCCAACAACCCGAAGCGAAGTCTGAACTCTGAATTGAAAGAACAAGTAGCAGAGCCTAGCTTTACTGTGAAGAGATAAGGAGGTGGGGAAGATAGGATTAGAGAAGGAACGGGAAGAGTTGGGATGGACGAGCAGATAATGGTTTATTGGTTCGTGATATTTTAGGGATTTTTTGATGTTGTGGGATTGGGAGATTCATAAATCAATTTTTCCATTTCCGCAATTGTTTGGGTGGAATTGGAGGAATTAGGGTTTTGATTGGGGAAGATCAGTTACTTTTCTGGATTCGGCGCCACTAGATGGGAAAATTGCTGTGGAGGGAAACGGAAAAGGAAAAAAAGAAAAAGAAAAACGATATTTGGTGAGCTGTATTTCCACGTGAAGAATCTGACGACACCACGGATTAAACATTTTCCTAAACTAGGATGTTATTTGGGCTGGGCGCCTCTTTTCTTTTCCAGGCCCAATATCTTATTGGTCCGATAAATGGTATTTCAGCCCGTTATCGGAATGGGAAAATATCAATATAACTTTCCTAGAACCTAGATGTTTTTTTATGGTAAAGGCATACGTGCATCTTATTTCAAGATAATGGGTAATTTGTGTACGAGATAGTAATTTGAGAGGTGTAATTTATAAATCGGGTTACAATAAAAAACTCTATCTACAACGTTGTTACAAATCAAAAGAAACTACAAAAGGAGTGCCAATAGACCACCCGACAGGTACATAAAACAAGAAAAGTTTCTCACCGATGCCGTGCTTGATCTCTTCGTCGCCTGTTAGTTTCCTGCCCCTTCTCTTCTGATCTTCGGGTACCTCTGTCATCTCCTCTTCTTCGTCCTTGTTGACGTTATCACCACCTGTAGGTTGGCAAGAGGCCGACGCCATGGCTTCCGTTTGTTGGTGGAGATGGTTGAGGCGGGGCGTAGGGTTTGTGGGCCGCGAGTCGCTGCACGTGTGGTAGGGTCTGAGGAGAGTGAGATTCAGTGGCGGAGGACGGTGTAGGCGTTTGGAAGATAGAGAGGAGAGGCGGAGATGAGTGACGGCAGCCGCGAACAATTGCGAGGTGAGTCCTAGCACGAGAGGGTTTAGTACGGGGAGAGCTTTTTGTACTATAACCTCTAGATGTTAAGTTGCCAGTTTCATGAGATGGTGATCAAACACCTTTACCTTCGTCGTGGAAACTAACAGCATTTCGTGAATCCAACTCGATAGCTGCAGGCTGCGGCAACTAACCCACATGCAAGTCAAAACCCTGAATGCAATCCCCAGAACCCAAATCATAAAACCATAAACACAAACATTTAAACCAGATCTTCATGACGAAAGAACAATCACCAAAGTTTCATTGAAAAAACAAAAGATTTTCCAAGCTACCAGTTCTCGACCCTGATGGCAATCTCGACAGGTTTAACATATCTATTTAATCACAGCACAATCTACACAAGCTCCTGACATCTAAACAGAACACCAGTCTTCCATGAACCCTACGCAACACTTACAAAATTGAGGTGATTCAAAGAACAGATTCAAACATTACTTGACCAGACTCCAGAGCATTTTAAATTATCAAGCACCGCTAACTCCAGCTGAAGCTCCCTGCAGAGCTTTCTTCAGCTCTTCACTCACATCCTCTTCCACTGAAGAATCACTCTTCTCATTCCGCTTCCCACTCGAGTTCCATGCCCTGTTCCTATCCGATTCTCTGTACCTGCTGAAGCTGGATTCTGGCGCTGATGGTGGCAAAAGGTACTTGCTTGAGCTAAACTCTTGTCTCAGATCGTCCATGGCTTTCCTCAGCTGCGAATTCTCAAACTGCAGAGTATCCAGCTGCTGCTTCACTGTCAAGCAAGTCTCAGCCACGTCGTCCTTCGCTTTTGCAGCGGCGGTAGCCTTTTCCGATTTTGAATAAGATTGGTAGACGTGCTCGATGCCTATCTTGTTCAGCACGAGGAAAGGCATCTTCCTGAAATTGATTGCTGCGGCCATCGAGTCGAGCCCCTCGGCCGGAACCCTAAGCCCCCATCGGAAGCTCATCAGGGCGTGACTCCTCAAGGGGAAACTCGTGATTGCTGTGACTTCGACGCCGGATAAACCAGCAGCGAGCGCATTCGACGTCGGCGGTGGAAGACTAGTCAACTTCTTCGCGTTAAACCCTAATCCTCCCCCGCCAATTTCAACTCCGCCGCCGGCTCCGATCCCGTTGAACACTGGCTTCTCCACCACAACGGCCGATCCGTCTTCCTCTGCTACCGAAGATTTCTTCGAAACGACTCCGTTCTGCCACTTCTTCAAATACGACGACGTCGACTTCTTAATCGAGAAATCCCCAAACCTCGGCTTCAGGTGAAGCATGAAGCTAGGGTTTCCACTCCCTACGAAATTGAACTCCGCGCTCATCACCAAGGGGCTCGCCGCCGAAGGCGACCCAAACGGCCCAGTACCTGTCTTGAGCACAAGCGAGAACGGATTCTGCGAATCGTTCGGACGGTAGGCGACCTTGAACGACGGCCCTGATTCGAAGAAGGTTGAGAGGTTGAGAGAGAGCTCTTTACCTTCGCCGGCGACGATCCCAGACTGGAATGACAAACCCATGATGCTCAGCGGCAGGTTCGCTCGGAACAGCGGCTTCTGCTCCTCGCGGAATTTGAGCGAGGCTTTCATCTTCAGAATCAGAAACCCTAACTGATGGACTGAGGGAAAATTGGAGAGCGGAATCTGCAGAGGAAGAGGGTAACCTGAATTGCGATGAGTGCAGTTCAGTTGGAGACGATCGCTCCGATTATTTGTAGAAAGATCGGAGCTTTATTTGAAATTTCGAGCTTTCCGCAGCGGAGAATCCGCCCAAATTTTGGCCTTCAGACGGGGGCTCGTCGTTTTCTAATAGAGTGTCGATTTTGCCCTTTGGTTTATTGTCATGAGCCCAAGCCGGTTCGAGAAAAGCTCATTCGTTATTCAGCTTGACATTAAACGAGTTAAGCTTGGTTTAGGATATTTTTGACTCGATAAGTTAGTAAGCCAGTTCGATAATAAACTTTTTGTTTACTAGAATTTACGAAATATCATTGATCATGATTAACTGTTATATCATCCAATTTCAACTGATTAATCAATAAAATCGATGATATATCATACAAACAATATAATTTTTCAATGGACATTGCTACCGATCATAATATGGACATCCATATTTGCTTCACGGCTACAAAGTCACCGGGTTTAGTTGTCAGAACTTGCTAGGAGGCGATCAGTGGTTCTGTAGATAATATCCAACTCTATGTTATCCTCTTCCGCTTGATGCAAATCCTGTATGGCAACGAGGCATTCACTTTTCAATTTTGAAGAGTTGAAGCAATGTCTTTTAACCACTAACATTCAAAGTTCGAGTTGAATTTAAGATTGGCATGTTAAAAATAGTTAATGAGTTAGAACTCAAATTATATCAAACTTGACATAAATTTCAAATTTTCAGCTCCAATTCATATTCCTACTCGTCCAAACTTAATAAGCCAAATTTGAGCATGAATATTGAGTTATGGTTTGGTTTGTGTACTGCCCAGTCATGAAAGTTGGACTTGGAAGGAGATGGGTGTAATTGAGAAGAAAATGAAGGGTAAAGAGGATGAGATTTCAGGATTAGGTTTTAATCATTTGCTGAGGTGGCGGCCCTACAGCCGTTTATTTTAACTGGTGAAGTTTTTGTTTTTCTTTGTTTTCTTGACCTCTTCTGTTTTAGTTTGAATTTTGAAAAATTGTAGTAGGTTAATCAAATCTCATTATTCAACTTCAAAATTTTGAACTTGGTTTAGAACTTGGTTTTTTATCTGTTGCGTTCGGAGACTGCTAGTTGGAAGCAACATGGAGATTTGATTGGAGGGTCGGTTCGAGAAGGTGAGTGAGATATTTTCCATCTATCCTAGTCGCTTTGTATTGTGTCGGATGTGTTCTTTTTGGAGGTAAGATTTGCTTGAGGTGTAGCTTCCTGTCAGAGTGTACATTGGTGACTTCTAAAGAAGTAGTTGAAAGTTGTTTTATTCTTTGTTCGATATTGTCTTAAATGTGGAAGATGAGGTTGTCATTGTTCCGACTTCCAAGTGTCGCCATACAAATGAAGAATATGTAAAGGGCATATCTAAATTGTTGAAGAATTTTAGGATGGATGTATTGTGTGTGGGTGGGGAATTTGTCCTATGCGAAAGTGTACGCCCGCTTCTTGATGGGACTGACTAAAGTTTGACTAATGGTATGGTTGGCCCTATTCTAAACCCATTACACTTTGAATTGATGAAATGGTGGACCGCCCAGTTCGTGCGCATAGACCGTTCCGTTCTGAAAACAGCTAGGCAAAGGTGTTCATATATGAGAGACCTTTGCCTTCCGCTGCAAGATACAACAACGAACCGACTAGGCGATTAGAGAAAGCAACTGAGAACCCTAACCAAGATCCCCCCCCCCCTTTACTCCAAACCCATGACCGGAACCGCTGAGCACGACCCTGCACCCGCCGCCGGTGACCTGTACGACGACTTATGACTCAAGAACCCTCCGCTCCCGATACCTCGCCGTCCAGAATCTCATCCACGGTAATTAATATATCTTCCGTTACCTTGTTGGCCCGCCACGTAATTTGTCACTCATTGTTTCCTCTTCTCTGAGAGTGCAGATGAGGCAGAGGAGATCGGAACAGCAGAATCCGACAAGTTGTCCTCGACCACCTTGACATCCTACACATGCGAGGTAATTAACTAGTAATCAAAATTAGTCAAAGAAACCTTGAATCCATATGTCTAACTGAATTTTTTTCCTTACAGTGAACAGGCCCAGAGAGCAAGTAGCCGATGCAGAGGCTCTGCTAGGGGTTACGAGCTCGTTGGCGAATTGCGGAGAAAGAGTTTCTCCTTCGCAATTCGTCGGTTTACTTCTTAAGAAATTTGGGGCTCCTCCTCGTACAAAGGTTGGCTCCAAACAGAGGAAGGAGATTATTTCCGTCAACTGGAAAGAGATCGGGGTTTCTGCCTCTCATATATTCAAGAGATTCTCTGGAATATCCACAATGTAATGTTTTGATTTCGGAATTCGGAAGAATTTTGCTTGGAAAACAAGACTCTGATTATATGTGTGTTCGAAATCCTGTCAGGTTTGGCACGAATAATTTCCTCAAGAAGAGGAAGGTTCATGTATATACGAGCAGGAGAAAACGGCGCAGTGCAGCCGCTGGGGCGGCGAAACAGGTTAGTAATGTAAAATTTGAAATCTCTTTCGAAATCGATATCAAGAGTGGAAGAGACACTGATGGGTTGGGACTTTGTATCTCTTTAGGCTGATGATGGTGTTGAGAAAGAGAAGAGTGGTGGAAGGAACAATGCGTACTATGTTCGATATCCTGAGGAAGGAAAAAAGAGTGGAGCTTGAACACCTAGTGCTGAACCGGAGCTCGTTTTCACAGACGGTTGAGAATGTGTTTGCCCTGTCGTTCCTTGTAAGAGACGGAAGGGTTGAGATAATTGTAGACAAATAAAGCGGCTGTCATCTAGTTTGTAAGCTCTCTTTTTTGCCATGCTAGTGTTTTTTTCCAGTTATTTGTTCCTGCTGGATTAACAATGGCAATTGGCAGCTCCGAGGAACGCCCCATCTGCAGCTCAGGTTGCCACTGGCGAAGTATCGTACCGGCATTTTGTCTTCAGATATGGATGCAGTGATTGGCAGGTATGGAAAAGAAAACTACACTGGTTTTTTTACGTAAATTATAGTTACCTGATCTTCGTAAAATCTCTGTAGTTGATGTGCTCTTCAGTTGGTGTTGGGAAGGAGCTTATGCCAAACAGGATTCAAGTGAAGATAGAAAAGTAGAATCTCAACCGTTCTTAGAATCTCGACCCCTAAGTGTAGCAAATGAATCAATTGCTTTCTCAGTTTCACCTACACAAACAAACGACCCCTAAGTGCAGTAAACGAATCAATTGTTTTCTCAGTATGTGTCATTACCAATCCATAAACGGTGGGATTTTTCGATTTCTAGCTGACGAGACAGTGCACTGGAAAAGGAAATGTCCAACTACAGATATGTTCCCTAAAGCATTCAATTAACTGAAATCAGTTGTATCTATCAAATGTTACACATACTTCGAATGAGAAGCCGCAATGGAACAGCACTTATTGTTTCAACTCTGAAAATGGAAAAAAGCTAGTAGAGCCTCTAGGTTTCCTTATTATTAGCTGTGTTTAGGCAGCTTTTGGAATGTTGAGGTTCTCGAAAATGGGGCTGTCGACTCCTACTCCCATTGCGTTTAGACCATTGTCTACATACAGGACAGTCCCCGTGATGGCCGAAGCCAAAGGCGAAGCCAGGAATGCAGCAGCGTTCCCTACTTCCTCTGCAGATATTACATAGTACAGAACGGTTCAGTGGTATGTTGAAAATCTCAATTGAGAGGTTGAGAGCGAATTATTAGTCTCACTCACCTGCAGCTAGCTCTTTCTGGAGGGGTGCATTGGCTGATGAGTAGTCGATCATCATGTCGATGAAACCAATTGCCTTTGCTGCCCTACTTCTCAATGGACCTGCAGATATTGTGTTCACTCTGATGTTGTGCTTTCTTCCAGCTTCAAAGGCTAGCACCTGCATTAAACCAAAGATAACAACTTTGGAGAGACATTGAACTTTCCAACCGTGGTTTAAGGTTTAGGGTACACGAGGACCGAGAGAGAATAACTCACACGTGTGTCGCTCTCCAAAGCGGCCTTTGCTGAACTCATCCCACCACCATAGCTGTCAAAGTAAGATTCGGGTATTAGATGCAATAGAGATGATTCGAAATTCATGACTAGTCGAAACGAGGGCAGAAGAAGCATACCCAGGAATGATCTTTTCAGAAGCAAGGTAGGTCAAGGAAATTGTTGCACCACCTGGATTCATTATAGGAATGAAGTTCTGAAGAAGGGAAATAAAGGAGTAGCTTGATGCAGAGATGGCAGCGAGGTATCCGTATCTTGAGGTCTCGAGAAGAGGCTTGACGACCTGATAAAGCCAAAAAATGTTTATAGAGCACAGAGGATCTTATTAGAGGAAGATCAAAAGATGAAGTTCGATTGGATAGTGAGACCTCTGGCCCGTTAGCAAGAGAGTGGACTAGGATGTCAATGCTGCCATAGTCTTGTTTCACTGATTCAGCAAGCTCCTGCATAACGTTTCAAACATTCAAATACAAAATGAAGTAACTGATGTTTGTGTATCATGTCTCGACACAAGCTATACCGTTTTAAGTTTGGATTCAAAAAGCAGTAGGAAACTCTAAGATGGACCGATTTCTCATCAACTTACTTTCTTGATGGCTTTAAATAATGTCGAATGAAAGATGAAAAAAACAGATAGATGAAGAGCACTGTGTATAGTGAGCGAAGAGTACCTTAACAGTCCACTTTGTGGATCCTGCATAGCGCTTGTTTGTTTTTATCTAGACAAAATGCACACCGTTAGTTAACGCCATATTACATAACATTATCAAAATAGCAGATGAAGTGGACATCATTACATCTTCAGGAACATCCTCTGGACTATCGAAAACCGCATCCATTGGATACACTTTAGCAATTTCCATTAGAGAACCATCTGGCAATCTGAAGAATAGATACATAATGGACTCGTTAACATAAGCCAGGATATACAGATTCTTCAAAACTAGATGTTTTTGTGGACAAATTTGAAGCAAAGGATATATATTTCTTACACACGCGATTCGTCAAACTTTCCACGTCGCAGACTGCTTTCGAATATGTTCAATGCCTGATAAAAAAAAGAAGAATGATCAGTAACTGTACACCTTATCAAATCCGAGGAACTTCATCATCGAAAACATCTGGCTTGGATCAGATTACGTACAGGCACCCATGTTCCAACAAGAATTTCAGCACCAGCTGCAGCAAGTGATTTTGCTATAGCCCAACCATACCCGTTGTCATCAGCTATACCAGCAATGAAAGCTCTCTTACCTGCCAATTAACAGCTTTTTAGAGCACTCCAACAGTGTACATTGGAATCTACATCGATAATGATCGAAACATCAAAGAGAGAGTTTAACAACCTCGTAAATCGACAGGCAGTCCCGGCAAGGGGTTAGTCTCGCTTGCAGTGGCCATTGCTCTTGTTGTCACGACCCGGGACATCGAATTGCGCTTCTTCTGAAAGAAGGTCTGGCTCAAGGAGACGTGGTTCAAAGCATCTTTGGATCCGGTACTGAAACTTGCAGTCCTTTGCATGAATACTTTACGGGGCGATGAGATACATGCCCTGGCTGTTGCCACACTTGTAGTAGGAGTTGCAGCTGCAGCCATTCTTTTCTTATTCTTTGGTTAACAAAGTTCTGCAAGAGTGAGAACACAAGGATCAATCAATGATAAGGAGTTAAATATGACACAAGAAACTTTGCAAGAACAAGACTTTAGAATTCGGCATGACCCAATCAGTAAAAGCTAAGATATGAAAACAGAAGCAACATTGAACAAAGAGAGATTCACTACTGGATGCAGCTGAACAGCACCAAAGCCTCGAGCTTTACCCGACTTTTCAACTAATTTCTAGCTCAGAGATTCAAGCATTAAACAGCGATCCAATATTCACTACAGCAGAAAAACGAGAAAAAACGGATCGATGAATTTCTACAAGGAGATAGATCAATGCGGAGAAATGCAAAACCCTTTAAAACCCAACATCATAAGGGGGGAATCTCGAACAACGACGAGTGAAATACACATTACCGGACAGATGAAGCTAGTAGCGGACGGAAGGAGAAGCTTTTTTACCTCTGCTATGGAAAAATGCGGGCTGTGAAATCAGAGGGTATATAAAGAAGTGTACAATGAACTGAGAAGGGTTTCGATGAAAACGAAGTTGGGTTCTGTTTTGTTGTTGTGTACTAGTTGGGAATTCAATGTCACCAAATGGGCAAAAAGCATCGTAATCGCCGAGCAAAAGCAAAGCGGACCCCCCTGGCACCTGGATTGCTTCCGAATTACCATTAGGCACCTGTATTTTCCCTTTCGTTCCTTTTTTACTTTCTGTTTTTCATTTTTATCCATAGCTTTGTGTCCAACTTTTTTGAAGCTCTTTAATTTTACTTATGATCCATATGGGATAGTTCAATTGGTATAGTTTTGTGATTGATAATTTAGAGGTCATGGGTTTGAATTTAGTCACATATTATACATTTTCTCTTTTAAGTGAATCTATCGTCCTTTGTGCCTCCTCGAATCCTTCTGTATGGGGACAATCAAATATCCTTACGGGCGGTGGAACGAACATATCGAGACCTCCTTGACCTCTATGTTTTGGAACTTCTAGATGTTTGTGTTTGGTGTTTTTCCTACATATATTTAGAGGCGGACATGTAGGACAATGTTATGGAATTAGCGATGTCATCACTTTAGAGGTCCTGACCTCCCTGATTACTTGTCATCATACAAATTGTTCAACGGTCTATTAATGAAGCTATCTGCTCAATAACGCTTGAGAAACTCTTTAATATCTCTCAATTTATATATTAAAACTAATCTCACAATCTAAAATCACTTTTAAATTATATTTACTTGATTTCTCTTATCACAAATATTTAATTCATATACAAATACATTCATAAGCCATGGGAAACAAACTCTTATCTTCCTAAACTTCATTCCTATACAATTTGATAATTCCTCCTCCTCCCTCCCAAACCCAAAAAGAATCTGTTGCAGTTTATGAACTGAAAAAACCCCATTGCAGAAACAATCATTAATCTCGATCCTCCCTCTAGAAATAGCACAATCCGTTAATTAACCCATATCATCAAACGAACAAAGAAACCAGAAACCAGAAACCAGAGAACAATAACAAAAAAAAACCCTCATGTAAAGCGGGGGGACAAAGAACAAAAATGGGGTCGCCAGCGTCGGATAACTCCAGACATTCCTCATCATCGATGACACCTCCCAGGAACGCCATGGAGTCGTCCTTCGTGTCCACTCGGGACGGGGTTGTTCTCCATGCCCGCCTCTTCAAGCCCGCCGACGACGACGAACCCGCCGCACCCACCGCCGTCGTCCTCGTCCACCCTTACTCCAAGCTCGGCGGCTGCCAGATCATCATGCAGGGCATTGCCTCCAGGCTCTCCATCAAGGGATTCACCGCCATCACCTTCGACATGAGGGGCGTCGGACGATCTACCGGGAAGTCCTCCGTCACCGGTATTTTCGAAATTGAGGACGTCGTCGCCGTCTGCACCTGGGTCTCCGAGAATTTTCCCGTCGAGAGAATCTTGTTGGTGGGTTCCTCCGCAGGTAATTTGTTATTGATTAAAGTTATAAACTTCGATGTGAACACTATAGAAAAAGATTCTAACTTTTTGGATGCAATGATTCATAACAAACAACGATCCAAGTATCAAATTTCAGTAACTCCAAATTCATGATACAAGATGGTTTAGAGTCTCATGATGTAATGTGATAAAATCCTATGTAAATTATTTCAAAATTGAAGTTTTTGTCAATTATGCTCGAGTTTTACAGCGTCTCCAACCATTTTGGTTCCTCCTATTGTGCTAAACCGTGAAAACTTTAGATTTTTTCAACTGTTTCGGTTCCCATTTGAGGCTCATGTTAATGAAAATTTTAAACTAATGTTCAACTCTCTCCCAACAACACGAGTCGTAAAGATATAATGGTTGACAATACTGTCCTTGTGGAATGCAGGAGCACCGATAGCAGGTTCGGCACTTGATCAGCTGGAGAAAGTGGTGGGATACGTGAGCATAGGCTACCCGTTCGGGTTTGCTGCTTCGTTTTTATTTGGGAAGCATTACAAACCCACGTTGAAGTCCAGGAAGCCGAAGCTGTTCATCATGGGGAGCGCGGATTGGTTCACCAGCGTGAGGCAGCTGAAGAGCAAGGTCAAGAGTTGCGAGGGTCGAGCCGAGATGCATCTGATACAAGGAGCAGGCCATTTCAAACTCGAAGGCCCCGATTTCGATTCCGCCATTGTCAATATGATTGTATCCTTCCATGAAACACTATAGTGAACATATAAATGTATATGAACTGGTAATGATCAAAGTAACATTCTTTGAGTACTGGGTTTCCTGGAAATCGCAGCACGGTTTCGAAGAAGCATTCCCATTGTAGAAAACACAAAAAGAAAGTGTGGACAGAGAATGATGAATTATTGAAGGCAAAATGCTCTACACTGCTAAAAACCATGCCATTCTGTGCCAATTTGCAGTAGTTGTTACAGAAAAGATTAGACCAGTGTTTTTTTTTACCCTAATCGTCATCTAAACTAATTCTAATTATCGACACGTCTAATGATGAAGAGGGAAATAGGTCTAGTACAAGGCAGCGACGAGGGAATTCTTCTTCTCCAACCAACCCCGACAAGTCTAAAAAGACAAACCAGAACACAGCCATGCAAACCATTCCGATATTCTACGAGAATCCATGATTCCATTCAGCTTTTGATTTCAGCATATTCAGCATAAGCTCGATTCTCCCTGTAACTGGTTTTAGTCGTGCCTCGCTAACGTTCCATTGGTTGACCGTGTAAGAAATGCTGTTCTCCATCTGATTCATGAAACGAAACTCGGTTTAGAAAGGTCATATCTTGAAATCATCACAAGGAAGCAAATAACAAAGCAAAAGGTACTTGATTGTTCAGCAAAGAAATTAGGATAATCAAGAATCAATAACAATGCAGTTGGTAATAGTTCAGAGGAAAATCATAGCTAAAGTCCGAAAAAAAATCAGTTGTTGCCACTATAATATAACCGGAATGGAATGAATGAACATCTCTTCTCAGCTCCAGGCAAACAGAACCTAACGAGTAGGGATAACTACAAATAGAGATATAGCAATTACCACTTTCTTCATCAGATGCATCTGCAAGCCTTGCAATTGCATCCATAAGTGCCTGTTCATGCTCCTACATCACGCATAACATTAGGTGAAGCCAGGAGCATTAAACAGCAAGGGAAAAGTTTACACCGCAGGCACGAGAATCATTACTTTTAGCATCATTTTGGCTTTCTCAAGCTCAAGCGGATCTGGTTGACTTACACCGAAAACCTTTTCAACCTGCTAAAAAAGAGTTGACATAAGAAGTTAAGCAGATAGCGGCGTATAACTTGTGTCAACAACTTCCAGCGTGTCAGTACCTCTTTAACTAGTGTCTCAGTGTTCAGTAATTCGATATCGTCAGAAACCTTCGCTGCAAAACCATTGTGTGTCAGTAAATGGTCCCTTCTGGCTGGGAACTTTGTAGATCCCCTCAATGGTCCTGAACTTGGAATAAAAACACCGCGATTCATGGGTTTCCTAATCGCACGACTGGCGCCACCTTGGCCACCACCGTGATAGCTAATTGCCGGATCCTCTCCATCCCATCGTATGTCCTCTGGTGATATCTGCCATCAGAAATAAGTAAACATTCTCAATATAACAAGTATTACCTGACAGGAAAAAATAATCCAAGGAGCAATTTCGATTATGGAAAAAGTCAGGTACCTCATTCAGGTCAACCCATTCCCATGTCTCACTTTCTGTACCTATATCGTACACAAGAGCATGCCGGCCCTGCAAATCATTAAAATCTAATAAATTCAGATTACAAAAACAGTTTTATCATATCTGAATCAGAGTATCAGACTGGTGAA
Source organism: Linum usitatissimum (assembly GCA_030674075.2). Classification (NCBI taxonomy): domain Eukaryota; kingdom Viridiplantae; phylum Streptophyta; class Magnoliopsida; order Malpighiales; family Linaceae; genus Linum; species Linum usitatissimum. Next base: position 3,242,141 of record JAUJYP020000039.1, read on the forward strand.
ATGAAGATGAGTGATGGGCTAATACTATGCTATAATTGCTTTTGCTGTAGATGGCTCATAAAGAAGGTGATATTCAAGATTTAAGTACATGCCTGTGAAGAATCATATTGAGTTATGACGGCCTCATAGAAATGATTGTCTTCAGGCCATCTTGTCCACACCTTTCGTCCAAGCAGTGCTTCCGGAGGTTCATCAATCACAAGCGCACCAGAAGAGTTACGGGAGTTATGGGTAGTGAAGTACCTCGCTCGAGTAGTAAATTGAGAGGGAAGCTGCATAGCTTTCACAGAGGATAGAGTAGGTAGCAGCTGACTCTGCCAAGAAAATGACAACAAAACGAAGTTAGTATTTTGAAAAGAGAGATTTCATATCAAAGCCATGGACGTACCCCTTGAGATGTCTTCTGTTTCTTACGAGCTGCCGAAATGGTAGGGCTGGGTATCATCTCATGAACCCTCTGCGGCACACCGAACCTGGTAGCTTCAGGAACACCTGTGGTTCTCCATTCCCTGATATTGTAACCAGCACATAAGCCTAATACTTGGACTTACAATAGCATCAGCCACATCTCAAATGTACGAACCTAATCCGGCGGATGATGTCATCCTCATTAACCCTGGAGAGAAGCTCTCTGTGTTCATCATCAGATACCCTGAGCTCTTTGCGGAGTTCTGTAATTAAACCCTCCTTTTCCTAAACATTACACAAGAGGGCAGGCTAAATGCAACAGTTTGGGGAAAAGCTTCAAACTTCACAAATAAAACGTGTGAAGAGAAAGAGCAATTACCCAGGTAAGAGCATCAGATTGAGCCTTGAAAGCACGCAGTACAGCACAGTAAGCTTCTTGCTCCAAGAGATGAATTTGGGCCTCCATTGCTAAGATGAATTCTTGGGTATGCGAAACAAACCTACATATACCGCTCCTTATTAGAACGATCATCTAGCAGTACTGCAACGTTTCACTAAACAACGCATGTAACAATGCCTAAAGGAAAGAATTCTAGAACCTAGAAACGCATGTACGAGGAATTGGTACGGAAATCGAGTAATTCTCAAGGAGACGGATTCGAATTCACCCACTCAAAACCCAGAACCCTACTTGCTTCCTCACCAAACTACACGGCAACCCACCCAATTACCCGCCCGCCCCCCCCCCCCCCCCCCCCCTCCGGGAAGAAAACCTAAAATTATTCCCGCCACAAAGAAACCCTAAAAGTCCGCCAAATGTAAAATCGACACCTCCCCCTCACTAATTTCAATTCGTCTACAAAGACTGAAACTTTTCGACTCGTTAGAGTCCTTAATGAAATGGGGGAGAGCAAATGGGGACGATAACACAATAGGAATAGAGAATTCGAGTGAAAATAGAAAAGAATAGGTCACGTACCTCCTAAACTGTGCGACTAACTCTGGAATGAAATGCTCAGAGTCCCTTTGCTTGCGACACTATAAGCTGGAAGGAGTAAGCTAAGCTGAAAGAACGAAGATGAGGGTTTTTGGAATGTGAGAGAAATTGAATCTGTAGAAGAAAGGGTGAAGGAAAGAGCGGATGAGCAGGGAGGGAAGAGAGGACTCGGAAAGTTGAAAACTGAGCGCTTTCTATTTTTCGCAATTTACAGTGAGTTTCTCTCTGTTTTGATTTTGCTCTGTTTTTTTCTTCGTTATCCTTTCTTGTCTTTTCTTTTATATTGGTTTCCTTTTCAATTGGGCTTGTTCCTTGTCTGTTGGCCGAAATAACTGGGCTGGATTGCTGCTGAAGATGGAGATAGGCCCTTTTCTATATTGGGTCCGGGTTGGAAAATTCTGTGTTGGGTCGGTCCTATGCGAGCCCGGGTCTAACCAATAATTGGATGAAGGTGAGCTTTGACCATAGCCGTAGAAAAGAGGTTAATTTGGCGCGCGTTTGGATGAGTAATTTGAGCAGATATTGAATTTTAGGTTGATGGTTTTATAATCAGTACGGAGATGAAAGAGGTTCTTTTAGTTAGATTTGCTTGTGATTCGAGATGGTTACTCTTTGATAAAGATGTTCGGAAACCACTAAAATCGTGTTGGGAGTCGTAAAATATCAAATTCTGCTTTTATATTCATAATGATTGGATATCTTTCCTTTTCCGGTAGTGATCGATACCCACGTAAAACATATGAGTTGTGTTTGTCGATTTTTCTTCTTTACAACTTTCGTATATTTTGAGAAACCATTATAGTCAATAACTCAAATGGTTGGATTATTAAGATTAATTCTAACCCTTACTTTCTTCAAGTACAATCCAAGATGTATGATTGTTAGTCTCGTGGTGTTGTATTATATTTGTAATTTCAAACTTTGACTGAAAGACTCCAGCGAAGAGTATTAGTTGGTTAGCATCTATGCAAAGATTTGAAGATTGTCCTTTTGTTATTGGTATACTGTTATTATTATAAATGTATTGTAAGAAGTCCAATACACTATATACTTGCATATATTAAACCCTTTCGGCGGTCCATCTTTTTCGTTTGTGTTGTACTTTGTTGACAAAATGGGTGCCATTTTGAAGTTTGGTTTATTTGATGATGGCTCCAAAGTGGCCATCGGATCAAGCCGTTGGGTCTCAAGACGATGCCACCTAACAAATCAAATCTAAAGGTGATTCGGAAGAGAAAGAGTCATCTATTGAAAAGTAACCACCTGTTCATGCTAATGAAAGATGAACAAACGTTAGTTAAAGGAGGAATAACAGCGGAATAAAAGAGGAATAAAAAAGTAATGACAACAAAATAATATAAACGATTAATGTGGTTTCCAACCTTGAGGTAAACTAATCTACGAAAATAAAAATAAAAATTATTCTTTTTGTTAAGGAAAACGAAGTCAAGCTAACACATTTAAATTTTACAGTCAGATGGAGAACAACAAGAACAACAAAGGTGGGAACGTGGAAGAACTGGTACAGTAGTTAAAAAAATTTCACGTGGCTACAGAGGATTATCACATGAAAGCCAGCAAGTTTTATAGACTAAGTTAATCACGTTTAATCACATATTAAGCTAAGCTTAACAAAAGCCACGTGGATGGAGGACTAAAAGACAAAAACCCGCGATTGGTGGGTCCCAGATATTTTCCCATGTATATAAATAAATTGTTGTCGTGGAATCTTAAATCACTCACTCAATTCCAGTCTACTGCCGATCTGATCTCGATTTCCAGCTCCAAAAACGAAGAAGATCATAACCCAGAAAGATGCCGACGTCCTGCCGTAGAAGATCAAGAAGATTCGTCGGCACTATGTTCTTCATCACGATTCTCTTCCAAATCCTCTGCCTCAGCAGCCTCTGCCACGGCGGCGCTCTGTTGCCGAGGCGCCTTCTGCTTCATCCCCAGATTCCGGCGGCGGAGATGGATCGGGATCATTACATTGGTCATGTACAGCATGAGCAGGGCAAGAAAGCTGTGGAGCAGAGTTTGAGGAAAGCCCCTCCGAGCAGGTTCAACCCCATCCAGAACAAGTAGGGATCGATCCCAGCCGTCGATCTTTGCTTCAGTCTAGTGGTACTTAGACTCAAATTAAGTGAGGTTTTTGTGTAGAGCAATTATTATATAAGTGTTCTTCAATTCTTTTTCTTACGTTAATTTTGTAAGATTTGTGGCTCGAATGTTTGTCTTGTCACCAGTTTTCAATTAAAAAGCAGATCTATAACAGGTTGTAAATACATTTCCCAATCATTATTTTTTCACATCCATGATCGCCAAACATCCCCACAAATTAACGGTTTCATCTATAATGGTTACGAATTTTAAGAAAAATGAGCTAGCATTCATAGTCTAAATTTTATATTATGATGGTACGTAACATGATATCCAATTGAATGGCTCGTGAGGCTCGTCACTACGAATCTTTACCTTGTAGCTGAACCTCTAGTTCAAAGAACTTTATTACAAAGCTTACATATGCGAAAATGGTGAAATGATTCCTTGCTAATTTTCCAATATGTCTAGAAAGATCTTTCAAGAACCTTACAAGCACAAAAGGAAGGCTCATGGGCCATATTGGCCCATATCAATCGACAAATATAAGCCCAAATTCAAGCTCTGTTATGTGATGATGTATCCATGAGATTAGGACTAGGGAGTGCTCAGTCTAGGCTATAAGTCCAATATATGGACACCGATAAGCTGGTTTTTTGGTGTGAAGTCTTTCTTCTGCATGGTTGTTGAAGTTGTCTGAGCTATTTAGGGAGTGTTTATACCAATAAGACGGGTTGGTATAGCCCATCTTCTGGTGCTGAAGTCTTTCTTTTAACATGGCTGCTGAAATTTTCTGAGCCATCAGATCATTTTTTATCCAGCTCTTTTCAATTTAACGGCTCAAAGTTGAATGGGTTGTTTAGGGGTGCTCTGTCCCGGCTGGAGCTTAGTATGAACACCAAGAAGACGAGCTGAGTATGGGGGTCCATTTGAACCGGACAACTTGCTGATGAAGATTAGCCACAAACAAGGGAACAAGAGGAGACAAAAGTAACCAAATATATTCTGGTTCTCTTCTTATCCTAGGAAAAAGTTGTTTATCCACAAATTATAAACCTTTGCTCTTTATTTCAATTTCCTCAACAGCTTTGAAATCAGTAAAAGCAAGGTTTGGGAATAAAGGAAACGAATAAGAGAATATATATTTTTGAAAACAAAGATCGATGAACATAAAAGTAAAATTGGCAATCCAGTTGCCTTTTAATTCCCCCCCAACCAAACAAGCCCTAAAGTCGACCTCTTCTGAAACTTGAAAGATCTGATTGACTGGACCAATTAACTTCCCTACATATGCACCTTCCTCACAACCCTTTTTCTTAAATCTAAATTTCGAAACAATACTTCAACTTAATCTCAATTTCATAGGAAAATTTACTTTTGACATATTCATTTATTATCATTTCCAATTGAAGCATAAGAAAGTTTTATTCCAGAAGATTCTGAGAAATTGGAGTGTACCTAAAACGGCTACCGACTCCAAACTAAATTTCCTGTACTCAAATTGACAAGGCACAGGTGGAGTAATTTACTCCAGAAATTAAGGTAACTTTACATGATATTAATTTATCTGAATTGTTATATCACGTATTAATTTTTATTTACAAATGTCCTAAAATTTGAATTTGGTATATGAAATGATGCAAATGTTTTTGAAATCAAAATCAAACGTCGTCGCTGCCGCCGATGAGGTACGAAATCCTTTTTTTTTTAATTTCGTACCTCAGCGGCAGCGGCGGCGGCGTCTAAAAGTGAATTTTGATTTCAGAGACATTCACATCATTTCATGTATCAAGTTCAAACGTTAAGACGCTGGATAATAAAAAACGAAACATATTATAAAAATTCTCTATTTAATTTACTACAAAATCATTGGCACAATCACCAACGCCTTGCTTGGTAGAGGGAATTTTAAAATCATATATTTGATTAAATAGCATGTATTTGAAATGTAAGGGATTGATAGTAGGGGTTTATTTAAAATTTTTTGTTTGGTATTTTTGTTAAAGTGAAATTTAAAAAGTTAAAGTCGGATTTGAGAAGTGTATTTTAAAGTGAGATTTAAAATCTTACCCATATTGATAAGATTTGAAAATTTTTACAAACATATATTTGAGAGTTTAAATTACATATATCAAAATTTTTATTTTTGCATACCGAATAAAAAATTTAAACAAATACATAAAACTTAAAATATATAATTTAAAATCAATCTCATCTCAAACGAGCCCAAACAAATTCGGTATCGTGAGTGTCACATTATATTACGTGATCCTGTTATTAAAAAAATTGGCCGGCTGTTAATTAATAATTTAGAAGTATCGAAAGATGTGCACTTTTTGACTTGTATATATGGATCATAAAACCCCATGGATGGGTCAATTTTCTAGGGAAATCGTTTTCTAATTGTGGATCCGATAACAGCTAAGAAATATAATAATGTCATACATGAAACTAATAACATAAAAACATAAAAATTATTATTATTTATATCAAATTAATATGAGATTAATAATATAAAAATATATAAATAACTACATTATTATTATATAATAATATCGGAATAACATATGAATAATGATAATGAATTAGAATAAACCCTAACATTGGAATAATAGAAAAAAAATATTAAAATAATGGAATACTATTTTAACAATTTAGTAAATGTTGAAAAGTAACTAAATAAAAGAAAAATAACGAAAATCGTTGAATCAATTTTGAACCGCAGGATGTGGCAATCCGCATTGCGAATTTTTTATCCCATCAAATTGAAATATTTTGATTAACACAAAAGGTAATAATTATAATTCAAGACCTTTATGATTAAATTACTACACTCAAAAGTGCTTATGGCCTAACATATAAGATATTTAACTTCTAATTAAAGGATTGTGTGTTTGAATTTCATCGAGCATGCCATTTGTTTTTCTAGCCTTTTGCGGTAGCAATTGATGTTTCATCAATTGAGATATAGTCGTGAATAATGCATTTAAAAATCAATAAATTGTATATATTTTCTAACTTTTTTTTACGGTAATTAATAGAGTGCGATTGAATAAGTGAATTTGTATTTCATATGTTAAATATATGAATTTAAAATACATACGTTTTAAACATCATTAAAATTGAAATACAAGTGTTTGGATGTGTTGTTTTTAACTTGGATTTGAAATGATAGTATTGTGATAAAAGAGGGGAATGTTGAATCTTTCTCATCTTGTTTCTCCATTTTCATGGTCTTCCTTCTTCTTCTTCTTCTTCTTCTTCTTCTTCTTCTTCTTCTTCTTCTTCTTCTTCTTCTTCTTCTTCTTCTTCTTCTTCTTCTTCTTCTTCTTCACCTTTGAACAACATGTCACTGAATTTTTCACCATTCCACATCCGTTAATTTTATACAAAACCTCTCTTCCCCTCTTCAAACATCATCATCCCCCATTATAAACAGAACATAACTTACTCCAACAAACAAAGAACAACAAACAAGAGCAAAATAACAAATGGCGTTTTGGAGAAGAAAAAGGATCGCAGCCAATCTGGACAACAACAATAAGCATAAGAATCACTCAGGGATTGGCGGAAAGAAGAAGGAAGAAGAGTCGCTTCATCTTCAAGATCAGCTGGAAGAAGAGAAAGCGGTAGTGGTTCCGACCCATTTCCTCTGCCCCATCCGATCACATTGTCCTCTGGCATCTCCTATGACCGTGACAACATCGAGACCTGGCTTAAGGGCAGCAACTTCACTTGCCCAGCCACCAATCAGACTCTCCTCAGCTTCGATTTGGTACCCAATCACTCCGTCCGACGTATGATTCAAGACTTGTGCGTTCAGAGCGGCAGATTCCGCGTCGAGAAAATCTTTACTCCCAGAGTCCCTGTTTCCTCCTCTCAAATCTCTGTCGTCCTCCGGTTGGAGGATTCTACCGCGAGATCGAACGTATCGGAGACCTTGGACTCCTTGCGTAAGATTAACAGTTGGGGGAACGAGAGCGAGAGGAATCGATTGTGTATTGTCTCCGTTAGAGCCTCCGCCGTCCTTGCAACTGCGTTCGACGGATTTGCCGTCAGAGTACTTGAGCAGCTACTAGCTTCGATTAGCTGGATGCTTCCCATCATCGACGCTGAAGCTCTCGGGCGATTGGGATCGCCGGAGTCGGTGAAAGCACTAGTCTAACTTCCTGAAACCAAACAGCAATCAAGAAGCTCGCCGGAGACGTTTCGGCAAAGCACAAGCCGTCATTGAACATCTTCTACGAAACTGGATAGGTTGCAGCTGTGATAGGCTTGGAGGATTCTACCGCGAGAATTTGGGCCTTGTATTTCATTTAAAATCAAATACCAAATACATATTTCATCCAAACATTAAAATTTAATATTTCAAATACCAAATACAAATCCATCTATCCAAACTCACTCAAACTTCATTTTAAATTGTCGTAAGCTATACATTCAAAGATTCAATCGATTACGAGTTTATTCCTTTCTTAAACAAACATGAATACATCATGATCTAAACATATCAATTGTGTCCTATACAAGTAAGTAGTTCATGCAAATATCCATGTTGATCATTTCAAACTAAAAAAAAAATACAAACTTTAGACCACCCACTCAAATGCAAACCGAACAGATTTTTTCCAACCAACAAGGAATTTGCAATCATGGATCATAATGAGTCGTTCAAAATCAAAACCATAGCACAAAGACCTGCATCAAAAGCAGAGAAAGAAACACCCCCACCCCCCCACCCACCCAGAATAAAGCTAAACCCGAAAAGAACCAAAAACTAAATCCAAACCCGACCAGGACTGCTACTTCTTCTAATCCAACCTGACCAATCTAGCCACTACTAATCATTATATGTATACATCCCTTGTCTCCCCACTACTGTACCCGTTCCGCCCAGTGAGACCGTTTGGAATCGGTTTGGAATCTCCGCCCAACAAAGTGGTCGGACCGGTTCGGAATCGGATCACATGCTTCTAGCCATCATTTCCTGGAACCTCCTCATGGACTCCTGCTTCTCCAGCTGGAACTTCTCGTGGCAGTCGGCGATGAACATCTCCGCCAGCCTGTCAATCTCATTCGCCACATCATCCTCACCGGCCCCACTCACCTTATAAGTCTTCTCGCGGTCTTTCTCCTCTAGCCAGAGGAGGTACCCGGGAAGACCCTCCACCACGTCATTGAAGCCGCCACATAGGACGGACTCGGGAACAGGCGTGACGTGGGAGGATGACGTGGAGCCCCAGTTGTAGTGGAGCCGGAAGGAGCCGAAGAAGACCTTATTCTTGGTATGGATTTTCTTGGACTTGGATGAAGGGTAGATGATGAGGTAGTGTGAGAAGGGGAAGTTGTGGTCCTTGATGGCTTGGAGGAGGATGGATTTCACACGTCGGAGGGCTCGAAATGCGCGGCAGAGGTGCGCCACGATCAAGGTGTGGACTAGGGCTTTGATGCCCTTCTTCATTGTGGTTGTGGTTGTGGTTAGGGAGTGGTGGTGGGATGGCTTTGTTGAGAAGAGTTGGAGAGGAGGTTGGAGTGTTCTGAGATATGCCATTTGGGTTTGGTTTGATTTTCTTTCTTGGGTTTGGTTTTCGTTAATGTGGTGGGTTTGGCTTTTAGTTTGTGGGGATTGAGGTGGGTTTATAAAGGGGGTGTGGAATACAAGGTGATTTTTTTTGTTTAGTGTGGAGAATGGGTGTAATTACGATTTTGCCATTGTGGTGCTTTTTGAAGGTTGATGATCGTATGTCATGGAATTTGCTTGCTTCTTTTCGTGGAGATTGATTGATTCATTGGGTGTGCCGTTGTTGTGACATATGACTTGTGGGGATGGTTCTCAACTTTTTAAAGTTACATTGAGGAAAAACGGAGAAATCAAGAAAATTCGTTATAATAGCTCATTAGATCTTCAAATAAAATTCGCTATTAAATCTTAATTAAACAACATTTTCACATAATAAAAATTTAAGCTCGTATAACAAAATTCCATTGATTCGTATAACACGGGGTTGGAAACTTCTTTTCAAACATATTATTTTGGGTTTCAAAAGTCATGTTAATACAAGTAGAAAGTTTCAATTACTACTTTTATAATACAAATTCTCTGTAACAAAAAAGAGCAATTAATATAATAAATTAATGAATCAAGATGAATATTGCACTGGTTGGTAAATCAATTGAATATAATAGTGAATCTACACTAACTAAGTTAATAACTATAATGTGGATAATATCTATATGTTGATAATTTAACATCATTCTAGCCGAATTATAGTGTACATATAATTTGAAAGTAGTGGTGATATATGGAGCCAAAGATACATAACATCAAAGAACTTGTCTTGTAGTATATTCATGATATTTTACGTCAAATTGGTCACGTATAATGACAACATAGATCTATAACAATTTGGTAACATAATTATACTAATTGAGTAATTTCACAACAAGCTTATTTTGATTAAACGAGAAGAGAAAAAAAGACAAAGAAAATCATGATATGTTTAAATTATCTTAGAAAAAAAACAATTTGCTGACGTGGGCCCCAGATGGGGGGTATCTTTCCTTTTGTTTTTAAAAATTGAGCTCTGGAAAATCTTTTCCTTTCAGACAAAGCATATATAAGTAGGGAGTTTACTGTGTGCTCGGTACGTAGTTGCATTTAATTAATGGGTTAATTGTTTAATTTTTATTCATTAATAGAGTTGCTTAATAACAAGGACGAATGTTTAGTTTGGTTTCATGTTGGCTGTCGAACTGTCGTCTATATATGTTGACTGTGGTTTCGTTAGGTAGACGTAAAACATAACATAAATTAGAGAATTAAACACAAAAATCTTAATCCTCCATCGAAACGAATCAAATTGATAAGGCCAGTTTATTGACAACACATGACCCAAAATTGCCAAAAAACCTACCGCTAGACGGACCCGTCCAAACAGAATAACAAAAATATTCCAAACACCTTAAATTAATTCGATTATAAGCGCATTAATATTCGGTCCATCAAATTTTATAATTTGGTCATTTTTCTACACATCTCCAAAGGGAATCAGTGCAGCTGACAAAGTGAATTAATATATGTGCAAAAAGAGCAGTGTAAAGTGAAGAAGAAGTTTCCTAATTCAAAAGGGAAGAAGAAGAAGAAGAACGATAATTCAGGCTAAAGAACCGCCGCAAGCAAATAACCTAATCATATAAATATGATTAATTTATAAATTAAATAATGAGATGAGCCTTTTCCCAATGCTAACGCCTTAATTAATTAATTAATTAAATTAAATTAAGAGGGTGCAGCGGGAAAGCGGATCCGAGTCGGAACTGCACCGGTCGCCGAGGCCGGAGCTCCTGCGGCCTGTAACCGCTAACTCATTGGATCAGTCAAATTATCTCATTTTTAATTACTTTTTACTAATCCAATGTTAATCAGTTAATTACTCCCCGACAACAAGAACAGGACATGTTAATTAATTTGCTGCATGTAAATATTTTATTTCTCACTCTCTCACCATGGTCCGGCCATCCCCTCACTTTTATTGTCGGACAAAACCTCTCCGTCAGTGCAAAAAATATGTATTGGTGTTATTGTTTCGAGTGTATTGAATTCAAATTCGATACGTTTTAATTTTTAACATATCAATTCTACCATCAGAGCAATTTTATTTATCAACAGAGTTGACAGTCTTACAAATACTAAAAGCATATAATTGATTTTACTTAGTTGGTGAAATTCGAATGGTTACATTTTAATTCATGCGTACATATACTCAACAAAGTTAGAAGGTACTGTGACATATTTATAGTTGGCTTTAGAGAAAAGGTACGTATAGCTAGACACCTACATGTATAATCGGGGACTATTCGCTAGATGCTATAGCTTTTGTCGGAAGGATAAGATAAGGTGACAATAACACTCTATGCAATGCTGTAAATTTCCGTAAAATATTCGATTGTGATCAAGATTGGATGGTCGAGGTTTGAGCACATCGATTGATTAGGCGGGTAATTGACAAATGACCCAAGATCTCAGTAGCACAAGTAGCAGAGACCGGGTTTACTTTCTCTGCTAAGACTGCAACAATAGATACCCACTAGCGTCCACCACCACCAACAAAGATACAAATTAAGAACATTTTTGTGTCTACACTCTGAAACATTATCCGACAGTCATATGCATGTGAGCAAATTAAAGGGTTGGAACCAGACATAACCTGTAGCAAAGCTGCTTCACTACTGTTTCAAACCAAGTACAAGATTCACTAGCTATTTTCCAAGCAAGTTCAAACTCGAAATCCAGGATGGGTAGGGTACCAACTGTCAGACCAGGTAAACACGTACAAAATCATGGTTATTTTTATTATATTTTGATAATTTGTTGTTGATAAAATACCAATAATACACTAATATAACACAAATAATTGTTCGACGCTTCAAGTTATTTATTTGTCAATACCGAAACAGAAAACAGAGAATAATCAAAATACGGAAGCTTTAAAGCAAGAAAATTAGTACGGAAGACGACTTCGTAGATGTTTAATTTCCACAGAGTCTTTAACTGATATATTCGATTGTCACCATCGCAGAAAGTCCTAATGCAATTTCCCTTTCATTATACTACACACAATTTCAAATATTTATTTATTTGGGATGGTGTCAACTTTAATTTTTTTTTTCAATTTAAAAGGAAGTTTCCGACGACTATATGATCACAGTAGCCAAACCTGAATCGATCTGATCAGTCAGCATGCCAAACCCGCTACCGGATTGGAAAGCCAAAAAATATTAAGTCATTTTTCGAGGTTTTTATCACCCAAACTATCTTCGAGTAAAAAACTCTGGTATCAATTGCGAAAGGAGATGGTTATGAGTTGAACTAAAAATAAATCGAACTACGGACTCCATACATATTCTTCTCCGATCTTCTCCTCTATGTTGGGATAAAGAGCACTCAATTTTCGAAACCGCATGGGTAATTAATGGTAGAATGGCTCATTTGCTATATATTGAGTACACATTGTGTCACACAACACTATCAAGATATGAAATCGCGTAATAGTTCATTATAATGTACGGTAAGCAAATATATTTTATTAAATTTCGGAAATTCAAATCATGACTACGCCATACCAATTACATAATTTTTTCTTAAAATTTGAGATAGAAGCGGTCACTCTTTTAAAGTCTTGGTCGTCTCGTCGTCATGTGGGCAACCAATTAAACCAGCGGTTTATGTCATCCTCATGCATCTGACCTAATCTCACAACCCTCCATTATTATTGTTATTTCGTAACCTCGTGGAAAAGATTGGATCTGCAAATATAATTAATAACTGGATTTAATTCATAATTGGCTATACTTAGTGATAGACATTTGACTCAACTACTGCATTTCTCTTCGTTGACAAACATGCATGGGTTTGTTTTTATCTCACGTTAACATCAATTTTACTGATGATTCCTACTTAGTTTCACGCTAACTCAGGCAAAACGATTGGTCGTTTGTAACTACCATATATTTGTTTTTCATTTCACGTACGGGTCAGTTGATCGGTCCATATCATATATAGCAATTAATTTGTAGTAGTTTCATGATCAGACCGGTCGGATTGTTGGCAGAACGGGGTGGTTGGTTGGAGTAAGTCCCGGCTCAACCCAGGTTAATTTCGATCCAAACCATTAATTTCATGTCTATATTTAATTTATAATTTTCTCGAGTCCCGATGATGTTATTTCTTGGTCTCGAGTACTATATTATATGTAAAGTTTTAGATGATTTCGTCATCCGGCTTATGGTACATATTTGAAGTTCTGCTCATCTACTCATTTGTTTAGACTAAATTAAATAAACTATCAATTTCGAAATTTATAACCAACCTATTAATAAATACCATAATAAATTTAATTCAAAAAATTTCAATATTTTGAAAAAAAAGTTTATCGATGACACATATAATTTTGTTTTAACTAAAAATAATACAACAAATGCTCGAAAGAGTGTATTCACCATTTGGTTTAAAAAATCTACTCAGTAATGCATTTTCCATCCTGATCCCGTTATGATGTTGGAGAACATATAATCATACGTGGCCTTCATCGTACGTACGTGTGCCGAGCTGGCAAGAGGCTGGAAATTAAACCCAGAAGGAAAGTTCCAACAAGTAATGCATGCATTATATAATCATGAACAACCAATCAACACCTTCCACGTACGTAAGCATTGATGATCAGTGACGTCCAAAGCTTCTTTTTTTGCGGGTTCTTGCCACAATCATTTGAGTTATAATATGCATGCACCAAACAACTAGGTTACTTACTGCTGATGATCACAACACAATAAAGATGAACACTGATGACAGCTGCAAATCGTAGCAGTTTTCTCATGTACGTACGTTGATTCGTGTAGAATCATCCTATGAACTTTATGTCCGAAGCAGTAGGTGATATATGCATGCATAGTTATTAGCTAGCCCATGGTTTTAAGTTTCCAGCTGGTGTGTACGTATCTCTCGATCTGGCTTTTGGTTTGTGGAGATGGAAAGTTGATGAAATGGGTTTCTGTTTATGAACATATCTTGGTGTTGGTGTGCATCATGCATGCATGCATGGAAACTTTCTTTGTTGAATTAATCAAAGTCTATATATTTCTATCTTTTGATTCATGCATGATTGATTATTTATAGTTCTGATCCTCACCGTTTATTATATGATGACAGAAATGGAGTCTTAGATTGGGCCCACAGACATTGGGCTGTAAATAATATGGTTTGCTTGCTTATGCGTCCTCGGTTCAAAGCCCAAGTTAAACTAACGGTTCTCTCCTTAGTGGGCTATATCTCTACCGATCCACAAGCCCATTAAAGTCCTAAAAATCAGGATAACTGAATTTTATGTATAACTGATGACGTGGGATGACAATATACAAATCATCAAACAGTCACTTTATTGTTGTGCAACATTGTACAAGCTCAAGAAAGGTTCAACCGACAACCTTAGGCGACCAAACTCAAGGGGTCCTGATCTTAATCAGATCACCAGTCAGTCGTTCACACATGGTCATCCGATTTGAATCCCATAAGACTATATAAGAAAATGAGATCTCTCTAACTCGACACTATTCAGTATTTACTTACCTATATATCTAATGCCTAAATATTCTATTAAGCTCGTCCATCCTAAATCTATATGACTACGGACACCCATTAATACTTTAATGTCTTTCACGCTCTCTTTTCAATACGTCTTTAACTCCTCTTTCATAATATAACCACATGTTCAACGTTAAACCACCATGAATAAGCTGATGACAAGCAACCTAATTTTTTCAAATGGAAATATTCATTAAATTGTGAGTCTCAAATCACCAGGCAGAACAATAATAATAATTTTGTAAAACTCAAAACAATCTCAAATTAGTGAAGAAAGAATAAATCCTACATAGAAGTATAGCATCTACAAACTCCATTATATGGTTCAAATTATGAACCACAAGCATCCGTTTCATTCCTTTTCCCTTCATCTTGGAATGTTGGTTTTCTTGATGCTGCCTTCTGAGTGTTGACCCATGAAAATGACAGTGGTTAATAAAATAATAATACAGGTTCAATTAATAGGTATGTTGGCTATTAAATTCACTATATTATAATTATATTAAAAATCAATGCATTTTTTTTTCAAACTTGCTATGATAAAAAAGTTGTGAAATTTTAAAATTTTGTGATTCAAATTTACGACTATAATTTCATTTTAATTTTCGATCCACATTGAATAAAATTAAAGATTTCACTACTATGGCTATATTTAAAAGCAGAGAACATTTTAAAATGGCAATTAGTGGCCAGGGGAATTGTTCTTCCAGGAATGTAGGAAATTAAAGCCCACCATCAATATGAAAAAGATGAAATAATTCCTCATAAAATAAATTAAACAAAGTGTCAATTAAGGAATCTAATCATTTTGTATATATAAAACAAAATTGTATTAGTGCATGTTTGCATTGCTTTTTTTCAAAGGATATCCATCTATTTTGAGATTTATAAAATTGAAAATTTGTAATTTTCTTTATATTGAAATGTTGATTGATATATTCTTTATATATAGGCATATAGTACGCACGGTGCATATTAATTTTTATGGTAAAGATTTTAGCCGCAATGCGGTTAACCTTCGAAACTAAAGTATATAATACCGTGACAAACATGCCAAAATGGCTCCAAAATAAAAAAATCTATACATGATGTGCTCCATTATTAGTAAATTTGTTATTTTTTTAATTGACAATTTTGGACGTTTTGATGCCTTAATATATTCGAATTCTTGACGTTTGGTATATATTTGGTTCCTCTTAGTCTCTTGGGCTGTGTTACGTTACTTTGTATGTTTTATGTACATTTTAGGTGTCATATAACGTATCGGGATGAATCAAGATATGACGGGGAAGTCGGAACAATTCAATACGTTCGACTTGAGAAGAAAACGTCACTGTTTAGTATTTTGAGCATAACTCATAGCTCGGAAGTCCAATTGATGTATGGTCAGGGGCGTTAGAAAGATACTTCGATTGTCTATAACGTTTTTGTAGATGCGATGGTCAAATTATGTATACTTAAGGAACACGGCGTGTTCTAAGGGAACACAGCCGTGTTCCTCCTATTGCTGCCCACAACCGAGAGCTGCAGAAGAAAGGACACAACCATGTCCCAGTGGAACACACCATGTTCCTCCTTCTGACGAGATTTTTGAGCTCAATCCTTCTCCAACTTGGTCCAAAAGTCTATAAATACTTCATTATCAATTCACACCACAATCAACTTCACTACTCCATATCAGGGGCGGAGCTTGGTCATCTTCAGAGTGGGCCATCGTCCATCCCGTTTGTATTGTAATCACCAGCATATTAAATTCTGATAAATAATAACGAACGAAGATATAACTATAAATATTACTTGTAGCTCAACCGGAAAGACTATGAACTTTCTCCTCAACATCACTAGGTGGACTCTACTTGTTAGCAAGTTCTTTTCTTTTCTAGGCGCTTTTGTTTTACGTTTTTTCAGTAATCCAAATCCCAAGTCCAAATTCTCACTCTTACTAGTTTTACCTGTCTCGTTAGTAAGGCTAATCCTAATTTTTGCCCAAAACTCTAAGGCTATATAACTATCTAGAACACCAGATCAGCTGATGCATAGTTTCGAATCGAATCATGTTTTCTTTTCTTACCAAAATTAATTCCTCGGTTTATCCAACGGCGCGCATGGAGTTGCACGCCCACCCAGCTTGTGACCGGTTACGAGGAGGAGACGACTGTGTTCGATCTTAATTTATTAAAAAGTAAACTGTCTGGTTTTTCTGTGTTGCGATCATAACAAGGGAAAATTACCCAGGTGGCGGTTTGTGCATGGGTCGTTTTCACTGACAGTGACGACCTCTGTTTAATTCGACGATGATTACAGCACTGCATATAGTATCATCTGTGGCCGCCAACTTGGATAAATTGTGCTGCAGTAATTTTCAGTCTCGACTGTTGTCCTTAATGGTTCACTCACTATAGCTGTTCTGAGTTGGGACTAGGGCAGTTTACGAAACCGACTTGAGCCAATTTCAGCTCGAGTTTGGTTCGTTAAGTTTTAATCGAGCTCGAACAAGTTAGAAAATTTTGGCTTGTGACGAGCTGGAGCCTATTCGAGTTTGACCGTTTGTTAACTATCGTTGACGAGCCGAGTTCAATTCGAATTTCACTCATTAAAACTCATAGCTAGAGTCCAATTTGAGTTGAATTTGAAACATGTAACTAAAAATCATCAACAAGTCAAGCTAAAATTAAAACAAGTTATCTCAAAATTCATAAGTTTCTACACATGCTTTATTATATATGTTATTTGAGGCAAGACGTACACATGTTGCATTATTGACTCTACTGACGAAATATATTATCGAGTTCGTATTCGAGTTGGCTCTGGAGTTCAAGCTCGAACTAATTGATAAACCTGTCGAGTACTCGAACATATACTAACTCAAACTTAACTCGCTTAAAATCGAGCCGAGTAACATACGAATTTTTTCCCGAGCGACACCGAAACACAAGTGAGGTCTTTTATCACAATCTTTATCCACGCAACTTTTTCCTCCATATATCTACGAGAAGGAATAAATTTACAGGTTATGGAAAGCCATGAATCTTATACTAATATTGCATTAGGGAACACAACCCATATTCCCAAATCCCTAAATTTTTACCAAAGAAAAAGTATTATAGTAACATTTCCTTTTTCCCACGATTCTATCAAAAATTAATTTAAAGTAAATACATATTATGAAAAATTTACATCCACACCTTTTTATTAAATTTTAATTTATTCAACTCCTTAAATTTTAACGATTTGAACAAACACATCATCCGTTAATTTTCCATCCAAATTATATTTAGTATACTGATTGTACACGCCACATAAATCTATCCATCTACGTAACAAAATTGTTTGCTGACTAAGAATGCCACTAAACTCAAAACAATTTTTTGTTATAAACTCAAAATGATTTAGGGTTTTAATCAAGAATACCTAAAACTAATAATTTTAAATTTAGTAAACTTACAGTCGACATATAATTCTATCACGTATACGAATAAGATTATATAATATATACCACTAGCATACTAACAAAAAGGCGTGTTTGTTAAAATAATTAAAAAATTTAAAAATTTGATCAATTGAAATTTATTAAAAAAATGTTACATAATACACGAGTGTAAATATATATTTTCCCTTAATTTAATCAAATTGCCCCTTCCTTTATTTCCTCTCAATTCTTCCTCATGTGAGGACAACAGAATTGACTGTCTTTTGTCCATTTCCAAGAACATTTCTTTGTTCTGTTCCTCCCCCTAAAGCTTCGTTAATGTCGATAACTGTCTTATCCCTACCAGAGCATCCCACGAATAACTGAAAAAAGCCGTTTCCTTTCTCCATTTATAAATACGATTCATATCTTCATCTTCAAGCCCCTCTAGGAATATGTTCATCCCCATACTTTAAATACCACAAAATCCTGATCATCATACAAATGGTGGGGAAAATGAATGCTCCAAATGTTGATTTCCACGACGGACTTCTGATCAACAGTAATAATAACCAGTTATTCATGGGGCAGCAGCAGGAAATCTGGGGCAACATGGGGACCGCAGCCCGACTCGAATCTGCTAAGCCGCCGAGCAGCTGTATAGTGAGCAGGTTCGAGTCGCCAGCTTCGGCGTTCTACGCGACGGAGAGGTACATGGGTCTTCAGCAGTATGATCATCACTTCTCCGGATCACATCAGGATTCATCACAGCTACAGCAGCTGATGAAACAGAGTAGTAATTATTCAGTTTATCGCCGGCGTAATCAGTTGGAGCAGCTTGATTTCAAGCCCTTTCAATCAAACCTGCAGGATGAGAAAGTAAGAAGCAGAAAGAAAAAGATAAAGCAGCGATCCTTGCTGCTGAAATAAAATTTTCAACTGCTGAAGTGGCTGAAAATCTCGATTTTTTCACAGATGCAGGTTGGGGTGCCAATTTCACAGATGGGTTTCCAGTCAAGGCATGATCAGAATGATCTGTCTCCAGGTGGCGGAGGTGGTGGTGGTTCGATGGGTTCGGGAGCCGGGCTATCGAATAAGACTAGGATCAGATGGACACAGGATCTTCATGAGAAGTTTGTGGAGTGTGTCAATCGATTGGGAGGTGCAGACAGTGAGTTTACTTTCCGAAAACTTTTTGATCGCGGATTTTATCATAAATCGTTGCATCTCAATAAATCGAGCTGTTGGGAGAGAGTTTCTAAGAAGAATTGAAGTTTGCAAAGGTCTAATAAGTTATGTGTACGAAATGAAGACATCCCAATTGACTCGAGTTATGGGGAGAAACAAAGAGGGTTCAAATTCGTTTTTATATTATTTATGAAAAGATTTTTCTTATTGAATTTTTTTGTGATGGGGTTTTGTTGATCAGAAGCAACTCCAAAGGCAATTCTGAAGCTGATGGATTCTGAAGGACTCACCATCTTCCATGTCAAAAGCCATTTGCAGGTATTAAACCAACCAAAAACAACCTGTTATATAAACCAATTATGAAGCTCATCTCCCAGTTTATGACATACTTTCTTCACATAATATCCTTTGTTTTTGCAGAAATACAGGATTGCGAAGTACATGCCAGACACATCTGAAGGTGAACTTTCAAGCTCTAATGTTTAGTAAAAACCTTACTGGTATCTCGTGATTGAATATACAACGTTGGCTAGTTGCAAATCATGAATCCAAAATTAGAAAAGAAGAAGCATAATAGCATTATGTAGTTGAGTAAGTTGGTGATGGTATAATTGCAGGAAAGGCGGATAGAAGAAGTGTCATTAATGATGTATCACAGCTTGACCCGAAAGCGTACGCCTCGAATCGAATTTTCCTTCTTCTTCTATTTCTTTTCATTTGCTTTGACAGGTGGAAAGTAACAATTTTTCACCTGCCAAACCAAGCAATAATTTTTTTTTTTGAAGAAACCAAGAACGCCATCCTAAAACTATACTCATTTCTCCAACCCTTGTGTTTGCTCATCAGTTTAAACCCTGTTTTTTCTTCCTCCTCTCCTCCTTTTTCTTTAATTTCTGGAGTATTTACAGTGATCAGAATCTGGTTAACAATGGTGTTGCAGTGGATTTCAAATCCGGGAGGCGCATCAGCTACAACTAGACGTCCAGAGGCGTCTCCACGAACAGCTGGAGGTAAAAACAAAACTAGAAAAATCATATAGGTAGTATAAGTTTACTGTTTTCTGATAAATTCCTTGTTTTTTCTGTATGCCTTACAGATACAGAGAAATTTGCAGGTAAGGATTGAAGAGCAAAGCAAGCAGCTGAAGATGATGTTTGATCACCAACAACAGAGCAAGAACAGTAGTAGTAGTAGTAGTAATAATAACAACAGCAACAGTAACAACCTCTGGGGAGCTTTCAATGTGACAACAACAACCACATCATCAAATTTCCAAGATGGTCATCATGAGCCAGTTTTCACAGGTGTTGTTGAAGTCTCAGTAGCTCCTGAAGAAGGGTCTGAAAATGTCAACTTCCCAACAAAAATAAGTTAGAGAGGAATTTTCCATACTAGAACTGAACCCACTTGCTTCTAAAGAACAGAGAATCAAAGAGCTTTGTACAGAGAGCAGATAGAAGGGTTTGGATGGATGAAATGGATTTGTATTCTTCTGTTAAAAATATATACATTCTGGAGAATGAACGAAATGTGATCCAGTGATCGGTTCTTGTACATTTTGTGGCCAAAACTGTTGGCGAAAAACGAATTTGTAGTGTACTGAATACAAATGTTCTTGTACCCTTTGACACTCTCTATCACGAAAGAGTTGAAAGCCTATCACAACTCTTTTCAATTATTATATGCATAATACAAGCAAGGGGAAGCAAAAACAGAGTATTGGTCTATCTGGATGCTTCGTCCGAATGGTAGGTAACAATATCATCAGGTTCCCGGACCTCAGCTGCTTCACTGAACAAGCCTTCAGAACCGAGTATTGGTCTATCTGGATGCTTCGTCCGAATGGTAGGTAACAATATCATCAGGTTCCCGGACCTCAGCTGCTTCACTGAACAAGCCTTCAGAACCGAGTATTGGTCTATCTGGATGCTTCGTCCGAATGGTAGGTAACAATATCATCAGGTTCCCGGACCTCAGCTGCTTCACTGAACAAGCCTTCAGAACCGCCTTCTCGATTACCGAAGAACCCAAGTACTCGTCGCCGGACCGGGCATCATCATCCATGGAGGAAATGAAGAAGCGGAAGATGGACGAGGCCATTAACGGTGGCGAAGCGGCGAATCAGGAGCTCCTTCGCTCTCTCCTCGACCCTCTCAGCAAAACCCAGCTCATCGATCTTCTTTCCAGACTGTGAGTTGGATTGGGTGGACAGAGTTAGAATGAAGTATATATCAGTATATTACTTGGATTCAATCCTTAACAAAATTACTCATAGATTTAGTTTGGTCTGTAACCAAAGAAGATGATACTATCTAAATTTGATGGGGGAACATTTGCAAAGGAGGCCTTGACATCTGCTTATTTGATATGAATGATGCTTATTGCGATTTGCTCCAGTCTGCTATCTGTTATCCCTGTGGTATGAGGCATTATGCATTTGTCTATGAGAAATTGTGATTCCTGTTGCAAATATCCTACCTTTTTCTGTATAATGGGAGGTTCGAAAAATGTCGCATGTGTATGATCGTTGCTTCTGCTTGTATGCTGTGTGATTGACTGTGTGCATGTGTGTTTGATTTGCATGTGTGGCCTAAAGAGGGACCCAATATCCTTCAATTGCAGAAGAAATTAAAAGTATAGCTATTGCGGATCCGGTCCATCGAAAGCTTTTTGTCCGTGGCTTAGCCTGGACTACCACTTCAGATTCCTTGTGTGCTGTGAGTGCATTGAGTGTGCTATTTTTGTTTGCCGTGTTGACCCTTCCCCATACGCAACATTTTAAAAATATCATAGCTGTTTCATTGAAAATTGATCTTAGTGTGCACATATTCCTCTCTGGCAGCTTCCCCAGTCGGTTGAAACTCTCTTCTGAAGCTTATTAATCATTTCATGCCTTTTTGTAACAGGCATTTCGGATGCATGGCGAAATAGAAGAAGGGGCGGTGATCCATGACAAAGCAACGGGGAAGTCACGTGGTTATGGTTTTATTACATTCAACCATATGGAATCAGCACAAAGTGCTTTGAAAGCACCTAGTAACCTGATTGATGTAAGTGTTAAACCTGTTTCTACTTGTCTGCTTTGATTTTGTTCATCCATATATGTACACATGCTACAGTGATTATCTAGTAGAGTTAAAAGATATATGTGACATTAGTACCTGATCCTGGTTACTTTCTTAATGCTTCACCGTCTCCATATTTAGAGTGTGTACACTTAGTGGTGTTAACTCTAGACAGACGAAATGTTAATCTACAGTTGCTTCGAAGGTTTTGAGACAGAAGTAAGAAGAACATAGGACAGTAAACTTCCATAGTATATTTTGGCGGTAGCTTGTATTCATAGCATATATATATATCTGATGGAGGATTTCTTCACATCTTCCATTAGCAAACTCAGTGATTACCAATATATTCTTGTTGACAGGTTCACTTAACCTTGCACTAGACTTGGGAATATGCCTTTTGTCGCATTGAAATATTTTTTTATTATTTCTAGGGCCGGCTGGCTGTCTGTAACCTTGCTTGCGAGGGACTTAGTGGAGCAAGCAATACCCCAGATCTAGCACAACGGAAACTGTATATTGGGGGTTTGTCCCCTGAGATTACAAGTGAGGCACTGCTTAAATATTTTGGAAGGCAGGGGGAAATCGAAGAAGGTTCTGTTGCATATGATAAGGATACCAACGAGTCACGGTAAGGTTTGCATAGCTTCAATGTTTTCACAAAATGTATTTTACTATCAAGTCAGTGTCTCTTTCTAACTTCGTCTCTTCTCTTATACAGTGGATTTGGCTTTGTCACATACAAGACGCTGGAGGCTGCAAAGAAAGCCTTAGATGATCCTCAAAAGATACTTGGGGTTTGTCAACCAAAATGTCTCTCAGTCGCTCATGCATGCTTGTTTCTATCTTCTGAAATAAGTGAAGGCCTTTTAAGGGCTATTCTTGATATGATCAATAATCGTTCTGAACATGTCTCTGTTCATATCTTGCTGCAGCGTAGATCTCTGATTGTGAAGCTTGCAGATAGTAACAAGGGGAAAGCCGCCCATTTGCAAGCGGCCGCACCTGCACCTGTACTGCCAATGGTTCAAGGGCCCTTTCCGACCGGATATGCACAGCCAGGAAGACCTCACGCTGGATTTCCACCTGCTGGCTACGCTTACCCTCAAGCACTAGGATCATACTCTCCTCCGCCCTACCAAATGCAGCCACAGGTCCTATATCTGCAAGGTTCCGCGAGGAAACACCAATCAGGGATATCAACGCCAGCACCCGTGGGGATGAGCGGGTATCCTTATTTCCATCCCAAGCAGTAGAGAGTAGAATCCAATCGTTGCTTGAAGCTCAAGTGATGTCTTTTGCCTGACTTCTGGTTTCTCTTGTAGATGTAGCAAGTTAAGTAGGTTGAAGTCATTTTTTTTAGCTGTAGACGTGTACATTTGCAGACCTTTGTTATGCCGTGTTGAGGACGAGTGAGGATTTTGTTTATGTCGCGGTTTCCAAACCTCGAAACAAGCGAGGATTTTGGTACAATTGGGACCAACGTCGTGCTGAAGACACTGTGCAGGAGCTGATTAAAGTTCACAAGCCAAGCCAAGTCGAACTATTTTTCAGCATGGGTTTTGGCTTGATTACTTTATGATGGGCTTTAGTTCTGCTCTGTAAAAGAAAAAACTGTCTCAAGCATAGCTTATTTTTTTATGCATGCAGCGGAAAATTGCCAAAAATTCAAATTAATTTATAGTTGAAAGTACATACATTCTCATTAACAACAATAATTAAATCTTTTGAAAAATGTATTTTACTTCCATTTGTCTATATTTGAATGACTTAACAAGATGAAATTTTAATTTTTAATCATCCTTAACATACATATCAAATATTTGCTAATTTAAAATTTTTAAGTTTTCATTTCAAAATTGGTTAATTTCTATGTGTTATATTAAGGAAATTTAACCATTTTCATTAAAAAAATTCAAATTTTTTAAATCGGCTAATATTTGAAATGCATGTTGGAAAGGGCTAAAAAATGTATTTTACTTCCATTTGTCTATATTTGAATGACTTTGACTATTATTTGAATGACATAACAACATAAAACTTCAATTTTAAATCATCCTTAACATACATATCAAATATTCGCTAATATAATTTTTTTTAGTTTTCATATCAAAATTGGTTTGTGTGTTATATTAAGGAAATTTGACCTTTCATTAAAAAAAATTTAAATTTTCAAATCAGCTAATATTTAAAATGCATGTTGAAAAGGGTTAAAAAATCAAATTTTACTATGATAATCCCATAAATAATTGTCAAATGAAGTTAAAAATTAATTTTACTTGGTGTTGAAAATTTTCAAATTTGCTTATTTTATACATGTTAAGTCGTTGTTACATAAATTGTGTTTTGTTAACTTCGACCATACCAATTCTGTGGGAACCAAAGTATTTTACCATACATTTCAACACGTACAGATAAGAATAAAATACACGAATCGGTACGTTTAATAAGAAAACAAGCAACGTAAAGGCAGTGCCTTTTCTATGCTTTTAACCGCGAATAGTGAGAGAAAGGAATCATTGCTGGGTATGGGGGTGGGGGGGATGGTCTGTCCATATGTGCTTACTCTGGTTTCATTAAATCAAACCATTTGTGCCCACTTTCCCTCAGTTACTGGTTACAAGAAAAGAAGAGTTTAAATTTGC
The DNA here is from genome assembly GCA_030674075.2 of Linum usitatissimum. Taxonomy (NCBI): domain Eukaryota; kingdom Viridiplantae; phylum Streptophyta; class Magnoliopsida; order Malpighiales; family Linaceae; genus Linum; species Linum usitatissimum. The sequence continues at coordinate 3,267,093 of JAUJYP020000039.1, forward strand.
AGATGCTGAGTGGACCAGACATAACTAGAAAACAAAGCTTGCAGCAGAGAAACGAATTTCCAAGAGGATTTCATGGTATCATTTATAATCCAACACTTTTCTTCACTTGTCATTCTTTTTGGTTCTACTGAAACAAAATCTTTTGTGGAGGGTTGCTTGCTGTTTAATGAAACAGATGCAGTAACGTTGTTTTTCCACTGTTATTTATTGCAGAACAATGATGCAGCTGGGCAGGCTGGGTTGAGTTTGTGTCACGGGTTTAGCCATTTTGGACTCGGACTTAACCAAATGAGAAAGGTTGGGAGATCGATCAAGAAAGGGACGAAAGAAAATCGTCTCTACACCATAACACATTACGTTATGTAATGTGAGACGTAATAGGCAGGTGGAGATGGTTGTCGTTCATTTATAGCTCGTGAAAGGTGGCATCATCGAGGATTCGAGGTAGGTGTGACTATCGTCTGTCGCTGAGGTGGGTGGTGGAGATTTCGACTCGTACGGGGCTCAAACGTGAGGTCTAACCGGCCCCATTGCACTTATGTTTGTATATGCTATCTCCGACTCGTGATTTTGGGTCTCGAGATGGATCGAGGTTCCATCAGTAATTGATGATGAAATCGACGTAAAAATGACACAATCGATATGAAACAACGATTGGATATATCGACACACATTTGGTGATTGTGGTTGAATTTAGTTCTATTATATTTGATGGTTTAGCCATGATGCAAGTTGGATCGAGTGGGCCCAATAGAGTAAGTTACTTGATAGAACCAGATGATTTCAAAATTGAAAAATAAAAGTAAATGTGACTATATAGTAAAATGGAAATATTTAAACACTTACGTAATCATAACCTGTCCTTTCAAATTACTTAATTATGCCTTGAAACATCGAAGATTAATCAAATATATATTTTTTAAAATAGATTAATCAAACATCTACACAACTATACAAGCAAATGTAAGGAAATTTTTTTGACAGGATTCCCCCTTAAATCTAACAACAGTTACATAAATTTTTTTTCAGAAAAAATTTACTCAATTAGCTCTCTCTCATCTTTCACGATATAATATTCCACTAGACTTCATCACTTTCTTTTTCGTTGGAAAAAGAAAACCAAATGAATTTTATATCATGATATAATATTTTAGATATTTATTTACTTTAATCAATTCATTATTTTTTGACCAATTTAGAAAATGATGAGGGTTGTTTGGTTGAGTCGGTTAAAATTTGAAAAATCCTTAAAATCTTAGAACAGTTTATATAATTTAATCTTTCTTTCAAGATTTTTTTGACAGGCTTATATATTAAGGTTATAGTTTCATAAGTTAATTGGGTTATCAATCATTATCTATTGATGACCAAGTCAAAACACTAATCGGGTTGAGTCACTAAGCATACTTCATAGAACATGATCCTCCAATTGAGGTTAGATTTTCTTAAATTGATCGGATTATAATTCATTAACTTTTGACCAGCTTAGGAAGCTAATCAAAGCTGAATCGATTTTTTTTGTTAATTCACCTCCTTTTACCTAACTCACCAAAATTGCATATTGTAATTTGTTTTGGTTTTCTTTAATCCGTGTGCTAATGCATCATTTCATTCATTTATAATCAAGTTAGTTTTGAAATCGAGCTCTGTCAACCAAAAAATAATTTCAGAATCGAGCAAGTTTATTTTTGTATACATTCATGATAGTTTAAATTTTAATCCAGTTTGAATATATAGGACATATTTATCAAATCTAAAGATTTCCCATACAACACAATTCTTCTTTCAAGATTCTTTGAACGGGACAACTAAGGTTATATTCTTTTAAGTTAATCGGGTTACAAGTCATTAACTTTGACCAATTTAGAACTTCAATAAATATTGTTGAGTGAGATTAAATTGGACATATAATCAAACCTAAACATAGCTCATATAACACGATCATTTTTCTTAGATTTTTTAACAGGGCAATAGAGGTTTGTAAGTTAATCGGGTTACAAGTCATTATATATTGGCCCATTGAGACCATTAATTGGCTTGAGTAGATTTGAATTAGATATATCCATCAAAGATACACATAGTTGTATAACATGATTACTCATCCAAAATTGATGCTACATTTTCATAAATTAATTAGGTTCGAGTTATTATCTCATGCCGATTTAGACCACTGCTCAGGTTGTGTCGGGTTTGATTTGGATATATCCATCAAACATAATCTCATATAGTATGATCCTTCATTCAATATATTTTTAACGGGCCAATTAAGGCCTATTCAAAACACTAATCAGGTTGAGTCATTTTGAATTGGAAATACCATTAAGCGTAAGCATAGTTCATATACCATAAACTTCTTTCAACATTATTTTAACGTAACCAACTGAGGCTACATAGTTCATTATGCTTAACTATTCGTCAAAAAAAAATTATAGTACAGTTGTTTGCTTCTTTAGTCCAAACTTTGTCTGTTAGTAGATAGTTCTAGGGAAACTCTAGTTGGTTTTTAACTAACTTTTATAGATGTCTACATATCTCTTTACTTTTCAATTATACTTTTATATGTGACTTTTAATGTTATTTAAATAATTATAATTCATTTAACTCCCAAAACATATCAAGGTTACACAATATTCAATTTCAATATTATATGTATGTTTTGACGCAATAATCTATTATATAACTCAACCAACAATTATCTAATCATAACTATGGTTAAATTTCTTCATTTGATTTTACGGTGGATTCATAACGATTTGAATGAATTAGCGTGAATAATACTATTGTTTCTAAATATATAAGAAATCACATACTAACAGAAATATAGACATATGTCCTATGCTCTCGCCACAACGACCAGGAATACCGCAGCTCCGAAGATCACCAATGAGAAGAAACATTGAAGGTATGATGATCCTGATACGTACCTCATGGATACAAGTGAGCCCTCTGACCGACTATCATCCATGTCGACAACTAAATCATGGCAGGTGGGATCGAGTATGAACCTTAACGTTGTCACCATGCCATGTGGTCCAACTTTTTGAAACAAAAGTCCTTCACAATTAAGGTCCTATCCTCCCTCAACTTATTCTAATAAAGTTGAACAATAGATAACACAACTAACTTATTTGTTGTTATTCAAGTGGAGTTACTCTAGTAATAGAGTTAACTAATGGTGGCTCGGAGTTCACGGATTGAATCCAGCACACCTTACGAATGGACACCCATGTAATGTTTATTTATTGCTTTCTATTTTACGGGCTTTCAAAAACGCGTCAAGTCCCTATCAATCTAAGAAGACCTAACAATGGAGAGAGAGGAGCTGCTAGCATAAGAGATGACTTCAAGAATAGCAAGAGAAGAGCCCAGTTCGATTCGGTTTCGAGTTCTCTTGATTTACGAATAGCTATTAACCACTTGTTTCCCATGGATTGAGGCAAACCAAAATAGTAAGCCATTGATTGAATTTAGAGATAGGTGTCAGAGAGCAATAACTAGAAGATCAGAGATTACAGTTGATAAGAAAGTGAAGTAATGATGATATGATATGATAGTAAAGCAAATGGTCACACAACTGAATAATGAAAGTGGACCTCCCTAGCTCTGTTTGTCTTCATTATTTTGCAGAAAGAAAAAAAGAAAAGGCAGTCGCTTTCAGTGTGTGTACTGAGTCAGTGTACAGTTTGGCGAAGCTGTAAAGCAACTTCTGAAACTGAACTAGTTGGAATCTTGTTAGCTGCTCTCTTCCTTTGGAATCCACATCCTGTTTGGTTTTTTGTACCAATCTTGTTTGTAAGAATAGGATGGAGGATTTATTCTACTAAGTGGGTACAGGATTGGAAGTGGCTTACAAAAGACAAAGGTTACCTTGTAGTATATCGATTATTATCGTTTTATTTTAATAATTCGAATTGTTAAGAAAGAGAAAAAATGATATTCATTAACACTTCTTGCAACTCAATCCTCCACTTCATATCAATAACACAAGATACCCGTCCTTTGCGGGAAACAATGGTTGTCGGCTTCAAATTTTGGCTGCTTTTCCACCATTATCAATTCCAACACATATGTCATGACTTACTACTCAAATTTTCTCGTTTACATAAATATCTGTGTGTGAGATATAACTAAATTTAAACTTGATATCTTTCAATTACCAACATGCCACTTTACCACTAAGAAAACTGCGACTTGCACATAAAAAGCCACTATTTGCAACTAATCATTATTTATCATAGAGATATAGAACATTATGGGACAAAAATAACTAAACATAAATCTCAATCACCCACACAACAAAAGCTAAATAAGCCTATATATAAACTAAGGCATAATAAACTAACAACAACTAGAAACCCCATCATTCCATTCTCCCTATTCAATACTTCACATCCTTTTCCGTACATTTCTTTCCCCCTTTTGACTGACTGTTCTTCTTTCTTTGGCAAATTGTTTAACCCACAACTTGCCACCCCTCTCTGTAAAAAAAGCACCCGACCAATGGGAGAAGGATCAGATTAAACCAACCAACCCTTAAGACCCGCCATGGACATTGCTGGTGGTGGTGGTGGTGGTGGCTATTTCGCAAACTCTGATTCTTCTCCACCAACTTCCTCTTCCTCATCGTCTGCAGCTGACTCCAACAATGGATTGAAGTTTGGGAAGAAGATCTACTTTGGTGACCATGTTGGTCTTCTTAATTCCACTCCTCCTAATCCTAAGCCTGCTGGCTCTTCTTCGAGGAAGGTGGCTAATCAGCAGCAGCAGCAAACAACTCCAAGGTGTCAAGTTGAAGGGTGCAATGTGGATCTGAGCGATGTTAAGCCTTACTACTCCAGGCACAAAGTCTGTGGGATTCACTCCAAGACTCCTACTGTCATTGTTGCTGGCTTGGAACAGAGGTTTTGCCAACAGTGCAGCAGGTCATTGCTTTAAATAACTTGTTAGTTTTGGTTCTCTCATACTAAAAATGGCCTTATTACTTCTCTAGGTGGAAAAAGATTGTTTCTTTATAAGGTTGATTGCAGAAATTGCTTTAAAGCTAGCTTCTTTAAGCCTGATTGATGATCGTAGCTACTGGGTTTGTTTTTCTTTTGGTTCTTAACATCATATTATGAAACCCCCCTCCACCAAACATGGCCTTGTTACTTCACTAGGTGAAAAAGGTTGAATTTTGAAGGTACCCATTGTTTAGGATCATCTTTGTTTTTGTGTGGTTGGGGTTGGATTGTCTATCCTTTTCCATCTTTAGGTTGGTTGCAGCAATTGCTTTAAAGTTAACTTCTTTAAGCCTTTTTAAGCATGATTGATTGATGATAGCTACTGGTTTGTATTTTTAATGTTCACAGCTTTGAATGGTTGTTGTCAGTGGCTGTTTCCCCCCTCTTGTTGTTTGGAAGTATATGATTGAGTTGAGCATTATCTATATGTCTGTCTATGATCACCTGCCAATCTTCTAGTTAACTTCTGCATTTCTTTCTCCATCTCTGTGTAGCAACCACTGGTTTCCATTGTGGGGCCTTGTTTTTTGATCAGTTTCATCACTGAGATGCTCATAATGGGAAGGTTCAGTAGTTCATTCCTCATTTATAATTCTGGCAATGCTTGGAGCTGCTGGATAGTGGCAAAGGCTCAATGTTTGATAACTTAGGCTGTTGGTAATAGAATTTATGCTGTACTTTAGGTGGAAATTTTCGAGATAAAAAGCTGTTGAAGGGTTTGAATACACATGACTTAATCAGTATATGGTTGTTCTCTTAGCAGTGAGATGTCTATAAATAGTATGATCTCTGATAAAAAGGCCATTCCCTCAATGTCTAAAGGATTTTTGTGGAAAGCATCGAATTCTGGTGTGTTATTATTCTCATTTCTACTGTTTAATTATCAAATGCTAATGGCTTGGGTGTATTAGTGTATTCAGGTTTCATCTGCTACCTGAATTTGACCAAGGAAAGAGGAGCTGCCGCAGGCGGCTAGCTGGCCATAATGAACGAAGGAGGAAGCCTCCACCAGGCTCGATGCTATCGTCTCGCTATGGCAGGCTCTCATCCACTCTTTTCGGTAAACACAAAATCCTCTTTTTTTTCAAATCTTGTTTCTAGCGCCTACTAGTACTACTCTCGTGTTCTCATTTCTGGTTCATGCTTGCTTTGCAGATAACAACAGCAGAGGTAGTGGTGGTGGTGGTGGTGGTGGTGGTGGCGGCGGTTTTCTTCTCGACTTCACCTCATTCCCAAGGTCATCCGGGAGAGAAGCTAATAATAATGAAACTCATCACAATTTGTGGCAGAACAGAAGCTCTCAGAACCCTCCTCCACCGAACATCTACTCGCAAGTTTCGACAGGGTTCTCGATCCACCCTGGAGAATGTTACAGCATCGCTGATTCGAGCTGTGCTCTCTCTCTTTTGTCAAACGAACAACAATGGAGCTCCTCTAGAAGCAGGCCATCAAGTCATACAGCTGTAGGCAACTTGGTGGACTCGGAGGCTCCTCCCATTGCAACTCTATCCACTGCTGCTGCAGCAACAACCATCAGCCCTTACCAGAACACTTGGGGCTTTAAAGGAGGTGGTACCGATACATTTAGCAGTTCGCACGGGATGCTGCAATCTGATCTCGGTCTCGGCCATGTTCAGCCACATTCAGCCACCGGCTCGGAGCTTGACATGTCGCTGCTCTCGAGAAGGCAGTATATGGACATGGAGGAGCATTCCAGACCATATGGCTCGTCCGATCATCATATCAACTGGTCTCTCTAGGTTTCTTCAGTTATCTGGCCCTTATTCGAAATAAAGACCAGGAAGAACTAATTAGGACAGGGGTTATCCTGTACCTACATAGACCTGAAAGTACATTAAGACTTATTGGCTTGTATTTTGTATTCAAGAACGTACTGTCTTGATTTGTCGTTGTCGTCAAAGTCAAGCCATTAGGCATTAGCCAATCTATCAACAATCTATCTTAGTTTTGTGACTAACAACTAATAGCAGTATCTAAAACATACATCAGGGCCAATAATCTTCTGCATACTGTACAAACAGCCGGATACCAGTTCTCAAAATATCATATTTGATGCACACATGCTGTATAATGTCAGCATATCCAATAGATAGTGTAACTGGATACAAGTGCACGAGGGTGATAGACTCATCGTGCAATTTGCTTCTCTCAGCAGGATCTCTTTGTTCGTGTACTAATCAAGTGCTGCCACAATCGATGAAGAATTCACACCAGCAGCAAGTTATCCAGCAGCCAGCCATCCAATAGGTTGTGGAGAATCTCGCTGTCTTTCATTTTCTTGTAACTCAATTGGAAGTAGTTGATTTCCGGATGTTAAGGAATTTTAGTGGTCATCTTCATCGATTCCAGGGCAGTTGGATAAAAGTGCTTCTGCTGTCTCATACTGAAACATAGTAACAAGTTCATGCACTAAACAATCAGGTACTGGATGCAACTGAGTGGTAACCAACTGGGAATTCAGATATATAATGTGTAAACTGTGAACTGCACTTGAACATGTTCATCAAGAGTTACCTGAAATCCACAAAATAAGCAGTACCGATGTTCGTCTCTAAGTTTCATCAATATCTGGTGCAGATCCTGCATCCAGTTAAGAGCATGAGCATTTAATACAAAAAATGGTTCCCATATGGAAAATAAGCAATTAAACTGCCAATAATATCAACACCTAGATAACGATCACAACAAAGGCAAACATCTTTAAGTCGAGTACATCTTGTCGAGCTTATTGTTAGAAATGGAGATACCCACTGGCAAGAAAATTCTACCAGCCATTATAAATCAGAAGTATTTTCAACTGCAACACAGAGTAATAGATCATAACTCAACAATACAATTAGCAACTAAAGAACAGGCAACTCTCCAGTCCACAACCCATAGCATCAGAAGTATTTCACAAATCCAAAGAGATATAGCATACAGACATTCTATTAGCAAATTTCGATCACGATCACTTCAAGCATTCAACGAATCAATCACTGATTAAGTATCCAATTCCAAAGATAAGATTGGGAAAAAAAAGAACATACCTCTTCTGTCACAACTTCTTCCTCTTCCTCTTCCTGTTCACCTTCTTCCTCATCCTCACTCTTCTTAGGCTCAACAAACTCTTTATTCTCCAACTGATCAAGAGCAGCCTTGGCTTTCGTAAAATTCACAACCACTCTCTTACTCCGCCATTGCAACTTCTGCCTCGAACCAAAGTCAGCCATCATCGCCTCGTCATTCCTCTTCTTCCATTCAGCCTCAAACTCTTCTCTTTTCCTCTTCTCCTTATGTGGATCTTCCCTCCCAATCCCCACTCTAGTCCGCCTTATCTCAATCCCCACAGGCTCAGCTCTCCCTGAACCCTCTTTACCAAGTGCCGAACCAGGAGTGTATCCCATTTGCTTCAACAGCTTAAACCCAATGTTAGACTGTGGAATCGGAGCTTCAATTCTAGCCAGTGTTTGCTCATCCTCCTCTTTTTGCTGTCTTTCCTTCTCAAGCCTGCGTTGCTCGTGCCAACTTACAGCCTTTTTCTTCTTCGATGATTGCACTGCTTGCAACTTGTTATTAGCAATCTACAACGGCCAAAAAATGATTCAAAAATTAGGGTGTCGCACTTTCGCTGATTCCCTCCCTGGGGACAATAATTACACAAGAGATTCGAGCAGCTGAACTGATTAACTGAAAGTCCAGGTATACTTGAAAAACAATCACAGCATTCTGCTAATTGCGAAGAAATGAAACTTCAATTTTACAATCATACATCGCCCATAGCAAAAAACGGACCTTTTTGCTTGAGATCTTGGGATTGGACGGGACCGATGTCTCCGGAAGAAGAAACTGAGAAAGTTCTCCCATGTAATCTTCTTCTTCCTCTTTATCTTCTCCTCGTCCGGCGGATCCCAGGCCGGCGGGTCTGTTTTCGGGTGATTCCGCCATTGCTCCGGCAACCTTGACGAGCAGAAAGTTAGAGCGGAAAGAAAAAGCGAGGGAAATAATTAGAAAACTGAAGATGAAAAGGATAATTAAATGGGCCTTAATATTGGGCGGAGCCCACAAAAAAAGAATAATCTCGGAGCAAAAGGGAATACATATATATCCGGTTCGAGTATTCGAAATACCACGTGGCGTCAACCCATTGATCCTCCTAAATTTCATGGGCCTCTTCAGAAATCAAGCTCAGAGATCATAATCTCTTCGCCACGCCAGCAGCAGCTGAACACAGAGACGCCAAGCTCCAACAGATTTTAATGGCTGGTCTTGCTGCTTCTTGTTCCACCCTTTCTTCCAGAAGGTAAACAGATAATTTCTACTTTCTTATTCTGGATCTTTTGTTCTTAGTTCTTTGACTGTTAGAAGCAAAGATTGTGGATTTTGTCCAGAAACTTGAGCCATTAATCTCTGCCATTTTGTCCAGAACTTTCAAATGGGTTATATTTACTTTTTTTACTTAGCGTTGGTTGCGAGCCATACACATTACTGCATAACAGCGAGTAAATGACTAAATAGCTCAAGTTAAGTTAGTTTCTAGTATGTTATAACTCGTTACTGTCTACCACTGAGTATAAGAGGAATAGGGAACTGATAGTGATCAAGTTGGGGGGGGGGGGGGGGGGGGGGGTGTGGTTTCAGAAATTTTGCGGCATCTTGGTTGGAATTCCAGGCTGACGGAGATCATCAACACGGAAGAACGCGATGGAGACAGATTCCTCGATGTGTAAAGACGTTTGGGATAAGAGCTGAGGTGAATTATGTGAGGGCGGAGGAAGCCAAAAAGCTGATAGCAGAAGAAGGGTATGCAGTAGTTGATGTGAGGGACGTGAGACAATTCGAGCGAGCGCATATCAAATCGTGCTACCATGTTCCTCTCTTCATCGAAAACAAAGACAACGACATTGGTAAAACAATATAAGAGCCCTTTGGTCAGTCTTGAGCAATGCTTTGTTTGATGTGAAATTTGCTGGTTTTGTGGCAGGGACCATCATTAATAGGCAACTGCACAACAACTTCTCCGGGTTGTTCTATGGGCTGCCTTTCACTAAGCCAAATCCTGAGTTTGTAGAGTCGGTGAAGAGCAAGTTCTCGCCCGAAAGCAAACTGTTGGTGGTGTGCCAGGAAGGACTGAGGTGAGTAACTCACCAATCCTGGCAATTTTGACATTGTCGACTGCTTACCTGCTGATAATGTGCTATGAAATTGGCTAGTTGTGGATTTGTTGTTACATTTTCCGGTGGTTAGAGTTTAGTGGGTGGATGTCAACAATGTGGTGTAGTTGGTTATCAAGTCCGTACGGTATGATTAACCACAATTATTTTAGCACCAAATTAACCACGGTTAACCATACCTTTTACAGTAATCGTTAATTATGGATAACAGTACAGTTATTGGGTCAACCACACTCGTTTGCCCATCCCTATTCTTATATTTTCCAGGTCTGCCGCAGCAGCTGACAAGCTAGAGAAAGCCGGTTTCCAGAACATTGCATGCATAACATCTGGTCTCCAATCTGTTAAACCAGGTTAGACTGCTACTCATCCCTTCTTTACATATGTGAAATCTTCTGTGCCTTAACATCTCTATATGCTGTTTACAGGTACATTCGATTCCGAAGGCAAAACCGAGTTACAAAATGCTGGCAAAGCCGGTTTGGTCACAGTTCAAGGCAAGATCTCCGCTGTCGTTGGAACCATTCTCGTCTGTAAGTCACCTATTGGTACACAGATAGATCATTTCCATAGTCAGCCATCTAGACTGAATCAGTTTACTCGTCTTTTCAATCTATGCAGGCGCACTTCTATTCATTACGATCTTTCCTGATCAAGCGGAGCAGCTGTTAGCACTAGTACCATCTAGCTAGATTGTACTGTTTTCAATCTTAATGTCAAATTGTTTCTTTCATCCATCTAATGAACACAAACTTGAAATCAAATACTGAAACATTGGCTTAAACCGAAAGAAAGAAACCCAAACCTACGAGACAACTCGGTCGAAATGCCAACATCGAAAATGGAGGACTAAGAAAAGGAATTCACAAAGGACCCAAATGTTACAGTAAGAAACTTTCTTTGCATTTTTTTTTGCTCGTTGAATGAACGGAAACCAAAAAAGTAAAACAGAGAAATATTACAGTGAGATTAGCGTAGGGCATATTGGCATCTATATGTTCTGAGCACCATTGTCGAACTGGGGACGAACTTCGAATTCAATAGTACAGTGTCTTTGAGCTCTGTGCCTTTGCCTAGATGATGGCTCGATAAACAGAAACAAAATCCAGCATTGCTACAAAAAAAACCGCGCCCTTCGTTTCCTCGGCGTGGACCGGACTTTAATCACCTTGTAGGCAGTATAGTTGACGGATGTTGCCTGAAGCTGCAGTAAACATCGAAACGAATGCGTCATTAACGAAATCCTTAATATGCAAAGGGAAAAGAAAGAAAGTAAAATGAAGTACAAGAGTTTAATGATCTGATTATTTACCATACAACCAATCTTTGAACAGCGTGTGGAGTGCACATGAAAGTTCCCGCTTCCTGCTTTCTTCAAGTGGAGTTTCCCTCAATAGTTGTTTGATCTCATCCAAGTTTTTTAGCTGAAGAACGAACAAAAACAGGTAGACACGAATGGAATTCAATCAAAATTTGTTTGAAACGTTGCAGTGGCTGGGATAAGCAACAACTGCAAGAGATTCCATGGGTCGAAATATACATACATTTTTCACATGGGATTCCATATAGCTGTCTGGCAACGAGAAGGGATTATCTTTTGTCATCCCTGATGATTCGCCTCCAAACCAGTTGGGAATCTGTATCAAGAAAGAACAGTACATAAAGTCGTCAGAACTGAGCTACTTGGGCGAACATCATGCGAATAGGTTTGTATGGATTCTATGTGAGACAGATTACCGACTGATGGAATATGAGAATCATATACAGTGATGCAGATACATAGTGAAGTACCAGAAAGTTTGTGAAATGGTCGGGGTCTATCCGTGTGGCTGTCTCAGCTTGAACATCAGAGACGCCAGCTGGGTGTGATAATGAATCGTGGGGATCAACCACTCCTAAGGCGAGAGGTTCATCCCACTTGTTGATGCTTGCTTCAACACCAGCTTCAGCCATGTGTGCTTCCAAATCAGAGTAAAATGTATTGTATGGTGCCACCTGATTGGAGTGCAAAAGACTTTCAATTTCTTATTGATTTTCAGATTTCAAATGACAAGGGCTACAAGAAGGAAATAGAAGACTACTGTATGGACAGTTATCAATGTATGTTCTTGAGTCGCATTCAAGATTAGTAAGATAATAATATTGCTGCTACTGGCTAAAAACAATCAGTACGGAATAGATCCAAAACTTACATGGAGCTTATGGTTATCACCAACCATAAGTGGCCGCTGGTTAACCCCGAGAAAGAACACACACTCTCGACAATTGGCAATGCATACTCTTCTTGCAGCTGTTATCACATGAACTCGCTCACAATGTTCAATCCTTACAGCCTGATCAAAACACAAAAGGGAACTTTAAGTAGCCTAGAGCATTAACAAGTTCAAAATATAGTGAAACAACTTTTGGTTCCAGCATATGCAAAGTTCGAAAGAATTGGCTAGCATGTGGAACACAGTATTCGTTTGCCCATTAAACTAAATTAAAATATTTGTCAGTAAATATTCTTCACTATTTCCTGGGGAACAGGTAACATGTTTGCCTTCTTGCCATGGTGGATTAGAAGTACAAAAAAATCAATTGCACTTCAGGACTAAAGGAAGTAACAACTCTGTGTATTGAAAGATATTCAACTACACAGCAATTATTGAACCCAAGAGAAGGACATTACCTTTCCCACAGCTCCAAGAACGATTGTAGAATCAGAGCATCCGTACACTGTGGCATATCTCAACGGTGCTAGGATGTAAATAGAGGATTCATGACAATTTAGAACCTGCAACCAAGCAACAGAGTCAGATTACCAAGGAACTATTACATGATTTATTAATTTGACAACCGTATTCAATTCCTTCAATTCCAAAAATAACATATGCAAAAAAGTGGTTGGTGGGGATAAATATTTTAAAGCAAAAACTCTATAATGAGCTTGGATTATCATTAGTGAAAACTATGCACATATTTGATTACAGAAATGTGAAATGTTAAGTCAAGTACGAGTAGTCATATGCATCACTTGAAGAAACAATTAAGTTCAAATACAGCCCTGGAGCCATTGTGCTCACCTAATGCGCCACATAAGTCATGTAAGTTTCTGCGTTCTTTACATTTGAAAACATGAGTCAGGGGCTAGTTGTTAAATCTTGATGAAAGTAACAATTTAGAAGTCTAACGAATTCACTATCCACGCTTAGGCTCAAAACTCACTAAAGCTATAGTATTCATCTGCCCTAGTCCCTAGAAAAGTTTAAAGCTTAACAACCATTTAAAGATTATAAAGTCCAAGTGAAACTAATATATAGTAAGTAGAGACTACTTCCAAGTTGCAACTGCATCCCTCGAGAGGGGGAAAACAGGAGATCCGGTACCTTTAATGAGGAGCCTTTAAGATCTGATGTCTGTTTCACACATGATGATTTAGAGACACCCTCAATGAAGCTTGTGCCTCTAGAACTAGGTGATGTTTTCACAGTGTCATTGCAGGTATCAGCCATCGCTATATCTTGATCAGATGCACTGGATGGACCATTCTCTTTAGCAGAAATTCTTTCAGTTATGGTCTCCAATGCAGAGGAAATATTTTCTGTTATCCAATCAAGAACTTCAGAAGCAGGGACAGGAACAGCTGGCATGTCAGGATCCGAATTGGCAAAGAATGGGGTAGCTTGACTTAAAGAAACTCTTTCTGATCCCTGTTCACCAATCTGAATAAGAAATCCAAGGTGCTCAAATCCCTCCATGGTCAAAACCTTGAACAATTAGGAACCATCAGCTTGGAAATACATGAGAGTCAAACAGAATTATCCAATAAAAAGAAAGGATCTAACAGCTATAAAATAATAGCAAAGAGAATGAAAAAAAACATTTGCTAGACTGTCTTATCATATTCCATAGACAGTGCTCCACAAAATAGTAGCAACAATACACAAATGGAGAATTTGACATAGAACATGGATAGGGGTGAATTCACAGACCAGGGACTCTTCGCTTTCGCCTTCTCCATCTCCTTCAACGGGTTCTGCCAGCAGAGAAAGAATGTTACCCATGTGCTTTTGTAAATAGGATAACTGATGAGCTTCTTCGTCAGCATGCGATGGCATGAAACGACGGCTGTTGCTACGTACAAGCTGCAAAGCAATGAAGCAGTGAGTAGAAGTCCTTGTGCAAAACCAAGAAGTAGAGACAACTTAAGGAGGAGGGTATTGAAAAAGAGCATTCAGTTTCAACTGCTCAACAAATTCTACACACAAAATAAGGCCTTCAACTGCAACAAACATTCTCAGAAGACATCAACCAGCCATCGTAAGTAATGTCACATTCCTTCAACTAGCATAATATCTAATATCTATTAGCCTCCGCAGATTACTAAAATTATAAATTTAACCATCCTCCAAGAAAATTGATCCATAATCAACTCGAATTAATTCCACTAGCATTCATTCAAAGGCAACGCAGCTGGGAACCAAAATTCGGCACATCGTTCTGTAAATGCATTTCAAATTCTCCTAAATGGACACACACGACCATGGAAATAAAACACGCATTGATGATAACTTAAGCATTTCCACAATCATTATAGTGCCCCAAGTTGAAACCAAGTTTCAATCCACATAGCTATCGGCCTAAGCAATCAACCAATTAAAAAATCAACAGAACAACAACCAAAATTCACCTGGAGCGGAGAAAGAGCGGACAAGTAACCGTCGAAAGCTGAAGTAGAAGGCCAAACATCGGCAACGGCAGCAGAATCCTTATGCGTCCGAGGCAACAGCTTCTTATACGATTGTATATACAGAAACAGTATCAGATCACGCAAATCCGCTCCTACCAAATCAATCTCCCCGGAGCCAGCCTTGACGAGCGGGTCGGACTCGGAGTGAAGCACAGATGCCAGGGTATCCAGCACTAGCCTGGCGTGGTCGGTCGAGATCTGCAGCGCATCGGCGAGGGCAGCAGCGTCGACACGAGGCTGCGAGGAGAGCTTCTGCCGGAGTTGACCTAGAGTCTGCGTCGGGTCCGTGAAGATTAGCTTCGGGATTGGGAGGAGGCCGTGCTCGAACGGCTCCCGGCGAGGGTGGATTTGAGAAGCGGCGGTTGAGGTGGGGCTCGGCGTTGGGGGTGGTGGATTCGCGTTGCTCGTCGACGTCGCCGGTGGCTCAGCTGCGTCCGCCATAGATACCCAGATGTGGGAGAGAATTCGAGTGGGGTGGAGGAATTGGAAAGGGAGTTTGTGTGTTCGTTTCTTTCCTGTTCTGGTATTGGTTTTTTTTTGGGGATTACTATATGACGCCCTAACTTTCGAATTAAATGACGCCCTAAACTTCGTAATGACGAAACTATCCAAATTTACTAATTCGAAAAACTTAGTATCGACAAAACTATCAAAACGTATAATTCGAGAAACTTTGTACCGACGAAACTATCAAAATACTTATTTCGACAACCTCTAACGGTACGTTTTTCGTTAAAATTCGATGAACAGAAGTCGGGATGAATCGAAAAAATCGCCACAAAAGGGCCCGCCGGAAGCTCGTTTCGGCCGGAGGGGGCCCCGGCCGGCCGGCCATTCCGGCCCGCAAGTAATAGCCGGCCGGAACGGCTGGCCGGCGGGGCCCCTCCGCCGAAACGAGCTTCCGCCGGGGCCTCGCGGCCGATTTTTTCGATTAATCCCGATTTGTGTTATTCCGTCGGAACTTTCGTATATGCCGAAATTTTAAAATCCTAAACCCTAAATTCTAAACTCTAAAATCATATAACCCTAAACCCTTAAACTCTAAACCCTAAATTCTAAAACTCGAACCCTTAACCTTAAAATCCTAAACCAAAGAAACCCTAAACCCTAAATTCTAAAACGCTAAACCCTTACTTTAGAACCCTAAATTATCAAACCCTAAATCCTAAATTCTGAAACCCTAAACCCTTGATCCTAAAATTCTAAACCATCAAACGCTAAACCCTGAATTTTAAAACCCTTAACCCTAGAATCCTAAACCATCAAACCCTAAACTCTAAATTCTAAAACCCTAAACCATTAACTCTAGAACTCTAAATCATAAAACGGTAAACCCTAAACCCTAAACCCTAGAACTCTAAACCATAAAACGCTTATTCTTAAACTCTAAACGCTAAACCCTAAATTTAGTATCCTAAATCATCAAACCCTAAACCCTAAATTATAAAACCCTAAACCCTTAATCCTCAAATTCTAAACCATCAAACGCTAAACCCTAAATTTTAAAACCCTTAACCCTAGAATCCTAAACAATCAAATCCAAAACTCTAAATTCTAAAACCCTAAACCATTAACACTACAACCCTAAACCATCAAACGCTAAACCCTAAATTTTAAAACAATTAACCCTAGAATCCTAAACCATCAAATCCAAAAGTCTAAATTCTAAAACCCTAAACCATTAACTCTAAAACCATAAATCATAAAACGCTAAACCCTAAATTTTAAAAATCACGTCCGGCGTCGAGGCGTCCCGAAAAATTAGGTATCGGAAGGCTTCGGTGCCTTCCGAAATTTTTTTTCAGAAGGGAGTGGTCCGGGCGGAAATTTGTTCCGCACGGGGGTCCGGCCGAATTTTGTTCCGGCCGGGACCACTCCCTTTCGAAACCTAATTTTCGGAAGGGCCGAGGCCTTCCGATACCTAATTTTCGGAAGGACCGAGGCCTTCCGATACCTAATTTCGGAACGGCCGAGGCCTTCCGATACCTAATTTGGGAAGGACCGAGGCCTTCCGACACCTAATTCTCGGAATGCACCGAGGCCTTCCGAAACCTAATGTTCGGGAGGCACCAAGGCCTTCCGAAACCTAATTATCAAACCCTAAACCCTAAATTGTAAAACCCTAAACCCTTAACCCTAGAACTCTAAATCATAAAACGCTTATCCTTAAACTCTAAATGCTAAACCCTAACTTTAGTATTCTAAATAATCAAACCCTAAACCCTTAACCCTAGAACTCTAAATCATAAAACGCTTATCCTTAAACTCTAAATGCTAAACCCTAACTTTAGTATTCTAAATAATCAAACCCTAAACCCTAAATTCCAAAACCCTAAATTCTAAAACCCTAAACCCTTAATCCTCGAATTCTAAACCATCAAACGCTAAACCCTAAATTTTAAAACCCTTAACCCTAGAATCCTAAACCATCAAACCCTAAACTCTAAATTCTAAAACCCTAAACCATTAACTCTAAAACCCTAAATCATAAAATGCTAAACCCTAAATTCTAAAACCCTAAACTCTTAACCCTAGAACTCTAAATCATAAAACGCTTAACCTTAAACTCTATACGTTAAACCCTAACTTTAGTATCCTAAATAATCAAACCCTAAACCCTAAATTCTAAAACCCTAAACCCTAAACCCTTAGAACCCTAAATCCTAAACCTTAAACTCTAAACTCTAAACCCTTAACTCTCAACCTAAAACCCTAAAACTCCAAACTAAATAAAACCGACAACTCGTAAATACTAAATCCTAAATTCTAACCCCTAAACCTTAGAACCCTAAACCCTATAACCTTAGAACTCCTAAACCATAAAACCCTAAACTCTAAATTCTAAAACTCTAAATCCTAAACGCTAAACCCTACAACTTTAACCTTAAACCCAAGTAGTATAGAGAATTTAATATCATAATTTGTATTGTATAAAATATAGTTACTAAATAATTTTTTAAGAAGTTTCAAATTATATAATTGATTTGAAGTTTTTATTGATCAAATAATTGAGATGTAATGTACAATTTATTTAATGTATGATAAGATGCTACTTTTTAGTAGTAATTAGTTTGTGATAATGTGTATTATTATCAATTAAATGCATGTTTTATTCAAATTGTGATATTGGTAGAGATGGTAATCACTTAGTCTTTCTCGCTTAAAAGACCATGGTTCGAATCCCCCTCCCACAATTTTTGTAAATAAAAAGTATTGTTACAAAAATTGAGTCCAATGTCTAATTAATTTCGGTTGAACCGATTCGGTCTAAACGAAATAATAATAAAAAAAAATTTGGGCCGATTCCGCTGAGAACCAACCGGCCGGCCGCCGGTTCCGGTGGGAACCAACCCGGCCGAACCGACGGCCGGCCGGGTTGGTTCCGGCCGGAACCGGCGGCCGGCCGGGCTGGTTCTCGGCCCGAAATTTTTTTTTTCTCGGTATTTTATCTAAATGGAGGTTCGACGGATCTTCGATTTTTACTTCCGATCTTCATTTGTGGGTGTTTGATAGTGTTTGACGGTATTTAGTTCGTCGGTATACACAACTTCTTACATAAATTTTGATTTTACGAATGGATAATAACGTAATTTACTTTATTTAGGGCGTTGTTTAATTCGAAAAGTAGGGCGTCAAATAGGGATTCAGTTTTTTTTTTTTGGGTTTGTAGATCTTCGAAGAGACGATGAAATGAGAGGGAGATTGGGATTTGGTACGGGCAGGAGTACCGAGTTTAGATTGCGGACGTGGCGGGTACTCGTGGAGTCTTGGTCTTCGGATGAAACCGTGAGTCCAATCATATGGGGCCATGTGTGTTATGGTCATGTTGGCGATGTTTATTCGTGGTATTTTTTGGTAAGGAATTTAGTGAGTGAATATAGAAGCTGACGCAAAGTTGGTTCTCTCATGTTTAGCCTAGCGGCCTACTCATTGTGTTGTTGGTTGCGTTATCATCATGAGATTTATCTTTGTTTTTTTAACAGCTTATACTTGAATTAAGATGTAGGTTGTCCGACGATCAATAAATAGGGTTGTCCATTTTATGACAGGTTGTGTCATTTCATGTTTTTAAGTTGTGTTGAAGACGATCTCACAATCTGAATCGATCAAGTATTTAGCTCGTTTTATGTTTGCTATCAATTTTGATTTTTCTCGTTTGGAGCCGTCTAGTCTCCAAATTTTAGTAGTTTACACGTAAATTATAAGGTTTGATGCAGACTAATAATACATATGCGGATAATCTTGTATATTTCGTGATCACTGTGTTACTAATTTGGAAAATTAATGGTATGGAGAAAGGATGTTAGTTCGACGGGTAACCGTGTCAGTTAGTGTTGCGACATATATTTGTAAATATTAAGTTTGAATCTTAATTTTCGTTACATTTTTATTTTTTTCTTTTACTATTAGTTCTTTGTCGTAATTGCTAGCTCCATATATTGAAGAAAAAAACATGACAATTAAAATTATTCATATTTATCAAAAAAATAATCCTATATTTGACAGTTTGGCTAGTATTGGACGCCAATATATGATTTGCTTAATATTGGATATTATGAAATATAGGAGTCGAAATCTCTAAAAACAAAATTCAACGTTACAACTACTCGTCGGATAAGTTTATCTTTGCAAATGGTATTCTTTGGTTATTGTGAGCTGAGTTTTTTGTCCGATTTGAAGTTCCCAAAGAGATTTGGATTGTTTTAGTTTTGTTTCAACGGTTTTGTGTGTAAATTGTAATGATATATCACTAACGAAACAACTTCGACTAAGACAAAGTAAGTACTCTTTAACATTTTCCTTCTTAGTAATATAATCTTGCATGTCTTAATCTCAAGTTGACTCGGTTAGAAACTTTAGTTATTTACGTAACTAAGCTACTAGTTTTGTCCCATATTAAAACATTCTTATATTTTCTTTATAAGTTAGGCTTTCGATGAAGTTTTTGTTCGGAGTATTTTATATAAGTGTCCATATGAATATGAAATAAAATTGAATTCAAACTCAATATTTATAGGTGGTGAACATATAACTATGAATATTAGAATTTGAGGTCACGATGGCTGAGTTTTAGGATATCATGCAGGAATTAAAGACTTTTTCTCACAGTCTATTGGGTTATGAAAATTAAGAATGGAGTCGCGCACGAGCTTTCTTGCCGCTCTTTTCATTTTGAGTCTACTATAATGAGTACGACAACGCCTCCTAATTAATGTGAGAAGTTTATGAACTTTTTTTATTTTGATACTATGCATTAATTATACAAGTAGACATTTTCGAAAAATATTTACAAATAGTGGACATACAACTTTATCTAAACTTTTTTTTTAGAACGGAAAACCTCCAACTTGGCATGTCAATTTTTTGACTGAGTCTAGATCCAATTCTAGTCTTAATCTCAAATTTAATTTTCCACTTCTCTCTTCTCCATCATAAAAAAACAGTTAAAATTTGAATTCAAAGTCTTCAAATATCGAAACAACACTAATTGATAGCCTTAACCATCTAAGATAACAGCATTTGGTTCTACCTAGACTCTTATAGTCAAATTTAAACCCACTACTCAATAGTGAACTCGGCCTATAGTCAAATTGAAGCCCAATGTTGTCCATGGACAATTGATAAGCCCATTAATCTGACAAGAAAAAAGGGCATCAAATTCGTTTCAAACCCAAGTAAAATGGGAAACCATGCATGCAAACCTCTGGAATTAACAACCATGAAGTTTCAAATTTCAATCAACTAAATGAATGACAATAGGAAAAAAAAAATGAAGACTCAAAGAGTATAATTTATTGCATGGTATGCTGATAATTTTAAGGTATTGGATTTGAATTTAATACGATTTAAATCTTCCAATTTTTATCAAACACTTCTCCAACATACGTACATTCCCGATATATATCCGCATATATCCTCAAATTTCCAATCCCACCGTACCAAACCTCCCCTTAATTAGTTCCAACATTTTACTTTTCTGTCCCTATCTTTTTTACCTGGCTAGCTGAATATAGAAAACTACCGTACACCGAGTCTAGTACATATAAGTAATTAAATACAAAGTACAAGAGTTATGGATTAAGTGGAAGAAGAAGAAGAAGACTATAGCTAGCTATATCTCGATCATCATCACCTGTAATCATCTATAATTTATATGATCAATCTTGTCTAGGGCGAGACAACCAGAGCGAGCTTAGGGCTCGGAGTCGATGAAAGTACTCCGCGATGGCTAGAAAGCACCTTGCAGCTTGCCTTGTCGTCAGTATTTGATGCAGCCGGTGTAGAGTTTGGTGCCTCAGATTGTCTGCCTGCAAGTTTAGAGACGGCCAGAATTTTACGTAAAATAACTTGTTAAAAGGTCTAGTCCAATAAAAAAAAAATTCGAACTCAACTACTCACATCTTCCCAATTAGGTAGTATATATAAACTAGTGACTTTCCATGAAAGCATCAGACAAAATGTTAAAGAAACATGTGAACAAAGACAGGCTATCAAACTCGTGGACTTTCCCCCCCGACAATTATTTTTCTATGAGTTAGAACCTTCCAAATCCTTGTCGATATTTAAGTAAGAAAATAAAAGTCATACTCATATCTGTTTTAGAAAATTAGACAGGGTAGCTTTAATTTTATCGGGATAGAGTTGAGTGTCGGTAATTATGAGTTTTTGAGTTTGAATCAGGCACATTTTTCGAATGAACACAAATATAATATGTTTAGTTCTTTTTATTTTGTAGTGACTGAGTCTCGGTATATTCTGATAGAAATTAATTAGATATAGATCGGATATTGAATCCGACACATAGGATGTCAAAACAACTCGGATATAATGGTGTCGACCATTCTAACCAAACCGATTTAAATATTAGGGTTTAGTTTGTCATTTTACAGTCTTGAACATGATCCAACCCTAACTGATCCAACATTTCTTGATTCATGGGTTAGGGTTAAGATTAAGTTAGACAGATCAATAACCGATTATAACTTTCTTTTAGGGTGAAAAAAAAGCTATAATCGGATTATCCCAACAGTGAAAGGAAATCTCATCCCTTGAACTAATTTTTTAGGTCGAAAACAAATAAAAATTATTATTTCATTCGATACGGATACATGTAAATAACACGTAAACCGCAACAGACGAAAAGCCGGCCAGCATCGTAGCTAGCCATTTTCCTAAGCTTTGGCTAGTCGTCAAACATCATTAATATTACACTGCTACTATTCTAGTACAATGATGATTTACCAGTCATAATTAATAATTAGACCAGACCAAACAAACACAGAAGACCAAGAAATAACCAGGTGGCTGATGAAGAAGAAGACCATTGCTGCAAAGCTAGTTTGAAGTTTGAACAGTCAAAACTCAAAAAAACAGAACAGAAACCCAGATTTCTGCAATTCTTTTGTCCTCAAGTCAAACGGTTACGACCCCTGACATCACAACCCTAAAACATGGGCCTCCCCTCACACATCCCTATATGATCATAAAATGCGCAGAGAAAAACCCGGACCACGACAATAACAGAATCAAGATGGTCATAGACTTTCCGTAAAATTTCTTATTTGGGGTGCTAAGTCCGAGTGCAGGGATGAATTTATAATTGAAAATAGCATGTGACCAAATTTAATATATTACTAGACCAAAATAAAAAAAATTATAATTTTTAATTGAATTGTTACTTTCGATACCAAAAAGGAGAATTCGCATGTCTAAAGGAGTCACACCCTAGGGCCGTCCCTGCTAGCCTTGGCTGTTGCCTGAGTTGGCCCACCGCTAATTCGACCACTATTCAAGCACATTGCCACTTCATACCCTATAGTAATTCGACTGTTTCAAAAGGGGTATTTTCGGTAATGAATTAATGTGATAAAAATATGAAATCTAGGGTATAGAAGGAGAATGGATTCATATGCATTAAATGCAAACGACTAGGCGTGACTCGAGACAAGGGCTGGAATTGTAACCGTCATACAGATTAATCATTCTAATAAAAAATAGTTAAATTTTGTTGAGAGTTTATAACCATCCTGATTTTGTTATTGTTGTAATCTGGGTTTTCTTTTTCGATGAATATTTGTTATTTTATACATATTTTTTATAAATAAAATAACCAATATTTATCCCAAAAAAATAAATTCGGTCAAATTTAAATTGATCGAGTACTTTTTGTTGTACGTATGGCTAAACTGAACTAAAATATTGTTACATGTACAATCATATCTTTTTAAGTATTTACACCCAAGTCAAAATATTCGATTAAGTTTGTATAGAAATATTTTTATAATGAGAGCTTTCATGTTTATGACAACTAATTAGTTTTCCTTTTAAGGTTATGAGTTATGGAATAATAAAATATTTAAGTAATTTAATTTGATAATGATTTACTAACTCTAGCTTATGAAGTTTACACTTTTCAAGAGTTTGTGCTATTATTATTTTTAAATTTTTGATATTTTAACGGTTATTATTCTAATTCGAAACTACAACAGGTAGGTATAAATATCGAAAGTATTCAAATCAGAAGAGGACTATTTCCAACTCAACAATGTAATCAGTCACTGTCGTGTTTTTTTAAAATAAAAATCCCACGTCATGGATCCTACTAGTGGGAATTACGCTAATTAATGAAAACAACGTACAGTAATAATATCTCAGTAACGTAAGTACGGCTTAATTAATAAATAATTAATTAGTTAATAATGCGTACGTACGTACCTGTCGGACAAAGGCTTCGAAGGTGGAGAGCTTGTTGATGGCCATGGCCATCTGTCCCATGTAGTTAGCCATGTTCGGTTGGCAGCTCAACGAGTCCGCCGCAATCGTCTCCGACAACGACTGGTTCAGCGCTTCCACGCCCTGCGACAGCGCTTCCTCGGCTTCCTGCGTCGACTGCTGCATCCCGCATATCCCCATTATCTGCTGCTCCGTCAACGGCTCTATCTGGTTCGCTATTATCTGCACCAGGACAAAATCTCAATTAATTCATACTAAAAACAATCGGACATCAACTTTGATTTTGAGAATTTTACAAAAAATTTCATCGCTATTTAATATATATGCCCAGCGGCAAAAGCTTATGGCCAACCCAAGAGCCCTAGGAAACCGCTGGCCTATATTGTCGAAGCAATATTGGTCCTCTAGTTATCTGATTAGTAAATGATATAAATATCAAATCAGAATCCTTTTTCAAAAATTCAAATTATTAAAATATAACAATTCTGAACACATATGCGACCAAGATTATCTCAACCTAGCTGGGATACTAAACAGGCGTCGACATATAGTGATTCGGTCTAAATCTGTTGATGCTATAAGAGACATGGTGGCCTCGACACTAAAGGAGTTACTACATATATTGATCTAGCCACTTTTGCATTGGACCCGTACGGTCACACAGCTATACAACCCAAGGTAAATTGTCATACACTCTCACACTTACAAACACTCCCGATACTTTTTTATTTCCCAATTCTCATTACCCTAAACGCCTTCCCTCTTATTCTCATACTCTTATGTTACAACCCTTCCCTATTCTCCGTCAGGAGCCGGTCAAGGAGACTCGAGACGCTTGAATGAAGAAGTTACACTATCCTCTACATCGAATCACTTATTAGTCCACCAGGAGCCGAACACTATGGAATCAAAAGACCCTCGATAGTGGCTTAGCTAGAGTGGCCCACCCAATTATATCGTACGTTGTATATATATGCACCCTGGCCATCAAAATGATTAGACATGTGGGGTAGGAGAAAGGAGTGAACTTTTTCGATTAATGTCGCTAGGGACCAAAACCAAAGATCGGCGAAGCTGGTACTTGAGATATTGAATATGGTACTAGTACTCTTGTACTGGTACTGGGGGGAGCAAAACAGAAATGTGCATCTCTCTGGAGAAAAAGTCAAGAGAAGCGTGAAAGCTATGTGGTTTGGTACTTTGGTTTGATATTTTGAAGGAGGAAGGTAGAGATATAAGCTTTATGAGATTGGAGACCTAACTCTACCTTATAATAGTAACCCAATCTCTCTTGTCATGTGTTTTTTTTTCCGTAAAAGCGTATCTAATTGAATATTACATCGCTAAATATGAAATTAGCGAGTGGGTTTATAATTTTTGGGAACCTTCTCTTCCGCCCAGGGTCCCTCACTCTCAGAGAGCTGAATTACTATGTAAGATTAACAAGGTTTCAAATCTCGCCCTCCTGACTTTCTTATTTTATGGCCTCGGGTATTAAACTATATCTAAAGTTTTGATAATTTCGTAATTCAGCTATTGGTATTTGAAGTGTGTAGACTAAATAATCTAGCAAATTTAAACTTATAATCAACATAAACTCCAAACGAAGGGGAAAAAACCAGCGGATGGCACATTCAACTTTGTTTTAATTAAAAAAATACATCTAATATTATTTTTATATATTTTAACTTAAAATTTTATTCGTCATTTAATTATTCGATATAAAAAAATTTATGAAAATTTTAAATTTATTAATGAAAAACATTAGCATAATTGGCTTTTTTTTTTGAATGCCTCTAACATAATTAGCTTTTTATATATGTCAACTTTTATACTTGAAATTTCGCTTAAAATTTATGATCATCCTTGTTAGTTACTCTAGTTAAAAAAAATATTACTAAGTCCTTTTGTTTTATTACCTTGATGAGTTCGGAAGGGCGGAAGCCGCCGATCCACATGAAGCAACGCTCGGCGGGGGACTTCCACATGCCGGAGACTAAGTGGAAGACGTCGGACTTCGCCACCATCCCCTTGAGGTTCAACACGACGTCGTAGTGCGCCAAGCAGTTGTCCACGTACATCCTAAGCTCGTTCTCCGGCAGGTGCTCGTCCACCGCCGCCCTCAGCTCGCACGTCAGCCGGTGGTGCTCCTCCAGCCACCTCCCGTACTCCATGTCAAACATCGCCGCATCTATATACATATATAGACATACAAAGTCAACCCCAAATTAATTAACTAAATGGGTTTCGAATTAGTGTAATAATAATAATGTTTGGGGAATAATTAAGGAATTACCAGTGCTAATATTGCTGACGAGGGGTAGATTTTGGTCTCCACCTAAAATCCCTCCTCCACCCAAAAAAACTCCCTAAAAACAAGCAGTAACATCTCAAAATAAAATAAAATAATACTAATAATAATAATAATCATAATTAATCAATAATCATAATTATTTTTTGATAAAAATAATCATAATTATTAAAGGGGGATTAACCTAATAACTATTAATCTAGATCAAGAATAAGACATATATATATATATATATATATTACTTGTTAGATAGTTTCTTGTCTCGTGTGTATCGAAAATGCTCCGGAAAAAAAGAGCTATAAATACAAATGTACATCATTTATCTAACGTGATAATATACATGGAATGGTGGGGTTTTTTTGAAATAAATGAATAGTATTAAAAGAAACGAGTGATACCAACGAAGAAGCCGTGAAAACAAGAAGGAATATTCATTATTTACGCTCCGATACACAACAAATTGACAAGTGCAGTTGAAATAAAAGATAGCATATTGAAAATATATATATGAGATAAGTAGGAAAATAAAATAATATTAGTTAAATCGTATATTAATCCGTCAAATTTGATATCACCGAAACAAAAATAATGATTAACTATAACTAATTGTTTATAAAAATATGATCATTATATCATTAATTACCTGAGATCGAGCTCTATTGAGCTCTTGCTCAAGCTGAGAAAGCTTGATTCTACTTGACTCCAGCTGCTGAACATAAGCCTATGTGACCAAATTAATTAAAAACAAAACACAGTCAAGTACTTTACTTAATTAGTTATAGTGTGATTAATTAATTATACTCAGCAGAATTAGTTTTAATCGTTATTTTTATAATAATAAAAGAAAAAGGAACCTTTTTGCGGAGCCTGCTTTTCCTGGCTGCTTCTCTATTCTGAGCAAGTCGCCTCAATGTCTGGGGATGAGCACGAAAACCCAACAATATCATTGATCGAGACAACACAACCAAAATACCTTAAAAATTCAATCATTATGTCTTGTTTAATTATGAAAAATCGGCACAAAATGGATAAATCTGGTATACAGTACCTTAGGGTCAGGCGTCTTGGGACCTTGATGCTCTGTATTTGATGCACCACCATTATTCGCACCTTTCCGATTCATCCCTTCCCTCTGGAAATGTTATAAAGAATGCATAATAAATCAACAAATTATAAGCAATAGCGTAGCCAGAAATTATTTCGAGATAGATGAAGAATTATGATATAATACGAGATGGGGTCAAATTGTAGATGATCACCTTGATAGATTTGGCTGCGGGTTGGGATGTGGAAGGCGGAGCAACGGTGGGATAAGTTGACGGCGAGGGGGAGGAGGAGGAGGACGGTCTCTTGGGACCGGCAGTGGACGTGGCGGCGCCGACGGAGGAGACACCTACTCCATGATGATGATGATGATGAGGTGGCGGAGAGCCGGTACTAGTACCATTATTGATCTACCAAATCCCCCAAATGAAAGAGAAGAAAAAAGAAAATCACACACACCAAATTAATACCAAACCTCCCACTCAGCCATATACAGAAATCAACCAGCAAAAAGAATAACAAAACAGAAGAAAAATTTCCACAACATGAAAATCCGGTCACAATCGCTTCACTACGATAAGAGAATTAGTCAGGTTTGAATTTATAAAAAATCGTCACATATCTTCGATATCCGACCCTAAGCCAGTGGACCATCTCGATCATTTTTCTTAATGGAACAGAAACCAGTCCCGTATATGACCACGGGAACTGCTAGCTCGAAAAGGACTAGCGAGTGCAGCTGAAACCAACCAGCCGGCCGGTATATAAGTTTACCTTGGTGTACATGGGGTGGGAAGGGAAGATGTTGAGAGTTGGAGGTGGCCTGGTACTGGTACTAGTACTGCTGCTCATCATACCTCCTTGTTGATTGTGATCTGAAGAACAAGAAAACAAAACAAAAACCATATGAATTATATAACGTGAGTGAATTCCCAACAAAGATATGTACAGGGACCCACTGGAGAGGGATATATATGATCACGAGAATTTCAAGGGTTTTCTTTTCTCTCTTTCTGGTACATAAAATCTTTTCTGTACCAGAGATTGTGATCTGCACTTCTGCAGGTATAGCAAAAGGATCTGGTCAAAAGGTTTTAAAAAAAGACACGTACGTGGAAGAATATGAACAGTTGGATCATTCTGCTGTTGTTGCTGTTGTCCATCTAGATACATCAACAGCGCTTGATCCAGCTCCCCCAAATCATACGCTCCTCCTCCTCCTCCTCCTCCTCCTCCGTCTTGATGTTGTTGAAACTCGTAATTTTGCTGCTGCTGCTGCTGCTGTTGTTGTTGTTGTTCCATAACTTTGTTAGCTGCTGCCATACAAATGATCCCTTTCCAGCTCATCAACTTTCAAACCCAGGCCGGCCACGAACTTCGCCGCCGGTGGGATGGCCGATCTTATCTGACTTGTGGGTTTTTTCTCCCGGGCCAAAAAGTTGTGAGCTTTGGTTATAATAAGGGCTTGAGAGAGGCTGCTACTGTGGGTGGGTGGATGGACTTTGTCGTTTCCAGATATCTTTTCTTTTCGGCGGTCTAGAGAGAGAAACTGAGAAACAGAGATGGAGAGAGATTTGGGAAGAAGAAGAACAAGACTGGGAAAGAAAGAAACCGCTTCATTAATTTCTCATTTTGTTCTTTTTTACTACTGAAGACCTGCTCCTCGGCTGGCTACCGAAGTGACGGGAATGCCCTCGGTGCTTTGTTTTATTTTCGGTTCGGACCAACGCTTGCTGTTGTTTGTTTCGGGTTGTTTTGCATGCAGAAGTTTACACGTAGATATGTGGCCCGGGGTTTGGGAAACGTTTACACACGGTCATGATATGTGTTACTCCCCTTGTTTTTTTTATATTATTACACAAAAAATTTAAAATATATGGAGAACTATTAAATCGGATTTGATTTTTATTTATTTATAGAGTTTATCGTCTTCAATAATATTCAAATTCGATTTAGTATTTTTTATATCTATCTAATTATGTTTATCGTCTTAAATTGTATTATATTTCATGACCTTTGACTCCAGATTAGTCAAAAAAATTGATCGGACCTACCTAATTGTTCTGAAAGAGTCTGTTCTTTATGAGATTCAGTTAGCTGTTAGCTTAACCCTAGACATCTTTGAAAACCCTAGATAGGGAAAGCGAAAAGCCCTAGGGTGGAGGACTTGAGCCACTAGGTGGTATAAAAGGAGTGTGAGGGTCATTGTTCAGTTCACAACAATACTACATACTCGTCATATATATATATATATCCATTTTATAAGGACATCAATCCGATACTTCTCTATATAAACACTTAACCCTCGCACATTCATCCACTTACTACTAAACTATTTTCTCTGATCAAGCAAGATTCTCACTCAATCCCTAATAAAATTTATGAAACGAGTTCACACCCATATTAATTTTTTAAATCGAACCCACTTACATCAACTCCTACAATAGAAAACTCGTGTGGGATTAAGTACCATAAACTAGATTTGTCGCTTACCAATTTTGTTGGTAAGTAATATATCATCATCGTCATGAGTCACTTGGTGGGATTAATAATGAGCTCTATATGGCTAGCATGCTAGCTAGAAACTTCCAAGAAGATGACTACACTACATAATACATATGCTTTCTTCCTAGCCTATTGGGATATCTAGAAATGAAGCCCATAGCATCATATTATCTCGTTATGAAGTCCACTGATCACGTACGTGTACATGAAAATGCGTTGACATCAACCAAAGACAAAGCTACATCACAAATTATTCACACATGAAGTATGGATGGATCATCCTTCCTCCTTGCATGTTTCTGCTTCATACATGCCTGCTCGTCAATAACCTTTACGTCTTAATAATGTAATTTAAATTATTGCGAGGGTTCGAAATTCATTTTCTTATTGAGTTTTATTGGAATTTTTAATTTAAGAAGTTAGCTTAAAATGTGAGATTTTCCTCTTACACTTATAACAACATCCAATCTCTTCCACTATCTAATTGATGTGGGATAACCCAATAACCCCCTACCCCCACACGCACATCAGTTTCTCGATAGACATTACCCATCTACCGGCTCTGACCGGATCATCATCAAACTGAATCCAAAAAAGTATTGTCAACCTACACTCTAATATCATTATTGGGTGTTATATATCGGCCCTTTTTATCCCAAAAATTAGCTCAAAAGGATATAAAAAAATTCTCTCACACTTATAAGTATCATCCAATTCTCTTTTAACTCTTGGGTGTAAAATAACCTAACAACATTTTATATTATTAAGGTAGTAGTTTGAATATAAATATTTCTTTTACGTGGTACGCACACTTGATGAATTAAATATGTATATTTTCAAACAGTCTTATCCGATTTGCTAGCGATAATTTTGCAATTCTTTAAGATTATATCATGTTTTAGTGTTTAGAGTTTTTCAACCAAATATTACATTAAAAATGATGCTAAGCCCGAGTATATGTTTTCAATTAAGGATGACATCACTTAGATGTCATAATTAAGCAACCAAGTATATATAAAATCCTTACTGTTTGTATCCTTAATTCGGGGACACAAATCTAATGAATATTGAGAATTATAACTCCTCAACCTACCGCATGCTCTGATTTTTTGGATGGTTGTTTAATTTTCACCCATAGTTTATTACAAATGGGTGATATATATATATACATATATAATAAAAAATGTATCGTACTGCTCGGTTGAATCGTATATTGGTCAACTGACCAATACGATACATTGAAGCTTGCTGAAAATTGTGGTTTACCCAATTTTATTACCGGTTGAATTTGATTGGTGGAGAGTGTGTGACATATATTATTATTAGTGTAAGTAGTGGAATAAAGTAGGATGAACTTTGAAGAGTCAAATTGATCTATTTATTGTTGGTATAATCTGATTATATGAATAGTATTTTACTACTGGTATAAGCTTATTTTTATTTAATGTTATATACGGTTCAATCAAACCTCAACACATTAACTTTTTTAGTATGGTGCCCGATACATATGGTTTAAAAAAAATGGGACATGTAATAAACGTTTTTTGCTTTTCTTTTTTGATTAATTAACTCATATTCTGATAGTGTATCGTTAAGGTTCAAGTGGAGTTGTTCTGATGGTAAAGTTATGTGTCTGGTGACTTACAACTTTCGAATTCGAATTTATCACCCTATGAAATGACTTATCTTCTATCTTATATTGACGACAAAGTCTCGGTTTAATCGGAAAAATAGTGTATCATCAAGTTAATTATAAGAAGGTAATTAGTCTTGAGGTTTGAAAGATAAGAGGGATTGAACAACCGACGTGCCAGGTTCAATGGATGAGCAACGGCACCGTATAAGTTTTTTTTTCTTAAGATTCGATTCACTAACCCTAGCTAATACAACCCATGCTGCTCGGCCACCTTTTTTAAGTCAATTTCTATTTATTTTTTTGTTTGACTTTTTAAAATTGATTAATTGGATGTGCCAGTTTGGTCAACGTAAAACTGTTACAAGTAATCCATCCAATGAGTGATTCGGTGATGGAGAGTCGAGTTGTGTAAGCGACAGATTAATAGTTCTTTTAATGGCCCCTTTTTAGTCCACATAGTGTTTTTTTAGCAATGCGTGTTGAGCCGTTAGTATATAGATATATTTGAGAGTGGAAGTAAGTGGATGAAGTAAGTAAGAGAGGTACCATGCGGTTGCGCGAAGGCTTGTAAATATGAGCCTAAATGGTTTGGGTCAACATAGCCTCTGAGCCCTAGGTTAGTCATTTGGAATAGGCGAATAGTATATGTCTCATTATAAATGAGATGAACCTTTTCTATATGGTCTCTTAAAGATTCAAATTGCAATAACATGTGTCATGATCTGGACGACGATTCTGGCCATAATCACTTAGCCCTCACCAAGCGTCGAGTACGGTTAAAGATTATTGACCTACACTTTTACAATAAACTAATGATTGACTGATACAAGTCTACACCATCGACTTTGATCTCTTTATCTATTATGCAAAAAGATTTAATAAATGAGAGTTTAATTAAAAGTTGACTTTTTTGCAAATGATTCGGGTAGTTTAACAACATAAAGATTGATCATGCCAAGCTTAATCATGTGTTTTTTTATATATGGACATCTTTAATTAATATATTTGAAAATGATTCATTACTATGCCAACTCAAGCCGGTTTATTTGGCGATCTTCAATTTTCTACCCACCCATGTAATTAAACAAATCGACGAGGGATGGCATCTTCATTTTTTCTGCTTTGTGGTTGCGGAAAATATATCCTATAAAATTGGTTGTGCGTCCATCATTAATCTCACATCCGGCCAATTTGGCCCGAATGAAAAACAAAGCATAATTCAAAACAGTGTAGACTTTGATTATATCAACAATTCGAACACATTTTTCCATTATTCAACATCACACTTTAGAAATGTTGTAAATTCCTAAATTATACCGTACGTTCCAAGTTCAAGGATAAATGATTACTTCACATACATTTCTCGACTTATAAATTAATCTTAATTAGGTTTCTTAATTTTAATTCATTTTTGACTTTACAAACAAGCAAAAGGGCACCTAACATAGGCTAGAACATGCTTGTAATAGCACAACATGATTGATCATTTGTCAATCACACTTTTCTGAGTAGTTGAACATTAGTCCTCAAAACTTCTTTTCTTAATATTCAATAAAATTACGAACTAGCGTCGTTGACAAAAAAACCTTTCTATCATCAAAGTCTCTGATACCATATCAAAAAATATATAAGAAATTTAGATTTCGTTGAATTGTTCGTTTGGAAATTTCTCGAAAAGCTAATCATAGGTTCTTCTCTCCATCGGAACAATAGGGCCGTTATACTACTCATTACTAAACTTGTTAAAGAGATGAAACAGAGCCAAGGCATATCTTTTTGATCCTAAGTTGAATCGATCATCAGAAGAAGAATTAGGCCAAAAATTAGAATTCATTATGGGGAAATCAAATTTCCATCAAAGAAAAGCAAATAAAAGGCTTTCATAAAAATTCTGGTAGAATCGAGAATGAAATTTTCATTCTACACATGCCAGATCATAAATTAAAACTACATCCAACCTCAAACAAAATCCCAATTGTTTTGATAAGCCCGTCATTTAATTTCGTAATAGTTAACTTTCTTTTAATTTGAAATCACATTTAAGATCGTTAACTATTCTAGTTCCACCGTTGGTCTGCCCTTAATAAATTGTATGCGACATTGAATATCAAAATGTAGCTCGACTGATTAGTTGCCTTGTGATATGATGGCTTCATTGACTTTGCTAATCAACCCAAAAGTCCAAGGTTCAATACTTGTAGAAAGCACAGCAACAACATAAATGTAGCTCGACTGTGTGTAAGTTTGAACTATTTAAATTGTTTCAGAGTGTGTTTTGGATGTACATATTGATTTGTTTTGGTATTTCAAACTTGTCGATTTTGAAATCGCTACAAGACATCCTTCATTTATATAGATGAGACTCAAATCTCAAATCTAATAATTATAAAACAAAGTGAGCAACCAACAACGCCATACATCGTACATGTGTGGTTCCGTAGATTGAATGGTAAATTCCGAAAGACAATAAATGTGCTATGGAATGGAGCTGAATTTGAGGGGAATATAGGTGTAGGCGGTGATGGGCCCAGCTGCTATTGAGGCCCATGGGCGAGGCCCTTTTCCAGTTTCTAAATATAGCAATGCACAGCTGGCCCACCAAGCTTGTCAATACACGGCCATCGGGAATGGAGAAAATCCTCTTTCCCGATGCTTGCTTGCCTTTTCAACTCCTGCATTTATGTCCAGGCATAGAGTCGGTTTCCGCCCTTTGACTCGAGTCGAGTAATATGTGATTCGATTTGAACTGTGACGAAAATTCTCACTTCGAACATTCCGGAATTCGGATGCATTCTGAACGTCTTACTTGATAAGTTAATAGGGCTGTCAATTTAATTATTTTGATATTACCAAACCAATTAACCCATAAAATCTATTAATCATGGAAGTAAAGTTGTATGTATATATTATAGGTGAACACTTCGATACTCTCGGAGTATGGATACTCCACGTACTCTAGGGTATCACATATGCAGAATACCATTCACCTCACATGTCAAACAACATCTACATATGAACCAATACAATTCCATTAAAAAAAAAACCTAACAAAAACCTTTATGGGGTTGTTTGAATTTGAGATTTGGAGAGGGATTTGGGAGAGAATTGGTAGGACTAAGTGATTTAGACAAAATCTCTTTTTTTTTTTTAAATTAATGGAGATTTAAAATTCACATGTACTTTAATGGTGATTAAGAGAGTGATTTGAAATCACTATGAATTTGGTGTGATTTAAAAATCTTAAGAGTGATTTGAGTACAAAATGACACATTGACCTAATTATAACTCAGAATTTACAACAAATGCCTCTATAAGTATAATAAACTTAAAAGATTATTATTAGAATTAGAAGGCAATCAAGTCTTTTTCTTAAATAGGTTAATTTATTTATTTTTGTTTGAAATACTAAAATCACTCTTAATTTTAAATAACAAACAAAAAATCTATACAATCACTGTCTATTTGAAATCATTAGTAATTTTAAATCACCAGCTATTTCAAATTACCCATTCTAAATCTCAAATTCAAGCTATTTCTATATACTTCCCACTAACAACAACAATCAAAACCCTTCAAAAAATATTTTTATATTCATTTGGCTATTATTTGAAGGGTTTAACATGGTGAAACATTATTTTATAGGCATTCCCAATATGCATGTAAAATATTAGCCAATTTAAAAAAATTCAAATTTCGATCAAAATTGGTTATTTTCTGTGTTATATATTATGGAAATTTGACTATTTTCACACAAAAAAATTTAATTTTTTTAAATTGACTAATATTTAACATACATGCATGTATGGAAATGACTATAAAATCAAGTTTTCTATAATAATTCCTGTAAATAATGACAAAATGAAGTTAAAAATTAATTTTATTTTGTGTTATTTTAGTGTTTAATTTTTTTAAAATTAACTTAATTTTTGTATGTATGTGGTGGGAAACATTTAAAAATAAGAAATACTAAAATGGATTAATGATACTTGAAACAGGAAAATGATCTTGAGGATTCAAAATAGTGTTCTTGTTCCATAATCATTATTTGGTGAAGGTATAACTCTTTGGTTTGGCCATGACCATATTGATTGTACGTCATACATTTCAAGCCTTCAAGATACATAGAATCATTCAAAACCCTAATGAAACAATAATCCTTGATGTTTGTGTATTGTCTGTCTGATCACAGCAGGCTATCAGCTCTGGATGGAAGCCTCCTGAAGAAGTTGCTTGGAACTGAAGGCAACTTGCTGCGGAACTTGGGATGCCGCAGCCAAAACAATCCTGCAACCAAAGCAACTATCTTGAACGGGGTTCCGTAGAGCGCCACAGCAGTAACGAAGCAGAACATCACGAACAGGCTCGTGGCTCGAGGATCCCTCCAGCTTAGGAGTGCATGAAACCTCTCCCCTTGTGTTGCTATGTCTCCAACCACCGTCTGGATCCTCCCCGCAACGCTCCTCAATCTGTCGTACCTCATCCGCACCACATCCTGCGCCTTGGAGGTAGGGAATGTGTCGAACTCTTCATCCAGCTCGTCCGGGTTAACCCCCTCCGCCCACGACAGCTTTGTGTCCATGTGAGGAGGGTGCCTTGGTCGAAACCGGAAGTTCCACAATCCAATCAAGAACATGTACAAGAACATGGTGGGGAGAATGAGCTCCGGGTAGCATATCAGGATGAACAAAAGCACATGAACCAAGATTGTGGTGACAGGGTTCTTCCATTTACAGACTTCACCGAGCCATTTGCTGATCGATATAAGACCGGAAAAGAGGGAGACGATTCGAAAGAAGTTTGCTTTGCTTCTCCTCATGCTCCACATATGTGAATCCAGATCCAGCATGTACTCCACGACCTCTTTCCTCAGTGGTGGCTCGGCTCTCCCTAGCCTAGTTGCCACAATCCTCATGGCTTGGTATCGCAAGCTGTCGAGCTGGTTCACCGTGAACGGATGCAGGTAGTGCATCTTTGGAAGCAAAGGATGGCCATAAAGATATATCATATGTGCTAAAGATAGGCAAGTGAACCGGACTGCAAGCTGGAGCTCTCCCATCTTCTTCAGCCCGGATGGCTGCAGAACGAGGAGAGGGTACGAGTTTGTGTAGATACGATCCGTTTCGAGAGTCGATAGTCGGATCCTCACCTTCCCGATTTTGGTATCATTCTTACTACCTCCATCACCACCACCTCCCAAATGGCAGTTGTCGAACACTCCGAGCGTGATCACTGTGCAAGGATCGTAAACCTCCCAGGTGTATTGCTCGTTCCATTTCGGATTAAAGCTTTCGACAATGGTTCTAGTTCTCACCCACTTGAGACCATACTTGGCTACACAGTATGCATCTGTGGATCCTCCTCTGTCGTTCTTCTTCATTGGTTGAAGTCCTTGTGCACTCAGGATTCCGACTTCCAGAAGTCCGATCGGCTGCTTCCAGAGCTGCCTCGAAGTAGGCCGCTGGTCACTTATGTACATAGTCGATTCATCCAGCACATGATACCCACCTTCCAGGCAGACTCTCAAATGTATCCTGCTGGAGAATTTATGTTCGTGCCTCTTGTCAGCTTCCAGGACTCCGAACCCGAACTTCTCCATGTTGAACCATTTGGAATGAATCGAACGGTGGTGGTCGAGGCGCCTTTCGAAGATATGTAGCGGAAGAACAATCCGCCCCACGATTTCGTCTTTGGAAGGGGCTACTCGGTTCTCCAGTGTCAGCACTAACTGTTCTTCAAATGGCTCGGCTGCTACGAATATCAGATCTTCGTTCCATACTGGGTTCGGAGTCTTTGTTGGGCACAGCTTTGTCTTGAGCACCTGATGCCCAACTTGAGCCTTCACAAACACCTGCGGCTGCTGTGTTTTGTCGTGTGGCTCGACATCCTGTGCTTCAATGATGTTAACTCGGATGTACCAAAGTTTCGGCGAGACGTAAACCTTTGATCTCACACTGAAGACACCTTCTCCGTGGACCGAGGCAGCGTCAGAGTGCCATGAATCTGGAAAAGCTTCATCCGCTTGTGTTCCCATCCAAACAGCAAGCATCACCTCTCCCTTCACCTTGGTCTCGCCCCTCCGATCTTCCAACCGGTACCATTGAGGAGCCAACGGGCTATCCGGAGGGACTCTGGTGGGAACTTCATGCATATCAAAGATCACTTTCCCTACATAATCATCCCTCCCCACCATTTCCCTGTCTCTGACATAAACTTCAAGGACTGAAGACTGAAGCTTTTCTTTGGAGAATGCAAAAACTTGGTTCCATTCCGGGTTGGTTTTCTTCTCGAAGTGCTGAGTCTTCCCCTTGTAGTTCCCCAGCTTGACTTCTACATAAGGGTCGCAGCTTCCCGATACAGGGTTCGGAGGAAGGTCTCGAGCTTTCACAACCCGGACATAGAGATAAAACATCTGCTCCACCAGATCATACGTGCTCGTGGCTCTTTCGCTGCTGATCCACCCTCCTCCACCTCGCGAACCTCCATGGGGCCATCGCTCTCCAAGCTGCGGTTTGGTGTCCTTCAGCTTGAAGTCCTCCTTTTGAGTATCCGGCGCTCCTGGCTTCATTGGTTCAAACCCTTGAGAGAATCCAAAAACTGAACTTGGAAATGAAAGCCACCAGTTTCACCAAAATGCCTACTGAAACCAGAGGTACCTCTGCGTATAATAAGCTCATGATTTCCTAGATGTATAGTCTGAGGCATATTAGGAACAGTGATTAAGCATCTTCCAGTTCCACTACCAACTGTGTAACATAACGACTTTTTGGTCGGATCGAATACCAAAGGAATCTCATAAATTTTCTAAAGAAAAAGTTAGAAGAAAAGAACGATCATATTCATGGTTGTAATTGTGCTACAGCAGCATTGTTCTGTATGCAAAAGTTGTAATTAGGAAAAAAGAGACTAAATTATTCTTTCTTTGTTCATCACTCAAAGGTGCTCCATAGGATACCAAGTGAAAAGACCAGCTCTTTTTTTGTTTTCACCACAGCTAACAATAGTAAACCCATGAACCATGTTTACAAACTTCATCTTTTTCAGATTCTTTGTGCCTGCATCTGCAAAGTTTTCATGACATAGAGAAAGAAAGCTTTTACTTTTGAAGGGCATGGGCAGCAACAGAAAAGCAAAGCTTAGGCTGCTGTTTTAGTCTCTGTAGGACAAGTTTCCTACTTTTTTCTGGGTTTTTTTTTGCTCAGTAGTGAGCTTGAAGAAAGGCCAAGAGGGTTTCTCTGTCAATATGAAATTTCAACATAAAGATGCTTTATGTGATATTCTCCCCTACTTCATCTTTATTCTCCTTTGATTTTTAATAAGGCTTGTGAATGGTGTCAAAGATTACTTTTCTGTCTTTTTAAAAACTTTCACAGATTTGCAAAACAAAACAGATGGCAGAAGATTATGCAGTTTCATGGATGCTTATGCAGTGTTCATTAGCTCTTTTTCCAGTTAAATATTGGTGGATCATTGATCTCATCATTATCGTCATATGACTTTGTTTCATTATTATAGCTTGGTTAGAAATCTTGTTCCTAGTGGAATTTTAGAGGTCACAACTCACAGTTAGCCGTGAACATAATCAAATGTTGTTAAGAGTGCGAGCGAGAGTCGAACCGGACAAGCACGAGTGTCAAGATTCGAAGGCTGAACTAGCATTGAACGTAAATCTTGGTAGTGTTCATGTTGTTACGTTCCGTCGCAAGAATCCTTGTTTATTATGCCTTTTTTTACCGTAGTAATGTATAATCGAAAACAACGTAATTCTTATACCGAATCGTCTTCGATAACAATAACTAATATCAAACGGTTAACCGGTAGGTTCATCGTTCACATGCACTTAGCTTAGCTTTTAGTAAACTAATTTACTTCAAACGTAATTTCGAAAAAAAATACTTCAAACGTGGATAATAAAACCCAATTTCAGTTCTCTTTTATTCAGCAACCTAAATCTTCGGTCGAACCAGGTTCTGGTTTAACCGATTGACTCAGCTAGCAACCCAGCAGCTCTTCACTTGCAGGGCTCAAGCGGGCTTCCACACAGGCACCGGTTATGGAAATAAGCCGTGGAATCGAAGCTCTGCAACTTCCCGCCAGCGGGAATCTCCCCACACAGGCGATTATAGCTGACGTTGAAAAGCTGCAGTTCCTGGTTCACCAACGCCGCAGGAATCTTCCCGTAGATCTTGTTATGATTCATATCCAAACTCGTCATGTTCGGAGGAAACGCAGCCACTTTCCCGAAATCGAACTCGAACAAATTCCTCGATATATCCACGGATAGCACACTCTTGTTACCACCGAACAACGGCGAAACGTCGCCTTCCAATCGATTCCTCGACAGATCGATTTCGAAATCGGTGTTGTAATCCGTCATCGACGCCGGGATCTCTCCGGACAACTGGTTGTGTGAGAGGTACAGCGACGTCGAGAATTTACCGAACGAGTCCGGGATCCGGCCGGTGAGCTTGTTCCGATCTAAGTGGAGGGCGTCGAGATTGGGCAAGTTAGCGAGTTCCGCCGGGATCGAGCCGGTGAGCTGGTTGAACGAAAGGTCGAGAAACGTCAGGTTTTTGAGCTGGCCGAGCCAGCCGGGGACCGAACCTGTCAAGTTCAAATGGTCGAGCCGGAGGAACGTGAGTCATTTGAGTTTGGCGATCGCCGGCTGGACTGTACCGGTGACGTTGGTGAGCTTGCGGAAGACGAGCGTTTCGAGGAAAGGGAGGTCCCCCACTGCGGGAGGGATCTGGCCGGAGAGTTCGCCGGCGAAGATGGTGAGGGAAGTGATCCGGTTGGTGGTCCGGTCGCATTCGACTTGGTACCAGCTGGTGCAGCAGTCGGAGTCGTGAGTCCAGGAGGCTAAGAGGTAAGGGTTACCGAAGCTTTCCTTGATGTTGAAGAGCGCTGCTTTGTCTTTCGGGTTGCAGCGTTCGGTTTTGGAGAAGGTGATCGGAAGTAGTGCGGCGGCGAGGAAGAGCCGGCAGAAGGTAAGGATTCCGATTCCTCTCATTTTCCTCTTTTCGGAATTGGGTATTAGTTAATTATGATGGAATTGAATTTATACAGTGATTGTTAGTGAGGGAAATCGAATTTGAACTTCTCTTCCTTTCTCTTTCGGATGTGATTGGGAAGGCATGTGATTTGGTATCAGTCTGTCGACGGAGAAAGTCAGCCAATACTGAAGGAAGTCAAAGACGCGGCAGCTCGCATTACCACTAGAGTGTATATTAATATAAACAGCTGTACGAGGAGAAATTCCAATCCCACGAGCACAAACCTGGTGCCCGATAAGTCACGACGGATTCACGATTGAAACATGCATTAAGTTGAATTTGAATAATAAATTTATTATTTTGGATAATTGATTGATGATTATACTTATAAGCTTTTCTATTAGGGATATTTGTTTCGATGACGGCGGAGTGATTGACGTTGCTGATTTGTCGAGTATATGACAACCAAGGCGCGAAATTGAGATCGATACTTTGAAGAACCAATTGTTTTTCTCCAAAGAAGTTAGAATATACTTCTTCAATTGAAACAATCCAGACCGTTGAAGAACCGATTCACCGCAACGGAACGGACCTTATCACCAGTCTTTATATTCAGGTTGAAAGTCTTTCATTTCAACTTGTTTTCTGGTTAAATGTACTTGTTTTTCTCTATAACTAGAGTCTTAGTACAGGGGCTTATTATCAGATTTCGACGGAGCTGTTGACGGCGACTGCTGTTCAACGGAAGGCGGCTGGCAACTGGCGGGCGACGAGATATGGAGGGCTCGACTCTGAAGATGTTTCCCGATTTAGGGGTTTAGAAATTAGATTTTAAGGAGTTTAGATTTGTAATGATAATTTTAGTACGTTAAATATTAATACGGTTTAATTAAAATAGAAATTTAAACATGTATCGAACCGGACTTAAATACAAATTCAGCAACCTAAATCTTCTGTCGAACCAACCAGGTTCTGGTTCAACCAATCGACTCAGCTAGCAACCCAGCAGTTCTTCACTTACAGCTCTCGAGCGGGATTCCACACAGGCACTGGTTATGGAAATAAGCCGTAGAATCAAAGCTCTGCAACTTCCCGCCGGCGGGAATCTCTCCACACAGCCGATTATAGCTGGCATTGAAAAACTGCAAATTCGTCAGATTTACCAACGCCGCCGGAATCTTCCCGTAGATCTTGTTATGATTCATATCCAAATTCATCATTTTCGGAGGAAACGCCGCCACTTTCCCCAGATCGAACTCGAACAGATTCCTCGAGATATCGATGAACAGCACGCTCTTGTCACCGCCGAACAAGAGCGAAGCGTCGCCTTCCAATCGGTTCCTCGACAGATCGATTTCGAAATCGGCGTTGTAATCCGCCATCGACGCCGGGATCGGGCCGGAGAGTTGGTTCTGCGAGAGGTACAGCGACGGGAATTTCGAGAATTTGCCAAACGAGTCCGGGATCGGGCCGGTGAGCTTGTTCCGAATCAAGTACAGCGACTCGAGATTGGACAAGTTAGCGAGTTCCGCTGGAATCGAGCCGCTGAGGTGGTTGAACGAAAGGTCGAGGTTGGTCAGGGATTTGAGCTGGCCGATCCAAGCGGGGATCGAACCGGTCAGCTTTAAATGGTCGAGCCGGATGACCCTGAGGCGTTTGAGTTTGGCGATCGCCGGCTGGACTTGGCCGGTGATGTTGGTGAGTTTACGGAAGACGAGCGCTTCGAGGAAAGGGAGGTCGCCAACTGCTGACGGGATCTGGCCAGAGAGTTCGCCGTCGAAGATGCCGAGGGAAGTGATTCGGTTGGTGGTGGGGTCGCATTGGACTTGGTGCCAGCTGGTGCAGCAGTCGGAATCGCGAGTCCAGGAGGCTAAGAGGCGAGGGTTTCCGTAGCTTTGCTTGATTTTGAAGAGCGCTGCTTTGTCTTGCGGGTTGCAGCGTTCGGTTTTGGAGAAGGTGATCGGAAGTAGTGCGGCGGCGAGGATGAGCAGGCAGAAGGTAAGATTTCCTATTCTGATTATTCCCATTATGTTTTCCGAGTTGGTAATAGTTGATGAAGTAACTGAATATATAACAATATTAAGAGAGCTAAAGATGAAGACAAAGATAACACCTTCGATCCCCACAGCCGCCATTACGCTGCAACTCGCATAACCACTAGCTGTACAAATTAATCAGAAACAAGAGGCGAGGGAGAACAGTCCAATCTCACGACCACAAACCATCTGCCGAGAAAAAAGCGACAGTGAACCTTCATTGCTTTGTCGAAACGAGAGGAACAGTTCATTCCTTTCCATGTTCAAATAAACTTTTTAAAATCTTTCACACTCGCCATTAAACTTTATTTAGTGCACTTGATACCATTAAAGTTCAACTTTAATTTCATCGACTACCACTCCGTTAAAATGATTGACAGAAATCTGATGTGGACTGATTGGTGGTTAACCATATGCTACCACGTCAGAATTTTACTTATATTTTTATTAAAAAATTTAAACGGCGTCGTTTACCTATAAACTAGAATACAACACTGGTAATTTCCAATTACCCATCCTCTCAATTCTTACTTATTCCTCTGACCACCATGGTTAAACACAACCACCGCGGCCACCAACCAAGCAACCTGGTAGCACAAATGGCCAGCCTTAGTTACGAAAACCAACCAGCTACTCAAGGTCTCGAGCAGCTAGTGAACCAATTAATGTAAGAGCAGCTTCTTCGGCAGTCTGGAAGGTCCTGAGCCAGTGGCGTTGACTCACACCCTGGTAGAGCTTTGTCGGCGGCTTAGCGGCTGTCGAAGAGGGTCGCTTCATAGGGGAAGGATTCACTACCAGAGGATTGATGTAGTTGTAATTATTGGTCATCTGGGTTTGGCACTGAGCTGGGATCTGGAGGATTTGAGATCGGTTCAGCTGATTTAGAGATAAACAAGAAGGAAGAGATGATGAAGTTCAGTTTTCATAAAAAGTAACAGAGATGAATTAAAACATTCAATCTTCTAATTTTTTTTTTACAGGTGTGAGATGATGGAGAAGTGCGCAACACCAGTACTTTGTAATGAGAGCGTTTTGGTTCATGAACAAAACCGGTTCGTTTTGAGTTTTCAACTTAAAACTTAAAATATTGTAACATGGCGTCCATGTCAGCATTTGGTATGATTGGGCAACGTCGATATCAGATTTCTGTCAATTATTTTAACGAAATGATAATCGATGAAATTAAAATTAAATTTTAATAATATCGGCTGCACTAAATAAAATTTAATGGTGAGTGTGGAAGAGTTAAAAATTTAGTGATATATGATGTAATTAAATCCGAATTGGTGAATTGGTACAGAAAACTTAATCATCTTTAAACGGGCTAGTAAAACCAAATCTCAATCCGCTTTATTGAACAACGTAAATATTCGGTTGAACCAGGTTCTGGTTATTGACTCAGAGCTAGCGACCCAGCAGCTCTTCACTTGCAGGGCTCAAGCGGGCTTCCACACAGGCACCGGTTATGGAAATAAGCCGTGGAATCGAAGCTCTGCAACTTCCCGCCAGCGGGAATCTCCCCACACAACCGATTATAGCTGGCATTAAAAAACTGCAGATCCAGCTTCACCAACCCCGCTGGAATCTTCCCGTAGATCTTGTTATGATTCACATCCAAATTCGTCATGTTCGGAGGAAACGCCGCCACTTTCCCGAAATCGAACTCGAACAGATTCCTCGATATATCCACGAACAGCACGCTCTTGTCACCGCCGAACAACAGCGAAGCGTCGCCTTCTAATCGGTTCCTCGACAGATCGATTGAGTAATCAGTGTTGTAATTCTCCATCGACGCCGGGATCTCGCCGGACAACTGATTGTGCGAGAGGGACAGCGACGGGAACTTCAAGAATTTTCCGAACGAGTCCGGGATCCGTCCGGTAAGCTTGTTCCTATCTAAGTAGAGCGACTCCAGATTGGGCAAGTTAGCAAGCTCCGCCGGGATCGAGCCGGTGAACGAGTTGAACGAGAGGTCGAGTAAGGTCAGTGTCTTGAGCTGGCCAAGCCAACCAGGGACTGAACCAGTTAGATTTAAATGGTCGAGCCGGAGGAACGTGAGTCGTTTGAGTTTGGCGATCGCCGGCTGGACTGTACCGGTGACGTTGGTGAGCTTGCGGAAGACGAGCGTTTCGAGGAAAGGGAGGTCCCCCACTGCGGGAGGGATCTGGCCGGAGAGTTCTCCGGCGAAGATAGTGAGGGAAGTGATCCGGTTGGTGGTCCGGTCGCATTCGACTTGGTACCAGCTGGTGCAGCAGTCGGAGTCACGAGTCCATGAGGCTAAGAGGTAAGGGTTGCC
The DNA here is from genome assembly GCA_030674075.2 of Linum usitatissimum. Classification (NCBI taxonomy): domain Eukaryota; kingdom Viridiplantae; phylum Streptophyta; class Magnoliopsida; order Malpighiales; family Linaceae; genus Linum; species Linum usitatissimum. The sequence goes on from JAUJYP020000039.1 coordinate 3,311,550, forward strand.
GAAGCTTTCCTTGATGTTGAAGAGCGCTGCTTTGTCTTGTGGGTTACATCGTTCGGTTTTGGAAAAGGTGATCGGAAGCAGTGCGGCGGCGAGGAAGAGCCTGCAGAAGGTAAGGATTCCGGTTCCGATTCCTCCCATTTTCATTTTTCTGAATTGGGTATTAGTTAATTATGAAGGAATTGAATTTATAGAGAGGGAAATCGAATTTGATTTTCTTGTGATCTTGTCCTTTCTCTTTCGCCATTGATTTGGTGCAGGCATGTGATTTCAATTCATCAGTCTTGTGGGGCTGGATTGACTCAGCGTACGTATGTTTGTTTCCAGAGAAACTAACACAGACAAGAACTCCAGCTCCAATAATTTCTGTTCATGAAGCAAATATTACTATATTAGTCTGTCCATGGAGAAAGTCGGCCATAAATGAAGTCAAAGATGTCGACTTGAGCAATTCCAATACTCTATCTCCCATCCCCACTGCCGCATTACCAATTTACCACTAGGGTTGTTGTCAACGTCTTGTGTTAGTACAATCATTGCTGCAAACAGATCCAGCTTTTCGGGTTGCCAAACATTGAGCGAGCCATTGATCTGAACCGGTGCTTCGGTGTTTTGGTATTCGGTTTGGTGAGAATGCCGACGGAGAGCCCTGGGAAGTCTACTTAGTATGAAGGCAAAGACTTCTTGTCATCATCGCATTCAGTTCATTCTAAAGCGCAACCCTAAAAACTCTCAAACAAGAAAGAAACCGTCATGCGATGTACTAGTCTCTACAACTCGAAGAGCCGAATCCCGTTTGGAATTTTAGTTTTCCAGCCACTCTACTTGTAAGTAGTATAAATCTTTTTTTTAATATTTTGTTGAATTTCATTAATGCTCAATGTAGCGAACAATAGTTGCAAAATCCTGTAACCAATTAGAAGTAAAGAAACAATTAGAAGTAGCTAATCCCGTAAAAGGCGAAGCTAAGAAACGAGAGCGACGAGCTAACCCTCAACAGGGGGCAGCCGTCAAGGTGAAGAAGAAGTCAGGTAGCAAAGTACGTGTCCCGTGAAATCGAGGGAAGGTGGCGAAGTTGTATTGATCTTGCAAGTATTATCAAACTGCACCAAGAAATATTTAGTGTTATTCCAATTTTTGCTTCCGTCCGTCTTACTTCTCGATCTTTTCTATGTTTGCTTGATTCGAGTAAGCATAGGTTTCATCTTCACGAACAAAACAGCTAGATGCTCAATTACTCGTTGCTTCAAAATCACAGTAACATACACGGCAAACCAAAAACGAATAACGAGAAGACGATGAAGTTGTATCCAACATCATTCATTATGCAGAAAAGAACAGGTCTTTCACTCTATAACCAGATGGCATAACCAAGCCGAAATCTATCTATTGAGATTTCAGATGTTCTTGGACAATGTTAAGTCCTTCACTTTCCTCACCGAAATCCTGCAAAGCCCCACACCAGCAAGCATTAGATGGAGGATCATTAATGGCGAGGAATACGGAAAATCCAATCTAGGACTGCTCTTGATATGAGACCTATACATACCTTAACAACGACCATGGAGGCTCCCACAACCTTCCTCGCTTTCCCTTCCGAATCGATCTTGCATAGCTGCAACACAACAGTTAACTTACCAAGTTATCAAAGGCAGTCATATATCCTAAAACACGTCACCAGATTGTTCTCGACAATTTTATAGCCAAAGATGTATCCACGACCAAGAACATGTAATCTAATTGTAGACGGGGAACTGAACTAAATATTCAAAACGCATTTCAAGCAACTAAGCTAAACCAACACGTGAAAATTTACCAGTTCCATACAGAATTGGAGTCTTAAAGTACTAAAATGCGTTACAGATTAATAACAATGCAACAGCAGATGAACCTAGAACAAAATGGATTTGCAATTAGTAATCATAATCCACACAACCAACTACCAATAATCAAAGTCTAAAGAGAAATAGCTTACCCCTGCCCATTCACCGAGGGTCTTGGCGCTGGGAACAGTCATCAAGTTAACATTGTGATCAGCACAGAGAGCTTTCACCAACTTAACATAGTCAGCCTGGTTGCAGTCCTCTGCCAATACACAAAGCTGAGCAGTGTGCTTCTCGATCACTTTAGCACCTTCGTGAAGCCCTTTTACAAGACCACCGTGAGCAAGTGCCTTCCTCAGAACAAGCTGCAACGCAGTCATCAAATCCATCGGCTCACCCAAAGCAGCTGCTGGGGCAGCGGCAGGGACAGCCTCTGGCTGTTGAACAGCAACCTCTTCACTGCAAATTTCACAAACATTCGGAAAGAATCATTCCATGAAGAACTCCACAACACTTCCTAATTCTGAAATCCCCATCTCAAGAAATGTACAATGAGCAATACTTGTGCGGCAGGATTCAAAAGGCAATGAAGAAAGCATTGAATCGTATCATTTTACATACCCTGACATTTTTGCTTGTGGTTGATCACTGAGAAATCCTGAACTGCAGACAGAAGAACCCAACTGTCAGATCACAACGATCGAAATCCGGAAGCTCTGGAAGATTGATGATCGGTGAAACGCGGAGAAGAAGAACACTAACCTTAGCGAGAGCTTGCTGCCGCCTTCAGGAGTCGAATGCTGGAAATTTTTTACGAGATTTGAAAACCCTACAACAATTTATAAACCATAGGTTTTAATTATATCGGGCTGGGCATCGGCCCATGGGTCTCACGAGAAGCCTATTCTCAATATTTTGTGCTCCAATTTTGGCAAAGTCCAGTCACGAGGAGGATGTCCTTGTTTTGAGACCATGGCATGTTCTGGGGACGTAACGGTCAATAGCAAAATATTCGTTTTGGGAGATTATCTTCTCGAGACAGTAGCTAAATTATAAACTACATTTGTTCATTATGTGTAACAATATTATTATGTGGAAGCTGTTGATTTTCGAGTGTCGTGTATAAAAAATGTTCGGGTGTTCGAAACTGAATCGTCTACGAGTTTCTGTGCTCAAAATCAAAGCTTCTTCAACTTATGGTGTGATCAGAAAATCAGGATTCATGGATCACATACCATGAGAGCAGCGAAATAACAAGTACAATACGTTACAAGAAGCAGGGCAGAACTGAACATGGCGACAAATCAAATGCAATCCCGTGTTTCAATTCCTTTCAGATTGGAGTTTTTGTACAACAAAAGAATCAACTTGACACCCAACATCGTCGACTTTCACTCATCGAAAAGGGTGACAATTATGGCGGTTAAGACGGGACAATGTTCAGGGAGGAGGAGGAGCAGGTCAAAGAACAAGATAACTGGAATCAAATAAATTAGTTAACTTTCTTGCACTGATATACACTTCCCTGTCAGCACAATGTAGATTCTTTCCATTCTAATCTGTCAAGCCCGTCTTTAATCGCTCTCCGAAACTCACTGTTGTGAAGGATGAACGACGAAACATGCCCACCTTTAACCCACCTCACCTCTGATCCAGGCCAAGCCTTCTGCAGCTCCAAAGCCGAATAGTTGGGGACATAGCCATCATCCTAGAAGTAATTGCAGCATGGTTAATGAGTTATAACGAGATTCTGTTAATAAAGGCTAAGTTATTTACTTACAGTTGCAGCGACAAAAATAACTGCGTTCGGACTCTTTGGGACTGGAAATCGTGTGACGTCTGTGAGAGAGAGCACATTGCGCATTCGTGCTCTAACTTCCTCGAGCGTCATTGAATCCTTTTGTTCCGCGAGAAGGTCATCTCTCAGGGCCTCCCAAGCAGTGCCGTGTTGTAGTATGCCCTCGCAGAATGCCACAACGGCAGAGTGTGGAGAAAGGAAAGGGAGAGTTGCAACAGGTGTTGGGTGCAACGATCCAACCATCGCAGCGTGGACGCCACCTAGATGGCAGTAAGCATGAACCAAACATGAGAACAATTTTCGAATCTTCTTTATAGTTCTTACCCATACTAAGACCACAAATACCAAGCTTGCCGAAACCTGCTTCGTAGTCTAACCAGTGTAGGAGACTACGTGCTTCCTCAATTGTCGCCCTACCCAAAAGAAGCAAGTCGCTGACGCATAAGAGCTTGGCACCTTGCTGCAGCATCGGGCGCCTTTGTCCATAGAAAGGGCTGCAAAATCGCATAATTTATAGTCATGTCACGATAACAACATGGTTAATCTCATCCAAATAGGACTACTTGCGAAATAGAGAATCTTTAACCTTTCTAGTACCATGGTAGCAATGTTCTCCTTCAGCAATGGTCCAGCAAGGCGCAGCCGGCGCTCATAGGTATGATCCCCAGTCCCTGAAAACGATACACTAAACAATGCTGTAATTCTAGTCAAACGTCCTCTAGAACTCCACGATCATCAACAAGGCACAAGAACTTGGTAAGCTATTAAGGAATGTCATATAAACCAAACTCTGAATCCAACTCCCAATAATTTCTCTACATGGTATCAAAACCTTTGACCCCGTGCAAAAATAACTATTCTAGTTGCAACAGCCACGAGGCTTTGCAGACCTATACAAACTCCATTCTCATTTTATGAGATTTCGTTTTTGGGGAGCATGGATGTTATATATAAAATCCAACTCTAACTTGAGCTCTACAACTCGAATGACGAGAATACAACAATTCTCTACCTAACATGACCGAAACATCCACATCCAGCTCCTGCAACTCTATGTCATCTACATGGTATCATAACTTATAACTGCACGAGAATAACTATTTCAGTTGCACGAGGTATGGTGGACCCTAGTGCAAACTCGAGTCTCATAGGGATGCAAGTATGCAACAATTCTCTACACTAACATGATCCAAAATTTTGATTGTTTTAGTACAACATAATATTATGGAATTGTACTAGTTTATTATATATCTTGTACGTCGTGACCATGGAAGAAAACAATATACCAAGTTAGAGAAGCAAATGTTGTTGATTATGAATATCAAAACACATTATTCAAAGAATTAAAAAAAATTATAGAGGTGCCATGCATCCCTAAAGAAGAAGATTGGAGTAATTTAAATTGCCTAACCAAAACATATATAAGTAATTTTATTACAATCCCTCCGCACAAAACTAACCGTATAATTCGGTTTAGAAGCAAAAATATCCCGACAACGCCCAATGATATCATCAAACTCCAAACTGTCCTACACCATATTTGCATTAATATCAGACTCCAAAATAACACAATCAACGTAACACACCATCACAAACCCTCCATCATCGCTAGAGCCTCGCATTCCTGACTAGTACTACCCCCTTCGTCGTTTCATTTGGTATAGAATCATCATATCCAGCTTATCACGCAAACACAGACCAACTCCCATCTCTCCCTACTCCGGAAACAAAGCTGCATCTTACATTTAACTTCATGGTTAGAGGGTGGATGCCATCTCCACAATCTATCATCGGCTCCACCTGAACTCCCCTCCTATTCCGTTGTTGTGCCATCTCCCAAGCATGCACGACCTCCATCGCCATCATCGCCATCAAGATGATTATATTATAACCCACAGTAGTCCTTGATGGTAAGTATAGGCTGATTCATCATCACGCTCTTTAGGACCTCATCAAGATATCCTAAGTTATCGAACGGTCTGTATTTCGACGGATGAGCTTCGTCCACGAACTCATCGGGTGACTGGATCTCGATCCCCCTCTCCACATAACTAAACAGTGTCACACAATACCTACTGTCTTCTTTCTCCCTTTGCACTATCACTCGGTGCACACAGCTTCGTATTCTTTCGTTACTCCATGCCTGAAGTTTCAGAATCATCAATATAATTAGTTCATAATTTATCAGGTTTACCATAGTTTAACGAAACCATGATGGTTAGAAATTTAGACGGAATTTCAAATTTAAAAGTTAATTATGACAACGTTTTTTATTAATAATTCTAAATGAATTTTTGTGTATTGAATAGTTATCGATGAATACATTTGGATAGTTTTCCTTCAACTAGCAATGAATATAATTTTAAACGTAATTGAATTATTTTATAGTTAAAATAAATTTGAATGTGCCACCACCGTTTTTTCCTACATTTAGTGTTTAAACTATATTTATAAGTATAACTTATTAATAATAAATTTAAATTTGATTGATTATTTAATCTAAACTAATAAGTAGAGGAGTAGAGTTTCGAATATCATTAGTCAAATTATGAAATTATCAAAATTTTACATATATGTTAGTACTTGAGATAAAATAATAAAGTCCATATTCTCTCTAATTTAAAATAGCCATATATAATAATTAATTTCAAATAATGGTTCAACTCTAGTCTAGTTTGAAGAGATACACTCAGCGAGATTAAATTTTTTGTTAGTTTTAACATAAACTCAGAGTTTTGGATATCTCGAACTAGAGGCTACTCACATGCTAAATTAAGCCAAATTGATGATCTCTTTTGACCAGTTCGGACTCGCTTATCAATAACCGTACTCGAAAAGACTTGTGCAAAACTATTTTAACTCAAAATTAGTATTTTTAACTTTTAACTTTTTAAAGGACCTTTCACGGACATGTCATAATACATTATAATATTATATATGCATGTATTATGTATAATAGATTGCGAATTAATTAATTACCACGAGAACATCTCCGGCGAGAACAAAGAAGGACCCGGCCGGCGGTGACGTAAGGTCAACGTCAACCCATCTCTGTGTCTCGTCAGGAAGTTGGATCTGCAGGCCGTTGAGATGGTTCTGATGGATGACTGAAATAAAAGATTTGTCGGAGTGAGCACGGAGACCAACGTCGGAGTGGTTCAGCGGTGGCGTGTGATACTTCAAGTACCGAAGTAAGTAATTCATGGAATCGTCTGGAAACCCCAACTCCACGTTGTAGCTCTCCTTCACCATCTTCAATACCTTGTCATGTAGCTCCGCCATTCTTTTTGATATTGAAAGACTTGTCTTGCTACAAATATAATGATACCTCGTTAATTATTGAATATTATATAAACTAACTATGAATATATTTGGTAGTTTGAATTAGTGTCGATATTCGGTTACGGCTAATGATTTTGTAATTTAACCAAAATTGAACACACATAACTTATCAAAATTCAAAAAATTTGAGACTCTTAATATATAATATATATAATATATAATATGTTTTTAATTTGAAATAAATGCGAAACATCACTACCTCATAATATTAATACGACTTGAAGAGAGGGAGATGGAATATTGAATGAATACATACCTAAAGCCATCATTTCCGGCAGCCGGCCACATGAGGTTGGTGAAGCTCCGAGTGGCCTCGACGCTAGTCGGGTTATCGATCGCAAGCGTCTCGAAGAGCGGGTTGGCATCGCTCCTCACCGAGCTTCCGAAAAGTGGCTTGGTGCTGGTGTTTTGGATTTTAATCTCCTCGGGAAGATCGAACAGCTCTTCTATCGCCTTGAATATCGGAGTACTGTCGACCTCCTCTCGGTCGACGACGACGTCGTATGTAGCCTGGAAACAGCCGTACTCTTCCATGGCCGATTTGACCGCGGCCCGAGTAGAAACCCATGACTCAGTTTCCGGCTTCACAAGACTCGAGAGATCTATCACCGGAATAGTAGCGTGCCCCATTGTTTGATCGTTTATGTTTGGTAGCTTGCTACGGGAATCTGACGCCTAATATACAAACAGAAATTTGTTTGGTTCCGGCGGAAACCGGTGGGGCCACCGATGACTTATTTGTGGGTGGTGGGGTAACTCCGGTCATTGTTGTGATTTGACGAGGGGCTGAAGCTAGACGGTTGGTTTCGATACCACTAACAGATAATTAATTATTCATGCCAATAATTGAATCAGAATCGAAATATATATTGAAATAATTTTAAATCAATAATTTATAGAGTGATCAATTAACCAATATATTTTCTTGATGAGCAATAAACACATTTTCTTAACCTAATACTAACTTACAACAATAATAAAATATTAGTTAAACCAAAATGGAATGTTCTATGGGTGCTTTTTTTCCCTATATTTAGATTATTTGAATTAAATTTATTATTGGTACTTGCTAACATATATTGATTATAAATTTAAATTCGTTAGATTATTTAGTATAAATAAATAAATAAATAATAGACCATAATTTCAAGTATTATTAGCTGAATTAAGAAATCAACAAAGTTTTATATATAATTTAATACTTAATTATAAAAAAAAAAATTAATACTCTTGATTAGAGAATAAGAGAGTCGAGATTTTCCCTTACTCTTTCTAGTTTCGGGAATTTTTTTAGGCAAGATGAAATCGAAAATTACGTAGATAATCAACTCAAAACGTAAATTACATGAAATGACCATTCTGCTCACTTATAACGCGCGGCGTGTTGTAAGTAGCCGTTGGAGTCTACCTACAACACGCCGCGCGTCCTACGAACTCACCCATCGTACCAATTTATTTACTCCTCACTTCCTCCTACACTTCATCAAAATGTTTTCAAGCAAAGCCAATATGAATCCGATGAGTGGGCCGTATGTTTGGGCCAGGCCCTGGAAGGATTTCAAGAAGACTTTGCCGATGAGGTGGAGGTGGTCATGTATAGAAACCTTGGATATACGATTTCGCGATGGGAAGGCACTCAGCGGGTTAGACAATTCCTCCGGCTTGTCGTCTGTGAACGGTTGCTCAAGAATGCAGAGAGACACCGTCGCCACCTTGCCGAGTCCGGTGAGATGATTCGCATGTGTTGCGGGACTGACTACCCTTTCTTTTCCTTCTGAAGATCATTGTTTTTTTTATTCACTAATCCTGTCATGGATCACACACCATCTAAAATCGGTAAACACCTAACTTCTCTTTGGGATTACCTGTCGGTAACTTTGGAGGACTAGACGGTCATACATGTGTTGCGAGACTTTGCTCATCATATAGAAAGAAAATTATAGTCATCAGACAATCTTTTTATCTCCAAATGCTCACAAAAAGAAGATGATAGTGCATAAACTAGAACCAGTATATACCGACAACGTTTTCTATTACAACATCAAGAGGGATGCCCCCATTTTGCAAGAGGTACAGTGTCTGTTTGATTTCTGCATGTATAAAGTCAGGTACAAAGTCTATCCCAATAACAACAAGGCTACAACACCAGTCAACTCGGACACAAAATCTTGGAAGTCGATCAGGGCTTTCCAAATCGACTGTCTCTTGTAGTTTGAATCGAATCTCCAGTGGCTCTGACTCGATCTCCAATGCTTTGGGGACACGGAATGGATATGCGAACGAGGACACGATAACTGCATGATCCAGTTGCATCATCGTACGCTTCTGGTGTTTGGTTTCGTCAGTGCTTCCACGATCCTGAACATCCACCGATCTAGCATCCCTGAAACGTCAATGTGAATACAATTACGAAACCCGAATTTAACATAAAGGACGGATGAAGTGTAATTTGTATTGCTCCAATCAAACAAAGTAAGAGAATCTAAACATGATTAGAAGAAATTCAGAAATAAGCCCAAGTGACCAAGATGGTGAAAGTACAAACCTGTTACAGCAAATGTACCTCCTAAAACTGCACAAAGCCGAGTGATGAAATGGGAGAAACTGCGCTTTTCTTCCTTGATCGTGACAGTGATGGGTGACAAATCATACAAAAAGTAAACAGCTGCACAGAAATGAAACGATGATATATTATCAGGTAAAAAACATATTCCACGACCCCAGGCGACTGTTTATATGATGATTGTATGCAAATCAACCAACCTGGCCACGACCTATCGAAGTCGTTCATTGGTGAAAAGTATTCCGTAACTGAGAATTGGTTAGTTGGTAACACTTCCTTGGAGATGTACCTGTACTCCGTTGGAACAATCTGCAACATATTCAAGAATAGCCACTAACCGATATGAACCACTTGAATGCATGAGCCAAGTAGTTTTCCAAGAGAATCATAGAGGACTTTCACATTGTAGATTGCATTTACAGGTGACTACCAACATTTCAAATGATAATCAAGCAGATTTCGGATGATAATCGCCTACGAATTGAATGAGAGCAATGCTCTAAACAGAGTTGGCAAAAAAGAAGTCTATTCAGAAGGGACAAAATTCAGAACTATATCTCTCAGCTCCAGGTGGCATTGGCAGTCAGATAGCATAATTTGCGACACAAAACCACAGGCTTAAAACGCTGAAGCTACAATGTCAATGATTAATCAGTGGCTAAAAACGGACCTTGATATAGTATTTGAATATTCCACTTGAATCACGTAGAATCCTCGATGTCCCATCAAGAGGGTTGTGAATGCCAGGATATTTTGGCCCAAATGATAGATCATGAACGATGTGGCTTACATTGACATGCTTAGCCCCTTCAAAAATCTGCAATAACACAGTTCATGCATTCATTGACAGGTTAAAGAAGAACAATTCACATCCAACTGTTTACTGGAAGATAAATTCTTGTCACTTGCAGACAGTTGACAAGGTGAAAATATTTATCAAGATGCTAGCCAAGTCATAAAATCAGCAAAGAGAAATGCATAAAAGACACCGAAACCGAATTCTGACCATTTGAGCAACCAAAATATTCAGCCCATGAACTGAAATGTGGAAGTTTCCGGCAACCCTTTGAACATCTAAAACACCATAGACCTGCAGATACGTCCAGATTTACAGAATTAGAAACTCTCATGTGTATCTTTCAAGGCATTTAAAGTATTTGTGTCTTCAAAGTATAAATACCCGGCATCCTTCTCCATTTGTCATTGCTAGTTTCACCTTCTTTATCATATTTTCAGCATCTTCATCAAAGCCATGACTGTGAAGTTTCCGCTCAGTATCATGTTGGTGATCTTTATCATCTGCACATGATTGCTTTCTGGTGATTAAGCTAAAGATTACAATTTGATGATAGAGTTTATTCTAAATTTATTGAGATTACCATGCTCATAAAATAATGTATGAACTGCCATCTAACTGAATCAAAAATATTTGTATGATTAGAGTTTTATTAAGGTAGAGGTATGCTACCATGATTGTGACTGTGTTCCTTTTCAACAAGGTCTGACAAATATTCAGTGCCAATGATCTGGCCATGCCTGTTTAGCCGAAGCTGCAAAAATGCAATTTGGTTAGTAGCTTAACATAATCGTCTCCAATACATAAAAGAATTAACAAAAATACACTGAAGCAAATTAACGAATAATGGCCAGGGATGACAATTTCTTTCACAGTGAATTTGGCACAAATAATACTCAACCCAACTTTGCAGGTAAGAACGTTGATGAAAAAAGGTAGTCTGATCTTACCTTCCATATGTTTGTATCGAGATCCACTTCATGCTTTCCAGACATGTCAATAGCATCCACACTCAACACTAAGAAACAAGGAAATCATAAGAACTGAACTGAATATTCGTACAGCAAAGTAAGATACAGAATAGATGAAGATGACAATTGTGAAAGAAGAGGGAGCAGTATGGCTAACCATCACAAGGTAAAGAAGGAAATGTGACGTTTATATGAATCGGAAGAGTTTGCCCACGTGTCAGATCTACAGACATCTGTCAGAAACAAGCACAGTCAAATAATCTATTGCAGCAAGAAATGAACTGCAAGACAGATGAGGCTTGTGTAAATACATTCCGAATTACCACAACCTATTACAGCCCAATACATAAATTACTTAGTTTCCACCACTCTGAAACTTTTCCAATACGTTTAACATATTTGAACAGACCCAACTTTAATGTATGAAAAAGACATAACTGAAAGGGAGCTCATACACCCTGTTTCTGTTATAAGGTTTTTCTCTTTCGTACATAATTAAATATGGTAACATTCTTATTCATACATAAGCTCTAGAAGAAAGTGAATTTCCCATAGGTTCTTAGTTTCTCATTCACAATTCAAACACAATTACATCTTCCTGGGGAAGAGAACTGACCAGCTCTATAAGGTTGATAAAAAAAAGGCAAAGAACAAATACCGACCTGATGAACTGTATACGTGTGAAGGTAGTAACTGAGCTCGTGAACAAACAATGTAGCCATTATCACAAGGCCAATAACAGAAACTGCAAGAGGATTATGGATCCAAGTCAGAAGTTTGCCGCTTACTGCCAAAAATATCAAAGCATCCTAAGCCATACATGTCTCGAAGAGCTATAAAACTGAGCCAGATTGCCGCTAAAGAGAATAGAATCGTAAGCCGCAAATTTAGTAAGAAACTCATCATTTCTCTGGATCAAAACACTACTCTTCCAGAATTCAAACAAGCCAGATGCAAAAATTAGCCGTAAGAGTAGTACAGATAACACGACCAAAAAGAGCTGAGAACATTTAAAGGCTAGCTATAGCAAGATATCGAACAAATATCACCAAAGGGCAGAGCACAACGAATCACCCTACAAACTCCTAAGTAACCTCTGGAGAACATCGTCATTTTCTTCGATTTCAAATAGAACAAATGAACAAGAAAGGATTTCCCATTCACTAATATTCCCTAGCAGCATAGAACACAACATGATATATGAATCATCAGCTACCCTTAATGCACAATCAATCCAATCACTAAAGCAGAAGGAGAAAATAATCACCAAGAGCTCCAGAACGCGTTTTCTGCAACAAGTGTTCTTCTGCACGAGGGAAAGCATCCAGGCTCTTTATCGCCTGCTTCACCCCCATCCTTATAACTTCTCCTTATAATCAATCAAACCGCTAACCTGCACAGAACACGATCCAACCAAGCGAACAAGATCGCTCACTCAGGCAAATGATCATACAAAAACCAAAACGGAACAAAAAGCTAGAGCGGGAAAATCATGCGGAATGAAATGCAAGCAGTTCGATTATGGATTTATGCAAGAGGCGTAATTCTCAAAGAATCGGGATCCATCGAGGTGTAAGAATTCTGTTTTGTATTTTCTCTTCAGACAGACGTTTTTGTTTGAAAAGAACGGGACTGCCGGCGGCCGGAGAGTTCGGAGAGAGCGTTACCTGAGGAGACGACCAGAGGGAAAGAAAGACGGAGGAGAAAGAGAGAAGATTGGAGAGAAATCAGTTGACGGAGGGAGGAAGAAGACCCAGCTCGGAATTGACGTCGTCAGCGGTTGATAAGTTGTATGGATCGACGGAGTCGTGCTTTCTTGCTCTAACCAATATTTTGTTCCGTTTGGGCCCAAATGGTTTAACCGTTGGGCAGCCTGGTCAGGTGGTCATGCATGGCCCATGAAATCTTTTTCTTGAAGTACATAATTTTTCTTGTGTACACATTATTTAGTTTTTCTTATTACAAATGATTACAATGATGGTATATAGGTGTTTACTCCGAGTCGTCGTGGATATCGTAATTGGTTGTGTTCGTGTGTTTTAAAATTTAAAGATATTAAATTCGAATCCAGCACACCTTACTTTATATATGGACACTAATAAATTGCTTATCTTTCCTTCCTCTTTGGGCCTCCGTGTCTTGTCTATCTACATGGATACACTTAGGTACGAACGATATGCCACAGCCCACAGAGTGGATGCCAACATCCATATGGGGATGAGGACATGAGTATGCATATCTTTACGTGGTTGTCACCTAAATACTAACAGAATATTACACATCGTTGATGTCAAGTAGTACATCTAGATGGAAATCATACAAAATTACACATACCCTAAGAAATATTTAAGTAATCACTTATATATTAATATATTCAAACTTTTTTCCATATCAATATTCAATGTTAATACCATTAAAAATATTGATACTAATTAATAAAACCGTTACATTCACATACCGTAAGTTAAGTTGTTTATGAAACGAACATTTTATAATTGAACATACAATCTTATCAATATTTATACACCCTTTTGCATCAACCACCACCTCATCAAATCCCAAATTAATCATCACAACTCAGACGATCGACGATGGTAAGAGAAGTCAACGTTCACCGGCCACTCCAAGCCGATTCTAGTTCAACTCCGACGACGATGATCCCCGTCGTAGATTTATCGATAAAAAACATTGATAAATTGTGAATGTATGGTTGCATGTCTAATCTTAATTAATTCACTAATGAGCAAGAGGGGACAAATTAAAGTCGAAAAAACATACATCAATTGTTGTTAAGGTTATGTTATCTTTTTAATTAATTTCCTGATCAACAACATCCGCCTCTCTTGCCGGAATCAGTATCCTGACCGGGCACAATGATCCTTGTACCTTTCAACAACCCCGAATTCGAGTCGAGTTCGTCGTTGGCCGTTAGTGTCTTCTTGCTTATGATCCGGTATATCTCCGTTAAAACTGTCAAGAACGCCGTCTCCACGTTGGTCGACTCCAACGCCGACGTCTCCATGAAGAAGAGGTTCTCCCTCTGCGCGAACTCCTGAGCGTCCTCCTGCGGGACCGCCCTCAGGCTCCCCAAGTCGGACTTGTTTCCGATGAGCATGATGACGATGTTCTTGTCCGCGTGCCCCCGGAGCTCTTCGAGCCACCGTGCCATGTGGTCGAACGATTGTCGTTTTGTCATGTCGTACACTAGCATCGCCCCCACTGCCCCTCTATAGTACGCGCTCGTTACCGCCCTGTACCTGAAGGATTTCTCAAAAGGTCTCCATCTTAAATTTCAATAGTAATATTCTTTATCCAAACCGTATTACGAATATATCGTAATTCGTAAACAATTATGAATATATCGTACCTTTCTTGGCCGGCGGTGTCCCAAATCTGGGCCTTGACGGTCTTGTTATCGATGCTGAGTGTCTTCGTCTGGAACTCGACCCCGATCGTGGCCTTGGAATCGATGCTGAACTCGTTCCTGGCGAATCGCGCCAACAATTGTGATTTCCCTACCGCTGAATCTCCGATCAACACGACCTTGAATACGTAATCTATTTTCTGATTAAAGTCTACATAATTCGACATTTCTACACTCGCTCGATCTCGCCTAGATCCGACAACCAATATGCATAAACTAGAAAAACACAACAACAAACAATTCAATTCAACATTTCTCCTCCATCTACCATCGACATATATGAAATGAAAATTTTCATGATGTGGGTTGGATCGGCCTTTGAAAACCTGACATCATCGCGACGGAGTAGATCGGAGAATGTCAGGCTGGTATGAGCCGGCGGGTGGAGGAAGAGATCAAGCAGTGTGCAATTAGGGTTGATAAATTGTTGAGGAAAATTGTTCTTCGGTGTGCTTATTTTTCCCCAGAGGTGAAACGAGCAAAAAGAGGGGAAATGAATGGTTTTGGAAACTTATTTTTCAGAAAACCAAGGCCAAAATGAATTGTATGTATTGTTTCATAAGAAAATTAAGGGTGATTAAGATTCAGAAAATTCAAAAAAAGTCATATAAAAATGATGAGATAACGTAGGATTAAAAATACAAATAGAGTAAATACGAACTTATGTAATTATCATCTATTCTTGATTAAACATCTCACGGAATTAGATTATTTCGAGAGACTAATAATATTTTATTTCACTTTCCCCAACAAAAGTTGAAGCTGGCCAACTAGCAAATTAAATTGTGTATATACACTTCGGTGCCCTCTCTCCCTAAACAATATGTAACCATGTCACGACACTCAATTAAGCCCGGGGTGATTGAGCATGATCCCATGTTCGTGGTGTACGCTACTAAACAACAACCATAAGTATCATGAAACAAGTTACCGCCCATTCGACCTCAATAATTACTGAACTTATTATTTTTCGAATGATGAAATTAATTAGAAGAGAAATCAATTTAGGCTCAGTGTTTTGTACAACTCCATTGATGATGCCCCTTTTATCATATATTTTTTATGTTTATCAATACCTTAGCCAAACCGAAACAATTTTTTAACCGGTCCGGAAACTGCTAACAAAAGCTTCTTTGCTTCATGTTCATGAACTAGCTAACAGAAGTTCCTCGGTATTACTGTAAGTATCCCTTTTGCTAAGCAGATAACAAATAAAAAACGACATGGCGTTTGTTCAAACAAGTTGGTCTTGGCTCTGCTGGTGCTGCCTTCGTGAGCACTTGCACTTGGCTCGAATCTCATTCAGAGTCTGCTCATCACCGAAAACCATGCACGAAATCGAAATAAGATGAATGATTGATGAGCAGATAAGCCTTAACAGAGGACATTCCATACCTTGTACTGTGTCTGGAGATCCTTAATGTAGTCGACAGCCAAATCTAGCATGTCAGCCGTGTTGGTTTGCTGAAACAAACAACCCCATAAATGGTATCATTAACATTGTCACATAGTACAAGTTAAATGTACCGAAATTCAAACTGTGTACTAGCTAGTACCAAGTTACCTTGTCCATATTTGGTACGAGATCTTGCAGCTTCCTCATTCTTTCACTAATCCTAGTTCTTCTCACCTTGCAACAAAAAACATACAGAATGAATCTCTATGATGGTATATCATTGGGAGTTAATATCGAGTCGGGGATGCCTCATTGTCGGGGGCCATCTCTCTTCGAATCGGAGTAACAACAAGTTTGTTGATCTAGCGTCATTTAGAGTAAAATAAAATGTCGCAGAAAGGTTAAACTTCTACCAACATATCTAAAGTGTCATACAGATGTGGTAAAAGCTATATTATATCGAAATTTAGCGACATTTGAGATATATGTAGTTAGAAAGCGTTGTGACAACCCATTTCTCTTGTAGTGTGTTGCTCTAAAGAATGGTTCGGTAAGCTAGCAAACCTATTGATTCGAACGATTTAAGAATACACTTACTCGTTCAGCAATGCTTCGAGGATGCGTGGCGAATCCACGCTTGGCTCTGATCTTACAAGGAACAGAGTCCTGAAACAGAAGAAACTTGTCAATGGCGGCTCCCATGATTTCCCCTGAAGCACCACCACAGCTACCAACATTCTTGGGCAAGCTCAAGTGGTGCGACAGTCTCCCAAGCTGCGATCCTCCACTCTGTGAGTTGCGAAACAAAATTAGACATTTGTTTTCGTGCAATTTGGAACACAACGGTTCATAACAAGTTCCTCACAACAGTAAATTTTGATCATAGAATTTAACCTGATGGCTATGATGATGTTGAGCAGTTAACGTGTCCGTAAACTGGGACGACGACTCGTTCCAAGACCCGTAACTAGGGAACCGTGCTGCATCAGTAGTACCATAGAATCTTCCATCGACGAGGTTCTTGGTGGGGTCCGAACTAGTAGGAGACACGCTCTGGTCGTGCTCGAGCTCCGATGATAGCATTGCCATGGAAGATGAGCTCCTTGACAGGAAGCTGAGCGGACTTCTCTGTCGTGGACTGGCTTCTGATCTGTTGCTGCTGTTATTGTAGCTCTTCATTGAAGCATAATGGCCTGCAATTTTTTTTGTTACTAATTGAGTTTAGATAAATTACACAACTTCATAAAATGGCATGTACGCATTTCTGTCAGTTACCTTTGATGACACAATTAGGCTTGGCAACGGTTCAGACTGCCTAACCATTTCAAAAACGGTTATCATAAAAAATTACCAAATTTGACAATTCGGGTTTAATTTTAATACCATCATTATATTTGGCGGGTTATGATTTTAACCGTTAATTATTATTAACTAACCAAATGCTCTTTCGGTTTGTTGTTGCAAGCGGATTTTTTTCTTAACTACTTGGTGAAAATGGTTGAAAAAATCTCCGAGGTTGGGGTTTTTTATTGAACAAGAGACCCTTGTTGTATTTCTCAAAATAGGTGTAACTGGAGAACGTACAGAATGCCCGCCCTAAGAGGAAGTGCAGTCCCCCACAAATTGGAGCTACATGGACTGCGGGTTTGTACAAGCAGGAAGATCTCAGTACTTTCTCTCGGTGAAAGAGATGTGGCAAGAGAAAGCAGAGATTAAACCTAACCGAAATTCAAAAGAAAACAGCTAACAAATTAAATAGGAATCCAAAAACTAAGGAAAAGAAACCTAGCAACCTCGAACGTGAGATTGGAGTTTCAAAACTAATGTTTGGTATTAATTAACTAGATATTATCATATACAAAACAAAATCGAGTGATTGGGTTATGGTTTTTATCCAATTCAGTAATATTTTAGGTCAAATCACAAATGAAATGACCCACCCAATTATTACCATCTCACAATGAGGAGATCTAATTATAGCAAATCTAAGGAAACACGTAATAATAATAATTGGTAATAATAAAATTTTTATTATCTAAAAAAGGAAAGGACAAAATCTAAAAACCATTACCATTTTGAGGAGCCGAAAGGTCAACGAACAGCCCAGCCGGGGAGCTACGCTGCCTAGCCAGACCAGAATAGTCAACCGTCTTCGCCGCCGCCGCCGCAGCTCCCAACGGAGCCAACAAGCCGTATGAGCTGTCCCTATCCACACCCGCCACCGCCGCCGCCGTCGTATTCTGCTTCGGGTAATGAGGCGGCAAACCGGAGCAGCTCCGGGTCAGCGTCGAACTCGGGTACCCGGATGCCGCCGCCTCCTCCACTTTGGCGGCGGATTTGATGTCGAATTCCCTGAAACCCGTAACGGGCGCTGAATCGTCCCCGGCGAAAAGGGTGCTCGGAGCCGATCGGAATCGTAGCAAACCCGACTCGGACGGGTCACTCAGGTTGTGGAAATTTCGAGTACCGCTCGAATCCATCGGAAAATTTAACAAACAAGAAGGATTAATTATAATTCCTCTGTTTTTTTTCTTCTTCGATTCTTCCTACTATTAATCACTATAGGATTTGAAACATAGAAAGATAAGAGCTTTTATGGAAAAATTATTCTGGGGAATATTAAGGCATCACTCTCAAAGGAGAGGGGGGGGGGGGGGGGGGGGGTGGGAAATCGCGGGTAATGCGATTTTGAGCTTAGGCTTTAAGCAGAGACAGAGAAGATAAGATCTTGAGGAAGAAGCAAGAGCCTGAAAAGGGAAGAAAACTCATTTACCCTTTTTGGCAGGGAAAAAAGGGTTCCCAACTGATCAATCCGAGCTGTGAAAAATGACACAGTCGAAGAGAAAAGATTAAACTTTAAAACGATGAAAAAAGAAAGAAGAGCAAGGAAGGAAGGGAGATTTCTTCACATTGGCGGTCTCTGTCTCTTTCTCTGCTGCTGCTGCTGCTGCTGCTGAATCCCAAGTTCGTGAACCAGTTTTTGTTGGTTGACGGGAATGCCCTTCTGATGAGGGTATAATTTCGGGTAGGTGAGGAAGCAGGGGGGAGAGAAAGGAGGATTGGGATTGGTTGGAAAAGAGGCGAGTGATGTCATTGATGGGTGGTTTTGGTTTTGTTGGGTAGTTTCCATGTTTGGTAATGGCGGCGGTAGAGGGGGGCGGCTTGTTGTAATTTGGTGGTTTTGGGTTAATATCCTTTATGGTCATGGTGGTTTCAGTTTCTAACAATATGGTTATACACCTTTGAAAAGTGACTTTTATATCTATCACTAACCTATCTCAATTGCAATAATATGTCGTTTCTTCAACTTCCGTCCAAATATTACCTTAAGTTGACATATGATCGACGCGCAAACTTACCATTTCTGTAATTATGTCCTCATCACTTTGTTTGTGTTTTTTTGGTAGAATCTCCTCACGGTTTGTCATGTGACCTCCTATCATAGGCATTCGCTACAATAATTTGTTTTAACTCAAAGAAAGGTGATTTTGAGTTCGTTATGCAAGATATAACTATCGTTACGTAAGCCTTACGTAACGGTCTTTACTCTTACATAACATGCTTAATTTTGCCTGTTACATAAGGAATAGCTATCGTTACGTAAGGCTTACGTAACAGTCGTCACTCTTACGTCACATGATTTATTTTTCCTGTTACGTAAGGAATAACTATCGTTACATATTGCCTTACGTAACTACAACTATTTCTTACATAACGAACTCAAAGTCACCTTATGTTGAGTTAAAGCAAGTCCTTGTAGGGAATGCCCATATACTATACTCATTCCATTTAGCCAACCTAGATAAATCAAACTCATAATCTAGCTTAACCCAACACACATGAAAACAAATTAATTGAAACCAATTGTAGTAGGTTGGGTCTATAATAGAATAGTTGATACTTGATATGAGAGGGGTAACATAGACAAAATGGTGAGTTAAACCGGTGATCTGTCAATTTAACAAAAATTTTGGACCGAAAGCCGCCAGAATAACCATATTATTGTAATCGAAATGAGTTAGTGAGATGTATTGTGTTACCTTTTAAATGTTAATGACTTGTGTTGTTACAAACCAATAAGTTGATGACCACAATAGGTATTAAGCCGGTGACTTTTAGGGTTAGGTTTTCTTTCCCGAAAGGGAGTGGATCCTGCTCGTGCCAGTATTAATGGCGGCTGTCTGCTAGATTAAGCCCTCCAGGATAAAAAGTACCAGCTTTATAACCGGACCTTTGCTTTTATAACTTGATCATAGTGTATATTAAACAGTTAATTAATAATTACTTGACTAACATTTATCTATATGTTTGTCTTAGCAATCTTTGTTCATTAGAAAAGGCGTGCTTTCTTGTAATTCTCTGATCAGATCAGTTCACGTCGTCTCATGATATTTGTATCATCAAAATGTAGGTCGTCGGAAATAGCGACGGTGGGGGATTCCTATAGAATTAAAGCCAACTGAGTGGTTGTTGTTTGTTCGCGTTTCGTTGTGGGGTAGATTGAACATATAAACCTGTGTGTTTTATCATTGTTTGCACCTATTAAAATATTTGGTAAAATATTTTGGTTCCCACATAAACAAAACGCAATTCATGTAATGACGGCTCAAAGCGCGCCCCTGATAATTGCGTCGTTGTGCCTGGGCAGAAAATAAGTCAATTTTGAAAATTAACACTAACATAACATAAAGTAAAATTGAATTTTAACTTCATTTGACCATTATTTACCGGGGTTATACATATTAAATATTAATCGATTTGAAAATTTTGAATTTTTTTTGTGAAAAGGGTCAAATTTCCATAATAGAAACTGACGAAATTTGACATGAAAATTTTCAAATTGCATAATACTTAACATGTAAGTTGGGGACGGTTAAAAATTGAGATTTTACCATGTTAACCCTCAAATAATAGTAAAATGAAATTAAAAAATATTTTAAGGGTTTTGATTAATATTATTAATAGGGATGTATGTGTTTTCGATTACACAAATTTTAGTTTGGATTTTTAGTGATTCCGCACCATATGCATGCAGAAAATAAGTTAGTTTAAAAAGTTTCTAACACTAATCTGTCAAGCAATAATCAAAGGAAAGATACCGATTCTAAAGTGTTTTCCCCTATGACTTTAATAGGTTGTAATAGGGAGAGTTGAAGTCATTATCATCAATTGCAGAAAGTGAAGAAGTGTAACAGGCACCAAAAATCGAAAAGTCATAGGGATGGAATCGTCCACCTTCTTCGATTTTAGGGTATGAATCTCAAGACCATACGTTTAGCTCAGTTGGTAGAGCGCAAGGTTCTTGACCTTATGGTTGTAGGTTTGAGCCTCGTTATGGGCGCTTTTTTACATAGATGTTTGCAGGTGGGAATTTAAATGGAAATATGAAAGTTAATTTCGAAAATGTACTTTGTTGGAATTTAAGTTTACAGTTTGAAACTTAAAAAAAAGTTTATAGCTTGAATGAGAAAGTGAACATCGATGCACTTCTTTTCGACAATGCTACAATTGGATTCCCCCTTAACCCAACAAACAAACTAGCAAATCTGAAACACATCGGGAAACCTACCAACAAGGTTAGCAAGAAGCTAGCCTCAATCTAAACTTTACATGATCCATCTCCCCACTTCCCCTCCTACTTCACCGCCATTTTTATCCGATCCAGGCTCTCCGACACGAACTTCATCCTAGGACGCACCTCCGGATCCACCTCCGTACAACTCAACGCAATATGAAACACCGCCAAAATCTGCGTCTTGGCACCTACCTCACCCAACATCGACTCGTCAATAACCTCAAACAATGGCCCTTCTTCGCGAAACACCTTCCTCACACCACCTTCCAACCCAGCATCGGGCAGCTTTCCCGTCAGAAGCTCCATCAGTACGATCCCGAACGCGTACACATCGCATTTCTGAGTCAGCTTGGCTCCCAATGATCGTGCCTCGGGTGCCAAGTAAGCGTTATTCCAGGGTGTTGGAATCGAAATCGAGCTGTTCAAAAAATGCTGCTTATTCTTGGATGGTGCTGAAGTGGTCGTAGAGGTGGGGATCTTGGAACTGCTGGTTGTGGAGACCAGACGTATGAGTCCGAACCCGGATATGTAAGGCTGAAGCTCGGAGTCGAGGAGGATCTTCGTCGACTTTAAGTTGCCATGGTGATGGACGTTCTTCCGTGGGGTGTACTCGTGTATGTACATTATCCCCCTTGCTGCTCCTTGCGCAATTCTTAGCCTCGCTGCCCACGGCAGTGGTGCCAGCAGATTCCCAGGTCCCCCTGAAACAAAATTTCCCACATGATCGTTATATTTTCAAGCAATATCGATATCACTTTCGAGAAATTCACCTCCACTCGTAATTCTATCATTTTTCGCTCGAAATAACTAATACACAATTTAAACACGATTAATTTTGAAATAGCTAGCTAATCCCGATTTATCAACAGAGAGTTATGGTACCGTGCAGCGCGGTGTAGAGGCTCCCATTGCGGATGAAATCGGAGACGAGCAATTTCTCGTCGCTGGCGTAGTAATAGGCTCTAACCCGTACGATATTCGGATGTTGGACCTTCTCAATCGCTTCGACTTCCGACTCAAACTCCTTGAGCCGCCACGCGCCGCCGTCGTTCAGTCTCCTCACCGCCACCACCGACCCAGCTCCGCCTCTCCCTCCGACCACCACCTTGTAAAGTATCCCGCTCCTCCCTTTCCCCGCCACATAAGCCGACGCCCTCAGCAGATCCTCCAATTCCAAACAGAACCCTTCGTCCATCACCACGAATTTACCATTCTGCCCTTCGCCTTCCTCCTCCTTCGTCATCGCCTCACCACCGTGGACGATAATGTTCGTTTCCTTTTTGCTCCCTTTAGCTTCTTCTTCGTCTTTACCCATTTTTCCCTTCCCCGTCGCGGCCGCCACGTATTTCCTCCGGACTAGCCACGCAGAAACTGTGATCGCCCCGATCACCACCGTCACCCCCGAGATCAACGGAACCGCCACCGATCCGCTCCTCTCTTTCGACTTCTCCACATCGCGGAGCCGATTCTCTCCGCTGCCGTCGCCTCGACGGCGGCTTTCCTCCGCTGGGATGTTCACATTCACAGCTTCAGGGCAAGGAGTCTGCAGAGGAAACCCACAAAGACTCGGATTTCCGGAAAAGGCGGTCGGACCTTGGTTAACCAGCGACCCAACCAAAGGAACCTTACCGGTCAGATTATTATGCCCCAAATCCAAACTGACCCGAACCGGAAACCGTCCGTAAGATTCCGGGATCTCCCCTGAGAAGCCATTCCACGACAGATTCAGCGTCCCCGTGAGGCTCCTGAGCTCGACAAGAGACTCCGGGAGGGAACCCTCCAGCTGATTGGACGAAAGATCGAGCCTTGAGAGGAGCTGGAGCGACCCGATGGAGTCAGGGATCCGACCCGAGAGACTGTTCTTGGACAAATCAAGAGAGCGGAGGGAGCGGAGGAGGCCGAGCTCGGATGAAATGTATCCGGCGAGGCGGAGGTTTTGGAGGGAGATTGAGGTGACTAATTGGTTGTTGTTGTCGGAGCAGGAGACGCCGTGCCAGTGGCATGGGGTTGGGTCGGATTCGGACCAGGAGGAGAGTGAGTGGGTCGGGTCGGATGTGATCGCGGATTTGAGGGAGAGTAAGGCTAAGCCTTCGGGAGTTAGGGAGTTCCTTTGGGGAAGAAGGAGAAGGAGAAGAGAGCAGATGATGAAGATGAACTGCATTGTTTGATTGAATTGAGAAATTTGCAGAAGAGGAAGAACGAAGAAGAAGAAGAAGAAGAAGAAGAAGATGAAGGGGGAGGGTGGATTGTGGGGAAGTGTGAGAATTTGAAAACTGTCCGTTTGGTGGGAAGATCGAGGACTGTCGGAAGAGAAGCGGGAACGTGGCCGTAGGCGGTGGTTTTTTACTGTGGGAAATTTGAATTATTGGCCATGAATGAATATGATTCCTTTATTATTATTATCTTTCTCTACAGAAATTCCAGTGGTATTTGTGTCTGCAGATCATAAACAAAGTACAGAGGAAAGTATGTTTCTTTCTGTCACATTTTTATTTATTTATAACGATAAGACTTTTGCAGTTAATTTGTTCAGGCTTCATTGATGGCGGCACTTGCATTTCTGCGTAGTTTGATGCAATGTGTTTGAGGTTTTAGCTAGCCGTGATTCATTTATGTTGAAAAATTGAAATCGTTCGATGTATTGAATTCAAATTCGAGATCATTGGATGACCGGATAAGAACCATTGTTTTTGCTGTATGTTACGAGCATAAAGTAACATCTGCCATGTACATTGTTTTATTTGATCTCCTTTTCAAAAAATGACAGTTGCTTTAGCAGATTCACATGTGTGTTTCTTTTTATGTGGATTCAAATGGCTATGATTGTGGCTGACAGAGGTCCAAAAGATGCATTATTTGGTTCTCCATTCAAAAAGTGGGTAGAGTTCGGTTGGCCATGCCAAGTTATCGAGTTTAGGATGGAGACCAATGTAATATTTTGTGAATTTGTAATGAATTCTTTTTGTTGTCAAATTTTATGTTTTTTGTTGCCTAGGGTTCTCTCTTATGACGTTGTATCAATTAGCATGATTTATCGTAAAACATATTGACTTTTTAGAGATTTATTTGGTATTTTTAATGAGATTTAGAAAAATATCTACATATTACAATGAAAGACTTTATGCGGTGAGTGGTATCATTGCACAAGTCTTGATTTTATTGTTTATTTTTTTTGCATTTTTAATGATACTTAATGGTGTTAAATGTGTATACAACTGTTCATCAAGTGATAAGAAAGATTTTTTTATATTTCTTTATCTATGTTAAAATTGATTTTATAAAATTTAATAAATTAATAAATATTATTTATATTTGCTATATTAATTTTTCCTGTAAAAAATTGTATGAAACAATATTTTACTTTTCTCTCTACCATTACTTCAGTTTGTCTCTTTGTTGATTAGAAAGATGACAAAACTATTTAGTTAAAAATTGAAATTTTGTGTGTCATTTAGTTGATTCAGAAACTTTGTCTGATTAGCTTAGTCAGATTTTGACCGACAAATTGTGCTCAATTCTGGAGATGCCTTCATACTTTTATACATGGAAACGGTGCATTTTGGAGCATTACAAACTACGAGTTCCGATAACCAACAACGTCGTCGGCCCAGTAGAAGATATGGGTTACCCCGGAGGAAGGAGAAAAAATAAAGACTTGGCCCAATGCTAATCTGGTCTCCCTGAACAAAACTTACGGTGCTCAGCTCATCACTTTACGAACTATGCATTTATTATTTAAATATAAACCTCCTATTGGTAATTATTTTGATATCGTAAACTATTGATTATTCGCAAATTCTCATGTCACGACATCTGTTTACGTTAGACATGTAAACCATTTGATCAAGCCAACTATTGAACTTGGCTTGATCAAAAATGGTTGTACATGTTTTTACTACTAATTAACTAGGAACTAGTTACAAAAAAGTATAGGTTTAGCAAATAATCAAAATAAACCTGAAAACTGTAAATCTTATTAATGGTGTAAAATTAAAATATTATATATAGTATACAACTAATTAAAAAGGCTTTCAAATTAGAATATACATAAAACATTATCTACCGATTTTTAGCCAATTCCACCTGCCTCATTGAATGAGTACACTCTCTTGTCAAATTGTTTTCCCATTAAATGCACCTCCCCACCTCTATATTAATTTGTTCCACAAAATTTAGAAAGTTGGAATTGAAAAGCCTTAACTGAGCATGGCCGTCTGGTACTAAGAAGCTTTTAACTAGAGATTGATCGACTAGAGGTTCTTGGGCGACCAAGTCTAGAAACCCACGGCAGATTCAGGTTTTCGCTTGCTATGATATGTATCAAGATTTTATCGGAACACTTCAAATTGATGGCTAGAATTATGCTGATCATATTAACGGATGGGATGAGGCCATCCTGCTCAGTGTCCGATAGAAACACCATCCTACTTAATTTGTTAGAGTCATGCTAGCTGTCATAAATTTAGAGAGAACATCTCATCAATATGTATTCTTTATCTAACTTTTACGTTTATCTGTACTAATCGTACCTTATTTTTGAACTCACTACCGTATATCATTTGACTTGCTAGGAATCTAGCAAAATTGGATTAAACAATAGTATTTTAATTTATCGGTTACATACCAAAAACTTCTTATTCTCCATACTAAATGAAATGAAATATACCCGACCTAGTTAAAAAAAGTTTCACATTTCTCTTTTTAAATTCTATGTTATTCTTGAACTCACTACTATATATTCTTTTCATATATATATATATATATATGAATGTTTCGATACCCTCTGACCCATGACGAGTTTCTATTCGTCATAATTAATAAAGTTATTAAACTACAAAGTTAGTACCTTAAATTAAGTTACTGCACAATTTACACCCATTAATTAGTTACCTCAATTAATCATAAAACCATCTCCAAGCATAATCTCAAATGACCAAAGTGCTAAATTATAAGACTAAAACTAGGGTTGGCATCGCATCCAAGCGGAGACGGATTCTCATCCTCCGATCCCCACCTGTCATCGGCCCCAGATTTCCCCATCTCTGGACCCGGAGTGAAAATGAGTATAGATTGAATACCGACCCCGTCCCCGCCGGAGATCCAAATTTCCAGGTTTTGTTCTATAAAAAAAAAATTAAACCCGGAAACTGAAAACAAAACACCAACCTGAAATGAAGAACATAATCAGAAGATGGGTTCAATGCAACAGCAAATCCGAAAATTGCAAAATCCATAGTAATCAACAACAAAACAACAAGTTCAAACCCAAAATCTGTCGAAAACAGTAAAACCGAAATAACTATTGTCTGAAGCGTCAATTTGAAATCCAACAACATTGGCATTCCATTACAGCAGCTAACCAGCAACACAGCAACTTCTGATTCCATCCCAGCAGCAAACCAGCAACATAACAACAACGATCCATATTTCCATCACATCTGCACAATGATTCCATTCGATCAATTACATTTACCTCTTGTAACTTGAATTCAACACATCACAATACATTAGAAACTTCAAAATTCTTATTTCTGAAGTTAAAGATAGCAGCCTATCTGAAACTTGAATTCATTAAGTGTTGGTGATCAATCAATGTCTTCCATGGTAGAACTTTCTATGTCCATTGGTTGTTCTTGATCTGATCACATCATCATCGACATCACACATACAGAAGGCACCGAATGATCAAAAGGGCTCAAGCAACATCATTGATTTACATAGGATAAACAAAATTTTATCTTCATTTTCGACTTCTTCCTCTGCAGCAGCATTATTGGCCTCAAGCAACGTGAAAAGTCTCTCTGTTAGTACACTTTCAAGTTACTTTGTTACTACACTTTCAATTGATTAATCGAATACAAAATGAAAATAGTAAACCAAGGACATAATACCTTAGCAGATGACTACGAAGAGTCTAACTGTTGCCGACGTAATGACCAGTAACGACCATACATCCCTTTTTTTATTCGATGCAATCCAAAAGTATGTAGTAACTGCAATCTTTCCCAAATTCTGATTTATATTCCTCTGGATCTTTCTCCTTTCAATTTGGTATAGTTTTAGAATCTCTTTCTTTATTGTATTTCGGCAAGGTAATTGAAAGAGAGGCTGCAAGCTAGCTATGAATCTTTTGAAATATAAACGATCCACTATACTAAATGAATACTCGTGCATGACGATTGCCATGTCCAAAAATTGCCTCAACAGTTCACTGTTGAAGTTCATTGCAGACACCTCCTTCTTTCCCCTAATTAGGTCATTAGGACATTAGCCCAGAATTGGTCAGGAAAAACCCTACCGGTTATGAACCTAACTGCAGCAGCTGCAAAACCAGCTATCACCATGATTCAGCTTCGACTGCGGCCGTCCCTGTTTCAACGTCAAAATTGTCGCAACGGGGTACTCACTGCCACGTGAGTATTTGGAACTACAATTAAAGAACAATCTCCGGTGCAGGAGCCATTATTCGACATGTGATTACCTACAATTGACACTTGATTCAGGACTCCGAGCGGGAGGTTTAGACATGAAAGAAAATTAGTTTGGAGTTTGAATCAGGGCTCTCGCTGCATATCTCCATCTCCGGGGACGTTTAGTGTTTCGGGAAGCCCACAATAGCAAGCGACGATTTTGTTGGCTTCCATGTCGTCGTAGATCAAGATATGCAGAGGGTATATATATAAATAGCTTATATCATTTGACTTGTAAGGAATTTGTACAAAACTGGATTAAACGTACGTAATACGTAAATTCCTCAAAATTACGTACCAAAAACTTGTTATTGTCCACACTAGACGAACCAAAACACACCGGATCTAGTCAAAGAAAGATTGTGAAATTGGCATGGGCAGTAATAATAACATATATAGCAAGTAGAAGAGTATCACAAGCGATTTGCATTAACTCACATTGGTCGTACCCAACTTCCCCCCAAATGTATTGATGAAGGATTCACAATTCACAACCACCTCACCAATAAAAGAGGCCACCTTTACTTTTTCTTTTTATTTATTTATTCATTCTATCTTCTCAAAATTAAATTCCACAAAAGTCTTGGAAACTTGGAAAAGATTTTTGACTTTTTTTTTGTTCTTCTGTGGGTAGCACCGCCGTTTGCAGTTAGTGGTTGTAATACCTCATTTGTTTTCTCATAAGTTACATGGGGTGTTTGTGAAGTAATAGGATATGTACCCGAGCTAGACTTAGTTTGTGTTTGGGTAGTTCTTTTATTACGGCTTATGGAATAGTATAGTTAGTTACGTTGTGTGGTTGGAGATATAAAAATAGCCAATTTAAATTTAATTATACGTCATATGTAGACATATATGATATATTTATTTTCTTTCTTTATGATAACAACATATTCGCCAGTCAACACATGAATTTGAGGAATATTTAAAATATATATCAACTCTCTCATGAGCAAAATTCACAAATATACATCAATGCATTATTTACTAACTTGAAACACATTAACATGCACAATCCGAAAAATAAAACATTTTAATTGGAATTTATATTTTTAAAAATAAATTACATTTTTAAAAATACTATAACCAAATTATACATTTAAAAGGTATATATAATACATATGCATGCATGGCATCTATGTATTATTTATTTTTAAAAACTCGATGTACATTTAAATTCTTAATATGAAAAATTTGAAAAAGAAAATATAATAATTAAATTTTATATTTTAAAAAAGAATAAAATAGATAAGTACATTAATATATTATTTACTTCAAAATATCTTTTACTAAATATATAGTTACTATTTTTGTTTCCTCCTACTCTAGTGTTTTTTTACATTAAGTGTTGGTATAGTAGATGGGGAGGATTGAAGGGTATTTTAATGAATAGGTGGTCAACAGTCAACACAGGTGAGATTTTGGTATTCCTAATCTCCTAGACCATTTTTTCCAATTTTTTTTATAAATGATGTTATAATTACAAGATTTTTTGGATAAATAAATCATTATTAGCATATTATTCGAGATAAAAATCAATGATCGAATATAAGTCCCCGCAGAAGATTCCATATTATATTTCAAAACCCTAATTTTTAGTTTTAGAAAAATGTAGGTGAAGTTTGTGTCGATGTTTTTGTTGGGAAATATGTTGCACCTATGATTGGCATAATGTATAGCAGAGTGATTGTTAGTAACATTTGGTACGAAAAATGTCGTAGACGTGATAGAAGGATAGTAAATATCTGGCCCAAATAGATGTGTTATGAATTTCGTCGAGAAAAAATGTGTTATGAATCACGTCCAAAAGAAATGTGTTATGAATGCATATAGTGAATGTTCACTAATAAATAAACATGTAGTGTAACCCCCTCTACATACACATTGATCAAGCTAGAGTCAAATGTCTTTCATGGCTCATTTATTCTCTCTATTTATATGTAGTTATGTTATTAGTCTTCAGAAGTTATATATTGTTCATACGTCCATTTTGATAAACTCTCAATTATTTATTATACGCTGTTCACACTTTTAGAGCTAAAAGTTTGGGTAACGGATAATCCCAATCTCGTCCTAAATCTAAATGGGGTTTGAATACCAGATATCGGTATGAATTTGGAATTTTACTAGAGAATTATCATAATTTTTTATATGCGGATACTCGATACCCCGAGATATTTGAAATACCTATTATTAAAAAAACTTTATTATTGTACCCAAAAATTTACCAAGCTTATTGGGCTAAATATGGAGAGTAAATAAGTAATTTATTAGTTTCATTAGTTTGGTTGATTGAGAATTAGAATGTGACTAAATTTTGTAAGTTAGTAATCCAGTATATAAGTGGAATTTGTAGTTTGTATTTTTTCCTATTATTGATTCATTTGTTCGCATAATAAAAAATACCCGAACCAACGATACCCATATGAATGAATAAGTACCCAAACCCCAAACGAATATAGAATTTAACTTGACTTTCACTACATATTCAAATACCGATACCCGCTCAATACAAATATAATACCCGAACCCATCCCAATTTTCAACCATAACACACTTTCAATTCCCTTTTAATTCATTGCATGGTAAAAAGAAAGAAGAAGAAAAAGCAGTGATTGAAGAAAGAGGTAGAAGAAGAAAAAAAACTATAAATGCTGCCGCGGCCGTACAGTTGGCCCAACCCAACCACTTACTCTGCTCCCCCCCTTCTTCTTCTTTAATAGTTGATGAACATTTTCGTCATCAAAATCTCTGCAGAGAGAATTGAATTCCCCCACCCCCCCACCCAGAGCTTAAACTTGTTCAGATAAATCAAACAATCAATTTGCATTTCATATGGCAATGGAGGGGGATCATCAGTACGAGTACTTGGTGAAGGTTGCAGAGGCAGAGGAATCTGCAGCAGGCCCTGTTTACAGAAGCATCTACGCCAAAGATGGCCTTCTCCAAGTTCCTGAGGATCTCCATTCTCCATGGCACTTCTTCAGGTACTCATTCTTGATTTCTTTCCCCTTTGTTGTTACCATTTTCTGCTAGTGAAGTGTGAAAACTTGATAGAGATCCCAGTGATGCTACATGCCGTCCGCGCAATCCATGTTTTAATACAATTGGACTGATATACCATTGATAAAAAGATTTATTTACTATTATTTTAATATAACTCTTATCTTGTGAAAAGTGAATCCGTGAAGAAGGATTTTCGAAACGGGCTGCGGAAAGTAAAATACGGACTTAAAAAAATGATAAAAATATTATAAAAAAGGATGGCCCATACAATTCTTGAACCTGTGACCATGTTGCTATTAGCATCATACTCTAACCAACTGTGCTAATAGGCCTTCTGAAGTTGTGTAATTAATTTTTCAATCTTAATCAATTGGTTATGTTTAGTGATTCGGCAGCTAAGTACCCGAACAATCCGATGCTGGGTCGTCGTGAAGTCGTAGAATCCAAGGTAACATCCCTTTCCGACTCGTATGTTGGGTTAATCGAGTTACGAGCTATAGACATGTTTCACACATTATTTCGATTACAATTCACTTAATTTACGAGTTTTTTTACTCCGAAATGATCAAGCTATGAATTGTTGACTTTTGATAGAATTCAAAGCTCCGGACAGCTCAAGTCGAAAACCAAACAATTTGGTCAAACCTCTCATAAAATCTGGTTGCTTTGAAATGTTGTTATAAACAGGCAGGAGCATACACATGGCTGACTTACAAACAAGTTCATGATTCAGCCTTGAAGATCGGTTCAGCAATGAGAACCAAAGGAATCAATCCTGTAAGCAGCAGTTCAAAGTTCAATGAGAAATTTTCATACTTCAAAAATGTAATCAACTTGGCCCGATTTATTTGTCGCAGGGTGATCGTTGTGGTATCTACGGATCTAACAGCCCTCAATGGATCACTGCAATGGGGGCTTGTAACAGCCAGGCTGTCACTTATGTCCCGCTCTACGACACCCTCGGTATAGTTCAGGGTTCAGGGTATTGGATTCTCTCAATGGTCAAAAAATTGACGAACTTTCTCAATTTGCAGGTGCTAATGCAGTGGAGTTCATCATCAATCATGCTGAAGTGTCCATTGCCTTTGTTCAAGAGAACAAGCTTCCTGCTGTAACTTTTCTTTCGTCTTTGATTCCGGTTTTATATCGTTGATGAATAATAAAAAACCAATCTTTGAACTGTTTCGATTTGGTATCCAAGAAAAGGTCAGGGTTTTCGAATCCTGGTAGCCCCTAATCCGACTATAAAGAACCGATCTTGAACCCTCTCGTAAGGAATGCTGACTGACTGAGTGACATCATTCCAGGTTCTGTCCTGCCTCTCAAACTGCTGTTCATATTTAAAAAGTAAGCCAAGATGACTTCTTTCTCCATCTCCATCAACCATTCTCAATTTTTTGCCTTTGAGAATGAAAGATCAGAATCCTGATTCATCTCTTTTTGTGTGTAGCTATCATTAGCTTTGGAGGCGTTTCAGCCGCACAGAAGAAGGAAGCTGAGGAGCTAGGGGTGTCTTGTTACTCTTGGGATGAATTTTCCCAGTTGGTAAGAAGAACTGAAGAAAAGCAGCTTCTTCTGTCGATCCTTCTTTTTTTCTAACTTCAATCGATTATTCACCAGGGAAGTTCGGATTGTGAGCTGCCTCCGAAGAAAAGGACAGACATCTGCAACATAATGTACACCAGTGGAACTACTGGAGAACCTAAAGGAGTTATCATCTCGAATGGAGCTCTCGTGGCTGAAGTTCTTTCTGTGGATCAATTACTTTTTCTGACCGATAGAGCGGTAATGCATCAGACTTCGTAGTAAACAAAGTGAATAATCTTGGTTTCTGATTGGCATTTTTGCTACAGCTTGATGAAGAAGATGTATACTTCTCTTTCTTGCCTTTGGCTCACATCTATGACCAAGTAATGGCGAGCTACTGCATCTCGAAAGGCGCCTCCATAGGGTTCTGGCAAGGGGTAAAACAGACAGTATTGCATTCTGATTCATCTTCTTCTTTGTATGATTCCTTGTTGTCTGTTGCTTTAGTGGCTTTGTTGTCTGTTTGTTGCAGGATGTAAGATTCTTGATGGAAGATCTTCAGATGTTGAAGCCAACTATGTTTTGTGGCGTTCCACGAGTTTACGATCGCATTTACAGTGGTAAAACATCAATGTTCTTTTGATGGAAGATTTTTCCATCTTTCATTTCCTCTCAGCTGCACATTTGATGTGATGAGCTATTCTCTTTCAGGTACAATGAGCAAGGTCGCATCTTCAGGAGCAGTAAGGAAAAAGATCTTCGATTTCGCGTATAACTAGTAAGTAGTGATCATATCCATCCTTACTGCCTCCCTTTCTTGAAAAACAAGTAACCGGTGTGGAATTGTCTGATGACAGCAAGCTGGGAAATCTTGAGAAAGGATTCCCACAAGCCAAGGCTGCCCCATTCTTCGATAAACTCGTCTTCGAAAAGATAAAATTAGCACTGGGAGGGCGAGTTCGGATTCTGTTATCTGGTGCTGCACCTTTGCCTAGACATGTTGAGGAGTTCCTAAGGGTCATTTCCTGCTCCACTTTATCACAGGGCTATGGTAATGAATCATAGAGCTCTAAACTTTTCCACTTTCTTGATGAACACTCAATAGCCGTGTTGTTGTTTAACAGGCCTCACCGAAAGTTGCGGTGGATGCTTCACCTCCATAGGTGATATATACCCTATGGTGGGGACAGTTGGTGTCCCCATGCCAACCATTGAGGCCCGGCTCGAGTCCGTTCCGGAGATGGGATATGACGCGCTAGCAAGCGTGCCACGTGGAGAGATTTGCCTGAGGGGGAACACCTTGTTCTCCGGTTACCACAAGCGCGAAGATCTGACCAGAGAAGTTCTCGTGGACGGTTGGTTTCACACAGGTGACATTGGCGAGCTGCAACCAAATGGAGCCATGAAGATCATTGACAGAAAGAAGAACATCTTCAAGCTGTCGCAAGGCGAATATGTTGCAGTGGAGAGTCTCGAAAACACCTACTCGAGATGCCCCGTCATAGCTTCAGTATGTCTCAACTTTTTGAACTCTGCAAAAAGAGTTACATTTTGATTGATCTCTCTTTTGGATTTTGACCTATATTCATTCACCACAGATATGGGTATATGGAAACAGTTTTGAGTCGTTCCTGGTCGCGGTTGTGATCCCGGAGAAGAAATCGCTCGAGGACTGGGCAGCACAGCATAATGTGAAGGCTGATGATTATATTTCTCTGTGCAAGAACAAGCAGGCCAGAAAGTACATTCTAGATGAGCTGAACATTATTGGCAAGAATCACCAAGTATGCTCTGTGTTCTTCCTTAATTAATTTAACTTTCACTGTTTCGAGTTTCGACTAACACGATAGAGGTGATGACTTGGCAGCTGAAAGGGTTCGAGATGCTGAAAGCTGTGCACCTGGAACCGGTTCCATTCGACATGGAGAGGGACCTTGTAACCCCAACATTCAAGCTCAAGAGACCTCAGTTACTGAAATATTACAAGGTAAGCAAGTGTATTATTATTCAGAAAAGCTGTCTCGTTTCGATCGTACTACTTTTTCCCGAAACTAATCTCTTCTGTTACTTGATATCTGCAGGAATGCATTGATCAACTTTACCAGGAAGCTAAGGAGTCCAAGCCTTGATGCTGAATGTCAGATTGGACGCTCAGGATTCAGGAACACGTATCAAGACTCGAGCTATATCGTTGTCAATTCTTATACACATATAAAACAGATTAACGAAACGTTATCTTCGTCCTAATGCAAATCAAATTCATATGAAGTAATTACATGTCCTATGTTGTTTTATTGTATGTCTGTAAAATCAGATCTTCATATATAAACAGACGCCTTAAAAGTTCATCATTTGATCACACAAGAATATCACATGAGCAAAGAAGTCAACAGTGATTCAGACCAAGTCAACAATCAAAGCCCAGGCAGGATAAACAAAGAGGAGGATAATGCCGATGGTGTTGGAGATTCCGTTGGCTTTCGTAAAAGAGTTTCTGAACCCACCAGATGCTCTAATGTGTTCTTGCAGCAAGTAGCAAGCTATCACAAGGCAAATCGCCACACCGACCAAGTTGTTCCTCAGTGTAGAAGCGAACAAACTCGGAGCAACCACTATCAGTAGAATCAAAGCTCCAGGCATCTCTAGCCAATCTGGACAAGAAAAACACAGTAAACACAATCGTCAACTTTTTAATTAAAAGCCACGCAGAATTTTGGAGTTGTTCTACTTCAGGTTTCAGTACCTGGGAAGCGGTCGGGGAAGAACAGGCGTAGCACAACAGCAATGAAAGCAACCCATTTCCCGAACTCCCCTCTGCATACATTCAGTAAAGTGAAAAACCAGTAAAGACACAAATTATGCGTGGTTCGCTAATGATGTGTTAGCTTTTCTAGGAACTAATCATCATCGGAAGTTCGAACCTTTCCCAACAACTCGAGTTATAGGATGCAACGGTTTTTCAAACGAGCCTTACACTGAGAGGTTCAGACATCGAATCACATTATCCTGCTATTCTTCACACACCAATGCAGATCCAAAAACAGATTACAAAAGATCACTATTCCGTCACAGATGTCGAAAAACCCACAACAAACCCGAACAGAAAACCGATAGACCAGTATTTGTTAATCCAGTTCCTTCTCGCTAGAAAAGTACTTATCGAGGCGCTGCCGAGCTAGGGATATAGACAGCTATGTCGTGATGATACCGATTACAAAAATCAGAAAACGAGCTATAACCAAGCTACCGAACTAACCTTAATACTCTACCGAAACGATCAAACTAACAAGGCCAATCCATTGACGAAATCCAAGAGCTGGGAGAGTGAACGAATTACCTGAGTAAGCTAAAGAGGAAAGTTGGGAGGGTGAAGAAGATGTAAGGGATGAGTAACCCAGTAAGAATGTTCGTCTTCCAATTCGTCCGATCCAATATCAGAAGGTAACTGCAATCAAATCAACCCCCAATTCTGGAAATCAGAGTTCAAATTACTGAGAACGAAAGAAAGAAAGAACGCAGGAAGAGGAAAAGGGCCTAGGTACAATACAACGTACATGGCGGCAATAGCAGCAAGCCACTCGAGGAAAGAGGTTCCGAATCCGGCGACGATGCCCAGATGAATCACGAGCTTCTTCGCCGCTAAAGCTAGCTCTTTGACATCGGAAGAGATCAAATCGCTCCCCAAGCTGCTGCTCCCTCTGTCTGTCTTCATCGCTAAGTAGCTCTTCTTCCCCATTTTGGCTAAAGCTTCTTCCTTTCTGGCAATCCAAAGTTCGGGAAGGCAGGAGGAGGATTCGAGAGAGTGGTAATAAGGAAGGGAGACAGCAACAGCAGAGCTTTTTACTGTCGTGGTATGGTGGGATTTTAGCCGATTAGTGAGTAAGTATGTTTAATTATTTGACAAGTGTTGGATTGTCGACCAGCTTATCATAGATTGACACGTGGAAAGTGATTGGCGGGGATTTTCATTTCTAGACGGCTGTTTAAATGCTCCCCATGTGGCAATTAAACAGGTTATCTTGTGCGTAACGTTTCTTCAATCTTGCTAATTAGTTAATTATTAAAAGGTCTATTGGAAATAATTTAGATTAGCATATTATATCTCCTAAATTACGACTCATATTGTATATTTTCTACTTGTTTTGAAGTAATAAAATACGTGTATGTTACTTAAAAAAACTGGATTAGAGAATATGTTAATTTCTTATATTTACATGGTTAAAATGAGAGTGGAAATCCTATTCAAATCTATTATTGATCTTCATTCACTATAAATTTAAAGCTCTAGTTCTGTTGGAGATAATATTGTACGGTCTTTGTAGCCTAGCAATAGAGATGGGGCAAGTAGTAGTTGCAAAACACTTCATTCTCAGTATATGATTTAGATTTAGTTCATTATCATTTTGTTATTGCGAATGAATTCAATAAGAGGAAGAAGTGAAAAATAGAGTCTGTTCGTATTAATAGAAAAAAATAACGTTATCTTGCAAAACGCTTTATTCCCTGTATGTGATTTAGATTTAGCTCATTATCATTTTGTTATTGCGAATTAATTCCATATGAGGAAGAAGTGAGAAATCAAATATGTTCGTATTAATAGAAAAAAATCACGTTATATAGTACTTTAGCTAGTGTTTGAAACACCACCTAGCTAGCGTCCATAATATTCTTATTTAAAATATGTTATGTTTATCATGAATGTTAATAATTGATGTCCAACTCTTACACGATGTATAAATCGTTGACTACTTAATGTTATTCGATTTTTGTAAATTAGAATCGAATCGCTCGATTTTAATTGAGATTAACCACTTGGGATTTCTATGATTTGCTCCATTTCAACAATCAACATGAATTCCTCCACATATCAATCACTTGGGCTTTTAATGGAATCACATACCAGGATGGGATGGGCTTTCTTGTCACATTACGAATCTATTATCCGAAGCCCATTACAGTACCATTTGCAATTGTAATACATATGATAGGACAATATTGCCCTAAGTATCAGCACAACTGGTCAACTGATCAAACGGCCGTGACTCGTGGTAGCTTTGGTCAACGAGGTGATGGTCACAGACGATGATCCAAACGGTAACTCTTCAGTCTCAACCGTCAATCTATCATACCTCAAGAAAAACTCCACCAAAAGCAACCTAGACATCAGCACCACCAGATCCTTCCCAGGACACTGTTTATTCCCAGCCGTCGGATCCTCAGTCTCCCGACCATTGGACCAATACACATACTTCAACATCTGCCCCCCATCCTTCCCCACGAATCTATCCCCGACAAACTCCTCCGCACGATCGAACACTTTCGGATCTCGAGTAACCAACGGCTGATATCCAAATAACATCTCCCCTTTCTTCACCTTAAACGCCGCGTCGTGGCTACGTACCACCATATCCTCCTTCGCCTTCCCGTACTGGAACGGGATCGGAGGCTCGATCCTAAGCACCTCGTAGACCACTGATTTAGTCAAAGTCATCTTATCCAACAATCCAAAACCGACCTCGCCGCCTCCCTCCATGACAACGGTCCTGATTTCGCGAGCCAGGTCGAGTTGTAGCTTTTCTCCCGAGATGGCGACCCACTTGATTATGGATGGGAAAAGCGCCTTCATCGCCCCGTAGGCGTTGAAGGCTGCGAGGAATACCAAGTTGTGGCATGCCTCGTCTCTTTGTAAGGGCAAGGACTCGACGGCTCGGTCTAGAAACGAGGAAGCGTGGTTGTAAAATGCAGTGTATAGCTTGTTGTAGTCGGATTTGACCAGGAAGAATGGGAAGGGAAACGTGTGGATGAAGAAATCCTCGATGAAGCTGAAGAACTTTGGGAAGATTCGTAGAGTTGAGAGTGGGAGAAGTTGTGGAGCTAGCCATCTGTCTGCTAGTGTTGCGCCTCTAGCCTCGATCTCCGTCTCTAAAGGGTCCTATATTATGATCATTTTTGAAAAAATACACTACGTTCAAATTGATAATTCTTGTAACATAAAAAAGTTATGTAAAATTTTAATTATGAAAATTGAATTGTAAAATTGCAAGATTTCGGCTATTTACTTATAAACAACCAAAATCAGAAAGCATATGAGCTATAAATTTTAAAAACCACAAATCAATAGGAAAAATGTTATATCGAACGATAAAGTGTTGTGGAAAAGTCTCTTGTCACACACGGAGACGAGATTTTTTTCCGAATGTTTATATGAATTCAAATTCAAAATGTAAATGGAGTATCCAATTGGTAGAGTTGTGTATTTGCACTTCATAAGGTACTAAATTCAAATCTAATCACACTTATATAATGTTTATATTCTGCTGTTCTATCTCGAAGGAAAACACAATCAGGTTTTCAACTACCTTGGCTTCGCATAAGAGTCGGAACATGAAGTCGAAGGCCATGCCGTCGCTGAGAGCGTTGAACTCGACCTTGCCTCGCCGCGAAAACTGGCCATCGACATCCACAAATATCTCGAACAACGAAGCTCGACAAAGAGGGATAAACTCCTCGCGCTTGGAACAAAGAAACGACATGAGGAAGGACTTCATAGCGTCGTGTCTAGGCTCCGACGGGTCTAGGAAGGCCAGCACGCGGTGGCCACCCGTGAAGGAGACGAAGGGGCCGTAAGTTCCGAGGAGCACGTTATGCTTCTCCACTTTCAAAGTGTCGAAGAGGATGGGGAACGAGGCGGAGTCGAGTAACGCGATGACCTTTGGGTTGCCGGCGATGAAGTGTCCCGGGGCCATGTTGGTGCGGACGACGGTGGAGTTGTTGTGTTTGGCGATGAGGGTTTTGAAGAATTCGTCTCTGCCTTGGTAGTAGAAGAAGTTTAGACGGTCGATGATTGGGGAGATGAATGGGATGCCGTAGTTTCCAGGGATGGGGCTCAGTGGGAGGTCCGGCGAGGTAGATGACGTCGGCGGCGATGACATGGCTATGTTGAGGTATGTGCTTTGATCGAAGTAGTTGGATGGTTCGCTTGGTTAGAGTTTTATAATGCATGGATTTCACATTATTGGTAGTTTTTTCAATGAAAATAATGGTTATGAAGCATTCACAAGTAATAATAACAATAATAATAATAATAGTGGTCCCTATGAGTATATAAGTTTAAACCAAGTTATTCCGATAAGTATAACCATCCAAGTACTATATCAATTAATTGGAAGGAATTAGTCATTATTTTTCAGGTTGATTATTTGGTGATGATATGCTTGCTATTTTTTTTATTTTAGTAAAAAGTTATTTTAGATAAAAAAATTAATTGGAAGGAATTTGTTTATTTTAAAACAGTTTGATCGATAACATACATTAATATATTGATAGGAAAAAGGCTCTTAGTGAGATAAGCTTTTTTTGTCTATTGATAATAAAATAGTGAATTGGAGATTTTTATCGGTTACAATTAAAATAGTTATTTATATTTTTTTCATTTTGAACTTTTAATATTATTTGAAACTATTATTAAAAAAGTAATATTTTAATATATATATATATATGATAGTTGTGATAAAGTTGATCTGTCAATAAATATCAACCTCAACTTGAAATATCACATTAACGATGTTAAAAAAGTTAACCCTTGTTGGTTAGATTTATCGTAAATAGTTAACATTTGACTAAATGTTTGTATTTTATATAAGTTTGGCTAGATTTGTCTAACATGTTAATAAATTTGTTTAAATTTATGTATTAAATCTAAAATCTCTAAGAAAGTAAATTAAAAGTATAATCTTTATGAGCCTGATTTATTATATATAGTGTTGGGATGTAGTCCTACAAAGTGATACAAGAGGCTGGTTAGCGGAATAAGTCAATAGATTTGCTTGCCAAAAATTGTTTCATGGTGGTTCTAGTAAGAAAGAGTAAAAATAAAATAAAAATGAGTATATAAAATATCTCTATTATATTCTCTAAGGTTAACATGGAGTGTCGATTAAAAAAGAGTACAAGTACATGTCCCCCTCAAGGAATCTAATACATCGTATACATGACAAATCACCATAGTATTTAATGTTAATTAGAATTATGAACGAAACCTGAGCAACCTAAGTACCAATACTGTACCTAATCATCACCAAGAACTAAGCATAGCGTATTAGCCTTCATCAATACATAGCCCGTGGTATTATTTTACGTGGAAACAAGCCAACCTTTTTATTTATATTTAAGACAAACACGTGATGTCAGCTTTAGCATCTTTCCATGAATGTGATGTTTTCTGAGTTTTCATCTTGCTGCTAACCCTCACATCTCGTTTAAGCTTTGCCTTTCGTTGTATCAATGTGATGTGATTTTTCTAGATGGTAACCTTTGACTTCTTGTGAGCAAGAGATGCCTATGGAAACCGCTGGCGAGACATTTATAAAATCGTAATATAATCAGTGTTGGGATAGATCTTGATCCGGCGAATCAAATAAATTTAAACTATAAACAAAGGAATGACCTAAATTAGTTAAAAAAATTACAGCATTATTAGCTTCGTGGTAAGTTGAGACAACTTGACTTTTCATTGGCGGCTACAAAGCTCCTTGAATTGCAAAACAACAATATATAACATGTTTATGGTCGAGGGGAGAGTCTTTAGCAAGGTTAGCAATTACCGCCATGGAGTCGGATTGTACCATAATTTGTCGTATACCCAAGGACCAAGCAAGCTAAAGACCTCAACAATCGCTCGCATCTCATCGTGAGTAATGGAGCAGCTACCAAGGTTAGCCGTAAAAAGCTTCACAAAGGAGCCTTTTCGATCTGAATAATACCCCCAACTGATGCACCCCATGTGGAAGCGAAGTGACACATCGGTGTTAAGAGTAAATCAACTCTATCACCCGACCGCCACCAAATCAATTGGGTCTACCGAGCCGAATTTGAAGCCTCTCGGCCCGATCGACCAATTTTCCGGCTCGAACTGATGAGAGAGACCCAATAATCACATCAACTAACCATCTCTACGAATAACTTAATCTTATCTGAAAAGTCTATTATTCCTAACACGCTAAAAAAATCAAACACCAACCCCAAACGAGAGCGAGAGACTGGGGTTACGTTACGAATATGCTCATCCAATGAAATTGTTACCTTTGAACATAAAAAAAAACCTATATCCGACAACTATCTATCTAATGAAAATTTGGGCTGAGGAATTTGGTCTGCCCTGAAAACTAAAGCCTATGGCCCAATTTGAAGCCCAAAGCGTCTTTCTTGTTCCTGAAGTCGTCC
Source organism: Linum usitatissimum (assembly GCA_030674075.2). Lineage (NCBI taxonomy): Eukaryota > Viridiplantae > Streptophyta > Magnoliopsida > Malpighiales > Linaceae > Linum > Linum usitatissimum. The sequence goes on from JAUJYP020000039.1 coordinate 3,353,460, forward strand.
GAACTCCGACGACTGCCGCGCTTAAACCCGCCAGAGACCTAGCGACGATTAGATCGCCGTTCACGAATATCATCGGAAGACATCACACACATACACACACTCGACGAAATGGAATTCATAACCGAGCCTGGAAAGCAAGCCCACCCAGATTGTTCCACCCTCATACTGGTACCTTCTATTTCATCACCTCTCTTTCCATTTGCATGCGCACATTTAGCTTCGATTCTTGCTCAAGTTCCTCTTTGCTTGCCCTAGAACAGATTAGAAAATAGCGAACTCCACCTTCAGTTACAGCTATGATCTCCCCTTTCTGTTCCTTTTTTCTAGCCGGCACTTTCAATAGGGAACGTAGGACAATTGGCAGTGGATCTGTTGGTATCATCAACTGGAGCTGAGAGAATTGGATATTTGGATGATCCTTACACCCTTCCTTGCGTTGGTAATGATGCATACGGCCCTAGCCCGTCCGGGGACCTTGCTCTCCCTCTCGAAGGTGATCGAATTTGATCCTTTGTTCTCGTGCCTTTTTGGGTGGCTTTACGCCAAGTAGTGAGTAAGAGATTGTTTCCTTCTTTGTATATGCAGCTTATCAGTCACCTGCCAATGCAATGGCTCTCGTCCAGCAGCGGTCTCCGGTTGTTAAGGTGGTTCTCAAATTCAGACATGTTCTGTGATCAATCAGTCGATAAGATTCGAGTTTTTTATGTTGGCTTATGGAAACTGTGTAATGAACTACAGGGTATGATGGTTGAATTTGCTAAGAACTTGGCTGAGTTTGCTGCTGCTAGTGGAAAGAATCATGTTGTTATTCTCTCCAGCTTGGAGTTTGCAAGGTGGCAAAAGATTGATATGTCGAGGTACTCTCAGAGGATTACTCTTTGATCTTTTTGGCTTGAATCTTTGCATCAGTCCCCCATTTGGTTATAGTTGATTAAGGAGATAGTGAACTATCGATTGCTCTTCTTGGTGAAAAAATTAAAGCACTGAATCTCTTGAGTATAATGTTGATGAACTTACTGAGAGTTGGAAGCATGTGATTCTCAGTGGTTTGCAGATATACTACCTCTCAACCTCGAATGCAGATGGAACAGATGGTTATTGTGGACAACTTGGGTGGGAAAAGCTTCAGGATTATGATCCTGACCAAAGATCTTGGAAGTATCTCAGCAGTTTAGCTGAAGGTAGCAGCATAATGCACGAAAGTAGCTTGCCATTTGAGGATGAACCAGAAGAAGAAGATTACTGTGCAAGTCTACCTTTCGCTGCTCTTTTCTCGTGCTTGAAGGTAATTCCACTTGGCTTGCTGGATCGAAGCTTGTTTTTGAGCATTATGCAGCATCTTAATGGTCATGTAGGATTTGTTTTCAAAATGCTCTATGGTACTGATAGAAACTGAAAAGTTGCTGCCTTTCCTATCAGGCCAAAGGTTTGAAGGTCACATGCTTATTGTGTTACTGCTCCGAGGGAGACAACATGGCTGATTCTTTCGAGCTAGCGGAGGCAGCATCCAAGCTCCTCCAGCTGAAACCTGATAATTTCATCGGTGAGTTTGAGTTCGGAACATATATGCCGCGCGTGACAACATTGTACATATCGGTATCTTATTTTCGTTCATATTCTTTCAGCCGGAGACGATAGTAAGTGGCGCATCCCACTTTCATGGAACACCTTGTATGGACCACCTCCAGATCTGTCCATGTTTTAGCCGAGGCATTGGTGCTGCATCGTGTTTTACGTGTCAATGAAGGAAGGAAAGATGAAGAAACAGAGATGAAACGTCACATTAACTTATTTACAGGCTCTTTAGTCGAATTGCCAGTATGTGCTTTAATCGTGTATCAAGAAACAAGGCAGTGAAACTTTGTTTAGTGAACAATCTCTGTAGTGAATGCTTTGATTTGTTTCAAATGTGGTTGATTGCAGAGCCTTGGGTAGGCTGCCAAGCTCTTAGTATACTTTCTGGGTGGGAATCGGAACGGGAGAGCTCCCAATTTCGAAATTTCAAGTTATCGAATACCATTTTCTGGATTAGATGTCCCGTTCCTGAAATCGAACCTGATTTCATAATTCAATGTCAGGACTCGAAACTTGAAAGTCGTGAAAATGTTTGATGATTCGCGATTCGGAATGAGAAATCTTGAATCCCAATGCTGACCAAGTCGACCACTGATCAAATTGGGCTATAAGATCAGATCGGCCCAATGTTTCACAAACAATTGATATCGGGCCTGATAAATTACCCAGCCCACTGAACTCTATTTGTCGGTCTCTTAATTCTAGGGTTCTATCTCCGAGATAAACCCCTGCCTCTACCCCTTTTAGAAAAGTCGCAGATCGTTTACGGAGCAGAAGACTTCGAGCTCCTTTCATCCCTACGAAGAAGAAGTAGAAAAATGGTGAAGAAGGAGCAGAAGGTCAACGTATCGGGGAAGCCTAAGCACTCCCTCGATACCAACCGGAGCAATGGCGCCGCAAGCAGCAGTACCAATTCACGAAGTGCGGCCACCGTCCGGCGGCTGAAGATGTACAAAAACAGGCCTAAACGTGACAGTAAAGGCCACGTACTCAAGCACGATCTCCAATCGCAAGACCTTCCCAACACTCGTATCCAGCCCGATCGACGCTGGTTTGGTAAAACTCCCTACTACTGCCGCTTTTCACTTTTTGCACAATTCATCCAGAATCGATACGATAATGGGATTGCTTGTTTTGTTTTTGGTTTCGTTAGGGAACACTAGAGTTGTAGGTCAAAAGGAGCTTGAAGTTTTCAGGGAAGAGATTGATTCACGAAAAGCAAGCACCTATAATGTTATCTTGAGAGGAAAGAAGCTGCCTTTATCTCTCCTCAGTGATCACCAGAAGGTAGATTCTGATGGGTTTTAGGTCGCAAACTGATTTTTTATTTTTACGATTTGGGTGTGTGGTTCCATAATTTCATTTGACAATCTCAAATTGCTATCAGTTGTAGTTGTAGCCTTGACGTGGTTTCAATTCGTTCATGAAAACCTAATTGCTTCTGACGTTGCGTGTTTCCTTGTCTGTTTCTGAAGCAAGCAAGAGTTCATCTCCTTGATACTGAGCCTTTTGGGGATACATTTGGACCAAAGAAAAAGAGGAAACGCCCAAGACTTTTGGCTTCAGATTACGAGTCTTTGGTTAAGAAAGCTTATGATTCTCATGGTAAGCTGTTTTATATTTTATTTATGCGTCTCTATTGTCTATGTTTATTTCAACTTCTTGCATCATTTGTGATATTTTCTTGTGGTGCAATGTTGGGGCCTTCTCTGGTAATTAATTGGCTTTATCCTAACTCAGCTACCAATTTCGGAACCTTTTACTTTTGTTACATTGTAGATGCTTTTGAGGTGAAGTATGAGAATGCTGCGACTACCGAAGGAGATGATGAGGATGGATTTAGAGATCTTGTGCGGCACACAATGTTTGAGAAGGGCCAAAGTAAACGTATATGGGGTGAGCTGTACAAGGTTATAGACTCGTCTGATGTTGTTGTGCAAGTAAGTTGTGTTGCTATTATCATGATCAAAGAGTTTGGCTGGTTTGGTGAACTTGCATCAGGTCTTGTACTGTATTCTTACAGCATTGCTCCTCTTCATGTGCTTTCCAGGTTTTGGATGCGAGGGACCCCCAAGGTACCAGATGTTATCATTTAGAAAAACATCTGAAAGAGCACTGCACGCACAAACACATGATTCTTTTGCTAAACAAGGTCAGTCGATAGTTTGGAGGCTATGCTGTTGTTGTGCTATTAATACAAAATAGATTTATTTCAACATCATGATGTTATTTTTAACTTCGGTGCCACTACTTTTCCAGTGCGATCTTGTCCCTGCATGGGCAACAAAAGGATGGCTCAGGGTATTATCCAAGGAATATCCAACTCTAGCATTCCATGCTAGTATCAATAAGTCATTTGGCAAGGTACTTTTATCAACTATTATTCATCCCTCACTGGACTAATATCCACATTTCTACTTTGAGATAGATAGCCTTAACAATCATGTTGACTTCTCCTAATAGGCATTGCGTTCTGTTACATTTTCCATCATTTATGGGTATTTTGCTTTGCTATATGAGCGCTTCTACCTTTCAACTGAGTTATAACTGTGAAATATGTTTTGTCAGGGTTCTCTTCTATCAGTACTGCGACAGTATGCTCGCTTAAAGAGTGACAAACAAGCCATATCAGTTGGATTCGTTGGATATCCCAATGTTGGCAAGTCATCGGTTATCAACACATTGCGAACGAAGAATGTAATATTTGCTCACTCTGTTGATTGGATTGATTTCATTATTCACTTCTTGATTATTTATTGTGCCTTGGCTAGGTCTGCAAAGTTGCTCCTATACCTGGGGAGACTAAAGTGTGGCAGTACATAACTCTCACCAAGAGAATCTTTTTGATCGACTGTCCTGGAGTTGTTTATGAGAACAACAAAGATTCTGAAACAGATATAGTGCTCAAGGGTGTGGTACGTTTCTGGTTCTTGTGCTTCCAAGAAACTATGTTAATGTGCCATTCTGGCATGGCATTTATTGATTTCTCCTTCGAACTCTTCCCTATTTTTTCAAGCATTTTGTTACTTGTGATCCTGCAGGTTCGTGTGACAAACTTGGAAGATGCTACTGAACACATAGGGGAAGTTCTGAAACGTGTGAAAAAGGAGCACTTGAAACGGGCGTATAAGATAGATGACTGGTAAGATTTTTCTCAAGCAAATGTGGCAATCCAATCCTTTCACCTCTGGCGATGTTCAATAATTTGTTCTTGCTATCTCTGTCCCTCTTATTGTTGTTTGTAATCTAGCTTAGCCCGTTATTGTGTTCTCAAGGCCAAGCTATTTTGTTGCTTAATGTGCTTTATTACCTACATGGCTGGTGTCATTTTTATTTCGTTGACGAATACATTAACGGTGAAAATCTCATTTGGTTTCAGGGTAGACGACAACGATTTTCTGTTTCAGCTGTGCAAATCTAGTGGCAAACTTTTAAAGGTTCGACTTATGGCTGTTCTATCATATGATAAAAGTCTGATGCATGTTTTATCTGTACTTGATGTGAATTTGTCGGGGCGTGTAGGGAGGTGAGCCGGACATGGCGACTGCTGCAAAGATGATACTTCACGACTGGCAAAGGGGTAAAATCCCCTTTTTCGTACCACCTCCGCAACAGGATGAACAAAACCCATCAGAAGGAGAAGCTTTGGTGGAAGGTGCAGTAGCAGCAGATGAGGAGGCTGGTGGGGAGAGTAACAAAGCTGAATCTGCAGCTTTGAAAGCCATCGCCAATGTCATTAACACTCAGCAACAAAGAAGTGTACCAGTCCAGAGGGATCTATTTAGTGAGAATGAGTTAAAGGGCGGTGGCGAAGAACAGCTCGAGGAGATTGATGATGAAGAAGAAGAGACTGATGAAGAAGATGAAGATGAAGAATCAGAAGAAGCTGCAACAGAAGGAGAAGCGGATGCCTGATTTAAAACTCACTATTTTGCTTTTGCCTATGCTTGCTTATTCCCTTGCTCTCAATTTTGTTTCCTTACTCAGACACGTTCCCTCACAGTAGTTAAATTCATATTTGGTTCCTATTTTGTTCTGTCGTGCTAACCCATTCAATTTAATTTTCTCTTGATAAATAATTCATATTTGGTTCCTATTTCGTATGAGTCTACGACTTGAGAAACATTCGTTTTTGATGTTGACGGTCAACCATAGTCACCTTATTATAATTGTTTTCAAGGTTCAAATCCCTGTTTATAATTTGGTATTACAAACGAATGTATCAAATTCTTTGTGAGTGAGTGCAACTAACGCAGATTAACAGTTAACACGATACGTTACCCAGTCGAAATTATAAAATAGAATGCTTCTTCAGACAAGCTAGCGTGGGAGAGCAAATATAATTTTCTAATTAATTTGCATTTCTAATCTGGTTCGACCGATCTAAATGATTTGAACGAGCTGCGATGTCACCAATAACATAACTTATATGGTTCGAGATCATGAGCAATACAAGTTTAAGCTTGATTTCACAAGGTTTACATTTGATTTCGTCACTATGAAGTCGGAAGATTCAGATTGATGGGCTAGGTTCATGCACCCCTACCATTTTACATCACGAAAAGTTTGCAATCAACTAAGCGTAAGTGGCGGATATAGGGGTTTCTTTCCTTCCGTTACCCAATCCATTTTCGGATCTCCAACTTAAATAGTATATAATTTTCTTTATATTTATAAATAGGTTAATATATTTTTTATAGGAGGCTAATTGTATATAAATACACCAACTTGAATTGTTGGACAAGCTCTCTCACAAATTAGAAAGTATAACACTTTCCCAACCATGTCTTCTCCTCCGCCACCGTTGCTACCGTCGCCGGACCTCCCACTGAAACCCATCCCAGGAAGCTACGGCGTCCCGTTCATCTCCCCAATCATCGACCGTCAAAACTACTTCTACTACCAAGGCAGAGACGAATTCTTCAAAACCCTCATATCCAAACACAACAACTCCACCGTCATCCGCACCAACATGCCGCCGGGACCCTTCGTCGCCGGTGACCCTAGGGTCATCGCCCTCCTCGACTCCTCTTCGTTCCTGGTCCTCTTCGACACGTCGAAAGTGGAGAAGCGCAACGTTCTCGACGGAACCTACATCCCTTCCGTCTCCTTCACCGGCGGGCACCGCATGCTGGCGTTTCTAGACCCGTCGGAGCCCAAACACGGCGCTCTCAAGTCTTTGCTTATGTCGTTTTTGAAGTTGAAGAGTGACACCTTCGTTCCTCTGTTTCGTAATTCTCTGGTGAAGATGTTTGCTGACGTGGATGGTGAGTTTGTGAAGGATGGTAAAGTTGAGTTCAACGGTTTCGGCGACGGCATGTCGTTTGGTTTCTTGTTTCGACTCTTCTGCGACGGTAAGGTATGTTACCGTTAATCATTAAAATCGGTTAGTTGATTAACTATTCACGAATCGAATTGAAACTAATTTTACCGTGTTCAAGCTCTTTGCTCGTTAAATTTTAGGTGAGCTCGAGGTACAAAATTGTAGCTTGTCTCGAGCTCGAGCACATTCGAGTTTGGCTTTTTAACGGTCCTTGACGAGCCAAACTCGAGTTCAACTCCAACTTCGCTTATTAAAATCTCTCGATGAGTTTTTTTGAATTTATTTTGAAGATTATACACTAAAAATCAAAATAAAAAAGAAAATATCCTAAAATTTATAATTTCTACCTTTCTCGGTTAAAATAGTTAAATCTAAATCACGTTACACTTGCATTTTCATGATCAACATCGCAAATTACATATAATGGATTGTTATATGTTGCAATATTCCAGTTGGTTCTCGAGTTCGAGTCAGATCGCGAGCCTATCGAGCCAAACATATATAGCCTAACTCAAAATTGGCTCGTTTAATATCGAACAAAATCACAAACGAATTTTTTTCAAATCGAATGCAGAATTGCTCACGAGGGGCTTGATTCGTGATCAATTGCCGTGGGTTTAACCGATTCTCTTTGTACTTGGTTGATATTTGTACCTATTTTCACCAAAACCCATCAACTTCAGCCGATTGATGGTTAATTAAGGGATATGTAGGTCAGTGAATTGATTAACCTACTACAATCCTAATTAACCAACTAATTGTGATTCGTTGTTATACAGGATCCATCGGAGACCGTGATCGGAACCCGAGGGCCGGCCGCAGTCAACAAGTGGCTGGCCCTCCAGCTAGCACCGCTAGCCTCCACACGAACCTTTCCGAAGTTCTTGAGCTTCATTGAGGATTTCTTCCTCCGCACGTTTCCCTTCCCATCCATCATAGTTCAATCCGACTACGACGATTTATACGCTGCATTTTACAGCCACGCGAAGTCGTTTCTTGACCTAGCCGTCGAATCCTTCGGCGTAGAAAGAGACGAGGCTTGTCATAACTTGGTATTCGTCGCCGGCTTCAACGCCTTCGGTGCCATGAAGTCCCTCTTCCCATCCGTGCTCAAGTGGGTAGCCGGCGCAGGTGGGTTATCTTAAAATCGGTCGGTTAATATAATATTATCGAACCGAACCAGATGGATTTGATTAAAATCAGTGGCAGCTTTCTTGTCAAAATTAACGTAGCCAAACTTAGAGTGGCCAACCGATTAACCAATCACTTTTAGTCAGTCAATCGGTTCATCTAAAATAATAAGGTCAATCATTTGATTAAGGATTTGAATTTCTTTTTGAACACAAACAAATTGTTAACCCGCTCTCTTCATGTTTATACATATTTTAATGAAAACGGACTTACTTTGATTGGTTTATTAGTGGTTAATTAATCGATTATCACCATGTCAAATTTAACTTATTTATTTTATCAAATCATAATTAACCGTACGATTGTGGTATGTTATTAAGCGTTCCGACCGACTCTTACTCCTGACCAACCTGACTAACCAATCCATGTTATTGTCAGAACTAAACATTTCGTTAGTATAAAATAAAATAAAGTAAATAAAAATTAATGTTCGTTTATGAGTGTTAGATTCGAATTCCGAACCTCAAAGTTTCTAGATACACAACACTCAACTTGGAGATTAACCAAACCGTTTTGACACCGAACTGCAGGAGAAAAATTGCAACACGACCTAGCTCACGAGATCAGGACCGTTGTTAAGGGTGAAGGCGGGAAGGTGAGCTTGGCAGCGTTGGATGAGATGACTTTGACTAAATCAGTGGCCTACGAAATACTCAGGATTGACCCTCCGGTTCCGTTCCAGTACGGGAAGGCAAAGCAGGATATGGTGGTCCGCAGCCACGACACGTCGTTTGAGGTAAAGAAAGGGGAGATGTTGTTTGGATATCAGCCGTTCGCCACTAAAGACATCAAGGTGTTTGATCGTGCGGATGAGTTTGTCGGAGATAGGTTCTTGGGCATAGAGGGAGAAAAGATGTTACGGTACGTGTATTGGTCCAACGGTCGGGAGACTGAGGATCCGACGGCTGGGAATAAGCAGTGTCCCGCGAAGGATCTGGTGTTGCTCATGTCTAGGCTATTTTTGGTGGAGTTTTTCTTGAGGTATGATGGGTTGACTGTTGAGTTCGATACGTTGCCGTTTTTAGGATGGTCGGTGACGATCACCTCCCTCATCAAAGCTACCACGGCCGTTTGATCGACATATTTGGTTGCAGTTGAAACTCTGTACAAAATCATTAATGACATTTGAATTGATTACAATATGCAACATTTCGAAATTCAGAGATCGATAAGTAAATCGGTTCGAAGTTAAGGGTGATGGATCAACAGAAAGAGCTAGGCTAAACAGTGAAGAAAAGCCCAGCCCAATCATGATGGGTTTTGTAGAAATCAAGAGAAAAGCAACTACAGTGTTGGATCTCCGCCCAATTTCTTTGGCATATTAAAGTAAGAAAAGAATCTCCACACACGAAGAAAAAAACAGAGTAAGAAAAGAATCTCACATCTTATAAAAGTAAAAACAATTATGTTTACTTCTTTTTTTTTTGTACTTTTTTATAGATCAAATTGGACAAAAAATATCATTTAATAATCACTCTGATTTATAAAAATTGATCATATCGAACATGTGCACATGACAAATAATCAATTTATGTCATGTCATATCGAACCTATGCTGGTTGATCAATTTTGGTTACCATAAATATGTAATGTAATGCAACCCAAATGTAACATGATTTTATTATGAACATATGTAACATGATTTTATTATGAACATATGTAACATGATTATTAATATGTGACCATCAATATGATCACAAACCAAGCACCAACCACCCACGTATACAACTAGCTTCTTGAGTGGTCACTTCTCCAATTGTCATCACGTCATTATCAGATTGATTGAACACCCTACAATCAACTATACTGTTAAAAAGTACTATAGGTTTGTGATCGGTCTACTGTAAAAAATCGTTGCATTTTAATAATTCAAATTAATAAGAGGGAGTTCAGATAGGTCTTATACAGTATTCATTAATACGTCTCATCAAATATGAGCTCTAAAAAAAGGTGAGATTTGCATAGCTATACACGGTAAGTCATGTGTACAGAATAGGGGCTATTGGGACTCAAAACGGAGATCTCTCAGTCATGTAAGGTTCCGATACCATGTTAAGAACCATTGCATCCCAATAACTCGAGTTGTTGAAAGAGGATTCAGATATATTTTATGATATTCATTAACACTTTATAGTTAGAACAACGGTGCATATCCGTATTAATCGCCTAATTTTAGTGAGCTCCAGTTAAAAATGTTTATTTTTTGACATTTGAGCCCAACCAGAAGTCCATAAGAAGCTTAGTCTATAACGGTTAACTAGGTTTTCGCTCATTATAATACATGACAAGATTTCGAAGGACTACTTTGATCAGTGCACCATACCTTACATCATTTGACTGGTTAAGAATTTTATCATCCACCCTAAATGAACATGCCGAACAAATTGCTAATTCCATTAAGATGAGAGTTTGATTAAGCAAAACAATTATTTGATGGTAGTTTGGTTTAATTTGTCTTCTTAATTATCCTCATATAGTTGTTTCTTTTAACTTAGTTATTGTGTCATGTTCTCATTGGTCAACATCCACACTTAATCCTAACAAAGAAGTAGAGGTTGAAGAGTCGAATTATAAGTACATCAACAAACTAATTTTCAACCCACATTTTGTATGATGTGATGTTGTAGTTAGATAAATTTTCGAGTTTTTGAACTTCAGTTTCATTGAATACTTATTTAAGCATATCGGAGGTATTACAAAAGGATAGCGATGAGTGTGTTTCTCCGGATTTGAACTTGAAATATCTAGAGTGAAAGCCCGCGAAACTACTTTCTCGATTGCTCATTGTTTCGAGTTAGTTTTTGTTTCGAATTTAACCTATAAACATAACAATCTAATTAAGGCGAGCCTTAATTATATATTTATAAGTGTTGAAACAATATTTCATAATAGTAATGGAGAATAGGACTGGCCGCCACCTGGAATGATCCTTTTCAAGAAAGACAGAATATAAATTATTTTTGTGAAATATAGCCATTTTTTGATTGATTGATTTAACCATTTTTGTGTTAGAAATTAGTTTGGGAAATTGTAGCCATTTTATTATTTGATTGATTGATTGATTTATTTATCAAATTTTGCCTGCTGTTCCACGACGTGAAAGGAAAGAAGTTCCATGCAAATGCATGATGACACATGGGCTTATTAGGGCTACGGTCTAATTTATCTATATGTTTTGATAATATGCAAACAAATTGTGTATGTTTATAGGTTAATCAGTAAAATTTTCAGATTCTATATAATTCGACTAAGCGTGTTCGATCATTCTAATCAGTTGATAATGGAGACCATCTATTTATAATTGGCAAGTTTCATTTGTGGAATGCCATGGTGGTAGACCCCGATAGGGTGAAAGAACCATATAAGGGTGAATTCGGCTAGATCGATGACCCCTTAGAGGCCCCAACTATAGATGGACCACCTAGTAGCTATTTGGCGACCCAAAAGCCTACAAGAGACCTATAAACCCATCGCGGCTAGTTGGGTATTTGCTTACCACAATATATGGCGAGATCTCAATAAATTGTTTTGAACTGATGGTCAGGATCTCCCTGATTACATACACTGTTGAGCTAAGCTGGCCACCCTGCTAATTAGTGCTAGCTAATCTATAAATAGTTGCATGTTCATCCTACTGAGGTCAGATTATTGGTGGACCCAAAAAATTGGATAAAAGAGTTCAAAACTCGTACCTAATATGTGGTGCAAAACAGTTAGAAATCCATGTTAAAATTTGTGTACTTGAAAGCACATACATCCCCACTAATAACAACAATCAAAATCCTTAAAAAATATTTTTTAACTTCTTTGATTTATTATTTGAAGAGTTTAACATGGTAAAAACCTTAATTTTTAACTATTCTCAACATACATGTCAAATATTAGCCAATTTGAAAATTTTCAATTTCCAGGTCAAAATCGGTCAATTTCCGTGTGTTATACTATGCGAATTTGACCATTTTCACAAGAAAATTTCAAAAATTGCATATTAATTCATATTTAACATATATGTTGGAAATGATCAAAAAATTAAATTTTATTACAATAACTCTATAAATAGGGCCTTTTTGTTTTTGTTTTTGTTTTTGCAACTTATATTCATATTATATTAAATGTTAGCACAAGACACAATACATGAACATGTATTTGCCACGTACCTGTTTAGGTTACTACCAAATTAATTAATAAACTATTTCTTTTTCGAAAATCAACTATATGTTCTTAATTAATGAGCTAATTAATTAACTATATGCTCTTTAATTATTATAATAAAACGGTCACAGTATTGTTTTTGGCATCCACGTTTGCTATAAATCGCTAGGTAAGTTGACTTTGAACACCCGTGTTTCCCCTTTTTCCACATATCCTGAAAGTCTACAAAAGACAAAAACTTAACCAAATCTAACGTATAATCGGATCAATTAACTAATGATTTAATGTTAATGATTCGATGTATCCGCTAATTATCTATTGGTAATAATTCGTCATCATTTGGTGTAAACAACGAGACACTTGTCCTTGTTTCCTGCAATGCAATCTGAAATAGGACCCGAATTTAATCGATTCGAATGATCTAAAAAGTAATAAATAAAATCAGAATATTATCCGCGCATTAAAAATATTATTTTATCTGAATCTAAATTCCAAAAGCCAATAATAAACTGTGTCATCTGATCATTTCTTCACAGTTCTAGTAGTTCATATCATCACACCCGTCATCAAGCCCGTGTCAGTGAACTTCAGCAGCTTCTCGATCGCAATTGGACAGTCCATATTGTCCACACCTATCGTGAAGGTAATTATGCCGCAGATCGTCGTGCTCACCTTGACCTCACTCTCCCATTTAATTGTATTAAGATAAATATGATTAGATTTCCTACTCGAAATTCATTACTATCAATAATAATTAGGACTAACCTCCAAAACAATTATGTAAGTACTTTAGGTGGCCAGACATCTGCTTATGCAATCTTAAATCTTATCATACAAACATAATAATTAAAAAGAAAGAACACTACTCCACGCGTGTCCCATTGTTAGAGACAAAAGGTCTCACGTTAATTGCATTTAAAACTGATCAACTCGGAATTATTTTTTTACTTTTATGGGATTAACTGCTAATTATCTGTACGTCAGAAGTATCTGAGACAAGACATAGTTTTAAGGAAAAGTGTTTTCGTGGCTCAGTAACACGTAAATTAAAATACTAATTTCATTTTATCCAGTATCTTAGGATTGATTTGATTGCGTAATCGGGCCTGACACCTGCACTTTTTCAAACACATAACATTTCATAGTTTGTAATTTTGGATTCCAGTTACAAAACCCAGAATGATTAAACACAAAGTACACCATTTTCAGACGTAAAGACAGTGTTTTTCCCCCTAAAATGACAAGATGACATCTATCCCCACGGTGAAATTTCATTTTCAAACGTTACTTATTACTAGCATGCAGCCGAACAGTACGTACCCTGGGCCATAAGTTTGGTTGACAACACCTCTCGCAAATCCTAACAAATGCGTTAGATAGGTAATGCTTATTGAGTGTTTACAATATAACGATTATAGGTATTAGCTCAAGGAAGCTTTCCAAAATAATCATAATCCTCTTCTCAACTTTCTCTATTGTTTTCGTGTTATTGTTGTACATCCGCCTTCCCTCAAACTTCCTTATTTATAGGTAATGGAAGACTTTAATCCCCTTCCACTAAACCTAAAGAACTAGGGGGATAAGAACTAGAATATATCCTCAACAAACACCAATTTTGTTATTGCATAGAAAACTAGGAAGTTAATTCACACTCTAACTTTACTTATTTGGCGTGAAAAAATACTGATCAAATTGTTCGAATGGATCAAGTTGTTCTGATCCAAAGTAAGTTAGTTTTCGGTCCAAATCATGCTTGGACATTGCATTTCCATCAATTGGGTTATCTCACGCTAAATAGTAGAAAAATATTCCAAAGTGAAAAGGTCCAATAGTCTTATGAAGAGTGTGTGACTTTAACTTCTACCTCATAATTCGATTTGTATTAACCCGTTAATTGAATCAAGACTCGAAAGTACTTTGGAGATTATTTTCAAGTTTATTTCAATTTTTAAAGCATGAATAATTAATGTGACCATGCACATATATAACACGAGTTTTTAATTAATTATCTGTTTAAATTTTATATTGAACACTCAAACAACAGAAGTTTCATACAATGAACCTACTGAACCATTCATACGTGATATATAAGAGGATGGGCGGGAAAGTATGCAGATAGAGTTGGACCACATTCAAATAAATACACGGTATAAAGACTTTCTCGGTTCTCCATGAATTCTTTCATATATAATTGTAATTCCTCGTTGTACCGATAAAAATTCGTTACGCTTCAATAATTCGAATTTGTATATCTTTTCAATATCAAGCTAACTAGTTTCTTTGAACGAAAACTCATGAAAGCTTTTTGAAGTTGGTAAAATTTCATCAAGGCTCTATTAAGTGAAGTTCTTGCACTAGTGGCTAATTAACATGATTCGACAGAAGAATCTTTCGATCAAATTGAATCATAAAAAGTGTTTGATACGTACTATCTAAAGCTTTTTATATTTCAAAAAAAAAAACTTGATGCACTAGAGCATAATTGTACAAAGTTTGAAATTTACTATTATATACACCTACAATTTGTTTTGTTTTTTTGCATATTATCGAATTTCCACTGGGTCATGACTTTTTGTTCCAACATTCTTTAAACACTTGTAATTATTGTGTGTTGTGCCACAAGGGTCCAAAAATTGTATGCTTAAGGTTTCCTAAAAGAAAAAATCGGTGATTAAGGAAAATGACTATCTATAATATTGTAATTAAACAACAATTAGCAAGATAAATCTCCTTTGCGTATCCGAATCTTTCATTGAAAATTGTACCCTAATTCAGGTGAGGGAGGTCGGTCAATTTTTGTTGTTTTCTCGAGTTTTGACATTGTCGTATTTATTGAAAAGGTCGACATTTTGAATACGAAGTTTAGCCTGACATTTGGGCAACTGTACGTGCCCTAATGATCAAAGAGATCAAGTTAGATGGACAGTTGAATATATAGTTAAGTCACACCTGGTTGTTCATTGTCTGGCCCTAAGGAAGAAGATGTTACGTGACCGGCTAGGACGAACATTTAAATAAGAGTCGGCATGGTTGGATTGTCTGAGAATAATCTCATTGTTCTAGTGGACCTAGTTAGGAATAGGTTACTTACCGACTCTAGGGCGACCGGGGCGGAAATCTTACCAAGAGATTTACCTCATATAACGGCTTGATTTTTCTTTATCATAATTATGTATCGCGAGATCTTAGCGGATCGCCTCAAGTTGATGGCTACAAGATCGCCCTGATTACATCAACTTTTAAGACGAGGCCACTATGTCCAATGATACCATAAATACTACTCTGCTTACCCTGCAAGAAACAAAATACTGTTTTCAATTTATAGGGAACATCGCTTTAGAACATTTTTTTGTCCATTTTTTCACTTTTATTTTTAATCCTACGTCATTTTAAATTTACTACATTATATCATCCGATTTTTTACGCTAATACTTAAACTCGATAATCACAAATCTATAACCTCTCAGGAAAATGATAAACAACCTTATATCTTGAAAACTTGAAACATTTCCGCCGATATTTTCAAGAATTCAAAGTTGGGGACAATTTCTGTTGCTCACAGAACCAATGATTGCTCTTTTGTAGTAATGATAAGGCAACGTGGCAGATGCTGAATCAACCCAGCCGAGGTGCTCTGAACCAAACATACAAGAAAGATCGATCGTCAACCGTTGGAAATTAACCAAAAGTGGAAACCGAAAAGCAAACCTACAAGATTGGCCTAACCAACCATATACGTATAGTCATAGTCCCATAACGTACTTTGAACCCTCCAGCATTGGGACTCGTGGCTCCTCGTAACTGGCTCGACAGAACCCACCTGATTGTGCTACGTGTCGACTCTAGGCACATTTTGCCAATTGCCACCATATTTTGGGATGTGAAATCAAAAGAAAAAAAGGAAAGAGTTCGTTTGTGTAAAGACAAACATATACACAAAGGAAACTGGCACGTGGCGGTTTGAACTGTTTTCTTTAAGCATAGGAGATAAACACTTTTAAGTACATCGACATTGTAGTACATTAAACATATTAAGTACTCTCTAATTTAGTATAGTGTGACGGCTGAATTGCCTTGGTCTCATGCCATTATATCTAGGGTTTCTCGATCGTGTTTTGGAAGGTTATGGCTATTCGTGACGTGTGTATGTTATTATTTACAGGAAATAATGTCAAGTCGATGTTGACGGTAATGTTTCTTCTAGTTTTTACAGCAGAATACGCATTGTTAAACTATCTAGTGACAATACCATCATTGCAGAAATATTGGATTTTCCTTTTGGCAAGGTGCAAATAAATGAGCTATTTATTAAGTGGCGAAGAAAGCTCTTATATTTTTTAGGTTGTGTTGAAATTAATCGCATGATTTAGTCAATTATATTTTTAGACTTTATTTATGTTTGTTATATCGATTTCTATACAAAACTTGAACATCGCTTTCAATTAACGAGCGAGGTGGCAGATGATCCAGTTAGTTTAGGTCGTTGACATTTTCATATAGGGGGGGTATGTGTCAGTCTTTCGATTCTGGTTTATGAAGGCAGCGGAAAAGCGGCTTAATTTGTAAATTGTAATTCGTATTTTTAATTTTTAATTTTAAGGGGGGCAGCCGGGGAGGACACATGTTTTTATTAATTTGGGTTTTCCTATTATAATAATACTTTATAAATAAAATTATAAAAATACGAATCGGGTTGTTAACCAACCTTATGATTTTCCGTATCCCACTGCCTCCTCAAATTTTTCTTGTTTTCTTCTACTGAATATATTAATAAATGTTGCAACAAAAATTAAGATATAATAAATGTTTGTAACAAAAATTAAGAAATAATAAATGTTGTAACAAAAATTAAGAAAATAATCTGTCGTGAGGGTAATACCCGATTGCAAGCCAAGCGAATGGTGCATTAAATACAGAAGCGTTGAATGTTTGACACAGTGGGTTTTTAATCGATTATTAGTCTGTTTTGTATATATAAAGAATTTTTAAGACCGTTGAAAATTCATTAATTACATTCGATTCAACCACATTATGTATCTGATGATTATTTATCTACCTTTATCGATGGAGCCTCAAGCAAAGATTCGTTGACTTAAGTTTTTTCATATGAATCTCCTGTCTCTAACTATTGGAGATCCCATTTCAACACCAACTCAAGATATGCGTGTTGGGGTATATCTATTAACAAGCGGGAATCCTCAAGGGATTGGTGCGAATAGGTATAATCTATGAAATCGCAAAAATTTTAAAAATGAACGCATTCTCACAAATAACAATAAGTATACGAAGAAATCCCTGTTTTGTAATTCTTATGATGCAAATGGAGCTTACTGGCAGAAACAAAAATAAAACTAGTCAGTCTTTCAATTTGTGGCTACTAGATGATTAGTGCGTTATTATTTCGAGCGAAGCTCCTAACGGAGTTTACTATGAACCTTTGGGTACTTATTTCGAGATAAAATATAATTGTCCTTTCTATATATATATATATGTTTCTTTCTCGCCGAGCTTAGACTGCAAAATGAACTCTCAATAAAGGTGTTCATTCTCGGCACCGATGACCAAAAAGACATTAAAAACACAACTACCAGATACAAAGATATTATACCTAATCCATAATTAAAGTTTCGTTAATGACTTTGAGGGGGCGGGGGGGCAGGATATTATGTTGCCTTCAAAATAAACAATAATCAAATGGATGTGGGGATCTTGGAAACAATTCAATGACATACTCAACGAAATTGGGGTAATTAAATACTGTAATCACACGCCTAATCACCTCCATGGCATGGGTTAATACTAATTTATTATCCATTTTTCCTTATCCTTTAACTAACATCTGGCACTTGATCAAAAAGTGTTCATGATAATCATGTTTAATTACGTGTAATTGTCAACGACGTTGGTGATTACTCACAGCCTTTGCGACTTTGAAACAATACTCGTGACAATATTAATGTTGAAATAATAATTAAGATCTGTTGATATGGTTTCAGTGGTAGGCAAAAAAAAAAAAAGATAACGAAGGAGTGAAAGAATCTCCATATTGACCGAGTCAATGGCGGGTTACTTGCTTTGTAGGGAAATGATCATCTGGTCAAGAATTTTTGTGAAAAAAGATTTTAATAAATAATGTAAATATCAGGATCCTCTCTCAATAATTTTAAAACATGATATTAAAGTATTAAAAGATCGAGAGATTTCTATTTTGAATTCGATCTCCATATTATAACGATGAAAGAGAGTGAGTAATTATAATTCTCACTAATCATTTTATGTATATTTAGGTTTCTACTCTCAGGAAAAATCACTATTTGTTGAGAGATCTTAGGATAGGGAGAAATATATTTTTCTCTTACAGAGGATAATGCATAGGTATTCATCATTGGTGGATAAATAATAACGAGATGGAGATTAATATGTGTGTAACTCGATGAAAAGTTGAATCGAAAGACAAGTTAATTGCTCGCAGTTGATATGACAACCTAATATTAAAATGAAAGGAGATAAAATATTGAAAATGTACCGATAAAGATTTCCATAAAAAGGTTATAGCCGTCGAAGTTAAAGCCAACTTAAAAGAATATCGATATTTCTTATAGAACAAATGTTAAACTGAATGTCGTAATATGAAATATACATGTAATTTTATCCGTAAAACATAATCAAAATTTAACTTGATTAACCACGTAAAATACCTACATTCGAAATTCAAACTCGATACATCTGTATCGTTCCAATTTTATTGGATGCTCTTTAAGAACGATACGTTTGAATCACTAATCACACTTTTATTAGTCTATGATGTACCCATAAAGTTAAGATAAATTATAAAAATACAAATCCGTATCTCAAATTTTAAATTGTTAAATTCCCCGCCCCTGAAAACCGGAACACCCAGTTCCCCGCTTCCCCATCCAAAAAAAAAGAATTCCCAAGAAAAATACGTCACCCTCTTCCACCACGTGTCCCCTCCTCCTCTCCATATATACTACCAATTCCCATCTCCTCTCAATTTCATTTCCCACAGCCAAATACCCAAAACGAAGTCGCTTTGCACAATTTTCCTCTGTGCTCACTCTCACAACCATGACAATGAACACTATCAACTACCGCCACCCACAAATCCGCCGCCTCAAACTCGCCGCACTCCTAAACTCCGACCTCTACCCCACCGTCGCCGATGACTACAACAACAACAACGACAACAACGACATCATCATCAACAGTCCGACCTCCGATTCCTCTAGCTCGACCAGCACTCCACGCAACTCCAATTCCAGCAGCAACTCCGATTCTCCGACGAACATAAACCACCTCCCGTTGTCTCCCTACGCTAAATCCCCCTGGATCGTCCCTTCCCCTGCTCTCATCACCAACGACGACGACAGCGCCGATCACGATTGCCTGATCGGATCGATCGTCCGGCAGCAACAAGGACACGTGTACTCGCTCGCCGTCTCCGGCGACTTGCTGTACACCGGATCCGACAGCAAGAACATCCGCGTGTGGAGGAATCTGGAAGAGTTCGCCGGATTCAAGTCGAAGAGCGGGCTGGTGAAGGCGATTGTTATCCACGGCGATCGGATCTTCACCGGACACCAGGACGGCAAGATCCGGATCTGGAATGGAGCTTCTTACAAACGGGTCGGGAGCTTGCCGACTTTGAAGAACTCGATTAAGAGCTCGTTCAGTCCGAAGAACTACGTCGAGGTCCGGCGGAAGAAGAGCGTCCTGAAAATCAAGCACTACGACGCCGTTTCTTCCATGGCCTTGGATTCCGATCTGGACCTTTTGTACTCCGGATCTTGGGATAAAACCTTGAAAGTGTGGCGCATTTGTAACAGCGATTATAAATGCTTGGAGTCGATCAACGCTCACGACGACGCGATCAACGCTGTGGCAACCGGATTCGGCTCCTTAGTGTTCACCGGATCCGCCGACGGGACGGTGAAGGTGTGGAGGCGGGAGGTGGAAGGGGAAGCGAGATTTAGTCATTCGTTTGTGGAGACGATTCTGGAGCAGGAGGAGGCGGTGACGGCTCTGGCGGTGAGCAGCGCCGGCGGCGGAGGAGGAGAATCGGTGCTGTACTGCGGGTCGTCGGACGGGATGGTGAATTTCTGGGAAGGAGGTAAACAGTTATCGTACGGCGGAGCTCTGAGAGGGCACAAAACGGCGGTTCTCTGCGTGGTAACAGCGGGGAATTTGGTGCTGAGTGGGTCCGCTGACAACACGATTTGTGTGTGGAGGAGGGAAGCCGGTGGGATCCACGTTTGCTTGTCTGTTTTGACGGGCCACAGTGGGCCCGTCAAGTGCCTCGCCGTCGATGAGGAGAACGGAAACGATACAGAACGACGGCAGTTTAGAGTGTACAGTGGGAGCTTGGACAGTTCGGTGAAGATATGGCGCGTGGAGGATCACGCTCTTCCGGAGTGGAGAGAGTATAATCAAAATCAATCGCCTCGGATCAGTTTACAGAGGCGGTAAAAAGTTAAAAAGAGGTAAAAAAAAAGGATGGAGGACACGTGGAAGCAACAGAGCTTGCCAGGTGGGGAATCGGTTGACGATGATATTGATTTGGGTGCATGCATGGGCGAAGCGCGAATATTGGACGCAATTCCCGCGTAATTATGGCACGTTAGACCGGAGAGTGGCTATTTTTGGGGTTGAATCTTTAGAGTTTGCAAGTCCTTTGTGTCTGAATCAACGTGTACAAAGCAGCCTTTTCGGTTCTCCTACTATTACATATATATATAAAGCAACTTAATTGGAAGATACTTTGGGTTTTGGATACGTAGTGGTTCTGTTTATGGTTTGTGTATGAAGTTTGGTTGGTTCTGTAATGGGTATTGTGTGTGGATTTGGGTTGTTATGAATAATATACATAGAGTCTGTATTGTAGTACATCAACTTGTCAACGTGATC
The DNA here is from genome assembly GCA_030674075.2 of Linum usitatissimum. NCBI lineage: Eukaryota > Viridiplantae > Streptophyta > Magnoliopsida > Malpighiales > Linaceae > Linum > Linum usitatissimum. The sequence goes on from JAUJYP020000039.1 coordinate 3,374,626, forward strand.
ATCGAGTTCCCTAATGAAAAAAACTTGTGTTGGCAGGTACGTCTACTTCTTCGGTTATTCTATGAAAGATATATAGTCAAACGAATACGAAACGAGTAAATGACCGATCGGTAAACATGATGAAGATAAATAAAAACTTTAGCCTTCACAAGTTAGGGAAGACAAAAGAATTGTATTCACTATTGTCTTGAAGTTTGGATTTTATTCGCTTACTTACCGTTGAACGAATAATCTAAACACTAATCTAATTAAACCCGCTTTTGACAATTAAAGTTATTAATATGTCATTACGGTTCTTCATATGGAATCGAAGTATTTTTTATTGTCAAATTTAATTGGAAAATCCTAAAATCTAATTATATATACACCTCCAATATAACAATTTTATACGTATAAGGCTTGATAAATCTATGCAAACTTTGATATTATTAAAAAAGAAATAACAGTCGTCATCAATATCCACTCAGATCGAACGGCTAACTGACGCTTTGCCTGTACACAAATAGTTGAGAATTGATGACACGTCTAAAGTGTGGTTTCCTGAATTGGCTGTGACATTTCGCATCTAAATAATAATATATAAATGCATGGTACTATATATTGTAGTGTGACAAATAATATTATCACAGACTGTTGGTCGAAATACGGGGTTATGTGTAATGTTGGCTAAATAAATGTCTCTTTTACTCTTTAGCAGGTAGATAAGTTGTTGTCTTTTGCGACCAAAATATTCAAGTACACCAACTACGTTGTAATTAAGCAAACTAGCTTAGCTTGCTAGTGTAGTAGTGTGCTCTTTTTAGGTTATAGTAAACCTTAAACAATGTTGTCATTTCCATTACTATGTAGGTCACTAAACTAGCTACGTGTATCAATATAAGGTGCTGAGATTAGTTAGTAGGGTCTGAACCCATGTGCGGTTTTCGATGATAAACCCGTACATGAGTTCAAACTCATATATACAACTATCCGTCGAATGGATTAGAAGCGGTTTTGTTCGATCACGGGTACTCTAGAGATAGGTGGTCTGGCTATGAAGCTTTGGATACGGAATTGAGCACGATTGGAGCCCGGACGGAAGAACGAGACAAGAAATGGTGAAACAGAGGAGCTGCACGCCTTGCAGTCCTAATTCAGAATTTTGGTAGCGTGGAAAAAATCAAGGAACGGCTTGCATGGGTGCACGCCGTTCCCCGTTTTTCAGGACGTGACCAATTTTAGCACAGGGGGTGCACGCACGGCGTGCACCTCCCATACTCAGCAGTTTCCCTATAAAGGGCTGATTTTGAGGAAAGAGAAGACTTCCCTAGTACGAAATCCTTCGACTTTTTCACGACCTCCCCTCTGCAAAAACAACATTCTCCATCCCTAGAAGTTCAATTGAAAGATCAAAAGGAGTCCCCATTGAAGATTGAAGTTAGGATTGAAGTTAGAAGATTAAAAGCGATGATTGGAGCAAGATCGATTCATCGTCTCCTCATCAAGATGATGGTTTGGTCGAATTTTGATTTGTTTTCTTATAGAATCATGAGCAGCTAATTCTTTAGAGTTTCTTGGTTGAGATGTAGGATTTGAGTTATGAAACTCTCCCTAAAAGTATAGGGTCGCCGATTGTTGGATAACTGGATTCAAATGAAATATTGCTTTAATTGTTGGGTTTTCAACCTAGTTCTTGTTATGACTTGAATTAGGTCAAATTTATAAAATATTTCATTTGATAAATTCTGGAATTCATATGATTAACAATCTAAGATAGATAAAAGTTATCGGTGGGGTAAGCCAATAGCTCGATTCTACCTTTCATATTTCTTTTAGTTTGAAAGGTTGTTCATCTTGTCATTGGCGAAAGATACCTTTTTCAATATATAACGTTGTCTTTATGGTTTGTATGTGTGAAGGTAGATATGGATGAATTTAGGTCATCATTCCGAGTTTTCCAGTTCCGCTATTGTAAAAGAGAGTGATTGGAAGTAAGTTGGTTGTGTAGAGTTGGGTTGTCGTGGACCTATGCAAACTCTAGTTTCTTTTCATAGGCTTTCGTTTAAGTGAACTGAGAGGTTCTAGTCGGGATCAAATAATGGTGGAACAAACTCAAATGACTGAATCGAACTCCTATCAAGTTAGTTACCTTTACTCACCAGATCGAACGGCTAGCTACCCTTTGCATGTAGAGAATTGGCGACACGTCTAAAGTCCGGTTTCCTGAATTAGCTATGACATTTCACATCTGAATAATAATGGTAGTACTATATATGGCAGTGCGACAATTAATTATATTCTCACAGTTTGTCGTACGCCGTCGTTTGCAGTATCACATGGGTCGACACGTATACGGGGTTAATTATGTGTAACGTTTGCAGATTTGTTAAATGTCTCTTTTACTCTTTAGCAGGTACACCTAGAAGTCATCGTTGTGACCAAAATATTCAACACCAACTTAAGCAATTAGCTATAGCTAGTTTATATATACGTAGTAGTGCGCTCTTTTTTGTATAAAATAAGTGAAGAGCTTTGTGCTCGGTGATACGGTACTCCACGTTGTAATAACCATTATGTCCAAATCTCGACCACCTTAGGGACAAGTTCACACCCTAGCTAGCAACCAACATGTTTAAATGCCGGGCAATAGTCTAGGGTTTGATTGCCCAAAAAGCAAAATGCCTGTAATTAGACAAGCAAAGAAAAGTTGTTAGGCACTAAACATAGAGTAACGTTTTGGTAGTGACCCACTAGTTTACTAGCTAACGTGTACCAATGAGGCGATCCACTTAGTTCTCAATAATTGACATAGAAAGATTCTTTGTTCTTTTGTTTTTTTTTTCTGGAAGGAAAAACGACGGAGTTGCCTGATGGGCAGGTAATTCGGTTGGATCATAGGAATAAACGAGTGATACACCAGAGTGGGAAGAAGGATCTTCTGACAGTTAGTTCATAATTACTTGTGTCGGTATTCTTAGGAATATCGGCCTTTATATTATTCACGAATGTTTCTAGTATCTTCCAAAGAATCTCAGCTGGCTGCATGGATTCTTGTAAGTTATGATATGCGACTTAATTAATTGATAATGACAAAGAAGCCATGTTGATGTTGTGCATGGCTTATAAGGAATCTTACTTAGTCAAGAAGAGTCAATACTATTATATTAAGAAGTGTTAAAACCATATGAAAACCCTATGATTTTAAAATTTTAAAATCGTATAATATTTAATATAAATGTTTGAAATGATTAAAAAATTAAGTTTTATTAAGGTAACCCATGTAAATAATGACCAAATGTAGTTAAAAAATAATTTTATTCGGTGTTATTTTAACCTGTTGAAAAATTATTTTAAACTTTATTTGGCTAATATTTGAAAGACACGGTGAAACCTTATTTTTTAGCCATTCCAAACATGCATGCATGTCAAATATTAGCAGTTTAAAATTTTCAATTATCATCTCAAAATTGTTAATTTCCAAAGGGGTTAACCCATGTAAATAATGACCAAACATAGTTAAGAATTAATTTTACTCGGTGTTATTTAGCATGTTGAAAAATGATTTTAACTTCATTTGGGTATTATTTGAAGGGCTTAACATGGTGAAACCTCAATTTTTAGTCATTACAAACATGCATGTCAAATATTAGCGAGTTTGAAAGTTTTCATTTATCATCTTCAAATTGTCAATTTTCAAAGGGGTTAACCCATGTAAATAATGACAAACTATAGTTAAAAATAAATTTTACTCGGTGCTGATTTAGCATGTTGAAAAATATTATTAACTTCATTTGGATATTGTTTGAAGGCTTAAAATGGTGAAACCTCAATTTTTAGTCATTCCAAACATGCATGTAAAATATTAGCGAGTTTGAAAATTTTCAATTTCCGAAGGGGTTACTTAACCTATGAAAATCGACCAATTTCACAAGAAAATTTTAAATTTTCAAATAGGCTAATATTTATTTTGCATGTTTGAAATGAGTAAAAATCAAGTTTCATCATGGTAACCCTGTAAATAATGACCAAACATAGTTAAAAATCAATTTTACTCAGTGTTATTTAACATGTTGAAAAATATTCTTAACTTCATTTGGCTATTATTTGAAGGGCTTAACATGGTGAAACCTCAATTTTTAGTCATTCCAAACATGCATGTCAAATATTAGCGAGTTTGAAAATTTTCATTTATCATCTCAAAATTGTCAATTTTCAAAGGGGTTAACCCATGTAAATAATGACCAAATGTAGTTAAAAATCAATTTTACTCGGTGCTAATTTAGCATGTTGAAAAATATTTTTAACTTTATTTGGATATTATTTGAAGGGCTTAAAATGGTGAAATTTAATTTTTTAGTCATTCCAAATATGCATGTAAAATATTAGCAAGTGTGAAAATTTTCAATTGTCAACTTCAAATTTTCAATTTCTAAAGGGGTTAGTTAACCTTTTATAAAAAAAGGGGTTAGTTAACCTATGGAAATCGACAATTTTCACCAGAAAATTTCAAATTTTCAAAATGGCTAATATTTAAAATTCATATTTGAAATGAGTAAAAATCAAATTTCATCATGGTAGACCATGTAAAAATGACCAAATGTAGTTAAAAATGAATTTTACTCGGTATTATTTTAGCATGTTGAAAATGTTTTTAACTTCATTTGGCTATTAATTGAAGGGTTTAACATGGTGAAACCTTAATTTTCAGCCATTCCAAACATGCATCTCAAATATTAGTGAGTTTGAAAATTTTCAATTTTCATCTCAAAATTGTCAATTTCCAAAGGGTAACACCTATGGAAATCGACCATTTTTGCAACAAAATTTCAAACTTTTCAAGTCGGCTAATATTTGACATACATGTTTGAAATTACTAAAAACTAAAGTTTACTCATGGTATCCCCTTTAAATAATGACGAACCGAAGTTAAAAATCCATTTTACTCGGTGTTATTTTAGCATGTTGAGAATGTTTTTAACTTCATTTTATTTGAAGGTCTTAACATTGTGAAACCTCAATTTTTAGCCATTCCAAACATGCATCTCATATATTAGCCAGTTTGAAAATTTTCAATTTTCATCATGAAATGGTCAATTTCCAAAGGGGTTAACCTATGGAAATCGACCATTTTCGCAAGAGAATTACGAACTTTTCAAATCGGCTAATATTTGACATGCATGTTTAAAATAACTAAAAAATAAATTTAATCACGGTATCCGCTATAAAAAGTAACACAACGTAGTTAAAAATGAATTTTACTTGGTGTTATTTTAGCATGTTGAAAATGTTTTTAACTTCATTTGGCTATTAATGGAAGGGTTTAACATGTTGAAACCTCAAATTTTAGTCATTCCAAACATGGATGTAAAATATTAGGCAATTCGAAAAAATTTAATTTTCATCTCAAAATTGTCAATTTCCAAATTGGTTAACCTATGGAAATCGACCATTTTCAAGAGAAAATTTGAAACTTTTCAAATCGGCACATATTTCACATGCATGTTTGAAATGCCTAAAAATCAAGTTTCATCTTGGCAACCCATATAAATAATGACCAAAGGTAGTTAAATATCAATTTTACTTGGTGTCATTTTAGAGTGTTGAAAATGTTTTTAACTTCATTTAACTGTTATTTGAACAGCTTAACATTGTGAAACCTCAATTTTTAGCCATTCCAAACATGCATCTCATATATTAGCCAGTTTGAAAATTTTCAATTTTCATCTCAAAATTGTCAATTTTCAAAGGTGTTAAACTATGGAAATTGACCATTTTTAAGAGAAAATTTGAAACTTTTCAAATCGGCTTATATTTCACATGCATGTTTGAAATGCCTATAAATCAAGTTTCATCTTGGTAACTCATATAAATAATGACCAAACGTAGTGAAAACTCAATTTTACTCTGTATCATTTTAGCATGTTGAATATGTTTTTAACTTCCCTTTAGCTGTTATTTGAATAACATTGTTAAACCTCAATTTTTATCCATTCCAGACATGCATTTCAAATATTAGCCACTTTGAAATTTTCAATTTTCATCTCAACATTGTCAATTTCCAAAGGGGTTAACCTATGGAACTCGACCATTTTCGCAAGAAAATTTCAAACTTTTCAAATCGGCTCATACTTGACATGCATGTTTGAAATGCCTAAAAAAAAGTTTCATCATGGTAACCCTTGTAAATAATGACCAAACGTTGTTAAAAATCAATTTTACTCGATATTATTTTAGCATGTTGAAAATATTTTTAACTTCATTTGGCTGTTATTTGAAGGGCTTAACATAGATAAACCTTAATTTTTAGCCATTCCCAACATGCATGTCAAATATTAGCTAATTTGAAATTTTTTAATTTTCATCTAAAAATTGGTCAATTTCGAAAAGGGTTAACCTATGGAAATCGTCTAGTTGCACAAGAAAATTTCAAAAATTTTAAATAGGCTAACATTTTACATGCATGTTTCAAATGACTAAAAATCAAGTTTCATCATGGTAACCCTTGTACATAATGACCAAGCGTAGTTAAAAATCAATTTTCGTCGGTGTTATTTTAGCATGTTGAAAATATTTTTAACTTCATTTGGATATTATTTGAAGAGTTTAAAATGGTGAAACCTTAAATTTTTAGCAATTCCAAACATGCATCTTAAATATTAGTAAGTTTGAAAATTTTAATTTTAATCTAAAAATTGGTTAATTTCCAAAGGGGGTTAACCTATGGAAAGCATCCATTTTCGCAAGAAAATTTCAAAAATTTTAAATCGGCTATTATTTGAAATGCATGTTTCAAATGAACAAAAAATCAAATTTCATCATGTTAACCCTTGTACATATTGACCAAACGTAGTTAAAAATTAATTTTTCTCGGCGTTATTTTAACCTAATGAAAAATGTTTTTAAGTTCATTTGGCTATTATTTGAAGAACTTAACATGGTTAAACCTCAATTTGTAGCCATTCCGAACATGCATGTCAAATATTAGGTAGTTTGAACATTTTCAAGTTTTATATCAAAATTGTCAATTTCCAAAGGGGTTAACCTATGGAAATCATCCATTTTTGCAAGAAAATTTCAAAATTTTCAAATCGGCTAATATTTGACATGCATGTTCGAAATATCGAAAAAGTCAAGTTTCATCATGATAACCCATGCAAACAATGATCAAACTTAGTTAAAAATCAATTTTACTCTCTGTTATTTTAGCATGTTGAAAATATTTTTAACTTCATTTGGCTGTTATTTGAAGTGTTTAACATGGTTAAACCTCAATTGTAGTCATTCCGAACTTGCATGTCAAATATTAGGTAGTTGAAAATTTCATTTTTATATCAAAATTGTCAATTTCCAAAGGGGTTTACCTATGGAAATCGTCGATTTTCGCAAGAAAATTTCAAAATTTTCAAATCGCCTAATATTTGACATGCATGTTTGAAATGACTAAAAATCAAGTCTCATCTTGGTAACCCATGTAAATAATGACTAAGCGTAGTTAAGAATCAAATTTACTCAATGTTATTTTAGCATGTTGAAAATGTTTTTAACTTCGTTTGGCTATTATTTGAAGGGTTTAACATGGTTAAACCTCAATTTTTAGCCATTCCCAACTTGCATGTCAAATATTAGCCAATTTTATTTTTTTTTTATTTTTATGTCAAAATTGGTCAACTTTCTAAAGGGGCTTAACGTGTGGAAAGCAACCATTTTCACAAGCAAATTTTTAAATTTTAAAATCGGCTAATATTTGACATGCATGTTTGAAATGACTAAAAATCAAGTTTCATCCTGCTAACCATGTAAATAATGACAAAGCGTAGTTAAAAATCAATTTTACTCGATGTTATTTTAGCATGTTGGAAATGTTTTTAACTTCATTTGGCTATTATTTTAAGGGCTTAACATGGTTACATCTCAATTTTTAGCCATTCCGAACATGCATGTCAAATATTATCCAATTTGAAATTTTTAATTTTCATGTCAAGATTGGTCAATTTCCGAAGGGGTTAAGCTATGGAAATTGACCATTTTCACAAGAAAATTTCAAATTTTTTAAATCGGCTGTTATTGGACATGCATGTTTCATATGACTAAAACATCAAGTATCTTCATGGTAACCCTTGTAAACAATAACCAAGCATAGTTAAAAATTAATTTTATTCTGTGTTATTTTAGCATGTTGAAAAATGTTTTTTACTTCATTTGGCTATTATTTGAAGGGCTTAACATGGTTAAACCTCAATTTTTAGCCATTCCGAACATGCATGTCAAATATTAGCCAGTTTGAAAATTTTCAATTTTAATGCCAAAATTGTCAATTTCCAAAGGAGTTAACCTATAGAAATCGACCATTTCCGCAAGAAAATATCAAACTTTTCAAATCAGCTAAGATTTGACATGGACGCTTGAAATGACTAAACATGAAGTTTCATCTTGGTAATGCATGTAAATAATGGCCAAGTGTAGTTAAAACTCAATTGTACTCGGTGTTATTTTAGCATGTGAAAAATGTTCTTAACTTCATTTGGCTATTATTGGAAGGGGTTAACATGGTTAAATCTCCATTTGTAGCCATTCCGAACATGTATGTCAAATATTATTCGATTTAAATTTTTTAATTTTTATGTCAAAATTGGTCAATTTCCAAAGGGGGTTAACCTTTGAAACCAACAATTTTCATAAGAAAATTTCAAAATTTTCAAATCGGGTAATATTTGACATACATGTTTGAGAGGAGTAAATATCAAGTTTCATCTTGGTATCCTCTGTAAATAATGACCAAACGTAGTGAAAATCAATTTTACTCTCTGTTATTTTAGCATGTTGAAAATGTTAACTTCATTTGGCTGTTATTTGAAGGGGTTAACATGGTTAAACCTCAATTTTTAGCAATTCCGAACATGCATCTCAAATATTAGGTAGTTTGAATTTTTTTAGTTTTCATCTTAAAATGGTCAATTTTCAAAGGGACAACCTATAGAAACCGACCATTTTCATAAGAAAATTTCAAAATTTTCAAATCGGCTAATATTTGACATGCTTGTTTGAAATGACTAAAAATCAAGTTTCATCATGATAACCCTTATAAACAATGATCAAACATAGTTAAATATCAATTTTACTCGGTATTATTTTAGCATGTTGAAAAATGTTTAAAACTCCATGTCTATTATTTAAAGGGCTTAAAATGGTGAAACCTCAATTTTTTGTCATTCCAAAAATGCATGTCAAATATTAGCCAATTTGAAAATTTTTAATTTTCATTACAAAATTAGTCAATTTCTAAAGGGGTTAACTTAGCCATCTTGATATAAAATTTTCAAATCGGCTAATATTTAATATTCATATTGGAAATAATTAAAAAATTAAGTTTAACTATGATAACACTTGTAAATAAAAGATAAATGAAGTTAAGATTAATTTTATTTGGTGTTTTGTTAGTGTTCAAAATTTTTAATTTGTGGCTTACTTTCTGCATACACGTAATAAAAAATTGCTAAAAATTTAAATTTAAATTTTATAATGAAAAGCACCAAAAAAAAATCAAAATGCATGTTTTTATTTTGACATCGAATATTTTCTTAGGAAGATGTCGGTTAAGGCAAATATGGTCGGCTGCACGGTTACCACTGAAAAACCATGCATGCCGGGCTAGTGCACTGACATCAATAATTTTAGTTCAGCTAGCTTCTGTCGCCATCGACGTCCCACTAGCTGTTAACTAATGAATGCTCGCAAAATACTGTTGTTTGTGTTTATCAAAGTTCCCTGTTGACGAAACAAACCGGTCACGAGTAGTTCGGTCTTTGGTTCGGAATTTTTTTTTGTGATTTGACTCGATTTTAAACAAGTTAAACTCGAGTCAGGGTATATTCGATTCGATAGGCTCGTGACCTGGCTCGAGCCCAAGAGCCAACTGGAAAACTAATTCGGCAATATAATTCAGACTCAATAATGCAATCTGCGTTTAGACTCAATAATGCAATATGCGTTTTGCAACCGCATATGTAATAAAAACATATGTAAAAAACTTATAAATTTCACTATTTTAGGATATCTTGTTTTTTTAACTTGACTTGTTAATGTTTTTTAGCGTACATCTTCAAATTCAACTTAAATTGAACTCTCGTCGTAAGTTTTAACAAGTTAAGTTCGAGTTGAGCTTGAATTTGAATTTGACTCGTCAATATTAATTAACAAGCTAAACTCGAATAGACTCGAACTCCACTAAAATTTAACGAGTTGAGCTTTAATATAGTAAAATTCGGCTCAACTCGAAACAGCCCTACCCACAAGGGACCAAATGATGGATGCCGGGGCCTTATATATGTCGACACTGATCTGCATGGCTTCCCAGCCTTCCCTAAACGTTGGGGAATCGACCCAAATTGCATTTAATTCTCTTCAAACTTATTAAAGTGCTCGATCTCTCAATCACTATGACAATAACAACCATGGAATCCTCCCATGATTTATGGGAGATAATAATATCTCCATGGAGATATTTTCTTTGCACATGCTCCCTTTTTCTATTTTAAGTAATTGATGGATATATTATCCTTTTACACGCCTTTTTAAATGAAAATTAATTTATAAATTTAAAATTTGTGTAGGCTTATCAATACTTTATACTTTTAAATCAATTATTAATATTGAGGGTTATAAAGATTTGAATATACTATCGTTTGATCTAATTATTATAATACCATATCATGAACTATTATATATGAATAAATTAAATTATTGAAAAAGGATTAATTATGAATTTTATATAATTCTCGATGAATTATTTTAGAAGGTCATGATCCTTGTTGGGAGAAATGGCCAACCGTAGAAGAGCACATACCATGGAGTCCATAGACTATATATAGGGGCAATTACATATTTCCCGATAAAAAGGCTCCGAAAACCATTTTTTATAACAAATGCAAGGTCTAACTAGTCGAACTGTTCATGATGACAGATTGCCACTTCACTTGATTGACTTTTTGATTTGATTTAACTTGTTTATAGAGTTGGTTGGTCAATCATTTTTTGTTTTAGATAATTTGCTTGTACATATAAATTATATTTCGAACGTTGTGCTGTTGTGCTCTTGATAGTGAGAATATTGTATTTCCAAATAAGAAGATGAGGATTGATAATTATCCAGATGAGTAAATGAAGTTAGTTTGAGCGTTAAATTTAACAGCCAAACAAAAAGTGGCACAGAAAGGTGATGAGCAGAGGAGTTAGCAAGTAATCAGTTAGCACATGGCGCGAAATTGCTCTCCAAAGCCCGGCGGCGGCGGCGGCGGCTGCTTGAATACACCCATCGGCCATGACATTCCCCTTCTCGGCAACTTCCGTTCAACGCGTTGACGAAGACAAATGAGCAACAAAAATAAAATGAAGAAGAAGAAGAAGAAGAAGAAGAAGAAGAAGAAAAAGTATCCAAATCAAAGGGGGAGAAAATACAAAACAAAAAGAATAAAAAAAAGCCCGAAGACCGTTTCCCTTCATCTTCTTCAAGTCTCCGTCGTTTACCAGACACCAAGACAAATTCTCTCTTCTCCTCCTCCCCCCCTCTGTTGCTCAGCTCTGAGTTAGCTGTTCCGCCATTTGTCCCTTCGGAGGGCTTTCAAATTCCCAGGTGAGCGAGGAATCCCCTGTTTTTTCCACCACCAAAGTTGCTTGCTTTTTCAGAACTTTCTAGGGTTTTGATCGAATGGTTGGTTTCGAATTTTTGCCACTCTTTTGACATTTCCTTACTGGGTTTGCGAGGAAATCGCTAGTAAGTGGCAGTTCATTGATTTTTTCCTTTGTGGTAACTTCGTTTGCATATCAATTCATGAGAAAGTAGAGTAGCTGTTCATTTTGTTTTTTAACTCAACCGATCAACCCTTTTTGATCGGCTTCACAATTGAGCGGGATAACTAGTTATAGTTGGTTGGTATTAGAAAGGTGTAATTACAATGATGGCTGGGATGCTGAGGAAGGTTCTGCCTAAGTCCAAGGAGGATGGTGGTGGTAGTGGTGATGATGCTGATGAAGAAGAGTACGGAAAGAAAGTTGAATACTCGTTTGCTGTCGAGTATTCTGGGCCTCCACTTCCATATGACATCCCTAAAGTTGTGCCTGTTGAACTCCACAAGATCCCCATTGCTGCAACAATTGCCTCGGCTTCTCTATCGAATGCTGCTGCTGTTCCTATCATTCATCCAATTGTGCCGGCCAAGTCTCGAATTCCAGACAAGGTTAATGGTGATGAGAGGCTGATGAACAACGGTTGTGATGCTGTTGCTGCTCAAACATTGCCAGGATGCTCAGAAATCGTGCAAGTACCGGATGATGATTATGCGAATCCAGGAGTCAGTGAATCAACGAAATCTGAATCCTTTTCGCGTTCTGTTTCGTCTGAGATTTTTTCTGGCAATGAGGAGTATGGTGATGAAGGAACAGCAGCTGCTCCTCAACATGTGAGGAGACCATCGGCTGTGACGTTTCGCGATCCTGACTCTGAGGATTTCTACGAATCCGAGGCTGAAAGTAGCAGCATCCCCGCGATTAGGCCGGTGGCTGTAAGGCCAGGGAAGAAAGGGACTTGTTATCGATGCATGAAAGGAAGTAGATTTACTGATAAGGAGTGCTGCATTGTGTGTGGTGCAAAGTTTTGCTCTGGTTGTGTGCTGAGAGCAATGGGGTCTATGCCGGAAGGACGAAAGTGTGTGACTTGCATTGGTCAAAGGATCGATGAGGCGAGGAGGAAGAAGCTAGGGAAAAGTTCTAGGATGTTACAGCAGTTACTTCCTGATTTGGAAGTTAAGAACATAATGACTTCTGAAAGAAGCTGTCATGTGAATCAGTTACCGCCGGAGCTTGTGTATGTAAATGATCAGTATCTTAATGAAGAGGAGATAGTGTTGTTGCAAGGATGTTCGAATCCGCCGAGGAAGCTGAAGCCTGGTTACTATTGGTATGATAAAGTGGCTGGTTTGTGGGGGAAGGTAAACTGTAACTAGTTATTCTCTCTTCTCTTCCTTTTTTCTTCTATTTCATTTGGTTATGGTTTCAAAATGATTTTATTATCTCGGTTGAGCAGGAAGGAAAGAAACCTTGCCAAATAATCAGTGATCAGTTGAGCATTGGCGGTCACCTCCGACGAGATGCCAGCAAGGGAGACACCGGTATACTCGTGAACAACCGTGAAATAACGAAACCGGAGCTCTTGATGCTGCAGTTGCTAGGTGTGAAATGCGATGGAACAAGTAGCTTTTGGGTTAGTGCAGATGGTTCCTATCAGGAAGAGGGCATGAAGAATGTCAAAGGGAAAATATGGGACAAGGTATGTGCTGTTTATTTGTGTTTATGCTATTATAACAAGTTATCACCAGTCCCATTGATTAATCGTTGACAACAATTTTGCTGTGGCAGCCTGGTGCAAAGGTAATATGTATGTTCTTGTCATTGCCAACGCCTCCCGATTCGAGTAGCTCCGCTAGAAAAGAGCCAAATGGTGCAGCCATTGTCCCCAAGGCAATTGAGCACAAAATGTTGGGAAAACTTCTTCTAGTTGGTAACAGAAAGTCTGGTACCAGTACCATCTTCAAACAGGTACCTACTAGTCTTTGTTGTTTGGAAAAATTTTCATGAGATGATTCGGATAGGAATTTCATGGAACTTTGCCATCTTTTCAGGCAAAGATTGTCTACAACGTTCCTTTCTCCGAAGACGAGCGGCAAAGTATCAAGTCTGTCATCCAAAGTAATTTGTATGGATATATCGGTGTACTTCTAGAAGGACGTGAGCGATTCGAGGAAGAAAGTTTGATTGAAAGAGGGCAAAGCAGTTCTTCAGGTAGATTTCAGTTTTCAACCATGAATAACTAGATGTTTTGGCTGTGTTTGGTGTACCCTCTTTATAAGTTATAACTAGTTATCAGTAGAACTAAAAAAGTTGTATACTTTGTGGTGATATTGCAGGTCAGACTGATGCTAACACCATCTACTCGATCGGTCCAAGGCTGAAAGCGTTCTCAGATTGGCTTCTCAAGGTCATGGTTTCGGGCAACTTGGAAACGGTTTTCCCTGCTTCGACTCGCGAATATGGACCATTTGTCGAGGAGCTATGGAAAGATGATGCCATTCAAGCCACTTACAATCGAAGGGATGAAATACCGTCTCTTCCCAGAAATGCTACCTACTTCTTAGAACGGGTAATTAACTTATAGCTCGAAAAACCCGCAGTTGCTTTCCGAGTTGTTGCTGCAAAAATTTCTGGACTTTGGCATTTTTCCTCATGCTTTGTTTATGATATGACTATACGCAGGCTGCTGAGATTGCAATGATGGACTATGAACCATCTGATATGGACATATTGTATGCTGAAGGGATAACTTCATCAAGAGGGCTCTCTTCCATGGAGTTTTTGTTTCCACAGTCGCCTCGAGATCTCTGTGATCACATTGGCTATCAGCATAATCCATCACAAAGGTTAGTTCTATGAAGAACTATCACATCCCCATAATTCAAGTTGTTGGAAGATGGTTCATAATTGGTTTATACAACATTCAATAACACGCTCCCTATATTGGAAGGGTTATATTAGAGGCTAATAGGAAATCTCGATTTTGATCATACAATCTTTTGGTTTTATGATTTTATTGATGTCTAACGATCCTGGATTCCTGATTCCACATAAAATCGTTGGATCGTGGAATCAGGTAGAATCTCGATTAAAATCTTAGAATCTTAAAATTGAAAATTATTCTTGTCATTTTGTGTGATTCGGTTTGGCTTAGCAGAAAAGAAAATTTAAATTGTATTAGCCAGTAGTTCATAAAATTTTATGATTTTACGATTTTGCAGGTACCAGCTCATCAGAACACATCCAAGAGTCCTGGGAGGGAACTGCAAATGGCTGCAAATGTTCGAAGACGTCGACATGGTCTTATTCTGCGTTTCGTTGACCGACTACGATCAGTGCTCCGAAAACAGTGACGGAGTCATCACAAACAACATGATGGCCAGCAAGCAACTATTCGAAAGCATAGTCACTCATCCAAAATTCGAGGACAAGAAGTTCCTTCTCATACTGAACAAGTTCGATCTTCTAGAGGAGAAGATTGAGCGGGTCCCACTCACTCGATGCGAATGGTTCGAGGATTGGGATCCGGTTATTGGACATAATCCGGCCAGCAGTAGGAGCCGAGTCACCAACACTTCGTTAGCTCACCGCGCTTTCCAATTCATTGCGATGAAGTACAAGAGACTGTATGCTTCTCTTGCCGATAAGAAGCTGTACGTGTCGCTGGTTACTGGGTTGGAAGGTGATCATGTGGACGAGGCTCTTAGATATGCGAGGGAGATTCTGAAATGGGACGAGGAATCTTTTGATGTTACAAATCATAACGAGATGTCTTCCACTAGCATCGAGGCTAGCACATCCGGATGACAGAAGTAGAGATCTCAATATCAGGCAAGCAAAGATTCCATGATTCTTGGAATCTTTTGTATAAAAAGTATCAGAGTCTGTCCTGTGAATATTATACTTCCTCTCTATTTCTCACATTTTGTATAGTTAAGAGGAGTAGAGTTGTTTCAGATAACTGTAAACAAAATGTGGAAATCCATGCAGATAATAGAGACCTCTGCAATTGCAGACGTGTTGTTCTTCGTGTTATTTCGTGCAGAGATCCACACAGATAATAGAGACCTCTGCAATTGCAGACGTGTTGTTCTTCGTGTTATTTCGTGCAGAGCTGTCAAAAACTGGCCCCACTCAGTCCAGTTTTCAACTCGTTCTGCAATTTGGATTGAGCAGAACGCAACAAACCATAAATTTCCTAACCCAGAAATCTTCAAAAACCTGCAAATCAAGTAAACTGTGATCCGATTGGCCTATAGCCTGCTCAATTTGTAAACTGATGAACCAACAACCAAATTAACACTTGATTCGCAACTAGATCCAACCTGTCTGTTTAACATATCTACCTTGAGAATTTTTGCATTCCAATAACTCGAATTGTTGGAAGAAGGTTCGGAGTTGGTTCATAGAACATATCTTAATGTTCCTTCTGTTTTTCTTGCCATGAGGTGAGTTTCTGGTAACAGCATCAAACTTTTCCTCCTTTTCTTTACCTTCTCCTTCATCAGGCTATGACCCAATTATTGAACTGTCATAAGAACTAGAAATCTGGAGAAAAATTAAAGAGAAGAAACATCAAAGAAAAAGAAAGAGACATTTTCCCATTTACAGAAGAACACACTTGACAATCTGAGACAATCCTTCACATGAAACAGAAGCACCAATAATAGAAACAAGCTACACAACTTCTGCTGCAATCATTTTCTTGGTCAGCAAGGCACGAATCGGTCCATGATCAAGCGGAGAGTATCATCAGACATCGTACTAGTACTGCTGCTGGTTTCCGACGACTCGCTACAGCTGAGCATCATCACATTTGTTCCCTTCCTCTCAAGTTGCTTCTCTGTTTCTTCATCTCCTCCAGCAGACTTTTTGTTCTTCCTGTTGTGCTGCTGCTTGACCACTTTCTCCCTCAGCTTGGCTAGCTCGTTCACCCATGTATCCACAACTGTACCTGCCATTTCTTCCTTTTTTTTCTTCTGTTTGTTTCTTGCTTTTCAAGGTATGAATAGTTTGAATGAGTTGTGTGAATGAGGATTACTGGAAGAGTAGGGGCGAAAGTGGGTGGTTATATAGACTGGTGTTCCGTGTAGAAACAACTTTACGTTCCAATAATTCGACTTATTGGGAGACAACTGAAGACGGGTCTTATATTATTCATTAATACGCCCTCTGTCAAACAGAAGTTCTCGAAAGAGTAAAGTTTGCACAGCTTCGGTAAGCCTTATACAACAGACTGAGAGTTACCGAGAACTTAAGACCTTGATATTTTATCGATTAATAACTCTGATATCATGTCACGAACCATTAATCATCGATAATGAATCATTTAACGAGTTGGGATAGGTGGGGAATGGATGGATGGTGTTAAATGGACAAAAAAGGAAGAGTCTTCATTGGTGTTATCTGGGGGAGGGTGGTGGGATATTCCAACACGGCATATACCCTCTTCAACATTGGTTCCATTTTCCATAGTGTTTGGAACTCTTTTTCATTTGTTACAAGTAGATATTTTGTTCATTATGATTCGAATCTTTCTGCAAATACCCTCTGCTAAACTTATTTTTTGGCTGTGATTCGAATCGTTCGATCATGCAAAATTTCTTCTAACGTGCAAATTGTTTAACATGGTTTAAGTCGGATACTATTTATGTGGCCTCAAAGTGATGAGACCTATTCCGAAGGCTTTGAGGGTTTAAGTCCGCTTAATGGCTAACTTCAACGGTCGAATTCCAACCGGGAAGGGAGGAAAAAGAAGGGAACACGTGGCCTTGATCTTGTAGTGAGCCATATGAAACAGGACCACAGCTATAGGTATTGGAGAAAAGTAAAACAGTGGCTGGCCGGCGGCCCCGTATGCATGTTGAATAGTCAATTACAGCCATGAGAAAGTTTCGTATGAGTCATGGTCGTTTCGATGGAGCTTGAGCACGTCTAATCTCGAAGTCTAATCTCGAAATAAAATGCATCGAATGCTATTTATGTTTGGCATTCGGTGCAAACTAACCACTGGTGTGACTTTTTCGAGCATCAAAAGCCACTTATATATTTATCTTCAATAGCATCAATTAGTTTTCTGTTCATCCTACAAATCGAACATAATTATTTTGATTATTTGACTGCAAAATCAAATGAAATGTATTGATTTCCTACTTACTACTTGTTGGGATGCTGATGTGGCTTGGTAGAGAAATCTTTAATACTTGCACCGATCACTGATATCAATGACAGTTTGGCCGAGTGGTCTAAGGCGCCAGATTTAGGCTCTGGTCCGAAAGGGCGTGGGTTCAAATCCCACAGCTGTCAGATTTTTTCCGTCATCCTATGGCTGAAAATTTGAATCCTGATTGGTAACTTTTTTTGGGGCTGATTACGGTTCAAATCCAGTAAATTTGAGCAATGGAATCATCGACAAGGAAGCTTCGGAACTGGAATGCAGGCACAGCTTCATTTTCGTTCTCGACATACTAGCTAAGCGTAGAAGTTGTCGAGAATCATTGACAAGGAAGCTGCGGAACACTTGGAATGCAGGCAGCTTCATCGTCATTTTCGAGTTCTCCGCATACACACTGACGCCACTTGCATTGGCCACCCAGCTACGAAGCTTCCCCAGTTTCCCTGGACTTGTCCAGATTATCAACATCAGCATTTCAACCAAATGGACAGATCCTTCTCTTTCAGCTTGGCAAATTCACCGGTCTACATCTACACTAACCCAGCCCCACCTTTGCTCCAAGTGACGACAGCCACAGACCGGAAAGCAAAAGCAATAACCTCGAAAATATCTCCCAAATGGTTGAAGGCAGATATTTTAGTGAACAGAAGACTTTGGTGTGTGATATTTTTCGGGCCATAAAGCAATGCAGTTATATGCTTTTGTGACATGCTATGCACGAATAAGCTTCTAAGCTTGCCTTTGCGCACCTGCAGAACAGAAGAATTACTTTCCGAACCAGGTCAACTGGATGATGAGCTAGAATGTCCTGGTGCGAGCAAGCTGCAAGTACGAAATAAGGACGCGGATTCTCATACAGCCCAGGAAGCTCCTTGTTGGCCCTCTTGCTCAAGGATTAGCATTTTCCTCCTCTAAGCAGTTGGGGAGGCTTCCGTTTCGTCAACCATGAGTCTGACGGATCCAACAAGAAAGAAGTCCCTTTGATCTGGAATTGAAGTTAGGCGAGTTACCTGCTAACAAATAGGCAAGACATTCGGCAAGCACGGTAACAATTAACAAATGCCAACTTGACATCTGCATCTGAATCATCAAGCTTTTCCAACACAATTTCCACCGTGGGATAGAAACACATGGCATATATGAGCCTTCCTTGTAGAAGCAGCTCCAGAACTGAAGCAACCTCACTTTTGGGTCCTTATCAGAAGCAGCACCAAAACACAGCAGAAACTATATTGCCAGCAGTATTATAGCAACCAAATGCCTAAAAGGAAGATGGTTCAGACTGTTACTGCAATACTGGCAAATCAAACTCTAGTATTTTATGGACTGAAATGATTTTGGTTCGGTTCTGATCTAAGCTGTGAAACAAGATAGCAACAGTAAGGGGGTACGAGAACGGCTCTTATTTCAGTCTAACTGCAACATAAATCACTTTCACAAATACAAACACCGACTCGTGAAATCAATCAATCCGGTATCCTTGATACAAGGAAAGGTTGTATTTCATTTCACCTACAACAAGAATCAATTTGACACAGATAAACATGGAATCCAATCCAAAAGGTTGAAATTTAAGTCTAACAACACCATGAATCACTTTGACAAAAAACAAGCATGGACACGAACCCATCAGTCCATTAGAATAATCATGGCAAGCATCCGATTCCACTTATAACTAACCCTCAATACACCAAAGCTAGAGAGCACAATCTTGAAACCTGAGTGCATCAGCAACACTGAGCTCAAATTGCTTGCAAACTCCACAATCGGCACCCTATTACCCATACAGAGTGCAAGACTGTTCACAGAAGCTTTTCAGATAGCTAACATTCAGCAAAATGCCTAACCCTGTATTGCTGTATAAATATTTCTTGCAACAGCTCTTCTCAATGAGTAAAGAACCAAGCTTTCTGACCGCAATTCATAATAATTTGACTAATGCACATTATTAGGAGTGCAAAAAACCAAAAACTGGATTGAACAAATCCTAGAAACAGGCATACAGCTCAAAATGAGTAAATAATGATAACAAGTGTTGTCATTCCAATACCACAGTAGCTCCCAATTCCTTGAGCTTCTCAATAATGGGAGTTGCCTCCTCTTTAGTAATCCCCTTCTTCAGAACCGCCGGCACTTTCTCCACCAAATCCTTGGCCTCCTTCAGCCCCAAATCGGTAAAGGATCTAACTTCCTTTATAATCTTGATCTTCGCCGCCGCGTCGTACTTCTCCAGCTTGATGTTGAACGCCGTCTTCTCCGCGGGCTTGGCATCTGCGGCGCCGGATCCGGCGCCTGCGGCGCCGGGACCTGAGGTCATGGTTCCGGAAATAGCAGGGCCGTAGCGGTTGAGGCCCATTTTGAGGCGGAAGAGGATGGAATAATCGTAGCGCTCGAGCTTAGTGAGGTCGATGAGTTCATCGGCTATGCGTTCGAGCTTTTGAGTCCGGGCGTCGGAGGTGGGAGCTGCAGAACTGGCGGTGGCGGATAGGTGGCGGGAGATTCGGCTCAAATTCAAGAGGTTTGTTAGGGATTTGGGTGGAAATTTTGAGGAGACTGAAGCCATTTTCCTTCACTTCCTATGGCTTCTCTTCTGGGTTTCGCAGGATTTAGGGTTTTAGATTTGGGAAGACAGCTCCTCAGTCCACAGGTGAGTGTACTGGAGAGCGTCAGCTGAAAGTTTACGAACCTGCGACGGTGGGAAAAATAAAATAAAACTCCCCAAAGTATCTCAAAACTCTCAGTTCTGCCCCAAAAGTATTCGAAACATAAAAAAATGGCACAAATGTTTGAACAGCCTTGCGAGAAATTTAACACCGTAAGATATTGTAACGATGTTAAACTAAGGTTACTCGAGATAATGCGGTATCCAAGTGTATATTCAGGTAGAGGACGTGTGAAAGAGGCCGTGAAAGGTACGAAGTCGCTCTTTCAAACTGGTCTATCCTACGGAGATTCTCGTCCGTGATGTTGGTTTAGGGAGGGGGAGACTTCGATACCGAGGAGATGGTGAAGGAGATCTCGTGCACAGTAAATATTTGTTTGCAAGAGTTTAAGAGTTTTAATCTCTATACATATGTCCTACTTGAGTGAAAAAATGATTCTGAGTTTATACAGAGATGCTCATTAGCTTCGTTTGAAAACAAAGTACCATCATACAAGCACATAAGACACAACGACAAGGGCAATGCTTTGGCTCAATCCGGCAAATTGCGAGCACATATCAAGCGCAGGAGCTGTCGAGAATCATCGACAAGGAAGCTTCGGAACACCGGAGGAATGCAGGCAGCTTCATCGTCGTCCTCAAGTTCTCGACATACTCGCTCACGCCACCCACCTTGGCAGCTTCACGGGTTTTCATGGACTGATCCTTCTCTTTCAGCTTGGCAACTTCACCGGTCCACATATCCACATATCCACCGGTCCACATATCCACCGGTCCACATATCCACGATCCCGGACATCGACCCCAACAGAACGGTAAAGAAAAGAGATAACCTGATAAAATATCTCCCAAACGATTTTGAAGACAGATATCTAATTAGTGAATAGAAAACTGTTTGCTGTGTAATAATTTTCGGGTTGCAGTATCGGGGTCTTATACTTTTGGCTACAGACACTCTGAAGCAGGTCATAGAGCAATACAATGGACTGCGCTGCTGGGATTTCAGCTGCTGGGTTTTCCCAGTTCTAGAAAGTAAAAGTTGTGGGCGCAGCCGTTCTAATTAAACTATGGGTTTATCTGTACTAAATATTTCACCTTTTCTGATTTGTTTCATACATTACTTGATAATAGTTTAATCTAAACGAGATGGCTGGCCGTTTCAAATACTTCAAATCAACACACTATTCCCAGAGAGATAGAGAGACGGTACCTTTAAGTGGAGATACGAGTCCTGCCAGCTTGGATTTGTGCATGGTGACTGCTTTCTTCGGCATGCTATGCACGAAAAAACTTCTTAGCTTGCTTTGCTGCTTCACCATCAGAACAGCTTCCTGAACCAGGTCAACTGGATAACGAGAGCGAACGTTCTGCCCCTGTCGGTACAAAAATAAGGACAGGGATTCTCACATTTCTGGCCCAATTGCTCAAAGATTTGGATTTGCCTCCTTTAAGCAGTTGGGGAGGCTTAAGTTTCGTCGACCACGAGGGAGACAACTGGAAAATGGGATCTTTAATAAGGACCTCGGTCAGCTTTTCTGAGGAAGAGGCCCGGTCCGTCCATCTCCAAGGACATTAGTCCAACTGATGAACCAAAAAGTGATCCATCATAAAACCTTCTCGCAATGAGGTCAACAACGTCTACTGGTTTTCGTCGTAATCGGAGGAGGCGCGGTGGCGCCGGAGGAGGAAGGAGCTGTGGAAGGAGAGGGAGTTACGCCGCCGCCGCCGCCGGGGGAGTCGTCTTTGGCGAGAGCGACGGAAAGGAGAGCTGCTAGTTGCTGTTGCTGGTGGTGGAGTCCTTGCATCATCGCCTACGGCGGTTGGAGTTGCATCTCCGCCGCCGGCGAAAAGTGAGAATAAATCGCTGTTCGTCTTCGTCCTGTGCCTGTGTGTGTCGCGGGCAAATAGCAGAATTTGGTGGGGGCGTATCCAAAAACTTGTCCAGCCTCCTTTTATTTCTTGATTTCATTACAGTTTTGAGCTCTCTTACATTTAAATTTATTAAATATTTTAGAATTTATTAAAGAAAAATTTCAATACTAAACAAAATATTTAGTATTTATTAGATAAAAAATTAAAAATGGGCCAAAATTTTGTCAAATCTAACTTAAATTATATATATTACAATTTTCTGATCATTATTTTCGATTAATTAACAATTTTAGTCCGTTGACCAAATTTTTTGTTAAATTTTAGAACAGTTAGTGCCTGAACAAACGAAATTAATGTGGTCTTATTTGACCGATCAAATTAATCTCACATCAGATGCTACGTTGGCATTTTAATTAAACTCGCACGTGAAGTATACGTGCGCGTGGGTCATCAGATACGAAAAATTACCCACGCGCATACCTCGTTCGTGTACGACAAGCGGAAAAACGAACCGGGTCGGGTCAATGCTCATACCAGAGTGCGGCCTTTTATGTGGGAGCGTTGCGGCTGGGACTAAAATCTCTCGGCCAAATTGGATTCGGGTCGGCCATGTTTTCAAAACCCCTCAAAATGGGCTCGGAGCTTGTTCGGTAGAAAAAACGTCTGAAAAATAGTCAACGTTTTAAATAACGCGGAGTTGACTCAATGGGCTTTTTCTTACTTTATGTGGCTGGGTCTCCGTGACAGGCCTAATGTTTTACCGGGCTGGACCTGGATTCAGCCACAGAACCCGAATTCCCCAGAGAAATTTAAAAAACCTAAAATTCCCTGTCGGGTCAAAAACACCCTCCATCACCGACGTCGCGAGGGAAAAGAAAGCAGCAGTCCGCCACTACCGCCGTTCATGCGGCGCCGCCGCCTCCGTCTGTCCGATCCCAACCAAGTAAAAACAAGGATACTTTGGGAGAGAGGTGTTTCCAATATTGTGAATTGGTTTTAAGTAGATCATGAGGATGTAAGAATGAATGATTGCCATATACAGATTGTTGTACTTGTAAGGGTCTCCAACTAGGCTTATCAGATAGAAAATGTCTACAAGCTACGAGAGTGGCACACAGAGATCAAGGATTGTGATTTAAAGAGGTCCAATGGAGATATACAAGAACAATTGAGAGCAATTTAATGAGCGATGTAGTTCATACGTCGAGGGATAAATATGTACGAATTTTGAACTGAAAAATTAGGCACAAACTCAATTCTTAGCAACTGCAAGTACAGAGCTTAACGTATCCCAAGGAAGAGATTCGAACCAACAATGCCAAAATCAGTAATCCGTAACACCTCAACTATTTCACATCATACACCCAGAAAAATACAGAAGAACAACACCGTGATCGAGCTAAGCTCTGTTCTCCAATTCATTCAAGCAACAGAGACCGTCTGCTGTTGTTGCTGGATGCTATTCCCGCCGCTCTTCTTCTTCTTCCCCTTCGACTCGTCGAAGTCTTCCGGGTTGTATATGACGGTGATGTAGAGGGAGCAGCTCGGACACCGAGCGATTTCCTCTCCGATTCGGAGATCCTCCTTTGTTATCTGGAACAGATCGCCGCACGGGCACGGGTACGTGTACGATTGTAGCTCCTCGTTCCACTCCATGTCTTCTATCTCCACGTCGTCGTACGACATCGCTCCCCTTTTCAGACAGTTTCTCCGGCGAGCGGACGATGAAATTACACGAGCTCGTAAGGGATTTTTGGATGATTTCTTCTTCGTTCTCTCTGTCTGGATTTGGTTTTTAATTAGGGTTTCGCGTTGGGAGCAAGCTGGTCAACGTTCAAGAAGGGAAAAGGATAACGGACTGAGAGGCCCAATATATATTCGGCCTACTGATTGAATTTTGGTGGGTTTACGGCCCAAAACACTTTTTGTTTCTTCTCGTAATTTTAGATCCGGATTGCAAAACTTGCAAATATTATCCAATCTCGAAACCTACAAATAGAACCGGTTAGGATGATCCTGAATTACGAATTTTAGAACTAGTATGTGTACGTTTTACAAATTTCGAGACCGGTACATAACTCAGAACTCATAAGGACTATCAGACCCGTTAATAACCAATCATAATCGAACACAATGTGATGGCACCCTAATTAGAGCGATATGGATGTGTTTTGGGCGCCCTAATTGGACACTCCGGATATGTGTTCGATATATAATTTGAGCGTCTGATACTTATGGAAGACACTAATTAGGGCTCCAGAAGGAAGGGAAATATCTTTGATGGGTGTGTTGACGGCGATGGCGGTGGTGGTGTGGTGTGACGGCAGAGGCGGTGGTGGTGGGTGTATCGGGCGGTGGTGGTGGAGTGTATCGGGCGGCGGTGGTGAGAGTATCTCGACCAAGAGTAGAAAATCGAAATATGAGCGGCGGGATGAATTTAGTGAACCAATTGTCAAAAACATTCGCGTAATTGTACATATAAAATTGAACGGTAGGGCTTTCTTTTCGAAAACTAAGGCGACGAATATTAGTTCAAAAATTATATCCGTTTAACCGATCAATTTATATTTGATTAATTGATTTATCGAGTTTAATCGTCTGACTATAACCGTAATCCCCACCCTAATAACTCGATTCAAATTGTCTTCGATATTATTTTCTTCATCCAGGGACAAACCATTGCGCGCTAGATAAGAACTCCTGTTGTTAATTCCCGCCAATTCTCAATGCTCTTCTGGGAAGCTCCTGATTCAGCTCCAAAGTTTGTGCCTACATTGGGTTTGATACTACGCTTGATCTGAAAGCCAAATGCCTTGTTGTGGCAGTGGTATACTCGATCCTCTGTCGCCAAAAATTGCTTCCAAATCGTCAAATCAATACCGTTATGAATGGAGTCGCTAGAGTTGAGGGAAGCTTTTGATGAGTTAGCGATTGCGTGGAATCAGTTAGGCGGTGAAAGCTTGTACCTTGCCGATTTGTTGGTCAGGGCTTGCTGTGAACTGAAGAGTGGGTGATGGTGCATTTGAATGTTCTGATGTATGAAGGCCTGGGTTATAGTTAATGCAAGGCTACGACAGTTTGATCTACCTGGTGATTTATTTGACTGTGATTCTGCAGATAGTTCATAGATGGTTCCAATGTTTGAACCATGGTTTTACTCTTTTCCTTGCAGCTGAGAAGCATAGTGGACCAAAGCCTTCAAGACCCCAGATTGATGAAATTGGGTTTCAACTACGTACAGCAGGTATTATACTTTGGTGCTCCTCTCTTTAGTATTCCTTTGTCTGCAGATTTTTATATGTCCAGTAGCTACTGAGCCTTCTCAGAGGGTATTATCTTGATCAATATCAATCATGCAAGGGATGCTGGTTCAACTTTAGAAAGCAAACCCTTTGTAGAAGAAATGCTTTTGGTCCACAAAATGCCTGTCTTTACTTTAGCAGCCAAAAGTGGAACTCTACTCAAACACCAAAACCCATCTTTTCATAACCCCTAATTGCTTGGCATATACCTAGAGTCCTGCTATATTGGTGGCAAGTGCATGATTGTTTTAGCACTGCAGGCAGCGTGTAATAGGACACATCGTTCACCACTATATAAACTTGTGGTGGATTTTCATTGCCCCTTTGAGCCACAATGAAGAGCCGTGTATCCTTTATCAAAAGATTTCCCCCTATTCTTTTATCTAGATTAACCTATCCACTCCATGTTTTTGATAAAAAAGTGGCAGCCGGCCTTCTACTTTTCTGCTTTGTATATGAAAAACGTATTGGAAGATAGCTATATCTCACCTTTTTTTTTGGCATGAATCATTGAGCTAATGCACTGTATTTCTATGCCGTTAGTTTAGATTCATTCATACTTTCTGATCAGAGCTCGCAGGGAGGTAAAAAAGCTCCAAAGGATTTCCTAATGGTATATACTTTCCAATTTTGTCATTGCTGCACAGGACGACGTCCCTTTCCAATAGTTTGGTTAATTGGTGGGAAACACATGCAATATGCACTCACGTATATGTTGCTTTCACAGTATTCGACGAGAATCACTCACGCACTTGCTGGTATATATTATTTAAAGGTAATGGAGCCCCTGAACACTCTTTAAACTGAATTCTGCCAGCCATGGGTAATTTCGTTGAGCACATCGTTCCAGGTTTAGCTCTATCTCTTCTTGGCTTATGGCACACCATCAACACCACCAAATCCTACTGCAACAACAAAGAAAACTTCACAGTCAAGTTTTGGTACCCCTTATTGTACAATCCTTTCTCCAGGCTCAAACACCTCGAGCCACTACTCATTCTGTCCTTCTCGATACTCGCGCTCGTTGACCAAGTCTTTGACTTTCCTCGCTTACACTTCACCTTCCACCTCATCAAGCTAGAACACGCAACCATGTTCCTCCATCTTGCAGTGTTTGCGGGTTTCGCCCTCTGCACGGAGATCATAGCTCAATCGACCTCTGAACTCCTGTCGAGTGTAACGGGCATACTTGCTGCTTCAGTTTTCAGTCAGGAGCTTTTCCTCCTCCATTTCCACTCAGCTGACCACGTCGGCCTCGAAGGCCACTACCACTGGCTCCTTCAGCTCATAATACTCGTCTCCCTCCTAGCAGCTCTAGCTTCCACTTTTTCCCCCACCAGCTTCCCGGCAGCTCTCGTGCTTTCGGTTTCGGTAGTTTTCCAAGGGTGTTGGTTCATGAACATGGGGTGTATGCTGTGGCTTCCTCAGTTCACTCCTGAGGGCTGTTTCTTCAACAGCTCTCGTATGCATTGATCGGTCACCTGTGGATCTCCTCGCGCAGATCTTCGTTCTAGAGCGCTGGCGAACTTGCAGTTCAGCTGGATACTCTCCGGGATCATGCTGTTGACAGGGTGTATTTGTTTGAAAGCGGCTGGGAGATCGAACCGGAGGAGGCTGCAGTATGAGCAACTCAACAGCAGAGCCGGGGCAGAGTGTCCTGTCGCCATTATTGAAGGTTTCAAGCAAGTTGATCCTTGAAATTATTATATAAGCTAGTGTAAGATGATGATTATGATGACCCTCTTTTGTAAAATAATAGCAGCAGAAGTTGTTGCAGAACTTCTGTTGCTATGAAGAAGAAAAAAAGATTATCTTTCTTGACATGTTGTTAGCGTTTCTGGGTTCAATGTTCCCAGAAGATAACATCATAAAGCTTTGTTCTTTTATGTTTCTGCTGAATTTCCTTTTGCAGTATGATGTATATTGCGCAGTAAGTAACAGGTAAAATCCATGCATGTCTTGATAGGTATTGCCTATGGGTACTCGTTTTGTTCAAATCGGTCGGGTTGAAGGATCGATTTTAGTGTCGTGGGTAACTTATAATGCTTGATCGGGCAAAATGGATTAGGGTCCAAGAAGAGTTCAGCGGGTTGAGCATTGGGTCAGGTGATCTGCAAACTCACTCAAACCCACCCGTCATAATTTAATCCGCTTAAAAATGAGTTGGTATTGCGGATGAGTTTGAGTTGTATATTTAGTCACTCACCAATTAATAGATGGGTTGGTGATGAATTATCCGTCAAACCCACTCAAACACTTAACTCATAGGCCCAAACCTTCAATCTTCTTTTATCCTTGATAACTTCACGTTGTAATCCCTGAAATAATCTTCCAAGTCACAACAAATAGATGGATGGATAGTCCAAGTATTACATGCTTGTTTTTGCTTTTTTGTTATAGATAGAAATAGTTGTTCTTTGAGTTTACTTTGTAAGATTAAACTGATTTTACTTAATCTGAATTATAATAAACTATTTTAAAATTTTCCATCCACCTAATCCATCCACCGTCAATAAATAGATGGACGTGAGTCTAATGAGTCACCCATCATATTAACTGATAAATTTGATTTTGGCCTCCTGTAATCTTTCGTCTCGCAAAGTTTAACCACACCCTTCTCTCCGTCGACCACACACACTGTTATCTTCGGCAGATTTTCCATCAGGTGCCCGTCTGCGATCCTGTCAGGAATGGACTGCAATTTCGAAAAAGGAAACCGAAGAATTGAAGTACCAAAAGAAAAAGAATCAAACAGCACAAAAGACTATCGTTAGTAACTAACTGTCACCGTTGACTAACTATTGTTAACACACACACTCCGCCATTAAATAATGAGAAAGTTTGAAAGAAGAAAGAGCACAGAGACTGATCTTACCATGTTTCCTGACTGTAGATGGGATCTCCCGATGAGGACCAGAAACGAAGGGTTCTTCGGATCGCTATCGATGGCTCTCCGGATCGCTCTCTGGGTCGCTGGGGAGAGCGTCATGAACTTGGATTGGAACCCCTGGGTGTTGACTATTGTTGATTTCTTCAGTTTGCTCCATAAATCCTCTGCTCACACAGAAAAAAAAAACAGTGTCTCCTCAATTGATTTATTTATTTATTCATGTCTTAGTTATTGAAGCTCTTTTTCCGAAGTTACCGGTGAAGGAAACTCCGGCGGCATTGGGATTCTGTTGTGGCCGTGAGCTTGATGCATTTCCGCCGTTTTCCTGAACTGCGGCGACGGGTTGTTTCCCTTTGCTTTTGCCCCTGAAATCTGTATCGTCGGAATCGGAATCGGAACTGGAATCTGAGTTGGATTCGGAATCTGAGATATTAAGGTTAGCAAAATGGTGAGGAGTTCGTCCCTGTTGCGGTTGCTGCCGTGAGCCGGATGCATTGCTCATGGCGGCAGCAGCTCCTATTCCTCTGCTTCTGTGAGGGTCGTCGAAGTCGAAATCAGAATCTGAACTGGAATCTGGGTTGCCGGAGGAGACAGGGTAGACGATCTCACAGGCGGTGAGGTCGAAAATGGAAACCTGGAATCTGGATGATCCTCGGAACTCGAATATCAGAAGGGAACCGACGCCAATGGAGTAGTACTCGATGAAACGTCGGGATCCAGCACTGAGCCAGATTCTCTCTTCTCGGCGGAAGTATTGCTTTGCCAGACCGATCTTCCAAACTTTTCCGTCCGGTACTTTCAGCACCGCCTCACCGGAGAGCAGGTGGCCGCACTTCATCACGAAGTCCTCCGAAATCCTCTGCATAAAAACAGAGCATTCAAAAAACAGAGCATGAAAATCACAGAAGAAAATGAAACCAACTTTGAGAAAAAAGAGACACTTACCAATCTTCCCTCCTCGAGGTCTCCAGGATAGATAATCTGCCAGAAAATCTTGGAAAGGTTGTTGACAGCCATTGTTGTGCTGGGAAGTTTTCTCCAGAGAGTTTTTTTTTGTGAAAAGAAGTTCTTCTACTAATCACTCGAGTCTTTGTGAGTAATTTGACTATTTTGCCCCCATTTGGAGTTTCTCTCACAGCTTCAGAGAATTGATAAGGGGGCCATTTTGTAATTTCTGAAAGCTAAGAAGGTTTGTGATGAATTAAATGATGATATATGTTTGCAGAAAAAAGAAATATCTGCTCCAAGTTTCCAGCTTTCTATTGACGCACAAAAGGGGATGTGAAATCCAATTGCTTTATGGGCGTATTTTGGTCACAGGTACTGAATATGGAAATTCTTGTTGATATGCATTAAACCATCAGAATTCAGAGCTAGCAGAGGAAGGCTAGTTACTCTGGCTGGTGGTTCAAAGCTTTTGATGCTTGTTTGTCGTTGGTAAACTAGCCTGCCGTCATAAAAGGCTTGAGATCAACTGATCAAAACACAAAACAATCTAGCAATGATGCCGACTTCGAATTGAAACTATCTATCGCCAACAATAAAGATTCCAGCTTCAAGCTCATCTGGAAACCGGGTTCATTTTCTTATATATCTAACAATTAAATATATGAACAATCATAAACAGCATTGCTAAGAAGACAGTTTTTTTGCCACATTTCGAACTTCTATCGGCACACGAGCGAGCATTTCTAATCTATGGCATCGATCGAGCAGCTTCTCGAGTTTCTAATGTTGCGTCGGGGGCTGCAGAACAGCGTCGTAATGCTGGTGGTGGTTTACGTAGCCACCACCACCACCGCCGTTCTCATCCATGACGCGAAAGACGGTCAGTTTAAGCACAACATCCCTCGATTTCATCAGCTCAAACACACAAACATCTCCTTCTCCGATATTGTTCTCCAACGTGAACTCGAACCATCCTTGGCTCAGCTTCGCTCTCCCGCCTCTGTAAAGGCACCGGACGGGCCACTGCTTCCCGTCGGTGTACTGCAGCTTGATGAATCCGGAAACGCCGTTGAGATTCTTCTCCGCGAAGCAGGATGGTAAATACTGAACAAATAACCATGAAAACGGAAGGATATGAATCAAAGCTACGATCTTTGTTCCTGGAAAAATGTATATGAAACAATCAGTTAGTTCACCATAATGCATCCCCGGTATAGATAAGATGGTCGCAGCACAACACGGCAGAAAGGGTTTTCCGGCTCGAATGTTTTCGCTGCATTTATCGCTCTTTCCCTTTCTTCAGCCGTCACAGTTCTCTTTCTAGCTGAGGCACTCTCGTAAAATCGAAAACGCATGTCTCCATCTCCGTCTTCGTCTTCTACTTGCGGTCTGGGAGCTGAGGGCTGTTGATCCTCTGTGAAACGTGTGATTGCTTATAAGTGAAAGGCTTAGATCGATCAAAGATCAATTCACATAAAGTTAGATTCAAACTGTATCTTGAATCTAACTGTTCCTTTCGAAACATTTTCGCATCTCATAATAAGAAGTTATAACAATCTTATTATAGCTAATTATTTGCTAATACTCTGTTATAACAAGTTACTTACCGGGATCAGGCTTTATCTTTTTCCTTCCCCGTTTCTTGGGAACTTTCACCGGTGTATCCGAAGCATTCCGTTGATCGAAGGCATTAAACTGAAGATTCACATCCACAGCAGCAGGTTGAGTTGCAGGATTCGGAGGGTTACTTGCTCGATTCAGTTGCGGATTATTCCCTTCAGGAAAGAAATCCAATCAAGTATTATTATCATAGAGAAAAGATACATATACAATCTAAACAAGAACAAAATCGAACCTTTCATCGCGAAAGGAACTTGGTACAACGGCACGGTATTTTGCAAGTACTCGGCGGAGTCCTCGTCTTCCAATTCATCGAAAAGGAGACACCTTTTCCCACTGAGAGAGTTGGTCTGGTAGTTTATCTCGGAGGCAGAAAGGTTGAATATATGAACATCGAAGATTGCGTTTCCTTCGTATCGGAAGATCAGCATGTATCCAACGCGGATCGAGTAGCTCTCGACAAAGTCATGCCATCCATCATGAAACCAGAACTTGTCGTCGGCTTTCACTATCCCTATTCGCCACACATGACCGTCGGGGACAGTCAGCCTGACCAGTGGGGTGAGGTCGTTCGCGAATTTCTTGATGAAATTGTCCGGGATCCTCTGCAATGCCAGCCAAGTTACGGAATCATAACCATATTCAAAAGCATTGCAGCAGTTATGTTATGATATTTCGAAGCTAGGAAAGTAAACTGCTTTGTTATAATATTTCGAAGCTAGGAAAGCATTGCAGAATCACCATGTTAATTGCTGTCTACAAACCAGAGCTGAAATCTGAATCATTTAGAGCTGCAATCACTAATGGAACATGGAGAATTGCAGCAGAAGTTTGTGAAGAAGGGGGCTCCTCTTAAAACCCTAATTAACGGATCACCACATTAGTGAGCTATCTATCTACAAATCACAAATAGAAACAAAGAACAGCAGAATTTCCTGGAAGGAAGGGGCTTTTCTTAGAACCCTAATCAACAGATTACTTAAAGAGCTTCAATTGACAACAAAATTCAGTCAACACAACCTGCAATCAACAAAATGAAATCCTGGGTTCTAGTTTTTCTACACTCATCAACGATCAAAACCTCAAAACTCCAAGCTTTTCCCCTAAGTTAAATCCACCCAAACCCAGAACATGCAAATGCAAAAATCCAATACCAAAACCAAACCCAGTTCAGAGAGTGAGAATGGGCGTTACCAGCTTCCTGTCATGGAGGGTTCTGGGGAGGATGATTTTGTGGAAGTAAGGCCTAGCAGGCATTTTCTCAGGATTTTGCGACCTTTTTGGGGGTAATTTTATAGTGAGAGTGGCAGAAGAAGAAAAGGGTCGTCAATCAGATGATCATGATGGAATGATCAGACCACAATTGAAAGAGAAAGAAAGAAAGAAGCTTGCTTTTCTTTCACAGTCTCTCAGATCTACACATCACTCTCCACAGCCCCATTGTTCTTACAACTTAACAGTCAAAACATTGGCTTAAACCTTTAAATGAAAATTGCAGAGCTGGAACCTAAAAAAGCTGAACGAGTTGGCTTTAGTTTTATTCCGTTCCTGACTCGCCGGGTATCAACTGGCCGGGTTGGTCAGATTATGGGTTGGTTGAAATAGGTTAGGGGGCAAATTAATCGAGTCATTGGCCAATCTAATCACAACTCACGGCGAAATGAGCACAGGCATATCCAAGACGATTTAATATATTGGACTGAATCGGAAAGATTAGATTACATATAGAATTTATATTAATCAATCTATCAATATATAAAAAATACATACTATTAGTTAGGTCATATACTGAGGTAATGTTAACACTAAAAATTAAGATTGAACATAGCAGGAATTAAATTCTAAATCAAAATAACTATATATTAATAATAAAATGAAGTCCATTTCTAGTCGTTTTCTTAGTCAAATTAGATTTTGAATGTGGTCATATACTTTTTTTTACTTAAATTCGGACATTTTTTGAATCAAATTTTATAATTATTACTTGTTAATATAAGATAAATCATTAAAATAAAATTTGAGAAGTCACTTAATTGAAACGAACTATATATCGTATATGAGAGTGGTAATTGAAACAACATGGAGCTTAACTATGAAAATATCGAAATTAACATATGAATTCTTTATTTTCGGCCAATTAAAATTATAGAACGATTTGAATCGAATAGGGGTCATGGTAGAGCTGAGTCGAATCTCTCGAAACCAATCCGGTTCGGATCCTCCACACTTCCGCCGCTCAGTGTTGCCGAACTAGGAATCTTATGTTTGTTTTGACATTTATTGTTGGCCTTTTACGAGTTTTTTATTTATTCTCGTCTCATTTTCATTTTTCTCTGAGATTGAAACAAAATCTAAGCGGAGAGAAACACATAAAACTCTCGGAGATTGCAATGCAGTCATCAAAACTTTGAGAAATTGCAGTTTCATGTCATCAAGAGACTTGACTAGAAATATAACAAATTTCGTGCGAAAATGCTTCTTTCACTGTCTCTTGACTGTTGCGAACATAAATAGCATCCCGAATTTCACTTCACGATCATCTACTAGATTTATCATTCAACCAACGTATTGACAAAACCCACCAAAAGGAATGTCTCAAACAGTCGGTTGGTTTGTTTAAGAGGAATACAAAGCTCCAGGCTATGAGTTTGTGATCGGAAATTATAAAGAAGAAGCGCCCATTTCCTCTTCGTCGACAAATCGATCCTTGTCGTTGGTGTTATAAAGTTATAACTGGTTGCGCGGCAGCCAACAAACAGTTGTCGATCATCACCATGGATAATGCTCCGAGTGTCAAGGCTTTCGCCACCTGAGCCGTGTTGCAGATCTCCTTACTGCCGCTCTTTGATGCTACGGATGAGTACACCGCACTTGCCCTGTGTACATGTACATGTACCACAATCAAATACATGTACACTGCACTTGCATGTGATACTGATTAAGGCGTTGTACCATTACCAGGGCCGAATTGCACGGAGCAATTTTCGGTATGAAATTGGCTTGGGGTGGTGACTACCGCAAAGTCAACTTACAATTTGATTTGCATGCAGTGCGCAATTTCAGGTATTATCGGGGAGCCTCCCAACGATTTTCGTCATCTGTCCCGTCTCCTAAAAGTCAGACAGTTTTTTGACAAAAATTGAGATGCGCGTATTTCGAATGCTTCTTGTGAAGGCAACCGTGTTGCGGATGCCTTTGTCCATAACGGACATTCTCTTTCTTTTCGTTGTCATTTTGATTTTCTTCTTCCAATTAAGACCGTTGAGTGTATTCGTTTCGATGTGATTGGAGTCTCATTTTGCTGTGTTATTCCGATACTAAAAAATGCATGTACCACTACTAATGAGACAGAAGAGATCCACTTGTCACAACCTGGCCTATACAAGTGTACAACCCCAATGTGATTCAACTTCTTCATTCAATGCCCTTTGGAAAATAGAGTACGAGAAAATCCAACCTAGCACGAATTGAACAAACAAACAAACCCTAAAATTCTTAGATCTCTCCAATCTCCCTTTTACGTACGAAATCATTCATCCATGGCGCTGCGATAACCAATCCTAAGCAAACCCAACATCCTAAAAAACACAAAGCATCATCATCGGCATCAAATCCTGGTACGTACGTGCAACAAATTCTGAAATGTCACGATTCGATTGATCAAAAGGATCTCACGTTCTGTTTCGAATTCTTGTTATTGCCTATTGTTTTGTTGTGAGAATAGGTTACGTTGGTTGGGCGGAAATGCGGGAACGTGACAGGTTAAAAATGCCCTTGTCAACGACCACGACAATGGTAATGGTGTTGGTGATGTTGTCCATGATGAAGATGATCATTATGGCGAATGCAGCCGACGACAGCAACCCAGTGTTCGATCCATGCTCCGATACCACAGTGGCGAAATCAGACGGGTTCACTTTTGGCCTAGCGTTTTCAAGCAACGTTTCCTTCTTCACGGGGGAGGTCCAGCTCTCCCCATGCGACAAACGCCTTGCCTTGGCATCCAAGCATTCCCAGCTTGCAGTGTTTAGGCCGCAGGTCGACGAGCTCTCGCTCCTCACCATCAGCAGCGACACGTTCGATCCGGTAATAAACCGTTTTAACCAACAACAAACCCGAATCGCACAATTCGATGATTTTTTATTTCCATTTGTTTATACAGGCCAAGGCAGGCGGGTGCATGGTAGCTTTTGCTGGAAGGAACTTTGCAGCAAGGTCAATGCCGACTCTGGTGACTGATGGTACTATGAGCATCACTAGCTTCACATTGGTAAGAACAAAACTGCTTCGGAAAAAAAACCCGGCTCACTTCGTTTACCTGTTATTGAGATCTGTTCTGCATTATGCATCAGGTTCTTGAGTTCCAGAAGGGTACCCTGGAAAACTTGTATTGGAAGAAATTCGGGTGCGAGTCATGCCATGGCGAGTTTCGTTGCTTGAATGAGCAGGACTGTGCGATACCGAGAGCCAAATGTAGGAGCCACGGAGGGGCCTACGACTGCGATCTGAACATACAGCTGGCATTCTCAGGTACTGATAAGAACCTGGAGACTCTCAACTCCTGGTACGAAGTTTCCAGTCTCCAGCAGTACTCGCTCTACGGCCTGTACTCGAATGTAAAGGACAATCTCTTCATGTAAAAGGCAACGCTAACAATGAGTAGCAGATACTAATTACGAGCTAAGTCTTAAAGTATGCAAAGAGTTCATATTGAGAAGTTTTTTCAGCATTTTTATCAGTTTCAAGAAATAGTTCATCCCATTCTTGTGCTTTGAAAGATTAACTGGTTTTCTTTCGTCAAAACGCTGCATGTATAGAACCAGTGATCCTCTGAAATCATACAAAGAATCATGCACAGGATATAGAGTAACATTGTTCCGATATATGACGAGAGACCACGATAGAAGCTAACCATCCTGAAGCTTTTACAAAGCCAATGCAGCAGCAGCATTCTTCAGCTTTATTTCACTTCGTCAACAGCAGCATGATCGCCAATTGAGACATCTCCGTCTCCTGTACCGACTTCACCATCTTCACCAGATGCATCGAGAAGTTTAGGGACGAGATCTTCAGCAGGTGCAGGTGAGTCTTCTGGGGTAGACTTAGCACGGCAGGTTTGGATGAGAAAATGTGCCACGGACTTGAAGCCGAGCTTAGTAACCTAAAATGGATAGGAAATGTTATCTACGTGACACTACAAAACCGAAACGATCTGTATTCAAATGTCCCCTACAAAAAAGGAAGATACTAACCTTCCTATAAAGATTGCCCGTAGGTAACCAACCTTTTCCTTTCCTGCAAAGACTGCAATTACAGATTCCCCGGCAAGTCGGGCAAATCCAATCTGGATTCTTGTTCACTTCGGCCACATTCTCTCCGTATCTGTTCAAAGTCCGTGTGAGAAGGCACAAAGAAGCAACTGAGCCATTAATTACTATGCTTTGAACCTATAGTTGCACTCCAAAATCGAAATTACGAACATCACCACAAGGAAAACCTCATAAGTTGATCGACAGAAATTCACTAGGAGCAGACAAGAAGAGCAAGGGACACCCCATTAGCAGAGTTGTATTTTTAGCACCACCAAAAGAAAACTAGGGATGTTAACGACGAGTTTGCCAGTCTCGTGTTCGCAATTACCTCATGTAAAGGCAATCTCCACAGAACTGACCCTGGACCAACTCGCATTTGCAGCAACTTGTGTGAAGACCAAGCGCCTTTTGCCTGCCAGAAGAAAAGCCAGCATTTAGAAAGCTTCACAAACAACATCGACACTTCTAGCCATCATTTCTAAACGTGTAGTTCGATTGATCAATACTACTACAATTAACTAAAGACAAGTTTCCATCACACCACCATCAACAATGTGAAGTAAAAAACTGTACATGTGAATCGAAATTATGGCCAAACCTGCACTGGTGACAGGTTTGCCCATCGACTGGATCAAGCAAGCGCTTCCCATCTTCACTATATCCATCCACACCCAAATCCCATTCAACATAACAACTCCCCAAAAGCCTCTCATGCTCTTCAGTGTAAACCTCCGGCTGTGTCCCTTCTTGCAAACGGATCTCCACGTCTTTCCGGGATCCCCTCTTCTTTTTAGTCACCATCTCTGTGTAGTTCACTGGAGCTAAAGTCTTCACCCTAAAAATTGCAAATAAAAAAAAGAGTAAAAAACAAACGAGAAAAAATTAGGGGGAAAATTTGAATTATGTTTTCACCTGGATGAGCGCCTCGGCGATTCAGAACCAGAAGGGACTGAGCAAGATTTGGTAGCGGCAGAGGGAGCGTTTCTTTTTTAGGTTTTCTTGTTGTTGGTGGCCTTGAGCTTGAGAGATAAGTCGAGAAGCCCTAATTTATCCAGTCTCTCTTTGTTCTCTTTGATTCTCTGTTCTCTTATATCCTCGTACGCTGGAGGTTGATCCGGACTCGAACCGACTGCTTCTTCTCCGGCGGTGGCAGCGCCGATTCCGGCTCTTCGTCGCCTCGTCGCCGACACCATATTTCTTTCTCTTCCGCCGTCGGTGAGTTGTGCTCGGAAGAGTGAAGTGTGTGGGGAAATGAGATTTGAAAAGACCGCCGCTGGTTTTTTAATTGTGGTGTTGGAAATGGCGGGAACAGAGTTTAGTGGTGCATGCGCCAATGAGAGGATGACATCTGGATGAAATTTTGGCTGGGCCGGGTCGCATGGTATCTGTTAGCTCGGCCCATTGTATTTGTGGTTCAGTCAGTTTTGTCCCGGCCCGACATCCATCAAAACCGATTTGGACAAAAGATAAGGTGACGGTTCCGGTATCTAGATTCAACTCGTGCAGTTAAGATTAGTGGTTAAATCAGGTGAAGTTGGAGGAAGATCCTTTCTCCTTTGGCTGTGATGACTTCTTGACACGATTCAAGAGGGAGTATCAGAGATGCATAGAATTTTTCGACAAGATATGGATTAGTGGTTAAATCAGGTGAAATTGGAGGAAGATCCTTTGTCCTTTGGCTGTGATGACTTCTTGACACGATTCAAGAGGGAATATCAGAGATGCATAGAATTTTTCGGTAAGATATGTTCGTTCGACCTAGGCGCAAAGCATTGTAGGGGAACCTAGAGAGAAAGGGAGCCAGAGGAGACGTTACCGAATGGCCATTTTCTCCGTTTATAGACGGCCCTATGAAGTAAAGGAAAGCACATAAAGACCATTGAAAAAGTGTTGAAATGTGACTCAAATGACATCTCTCACCTCGTGCAAACAAATACTAGACTGAAGCTCCTCCGAACCGTTCTTCATTGAACAACTAATACACAATGGTTGTGGCTTAGTGCCGAATCGAGACAAAACACAGGTAGTTGGTCTTTGCTTCCTACAACTTCACTTCCTCTATTAAGGGTATACACACAAAAAACCAATCTGATCTGCCTCCTACAATCTCTATACAAAACATACACATATATATATAACTGAAGAATGTACATCAAGAATGGACCTAATGGCATCAATCAGCGAGAGCGTGTTAACTGACGAACCAGCGTGGTTCTATGCCGGGGTTGGGACTGGATACTTGTCGTGGAGTTCCCTTAGAAGATCCCGGAGCTCGGGGAAGACTGTCACGAGTACGAGCTCGAGGATTGCGTACGCTAGCTGCTTGATGCAGATTGTAGACTGCGTTTTATTCAACAGGGGGAATTCTCAGTTGGTATGCAAAACAGGGTTTTATTCAACAGGGGGAATTCTCAGTTGGTATGCAAAACAGGATATAATCAACTGAAGAATCAAATGTATAATGGTGGCAATCGGACCTGAGTGAAGTAAAAGATGTCTCGTGCACATCGTTTGTATTGCTTTTGCCCGATCAAGCTTACTAATGCTGTAGGAACTCCATCTGATGCAAAAACAAGAAGGGAAAAGGGTTTAATTCAAGGCGTTATCATAACATCATTGATATTTTAACCTGGAGCGAATTCTCTAGCATCTCCAGAGAAATTCTACAGCAAGATGAAGATTAGATAACAATGGTGTCTTACCTTCTCACCGGAACTAGAAACACAAAGAAAGGCGAAACAAAGACTGAAGAACTTAGTATTCTCACCAAACAGTGTTTTTCTGATATAGTTTGCTCTACGAGAAGCTTCAAGCTGTTCCTCAAAGGAAGTTTGCTTAGACGCTTGGCTGCTGCTGCCGCCACCAAACTGACCCAGCTGAAAAGCGTTCGGATGTTGTTGAGATTCGTCAGGTTTGGTTTGAGCAACGCCGATTCTTGTAAAGAAAGTTCCATTCGGCCAAAGAACCTGAAAAAGGACAAACGAACTTCAGAAAGATGAGAAAGCACCAAGGAAAATGTACACTACTAGCAGGAGCTGCAGCATCAGTGAGCGACTTACATTTTGGACCCATCGGATGCCAAAGGCTATAGTATCCTCTCTTCGGAGCCAATATATCTGTCTCAAGAGCCAGTCATCGATGGCATCTTCCATTATCAACTGCACAATCTGCTTGGATATCCAAAACACCTGTCGCCTGCGCCCACACATGAGTGAATGCGGAAGAAAATTACCGGTGTAGAATATTTAGAGCAAGCAGCATTGAAGAGACACAAGAATCAAACTTCCCAATTGACAGTTCAAGTCATTTACTTAAGAAATCTGCAACTGATTAACTAACCTCAGCCAGCCTCTTCTGTTTAGCTGAAACACCTTGTCAACTAGATTCAACAGGGGCACACTGACATTAGGTGGAGTCCACTGGGAAGAAAGAGAGAAAAGGTATGTGAGTGAAGCTAAATCAACAGGAGACGAAGATAATTAAACTAATTGAACATAAGACTTCCATGGCTGACGTTCGCAATATAGAATAGAATAACTATTCAGCCATTTAGCGAAATCCCAACTAAAGACTAAAGACTGGACAAATAAATCACTTAATAATTCATCCAATTTACTGTTCAACTCAACTAGTAAAACTTCCAACCAGAAAACAAATTATTTTATGCAACCGAATAACAATTAGCCATGTTGGCTGCCAGATAGTACCTCAGGTGGCATACCAACTGGATCCTCTGGAAGGGTTGAGCTTATAGCGGAACCAAATGCCGAAGGCTGACCTTGATTGCCACCACCAGGTTCTGTGAGCCAGTTGTCAGTTTGCTTTAAATTTAAGCTCCTGGAGCTCTCATCCCGTTTGATCGCTCGGCGTGGAAATGACATTGAGCCCACATCTTTATCTGAATGCCAACCACTAGCTTGGGCACTGGGTCCTACATCCTCTTGTTGATTACTTCCATCATAGTCAGAAGAGCTGTTTTCAGTACCCATTGTATCTTGCCTACGTACAGAATTATCGATCTGATCTACATTCCAAGTGAAATCACCACCGTAGCTTGAAGAGCTGGTATCACCAATCAGTGGAGATCGACCAGAAACTTTACGCATCAAGCCACCTGAAACCCCTTTAAATTGCCGAACAATGTCGTCCACAGCATCATCCACATTGACTGCATTTTCCAAAAGGAAAGCCAGACGAGAAGCGACTCAAACAGTTAAAAAAGCCATCAACACTCTTGTGAGCATTTCTATCTCCCCTAAAATCAACAAACGTAACCAGTTTCCCCTAAAAGATTCTAACCGGAACAAATAAATGCAAAGGTATATCACATACCTGCTAGGGTTCTCATTACAGAAGAAGATTTCCCAAAAGAGTAAATCTTGAAAAGAAACGGAAAGCAGGATTAGAATTGAGCCAGTAACGAATCAGGAAATAAATCACCAAAATACAGGGAAAAACATGCACACCTTAGAGGACGCATTTAGAAAATCCCATACATCATGCTGCTCAGCCACATTAGCTATAGACAGTAGATCCTGCAAGATGCATGCAATCAGTCACGTAATGTTATGAGACAAACACTGTAACTAAGGATAGTCAAACAATGAAGAGAACAGTACCTGGAGGTACTTATCAAGCTGAATACAACGTTCATGTACAAAAGCATCCTCCGTGCTAGAAGAGAAGATCCTTTTGGGAGGCAAATGCAAGTTGTAATTAGGAATGTCTTTAAGATGTCTGTGCAACCTCTCAAAATTACTATATCTGCAGAAAAGAATTATTTGATAAGATATCATCAATAAGAGATATGGACAAGAGAAACCGAATGGCAAAAATACATAAGATTTGGCATGCTCGGGTGGACTCAAAACTTTAATAATGAACTGATTAAGTCTAGGAAGAAAAGTGAACTAGTAGCAATGAATATGTTGACAAAAAAGCACCTTCTTTTCACAAACCAAGTTCTATTATCCGCATCCGTTACTGCAATTGAATAAACAGCAAATGACTTTGAGCCAAGCTTCTCAAAGTAAGCTCCCAGAACCTAACCAAACACGATGAACAAAAACGTTACATTATGAATTGTATGCAAGGCAACTATCAGCAACAGTATGGCTGTAGAATCCAATCTTCAGGAGTTAAGTCTCTCCATCTTAAAGATTCTCTAATCAAATGATACCTACCCGAGACCTCAGCTTTGGAACATTAGTTGAATCGATGCGCAATACTTTATCAGGTGTGAATTTAACAGCAGAATCCGAAGCATGCCCGGCAAAATCTGCACTGTAGTACTCTGAGATAATGGAACTTCCATGTTCCGGTTCTAATGCCCTCTTCTTTTCAGGCTGGTTTCTCAAAGCAGAAGTGCTATTCGACCGCTTAAGTATACCCACATTTTCATTCATGGAAGGGTTGGTAGTAGTCTCGAATTCATCAATAGCATCAACTCCTGCCAAGTAATCACTACTCTGACCTGCTACTAAATGTTTTTCATTTTTCTTCTCATTGACTAACTCATTATCAACACTTGCTTGAGGCGTTAGGAACCCGGAAACTTTTCCATGTGTTCTTGTGGGAATCACAGTACCAGCAGATGGTGATTCTTTCCCCATACCAGGAGAAAACTCAGTGATATTTATTGAAGAACTTTTTGATTTGGCCTTCCTGCTGCCTGCTTTTCTAGCAATCTTGTTCTCTTTTTTCTTATAATTCCTTCCTTTCGTCCACATATTCTCAAGATTTTCAGGTGTGAGCACTTCAGTTCTTCTCTGTGTTGCAGCCTCTAGCACTCTTCCCCAATCAGCCTGGGGTGGAGAGTATGAACTGTCTACACCATAATTTATTGAAGAATCTTTTCGGTTTTCATTCTCAGCTAAATTTATAGGACTGGGAGGATTCTCTGAAGAACGTTTCTGCAAGACAGATGGGCCACTATTTGCAGCCCTCGCAGTCTGATCATTTCCTGTGTCCTTTGGGTCATTATCTATAACGGCAAGCAAGATATATTCAATTACCTCATTGATATACCTGTTTCCAGGAACAATAAAACAGAGTTACTATCTTTGATGAAAAGCCATGCATGTGTCATTTCTGAGTCAAAACAGATTTAACCAGACTCCGCTGCAAAGGTCAGGGAGAAATTGAAAAGAAAAATGTCTTTAATTAAAGCAAACCAGGGATGACAAAACCATCTAGCTTTCAACTAACTCAGCATTTGTGCTAAGCGTTCTTTTTTACAGAAGTCTTCTGTGCAACTTGACGAGTACCATTAAGAATTGATTGGTTAAGTGGTCAGGATGAGGACAAAAGATGCAGTATGGAAGGTCACAGAGAATTTTTTCATGCAAATTAAACCTTAAGCTGGTGAAGAATACATGTAGGACATCTGAGCAGACCTTTTTATCT
This sequence comes from Linum usitatissimum, assembly GCA_030674075.2. Classification (NCBI taxonomy): domain Eukaryota; kingdom Viridiplantae; phylum Streptophyta; class Magnoliopsida; order Malpighiales; family Linaceae; genus Linum; species Linum usitatissimum. The sequence goes on from JAUJYP020000039.1 coordinate 3,417,413, forward strand.
CACGATTAAATATTAAAATTCCAAATCTGTGCAAAGAATTTTAACCAGAGGCAAAACCACAATCTAATGTGTTTTTATTTCTTATAGTTTCCCACTTTTCAAAGGAGCAAGACTGACCATAACGACAAGCATTTTGGACAGAATAGAAACAAAAAATCTGAATCAAACGTTTTACATATATTATTGAATCACGAAGTAACAGAAGCAATGACATTCTTCATACCCCAGTTAAGACTACACATGCAAGACTAAAGACGAGACTTTTAAAGACTCAGGAAGGAAACCAATCATGATGTTCTTCAAAATTGTCATACCATTTACAGCAAAAAAATAATGAATATGAGATGAGGAACACAAGAATGTTTTACTTACAAAGGGCTTGCGAGATTCATTACAGGTTGCATAACCAAGCAAGTGACAATCTCTCGGGCAATTGTCCGTACCAAGGGGCATTGAGCTTCTCGAGATCTTAACACTACCGCTAAAACCCCAGCCATTATCCGCTGAAGAACCTTTTGTAAATAAAAGAAAGGCAATCGTTAAGCTTTTTGAATCACAGTTGAGAAAATTTCATCAGAAGAAAAAGACAGAGGAAATTCATCAAAACCCTCCACTCACACCTTGTACTCACTCTCAGAAGATATCAAAGCTGGATGAAGCTCCTTAGATCCCATTAGATGGTGTTTCAACCGCTCATCTCGCTCCTCGGTAGAGAGAATTTTCATTACATCAACACCTATTGCGGCTTGATTTCGTCTAAAAAGATCCAAATGATCACCAACTAAATCGAGTATATCCCTGCAATACAAATTATCCATCAAACTCCAATTCAAGATTCCTCAATTACGCTTCTTATCAGATTTCAAAACCCATGAAACAACTTGCAGAACAAGAAAAAGACTACTAGAAGAATACATTACCTTGTTAACAAGTCAACAAGGTTAATCTCTTTAACCCTTCCTGATATCTCACCAAGAGCATCCATTATCACTGCACGGATCAACTCAGGGGCCTCCTTGTCAGGCGTAATTTCTGAATACCAGAGATCCACCACAAAGTCCTTCATTATCTTGTCAATAAAGTTATTGACCGAAGCCTCCACCACCGACGAATCGATCTTCCTCCTCCATCGTGACGGTGGTGGCGCAGAATTAAGCCGTGAATCATTCACAGATAGCTGCTTCTTCTCCAAGTGAGACAAATACGATCGCGGGCGGACCGAGTTGTGTGGCTTCCAGTAGAACTCTACTTCGTTAGCCAAAATCCGCAGTGCAGACGCCAGGAGGATTGATATGGGGAGGTTAATCCACATCGACGAACTCGTATCTGTGACGAGCAATCACAGTTGTTATAACCATGTCTACTGCATACTGCATTATATTCTTTCAACCATGGATTCCGTATTCATATATTTTGAAGGAAATAGAATAGGGAGCCTAATCAATGAAACTAAGCCAATAATTAAGGTAAAACAGTCAGTTAAAGGTGAGCTCACGAGATAACAAGTAAGTAACAGCGAAGATACACATCCCCCACCACACCGTTCGGAGCTTAGCCTCCTCGATCAGATCCTGAACTGTATCCATCGGCTTCATTTTCTTTCCCAGTCTGTTATCTATCTCTAAACCTTAAAGAACTTCACCGTGCTCCCTCCATTCCTACCTCCTCAACCTCTCCTTCTGATTATGCAGTGAAGCAGAAGCCGAATTAGGAAGGATCCGAAGCACAAGTCAGCTCCCGCCAAACCGTCGAGCTAGAGAGGGACTCGAGATGGACGCACCTGGAGAAGAGGTAGGAAGAAGGAGACGGCTGGAATTCTGCTGCGTGTTACTATTTCTGGTCGGTGAAGAGCCGCCAGCTCGCCTTCGATGGCGGATTCCAGACGGAATTGGCTTCTGAATTGTTCTCGGATGCTGTTTTTTTTGTAAGTTGAAGAACTGTTAAAGTTTAAATCGTGATGTTATTAATGATCAAAAGAGCATGGCCTAAAAGTTGATTGATGAGTGGTGACTAAGTACACTAACGTAACATAGTGGTAAATTATCTCTTAATTCTTTACATAGTGGTCCTCTCTTCATAAAATATCTCCATTTTCGTCCACCACAATTTCAGTTTCATATAATGCTAATTCATACTTCGATAGTAGTCGTGACCGTATGTTGGTACGCGATTCTTCTCTAAACGTTGACCTTGACCTTGACCATGTTGTTTTGCGGCCCAGAATAGATACGACGACGTATAACGGATCCGAAACTACACCATTTTTCACTGACATTTTTTTTAGAAAGCTAACGTAAAAATGAATGAAACCGGCGACGGCCAAAGCTCACTCACCGGCCGTTCTACTTAGGCTCCACCGTGGTCGAAATCCCATAGCCACCACTGTAATGGAACGCATCGCACTGCTCGTTACCGTTAACCTTCCCTCCGCTTCCTTTTGTATTATTAGTAGCACCACACACATCGCCGGAGCCGCAGTATGGATGCTTCAGAGTACCGCCTCCTCCTCCTCTCAGGCAATGGATACCGAAGTCTGTCGCCGACGAGGAAGCGGAGGTGGAGTTACCGTTAACGCCTTCCTCCTGCAGAATCGCCTCGATCGTCTTCACCACCTGGCTCATTGTCGGCCGGTCACCTGCCGATTCTTCTACGCACTGCATTGCCAGGTCGAGGACCCGCCGGAGAGTCGTGCCTGCCGTCGCAACCTCCGCGACGATCGTCGGATCGATCATTTCCTTCAGCCCGCAGTAGTACTGATCCTCTTCCTCCGCCTCCGCATCAGCTTCCGGAATCATCTTCATCCGCACTTGGCGGACTATGTACTTACCTTTTTCGATCGGCTGCTTCGCTGTCACCAGTTCCAGCACCACAACTCCGAAACTGTAGACGTCGCTCTTCTCCGTCAGCTGCTGTGACATGTAGTATTCTGGATCCAGGTATCCCTGCATTCAATTGATTACTTTGTGAGCTGAACTATTCATCAATTTGACTAGAATGTGAGATAGTGATATGGACTGTCTTCGAAACGTAATTTGAATTTGGTTGCTGCAAGAAAAATCTAAGCCTCATCATGAGATTGAGGTATTGCTCACCAAGGTGCCTTTAACTTGAGTAGAAACGTGGCCTTTTGTGCTATCGGAGACAAGCTTGGACAGGCCAAAATCAGCAACCTTGGCACTCAAGTTTTCATCCAAGAGGATATTGGTGGACTTGATGTCTCTGTGGATGATTGGAGGGTTTGCAAGCTCGTGAAGGTACGCGAGTCCTCTAGCTGATCCAAGGGCGATCCGGAGCCTCCTTCTCCAGTCAAGATGAATACCTGATTTACCTGTTAGAAGAAAGGAAAATGAACACTTCATTTGCAGGGTTGAATGTAAGTGAGGAGGAAGGATAACGGATTGTTGATCAGCTTCAGTGCCTCACCTGTCAAACTTTCCTTGAGACTTCCATTGGGCATGAACTCGTACACCAGCATCTGTTCTCCTTGTTCGAAACAGAAGCCAATGAGGGCTAAGAGATTCTTGTGGTGTACTCTTGATAGCAGCTCGATTTCAGTCTTGAACTCCTGCCCACCTTGCAGTGATCCTTGCCGTGCTCGTTTGATTGCCACTAGCTGTCCATCCGAAAGCATTCCTCTGTACACCTGCGGGTAACCAGACCAGGTAAATGGTTTACTACCTCTCGTGATTAGTCATTATGTCGTTTAGTCATTCTCATTTTCATTGTGTTTAGAAACGTTGCTTATGGATTTTCACCTTTCCATATCCTCCAGAACCTATCTCATTGCTCCCTGAGAAGTTACTAGTGCACTTCTTGAGTTCATCATAGGAGAACCATCTCGCTCCCTTCAACTGCGGCGCTCCTGATCCACCACTGTGATCCTTTCGGCTTGCTGCCGCCCAAGAAGCTACAAGACAGAGTTAACACCAGAGAGGAAAAAAGTTTGCTTACTCAATCTTATTGATTCTAGCTCCATAGTGTTGCAAATCATTTAATTCTGAAAGTGTTTTAGAACTACCACAAACATACCAAAAGGTTTACTAAACACAATGGCCTTTTCTGCACGTTTCTTCTGCCAAATGGCATAAATGGCTACACCAACTAAGCACAGAACCAGGACTGCACAACCACTTGCTATCCCAGCTATAGCGCCTCTGCTGATGGAAGCTCCTCCATGTGTCCCTGAAAGTCAAGAACATTGTAATCCCACTAGCATTTTAGAAGCAAGCTCATCATGGTTTCGGTGCAAAATGTGTCAATGTTAGAAACGAAGCTTATACCTGGGAAAGGGTATGGAGATGCAATGAAATAGTACGGTCCGAACTCAGACGGAGGCTTGTAGGTCTGATTGCTCAAGTCAAATCCAATTCTCTGGATTTCTGATCTGTTGAAGTACTTTCCAGCTGAGGTAGGAGGGAAAAGACCAAGCTGGACCTGAAGGTAATCATCAGAGTTGAAAATTGGGTTCTGAAGCGAGACAGATCCAGGGGTTAATCCTAGCTTCACCCAGAGGCTCATTTCCAGGGCATGAAACGTGTTCACATCTGTCAGATCCCTGAAGGAAGGGCCCCTGAAGTATAAGGTGCCTTCGTATGGGTATGCACATTCGCAGCTCTGAGGGCTGAGTTTCTGGTCAGCTGTGCAGAGTTTGGTCCCGCAGTTAGCTAAGCTGGTGGAGTACACTTTGGAGGACTGTTGCCTCTGGATTTGACAGTAGTTAGTGTTGGACAGAGCCGTGCAGACCGGGTTTCCAACGAGTCTGAATATATCATAAGATCAATTTAAAAACCCTTGCTTTTGTGTTTTTGCTTATTTCAAGACCAAAAAGTGACTCCAGCTGTTAATATAGATATACTTACATTAATGTGTTGGTGTACCCAGCTGTTAGTGTTGCAGAGGAAATCTGGTTGTTCTGCAAATCAACGAGCTCAAGCTGTGGACTAATGTTATCGCCCATTGTTAACGTGCCGTTGAAGGCGTTGTTGCTCAGTAACCTGACAGGACAAGGCAGGACAAACATTGTTGAACCATGTCAGAAACTTGCTGATTAACCATAACTCCATTTGGTCGTTTATTGCCATCTAACGATGGGGATATTTTCATGGACAAAAAGAGATTTGACTCACACTTGCTGGATTTGTGGGAAACTAAAGACCTTTGGTGGCAGAGGTCCTTGAAGTGATCCGTGTTCCATAACCCTGTCCAGCCGAGTTCGTCATTACAGATACTTATGAGGATGATTTGTCAATAGTACAGGAGCAGACAACATCCATGGTGTCAACTTACAAAGTGGTAAGAGATGGCAAGGTGGAGAACCAAGTAGGAACTTCTGAGGGTTCAAAAAAGTTGTTGCTGAGGTCTCTGCAAGGAAATAGACAATTTATGCTTCTAATAGTTGACAGAAGATGATGCTTAGTATTTACTGATATACAGGTGAAGTTATCAAGTACGTACAAGTAATTGAGGTTGTTCATTCCAGTTAAATTCGGCAAGGAGCCTGTCAATCTATTGTGCGCCAAATTCCTGAGGAGCAAAAGATTCACACATACATTATATCATTGACAATATTTAGCAAGGATGGACAACAGTGAATCTACACTCACAGTTCATTGATATTCAGGAGGTTGTTCAAATTTGAAGGGATCCTTCCTGTTAAAACATTTCTATCCAGTCGGCTGCAAGAATTAAGAGCTGAGCAGATTACAGGTTGGCCAATCAGAGTGTTGAATATGGCATCACAGTTTCGAGGTTACTCACAGAACTTCAATGGTTGGAACTAGCCCCAAGGTTTCAGGGATAGTTCCATTGAGTTTATTCCCATCGAACAGTCTAGAATAAGAGCAAGAAAATTGGGTCAGCACATGCAAACTTATCATTTATCAGGACACAGAAGAGGGAAGCTATCAACACTTACACATGTATCAGCACCATATCTGGCCGGAAAAGCTTGGGAGGAATTGGACCTGATAGCTGGTTCTTGTTGAAATGGCTGCAAAAGGGTAACAAAAAGTAAGAGAGCAAACCAAAAAAGGATTGGAATCTTGTATGCTTATTGGTTCCGGTGTCATCTCAATACTACAAGCTGGCTCGCTGGCTATGCAAGTAAGTGACACTCACAAGTGCTTCGCTTTGAGTAGGAGATCCAAGCCTGGAGTGCTGGGTGTGGAAACGGGGAGAGGTCCTGTCAGTTGATTATCAGCCAGGTCCAGCCAGTAAAGCTTGGAGAGATTGCCAATGGACGGTGGGATTCTGCCTGTCAAGTTATTGGAGTTGAGAGCCCTGCAGCCATGTATTGAAATGCAGATTTATATACAGAATACTTGGAATATTACTACTCTCATTTACGAATCAAATTAATTTTTGCAGGGGTCATACAAGAAGGATAGTTCAGAAAGACTCCCGAGCTCATCTGGAATGCCACCACTGAAGCCACAGCCCACCAAGATTCTGCAAGTCATTAAATAGAGGTGAAAAAATAGTACAGCAAGTGAGAAAATGCAAAGAACTGAATGATCATCAGAACATGTGAAGAAAAATGGCTGCAGGAATGATACAGTACAAGATGTTCAAATTCTGCAGATCGCCTAACCGCGGGGTTAAGGGCCCTACCAGGTCTCGGTTATACGACAAATCCCTGCGATTTGAAGATCAAGGTAATGGTAATCAATTAGCATTTGAGCTGATATATTCACCCTTGAAAAAAAGTAGTAAGTGGAAAGCTTACAAGGATCTTAGTTCAGTTAGCCCTCCAATGTCACCACTCAACTTCCCTTTGAGACCCATGCTAGACAAACCCCTGCATCCAAATCAAGTTTCAAAGGATCACAGTCAATGAAAAGAACCCATCTTAGTCACCATCAATCAACACATCCACTACTCGAAACAAGTTACTAACAAAGCAGACACTCTTGAGTTTTTGCAGGTGACTCCTTCCCACGATCCGCATGGATCATCCGACTGCGTCCAGCTGGATGGAAGGTTCCTCCATATCTCTTTTAACGATTGCAGTGCTGCGCCTGCATATTGTTCACGAGTACTCGAAATCATTTCTCGATATTAATGTATCAAATCTTTTATTACCACTTAGTTTTCTTTAACTTACCGTCACGAGGGTCTGTGGCAGATAAGCTGACATGAACTGTTACACTGAAGAACATAACGAAAGTAAGCAATCCCTCCATCGTTGCTGTCACAACCCCAATGCAGCTGGGCTATCTATCGCCAAAAATGGTATTGCTTGGTTTCGTTTCGGAATCAACTTCGCACTAACTGAAGAAGATTGACCAGCAGCTGGATGTGATTACGCAGTGGCATTGTGGAATTGGCTGCAGTTTGAGAGGCAAACGGAGGAAGTGAAGAGTTACGAGAAGTAAAAAGAAGGCAAAAGGGAAAAGAAGGTACATGGTAGTTAAATTCTGCAGAATTTTCATATAAATTTGATCAACTTTACTTGTTCCCATCAGATTGAATGATGTTATCTTGTCTTAGAAGCCACTCTATTGACCCCTCTCCCATACCGACCACAAGTATCCAGTAGGATTAGTTAAGGGAAAATGAAGCATCATGATTAGATCTCATCTTGCTAGTTACTACAAACTCAAGTCTTCTAAACCCCACTAACAATCTTACATAACAACCTATGTCAATGTGTAATGATTCGTTGTTGCTATTCTCTTATCATCATGGACGTTATTTCATCGGTAGTGGACAACCGCGTAGTCAGAATTTTGGCCAAGTGGGATTCATAAAAAAATAAGTTAGTAAATAAAAAATTTAAAAATCTTCTCCTTTCATAATACTCCATGACGAGTTTTCATATGGAAAAAGGATTACACAATTTATTGATTACATGAAATGCTAACAATATCTTTCTATATATAGCCACAACACATACTTAATTATTTAATCTCTTATTTGTTTGTTAAGTAATCGAGCCATACAGTTTTGACTTATTTCAAGTGGGGTCGAAAGTTTGACGATGTGTAGATCATCGCAGATCCACTTTTGAACTTAGTGACGCCATAATATCCTTGCATTTCAAATACATATGTTTCGAAATACAACAATCGATTCGATACACACCTGAAATCTTATTTCTCCCATTATATACACAGATTCTATGTCTACAAGCATCACTACCATACAAAGCATCAAACTTTAAAGGATTTGAAGGATATCATAGATCAGAAGCAGATGGTAAAAATCCAGGTCATCTGCAGGCAGTGGCTGATAAGCATCAGATTTCTGAGAGGACTCTGAAGTGAGAGATCTGGATGTTTTCAACAGCAAGTTTCTTGAAGTTGCTGCCTTTCCTGGTAACAAAGAACTTCCCCCAGTGGTAAGGCCTGTACTTTGCTGTAGTGTTCTTCTTCTTCTTACTCGCATCCACCACCAGTAGTTCCTCCAATGGCCGAACCACAGTGTAATGGGATGGGTTGAAGAAGAACGGAATCGAGAACCTTTCCTTCTCTGAGTTCACCATCACTCTGTGCTCCACGCTCTCGTATGCCTCATTGCTCCAAACCTGCCAACACGAACGAACTTTTTACGAGCCTGGACACCGAGGTACTTGGTCAACATCACTACTAGCTAGTGAGCTATGTACACCGCAGTAGAGGACTGAATATTGTTATAGACGATAACCACTCCTAATATTTATTCTCTACCTTTAGCAACTGTCTGATTTTGAATTTAGATCGATGATATATGTTCCCCACTCATTGTAGTTTCATATATACATAAAATAACTATTCCGAATAGTCTCTTAGACCATGAAATGATCTCATAGAAATATAATTGACCGATTCGGATTTAGTTACGATTTTGAAACGAAAACTTCAATATTCATTCATACCTGAAATATATCATCGTAACCGTTTTCAACCTCACCCCACACCCTAAAAATCCCTAATCTAACTAGTCCGACCCAAACAGATAACCATAAAAATAGATAAAATCCCATTCTAAATAATAAAAATTCAATGAATAAAAACTAAAATCTGCATTCCATGCATCTTTCGTTTATAGAAAGTGCACCTCATGCGTGACTAGTTAACAAACATTTATGCCTTTCAACATTACATAAATAAGATTGATGATGAATCGGAATAAAAAAATCATGTGTGGACAAACCTGGATGATGTCACCAACGTTGACAATGTAAGCATCAGGAGTGGGCTGGACCCAGGCCCACTCCCCATCGGACTTCCTCTTCACTTCCAGCCCGCCGACGTCGTCCTGAGCAAGAACGGTGAGTGCTCCGGCGTCCTTGTGCCGGCCGACTCCGAGGGCCAAGTGAGGAACTGGGCATGGAGGATAGTGATTCAGCCTCACGAAGCTGGTCGATTGGTCATCGAAGAATCCATGGAATCTGTCTGGTTCCAGCCCTAGGCTCATGGCGATCAGCTCCATCACCTTGTAGGCTAGCTTCTCCACTTCTTTTGCATACTCCTCGCATGCTTCCCTGTTTTATATTATGATCATGTCAGATCAAACTGTTGGTATCTGATTCTATCTTGTAACTTTGGGTCGTTTCATGTACGGATCACCTTTCAAATAGGACTGATTAAAATGGGTTTCGAATTTTGAGGACCGATGGGTAACATTTAGAAGTGTCAAGACTGATACGTACTAACTCTAATGCAAAGTTACGGAATTCGAAATTCTACTAAGAATTTGGCCTTAAAACTTGTCAATTTTAGAACGAGTGGCGGATTGAGGGATATGTTCCCTTCTAGGTCCAGAACTATGATACCCTGTAAAACTCATAATTTTTTTTAATTTTGGTCAGGATAATTTGAATCTTGACCATGATTCCTTGAAATTCAAAGCGACAAAACTTTAATTTGATTTTGGAATTTAAATTTCTAACTAGGGTCTTTGAGACGCTAACCATCCTGCATCGGCCAGTTAAAAATTTTGGGTTGGATCCAGAGACTAAAAACTCAACTATAGTATAGCTAATTAGTCACTATTAAGGTATAACTAATTAGTTAGTCGCCCGCGCCGCCGGCGACTAACTTAGCACGGGTCATTTGGCCGAACCAACCACGCGGTACGATAGTTGTGGGGCTACCCTAGTCGTAAGCGATGTCCGCGGTCGAGCTAAAAGTAACCTCGTGATCAAACAGCTAGTTGATGTAGGGGGTGGAAATCGGATCGGGTCTCCGTCAAGCTAAGCCTAGCCCGAGCCAATAGCCTGAGAAAAGCTCTGAAATTGACTGGATCGGCCCGATTTCCACCCCTAAGCTGAGGGAAAGAAAATGATTATGATATATACCGTCCGTATTTTACTTCATGTCATCCGTATTTTAATATTAACGTACTAATATGTTCTTAATAAAAAAAATTATTACTATTTTTCCAAAATAACTCTTATTGTATTAGTTATTTTAATACGATAATGATTTTATAAAAAAACAAATTAATGAACAAAGAGATTTTCAAAACGCTTTTGCTAAACTTATAAATATTCTGAAAAGTTGGAGAATTTTGTAACCACCATTGATGATTAATATAATACATCTTTAATTTAGAAAAGTAATAAATATATATTTTAGTAAGGATATAATAATCATTTTACAGAAGACATGAAGCAAAACACATACTATATACCGAGATAATTGGCAAAGAGAAACAAATGTATTTATGATGCATACCTGAGATCAGAGGGATGTTGAGGCCACTGATTATGCCACTCAGAGACACCACCACCATGATCATCATGAGGAACAAAAGTAGGATCTTCAACACTGAAATCAAACACTTCTTTCCAATCCCTAACGTTCTTGGTATGCTCAGTGTCATAGTAACCCATAACTTTCTTCTCATCTCTTCTAACTTTCCTCTTCTCCTCCAATGGCTGCCAGAAGAACTCCCTCGAAGCAGCCTCCACTCTCTGTCTGGCCTCCAATGGAACTCCATGGTTGATCACTTGGAAGAACCCCCATTCCCTGCAAGCATCCCTGATCTCCCCCACAAGTCTCTATAACACCAATTGAGTAAAAAATAACTTCACTTTGTTAAAATGAGTGATATAAGATCAGGATTGAAACATATTAAGTCGGATTTGAATGGATTTTAATATATCGAATAATCACTTGATGAATCAATTTTGCAAAAGCGGTACTTTGTACTGGGTTTAGTTGAAACGGATTTGAATGTGCCACTAACGGGTTTTTGTATACTAAGTTTGAATTGTTTGAAATAAATTTTATGATTGTTACTTACTAACAAATTATTATGTGAGTTGAACTTCAAATACTATTAGTAGAATTATGAATAATTTATCCTTCTAGTTCCGACACAATCAAACACCGAGTCAAGTGTAAATGCATTGAGCCGGATTCGAGAAAATTATACATATATGCACACGATTTTAATGATCGGGACCAAAACTAAGGTGACCCTCGTGTATAATGTTCATGACCAAAAAGTGGGACCTCGGCTCCACCCCTGCTTCCAACAACTTAAATTATTGGAATGGTCTCATTCAAGAGCCTTTGATGACCGAAATGTCTCACCTCGGTTGATGCATGAGAGAGGTCGATGAGAGGAATTCCTTCTGCTTTGATGATTTCTGGGTTTGGTCTGTGCTCTGCTTCTTGGATGAATGCTGCATCAACTTCTCCCATCTTTTTTGGCTGAATTTTGAAGCTCTTTGGTGTTTCTGTTGGTGGAAAAGCTTTGATCTTTGTTATAGGGATGAGAAGGGACAATGAATGTGGACGGGTTTATGGTTGGAATTAGGAATGGAGTGAATGTAGACAAACTGTGATGTCGCAATAAGAAATTAAAATAGCTTTTGGCTTTGAATGCCAATCAACGTTAGAACTCAGGCACATCTTATACTTTGGAAAAGCACATTGCTCGATCCGAACAATTATTTTTGAATAGTTGAGTTGGTATTTGAGATGGCTCTCTCGCAATATTTATATAGGGTTAACACCACTGTCCTTTTGTTGAGGTGGGATGATGGCAGATGTTTATTTTTTATTAGTGATTATGTTATTTTTCTCATCGGATCAATTTATTTAATCTAATTGAGTCTAAATTTAGTTGAATTGTTTTAATTGATGTAGTTACACAGTTATTCAAGTTTCATTTTGGAGTCGGATTTTTAATTAAAAGTAGAATTATCTGCGCGATGCTGTAGAAAGTTTTAGAGAATAAGTGGAGATAGATGAACTTTTTTGTCGTAGAAAATGTATTAGTGAAATGAAAGTCCGAGACAATTTAAGCCATGTCAATTGAAGAATGGAAAATATCACAAGACCTATAAAAGGTAATATGTAAGTTCAAAATAAAATCCCGTAAACTCAAAATAAAACCTCAGTAAACTGAAAACAATGCACTAATTATACCTACAAATAAAGCACGCTGCCAAGAAGGGAAGGATCCCCGAAAATACAGCCAACATGACCAATTTTATATTTCGTTCAATGTTCACCTGCCAAATGCAATGCCGGAAGCACCAACTTAAAAATGTCCGCTCAATCTCCAACAACACTTCCCTCTCTCCCACACATTTCAAATCACCACACTCATCGACTTTGCTAGTTGAGCCAACCATCACGTCATCCACATCGATCTTGATACAGGATAAATGATAACAAATTTTGATAATATCAAACTATTTAGCAATCGAGATACTCTTATTAATTCAATAATTATACAATTAAAGTTCAAAATCCACCCAAAACATAAAGTATATTTACACCAATATCGTTACTCTAGAGTCTAGACACAATTAAGCACTAAATAAAAAACAGTAACATTTATGCGAATTTTCCAACCTGGCCGGACCGGAAATGGTCAAATCATTCGAGTTACTCGCCCGGTCAAAAAGTCAAATCTACAAACAAAACCTAATCCCCCGTCCCGTTATTTGCTCCGACTACTACTAATCTTGAACCTCTCAGGGCCACAGCCACCGTCCCGTTCAAAACTCGCAACGACAACAACTCCGTCGGCCACCGAATACGCGCTCAACGCAGCGCGGTCGTCCTCCATTACTGTCTTCTCCTCCTCCGCCGTCGCCGGCGGCCGGTGCAACGTGATCACGTCCCTCACGTACACGCCCCACTTGTTCTGGATCTCCTCCTTCAGCTCTCCGACCGTGTCCGTCTCCCAGCAGCTGATCCTCAGCTCCTTGCCGGGAAAAAAAATCGGCGACCTTACCATCACCGTGATGGGACACCGGCAGTAATTGTTCGCGAACCCATTGCCGTCGTTCTCCATTTAACGGATCAAGATTTGATTAGTTTGCGGGCAAGAGATGTGTGTGTGATGTTAAATCTTCGTGATTATTTTCCTAACTGATTATTTTCTTGAAGCGTTTGTTACACGAATTAATCGATTAATTGGCATAATAATATGAGCTAATTAAAGTCATATGCTCTTGTAAAATTATTTCATTTTTGTTCCAACTTAGTGATCGATTATGAGGTTTTTGAATTGGGAAAATATAAATCAACTTCCGAATTATTATTTTGATTAATAGAAATCAAAATAGTTGTACACAAGAAATTATATGGTTCGTCGGGATAGTAAACGTAAAAATTCATTTATATTATTTATCGTTTATAATAAATCACTCGATTTCTTAGAATATGAAATAAAAAAATGTACAATTTGATCAAGAATGAACTAATATAATCTATCTAAAATAGAGGTTTACTTTTGTTGTTGTTGATATGGGCTATCAAACTAAGACACAATTATTTGGACTAGTCTACTGAAAATTGCATTATTACATTATTATTGTTATCTTGGTCGAATTTGATACAACACTAATACAAACTACCGAAATCTACGTGTTATTATTGCGGTTATGAGAAAAAGTTGGATTCAAACTTAAAACAATTTCTCATAAAACCATCGTTAATCAGAATATAAAAAATGTAACGCATTCCCTTATACTGATTTTTTATTTTAATCCCGACAATATATTTCTTTTTTCTCAACATATTAAATTTCCACCATATAGCTAGAAACAAAAATTGTGACTATTGACCAAGTTTCTTTATAAGTTCTAAATTTAGGGCATTTGCCAATTAGTTTTGAGAGATAAACCAAACATGTGAGAAGAAAACTAACTTCTTTCTAAGATTAGAGGCTCCCATAGTTTTACGGGCACAACTAAGTTTGCAAATCCATGGCTAATATAACACCCTCCCCATCCCATGCAACACAATGCTATAAGCAAAGCCTTGGGCAGTCCAAGGTTGGGTTTTTAGACATGGCTCCACCTCCTAACTCCTTGGGCTGCCTTCTCTTAATCACCATCATCTCCCTCATCTCTTCTTCCTCAACCTTCTCGAATGCATTGACGGACTCTGAAGTCTCCTATATCGCTCATCGCCAGCTCCTCACGTTCAAGGAGTTGGAACATACGGGAATAAACACTGATGTGGACCCCAATCTCAAGTTCGAGAACGAGAGGTTGAGGAATGCCTACATAGCCTTACAGGCGTGGAAGGAGGGCATCCACTCGGACCCTACGAAGGTCACAGCGACGTGGGTCGGGGCCGACGTGTGTTCGTACACGGGAGTGTTCTGCGCCGAGGCGCTCGATGGCTCGAAGATGAATGTCGTGGCGGGGATCGACCTCAACCATGCAGATATCGCTGGATACTTCCCCACCGAGTTGGGTTTGCTCACTGATTTGGCCATGCTGCATCTCAACTCGAATCGGTTTTGCGGGATCATCCCAATGTCGTTTTGCAACATGACGATAATGTACGAGTTTGACGTCAGCAATAATCGGCTGGTGGGGCCTTTCCCCCAGGCTGTGTTATGCTGGAAGGAAGCCAAGTTCGTTGACCTGAGGTTCAACAACTTTGAAGGCAGTTTACCGCCAGAGATCTTTGTGAAAGGGCTCGACGCGTTGTTCTTGAACAACAACCGGTTCACGTCTTCCATTCCCGAGACTCTCGGAAACTCCACCGTAAGCGTCGTCGTGTTGGCATTTAACAACTTGACCGGGTGTATCCCACATAGCATTGGGATGATGCCTAGAGTGGAGGAGATCATCTTTGCTGGGAACAACCTCGGCGGATGCTTCCCGCCTGAGATCGGGAACCTTAGGAACGTGACGGTTTTTGATGTCAGCAACAGCGGGTTTGTGGGTTCCATTCCGTTGAGCTTTTCCGGGCTGAAGAGCATTGAGTCATTAGATATCTCAAGTAACAAAATGACCGGATTTGTGCCAGACGAGATATGCAAGCTGCCGGCTATGACAAATTTTACCTTCGCTTCCAATTACTTCAACAGTGTTTCCCCTAATTGTAACCCGCAGAAGAGGAAAGATGTCACATTAGAGGATCACAATAACTGTTTGCCCGGCCGGCCAGAACAGAGGTCTGATAATGTTTGCAATCCTGTAGTGAAAAATCCAGTAGACTGCAGCAAAGACCGATGCGGTGGCGGAGGCAAAGCACCACCAAAGCCGACACCAAAAGAGGATGACCCACATTTCCCTGCTAGTGGCGGAATGGGGCGCGCTCCACCACTATCCGTGCCGATACAATCTCCCCCTCCACCGATGCTAGTCCATTCTCCTCCTCCACTGCCACCAGCACCAATCCATTCACCACCACCTCCGGCACCGGTTCACTCACCACCGCCACCAGTCCATTCCCCACCACCTCCGACACCGGTTCACTCACCGCCGCCACCAGTCCATTCCCCACCACCTCCGGCACCGGTTCACTCACCACCGCCACCAGTCCATTCCCCACCACCTCCGACACCGGTTCACTCACCGCCGCCACCAGTCCATTCCCCACCACCTCCGGCACCGGTTCACTCACCGCCTCCACCGGTATTCTCCCCACCACCGACCGAGGAAGACCCACATTTGCTTGCTAGTGGCGGAATGGGGCGCCCTCCACCACCATCACCAGTGCCGACAAAATCTCCCCCTCCACCGGCGCCAGTCCATTCTCCTCCTCCTCCAGCACCAGTTCACTCTCCACCACCTCCGGCACCGGTTCACTCACCGCCTCCAGCGACATTCTCCCCACCACCACCGCCGGTCCATTCTCCACCGCCGCCAGTTCTATCCCCACCACCTCCCGCTCCGGTACATTCTCCACCACCACCCGTACATTCCCCTCCTCCGCCGGTAGTCCAACACCCACCGCCAAAGCCACGACCCGCTTCTTCAGCACCGCCGCCAAAACAAGACTTCGTCCTCCCGCCAAACTTAGGATTCCAATATCATTCCCCTCCGCCGCCGATGTTCCCAGGCTACTAATCTGTATGTTAATAGATCGATCGAAACACTATACATTGTTCTGGAAAAGGGGACACCATACTTCTCCCCTACATGTTATGGAATCTTTGTCTATATTTAAAAGGGAAATGATCAATCTAATCCGCTTTGCATTTTACAAAGCATATATTGTTTCAATTTTTATCTTCAAAATTCAACAATTAAGTATATGATTTTTCCAAGGCAATCCTCATCACTTAATATTATGAACTTTGTTTGTTCTAGTTTGATTCATATTTATTGGGTTATGAGATCTCAAAATGAGACAGCAGATGATTTCAGTCTTCTGGGTGTGGAGAATTTAGAGAGAAATGAAATGTAAGCGGTAACTGTAAATTTTTACAGGTCTCATCAGAGTCTTATTCCATATAAGTACTGCATACACACAACGATATAGTGAAAACAACAGGTGGCAAAGCCTTATTTGCTACAAAGAAAGAAGGTGTCAACAAGGACACAATAGCGTTTAGTCTTCTCTCTGTGCCTTCTGAGTTTGACTTTGTTTATCATCTTCATCTGAACTCCTCCCACAAGTTGGCGAGTGGATATCCATCACTCCCGACTTGCTGAGTAAGTAGTGTAAACGTTTCCTGTGAAGTCCCTTAGTGAATAGGTCAGCTAGCTGATGCTCAGTTGGTGTGTATCGCAGTTTAATCAGTCCAGTCTTAATGCGCTCCCTCGTGACGTGGTAGTCTATTTCTATATGTTTTGTACGTTCATGGAAGACAGGGTTTTCAACAATATGAATGGCAGACCTGTTATCACACTTGATGTTGATGGGTGTAGGGACTTGGATTCCCAGCTTTGTTAGTAAGGAGTTGAGCCATAGAATTTCACAAACCAAATGCGCCAAAACTCGATATTCTACTTTTGAAGATGACCTAAAGACCGCTGTTTTCTTCTTTGATTTCCATGTTAAGAGAGAATCACCTATATAAGTCCAATACCCTGTAACTGATCTTCTTGTGTCCGGGCATGTTGCCTAATTGGAATCACAATGTCCACTCAGAATCAGTGAGTTATTTGCTTTGAAAAGTAATCCTTGTGTAGGAGCTTTCTTCAAGTATCCGAGAACTCTTTGAGCAGCACTCATGTGCTCCGAATAGGGATTAGACTAAAACTGACTGAGTTGTTGTACAATAAATGCAATATCAGGACGAGTGATTGTTAAGTAGTGTAACTTTCCAATCAAACGTCTGTAATGACTTGGATCTACAGTTGGTTCCCCTTGTTTAGCCAGTAACTTCATGTTCATATCCACTGGGGATTGTGTTCCTTTTGCTTCAAGGAATCCCATCTCGTTTAATAGCTCAATGCAATATTTTCATTGATTCACCACAATACCTTCTTGTGATCTAGCAACTTCAAGTCCAAGAAAGCATTTGAGATTTCCCAAATCTCTGTTCTTGAAGACTGGTTTCAAATAGGCCTTCACTAAATCAATTTCATCCATAACTGCTCTTGAAATTATCATGTCATCGACATATACTAGCAACACCACAATCCCACGTTCTGTATTCTTGAGAAATAAAGAATAATCAGCTCTTGATCTGATGAAACCCATGAGCTAATAGAGAGTTGGTAAGTTTGGCAAACCATTGCTTGTTGGCTTGCTTCAAGCCATATAATGACTTTTTCAACTTACAACACATACCAGGTTCAATATGAATACCAGGTGGTGATTCCATGTAAATATCTTCATCAAGATCTCAATGTAGAAAGGCGTTTGAAACATCCATTTGTTCCAGATGCCAGCCTATAACTGCAGCTATTGCAAGTAAGATCTTAACCGAATTAATCTTTGCAACAGGCAAAAAACTGTCCAGAAAATCTATCCCATATACTTGAGTATACCCCTTGATCACAACCCTTGCCTTATATCTTTCTATAGCTCCATCTGACCTTAACTTTAATTTATAAACCCATTTACTGCCAATGATCTTCTTTCCAAGGGGTTTGGGAACCACAACCCAAGTCCGATTTGCAACAAAAGCTGTCTCTTCTTCATTCATGGCTCAAACCCATCGTTCATCATCATTTGCTTCATTATATGTTTGAGGCTCTTGTTGTGTGATCAGATTCAAGGCATAAGATCTGTACAGCGGAGAAACATGTGTATAGGATACCACTGCTGCAACACAGTGTTTGCTCACACTACTATCAAGATGGTAATCCTTTCAGATGAATAGGTAAGTTTCTGATCCGGATTGGCCTTTGTTCCAGTAAGGGTATGCCATTCCCTTCTCCGCTGGGAAGAGCATCTTTAGAATTAGGTGTGCCATTCCTGTTTGTATTGATGGTAGCATCTTCAGATATGGGTGTGCCATTCCCATTTCCATCAATTGTAGCATCTTTACCAAGGGGAGTGCCATTCCCATTTTCTTTATTAAAAGCATCTTCATTTCCTTCATCATAGGCTGTTGGCTCTTCCACGTAGGCTGCCAGCTTCTCCTCATCGTTAAGGTAATTATCCAGCACTGGATTACATGGAAAAGACAAAGAAGAACTAGAAACAAGAGCTTCAACCGTGCTGTGAGGTACTGGAGCATGATCATAAATCATTTTATCCAAAGTACTATGATCACTTCCAGTCATTCGAGCAAGAGGTAAGATACTTTCATAAAACACAACATCACGAGATATATGTATCTGTTTGGTTTCCAAATCCAGCAACTAATATTCTTTAATTCCCATGGGAATGCCTATCAGAACACATTGTTTTGCCCTAGCTTGGAACTTAGTTCTATGGTGAGCTATGGTAGAGACATAACACAAACAAAAATGTCATCCAAGGAAAGCGTTTGATGCGGCAAATGAAGCACAACCTCATATGTGTATTTCATAACAACTTGAATTTCAAACGAGGAGTGAGCTAATGAGATCTATCAACACATAACAACATAACACATCACCCCCTGCTACGACACAAGACACGACCCCAAGGAGAGTCACACAGCCTTCCCTTCACGTGGAGTCAACAGATGTGTTAATACTACATGCCGCATCTAAAACTTGATCATGCCACTTCGATGATTACTTAAAATTATTTCGTAATTATAGATCCTTGTGTTGGAAAAAAACAACTGACATTTTGTTATATTTAAGTTTCGCCTTAGGAGGAATTTGCATGTCATGTTCTACAAGCATCGACTTGCGAATTTATCAATGTCCTTCAGCATCTGAACCCTAGCCAAATTTCTTGCGTAAAGACGATCAAAATTACGAAATTAATTAGGTATGTGATCGAAATCGAGAAAATGTCACTTTTTTTTACCGTAGATGACATAACTCATGGTCAACGGTGCCGTGTTAGTGACGTTGAAGTAAAATAGATCAAACAATAAACATGACCCCGTTAACACGCGACCCAAAGCAGCCAACCATCAATACGACGTCGTTTCGGAGCTGAAATTCCTTCAGCTTCACGTTCGTTCGGTGTCGTCGTCTAGGTCTCAAGTCCATTTCAGAGCGAGGCCACAAATCCAGGCAAAGAAGAAGAAGAAGAAGAGCATAGCAAGATTTCGAATAGTTCAGTTCAGACCTCGCCGATTTGTGGATCACGAAAGAGATAGAGAGAGTCAATTCCATTGGCGTGGAACTTTTCTTTCGGGAATCTATGATGGAGGATAAGTCCGATGACAAGACGAAGAACACGCCACCGACAAATGAGGCTATGGAGTCTCGCCAGAAGGAAGAGCCGGAGCAAGAAGTGAAGAGTGGCGGAGGAGGAGGAGGATGGGGAGGTTGGGGAGGTTTCTCGCCTTTCACTGTCCTTTCAGATCTCCAGAAGGCCGCTGAAGAGATCTCTCGCAATGTACGATACGGCTTCTTCTTCTTCGTGCTAGGATTAGAAGCGGTTTCCTGATAACTTATTATTGCTTATTTCATGGATTGTTGGAGTCGATACATTCTTAGGATGTGGGGGTTGAGTTGGTCCACTGTTAGATCCAGTGAATTTACGGCTTGGAGTAACGAATCGGATTTTTTTTTAGTTTCCTTTTCTGTTTATTCACTGCACGATTTGTTTTTGGTCTGCATGCAGACTGCTGAGGCTGCAGAGAAGGCTGCGAAAAGCATTGCTGATATAAACCTCGCTGAGGACTCCGAATCCTCCAAGGGGGAGGATGATCGAGCAGAAGGTGCTAGTGATAAGGAAACTGATGATGAAAGTGCCGAGTTACGGAAATCTGCTCTGGATAAGTTGGGAAATGCTGGTGAAGATTCCATACTTGGCCAGGTAACGATGTTATTGCTATTCTCATTTCCTGTATGCATTAGGATTTGTAACTATTTGTTGATTTCCTTGTAAATTGGTTTTTTCTTCTTCCAAATTTCAGGGGCTTAAAGTTCTGGATCACTCTGTGGAGAATTTCGCTACAGGAGCTTGGCAAGCATTAGGAAATGCATGGAAAGGTGGTTCTGGTTTCGTCCAGAGGTAAGTGTAGTGGAAAACTGGAAACTCGATAAGCTGTTTCCTGTGGTCAAAATCAATTGCAACATCTTCATCTTATATGCTCTTCTCTTTATGCCGAGAGGGGAGAGGGATATATT
Source organism: Linum usitatissimum (assembly GCA_030674075.2). NCBI lineage: Eukaryota > Viridiplantae > Streptophyta > Magnoliopsida > Malpighiales > Linaceae > Linum > Linum usitatissimum. Next base: position 3,438,240 of record JAUJYP020000039.1, read on the forward strand.
GATATCCAGTTCAAATATCTTTGAAGTCAGTCTTCATTAGGAAATTTGATGTGACCTGATCTGAGTTAGGTGGTTCTATTGGAGCTCAGATTCGTAGAGCTTTGTTACTTTCCTTTCTTTAGTTGCTCTACTGTGGGAATCTCCTATATAACCTTTTGTTTCTCCTTTTCTAGGCTAGAAAATTCTGCTGTGGACCTTGCAGAAACAATTCAAAAGGATGGCATACAGGGTGCAGCTGGTTCGGTTGCACCATTACTAGAGGTTGCTATAAACCTTTCTCAATCTGTGCTGTCTATGTTAATTAGTTACTTATCTGCTTCCTTTACGGTTGCAGTCTGGAAAAGCCTTCACAACAAAAGGAATGCAAGTAATTGAATATGTTGGCAAGGAGACCATGGATCTCCTAATTGCAGAGAGCGGTATGGATGTTGACAAGAATTCCAAATCCTCCGGAAAAGAAGGTGATGAGGATCAGTCACTTGAGGATGTCACCTTCGATCGATGCTTCTATATATATGGAGGTCCAGAGCAATTGGAGGTCGTGTGTCTTTTCGTTTCTTGATTTGATCGAAGGAAAGTAAAACCATCACATGACAGTATTGAAGTTATTGACCTTTGTAATTTTCTACCAGGAGTTGGAGTCATTGGCAAACCATTACGCTCTCTTGTTCAATCGAAGGAAAGTGAAACTGTCATCAGAACAGAAGTCTGTGTATGATGGAAAGCTCAAAACGGTTCAGCAAATTTTCGATCTCGACATTGAAATGGATGGAAATGGCACAGAGTCGAACAAAGGGAAAAACGTGGAGGCTGAAACCAAGGGAGGTAGCGATGAGATAAAATCTTTGCATGATGCGAGTGTCAGCAAAGCTGCTGATATGGCTGCAGGGTAATTTAGTAATTTCAGTTTCGGAATCTTTTCTCTCTTTGACTGAGGTATATGCAGCTGTTGACTGCGAACGAAATTTCCGATTCATTTGCAGGTTTACAAGTGCGCTAGCTGGACAAACTGTGAATGACATGGTTCAAAGAACTTCTGGCAGACTAGAAACACTTCATTCAGAGGGGATCCATGTATGTTAGATCGTGTTAATTTCACCGTTTAATTTCTCTATAAGCATCAAATCTGGGATTTACAGTTAGAGAAACCTGAAGTATGCATATGTCAATGCAGAGACTCTCCGAGATGGCTTGTGCTGCCGTTTCTCAGCTTCTGATGCTTGGTAAATCCATCATATCCCATGCTAACAAAACCACCCAAGAAGATGCTGCTGATGATGATGCTGCAGTCAACATCATCTGGCCCGATGATTCTGTTGAGAGAGCAAAGCTGATTAGGAAACAGGCGCAGACAATGGCGCGATACACCGAAGCTGTTTCCAAAAGCTTTATAACAGGTATTAGTCCCCAGTACCAATTTGCAGATCTTGCTTTACTTGAATGCACTCTGTTTGCTTGTATTTTGATTCTTATATTGCCGCAGGCATATCGGATGTTGCTGAAGCATACCTAGCAGCCATAAAGGGAGCCACTACTGCAGACAGCAGCAGCGAAGACCGTCCGAAGAAATCGATCCAAGAGAAAGCCAATACTTTCACCGGACTCCTCCGAGCAGATCAAACCGCAGCAGTAGGGAAAATCCAGGACGGGCTCCAATACTTGACTTATGTGGTCATTTCCACTTCCATGCCTGCCGCTTGATATATAAGAATTTACAAGTCTGGCTTGTGTGCGTGCTGTTTGTACTGTTGTACATAAAGATGTTCACTTAAGGATCAAATCGATACATGAGCGTTCTTGGTTTCTTATAGGAATCGCTCATTCGAATGTAGGTAGAGACTCGAGATGAGATCTCGGTAGGGTTAGATTTGATTACTTAAACAGACCTGTTAGAAATGATCACGTAGCGGGTATAAGGCCGGTACAAATTCTAGCATTGGTTTTTATCGTGCATGGTTTGAATTTCCGATTGTTTTACTTCACGAACATGGCCTCTTATCGGAGATGTACGAATCATGTTGTCGTTATGGCTAACCATTTGTGCAGGATGCCAACCCACGGTCCTAACATTGAGTCGGCTGGTAGAACTGAACCAGAACCATAAGACATTTGTTCGAATGAACTAAAAGTCGACTATCTATATAAAATAGGAAGAGCCATTTGGCCAATAAATTAATTAAATTCGTAACGAAACTACAATCCGACTAACTCGAACCGGGGCCGCTCGACCCGGCTTACTTGCAACCTACCCCACCTACTACAGAAATCTTTAACCATCCCCAGCAAAATTTGATTGCTACACAAGAAACCAAACACATCACATACTTATTTAAGATACTGGTTCAAAATTCAAACTCACAGCTATCAAACTCAACTAACCATGGTGGAAATCGATCCATCTTTCATCCAAGAAGCTGACCACAGACCAAACCCAAACCACACAGAAGCGAAACCGACTGCAAATGAAATCCCAGTAGTGGACCTCTCTTCCCCAGCCGAATCCCTAGTTTCTCAGATTGGGGACGCCTGTGAGAAATGGGGATTCTTTCAGGTGGTCAACCATGGAGTCCCGCTGGAGCTTGTACGCAGCATGAAGAGAGTTGGGAAAGAGTTCTTCGACTTGGCCATGGAAGAGAAGAAGAAAGTGAAGAGGGATGAAGTTCATCCCATGGGGTATCACGACAGCGAGCACACCAAGAACGTTCGGGACTGGAAGGAAGTCTTCGATTTCTTGGTGGTTGACCCGACTTTGGTTCCGGCTACTGAAGTTGCTGAGGATGTGGAGCTCAGAGAATTGACTAATCAGTGGCCTCAGATACCTGCTGATTTCAGGTGTTTGTTTTTTTACTCTTTTCTCTGTGTTAGTATATTTCATGGTAGTCGAGATCCTGAGCCAAAATTAGGATTTCCTCGTTCCAGAACCTGGCCTGGATCCGCCATTGTTAGTTGGTCCGTGGACCGATAGTTCAGTAATGGAGGAAAATGATTGATTGGTTATGCTATCCTGATCATGCTCATTCGAGTTTTCCTCTGATCCCATAATGGAATATATGAAATCGTTGATGGGTTTGGTTTTGATTAATGGAGGAAATGATCCTTTGATCAGAAAGGATGAATCTGTTGTTACATATCTGAAATGGGATGATAAGAGATTTTGATGGTGTTCTGCAAAATTTAATCACCTTTTGGTTGGTATTCATTTCGAGTTTTTCTTCAGTGAAGTTGATCTTAAGCTGCCAAACTGGTGGGTTGTTATCGGTCATTCGTCAAATCTAACGTGGGTTTATCGGGTCACAGATCGAACTACAGGTCGGATTAAGTTGTGTTCGAACTGGATTATGTCGGTCGGCGACGGCGTAGATTGAAATCCATTAGTTGATTGGTTGATTTTGATTGATGGGTACATGCAGGCATTTTGATCTAATGATGTTAGAATTTGACTTGGTTCGTTTTGTTAGGGAGGTGTGCGAGGAATACAACAGAGAAGTTGAGAAGCTAGCATTCAAGCTTCTTGAACTGATTTCCCTAAGCTTGGGCTTGCCTCCTGATAAACTGAGCAGCTACTTCAAGGACCAAATCAGCTTTTCAAGGTTCAACCACTACCCGCCATGTCCAGCTCCGGAGCTAGCTCTTGGAGTTGGAAGGCACAAGGACGGCGGTGCCTTAACCGTGCTAGCTCAAGACGACGTTGGAGGGCTGGAAATCGGAGAGAAAAGTTCCGGGGAATGGATCCCTGTCAAGCCTGTTGCTGATGCATTCATCATCAACATTGGCAACTGTATGCAGGTAGGTAGTAACATTTTGCTTGAATAACGAATTTTTGGTGTCGATTGTTTCGGTCAAGTGGCTCCGGACACTAGTGGTTTACCGGTCCGGTCTGATCGGGTGGGCAGGTGTGGAGCAATGACAAGTACTGGAGTGCAGAGCATAGAGTTGTGGTGAACTCCAAAAGGGAAAGGTTTTCAATACCATTCTTCTTCTTCCCTTCACACTATGTTCAGATCAAGCCAATGGATGAGCTGGTGAACGATGAAAACCCTCCCAAGTACAAGGAGTTCAACTGGGGGAAGTTCTTCACTTCCCGAAACCGCAGTGACTTCGCGAAGCGCGAGGTCGAGAACATCCAAATCGACCATTTCAAGGTGTCGGACTGACGTTGGTTCCGTCTTTGATGATAGGGTTTGTAGAAAATGGTGTAAACTCTAGTCCTCCTTGATGTGTGTAAAGTGGTGTGAATTTGGCCTTACGGTCAATTAGGGCTGGCAATTCGATCGAAATAAGTACTATGGGACAAACTACTTTGGAATGAACAACACATCCTTCTCCTACTTCATCCTTTGATTAGATCTATCATCATTGGAGCTCTTTAAGACCAAGTTAAAAGTAGGGTTGTTAGCGTACCGAGCTGGTCGTTGTTCGGCTCGAAAAGATCTCTTTTTGAGACTTAATTGATTTATACCAAATTGAACTTGAATTAGAGGTTTTGCTCAATGCAACAAACTCGCAGGCTTGACTCGTTTAGAAGCTCTAATTACGTATATACACACATGACATCCATAACATTACATATTTCGCTGAAGTTTTGATAAATAAACAAGTTTTTAATATCTTATTTCATAAAAAACTTTGGGTTATAAAAGAATAGTTCGGTTGATTTGAACAAAAGTGATAGTGCTAGGATTTGTAGCAATTATTTATTCTTATAGACACGCTTTTTGAGTGAATATTAGCTTGTTCGTGTTTCATTTCCGTGTGGTTTCATGTTTTGGCATTATGTGTCTAGACCCAATCACTTTGACCGTTGTGGTCCATTTGATGTGTTTCTTTGTAGTATTTGTTATCCACGTGTACTCTAGAGATAGAGGGTCTGGTTACGAGTCGTTGGATACGAAATAGAGCACGATTGGAGCTCGGACGGAAGAACAAGACAAGAAATGGTGGAGCAGAAGAACTGCACACCGTGCAGGCCTAAATTGCAAAATAGCCTCGTAGCAAAAAGAGGTGCACGACGTGCACTGTATTTCAGGTCGTGACCAATTTTCAGCACAAGGGGAGCACGCCGTGCACCACCAGATCTGTAGTTTCCAATATAAAAGCCTGATTTTGAGAAAAGAGAATCAGACTTTCCCAGAACGAATTCTTTTGATTTTTTTTCACGACCTCTCCTCTGCAAAAACACCATTCTCCATCCCTAAAAGTCCAATTGAAGATCAAAAAGAGTCTCCATTGAAGATTGAAATTAGGATTGAAGCTATAAGATTAAAAGCGACGATTGGAGCGAGATCGATTCATCACCTCCTCGTCAAGATGATGGTTAGGTCGAATTCTGATTTGTCTTCTACTAGAATCATGAGTAGCTAATTCTTTAGAGTTGGTTGAGATGTAGGATATAAGCTATGATACTCTCCCTAAAATTATAGGGTCACCGATTGTTGGATATTTGGATTCAAATGAATGATTGCTTCGATTGTTGGTTTTTCAACCTAGTTCTTGTTACGGCTTGAATTAGGTCAAATTTATGAAATCCTTTATTTGATAGATTGTTGAATTCATATGATTAACAATCTAAAATAGATGAAATTTATCTAGAAGGGTGTTTCTAGTTAAAAGTCAACCCATACCACGAGAACGAGACGCCCTAAAACGCCGCCGTTTCCTCCACCCGCGGTATCGATAACGGATTTGAGTCATTGTGTTCTGATTCGGGCCTTAGAAAAAAAACCCTTCCACCTCTTTTCTCCTTTTTCCCCCAAATCTCCCCTACTAAATCTCCACAGTCAGCCACTGAACTCGGTGGTGGCGGCGGCTCAGCTACCACTACTACAACCTCCCCCTCTCTCGGACTCACTCTCACTCTCACTCCGCCATGGGAGACCACCTTCAGCAGCCGGACGAAGAGCGCAGTGGCGGCGGCGGAAAGAGGAAGCTGGAGAACACAATCGAGCTCGCCAAACAGAAGGCTCAAGAAATCGCCGCTCGTCTCATCAGCGACGCCGCCGCCGACCCCAAGCGCCAGCGCATGGGCGGCTCCGAAGCCTCCTCCGAGCCTTCTCCCTGGTCTGATTCCGCCCCCCCTGCAGCTCCTCCTTCTTACCCCGGTACTCTCTCTATCTATCTATCGTGCTGTTTCTAGGGTTTCAGCTCCTCTTCCTGCACTGTGATAGGGGATTTTCTGCTGTTTTTTTATTTTTTTTAGTCTGCTCAAGCTTCGCTTTAAGAGAGGAAGAATTGCTTTCACGTGGAACAATGCTAAGGTTAATGTTAAGTATGTGTGTTAGGGGATTTTCTCGTCGCTTTAAGAAAGGGATAATTGCTTTCACGTGTTTGTCAAAAGGTAGAAATGGCTTAGAGGCAGCGATTTACTGCGGAAGATTTTGGTTATGGTGGAGAAATACTAGGGTTAATGTTGAGTATGTGTATTAGCAGTTGTAAGCTTATAACGGTAAGTAATATAGGAGTGTGTTGTTTTGTTGGGGTTAGGAAGTTTTAAACAGATTTGAGATGTATGCATCCGATATATGTCTTATGTGCATTGATATCTTACTCAAATTTTGTCTCAGTTGCTTATAACACTCAATCGAGTCAGTATGGTGTGATGGGAAGTAAAAGGATTGCGATACCGAATGGCAAGGTATGCTCTGAAGGTTTATTTGATTGATACCCTTTGTTAGTTTTGGTGGTTCTATGCTAACTTCATTCTCTAATCGTTCCTGTTTGGCATAGGTTGGGGTTGTTATAGGGAAAGGAGGAGAGACGATCAAATACATTCAAATGACATCAGGTGCGAAAATACAAATCACCAAGGATCAGGAAGCTGACCCCCATGCTCGAACGAGGGATGTAGATTTGTCTGGCACTCCAGATCAAATGAGCAGAGCGGAAGAACTTATCAATGAAGTGATTTCAGAGGTACTGTTTGTTTGAATTTCTCATCCTTGTTGTTGGATCTTTCTCTGTTCTATTACGATCATGCATAAATTTCTTTAACAGGCAGAAGCAGGGGCTTATTCTTCTTCTGGAGGCCAGGGCTCAAATATGAAGCAATCTGGAGGCGAACAGTTCTCTATGAAAGTTCCAAATGACAGAGTGAGTCTGGGGATGGCCTTTTCATAACTATTCATGAATGCTTAAGGGATACTTTCCCGTCTCATTGAATTATGTTATTTATATGGTTGTAGGTGGGATTGCTCATTGGCAAGGGAGGTGAAACCATCAAGTATATGCAAAACACTTCTGGAGCCAGGGTGCAGGTGTGTACTAAATTATCATAAGACTAATGGAGAAATAAGCTACTGTCTTTTTTGCAAAGGCGTATTGAACTGTTATATGGGAAATTTTCTTCTGAAGTTATTTGAATGCCAATCTTCAGATAAGTACTTGCAGCTTTTGTATCGTAACTCTGAATGTTCAACTGAGTGTCTATTTCCCTATTCCTCACAACCATTATGTTCCCAATTCTATACATGTGTTTTGATCCTTCTCAATGTCTCATCTGTAGTCAAATTTGTAATCTTTTGTTTTTCGTACATTTATGCAAATTGGTTACATTATGTTTTGCTTACAGATTATTCCCCTACACCTTCCTGCTGGTGATCCGACAACTGAGAGAACTGTATATATAAATGGTTCTGCTGAACAAATTGAGGCAGCCAAAGAATTGATCAATGAAGTAGTTAATGGGGTAAGTCATTGCCATAACTCATCTTTATGACCTGGTTTCTATAATGTTTTACAAAAGTAATTTTTTCTTGGTATAGATGTTCAGAATCATCCTTTTGGGTATTCAAGTCCTGATTTGTCAATTGTGTATTGCCTTTTGTTCATCGAATTTTTTCGTAATAGTGGGGAAACTTTGTTGTATTGAGTGCTAGGTTCTGCAACATTGTTGATCTGGTATTACCAAGAAGATATTTTATGGCCGGTTTGCATATATTTTCTCTAACTGTTGATTTGATACAGAAACGAATAATGAATTCATCCAGAAGCGACTCCTACCAACAACCAGCTTATCAGGCCCCTCCTCCGCCTTACTGGGCTTCAGGAGGACAACAACCTCCAATGCAACAACAAGCGTCATATGGCTATCAGCAGCAACCGGGTGGACATCCTACTCAACCTTCATACTACGGTAACTACCCAGCTCAACAACCAGCTTGGGACCAGTCAAACCCATCTGGTCAACCACCGCAACAAGCAGCTGGCTACGGTTACTATGGACAACAACCTCAAATGGGAGCAGCAGCTGCAGTTAATCCCAACTATGGCTATCCGCCTGCACCTGGTGCCAGTACCAACACTTACAATCAAGGTTACGGCCAGCAGCAGCCGCCTTCAAGCTATGGTCAAGGTCAAGCTCCAACACATGACCAGCAAAAACAGTACCCAGGTTCCGGTTATGGTCAAACTCAGAACGAAGGTGCAGCAGCATCCACCCAGACGACAACTCAAGAAGCGTCTGCTGCGTATAATCAGGTTGCTGCTTATAACAATCCTTACTGGAATTCATCTGGGTACCCTACCCAACCAGCTCAAACTGGTTATGATCAGACCGGTTACGGTTATGGACAGGGTGGGTATGCTGCTCAGCCGGGTTATGGACAGGGTGGATATGCTGGCGATTATGGACAGCAACCTCATCAGGAGACTCAACAGCCCCCAGCAAAGACAGCAACCAATGGCGATTCTGCATCAGCCGGTTATGAAGTCAAGACAAACAACGAGAACACAGGCGATGGTCCGAGCAATGGCGTGAAAGGGGAGGCAGCTCCTTCTGAATCTTGAAAAAAGCTCCCAAGACTTAAAAATCCCTTGTATCTCAATTATGTTTGTTAAATCCTTAATGCACTTGTATACTAAATTTGCAGGGCAAGGGACCTTATTTTCTAGACTGCTTGACGATTGTTGTGAAATTTTGTTTCTAACATTTTGACAGTTGGATGACTTCTTGGAACCTTAAGAGTATGGGAAGAACTAGTAGGATTGGCTCAGTCGAAAAGCTTAATTCTGTAAATCGACGAGTGAATTGTCTACTGTGTGTCACGTTCAGGAATCACTGTGATTTTCATCAAATCGATGTGTAGAGTGTGAAACTAGCATGATAACCAATTAGACCAGTGATTGGTTTCGATTGTTTCTGCTCGAAGCATGATTGCTGTTGCAGTGAGAGTCTTCATTGACAGTTTATTTGAACAATAAATTCTTGTTCTACAAACGGATACATTACAACAGAATCAGAATAAGTTGCTCTTACAGATTCCTTTTCTCTGCATCCTTACATGGCATATACTATCTCCCCGCTGCTATCGAGGTCGAGATCAGGATCAGTCTCGAGGTCCTCCTCCATGTCGTCGTCAATCTCCAAACTCCCCGTTAAGCATTGGTTCAGACTCCGTGTCCCAGCTGCAGGAATCGTAGCTTCTGCGATGATCTGCATTATCTCGTCCACACCCTGCGACGGCTGGTCAGGCTCCTCGAACTGGCTGTTGCTCATCGAGTTGTCGGTCATCAGATCAGTTGGCAGATTCTTCAGGAACCAATCATGGTTCCTTATCTCCGGAATGCTTATCCTCTGTTGCAATTAATACGGAGACCCCATAAACACAAACAGTTGCTTGCAGCAAAATGGTTGGAAACAAAGTAAGAAGTTAGGATGCTGACCTTTTCAGTGTCAGCGAGGAATATCCTCGAGATCAAGTGCTGGCACTCTAACGATATGTGAACATAGTCCGGTATCGAATATTGCACGTTCAGTATTCTCTGCAGTTAGACGAAAACACAAATTCGTTTTATGCTTTTTTAGCTCTCTATGATCTGATCAGAAACTGTCATGAAACGATACATGTTAGCGAGAATGTGTTACTTGAATCGTCTTGCGAAAGTTCTTAGGCTCGTTAGGATCCTCAAAAGGGTAGGCTCCCACCAACATAACGTACAATGTTACCCCGCAGGACCATACATCTGCAATCTGCAAATGACAACTAAAAAAACTTCAGTTTGGATTTTCCAGAAAGTAAATTTCACCTTGCCACTAATATGGTAAATTTCACCTTGCCATCATACTCTTTCTTCAGTAATACTTCAGGAGCAATGTATGCAGGAGTCCCCACTGTAGATTTTGGCTGGGAGTGAAGCACTGATGACTGTAAAAAAAGTAAGAAAATAACACGGTTAAAAAAATTGCAGCACATGCACCAGACTGAAGAACACAGCAAGAACATAGTAAAAGATCAAACCTTAGAGTACCCAAAATCGCATATCTTCAAGCGAGGTGCAGGGCTGCCATCTAGCAACGTGTTCTCTAGTTTCAGGTCCCGGTGACATACTTGCTTCACAAGGCAAAAACGTTAAGGAACATTGTATAAAATGAACTCTATCACAACAACTCGAGCCTATTCTGGACTTTTTTTTTGCTTACTAACCATAGCATGACAGTAGCTAACTCCTGAAATGAGTTGCTGGAAGAAGAACCGTGCCTCGTCCTCGCTGAATCGGCCAGCATTGCATATCCGTTCGAAGAGCTCTCCCCCAGATGCATACTCCATGACAATAGCCAGATGGGTTGGCGTCAATATCACCTCTTTGAATCTAACAATGTTGGGATGCCTCAATGACCTGTGGTTTATGATTTCCCTCTGCACATTTTCATCTATCTGTTTCAAAAGTCAAAAGTAAAAAAATCGCCAACAACCGCTACAAAACGCTATATATACCAATTATGAAACCTATCCTAACAACTTGATTGTCTGAAATGCAACGCTTTCCCATAGGGTATCAGAGCACCCCTGACTAAGGGAGAGATCATGACATCGAATCATGTTTTGTTGGCAATCCCGTATAACCATTTCATTAGGATAAGGCACATATGAACCAATTCCGAAACTTTGGACCAAAATGTGCATCAACAACACCCGACGAAGACTTTGAGTTGTTCAAATTAACAAACTGGCATTCTAATAACTCAATTTCGAGCTACAATCTACTACTCAGCTTCAATTCAAGTTCTATGCTTTAACCAAAATTTTGTATGGACAACAAAACCAGAGCCAAAGCTTGAACAAACAGCTTGCAGTTGTCCAAACTAACAAAGTATAATAATGCTTTCTATTTCTGCAACTAACAAACAAAATAACCAGAAAACCTAATACATAAGACATAGTCCAAAAAATCAAACCGAGTTTGAGTTTGAACTAAAAATCAATCCGAATAGTTACTTGGGTCTCTGAGCTAAAATTGATTTTATACTGGGTTGCCTTTATATCATCGACTTACACAAAATTAATTTTCGATTTTTTTAGAATAAATAAATAATGAAGCCTAATTGAAAATAGTCCTATATTTTTTTAAGGCCGTGCACAGGGCAGGCCTTGCTTGCACATGTCAGGGGCCGATCCTGCTAACGACCCTCACTTAATGAGCTCACAAGTGAGAGCTAGCTACCAAGCCTGTTAAGCCGAATCAGAATTGGCTCGAGCTCGACATACTTACCATCAAACATAATTTTCAAACAAATTTACAATATTTTTTCAACTGCAACACTGAACAATCTACCAAAGGCTTGGCCGGTCAACAGTCCTAGACCCAACAAAAGCTTCTAAACTAACAAAGTAAAACATGGCTTTCAAAGTGAACACTGAACCACCCACTAGCCACTTGCTTACCAAGCACTGTTCTAGCCCACTTTCGAATTTTGAACGCCACTTACTTATCAAACACTGGTCTAGATCACTTTCGAATTTCGAACTTTAATATCCTGTAATTTTTCTTATATTTATAGGTTGGTTAGTGATTAGTATATTTTTTATATGTAGCTCTATACTTTAATGTCGATTCAATAAAGTGCATTGAACCATCTTGTATCTGTCGCAGTGGCCTCCTTGAAGACCCGAGAGCCCACAAGCTTCTAAATTAACAAAGTAAAAGGGTAAGACAATGCTCTCTGTTTCTACAACTAACAAACCAACGAAAAGAACCAGAAAGCAGAAACAGAGTCCAGAAATCAAACCATATTAACAGAATTTCGAATCACAAGCACCCAAACTGATAAAAACAGTCGAATCACGACACAGTGAGTTCAAAATTTCAAACCTTATCACCTCGCTCGATGTACTTGACAGCAACAAGCTCGTTGGTCTGCTTATCCCTCATAAGCCTAGCAACCCCGAAATTCCCCGACCCAATATCACGAACAAGCTCGTAACGGTCGCTGTCGTGCATAATCGGCAAATCCATCCCCGGCCCGACCGTCATAGCTTCCCGATTCATACTCCTTGCAACGAAAAGCAGGGGGTTTTATATTATCTTCTTCACACTCTGTTTTCTGGGGAGAAAAAAAAAGACCAGAGATGAAATGAGCCCATCACTGGGTGACGTCTGGATTATAAATTTTTTTAAAATTTGAGTGGTGTGGGAAATAGGCAGCAAAGGAAGAAAGAAGAAAGAAGAAGCTCGTGAAAATCTCACCAACCAGAGATGGGCTTTTTCTTTTCTCTGTTTCTTATCTGGGAAAGCAGAGATGATGATGGGTGGGTTTTATTTTATATTTGCTTCTGGGATTTGCTTTCCATTTCCAGCCAAGAAATTGATAATCTTTTTTAATTTGTGGGTTTGCAGAAGAAAACAGAGTGTGGTATGCTCTGAGTGCTGCTGTGAATCTGTGATGTCGTCTGCAAAGTTTGTGCACAGTGGATTTGGGAAAGTGGTTATAATTGGTTGGCAGACTTATGTCTCCATCTCTCTTTTTCTGAAAAAAAACAAAATAGGTATTTTTCTCTCTAATAATTGTGTAGTGTTATGAATATAATTACTATAGTGAATGCACCATTTATCGTAACTCCTTATTCCATTCTTCAATGTATTTCATTGTATTTATTTTCCCACCTTTATGTGTAATAATATTAGAGAGTATAGGTTATGATCTATGGCTATAAATAGAGCTCTCATTTGTAGCATTCTATACACCTCAATAAGAAAAGATTTCTCCTCTCATGTTGCTTGTTTTCTTTGTTCTTAGTTTTATAACACGTTATCGCACGAAGTTCGCCGTCGAGCAATATCTTGTAATCATACAATGAGAGATTATTTTTAATCGTGAGATAAGCGGTGCACGCGAACAATACAATTCCGCCCGCCATATGGCTAGTAAGATTTACGCTTTTGATGCCCGTGATATGGCCAATGAGATTTATGCTCTTGATGCCCACGATATGGTTAATGAGATTTACACTCATGATACTCGCGTTTTGAAAATTTATTATTTGCCTATTTGGTATATACGTGGGTTGCAGCTTTACTTTCGGGTGCATGAAATTTGCATAATACATGCTGGCGTTATTGTTCATTTTTTTATAATATTTCTCATACTTATTTTCAACAATCGGAGTCATTGTTCTTTATCATCAAGCACATCAATTACTTACATTACTACTAGTTTAATATAATTTAATTTCCTATTTATGGGTTGCTTACCATTTGAATAGTATGACCGAATAATTCTTCATTGATTTCTACTTTATTGTCTGCTTTATGTTTTTTATTTTCTTTATATGACCTTATTATTAAATTTATGACCTTACTATATTTTTTTTAATATGAGTTAACATTTTCTTCCTTACAATCATAATTATTCACTTGTTGTGACTTTTCAAATTTATGGCTATATTATATTGATATTTATGTTATCAAATAGCCGTTATACTTATTATTAGTTAATGGTTTATTACTAATTTTATATGAGTTTATTATCAAGTTAATGATATTTTATTTATTTCTTATAATATATTGAATATTTTGTAATTTGAGCCCCTCCATGTTTCGGGCAAGCTTCACCATTCATTGGCATTGGAAGCTAAAATTCATTTATAATGGTCTTCGTGAAACCATCAAACACGATAATAAAACATCTTCTCAAGATAAAGCCATAGCTTTAATCTTATTCGCCATAATCTTCATGAATGGTTGACAAAAATGAGCAACGACTCATGTATCCTGTGGCGTAATGTCAAAGCCATGTATGACCACCTCAAGTGGCAAATTTTCTTAAAGTGTGATACGATTAAAGTACCAAGAGACAAATATTCCAAGGAAAAGATCGAATATCTTATATGTCTCAAATGTTTGGTGGTCCAATGAGACACCATATCACTCCATGAAGTGAATTATTATATTCATATATCCACAAAGTGACAAATATATACATACATACATTCCCACAAGTGTAAACACCAATACACGATTGTGGAGGAAAAGATCTATTATTTGGTATGGTCATGAATTTTGGGGAATACATCTTTTATATGAAAGAGAGTTGTAAATTGATGTTGAACAATTTCAATCACATAAAAGGGGATACATCCATCAATTTTATTTTGATGATCATATACAAATGATATTGCTTCATAAGCCATCAAATGTACAAAGACTTATTTGTTACATTTTTTTAGCACATGGAACAAGTTATTATTGTTGTTTCTATATGGAACCTTTTCCTTGGTGGTTGTACATTTATATTGTGAAGATTATTCATCCCATAATTGGTGACATGGATGGTTAAGACGACTATGATGGAGTATCTCTATTTATCATTTGCGCTATTCATCATTCTCTTGCAAAATGAGTATTGCCATGATGAGAAATGACATAATACATTGTGATATATAACTCATCGATAGTGCACCATATAACGAGTAGTACAAAATCACTCAGAAGCTTTAGTAGAGCTATTGCATTATTCAAGAAGGAACAAAGATCCTTTTGATTTATATATTGATGATCACAAGGGAGAGGAACGATAATGTGGTATATGACCATGAAACTATTAAATGTTGTCCTCCAATTTGTACCAGACATATGTGATCGTGATTGAGATACATATCAATGTACACTATAAGTTTACTCGTCATGACAAGTATTATCTGACATAACCGGTGTGACCATCCCGGTTCAATCATAATGTGAATCGATAAGTACCTCTATGGATAATGTTGTGCACGAGTTCTCAACTTGGGTATTCTAAAGAAATGATTCTTAAGGTTATAGGGATTTAAGTAGTCCTTGTGACTCTCCTACTTCACGGGAACACGAACAATTTTTCGTTCGTCAACAAGGTTTCGTTTCTAGGAAAGCATTTTCACCTTTCCGTTACCCATTGTTGGGTGAATCTCCAACACAACATAACTCATTTTTGGGTTGCTTATTCTTAAATAGAGTTGATTGTTTGGATAATAATCAACTAAAGTAAGATAATTTATCTTATACAAACAACAAAACAAAGGGTGATGTGTGTGGATCCATACACCCAACATGTGGATCAATTATTTTAATTGATGTATCAACTAGAAGGTCACATGTATATATGAAAGCAAACTAGAATTTGCGAGATTGCTAGTTCAACCATTTTGGTTATGAGCATATTTTCATGATTATCCAATAACGAAAAATGTGTCATTGAAACGAACATTTTCCATTTATATTATTGTGAACATGTCATTTACATGAACAACACAAATTCGCATTACACCAAGAAATTATTATGAATTCCTCCATTATATGTGGGTTTTGGGTCAAAACCTTATACTTCTCATCATTGGATATATGGATGTGATATACACATCTAAATTGCTCCACCACAATTTATTAGGATGAGTTCTCAATGATGATTTGGAAATTATGTTGATTACGAGTTCATCGATTGTAAAATATTTACATCGTTGTCAGGAAATTTTGATGACTCGTTTGGAGGTTTATCATTCATATAATCATAATTCTCAACATTATGTGAAGAAAATCAAAGGTTGGCACAGAGATTAGATGAATAATCATCATATCATTTTGATCCTCGCACTAAACAATGTGAACGTGAAGTTCGAAAAATATATAATTCATCATTTGCCAGACACTTTACTGACCCAAACAGAGTAAAACTCTCATGTGCCAACTCGCAATGCTCCGGTGAAAATGATGTTGACATTGGGCAATCGACATCACAACTGAGTCTAAAACCCGTATAAAGCATGGTAGACCACACGGTTCCAAAGAAAAATTTCCTCAAAAGTGAAATGGAGCTATAGATCCGGATGGTCAAATTGAGGTTAAGATTATTTAAGCAAACACCACCAAGAGAAACAAATAATGTGCTCAAGAAGAGTCTCAGGTACCGAAAGATATGAATATATATCTCAATTATCTATATCTTGGATGGAAAATATTGGAACCCCAATGAAGTCAACGTCGACGAAATTTTTGCGTATAGTGCAACGCTAAATATGATAGTTGAAAATGAGGATCGTGAGCCAAAATGCATGCAAAGAAAGAAATGATTGGCTGAAAAAATTTCAATTTGAGGCAAATTCAAATTCCCAAGAGAAATGAAAAGTTTTAAGACATCAAGTCTTTATACATTGAGATGTAAAGTATGAGTATGAGAAGTTATGAAACATCTCATTTTTGAAAGGTTTTGTACAACAAACCTATAACATTTTGATTATGAGAAAATATATTCTCATGTGGTGGATGCAACTACTTTTTATTATTCGATTAGTCTGGCAATTTATGAAGGGAAAGAGTTTGCCTCTAATGGATGTCCTTGCAACCTATATGTATGGTTTGCATAATTAGAATACACATGAGTATATGAAATTCCCTTGAGGATTTATTTTGCTATAAGCAAACAATTCAAGTTCACGTGAACAAGTTATATCTAATTGACGTCATATGGATTGAATAATTGAGAGAAGTGGTCCATTTAGCATATCATACATTTCTCTATGCATAAAACTATGATTTCTTTTTCATATTGAGTTGAATTTTGAATGATGAAAAATCATCTTTGTCATATTTTATGATTTTGAAATTCTTATAAAAATTTATATACTTTATTTTATATTTAAAATGTATTTCTTTTGTTTATAAGAGTTTAAGTGTCATCATCATCTTTTGTTATATAGATGACATACACTTTATTGAGACTCCTAAAGAGTGTCTCAAAGCAATCAAATATTGTTTAGCTAGAGTTCGAGATGGAAGATGTGGAAGATTACCACTAACTTGCCAACTGTGCATCTCTCTCGAACATGATTTTCGTATATCATCAATGATATACTAATTATATCCAACAAAAAGTTATATGGATATGACATGGCTATCGGTACTCGGATGGTAGTCAGATCACTATGTGACTCTATGTCGAGTTTAATCGACCTTTATTAAGACACAAGATGTACTCGATTTTGAAGTAGTAATCTTGGTCATATTTGTGTTGGTTGACCATAAATTGGTCTCATGTGATAATTTTACCACTTGGTGGGCTGTGAAACCAACTTATAAAACTACACCACCATTTCAAGATCGATCCTATAAATCATGCATGATATTTATTTTGTATATATCCTTGAGTTGCAAGAAAATGTTGCAACGTGATGTGATGATTATGTACTCTTTTTCCTTCACTAGGTTTTTATCCCATAGGGTTTTCCTAGTAAGGTTTTAATGAGACATATTCTCATCTAATGGTCATTTAAGGTGAAGTGTCATGTGAATTATGGATGACCATCGATCATGTGATGCATACATTTTATGCACAAACTTCAATGAGTTGAAATATTTATCAACTAAGTGCACCTAAGTGATAACTTGGTTGATTTATTCACCAAAGATCTCTCTCGCATCAATCTGTTGGAAAGCAAATTTGGAATTGGTGAGTGAATGATCTCAAGCGATATAATGATGAGCGAGAGTTGATATCCTCATCGGGGAGTCAATATGAAGGATCTCAACCGATATCATCATCGGGGGAGTCAATACGCACGTACTCTTTTTCCCTTAACTATGGTTTTTCCCACTGGGTTTTCTGGTAAGGTTTTTTTAATGAGGCAGTATCAAAAGCGTATTCGAAGGACGATGTATAACCAATGGTCATTCAAGGGGGAGTGTTATGAATATAATTACTATAGTGAATGCACCATTGTGTAACTCCTTATTCCATTCTTCAATGTATTTCATTGTATTTATTTTCCCACCTTTATGTGTAATAATATTAGAGAGTATAGGTTATGATCTATGAGCCTATAAATAGAGCTCTCATTTGTAGCATTCTATACACCTCAATAAGAAAGTACTTCTCCTCTCATGTTCTTGTTCTCTTTTGTTCTTAGTTTTATAACATGTAGTTGTTTATTTAATAAATAATCATAAAATAGTGAGCTATTAAGAGTGTTTTGGGAGAAAAAAATTTAAATTATTATTGGGTTAAATTTGAAAAATATATTAAATTTATAAGAACAAAATATGTAATGGTTAAAAATTACGGATTGAGCTTACATTTTAACTGGTTTAGTACATTTTAACTAATTTCGTATTTAATTGACGTTAACCTAATTTATCGAAAATCGAATTTCAGTTAAGTACACTTCACAAACTAAATGAGTGGCTGAAATGAAATTATACAAAAATTTGAGAGTTAAAATAAAAAAGATAATTTGTCCAGAGAAATTAAAAAAATGCATTTGACAATCTTACAACGCTGTGTGCGGTAGGATGGACAAAACATCTTATTGCACACTATAAATTTTAAAAATTATCATTTTTTATAATTTAAATTTAATTTTTTATATAATTTTTTATTTAATCGTGTCTATAATAAATTATCCCATCAGAATTGCTTTGTTTATTTGTTTGTTCTCTTGCTGGAAATTACTTTAAACAAAATTATTGGGCTTCAATATCGGATAAAATGCGGCGCATGTCATATAGTGTTTAGTTTCCAGCCCATGGATCTATGTTTCCGGCCTAACGGCCCATGCATCTACGCTTGATATAAAAAGTAGACGCTTTTGAAAAATGATATTAATTTACTATCATTAACATTCCAAAACCTAATTGAGTAATTTCTTTTAATTGACGGCGGTTCACGCCGCCTGAAAACCCCCCGCCGCCGTAACCAAATATCCATGAACCTCGATCCCAAAGCTCAAGTAATCCAGCTTCTCCACCATTCTCCCTCTTCAAAAACCTAACCCTGCGTACTCCCTTAAACCCCTATTCCCCACATGCAACTCCCTCCCCGATCTCCTTTCTCCTTCCTCCGCTACCTCTCTCGCAGGCGACACCCCTCCTTCCTTCCTTCGCCCCTCCCGGAACCGTCGACTGTAACCCACCACCAGTCTTTGCGCATATTCCACCATTTGAAGTCTTTCAGTCATTCCGTCGAACAGTTGGCGTGCGCATCACATAGTTCGGGATTTTCAAAGATATGGGACCTCTCCAACTCTAATGAGCAGCTGGAAGAAGTTTTGGAATTTGAATGCGGAGATGAGGTTTCGATCAGGGACTTGAAGGAGGACGAGGAGCTGTCGGAGCAAACGAGGAGGGCCAGACTGGAGTGGCTTTGTCAGGAGCTTCCGACGCTTAGGTCCGTGAGTATGGTTCGGTTACTGAATTCCCAGAAGCATTGGATGACACAGGTTGATTCCGCTTTTGTCGTAGCTCATTGCACAGCAATTCGCGGTAATGAGGCTGCTTTTCAGGTAACTGCTGAAAACTTGTAAGGTTCTAGATTTCCCCTGTTGTTGAATGCCCATTTGGAAAAATTCATGATTTGAATGTATGAAGTAAAGTTAAGTTATTTCGGTTTGGATTTCGTTTGTTAGGTGTATAAGTGGATGGTGCAGCAGCCTTGGTACCATTTCGATTTTGGTTTAGCTTCGAAGGTAGCCGATTACTTGGGCAACGAGAGGAAATTTGTGAAATGTCGAGATATATTCGATGATATAATCAACCATGGCCGCGTCCCTAACGAATCGACATTCCACATTTTGGTGGTTTCTTATCTTGGTGCATCAGTTGAAGGTTGCTTGGACGAAGCATGCGACATTTACAATCAAATGATTCAGCTCGGAGGCTATAGCCCGAGATTCACCTTGCACAATTCTCTCTTCAGAGCTCTTCTGGCCAAACCTGGAGGAGCTTCTTCAAAGACTTATCTTAAACAAGCGGAGATCATTCACCGTAACATGGTGACGAATGGACTTGTAGTGCCGGAGGATTTTTATAACGGGCTAATCTGGCTACATAGCTATCAGGACGTTGTCGAAAAAGAAAGGATTACGCAATTGCGGAGAGAGATGCGGGAGTTGGGGATAGCTGAAGGTACAGATGTGATGATGTCTATCTTGAGAGCTTGCTCGAAATTAGGTGATGTGGAGGAAGCTGAGAGAATTTGGCTCAAGCTCACCGATTTCGTTGATAGTGGGAGAATCCCTTCTCTTGCTTTTGTATATAGAATGCAAACATTTGCAAAGGTAGGAGAGCCGATGAAGTCTTTGGAAACGTTTAGGCAGATGCAAGAGCTTTTAGGTTCTGCAACTGTTTCCGCCTATCAGAAGATAATTGAGATCTTGTGTGATGCTCAAAATGTGGAACTTGCAGAATTGGTTATGCAAGAACTAGCTCAGGGTGGTTTGAATCCCCTTGCACCGTCTTTTGCGGCTCTAGTGAAGATGTACCTTAACTTAAGCATGCACGAGAGAGTCGAATCGACTTTCTATTTATGCCGAGAGAAATACAGGCCTAACCGAGCAATTTACAATATTTACCTGAATTCATTGCTGAAAATAGGGAATCTCTCCAAAGCAGAGGAGATATTCAGTCATATGGAGAGCAATGAAGCAAGAATCGGAGTCGACTCTGCATCGTGTAATGCGATTCTATCCGGTTGGCTCGAGTCGGGAGATCATGTCAAAGCAGAGAAGGTGTACGATTTAATGTGTAAGAAGAAGTTTGATATCGAATCGACATCGATGGAGAAGCTTGAATATGTTCTGAGCCTGAGTAGGGAATACGTCAAGAGACCGGTTAGCCTCAAGTTAAGTTTCGAGCAACGAGAAGCTTTGGTCGGATTATTGCTGGGCGGTTTGGTGATCGAATCAGATGACACGAGGAAAAATCATCACATGATCCGGTTCGAGCTCGACGAGAGCTCCAGTATTCATTCCGTCTTGAGACAGCATCTGTACGACGAGTATCGCGAATGGTTGCATCCGTCTTGTAAGCCTAACGATGATGCTAATATACCTTACAGATTCGCCACGATCTTGGATACTTATTTCGGTTTCTATGCTGACCAGTTCCGGCCAAGAGGCCGGCCAGTGGTTCCGAAGCTGATCAATCGGTGGCTGTCTCCGCGAGCCATGGCGTACTGGTACATGTACGGTGGTCGTAGATCTCAATCAGGGGATATATTGCTGAAACTCGATGTCAATGAAGACGAAGAAAGTGTTGCCAGAGTTGTGAACGTGCTTCGAAACAGGTCGCTCGAATGCAAATTAAAGAGAAAAGATCGAGCTTTCTGGATCGGTTTACTCGGAAACAATGCTACATGGTTTTGGAAACTGGTGGAACCGTATATACTAGATGGGTTAGAGGATCTCCATTCTGCAGAAACTGAAGATATAGTAAGCTTCATCGATGGAGAAGAATCCGAAGAACTCCAGTAGCAAAAACTTATTGTATGTTTCAATTCATAAGCTGCATTGTTGCAGTTATGTTCGTCCACTTCGATTCGTCTCTTTCGGTACATGATTCCAGTTGATTGCAGCAGATGTGGAAGTGACTTAGCTGGAGAGTTGATGATTGTACTGTAGAATGTGGATTCATATGCGTGTGTACTGTTATGATGTACGCATGAAGAGAGAGTATTCTGAGTACCTGTCATTTCCATGTCTCTCATTATTCTATTCAGTGATTAGAGTTTGACACATTCCATACGTTGTCATGATTGTGGATTCTTTCCTTTTATTTTTAGTCTTACTTGACCAAATGAGCATAGTGGATATAGTGCCGGTTTGGACCATGAGCCGTTTCGAGAAACGGCGAGTAACTATATGTGCTTCATTTGTTATACATGGTATGAAACCGTGATTGAACTGTAATAATATTAGGAATTGTTTTAATGAACGATAGTAATATTAAAAAAGGAACCAGGTTTTGAAAGAAAGGAAATCAAATGTCTTACAAGTCGAAATTATTATCTACACAAGCCTCGATCCTAAAAAGGATTGGCAGATGTAGCTGAAAGCGAAACGTGAAAACAGTTGGAGACCTTTACAGAATCTGAAAACATGTAAACTGTTAAAACGAAAGCAAACACATGCCAAAAAGAAACGAAAACCATCCATTACATCACCAAAGGAAATCTATCAACTTATCTGAGAACCGCATCTCAACGAAAAGAATTAAAAAGGGTGGAAATAAAAAACGGTCCTCAACCATCGCTTGCACCCGTTGTCACATATATTCTCATTAGCGGTTGTCCAATTTTGCACTGAATGACCGACTTGGAAAATAAAAATTTTCTCCGTAGAAGCAACATCTCGAAAAATACGGTGATTTATTTCAAATCAAGTAAATTAGCATGGAGCAGAGAGGTTGCGAAAAGTAATAATATCATAATTATACTATACTTTTTTTACAAGTGGTTCAAAGTTGAACCGGTCAGCCATCCATATCGGTTTCATTCCATGCATAGCATTTTAGGGTCATGTCAAGGTGTCGATCGAAAGTTTTACACCTTGTTCTTCCTAGCCATGAAATGGATTACACAAGCTGGAAATTATTTCACCCACCATGACTTTCAACTCTGAAGAAATTGGCAAAAGAAATAGATTGATGTGTGAAAGTGAAAACCAAGAAGAAAAAGACACATAATGGGGATAAAAAAAGAAAAAAAAATTAGGTAAGATTAAATCAAAAATGAAATAGATAATCAAGTCGAAATGTAAATTACAAAAAATGATAATTTTCCTTATATATAACGCGCGGCCCTTTTTAGGACGCGCCACGTGTTTTAGGACGTGCCGCGCGTTGTAGGTAGTCTCCAACGGATACTATAAACACTTCCTCCCCTTCTTCATTTCTCACACATTCACTAATCATATTCACTTTCTTCTTTGGTTTTTCGATACCGACAAGCAAATTCTTGTTCCACAATTAACTAGTCAGTAATATTAGTATTTTTTTAGTAATTTTCTCAATTTGTTGTCTACTAATATTTTTTTTGTTGTAGAATGGATTACTTGTATGGACCAACACCTCCGTGCGTCGACCCCGAGCCGATCGATGGAGAACTACTTTGGGGCAAGCGCAACCGACATTGAGTCTGGTGAAATTTTCGACAATGAGGTTGGTACTATTTGAATAATGCTTAGAGAATATTAATAACAGTCTAGTGCTAAATAATATTGCCTAGTTATTAAAAATATTAATACTTCATTTTGCCTAATTTTAAAAAATATTAATACTTGCTTATGCTTAATGTTAGAAAGAATTAGTGTGTTTATCCCTATTGTTAGAAAATATTAGTAGTTGTCTAATATTATATTAGATACTAATAAGAAATACATAATATTTTAGATACATTATTTATTAGTACATATTAGGTACTTATTTAGCGACGTTAGAACTTGTTAGTTGTCTGCAGTGGAGGTTTGTGATTAAATAGATCCAGAATATACCACAATATATTCCCTCCACCAGCATATGCCATAACATATTCCTTCAACTCGTCTGTGGGATTCCCCAGCCCATTTACAGTTGTCTGCAACTTTTGACCATGAGGCTACAGCTTTAGGCAACTGTGGCAGTTTTGGACCACGAGTTGTACAACTTTATCATTTACTCATCTTTTGACAGTTGGGATCAAAATAAATTAATTTACTATAACAATTTGAAACACAACTGATTTATTAAAAATGATCAATTCTTTTATTCAACACTGCATAACAAGTACATTAAACCTTCTAAACTTCGTATTTGCAGCCTTCAAGTCTTTAGTGAGAGCCTCGATGTACCTATCCTTTGACCGTATGATGTCTATCCTCTCACGCTGCCATTCTGAACGGTCATGTGTCAGGTTAGCACGAATAGCTTCAATCTCAGCATCCTTCGCCTCCATTGTAGCTCGCATCCCGTGCCTCACCGAGTTCTCAGCCAACACCACCTCCAACTTCTTCTCCCACTTATAGAAAGGACAATTGAAATATTTCTCGAACTTCAACGTCATTAGTCTCGATGCATGCAATCCGCAATCGCACTTCACCTCTTCTCCGAAGTAGGTGTCAAATCCTTTGACTCATCGGGGCGGCGAACCTTGTTTATAACATTCTCGTTGGGCTTGCTTGAAAACATTTTAACGAAGAGTAGGAGGAAGTGAGGAGTACAAAAATTGGTAGGACGGATGAGTTCTTACACCACGAAATGCACGGTTTATATAGGCTGAAAAATAACCGTTGGAGGGGCCCTAGGATGGCCGCGCATTGTAAGTGAGGGGGATTGCCATTTTTTATAATTAACATTTCTACTTAATTATCTATATAATTTCATATTTAATCTCGTCTAAATTTCTTTTTTTATAATTCAACGTGCTGACTAAATTGTGGAGGGTCAGATACCCCAATCCTTACAATGACCTAATGGTGGCATACATTAGATTTTCAAATTATAAATTATTTTTAATGCCGTAACTGTGTTATGTTCAATTCTTACTATCATTATGAAAGTTCGTAGAAGTTCAAGTCTACGGAACTTTTCTTCAAACACTCAAATGGACCACCCAACATTTCAACATCTACATTACTTAAAACTTAATCACCTTTTGGGTTACTGGTTGACGCTTGACATAAGAAATGTATTCGTAACTCAGCCATGTTCGAATGTATTGTTCACAACTATCTCGATTTGAAAAATGGAATAGTCGCGGCTACAAACAATGATAAAACAAACCACGAGATAAAAAAAAACTCCGCAACACTAAAAAGGACATTACCTATACCATCTTTTTTATAGGTGATGGTTATATGCTAATTACAATCTACAAATTAACAATTGAGGACATTAAAGACGTTACACAATACAGTTGTTAACCATATAATCACTACTCGTTAACCATTTAATCATGTTTATAGTCCATCTAATCGCGCCCGATCTACTAAACAATGTGAAAAATACCCAATGACCTATTACTATTATGATAACCAAAATGTGGAATTTCCAGTTGACAAAGGAACAAGATATGAACACACACTAACTTGGAATTTGGGATAATAGAACCACCAATTTTCTAGGGTTCTTAGAGGAATATACTCAACATTAAACAATTAATTAAAAAAGAATGTAGGTCTATATGTCCATATGATGAAACTTTTGAATTTGTAGATGCTTTGGCTTGGCCATATGAACATATCCTCTCACATTGGTTGGCTTTCACTTTGGTCAAGCTATAGACCCATATGAAGATTTCTATTATTATTATTATTATTATTATTATTATTATTATTATTGAAATTCTTCAAATCTTACTTTGTAATTTTCTTTGCATTGACCCACCATTTTCTTCCCTTTTGTAAATTTTCCATATGCTTTTCTTGATGAGGTTATATGCCATGATTACTTTCACTAGGAGACAATCTAATTCCCTTTCATTTCATTTGAACATATCATACGAAAATAATGTGAATTTTTTTTATCTCGTAATTTCAATTATATTCTTTTTGGTCTAAAAAATAATGTCAAAAAAATTGTATGAGATTATAATGATGTAAACATATAATTTTAAGATTTAAAAACATGCAATTCGAGTGGTAACTCAAGCATCATGCATATGAATGTTACTTCAAGGGCTATAACTCAAAAGAAAACCCCTACAAATAAACACAAGTTCAAGATTGAAGTGGAAGTAACAAGGTTCCAAAGGTTTGGTTGCCGACCAATAAAGTTTTGATGTTATAAAGTAGAATAATATGGTTATTTTTATGTGTATCTAAAATCGATCATTTTTCACCGTAAAAAGGTAAACATTGTATGATAAAGAATGTTGTCACTCTAAAAAAAATGGTTAGTTACTTGTTTGGACATGAGTTAAAGTGAAAAAAACATCAAGCCATTCACATTGGGTTAATATTTTACCAAATTTGATAGAGATTTTGATAAACCGATACATTTTTTCGAATGTCAAATCGTACAAATATTAAAGTCAATAAAAAATATGAAAAACTCTTAAATCTAAAAGATCAAAGACCCGCTAAACAAAGGGCCGACATCGTTGGTCGTAGGCCGTAGCATTGGTAAAACTACTATCCAACCAAAATCTTATTGCTAGTTTCACCTCGTATCAGAAAATAACATAACTGATAGGGTGACATGTGTTATGGATTGTTGCATTTTAATATTTTAAATTATTAAAAAAAATTAATTATAAATTTTATATCATTCTTTTACCGTCTCAATAACACGGAAAAGAACTCTATCTCCAGAATCGTTTATTTCCTTATAACTTTTGTGTTTGTATGTCAACTACATAAGGAGAAAAGTGGTCTACCTGTAAAATATAATAGAACAACAGGGCAAAACGGTCAGAAGCTATAAAAAGAAACATAAATGTGCGCCGCATAGAGATTCTTTAGCTACAGGCATCGGACAGACAGAAAGATGCGGCAAAACAAAAACCGAATCCCCTGGAATCCAAAACCGAATCCCACCACAACTCCACGTTTCACATGGGACTTTATTGATTAAATAATTAAATTACCCAATAAAAAAACAAAATCATTTCCATATTTAATAAGATTTCATTTTCCCTTTTATTGGATGGATCCCATCTAAAAAACAACGGCAACTGAGAAGGGAATCTTATGTGAATTGTTATATATTGTTGGTATTTTATTTTATGTATCTAATAATTACTATTATACTTTGAATATGTATTTATTATTTTGTTAGAATAATTCGTATAATATTAGTCATTAATATTGGTGACTACAAGATTTTTACTTTTAATTTTTTGAAAATCTCTCTCTTCGTTGATTCAGTTTTCATAAATTTTTATTATGTTGGTAACTAATAATAAAAATTATTTTAACAAAATAATAAAAATAATACAAAGTAAAATAGAGATTGCATAAAAAAATAAAAATAGTTAAACCAAGGAATCTAAAGGCTGTTAAGGCTTTGTCCTTTGTGGTTTTCTTTTTTAATATTTCAAAGAGAATTGGAGATGATGGATTGATGGTGTCTTCTTCTCCAACCATCAATGGATTGGCATCCTCAATCTTTTAAGGAAATTTTTAAATTACTATGTGTATAACACTAGGTAGACTTTTAGTTTTCATAATTCTACATGGAATTTCATCACTATGATCAAGTCAAAGGAGATGGAGTGATGGCACGAATTCGCTCACCCTTGATTCTATTATTACTAATTGATATTTTTGAAGCGTGTGGTGAGTCGAATTTAGTTTGAAATATTAATGATGTTACAATAACTAATCAATATTATATAAAAACCCTTATTTTATGAACCAAATGAGAATGGGTGTAATAATGTGTTCATTCATATATAGTTGAGACTCTAACGAGAAATGACCTTAAAATCCTCTAGCAATGAGTCAATGACATTACCATTGTGAAGTCTACTCAAAATTTTCACACTCTGAGTCATTAAGAATTTGAGATCATGCAAAAAATAAAAACAAAACCCACTATTATACAATAGCAGGACTAGCATAGTTAAAAATGATGTGGGCGGTTAAAAATTTGAATATAAATTTAAAAATACACTAAACGAGATCCAAAAATATATTATGCTAAAACTTTAGTTTTATATATAGTACTTACAATTTCAAAATAAAACATTAAATAATAGTTCGGATTCGTCAACTCTTAATTTTCGTCATATATAACTGTCATACTTAACACAAACACGGACATACAACCTTTCCGAACTGGCCATTCAAAATATTAATAGCATTGATCCACCGCAAAGCTGAATTCTTATATGCTCTAATTTGAACCTTCTTAACCTCATTTTCTTAATATTTCACAAATAATTGTGTTGGCTTGTTGACAAATAATAATATTTTCTAAGATCCATTGATTTTCAATTACTTTCAACTAATAAGAACGTAATGACAAAGCAAGTGCCATTATCAAGCAAAAGTCCCTCTCTCCAGATTCCACAGCTGAATGGTACTGGTGTGGACACTTGTAAAATAATAATTTGATATTAATTTCATTTCATTTCATTAATAAAGAACATAAAAATAGGTGGGGGTTTTATAATTTTCTCTAGAATTAATGTTTGGAAAATATATGCCAATTCTCCAGGAACGGTTTTACTTACAAATGTGGCATATATAGCCACTTTTGGCTCTTGGCCGGGAGTTAAGTATTTAATCATAATTCGGTATTTGTATTATTTTCAGTTAATTTTTTTAAATTTTTTGATTATTGATATTATTTTCAGGAATTACTTTGAATTAATTGGTCCTCCAAAAAATGAGAAGAGGAGTCCAATTAAAAGTTACAAAACTATATGAAATGAGAATTCATTGCTTCATTAATTTGGTAAATAAATAAAAAAAGAAGTGTGCTAATGGCATTGGCTAACGACTTGCCACTCACATGAATTCCATCTTCTTTCTTTACTTGGATTAGTCTTTCCAAGAAATGGACGACTCTTTTTTATCATAGATTTCATAACTATTTTTCTTTTAAAGAAAATTAATTAAAATGTTGGTGGTTGAATAATGGAATTCTTTGGTATTCCAATTTGGATTGGGATGAGTTAGTCTGGTTTTCATGCTTTTTTGGGTCATTTTTGCGATATATAGTTTAATGTTTTTTATTATTCGTAGGTAACGTACATCTTGTATATTCTATTATTAATAAGATCACATTTCTTTATTTAAAACATATAAGAAGAAAATTGGGCTCTTGGCTATAAGGATAATCTAATGAATAGTGTTTAGTAGAGAATTGTGGGCTCTAAAAGGTGTATGTTTATTAGGCCTGTTATTAGTTTTTTTAGAGTACGTACGTAATAATTTATGTCGAATCGAAGGGAAGACGCCTC
Organism: Linum usitatissimum; assembly: GCA_030674075.2. Taxonomy (NCBI): domain Eukaryota; kingdom Viridiplantae; phylum Streptophyta; class Magnoliopsida; order Malpighiales; family Linaceae; genus Linum; species Linum usitatissimum. Next base: position 3,467,134 of record JAUJYP020000039.1, read on the forward strand.
AACCTCACATCAAACACCCCTTCAATATCCACAAACCAACAAAAATGATGTAATAGCTCATGTATTTGATGAATTATTATCCGTTTCGTATAAATAAGAGTTTTTATATGATCATGTCTACAGAATTATAATTATAAGTTCTTCAATAATTTATATTGAACTCGATCTAATTAGTTGAGAATCTTCTTATTGGTTAGTTGATAATTTATATTGAACTCCAAAGAAACATAGGACTTATGTGGGGGATAAGGAATGCCAAACCTTTGACTAAATCAAAAGAAATTTTGCCCAATCTAAGACTAAAGATTCTCTATCAATGGCGGAAGTTGTTGATGCTAGAGCTTTCATTTCATACTTCTTTTCAAACCGATATGCACTAATGAAATTAGGATGGTTTACAAAATGTTATGTTTAATGTGAATGTTAAAATATATTAAGCAAAACATTAAAAAAAATTAATTTTAATAATTTTACATACAATTTTATCAATTTAGAATCAAAGTTGGCTTATCACTTGTAACATCACTGCTAATATGTATTGTTAACCAAAAGAACAATAATACTTTTATTGATCGAAAACCCAACCTAGCTAGTTGGTCAGCAGACTACAGTAATGTAAAATCAATCGAACGAACAATTTTAATCTCAATTCTCAGTTTTATAGGACCGATTAGCTTAGTTAAAAATCAATCAACATATAAGTACATTAGATATAATAGTTGCATAACATTAAAACTTTGAGTTGTATCTCCTCCTATCAATTTTTTGGCATGCAACATCATCTTTAGAAGACCATTATGAAAAATGGTGCCTTACATCTTTATTACCAACCAACCTTTCCATGTTAAGATTGTTGTTCTTTGTGTGCACTCTTCAATTTCCCACCTTGAAGATTCCCATTGAACAACAAACTCTTTCTAGTATTCATCATTTAATCCTTTTTCGATGGGTTTTTTAAATTTTAAACCGCATGTAATCTTCTTTTAAAATAAGATTGATAGGTTCTACTTAAAGCGTCTCAAATAAAATATTATCAAAAGAATTAACGGTCGTAAATATTATATGTGACCAACAAAATATCGATATACTTTTGTATAATCTAGTTGTTATAAGACCAAAGTGGAGGTTTGATATTAAAATATCAAAATACAGCTAGGATTTTGAGTCTTTCTAAAACCGAAATACAGACTGACGGATTAATTTAACGAAAAAAAGTTACCTTTAGTCCAAGCTTAGAATAATTTTATTTTAAAATCTAGAGTATGGATATTCTTTGGCTAAAAATTTGGTAACTCATTAATAATAAATCTTAATATTTAGCATTTATTATTCACCTGTTTACTATTTTACACAGAGAGATAAAATATGCGACGATGCGGTGAAGAGATTTTTCATTTTTTGTTATAAACCCGCAGAAGATTCTTCGCGTCCCTCCCTCCACAACTACCCTTTCACCCTCTCTCACTCCCCAATACTACGAAACTACCCTCCGGAAATTTAAAGACGAACACTTCCTTTTCGTGCATTTTCGTTACTGTTTTACACCAGAGCTCCCTCCCCATCTATATATATACTCAGATCTCACCAATTCTGCGTTATATTCCGATTCACTCCCGATTCTCGAACGCAATCGCGGAAGAATAATCGAGAGAACCAGCCGGAGAAGAAGAAGAAGAATCGTTAAAGGAATGAGTTCGGTTCCGGCGGAACTGAGCAGTAACTTGTTCGATTTCAGGACGATGATGTCGTCGTCGTCGCCGTCGTCAAAGTTTGTCCCCATCGGCGATTTCCTCCGGACGAAGATGATCGGAGACGCGAAAGCGGCAGAGAAAACTGCTCGGTCTTCTCTTCCTAGAGCCGAGAGCTTGTTGAGAGAGCTCCAGGAGGAGATGAGGAGGATTGATCACGCTAAGATCCAGCTCCCTCTCTGCATGCTCCTCTTGAACGACAGTTCGTGTTTCTTGAGATTTTTCATTGATTCATCTTCGTCTTGGATGTGTCTCTTTTTTTATTCAATTTGGTGATTTTTTTGTACGTTTTTTTAAAACATATGTTGTTTTTGGGTACAGCGATGATGGTTGTGAAGGAATCTGTGAAACGAGAGAAACCACTGGTGTTGGAAGAGTTTATACCGTTGAAGAAAGACGAAGAATGTAAAGACGACGACAGTTTGGTACAAGCTGAGAAAGATTCGTGTAAAGATAAGAAGAGCTGGATGAGCTCGGTTCAGTTGTGGAGCTCTGATGATACAAGACAGGAGGTAATTTACACCAGATTATAATCAATAACCTGAACTCTGAATTGGATTTTTGATTGTGTGTGAGTGGATGCCTTGAATAGAGAGGATTGGAACTGAATTATGCCGATTTGTTGATGTTTGTTTGGCTATGGTTGGTTGGGTTCTTTGGTTAGGTAAACAAGAAGGGGAATCGATGTGGAAATAAGGATACATTCTCAGCTAGTAAAAACTGGACTCCTGTTAATTTACCAATCAAGAATGTGGCTAAGTTATCATCAACGAAGGAGGAGAGTGGTAGAGAGGAAGACTTGGCAGCTCCTAGTCTGTCTCTTCAAACTCCAGGGATGAAGAACTTGTCTGAGGAATCGGGATCGACAGGCTCGCGAATTACCTCTAGCAGAGGAGGGATATCGTCTTCTGCACCTAATTCCCAATCCAGCTCTCATAAAGGACCGATCCTGCCTCTGCAGCCTTGTAGGAAGCAGAGGAGGTGTTGGTCACCTGAGCTTCACCGCCGCTTTGTGAATGCTTTGCAGCAGCTTGGAGGCTCCCAAGGTATACATTTTTTTAGCCTAATGGGTTCTCTGCATTATGGGGATAGTCAAGTTTCGTCCCGGTTTCGTGAATTTGTTGTGAGTCTCATTAGAATATGTTGTCTTTGATTGTGCAGCTGCTACACCAAAGCAGATTAGAGAGATCATGCAAGTCGATGGCTTGACCAATGATGAAGTGAAGAGCCATTTGCAGGTGAGGGGTTTAATCAGATTGTGACCTCTTTTTATGCCATTTCCATGGATTTTGATAGCTAACGGTTGATTGAGGGAATGTTATAATCCAATCTTTGTGTGGTTGTAGAAATATCGGCTTCACACTCGAAGAATGGCGCCTGCTGGGACCGCTCCCGGAAACCAATCTCTCGTTGTTTTAGGGGGTTTGTGGATGTCACAAGAACAGTATGCAGAGTCCTCAAAGGCTGCTAGTACCCAGTCTGGTTCTCCTCCAGGTCCCCTCGAGCTTGGTACAACACTTATGGAGGAGGACGAAGACGAGGATGATGATAAGGACGACGCTAAATCGGACAACCATAGCTGGAAAAGCCTTACTCCAAGATCGGCATCAGGAAGAGCTGGTGTATAGTATGCCCACCTATGAGTTTTGCCGATGATTAAAGTATACATGAGAGGATTATATGAGGTATAAATAAGAAATACTGGACCGTTGATACAAACAAAATTCAAAAGAGAGTCGAGACTTGAGAGATGATCAGAATCACAATTGGAAGAAGCTATGAAATTTTTGCAGGATTAGTTTTTGTTTTCGGAATTTTTTTGAAGTGTTCTATTGAGGTTGAGAGTATGTATTGTATCGGAATTTTGGTATAGCAAAGAAAAGAAAAACAAGCCCTTTCTCTTATTCTGATCTCACAAGTCATGTAGCTGTTTTTAGTGTCGTTTTCAATGTCGCGTTCCTTTCGATTTTAGGCCCGTCTTTTCATTTTGTGGCATTCTAATGTCGTGTTATGATTCATGAAGTTGTTCTTAGTGTCGTTTCGGCCACAGGGTTGGTTCTCGTCTTACGAGTCATGAAGTTCTTCTTAGTGTCCTGTTGGCACAGGATCCCTTCCGATTCGTCGATGTTTTTCGACCAATTGGTCCCTTCATTATGGTTCTTTTGATTCTTTCTGGTTTCCTCACAAGGAAGTATCACAAGTCTTTTGTTCTGTTTGGTTTTGCTGAAGTGTGAGGGAAGTTTTCTTTTGTTTGATTGCTTTTGTCTGTTGCATTCAAGGGGGGGAAGGGATGCCAATATGGACAAGCTTTTAGGGGAAGCAAAAGACAATGATGGTTTTGATTTTTTTTTGTTATTTAGGGTAGAGATTGGATTCCCTTCTTTGTTGTTTGTGTTGTTGTTGAGTTGCTTGTCAAACGTGAAGAGAGTCATGTGATCATGAAGTGTTTTGGGGCCACACCTCATCACTCTTGTGCTTTTATATTGTGTGGCCTAGCTAGTCATTCAAGGTACAACCATCTATCGCGTTTTGAATTTCAGATAAAATCGCTTGTAAAAAAAATACACGTTGATTGTAAGCTATAAGATACTATGAAATATGTTTCTGAATTTTTTCCTACCATTCGAGTTATCATAATAGAAGACATCTAAATTTGTAACACTATCCGCTATCTATAGTCGTCCTTGGACTCTGCCCATTTTCGTCACACCAATCCTGACCCAATTTCTTAGCATAAATTGAAACGGTACATTCTGACTGAAACCTGTTTAAAGCATGGACAGGAATATACAACCTTTTTCATCCATAATTTTTTTTAACACTTAAACACCCTCCAAATTTTCGCCATGCCTTCGCCATGACATTTCCCGCAATATAGTGCAAGCTACTTCTAAAACTCGAGCTCTATATTAATTTCTTTATTATACCAATAACTCAAATTTTCTTATACATTTAAGTATATATATGATCCCTTCGAATCCAGAATCCACTCTCCTAATTATGTGCCAAAGTTGAATGGCGGAGTGGAGCTTTCACACCTTAATTTCAAGGTATGAAAATGAAAAAGGATAAGATTGTACTATTTGGCTACTTGCTTAGCACATGCCGTGAGCCCGTGACTGCCATTTATTACTCCCCAATTTTAACATAAATTCAGAGTTTACTGTATTAAATTTAATTATGTGGTCACTTTCCATTGAAAAAAAATTAATTAATTATGTGGTCTCCTAGACATCCATAACACACATTATTAGATTGCAAAAAAAATATTATATTATTGATGAAGTGGAAATTTTCTGAATAATTTCACTCTCCAATCATTCAATTTTTCAACCTACTCCCATCCTTATACCAAAATCCAATGAATATATTCACTTCTATTTTGGGGATAACACAGTCACTCTCACTACTCAAAGAAATAGATACAAGAGCTTAATGACCAAATATTATGAAATCCCACCAGCTAGCTAGCTACCCACATTGATTGGCTTATCTTAATTTTGGTTGGTGGAACTATCCCCACACACACATACAATCAAATTTATAGCGGTTGGTTTTAAGTTTTGTGAAAAATAAACGAATTTTATGCATGTACAAACGAGTGTATGAAGCGTGTTACGGCCTGTATGAGACGTGTACGAGGGGTGTCGGTGGTTGACAAGTATAATGCTTCTGTGGAGCATATATTGATGTCGTTCAACAATAACTAGGAGATGAATCAAAGCAAGCAATACGAAATTCGTCAATCTAGTTTATCATGAGGTTGAGTACTACCCAAATATATAGCCGATATACCAAGTCAGTATTTCAACTACTTTTTCTTCTTCAAAAGTATATTGAATCAACAGAACCATCGTCAATTGTCACCATGCTCTAGAGTCTCAAAGGTAAGAGACAACACAACCATTGACTTCAATGTACAAGGTCCATCAAACCTTCTTAACTCAACCCAGCTTATGCCTCATTGTTTCGAACCGAACCTGACCCCCTAACATGTATGCTTTTTTTTTCGGAGTAGACTAGACTCTCGGTCAATACAAGATACAAAACAAGAAAATAAACAAGTGTTCAATTTTTCCGGAATATACTAGATTCAGACCCAAAACCTCTAATTAACCGAACACATATGTTACCACTAAAGCCACTCCAATTGAACTCCAATGAAATAATTGATCATAAAGCAAAGATGGATATATAACGTGGCATGGAACCAATGAATGATGGGCACAGTTAGAAAGTAGAGAGTTACTGTGTTGGCTTTCGTCACAATTTGTCTATGTTTGTTTCTGTTTTTATTCTACCTTTTTTGACTGTGTCGAGGCATGTGATTCAACTCCATGATCATTTGTTGAACTCTTTGGCCTAATCATTCACATGAATCCTTTTGTCTCTCTTTGGCCTAATTAAGATGGTGTCTCATGTTTCTCCATGATTACGTTAAAGACAACAACATGCATTCTGTGCTTGCATCGCGACATGTTATTTTGGCTCGAGTTTTTCACGCTTTTTTTGTTGGGACGGACACGTGTTCTGTGCGTATATATGGATAATTAATTTTGTTTTAATCATTTTTTGTTGATAACATATTATTAACATACAAATAGAGTATAAATATTGTTTGTTGCGGCGGAATGAAAGACCGCCAACACCAAATCCAAACTCGCAAAATAGAGCTCTTCTTAGTTTGGGTTAACCATGACCCTAATCTAGTCCTATATCCTAACTCTTTTGGGTAAAACAAATGTACATACTCGTCAAATGGCAGAACGAGAATGAATTTACCCATATGCTCAAAAAAATAGTAGTTAGGATCAAACACACTCCATATGCAGTAATGGAAGACAGGCTACCTTATTTGTGTGTTTGTTTTTTCGTTAATTTTTTTGGGATTTCTGTTTAAGTTGTGGGGGTTGGTTTTTCCTTTCAGTCTTGATTTGAACGTGCATGGTTTTGTGTCGGGGTAAAAATTTTGTTTGATGTTTTGTTTGTTTTATCACGCGTTTAGAGCCATTTTGATTTAAAAGCCATCAAGGATACAAAATATTCTAAATATTTCAAATTACTTTTTTTCCCTGGTCTCTCAGCCAAGAAAATATCTCTTATTAGGAACCAATGTTCTCAATAGCATACATTCCTCTATCAATAAAGAATTCATCGTTAATGTGTCAAAAAAAACACAACCCCACCATCACTTTCAAGGAATTTAAAAGTCGATCTCCCAGGAAGCTAATACAAGGCTGTTGGGCCTACAAACCTAGCGGCCCAAGTTCTGATAAGCCCATTGATCGTCAAAATAACTATTAAGTTATCTCGACAACAAAAGTGTCGTATGTGTTCAAAGGTTTCTCTCGTTATACTTCTATTCAAACTTAACAGCACGGTCTAGACTAAAATAATTGGTTATGATTTCTAATGATTCTAAAGTTTCAATTAAAACTAACAACTTAAGGTTTGATTAAAGGGAGAAAACAAACTCTTGGATGAGATGATTCATCAAGCTCAACTTCCTAAAATCAATCAGATCGAGCAAACGTTGGACTTGGATTAAACAAAACAATTCCTCTTATCACTCGTGTGAATCCGTGGCATGATCATGCACGCGGATTACCACTACTAGCTTTCCAGTCAAGGTTGGAATAACCTCCACTATGCTAACCGGTAATGAACTCTGAGAAGTTCCACAAAGTGATAGTGCTTTTTCAGAATTAAACGAAATCACGAGTAATCGGAATTAGTATTAACTTGGTCCATCAATACCTAACCTACTGATAACTACACCCAAATTGGTCCATTGGGTGCAAACCAGAGCACCCGTCGATTGCAAGATAAATAATGTTTAAAACTAAAAGAAACACAAAAGGTAGAATCGAGCTATTGGCTTACCCCACCGATAAATTTCATCTATCTTAGATTGTTAATCATATGATTTCCCAAGTCTTCAAACAAAATATTTCATAGATTTGACCTAATTCAAGTCGTAACAAGAACTAGGTTGAAAATCCAACAATCGAAGCAATCTTTCATTAAAATCCAATGATCCAACAATCGTTGACCCTATATTTTTAGGGAGAGTATCATAGATCAAATCCTACATCTCAACCAAAAAACTCTAAATATTTAGCTACTCATGATTCTAGGAGAAGACAAATCAGAAAAAAAAAACCTAACCATCATTTTCATGAGGAGACAATGAATCGATCTTGCTCCAATCGTCGCTTTTAATCTTTTAGTTTCAATCCTAACTTCAATCTTCAAAGGGGACTCCTTTTGATCTTCAATTGAACTTCTAGGGATGGAATAATGGTGGTTTTTGCAGAGGGAAGTCGTGAAAAATCGAGAGAATTTGTTATGGGGGAAAAGTCTCTCTCTTCGTCAAAATCTGTCATTTTATAGGAAGCTGCCGAAATTGGAGGGTGCACGCCGTGCATCTCCTGGTCTTCAGAATCCCAGGCCTGCATCGCGAGCAACCCTTCTGCTTCTCCATTTCCTTTCTTGTTCTTTCGTCCGAATTCCGACCGTGCTCTACTTCACGTCCATAGCTTCACAATCAGACCACCTATCTCTAGAGTACATGTGGATAACAAATACTACAAAAAAACACATCAAATGGATCGAAACGGTCCAAGTGAACGGGTCTAGGCACATAATGCCAAAATACGAAATTACACGAGAATAAAGCTCGAACAAGCTAATATTCACTCAAAAAACGTACAGAGAAAAATAGATAATTACTATAAATCCTAACACTATCCCCCATTCCATCAACTAGTGGACTGGGCTAGTCAGAAATGCTCATGGGTATAGGCAAGCCTTTGATTTATCCTGCAGCAGCTTCATACCTTTTACTGTTTTACGTCTGAACTGCAGAAAGCTAATCCTTCTCTTATACGGATTTGAATAAATTTCTATTATATATTGTGTAGTTCAAGGTTTGTTTTTGGGCACTATGGTTTCTTTATTCTTTTTCATTTTATTTTCTCAATTGGTTGAACTTTGAAGTTCAATTTTCAGGCTAGAATAATAATGTATTGCACTTTTATGGATCGAATAAAGAAGTTTATACATGATATATTATTTTATTTTTACAATGACAAAATTTCTTACTAGGCATATAGCAAAAATCGTATAAATTTGACATTTGATAATCGCCATTTATATGTACTATTATTTTCGCTTCTTGTTTCAAAAAGATAATTTTTTTTATGGTAAAGTAGTCTTAAACTCACATGTGCTACATCTATCTACGAGCCTATATATCCCCTCACAAAGTAATTACTTACTATATTTTTAGGTTATGATCTTTTTAAAAAATTCATTATGTACGAGTGTAGGTGAAGCATAGAAATTGAAGCATATGCATTATATCGGCATTCTTAGTTAATTTTCTATAAAATATAAACTTATGATTCTATTTTTTGTATTTAGATTTTTTTCTTATGATTATAAACTTGTATAGACCATTTTCCCATCTCTTTTTCACCATGTTCACCATTACGCAAAGATCACAAGTTCGAACCCCGCATGTTGCCATTCCTTTTAGTCTTCAACTCTGCATATTACCCTTCTTAAACAATGATTACTGATCTTTCTCTGCTTTCAGGCCAACCAATTGAAGATTTCGTGATTGCTTACAATCTCATCCCACCCATTGAACACCAAAATTAAAGTAATGTACACTATTCATCCTTAATCAAATTCGTCTCAAAAACACCAAATACATTATAACATCATCAATAAACCAACAATGGATCAAAAATAGACAAATTATACACGGATAAAGACAACTTGTGCCTAATACTAACTCTAGGTAATCAGCAACAAAATTACCTTCTCGATAAACATGAATAAACTCAATCTCCCACAATGCCCTTCACATCAACTCGTAAATCCGGTCTACACCAACAAAACAACAAAGTGCAGATCATGGATCTCCCCACTCCTCTAGATTAACTTAATACCCCCTTTTTCAGTCCAAGTACTAGTATGGTTGCTGCTGAATCATCTTTTGCAAGTTGACTTTTAATTTTGCTCTGCATCATCAATAATCCCAGGTTTTGCTTTGCTTTCTCAATATGAGATCCTAGTCAGTGTGTAGTTTAATTTAATTATGATGCAAATTCAAGCACGTGAACTCAATTTCAAGGTGGAATATGCACACCCCACTTGAATGAGAAGAGTAACGCTTTAAAACTTTGTAATTTTTATATACTTATTAGTTGGTTAACATACGGTTCAATATATTTTTATTTTTATATAATTCGGCTTAATATATTGAACAGTTTTAAATTTGTGGTCGGCACAGAGGTTTGTGGTAAGTCAAGAATAGTTTGAGATCGTTAAAGAGGTTGTTTAGACATATCTCGTACATAACTGTACCACTGAAATACATAGTAGTACGATTACCATTGATCGAGAGTCTGTACGGTTTTAACTCGAGTTTCGTATCAGTTTCTACATTGTAAGTGTCGTGCTTGTTCCTCCTTAAGTGCTCTACTAGTAAAGTGGACATAGCATTAACTCAACTATATACTACCAAAACCCTAACACTCTTTGAGTCACTTCCACTGGAGCTATCTTTTTTAATAAGATTATACAGATTCATGAACTAAGTGGCCTCTTCTCTGTATCAGGAAGTCATCATACAAAGCAGTAGTGGTAAGACTATGAACAGTACTACAACCCTTTGGTGGTAATAAATACTATAAAATTTATCATAATCAACTCCTAATCACTTGAGTTATTCTGTTGCAATAGTTAATGATATGGTATCAAAGTTTGAAAAGATCGAAAGGTCTTTGTTTCAAATCGTGAATATGACTTACCATGTGAAGCTGTCATCTTTGAGAGCCACTATTTAAGGGGACATGTTAATTCATACTATAAAATCTATTATAATTCTTTCCTAATAACTCGAATTATTAAAATAGAACCATTCTTGATATTTTTGATTTATTAGTAGACAATGAAACAAACACTTCCAAACATGCAAATAGTTTAAAATTGTTCGTGGAGATTAGGTTTTCAAAAAAAAGTGATTTCCTAATTAGTAGTGGAGTTGCCACTTTCTAAGTTGCAGCCAATGAAAATGGCTCTTGGGGGCTTATAAATTCTTGCTGTTGTGGGTCTCTCCTCTTAACTCTCACACACAAGAACTAGAAGAGTTAGCCACCAAAATGAGTTACACAAACTTCTTAGCCTTCACTACTTCACTTCTTGTTATAGCTTTCTCTACACTTCATCAAGTCACTCCTTTCCCTTCTTCTTCTTCTTCTTCTCCTTCTTCTTCCGGACCTCTCGATTACAGCTACTACGACCAATCGTGCCCTCGTCTATCCATGATCGTTCGATACGGTGTATGGTCGGCGGTCAACAATGAGTCCAGAATTGCTGCTTCGTTGCTCCGTCTACACTTCCACGATTGTTTTGTCAATGTAAATATACATTCAAATATTCACTACTACAAAAAACTAGTCATTTAACCATCTATCTTTTATTTTATTACCAAACGGATGTTAAAGAGTATAACGTTAAAAATCTTAACATGTGACGTAGATTGCTAATTTTAACAGTGGTTAGAATCCGTTGATAAATAGTCAGTTTGGGGGCATGCTCTTAAATGACTCATCTAAGAGCGGTTGGTAACTGGATGTTAAATACACTCACTTTAAGAACGATCATTCACTAAAAAGGTCCACACCTAACAATACCGGTCCTTTGGCTACTGTTAAAAGTCGTCGTTAAATGAGCCTAGTTTATTGTATTGATCTCTCCGTTTCACTAACTATAGAGTCTCGATTTTGACTACCATGTTCACGATGTAATAGGGGTGCGAGGGTTCGATCCTGCTGGACGACACGGTAGGTTTCAAAGGGGAGAAGAACGCACAAGCGAATCGTGGTTCAGCTAGAGGGTACGAGGTTATAGACAACATCAAAGCTGATGTCGAGAAGGCTTGTCCAGGCACGGTCTCATGCACCGACATACTGGCTCTAGCAGCAAGAGAAGCTGTTGTTTTGGTAAAAAAAAAGATTGCTTAATCAACTATAATAATCACATTGGATTATCGATACTAATAGACCCAACACTGATGAGCCATTGAACCAAATTCTGACGTTTTTCCAGACAGGAGGGCCTTATTGGCCAGTTGCATTAGGGAGGAGAGACACGTTGACTGCTAGTGAAGCAGCCGTTGGTCAACAGTTGCCATCTCCTATCGAGTCCTTGGATGCCATCACTGCAAAGTTCAATTCCAAGGGCCTTGACCTTAAGGATGTTGTTGTCCTCTCAGGTTTGAATCAACTCGAAATGATCCAAAATATCATCGTCCCAACAACTTGAGTTAAATTCCGATTGTACATGATTCGAAATTGCAGGAGCACACACGTTAGGATTTGCACAGTGCTTTCTGATAAAGAGGAGGCTATTCAACTTCAAGGAATCCGGCAAGCCAGACCCGGCACTCGATTCCTCTGCGCTGACGAACCTGCAGGGGAAATGTCCGAACAAGAACGAGTCGAACTCGAACCTCGTCCAGCTCGATTCGACCACGACCCGGTTCGACAACATGTACTACACCAACCTCGTAAACAATGCTGGCCTGCTGGACTCGGATCAAGCCCTGTTGATGAACCCGACAACTGGGGACATGGTCCGGTCCTATAGCTCGAACCAGTATTCATTCTACAGCGACTTCAAAGCATCGATGATGAAGATGGGCAGCGTTGGTGTGCTCACTGGGAAGGATGGTGAGATCAGAAGGAAATGTGGATCTGTGAATTAGTATATTTGCCTGGTGATGAAAGTATATGTGTTACACTTTGAGCTCGAAACTTGAGCTTAATTGGTGTCACTTATGTACAACTTAATTAGTTGATGTGGATGTTATGCTAGGGGGGTGTGACTTTTCTCTGGGTGTTTAATAATAAAAATAATGTGGAGAAAACTATGGTTGAGGTCGAGTCCAGCGATCGAATTACACTCTAGGCACAACTTTGGTTCGATAGTTTTAGGTTAGTGGGATGACGAGATTGAGTTAGAACAATATAATAAAACTGTGCCGAGTTTGAACTGACTTGACCTCGGTTTGCTAATGATCATTGATGAGCAAAACTCAAGGTTGATTCACTAACATCATTGACGAGTCTTATGATAGTTGAACGCGAGGTATGCACACTAAAGTTCTTAGACCTCAAAATGACCTAAATGACGAGTTGTTAATTTGTTCATTTAGAGTTATTCTTTAAAATAATTTATAAAAATAGTTGCTTTAAAATAACTAGACATAAATTAGGCATTTCAATAATAATTGACTAATCAAATTGTATTTTGATACATTTTATATTACTTTATGAGTCACATACACTATATTGTAAAACTAATTTGAGTTGAGTGTCAAATCTACACAATCCGAAGAAAATAATACAAGTGGTTTATTGTTCAAGTCGACACATTTCATCAAACAACCACAAGTCACAAATCACACTATATTAAGCATATTAACAAGCGATATAATCAAGCTAGCTAGCATCTAAACTTGCTCTTGCATCACCTAATAGATCAAGTTATAATTCAAATTGGCTCACGAGCCACATAATTTAACTACTAATGAAGACAATTTGCAAGCTTGTCCAATCAAACATACCGTGCTCAACATCAGCTCATTCAAAATCAAAACAGGTCTCAAACATATCTTTTCCAAAATACTAAATTATTCACGAGCGGCTTTGTTCATGAGCGCTATGTTTTGACGTTTGAATCCCTCCATTGTCTAATGGACTAGTGCAGTAGTAGTGCCTAGTTTCAAATTTGGAGGGGTAAAAAAGGCAGTTCAATGAGCTTATGTGGGGAATAATTTGTGGGAATAATACACATCAATTCGACTAGGAAGAAAGGTGCAAAATGAACCCGACAAGATGTGGTTGGATTATAAAAAGGAGATAGGATAAAGGCAGCCCAAGATGCCTTTCTAGTCCTTCGTCGAAATCAGGATGGTCCGATAATCCTCGTTAGTCATTTCATTCATCAAGATTAAGGTCGTTCTTTCGAATACTACAATAACGTTCGTACTCAATAAAAATGCGTTCCGATTAACAAAGAAACTAAAATCATGTAGCCTTATTATAGTCGAGTAAATTAATCAGTACAGTTTGATAGATAATTTATACATCACCAAAATATATAGCGAGAATATCATATTATTTCATCATGCCAATACTAGTGTTTGGTTTAATGTTCAATTATTTATTAGAAAATAGTTTGAAAAATCATTATGTTTCAATAGTTCTATTTATATAAAAAAAATATGAATTATTATTGAATGAATAGTTTTTGGTTCTCTTAAGAGAAAGTTATTTTGAGTTTATTGTGACTTTATTTTAGGTTTACTAGGGTTTTATTTTGAGTTTACGGATGCTTTATTTGAGCTCATATATTACCCTTTATGGGACTTGTAGTATTTTTCATTTTTCAATTAACATGTTTTAAATTTTCTTGCATTTTCATTTTTTTAATACGTTTTCTATAACAAAAAATTCCATCTATCTATACTTATTCTACCAAATTTGTATAAGTCTACCAAATTTCGTATGAGTGGAGTCTACTAATTTTGTTAATTTAGCAAGTCAATTAGCAATGCTACATAGGCAAAATGACTCACTTTTTAAGAAATGTATTTATGAATGAAAATAAATTAAAGATAAATAATAGATAATGATTTTTCATTAGTTCATTTAAATTATGCTTGTTTTATAAAAATTATGGATAGAAATTTCTAAATAATTGTTTGGATAGAAATAGTTAAAAATTACTGAATGAGTTAATTACTAATGTTGTCGATATAAGGATAAAATTCCTATTAAAATTTGTTAATCAATTCTGAAATGAAGATCATCTAACAAAATTTAAAGTCAAATCTTGTCGATAAACAAATGGTTTTTATGTAAATATTATTACATCCAAATAATTTAAATTATTACCTTAATTAACACACCCCTTAATCCTTTTTAACAAAACTCATCAAAACATGAATCTACTCAAATTAACTAAAAAAAGTAATTAAAAGTACAAATCCTTCAAATTAAACACTAGCTCTATTAACATCAATTAATTCCCACCGCCAACTTTAGACTTGTGTTGCTCGTCACCGTCTTCGTGATCATCTTCTTTACTCTTCTGGATTTCTTCTCCCGCCGCCACCTCTTCCGCCACCGGCGATAACGGCGGCGGCGGCGGAGCACGACGCAGGCGACCGTCAATGCAAGAGGAGCACTTAGTTTCGACCCAACTTTCCATATCGTAGCCGTACCCCAAAACCCGGCCGCCGTAACATACCCTTCCGATGACGCAAGCGATTACTCCCAACACCGTTATGACCGCCACCGCCGCTATCGCAGCTCCCACCGACGCCATTGATTGACTTGTTGCCTGTTGGGTTTTGAAAACTAACTGAAGAAGAAGAAGAAGAGTGATTATGTTAAAAGCTCTTCATCTCCAACGACATTGATGAGTTTTGGTCAAAAGGGTTGAGCTTTTTGAAATTCTTCAAATTAATGTTCCAAAGCAAAAAAGGTTGAAAACTGGTGATGAGGATGTTTCGTGGCCTTTCTTTTATTCCATCTTTTTTTCTGCTTTGTTTTTTGTTGTTGTTTATTAAAGAAAAGGTTATGGAGATATAAATTGTGGGTAGTCTTAATCTATAAAATTCACTATATTCATAAGATTTTTATGACTAATAAGAGATTCATATATATTTCATGATCTCTCTGAAGAAATTTTGCCCTTTCAGATTCATATGATAATAACCAATTGTCAATGAAATACGTCAGAAATCTCTCTTCATCATTGCTTTTTCTATAGTCAGAACATGCCCCTCCATCAGTAATCACTAGCCTCACCTCCATTACTACTTTGACTGCATCGCTCTCAGTTTCCTTCACTGAAGAAGACTGATACGCATGTTTGTAATCATTACAATCACCCGTCTTGATTTCAAGAGAAAACAAAACTCTGGATCCTGAAATTTGTAAGTACGACTACATGAGTGTATTAAAATCCTTAATATGTCCATTTTGTTCTTATTAGTGTGACCTGCCAACAAATGAAGTCACTGCAGCTCCTATCCCCAAGAAGATATAAGCTTTGCTGTGTAAAAGTTCATATTGAAAAGTAAAAGAGATGATGGTTCCAGAGCTCTGATTCCGTCCTCGCATGTTTTTTTTTATTATAAAATGAGCTGGTAAGTATTAATAGAGAGGCTATTTACAGATGCATATGAGTAAGGCCAGGTGCAGATTCCAGCAAAAGCAAAGAAAAGAAGTCACACGCCTGACCTGACCTGCAATCAATCAAAGCCACACAAAAGACTCGCATCTTTGTACCGTAAGGCAATAGTCACTCATCACCAACCTCATTATGGAGCAAACCCAGGCAAAACCACTCTCCTGAAATACAAATAGGAGAGGAAAAATAGCCAACCCAGAAACAAATTAAACTAAAAGGAAGGACAAAATACTGGAACCTGTCCACCAACACAAAGAAGAGTACAAAAATACAAAAGTAACAACTGCTTGAGACCGTTGTTATTTTTGGGTATGTACAGATCAAGCCACCATAGAAATTTCTACATCAACATATGCTACATATTGTTGTCTTCTTGTTATACTGATCTAGTGCTCACATCATTACATTTTTTTTTCTCGAATAATCACCTTAAACTGCACTCCTAGTGTCATGCTTAGAGAAGAAATAAGAATACCCAATTACAAACGGTAACCGGGACATCTTACCGACTCATGCCAGCATAAACAAAGCATCTCAATCTTACCCAGACTAGAATCACTCAATCCCATCTCAAAGCACAGAACTGAAAATAGAAAATAATGTTGATATGGGATATCTCCCCATTCTCAATGGTAAATGTGCATTGGACTTTAACGAAAGGAACTTATAGGCTCTTCGAAGTCGGTAAGGTGTAAGTGAAATCCAATAACCCGACACTGGAATTTACCAGATCGATGGTTAACCAATCGACGATACTCCGAAAAGGGTGTTTGTTCCTC
Organism: Linum usitatissimum; assembly: GCA_030674075.2. Lineage (NCBI taxonomy): Eukaryota > Viridiplantae > Streptophyta > Magnoliopsida > Malpighiales > Linaceae > Linum > Linum usitatissimum. The sequence goes on from JAUJYP020000039.1 coordinate 3,483,938, forward strand.
TGCCACCGTGTCGAACTCGGTGGGTCAATTCATGTTTATGCCGGCAAAGATTGAAACTCGGTGGCGGATGCAAATTCATTGGATTACACCGCAAAATATTTTTGCGGATCCCAGTTTCTTCGGCGTTGTTGACGGAAGGAGAAGGGGGTAGAGCCTCCGATGTATTGTGGTGGTTTTTTGGTATACTGTGTTTGTTCCTATTCCGTAGGTAGAGATGGATTTCCATTGATGACTTCTCATTAAACAGTAGCATTTTATGTGATTTAAGTAGGTAGAGATGGATTTTCTTCGTTTAATTCTCATTAAACGGTAACGTTTTATGCAATTAAAGTGGATTAATATGAATTGAGAAAAAGCTGATGTGACAACTTTCATATTCTCGATAGCTATACATTATTTTAAGATTTTAATAGATGGGCTATATTCAATTTGGGCCGTAGATGGCTTGGCGGGCTGGATTTCACCATCCCACCGGCCTAGGCTTTGTGCGGCTCAATGAGTGATTGGCTGTAATGGACTGTACTAAAGGCCTTGTGTTATTTGTCAATTGAATGTCAGCCCGTTTAGATTGAATTAATAAGGAAATTGAGAATTAAATTTAAAAAGGGAGTTGTGAAATGTAGAAAGATTATTAATAGAGTTGGCAACGGGGTGGATCGGGGACGGGTATGCACCCTCAGATTTATACCGGCTGATTTCTCCAATCCCGGCCTCAATAGGTTTATATTGATATAAGCAAACTGTAAAGTACCATAAATAGTTACAAAAAAGAATAAATATCCATTTTGTTTATCCTTTCTGATATTGAAGTCAAAATAGCATTGTTGTTGTGGAGTATGCACTCTCGTTGACGATGCTTGTCATTGTATCGTGTATTTTCATTTTTCTTGTTGGATTTCATACTAGAGATTCATTCATGACTCAATGAAGTAATACTGCTCTAATTGATGTCATCTCTATCTTGAGGTCCCTTAAGTTTTGTTCAAGTTCATTCATGAGATAGAGCATATGTCAAAACCGATTGGGTCTAAAGAATTAAATTTCTTACATTTTTATTCATTGTTTTTGACGTTCTTTAATTTTCTTTCTCAACATACACCAGTTGATATCAAATTTAATGGGAGGATAATTTCAATATTGAGTGAAACATTTTGTGCATAATTTATGAGGCTACATAACTGGTAAAATATCTTGATAAATGTCTTCAATTTTAATTATTTAGTCTCAACTCAACATTTCAAAAAAATAGAGTAAACTCATAAAAATATGATAAAACTCATTGATAGCAGATTACAACATCATTTTCAAAGTAGATAGCAAAGAGGTCGCGTTGGCTATCGGGCAAGCCGGCAAGCAATAGGGGATAACATCGACTATGGCAGTGTTATTGCAAAGTGTCAACGACTTCTTTGATTTCAACCACGCGTGTTCAAAGACTGTGTGGGTAAGAAGGAATTTTAGTACAACGACACATTTAGTTGTTCATAAATCTTGTTATTTTATTATTTTTATGTTTGGAGCTAACCTTCCCGTGTGGTTATTAGGTGATTTGAACAAATTGTGTTTGATTACATTGAAATTTCGGTAGTAAAAAATGATAAAACTCTATGATAGTGAAGAATTAAAATCAATGATTTCATTTTTGACGACGTAAATATTTAATTAGGGTTCCACAGCGTGAAAAAGAACCATCTAGAACTCCTTGCCAACCTTCCTCATTTGCAGGCTTACAGCAATAAATACACACAGAAACGGTCGCTTAGTTTTCCCTCAGCAGTCTTTTCAGAAGTCTCCATTAGCAAATCAAAGAATCGCAACTCACACACACAGAGCAAACTTCGAATACGAACCCAGAAGAAAATGGCGCGCCCAAGGTGTTTCTTTGACATAAGCATCGGCGGTGAACTTGAAGGCCGGGTTGTAATCGAACTCTACAACGACATCGTCCCTAAAACCGCCGACAACTTCAGGGCTCTCTGCACCGGCGAGAAGGGCATCGGTCCCGCCACCGGCGTCCCTCTCCATTTCAAGGTTTTCACTCTCTCTTTTTAAACAGGCCTTCTTTCTGTTCCGATTGCTTGCATGCTTGTTCTTGGTGGACTGTCATTGTTTCGTGTTGTTTCGTGCAGTAAAGTAATGTAGGTTAGGGTAAGGTTCTTTTGGGTACTATAGCGAATCCTGAAGCGTTGCTCGTTAGATATTGTTTTCGAACTCGTTCCTTTGGAATTGGATGTTTTGTTAGTTGGACTCTGTTGAATCTCAACAGGAGAGGTAAAGACTTGGGGAAAGTTTGGATATTAGGATTGGTATTTATGTTCTTGTTTGGATATTAGGGAAGCCGATTCCACCGTGTGATCAAAGGGTTCATGATACAAGGCGGAGACATCTCAGCAGGAGATGGTACTGGCGGGGAATCCATCTACGGGGCGAAATTCGAAGACGAGAATTTCGAGATGAAACATGAGAGGAAAGGAATATTGTCCATGGCGAATTCGGGCCCTAACACGAATGGTTCGCAGTTCTTCATTACCACAACTCGTACTCCTCACTTGGATGGGAAGCATGTGGTGTTTGGCAGAGTTGTGAAAGGAATGGGGGTTGTGAGGTCAGTTGAGTTGGTCAACACTGCTGAGGGAGACTCTCCAATTCTCGATGTCGTCATTGCTGATTGTGGTGAGATCCCTGAAGGCGAGGGTGATGGAGTAATAAATTTTTTTAAGGATGGGGATGAATATCCGGATTGGCCAGTTGACCTTAACGATAGTTCTGAGGAGCTTACTTGGTGGATGGAGGCTGTGGATTCTATCAAGGCTTTTGGGAATGATCAGTTCAAGGTGAAATAACTTGTTTCTTTTGTTTGTTACTGATTTCGAGTACTTATTTGTCTCTGATGATCTCTTAAGTTGTGTGACAGAAACAAGACTATAAGATGGCTGTTAGGAAATATCGCAAAGCTTTGCGGTATTTGGATATCTGTTGGGAGAAAGAAGGGATTGATGAAGGTAAGGACTTTCTTAGTTCCTGATCATGGTGCTTTTATTATGTTTTGAATCTTTTCTAGTTCTACTTGGACATTAGTATCTGAAAGTATACCAACTTTGCAGAGAAGAGTTCAGCGCTGAGGAGGACAAAGTCTCAGATATTCACTAATAGTTCTGTGAGTGCTTACTTTTGCTTCTGATTACATCGTAATGATTTCTGGTGGAAGGGTAGTAAATTCTATTGTATGTTTAAATACCGCTGTGAAATGATTCATTCCATGGCTGATGCAGGCTTGTAAGCTCAAAATGGGGGACGTCAAAGGAGCATTGCTGGACACAGACTTTGCAATTCGTGAAGCAGATAACAATGTCAAAGCTTTGTTTCGCCAGGGACAGGTTGGCGATCTTATCCATGAGTAACCATGACAGTTTGCAGTTCATAGTTTTTTGTAATCTTTCTCATCATGATGGCTATTCTTTCTCTTGTAGGCATACATGGCGCTCAATGACATCGATTCTGCAGTTGAAAGCTTCAAGAAGGCATCGCTGTTGGAGCCAAATGATGGTTAGTGATCATACTCTTCTTTTATTTTGAAATAGATCTGTTGGCAGTCACTTGGATAACTAGCTTACTAGGTGATCATTGGTTTTCAGCTGGAATACGAAAGGAGTTGCTTGCTGCTAAGAAAAAGGTATTAATGCATGCTACACAATGGAATCCTCTCTCGTAAACGATTATTAGCTGCAATACTGAAAACGAGGAACGAACTCGAATTCCTGATGCAGATAAATGCCAGACATGAGCAGGAGAAAAACCAGTACAAGAAGATGTTCCAATAGGCTGAGATACTAAAGCTAACTGTTATACGAGACACCCTTTCAATTAGAAATCTGATGGCTTAGTACTAAACAATGAATGTTTGGCGAGGTATTTTCAAGTGTCCATCCTAATCTGTTATAGTTGCTTTGATCTGCATTGTTCACTGATGCTGATTTTCGTTTGGAAAATGCAGATGTTTTTTATTGATCAAAGAGTGGAGCGCGATGGCTTTTTGACAGTGCTGAATGAACCTGTCCTTCAGTTTGAGTTTGCAATAGTTGTAGAAACTTTTTACCGAGTTTGAAACTTGCATTTTTCGAAAGTGAGTAACTGACCTTAAGCTCGCAAACCATTGCGCTCTTAAAAAATCGGCAAAATGCAGAGTTGCTCTTGTTGCAATTCAACCAAGACAATTGAACCCTCATGTATGATTATTTATCAAATCCAGTCATTCAGTTATACTCTGGCCGACGGAATTTCCATCCCCAAATGCACGAAGAAACATGTAAATAATTGTACAGAGCTAGTGTACAACGAAATCGAAACGATTTCTGCTACTAAACACAAGTTCATAATGAAGGAATTTGGCTCAAAATTCTTGAATCCAGAACCTGTTTCAAGACATTAAATAAAAATTTATACTAAACACGGTTTTTATCCGAATTAGTAAACCGGAAACAAAATCGAAAAGCTGCGAACTGATACAAATACTAAACAGACGCTTATATGTCAAAATTGCCAGTTCATACGCCGTTCAGAACTCCAACTTCCTTCTGCTGTATTACGAGTCACCATTCTCCACCCGACGGCTCTTTTTCTTGGACTGTTTGGTTGAACCATCATCTTTAGATTTCTTCTTATCGGACTTCTTCCTCTTTGGAGGCTTATCCAGAGCTTCCTCCCCGTCATCCGGTGGAGTATCATCAGGAATAACTTCTGTTCGGACATGAAAAGGGTAGTTGAGCATCCCAGAATACCATAAACACAGTATCCAAAGAGAAAGGAAAGGAGTACTAACGTTTGTCGAGGAATTTGGAATCGAAGACGACGCAAGTGAGATGCTGCTTCAGGAAAGTCTGCACCGTACAACGGATCACATTCGTGAGTACATCAGACTAGTTAGTATTGTTAAATATTAAGTACGGGTACATACAGCTGAAAGAAGCTGCCTTGTCTTCACATCCCAGATGCGTAAGTAGCTATCAAGACCTGAAAATTGCAAAGCAGTTAGGAGATGGGAACTCGAGAATTTGGAGCGATTGTAGAAGTTAGTGATACATAATAGAGGCTTAGCTCTCACCGCATGATGCTATCACTGGGTGATCTGGATGTCTGGCTATGGATCTTATGCTTCCGGAACACTTGCCCAAAAAGCTTCCTAATAGTTTTCCTGCAAGTAAAATAGTTTCACAGGTGAGATCATTAAAAAGAAAGAATAGGAAAGAAGGAATCAATCGAAACAGCATAGAAGTATCAGCAGAGATAAATAAGCGAGATTACATGAATGTTGATTAAAGTACCTGTGCGGGCGTCGAAAGAGGCAAGGTCACCAGACCCATTTCCCACATAAACAGTGTAACCATCATGATCTTCAGCCACTGATTTAATGGGAGTTTCTCGGAAATCAAAAGATATCACAGGTCTCCGTTGAGCAGAAACATCATACACACGAACCTGTTATGCAAACGACACCGAATTAGACATGCATGTTACAAAGAAACATTAAATCACTAGCCACGACTAAAAATGAACATCAGATGTACCCACAACAGCGTTGGTCCATCAACGAATCTGAATTTCATCAACTATTCCTGAAAAAATGCAACATTCTGGAGATGAAAGTTCACCTGATGGCTGTTGGTGCCAGCAACAAACTTTCTGTGATCGTCCCCATCGAGGAATGTCGCAGATGTAAACCATGTTGGGGTGAAAATATCAAGGCTGTTTTTAGGAGGCTGTAACGGATGGAATGATTTAAGTGTTTAAGACTCACAGACTTGAATGAATAGACATGTGAGATTTTTAATAAACCTGCGCTTAGAAACAATCAAATGCATATAACTCACAGGTTTTGCAGCCCAAATCTTAGTAGTGCTCTCTAGATCCCACAAATTGACTTCAACACCCTTCCTGAATTAGAGGCAAGCTTTAGTTTCCTGAAGATTCATTGACAAAAAAAAAACAAGCCAAAACTCTATGGTCACACGATATGAGTACACTTACCCTCCAAACAGTGCATGCTTCTCACTTGCATGGACTTTAGAACACAATATTGTACCAGCAGCGGAAACTTTCCACGAATTAGAGGTACCAATGCTGTTGTTTTCTGCAGATGTAGTGTCAACTGAGCTTAAACTCGCATTCCCTTTGGTCGAACACGTAAGCAATGAGCATGATCTATACAAAGACATAATTAAACAAAATCAGCCACTAAGAGCGATAAACAACAAAACGGCACTAGTAATCATCAAAACCAACATTACCCCGATGATCTGTTACTCTTGAATAAATGCAAGCCAGCAATATCATCATCGTCATCTTCAGGTTGAGCACCAGCATCACGAGATAGCGAGACACGAATGTCACCATTTAGAGGATTCAAAAGCTCAATCTGTTCAGTACATAAAGCTCATATAAACATACAACCAAGGAAATACTTCAAAACCACAATCATAAACAAGAAAAACAGCCTACTCACCATCTTATTTTTCCTTGAAACCGCTAATAACTGCAGAAAGCAGCAAACAATTTCACAGTAAAAAATCTCTACTAAATTCTCAAATTACAAAACCAAACAGAGAGACTCATTTCCACAAACGTACAGGATCCTTCTCAGTATCGTCAATGGACGCAGCAAGCACGTATTTGGAGGACTCGGCGTCCCCCCATCTTTCCACCACTTGAGGAATCCCGCTACTGCCTCGAGACTGAACCACTGGACAGTAACACAAACCGCAAATCAGCATTTTCTTTCTCGAAATAACAGCTTCCTGATCGAAATTAGGGCAGCGGCTGATACGAACCTTTGATGAGACCTAGTGAGTCGAAGGTTAGGGCTCGAAGCGGAGGACACCCCGGACACTCCAGAGTGGTCGTTCGCGGCATCGTTTGCTTGTCGTCAATAAAGTTCTGAAGAGACGAAGTAAGTTTGTTGTCGACAGATAAGAAGTTTCTTTATCCGGAGTATCGCCGGAGAAAGAGCCGGGTGGACGGAAAGGAGCCGCCGAGCAGCAGCAGCAGCTTCTGGGTTTGTGCGGGAAGCTGAAAACCTAAAGACACTCCCTTCAGTTATTTTTAGAGGGTTACTAGCCTCGGCAACACGAAGGTTCGGAAATGGTTATGAACACGTCCGTTTTTATGACGGTTATTAATCATAATCCTTCGCGGGTCGGTGATGGTTATGAGTTTGGTTATGATGATGGTGCGGTTATTATGAAATTCATAACATAAGCTTATCCATTTTTAGCAGTTAACGGTTATAACCGTAACCTCAAAATACCCGGTCAACGCAATTAATAACCGTCAAACTTGGTCAGGTTACGGTCGGTTGAATTGTTAAGCGGTCAAGATTGTCAAGCCTACTCGGAAGTCCGATTGATACAAGATCGGGCGATCGGTTCGTCGAAAATTTTCGAATTTTTACCTAGATTGGATTGGCTGAGCTTTTTTGGATAAGTCGATCAACTAAAACATCTTGAAAATAGTTCAATTGAATGAAATTAGTATGTTCTTCATATTTTTATGATAAGGACGATTTAATCGTTATATGGTCTAGGGTGTTGTTTAATTCGAATACTAGGGGATTGTTGAAGTTCTTTTTCACCAGGGTCACACCTACAAACTGAACAACCGCCTTCTTGTACACGTTCGTCTTGTACATGGAGTCTATCAAGGCGATAAAATACCACGTGTGCAACATCTGAATTGACAGTCTTTCGCATCCCTAAGGTAAGTAGTGAAATACCTCAATTTTATCGCTTCTGTCAACGTCCATTGTATTGGGTTCATTCCGCATAACCTCAACCGCCTTATTCTCGTCGTCTCATTGTAAATCTATTTCATGTTGATCATACTATCATCCTCACTGTTGATTATGCTCTGCATCTGTCTTGAAAGGGGTTGTGGTTTTCCTCCAACTATCTAATGTGGTCTTTCATCTCATATGTGAGTTGATTCCGTTGTTGTGTCCCTTCACGCCACAACTCAAACTTGTGGTTGTGGAATGACCTAAGAATCCGACGATTTAAATCATCTTTGATAGTGTCAATCCTTCATTTCCACCCATCGTCAACGTGTTTAGGTCGTACACACATAATGAACGTACAACACGAGTACAATGTTGTAGTCGTACGTGAACTCTCTGAAGATGTAGTGGACTGTGATTTGCCCCTGCCACCATGCGAGCAATACAAGTACAACCGTTTTTCTTCTTCACGGGGGTTCTCTTATGTGAGCCACGAGTAAATTGAAACGCTAAGCCTAAAGCAATGTCCTGTGCCGCATCACACACATCATGGACAATGTCGTAAAACAACCTGTTTACAAATTAACCGCCATAATTCAATTGTTCTTCAACTTCATCATCACTAGAACTTCCCTAAACATGATATAACAAAACCTATCAGTCGGTGAACTATGTCCATAGTATTCATTCACTACATGTGAAACACTAAACCTACGATTCACAACTACTCATTTTGTACAATAACGAGAACTTACGGTATGACTCATCATTGCACGTCTTGAAATCCACAACAATACTTCTATCGATCCTCAACTGCAATAGTGAGACAGGTTCAACAAATTAATTACAAAACAAAGGTGTATTTATCACCCATAATATTATTAATTTTTACTTTTAATTAGTAACCACTATGAGTACATAAAATATTAATAACAAAAATTATCAAACTATATAATTACAACTATTAATCTTTATGGTAATATTTATTATTAAGATTAATATTTAATATATTGTACATATTATACCATTAAAAATTCCTTAATTTCAATAATTAATATTATTATTTTATGAGTTAAAATTCATAAATACAAATTTAACAAAAACAGTATTATGATTAATATTTAATATAATTTACATATTATATAATTACAATTATTAATATTATTAATTTACGAATTAAAATATATAAATACAAATTTTAAATAAAAAATATTATGATTGATATTTAATATAATGTACATATTATATAGTTAGAACTATTAATTTCAATAATTAATATTCTTAATTTACGAATTAAAATACACAAATAAAAATTTTAAAAAAATTGGACCGTCGCCTAAACGGTGACTACCACACATACGTCGTCGCCATTCAACGGCGACAATCACTCAAGAGAGTCGCCGTTCAATGACAACGATCCTTTATTTTTTAATTTCACACCTCAGCGGCGGCCGGCGGCGGCACGGCGGACAGGCGGCACAACAGCACGGTGGCAACACGACGGCGGCGGCAAAGTGGTGGAATGACACCGATGACGGCGACGGAATAAATAGGCAATTTTGATTGGTCGTTTCAACACATCAGCATTGTTCTCACACAGGTCGAACAAAGCCGGCACAAAATTTCTCTACAACCCCGAGACACACCTTTGGATAGATGAACTTGGTTGATGAAAACACTTTCGATTCTTTGCAATACCGTCAAGGACCGCGGGAAGGTGCTTTGATTTGTCTGCAATAGCATGTTTCAATCCTATAAACTTAACAGCTAGGTAGTCCCTTTGGTCACAAATCGGAGGTTTACCTCCCAAGGATGAACCATGACGAAATCAGAGCTCTCACATGCTAAATTACACATGCGCAAACGATGCGCAGCAGAAATGAGACCCTGAACAATCAAAAGAGTGGAATCAGATGTTGCAATTGCCATTTTAAGATTGAAGGAACTGGGAAAAAAGGAGATACGGGCTTATTATAGGCATCGGTAACTGGCGACATATACCCAGCAATCACCCGATATCCCTCCGATTGTAATGCATCTCTCACCAGTTCTACAATCGCACAGTTGAGAACCAAAATCGAATACTGGACATTTTCCTATTGATGCAGAAAAAAACTAAGGAAAAAACTTACCAAACATCCGCAAGTGCATGGAAGTAGGCGGTTTGAGTGAAAGAGTGGTTTAACCGCAAAAAGGAAAAATCATCTGTGTATTATTATCGCTCTCTGTATATAAAGCACAGCTAGCCGTTTACATTACATAACCTAACAGAATACACCTAACAGTCTGACACAGATAACTATTCTAAATGTACATTGCGTCTGCATAATCACAGAGGTTACATGCCATGGAAATTATAAACTGCAGACTCTGAGAGATGGGAACTTATGAGGTGGGGATTTAGTGTGTTACTCGGGTAGAGGCTGAGCAGCCATACGCCTGACTCGTTGATTGAGCCTTCTCCTACGGTAAAGTCCGATCAGGCGTAAGACGAGAACAACTGCGATCGAACCATAATCGAACAGTCTGCTTGCTCCTGCACGAGCTGGAACGCAGCAAACATCGTCGACTTATGTCAGATGATTCTGCAAAATACAGTGTGCATACAAACCAATATCGGCCGAGTCATATTGGGTTTTATAGACACTCACTTATTGGAAGAAATTCGAACGGGCAGACCACGTAGATAAGAGTCATGATCATCTGCAACAATTGAAAAGAAATAAGAGGCTAGCAACTTTTCGAGATTTCAGCTAAACTATTCAGTAGATAGTTTGATCAGCTGCTGAAACATCATAACCAAGCTACATAGAAGCAGGGAAAAAAGCACAGAACAGAAGGTCTTACTTTTTACCATCCAGATTTATCATGAACATAAAAGATAAAGTTTCAACGAATTGTTTTGGTGTACTTACAGCAAAGATGCGTGCTTCCTGTATGTAGTCAGGTCTATCAGGATCCATAATCCGCATCAGAACTCGCTTGATCAATAACGGGGATTCGCGCACTTTCTGTTTGATATAACGGCTGTTAGTACCCCAAAATCTAGGAAGAATGATGTATAAGACTGTTTTGCTAACTGTTCTACCTGCACAAGGCCACGTGCCCCTCCAACGTATAGGCGATTGTACCTCTGAACATTCTTCAGAACCTCTGTAACTTCGCGCTCTTGTCGGTCTAATAACGAAGCCTCTGGAGTCAAATTGATAATGCTGGATGAACACATTGGGCATTTGCAAGGTCTTGATGCTGCAGAGTAGTTCCAGAACTGGAGAATGCAGCTTCCTGCAAATGTGTGGTAAAAAAGATCAGCACACTGACACCTCCATGGATATAACATAACACAATCTATGTCTAATCTTCGTTTTCGCAACAATCTTAAATTCAGAACAAGCCATGGAAAATGAAGCTCAAGGCCTGGATCAAACCACACAAATGTAACTGGATAGCACAATTTCGCTCAAGAAAGCAACAAGCAATGCTTCTGAAACCCTAACGAGTTCATAACACCAGTTCAACTAGAGCAATTCCCCTACCAAAATGAAAGTAAAGCGGGGGAGAAAAAAAAGACAAAAAGAACGAACCGCAATACCAGTGGCCGCAGTTAGCTTTACAAGCGACGGTGAACTCGCTGAAGCAGATCGGACAGCAATCGTCGACAGGAGGCTGAGTAGAGGCTTTGCGATCAACACTTCCGTCACTCTTAGGGCTACCTCTGACTAACTCGCCAGCTACTGCTTTCGTCTCTCCTTCACCGTCAACGCCACCGCCGTTTCCTCCCGGGATGGGGACGCTTCCGTCAGAGTTTATTTCCTCGCCGGGACCCGCCTCCATTGGCGGTGAAATCAGTAGTAGTAGCTTCGGAGGAGGAGTCAGCTCGAGGATTTCTACAGCTTCTTGTCAGAGTTGTTTGTCGCTGTCGAATTTTTTCTTCTTCTTTGTTTTAGTAGATGCGGTGATGGTGACGTAGTAGATAGAATTTAATTTTGTGGGGAGAGAAAAAGTCGGGTCCGGTGGCGGTTCATTCAAGAAAGGAACCGGATGTAGCTTCCCGCCACCGCTGCCCATGGTATTTTCTCCATTGAATCCCTAAACGACATTACACAACGATTTAGATTGTATGAATTATTAAATTATTATTTAGTAAATTTTGAAAATTTATAAAAAGTTTAATTTTTGATAAATTTAATTATTTTTAAATTTAAAATTTTGAAAATCCTAACTCGAATATCTGACCTTGAAGATCGACAACTTTCCGATCAGGTAATCCGAAAAAAATCAAATTTTAAGTCGATTAAAAAAATAAAAATAAAATAAGGCCAAACGGACAGCGTTGCCGCCTGTTCGGCAAATTTATTTTTCAAAAATCTTTAATTATAGTATTGTAATTAGTGTAATTTGGTAGATTTAAATAGTAATTAGTATATATAATTTAAATAGTAATTGGTAGAATTGTGTATGTGTAATTAAATTAATTATCTCTTGATTATTTAAGTTTATATTTGAACAGTTTCATATCATGTAAATAAGAATTAATTTGATAATTTGTGCTAATTAGTTAAGTTTAAATTTTATAGACATGTAATTAACTAGTATATGATTTCGTTAAATATAGTTTGTGAATAAAATAGCAAAGACAAAAGGTGATGGTAAGCAGCATAGCACTGACCCGCCTTACCCTATAGAAGATGAGATTGATGGAATTCAAAAAAAGTAAGGGAACGACCAATCAATGGAAACTATTAATAGGCTTGTAGAGCTCGCAATTACTGCTTCGAATTAGAGAGAAGCAGAGAAGAAGAAACAGAAAATCTACGAGACCCCCCGAGCCTTTCCCCCCTAAGAGATAGTGAAAATATTAAGTTCTTCAATTTTCTACAATAAAAACAGTTCCGTCTTTATATAAGTTAGAGCGTATAAAATTCAATTTTCCAACTTAGATACCTACTCTTCAAACAATAAATTTAAAATATTTATTTAGAGTGAGGACTATTCACAATATTACAAAAATTAGATATATAAACGAGTCATAAATGTTACAAAATTAACCTTATATCAACAATTCATCTCTAAAGTGTTCATCTTTTTGGATATTTTGTCAAGTTTGTTCCTATGCATCATGCACCGCCCGATGAACCAGACTACTTATTCTATGGCACGACAGCAGACATACCAAAACCCTTTGAGTTCGAATACAAAGTTTATATGGTTCAATTGCAACAAAATGAAGATGTTTGTACTGATTTGTAATTAGACTAAAAATTCAGTGACCAATGTGTTAGTCTTGGTAAACACGTAAACCATCGAGCTCTTCAAGACCTGGCGGAAGCAAAAACAAAATAAAAGGTTTCTGGATTCTCTGCAGCTACCAGAACCACTACTACATCCTCTGATCAGATTGATTCATACTGATTCGGCCTGGTGAAGTCGATAGCTACACTAACTTTACATGCGTTTAGTTTGTAGTTGATCTCAGTGAGCTGTATAAAATAGAACTACTTTATCACAGCAATGCGTGCCTTACATGGGTAGAGGTTCAGCAGCCATCTCCCGTACCTGCGCTCTGAGCCTTACTCGACGGAAGATGCCAATGAATTGTAGGATGAGAACGATCGCAAGAGAACCGAAAATGAACAGAGTTTCTACTCCCTCGGGACCTGCAGGACAGCAAGAAACATGGTGCGATTCGTGTCAAACAAGTCGTAGGATGTGTCAAATTCAACGATTAAATTATGCCATAGTAAACTGTTAGACTCATTATACTGCAGAAGAGGATATGGGGTTCTTGGGATGAGACACTCACTCAGTGGAATAAACTCGAACGGGGAGAAGCTATATATAAGAGTGAATGCCAGCTGAGTAGGAAAGGGAAAAAGAAAGAGTTAGTAGCTAATCATAAGTTTTGTGCTCATGGAAAGTACAAGATCATGCAGTGGTGTGTTGAATTGATGAACTTACAGAAAGCAATTGCACGTCGTTATACAAATAAAACACATGTCTATCGGGATCCATCATCCGGGTAACGAGTCTCTTGATGAGCAATGGCGATTCAAGCACTTTCTGTCAATAATTTATTACAGCATGTGTTAGTCCACTCAAGGAAGCACAGTGCGTTGAACTTTCGTTTGGACTAGTCGAATGGAGTTTCGGGAAAAGCAAAACTGAAAAAATGGTGAGCAATGGTGATTCAAACATTTGCTATCAATGATACAACAGTACATTAAGCTTTCATTTGGATTAGTAGAATGGAGCTTCAGAAAAGCAGAACTGAAATGCAGAGAGTAACAGGCTAGCAAGTTCTACCTGAACAATGCCGCGTACACCTCCAATGTACAGGCGATTGTACCTCTCAACAGTCTGCAAAACCTCCTGAGCTTCGAGATCTTGTCGGTTGAAGAAAGATGCTTCCGGAGTCAAATTGGTGATGTTGGACGAACACATTGGGCATTTGCAGGGTCTTGATCCTGCAGAGAAGTTCCACAGCTGGAGAATGCAACTTCCTGCCCAACAAATCAATTACAGTTTGCGATGTATCAAATCACTACTAACAAAAATGTCAAATGATCATCACAAAGTCTGCAACTCGCAACTAATTATATCATTACGGCCTACAGCAGCATACACGAGAGAAAATGATAAGCTAAAAAGCGTAATCTCACAAGAAGGATTCTGAACAAAACAACTAAAACGGATGGAAAATCACAGAGGAAGGTGGGGGGAGTGAAGCACGCACCGCAATACCAGTGGCCGCAGTTAGCTTTACAGGCGACGGAGAACTCTCCAAAGCAGATCGGGCAGCAATCGTCGACCGGAGGACAAGTAGAGACTTTACGGTCGACATTTCCTCTAGGGCTTCTGGTTGACTCACCTGCTGCTGCTTTCGTCTTCTCTCTTCCTTCACCAAAGTTCTCAGTAGTATGAACCTCAGCCTCCATTTCCGGCGAAGAATCAGTGGTCGTCGCCGAGTGAAGAGTAAGCTGACGGATTTATGAATTTAATGCTGCTGTTCAGAGGAGAAGTCGGGTCAGGTGGCGGTAGCGACCCGAAACAGCTGAACCCGCGGTATTTTCGAAGACGACAAATTACGGAATTCAGCGAATTCTTTTTTTGTTTGTTAATTTGATTCCATATCCGCAGCTTGTACGGATTGGTATTATCCATAGTTAGATTACACTTCAAATTATGTAAAATAATGTGTTTCATAAACGGGGAGCGAATTCGACAGCACATTGCTCCTTTCGACCAACATAATTAATACAGATGGATTGATAATCTATCCAAACTCTATTTGTGTTATTTCCGGCATTCATGACCGAATTTAAGAAGATCATTGTCACTCTAATTGCATTCACCAAATTTAGAAGTTTTTAAAACGTGAATGGACGATCCGCGTGACTCATATCTATAAAGAAGGCAACCGTGTTGCAAATATCTTAGCCCATCTTGTCATCTTGGGCACTCGCTATGCACACCGTTTTTTTCCTTTACTTTTTAGATTTATGATTGTATTCAAACAGACACGATTATGGTGACTTTTACTCATTTTTTAATGATTATCTGAAAAATAATGTGAAATCGAGTAAAATCTCCTCTAACCCAAATGCTCATTGACGAACAGAATCAGCCCGATCCGAGTCGATATAGTGAAAGAGTTGAAATTGAGCTTCGCAACGGGTCAGGAGCTCATCTCGAATTGAGCCCAAATTTACCACGGTATCGGGCTTTCGGCCCAGTTTCTGATTCATACAATCCGTTTGGGGAGAAGCAGCGTTGAAGACTTAGGTATGGAGCAATTTTGCAACAGCAGCTGCTTCTGAACTCTGCAATGGCGAGGCGGGTGCTGCCTCCGCGTCTTCTTCCCAATTTCATCTTCTCTACTTCCGTCAAGGAGTCGCCTCCGACCTTCTCGTCGTGTTTCTCCACACTCTTTCTCGAACACGAAGCTCCACCGGATATCAGTGATGACCAGAAACGCCATGAGCATGTCAGTAAGCTTATGGCCCTCCTTCAGGAAGGCAGCAGCGAGAAAGCTCACTACTTTACGAAATCAATCCTTCTTTCCAAATCCCCATTCTCGTCACCTTCCGATCTTCTCGCCTTCTGCTCCACTTCCTATTCTCCTTCATTGAGTGCCGCACTCTCAAACATGTTACTCGCCATAAGCTGCGAGTCCAAAATGCAAGGTGGTATGGCGTCAAGGAACATGGCTAGGAATCTCTCTGCATTTTTTACGGCTAGAGAGTGTCTCGGTACGTTAGTGGAGTCGAAGCAGTTCAAAAAAGTGCTTGAATTGTTTGTGGAGACTGTGGAGTTAGGTTTCAGACCTGATACGTTCATGTGCGGGAAAGCTGTGCAGGCAGCTGTGAAGTTGGGGGATTTGAAGAGGGCAAATGAGATTCTTGAATCGATGAAAAGCTGTGGAGTGCGTCCTAATGTGTTGGTTTACAATGTTATGATTGGCGGGCTGTGCAAGGAGAAGAGAATCAGGGATGCAGAGAAGGTGTTTGATGAAATGCGTGATAGAGGGCTTGCTGCTAATAAAGTCACCTACAATACGTTGATTGATGGGTATTGTAAGGCGGGAGAGGTCGAGAAAGCGTTTGGTTTGAGAGATAGGATGCGAAACGAGAACGTTGAACCTAGCGTTGTTACGTTCAACACGCTTCTTAGTGCTCTGTGCAAGGCCAAGCGAATGGGAGATGCCAAAATGTTGCTGCAGGAGATGGAAGCCAATGGCTTTGCTCCCGATGGGTTTACTTACTCCATACTTTTTGATGGTCTGTCAAAGAGTGGCGACGGAGCAAGTGCATTGGAGTTGTACGATACGGCTATTTCGAAAGGAATGAGGATGAATAAATATACAGGCAGTATCTTGTTGAATGGGCTGTGCAAAGAAGGCAAAGTGGAGAAGGCTGAGGAGGTTTTGAAGAAGTTTATGGAGAATGGACTTGTTCCTGATGAAGTAGTGTATAACATCCTTGTTAATGGATACTCTCTGGTGGGTGATATGGATAGAGCGATTCTAACCTTGGAGAGCATGGAAAGTAATGGGTTGAAGCCGAATAGCATCACTTACAACTGTTTGATCCATAAATTTTGTGAAATGCAGAAGATGAAAAAGGCAGAGGAATGGATAGAGAAGATGGTAATGAAGGGAGTTGCACCAACTGCTGAGACCTACAATACCTTGATTGATGGCTATGGACAAGCATGCATCTTTGAGAGATGCTTTCAACTTCTTGAAGAAATGGAAGACAAGGGTGTGAAGCCGAATGTGGTAACGTATGGCTCGTTGATAAATCGTTTAAGCAAAAACGAGAAGATTATTGAAGCCGAGATAGTACTCAGAGATATGTTGGGGAGAGGCGTTTTGCCAAACACACAGATATACAACATGCTCATTGATGGCAGCTGTTTAGCAGGGAAGTTGAAAGATGCTTTAAGATTCTTTGATGAGATGTTGAGAAGTGATATTGTCCCTTCTTTTGTGACCTACAATGCATTGATGAACGGTCTTTGTAAGCAAGGGAAGTTAACCGAAGCAGAAGACTTGCTTCAAGAGATTGCAAACCACGGTCTTGGTCCGGATGTTATAACGTACAACTGCTTGATCTCTGGGTATGCAAGTGCTGGCATGAGGCAGAAATGTCTGGAGGTGTATGAAACAATGAAGAAGAACGGCATCAAACCTACTATAAGTACATTCCATCCCTTAATCAGTGAATGTGGCAAGGAAGGGCTGGAGAGTGTGGAGGAACTGTTTAACGAGATGCTGGTAATGAACTTGGTTCCGGACAGAGCCATTTACAATGTCATGATATTTTCTTTTGTGGAGTCTGGACTTGTGGAAAGGGCTGTTGGTTTACTCGACGAGATGCTAGCTAACGACATTCTCCCAGATAAGATGACCTATAACAGTCTGATTCTTGGACGGGTTAGAGAAGGCAAGTTCTCAGAAGTGAATGATCATGTTGCTGATATGAAGGCCAGAGGATTATCCCCGAAATCAGACACTTACAGTATACTGATTCAAGGATACTGTGACCAGAAAGATTTTGGTGGAGCGTACGCTTGGTACAGGGAAATGCTCGAGAATGGTATGTTACCAAACATTGGCAGTTGCAATGAGCTGATCTCTGGTCTTACAGAAGAAGGGAAAGAGGTAGAAGCCCAGATGATTTTGGCAGAGTTGAACAGTAAAGGCGTGGATGATTCAAGCCCTGCCCAGGAGCTATCTGCAACATGAAAACTGTGCTGAAACATCCAGTTTGGGACGTGATATTGGCATATTGCTCATAGTAAGTTATTAAGTTTTGATTCAGGTGTAGTCTTCAGATTTATCTGTACATATGTGATATGTGTGACATTTTCCCTATATGCTTCATCTGTGATATGGTTTAGAGAGGCAGAGAGTAGTGCAGAATAATTTGCAGGACGTGTGAAATGTTCTTGTCGATTATCTGTATCTGTATTAAGCTCTGTGACATTGTGCAGTGGGAATAAGCTATTAGGCCTTTTGTCTCGATTCACTCAGTTTCACTGCATTTTCTGTCTAAACATTGCATGCTCTATGAACCCAATTCTTAGAGGGACAAGCTTGCCTATTTCCTTTTGTCTGTCGCAACAAGCTTGCCGATTGGATCGCAGTTTCGACTAAGAATCTTGTTTTTTCTGAGGACTGGTTCTCTCGGTCAATTTTTAAAAAGACCGGTGATTCTGTGTAACGAACCTACGAATGGGCAGGTAGTTGTTCGTTTCTAACTTTTCAAATGGCCTACTAATGATATGTGTGTGATCAAAATCAGTAGTTAAATGGGGAGTTTATCCAGGAGCATGGTACATTGGATTCTGTCTTGTCTGTGGTTTTCTCTTTAAGTGGACAAAAGAAAGAGGGCTCAGAAAACGATGATGAATGGAGAAGAAGACAAGCGGTGGAGTGGAGGATTCCTTCTGTCGTCTTCCGCCGCTTGCTTACTTGTTGCTTTTTACATTGGAAATCATCTTTTTTTACCTTGGTTGCTTACAAGCTTTTATATTTTTTTTACCTTTATCAGTAATTCAGTATCACATGTCTATCCACAGTTTTCCAACTCATAAATTTGCTCAATTTTGAGCGATCAGTCCTGTTTTGTCCAACGATGATGGATTCGAGTGGAGGATCAAGTAGGTTGAGTGAGTCTGAATACTTTGCTCTATAAACTGCTCATGAGATTTAGTAAGTGATTCCGTGTGAAGTGTATAAATGAGAGTGATTCTAAAGGATATAAGCGTGGGAGATAGAAATACTGAGGTGAATTTAAAGGCGTGTGACGAAGTGTAAGTGTATGTTATAAATACGTGTATAGTTTTGCCATTTGTCATTTGGTAAATGATGATTAGGCATGGGCAAAATTATGCAAGCTGTTGATAATAAAGGGTTAGGATTTGTCTAAGTATGAGACCCTACAAGGTTAGGGGTGATTGAGCTACCCATTGTGACGATGTGTTCCTTATCAGTTTATGTGATGGACTGCTATGTTAGATTGATGTGATAGACATGAGTCAACGAACTAGTTTGGTTAATGATTACAGGTTCGTTGGTGATTTGAGTCTCTTGGATCAACTGATAGTTGGTGTTTGATGTTTTGGGCTTGAGATCTTAGGTCGGTTGGGCATGAATACTGGACCGCTCGACCTAAGGCTCATCAAATTCTCCCGGGTGCTAGAGAAACTTATAAGACGTACTCTGTTGTGCACTTGTGTCAAGGCGCAAGCATGCACGTTAATTTGTGGAAAAGGTTTTGTTGTTGAAAAAGTTTGTGTTGGCAAATTCGCTCATGAAGAGATACTAGGCAGGTGATGTTTCTTTTCGATGGCGTGTAATGTCGGATTGCAGCCACAAATGACGGATGGTTAGTAAAAAAGGTCAAGTTAGCTACATTTTAGGTAGTGCTCATGGTTAGTGGTTATAATTATTAATGCACTGAAATTTATGGTTAATCACTGATAAAAAGTTTAATTAGTGGTGGGATTTACTATTATCATTTAAAAAATACAATTAGAGGTTAACCGCAATTTATTTGCTAAATTCAACTCTAAGCTTGACAATAGGAAGGTTCGGGAATGATTATGGCATACCCATTACCCATCCACCTTCGTGGCGGTTATTAACCATAATCATCATCATTTCTATTTTGGTGATAGATTTTGTTCATCCCCATACCCACTCGGTTACGGTTATAACCGCTCCTCCTAACGGTTAACAACCGATATGCAAGAAAAAAAAGGAATGAAAAGTCGAAAATGCATACACATTCATTCATATGAAAATTTTCCAACTCTAATTCCAAACAATAATAACAATAGCATTCTAGAACACTAAAAGCACTTGTGACTTGTTCTTGAAATCAAAATACAACCCAAAACTAGCAATGGGGAAGGATCGAAGCATTTAAGCAATACTGTAAAACATGAATCTCAAAGTCTTAAGTACTGAAACACTAAACATAATGAAACTGATAATTGAAATAGAACAATCGTTCCCTCTTCATATATAACTAGTCTGAATCTGATTAATTATTTTTTCTACGAATGATGGTCAATAGATGAATTTATTTTTTGCGATTCTGAAAGACAGAGTTAAGAGATAAGGTTTCTTGAAATTAAAAGTAAAAGTATTGCGTTGAGACATAGGGTTAAAATGTAAGTGGGTTGGGACAGTCAAATGGTATTAGACTTTATTGCTTTAATAATATACAGGTAAATAGAGGGTAAGTTATGAGTTGGGGATGGTTATGGATATGGTTACGATGATGGTGCGGTTACTTCGAAACCCATAACCTAGTAACCCATTCGTAGCGGTTAACGGTTATAATCATAACCACAAAATACCCATTCAACGCAATTAATAACCGTCAAACTCGATGAGGGTACGATCGATTTAACAGTTAAACGGTCAGAATTACCAACCCTACTCAACTCACCAATAAAAAAATCTTTAATCTCTTCTAGCTAATAGTTGGTACATCATGTATGTGCCAATCAGACATAAACATACCTTCATTATCTACTGCCTTTAAATGAGAAAGACTGAGCTAATGAACATGTATGGACTACATTATCAACCTATCACATTTGATAAGGTACGTGTCCTTCCTATATGTCATTGATCTGAATAAACCTTTTGTTTTTTTTGTTGAAATATGAAATGAAACATGAAACCTTTAACTTAATGCA
The DNA here is from genome assembly GCA_030674075.2 of Linum usitatissimum. Lineage (NCBI taxonomy): Eukaryota > Viridiplantae > Streptophyta > Magnoliopsida > Malpighiales > Linaceae > Linum > Linum usitatissimum. Next base: position 3,504,918 of record JAUJYP020000039.1, read on the forward strand.
TGTTTTCTAATTTCTAGACAAAAAAAATAAAAAAAAAGGTAAATGAATTGTTCTTAACAAATTCTATTTCCATTCAATATCCCATACCAAAAAAGAGAATTTACCAAAAACTCTTCATTTTATATCAATACCAAACTGATCCTAATTTCTTTCCTGATTATTTTACCGTTTTGCTACCATATACCTAGATTATAACATTTATTAACAAATTATTTACACAATAGATGGGCTAACATCTAATCAATGTACTCATATTTTTTTCTTCAAAATGTAAGAAGCCTGCAATCAATTGTGTCACAAAGTATTCTACTTTAATAAACATTAACTTAAGTACCTAACACAAAATCCAAAGCCATGACTGTCCCAATGGTTATATTTTAAATTAAGCAATAAAATTAGGTAACGGTACAAAATAGTAAAATGAGAAGATAAAATAATCCAATTACCAACTGTTTAATCATAACTCAAAAGGAATTAGATCTGTTTATATCATCGATTCATGCACACAACATTAGTACACCAACTCAATTAATAAAACAACAGAGATAGAGTAAGGATGGCAGCGGGTGGGTATTACGGATTTAGTATATCCATCATCCACCCGTTTAGTCGTCGGGTTCTATCTTTACTTACCCGTTTGTACAAACGGTCATAATATGAAAAACAAGTTTCGTGATATCCGCTCTATAACACACCCGACAAGTACCCACAATTTAAAACGATTTTAGAGTACATATAATTACAAAAATATCATTTTAAATCATAAACACCCATCAAATATATTACAAAGCGATATTATATTTACCCATACCTAGGCTTGGCAATGGGTCGGTTACGGGGCGGTTACACCCTAACCGTTGCTCGTTAAATTTGCCCACGGTTTTACCCATAACCGCCCCATTATGCCTAATGGGTAAAATTTTGTTACCAAATCCATTTTGATATGAATTTCGGTTAAACCCGTGGATATCGGGTTTGTCCAACAAATTGTCAAAATCGAAAATTAAAAAATCTCAAATGAAAACCTGGCAATAAATATCATCATTCATCCCATTGACCAATTCCCGGCCTCATACCGTATTCCGGTCTCATATATAATTGAAATTGACCATCCGGATTCCGGATTCCGGTTCAGAACATAAAAGCGCAAGACTAGTTCGGACTCAAGACATTCGGACTTCATACTTCGAATTCAAAACTAAACACAATCAAAACACTTAACCGTTCGAACCGAAAACTCAAATCAATCAATAAACTTAAAATGTATCAAAGATCGCAAATGCGCAATTCGGCATGCAAAGCAATTCGATTCTTCCTTCAATTATGCTACTTCAGTTCAACCATCAAATGTCATCAATTCGGCGGCATTCAATTCATCACTCATCAATTCATCCGCCAATGATAACAATGAATTAATATGTATCAACAAGTGCAACATGAAAGCGTAACAACAACAATACAATCCAATTTACGGTGCAACATGAAATTGTCGGTTAGAACACAAACCTTAACTATTCGTCAAGGATCGTAACATACTCGCAACATCATCTCCATCCCCTTGCGGTGGCCGAGTGGTTCCTTCTCCATCCGTTATACGGTTGGAATCGTTATAAAACGAAGTAGGGATAGTGAATAAACCGGCAATGTATATACTAACTAACCAAATGCATCTTCAATTGTCGAATCATCCATCGCCGTTGTTGAGAACACGCCTTCGAGCCGTTGCACTTCCGCTTTATCTACAACTACGAAAGTACGAGAAATCAAAACAAAAACTAAAACAATCATGAACAAACGAATTACATAAACAATAACAATACTCGCATGCTTATCATTCTCGCAACCGGCTCCGCAACACATCATTGCCTCGACCGTTGAAGGTTGCGGCCTACTCCGATGGGGATCGAAGCCTCCCACCGGAACTAAAGGGCGACTCGATGCAACCGAGGTTACCGGTACCGCTAGTAAATCCCTTGCAATGCATTGCAAAGTGGGATACTTCACACCACCAATTTTCCACCACCCAAGCAAATCAAAATCGGGTGTCCTAGGATGTAGTTCCTCGGCTAGATAGTGTTCCAATTCGGTGGTTACTAAAGAAGGTCTAGATTTCTTTCTTTGGCTTACAAACGGATCAAAATCCATATCCATGACAGAAGAATTTGGAACCAAATTGGTTGAAGAACCAATGTTATGGGCCGATTTTCTTTGATACTCAAGTACCAATTCGAAACTACAGATTTCACCCTTTCACCAACCGGATCGGTATTGGGACTCCCAAATTTAGCAAAGATAAAATTCTACCAATGCCAACTTAAACCTCGGATCCAAGACGGTAGCAACGGCCAAAAGCAAATGAATGTCATCCCAATACTTAGCAAACTTATTCCACATTTTCTCGGCCATCGAAACAATCATCGAATCGAATCATCCAACCATTCCATCATGCTCAATCTTAATTTACGGACACGGGAAAAAAGCGATTGGCGATAGGGTATTTAGAACCGGACAGAACCTCTCGTAATCTCTTTGAAAACAACAAGTTTTTTACATACAATTACAAAGCAAAATCCCAATGATTATCCGTAGGGAGAGAGTTATCGAGATTCTCTTTGTTTCAATCTAGCAAACACATCCTTATATGGGATAGCGACAGAGAAAGCATGTTGTACGTAGAGTTCCAACGAGTGGGACGATCAAGCACAAGTTTGGTTGACACATTAAGTTTCAATTGTTGAGCGATCTCGTGAAAGTATTCAACTCTCCTAGGTGTGCATGTCCAAAATACCACACTCTCTCTTATCTTTTCAATCCCATCTTTCGAACGTCCGGTCCATCCCTCACAATCGGATTAAGGATATGGGCGGAACACCTCATATGCAAAAGAGCACCATCCTTAATAAGATTGGAAAGGAGAAGCCTCTCGTCTCACTAGATCGATCATGGAATCATTGGTAGTACAATTATCAAGCGTAATCGTTGACAAAGTACTATCAATGTTCCAATCAAGAAGACATTGAGAGAGTCTTCCGGCCCAATCTCTCACTAGTGTGAGGGGCGAGGAACGTATAGAAATCTAATTAAATGACTTCTAAGCTCCCAATTGTTGTCTATGTAGTGGGCGATCACGGCCATGTAACCCCTTTTCGATTTGTGGCGGTCCACATATCGGTGGTTACGACTATTCTCCCTTTGTTTTCATCTATGACTCGTTGAATTTTCGACCTCTCATCCCCATAACGAGTAATGATGTCCTTCTTAATCGTATTCCTAGTTGGGACTTTAAAGAGAGGGTTTAGGGTACGGAGAACCTTTTGAAGTAGAGGTGGTCAACCATTGAAAGAGGATACTCATGCATCAAGATCATAATGCGAGTTCATTCTTACAAACCTCATTGCTAAACCGATTGGCACTCAACTCACTATTACCCTTAGCTTTGTAGTTAGGGCCTAGGATTTCTCGACTACCATCATGGATTTGTTTGTGAACGCAACGATTCCTATGAGTTCTTAAATGGGAAGTACCATTAGTGGACTTCCCGGCCAAAACCTTCTTACAATAGTTGCATTTGGCTTTTAAAATTCCATGAATGAACATTCGGTGAAGTGAGGCCGGACATCGATTTTAAGGGCCTAGTTGAGCCTAAGGGAGGATCGACAACATTATTTGCATGTTGGTTTTCGGGATTAGCAAGGGAAAGGAGTGGTGGTGGACCATTATTATTCTCAACCGGTATATTCGAGAGTTGTTCGGGTGTCATCGATTGAGAAAATAAGAACACAAAACAAAAAAAGGAGAAAATAGTTTAACAATTACATTCATTGAAGAAAGCTAGACAATTACTATTAGAAAGTAGACCGTTTAGCAGTTTATTAAGGGCTTACTTAACGGTTTAGTAATGCTTAACGGTTTATTAAGGGTTTAACAAATTTAGTTATAGAGTTTAGGGTTTACGAGTTCGGTTGAGGGTTTAATAGTTTACTATCGGAATTCATAAAGAAGATAGATTATTAAGGGTACTATTAGAAAGTAGACGGACCTATTAAGGGGTTAACTTTAACGGTTTATAAGGGTTTAACAATTAGGTAGAGAGTTCATGGGTTATGAGTTCAATTGAAGACGGTATAAACTTGGTTCGAGTCGTTAACAATCTAATATAACACTTCTAAGTTCTAAACAAGTTCTAAAACTCTCAAATGTTATACCATTACACAATGTAAGCTTACCTCGGCGGTTGTAGAAACAGATTGTTGTCTTGCCTCCCGAACAACGATTTCAAAGTTCCACCCGCCTCCTAATTAGCACCAACTGTGTGACTTCCTCCTAAGCGAGAAACATACATTTTATTATAATACCGTACTTACAACATTGCTATGAATCAAAGGAAAAACAACCACAAACCCTATACTTAAACGTACCTAAACGGCGGAATGAAACCAATTTTGGCCCCGATTCTATAACTCTCTAGTCCGAGAAAGCGAATCCGAAACATATAACACTCGCAAATCGGATTTTTCACATAATAACGGACACAAAACATTCAAAGAGTCACAAAAGCCACAAACACATTCACAAAAGCCACAAACACATAATAACGGATAACTTACCGGTATGAAATGAATCGGAAGGAAAAATCCCAAATTTGATAAATTAGGGTTTCGTCTTCGGATTTTGTTCGACGAACTGCATATGAAGCAATAAACCCAAAAATTAGTATACAATTTATACATGCAGGGATAAACAAAAATAAGGAATGGCAGAATAAAAAACTTATCTCGATTTGGGGAAGGAATCCTTTGCATGCACGATTCGAACTGGATTTGTATGGATTGAGGCATTTTTGTCGGCGAAAGGGGTGATTACGGGTAGGTGATGATTATAGTGGGGATGGATTCGAAGAACATCAACGAGAAAAGGAGGTTTTTGGCGGAAAATTAGGGTTTCGGTGGTTCGAATCCTTTGCATGCACGATTCGAACCGTATTTTTGCGGATTGAAGGAGTTTTGTAGTTGAATATGGGTAGGTGATGATTATAGTGGGGATGGATTCGATGAATATCAACGAGAAAAGGAAGATTTGGGAGAAAAATTAGGGTTTCGGTGGAGTTCTTTCGAGAGGAAGTCGGGAGAAAATTCGGAGAGAGGCTCAGAGGCGTGAAAAAATGGCTGAAATGAAACCCTAGTCTGAAAATTTTGCTTTTATACCCTATATCAATACTACGTCGTTTTAACTCACGGATTGGATATGGGTCGGATAAGTTATTATCCGTATCCGCCCATTACCCGAAACTCGCGGGTCACGGGCCTGACCGAAGCCGTAAACATCCATCGGGCCCAGACTTTCGGGCTGTATTCGCGGGCGGGCTCCACTGGGTAACCTAAACCCGTGGGCTGACTGCCAAGCCTACCCATACCCATCAATTACTCCCATTACCGGAATTTAACCGCCCATAAATGGATAGATTTCAGATGGGCACCCGATTTTCATATTTGCCATCCTTAAATAGAGTGATATTTATTCATTTACTACCACCAACAAATAAGGCAAAATCATTTATTTATTTACCCCCCTTCCTCATTAGTAAATCGTGCACCTCTGTATCACTGAACCACTGTGGACCGCAAAAACCTCTAACAAAGCAATACACCTACCGACGCTACGCTACCGTTAACTAGGGTTCTCACAGTAAAAACGGAATCAACAAAAAACCGAAAACTAAAAGGAAGAAAATATACCATATATAAATATAAATGAACCAAAACTATAACTTAATTAAACCCTAACTTTGGATATTATTTACAGCCAATACACATGCCAGATGTCCAGCTCTTTTAGCCACGTAAGCTCAACATTTACTCACGTGTTCCTTCCAAACGTAAAGATCGACTATTTTTTAACCCCTTACTCTTAATGTTAGTGGGTATGAGTTAGGATGATAATATCTTATCCGATTTTTTGTAACATATAAAAAATATTCATTACATTTTGAAATAAAAGTAATTATTCCAGATTTTATTATAGTGAAATAAAAAAATTTGTTGTTGACTTAAGATACGCTTTTTTGCGTATCTTAAGTGGTAACTTCTCCCCACTGGCGGGGAGGGAAACAACGTTCAGATATAAAAACCTCCAGCCCCTCGTGGTTGGTACCAAAATTTAGCTAACTAACTTATTTCCCCCACCTCCTTCCCTCTCCTCCCTCTCTAGGAAGCCTTTCTTCTCCAGGTCGGTAGTGATCACTTGTCACTGCAACAGATCTCCAACATTGACTCAATCCTTCAGGTGTTATTCATCAGAATTTCTGCTTATTCTAATGTCGTGCTTACTGGCAAATTATTGTATATAAAATTCAATTTTTCTGTTTATTTTATCGGCTAGCAACGGAAAAGAGAATATATTGGCTTTTTGTGTGGGAGGTAGATAAGAGTCACAAGAATCTTGATTTCAGTTTTTTTTCTACATTCAATCGGAAGAATTGTTCCTCTTCTATAGCGAAAATAAACGATTCTCGCATGTTGTTAGGTTTATCAGTCTTGCTAGCCTTATGATTCTCTAACCTTTTGTGTTTGTTGATGTTTTCACAGATCTACCAAGTTGTCGTACAGGGAATTGGGAGGTGGGGATTTTATCAAGCTTGTCTAAATCCTAATTTATTCTACTCTATTGGTTCTTCAATGTTTGAGTTTGATTTGTATAGAATTCTTCCTGCAGTACGAAAACAATGATTTAGAAAGGACTTACAGGAGTTTCTGAGAGATGGAGGAAAGGGGAGGAAGAAACGATGCTGCAGCGTCCAGGCCAATCCAGCCGGCGGTGATCTACACAGATAGGCTGGGGAATCCATTGTTGCAGCAGCAGCAGCAGCAACCCACCAATTGGCCTCCTGCACCGGCTAATTTTTCGTCAGGGTTTATGCATGCTGATGCTCCTGCTGCTCATATGGACAGATGGAGGGATGTTCCTTTTCAGTGTCTCCTGGCTCTAACAGAAACAGCATCATCAATACCCACTGTTCCTTCATGGGGAGGAATAGACTTAAACTTTGATTATGGGTACCAAGATCCAAGTGAGTATTGCTCTAATTAAGTTTATGTGATTCTTCTGGTTTCGAATATGTGTGATAATGAGAGGGTTTGCTTCTTACAGTTCCTCAACATTATGGCCACAGCTTACCTCAAGGAAGCATGGCCGAGTCGTCCTTGAGTCTTGGATTTGCTCCGGTTACGCCGCAGAAGGCAATGTTGCAGAGTCAACAAATTAATGGAAGCCTTGAGCTTGCACCTGCCATCGCAACTGAGGAGGAGGTGAGAGTTGAGGGCGTACAAGATTTGCTTTGTCAAGAAACACTTATTAACAGAGCTGATGCTGTCATTACTCCGGATGAAAACGATGGAAGGAACTTGGAATCTACTCCAGCAGCTAGCTTGACATGGGCTAATCACAACCGTGAGAAAGTGGACTTCAGTTTAATCGACTTGAACAAGCTTCCGACACTGCCAACGCTGAAGCGCAAGGCTAAGAGGAAGAAGCACGTACCTAAGGTTCTCGTGCTCGTGGATGGAAAACCAAAGAAGAGGAAACAGCCAGAAACAACTCCAAAACCGCCCAAGAAAAACAGCGAGAAGCAAGGTCTACCTACCGAAGCTTCATCTTCTCGAACTGCTGCATTTGAGATGAATGATGGAGTTGCATTTAAAGAAGGAACTCCGAGGAATATAAAGAAGTACTCACGGAGAGGTGTTAGTAAAACCATAACAGGCATTGATTCAGCAGGAGTTCAGGAGGCCAATAATACACCGCCACCAGGAGAAGCAACCGGAGAGTCTGCAGATCCGCAACGTCCTCCACCTGCAAAAAGGTCATGTAGAAGAGAGTTAAGCTTTGACTTGGAAGAAGAACCAGCAGGTCAAAGCTATGCACCCAGCTGTCTATCTCCCAAACGTGTGACGCGCAGCCAATCAGCATCCATCGAAGTGAAGATGCAGAAAACATCGGCAGGAGCTCCGTACGACTTCAACAGTTCTGTTAATGAAATGCTTAGAAGTTATTCCTCCAAGGCAGGAGAGGCAAGTGGATCAGTGGACAAGCATTCCAGTCTTGCTGAATCAGCCACTGGATTCTGTACTGGTTTGTCTTCATACTCGACATTACCTTGGGCGCTAATTCCAGTATGCCGGAAGAAGAGGACCAAAAAAAGCCAAAACTCATCGGTCTCAGGTGCACCAGTTCATTCAGCTTCCAAAAAGGTCATAACAAGTACTGCCACACGAGTTTTTCCGGCTGCTGAAAAGGCAATCTCCAATGCTGCAACAGCAAGCATCAACTACTTGACTTATGCTCATTGTGCTGGAAATGGACTTCCGGTAAGTCCCAACGGATCTAGCCTTCGGTACAAACTGCACAATTTCAGTCCCTTATATGAGACTGAGATGTTGTCAACTAAAAGAAGGTCTAGAGCTCCTGTTCGGGTTCGAGATTTGGCTTCTCTTATCAGTATACCTCCTCTGACTGCTCAAACACCAACGACTTGTGGTAACCGACATATTCAGAACTTTGATAGGCTTGATCGAGGTTTGGCCTCTCATGCCAGTATCCCTCCTCTTCAGACTGGCCAAATACCAACGACTTTTGGTAACCGACATATGCAGAACTTAAACAGGCTTGATCGAGATTTGGCTTCTCTTGCTGGTATCCCTCTTCAGAATACTGGCCAAATACCGACGACTTGTGGTAACCGACATATTCAGAACTTAAGTAGCTTTGATATGCGTATGGAAGCACTAGTTGCCGATGGTAAAGCAACCTTGGATGCACTAGTCACAGGTGGTGGTAAAGAAACCTTGAAGACTGCGAAAATAAGCAAAAGGGATTCTCAAACTAAATATGCATCCTCAAAGGTGAATGACAGAAGACCACAAGGCATTATGGTTCCATTGGTTCAGAACAAATTCCTACATCCGGCTTCAGGTATTGACTTCCAACTAATACCAAAATGACAAACGAGAGCCGTTTCCTATTTTGCTGTGCAGGTTTGCTTATTCACAACTACTTGGTGCAGGTTCCGTGGACATTCTGTTTAACCAATTCTTACATGTGGATGTCTTGGCTGAGCAGTTAAAGCACCTTAACATTAACAGGGGAAACCTCAAGATTGCTTGTGCTCAGAGGAATCAACTTGTTCCTTACAATGCTGGAAAACAAAAGCAGACCGCAATGGTTATATACACAGGGGACGATAGGATTATTCCATTTCAACCACCGAAAAAGAAGCGACCAAGGGCAAAGGTCGAATTAAATGAGGAGACACTTAGAGTGTTTAATCTACTATTAAAAGACATAGACAGCGAAGGTATTGATGGAACAGATGAAGCAAAGAAAAAGTACTGGGAAGATGAAAGGAAGATCTTCCGTGGACGAACAGACTCCTTTATAGCACGAATGCATCTAGTACAAGGTGCAAACTTTATATTTTATATATTTGATTTAGTTCATGGAAAATTATGATAATATTATGTGGAAAATTTTGCAGGAGATAGGCGTTTCACTAGGTGGAAGGGATCAGTTGTGGACTCAGTTGTTGGGGTATTTCTAACTCAGAACGTCTCAGATCATCTTTCCAGGTAAAAAACAAGATTTCAAGGAAGATCCTTTAGAACAATTAAAAATGTTAAGGTAGAAGTAGAACCACTTACATGTTAACTTTCTCATTTCAGTTCTGCATTTATGTCAATGGCTGCTCGTTTCCCAATTAAGAGAGAGGAGACGCCATGCCGGGATGAAGGAATGCACTGCGTAGTGGCTAATCCAATAGTTTCTATGCCAGATGAGGAGGCCGTGAACTTGGATGAGATGTCAAATCAATCAGTTTCTGACAGAAGTTCCATAACTCTTCATGATCCTCAGATTGAAGAAGCAGAAGTTGTGCATACCATAGATTCCACAAGAAGCATGAGTAGTGATACTAACTTCGTACCTGGTGAAGAGAACTACAATGAATTAGTGATCTCTTCTCAGAATTCAACAGTTTCATCTCAAAACTCAAATTCACCAGTTAGTCAAACGGTTGACAGAAAAGATTCATCCTCAGAGACCAACTCACGGGAATTGGATCCTACTGATGCAGCCCAAATCAACAGCTTTAATGTAGTTAATTCTTTTCTTGAGCTCCTACATATGGCTCAGTCTGGATCAAGCATGCCGCACGAAGTTCCCAAATTTTTGCATCAAAGTCCGAACGAGACTGCCAAAACATCAACCCTGGGTATCCCGACTCAAAAAGAATCTGTTGAACCGAAGGAACTTGCAGACGAACCACTGAAACAGTTTGTTGGTAACGTAATGCAGCAACCGGAACAAGTTGCAAACCGTTCAGAAGTGATGTTTGATATTGTGGAAAGTAGCAGGGAGAAGGAAAATGTTTCAGAGAAAACGACGGCTTCAAATATGATTAACCATCCCAATTCGAGAGTTAAGGGTGTCAAAGACATCGATGCTGCTCGGAGAAAGGCGAAAAGTAGAAGGGTTGGCGATGAAATCAAAGATGCTGACTGGGAGGCACTGAGAAGAAGTGCCAAACAAAGTGGGCAAAAAAATAAGAGGGCAGAGAACGCAAAGGATTCGGTGGATTGGGAAGCTGTAAGATGTGCAGGTGTGAATGAGATTGCTGAGACAATAAAAGCACGTGGGATGAACAACATGCTTGCAGCACGCATTAAGGTACGCAACAAATTTATACAGCCAATTGGATGATAGTCTTAATTCCTTGCATGTACATGATCATGTTTTTCATTAACTGCAGGAGTTTCTTGATAAAGTGCTAACCTATCACGGAAGTGTTGATCTGGAATGGTTAAGAGATGTTCCTCCCGATAGAGCAAAGTACGTATATATAGAAAGTTTAAAGCATGTCACTTCAATACATGAACATGTTCCTGCACCCTTAAATTATTCTGTTACCGCCCCTGTTTATGTTTACGGGTTAGTTCGACATTTCTAAATAAATCAATCTATTTGGACTGCTACAAAGGGTATGCAAACCTCACTAAGTTCCTATTGAATACATGTAAGAACTACTTTTAGATATGTAAGAATTACTTTTTTGTAGAGAGTACCTGCTAAGCTTTAACGGGCTGGGGTTGAAAAGTGTGGAGTGCGTACGGCTTTTGACGCTTCATCACCTTGCATTTCCGGTAAGTTTCAATAAAGTAAAAGTTTAAAACTAATAAAGTTATGTTATTCAAAACAACCATGATTTCTGTACCAAATAACAGGTTGATACCAATGTTGGACGCATAGCTGTGCGACTTGGATGGGTCCCACTGCAACCATTACCTGAATCGCTACAATTGCATCTACTAGAAATGCAAGTACTATTAGCAGCCGGAATTTTTTGAGAATGAGAACAAATACATGGTTGTGACTTACGATGTTCTCACTGCAGGTACCCTATACTGGACACAATTCAAAAGTATCTGTGGCCTCGATTGTGCAAACTTGATCAGAAAACACTGTAAGACAAAATCAAAAAATTTAGTTTGTATACATCATCTGTGTGTCAATCCGACATGTGCATATTTTGATTATCTTCTACTTTTATATGAGAAAGACTGAACTAATCGATATGCCAAACAACAGGTATGAACTGCATTATCAGCTTATCACGTTTGGAAAGGTGCGTGTCATTCCCACTTATGTCGTTGATGTCGGTAATCCATTTGCTTTTCTGTTGGAGTTTAAAATAAAACATGAGATCTTTCAACTTGATGCACAGGTTTTTTGTACAAAAAGCAAGCCGAACTGTAATGCTTGTCCAATGAGAGGAGAATGTAGACATTTTGCCAGCGCATTTGCAAGGTTTGTAAGGACATATTAGTACACAGTAGAAAGATAATGAATAACTAGTTACAACAACACTAGCAAACATTCCCACAAATGTTGAAATGGGCATGTAATCATTCATTCTAAAGCATGAAAGATCAATCAATTACCGTGCAAATTTGTAAATGCAGTGCAAGACTTAGCCTCCCGGGACCAGAGGAAAAAAGAATCGTCACTGCAACTCAAGAAAGGCCACCCTTCCCAAGACCGATGATGCCAAATGTTCAAAGATGTCCACCTTTATTAACCATATGTGAACAGCCAAATCAGCCAACGATATCTCTACTACCTTCTACTTCATCAGCACTACCGTCAACTTCATCAGCACCTGAACAAGAAAAACAACAGTTGACGTTAAGTTCATCAGTGCCTGAACAAGGAAAACAACAGTCGACGTCAAATCCATCAGTGCCTGAACAAGGAAAACAACAGTCTACGTCAGGTTCGTCTATGCGTGAACAAGAAAAACGGCAACCGACGCCAAGTTCATCTGTACCCGAACAAGAAAATCATCATTCGGTTGTGACGGAACAGCCAGTAGCTAATTTAAGAGTCAGCCATGAACCGATTATCGAGGAACCATTATCACCCGAGCCATTCATATTACCTGACATTGAAGATTTCTTTTACGAGGATCCTGACGAAATCCCAGTTATCAAGTTGAATGTTGAAGAGCTTGCTCAGAATATAGAGACATATCTCAAGCAACAGAACTTGGATATTCGTGAAAGTGACATGTCATTGGACTTAGTTGCGATGGCTACTGAAGCTACGTACATGCCTCCCCCCAAGCTTAAGAATATTAGTCGGCTACGAACGGAGCACCAAGTGTAAGTGATAAAATCTTCCCCTTGATATACAGTGCCCCTCCATACTACTAGTATATATTAATCTTCTTTTCCGTTTACAAACTCTACAGATACGAACTTCCAGATCGCCATCGTCTCCTAGAAAAGGTTAGTTAATTCTGTAAATTTCAGAACCATCGTTTCTTTAACTTGACTACAACTAATGTTTATTTCTTTTGAATTAGTTTGACAAGCGGGAATATGACGACCCATCTCCATATCTCCTTGCAATATGGACGCCAGGTTAGTGAAATTTAGCATTATGTCTAATTCAATAACAATAACACACTTTAAACCATAACATGATTTCGGACTTGATGCATCTACTCTCACCAGGCGAAACAGCAGACTCTGTCTCACCTCCGGAAAGAAGATGCACCTCACAGTCAAATGGTAGATTATGTGAGGAGGGAACGTGTCCCTTGTGCACCAGCTACTTGGAAGCAAAACGTCAAATAATCAGAGGAACTATTCTGGTGAGGAAGTGCACTTCATTCTTTTTGAGTATCCTACGTTGAAAATATACGTTACTGTTGAAGTCAGCATACGTTTGGCCAGCTTACTAACTGATGGTCATATCACATAAAAACAGATACCCTGTCGAACAGCAATGCGAGGAAGTTTTCCCCTCAATGGCACATACTTTCAAGTCAATGAGGTAACACAGCTAAGAGAATCTTTTTCCTACTATTAGGAGGATCCTACAGCAGAAGTGACATAGCAGGAGTGACTTACCGTCTATTTCAGGTATTTGCTGACCATGAGAGCAGTCTCAACCCAATTGAGGTACCAAGATCATGGCTCTGGAATCTACCAAGAAGAACGGTCTACTTTGGAACATCTGTGCCGACAATATTTAGGGGTAAATGATTATTACTATTGAGCAGTTACTACTCAGGATCTCTCCTTGATTAATAGTGCTTACGTGTGAAAATTGTTTAATTAATAGGTTTAACGACAGAGGAAATCCAACAATGTTTCTGGAGAGGTAAGCAAGCCAGCTATACTGCCATTTTTTATTTCTGATCATGCATGAGGTTATGATATAACCATTCACATAAAAGGAAAAAATTGAATAAATCATCCAATTCAAACCTATACAGGATTTGTTTGTGTGAGGGGCTTTGAGAGAGAGACGAGAGCCCCACGTCCACTGATGGCTAGACTGCACCTCCCAACCAGCAAGTTGAAGCCTAAAGGAAAAAATGTAGCTGATGATGAGTCCTAACAAGTTTATACAAAGACTCCTATTTCTGCACCAAATACTGCCTAACGGACACCAAGGTTCCGAGGAAGAATAACTAGCCAGATCACTTTCAGCGACTCGGAACTCAGTTCATAAGCCAAAGGTGTATAGATAGCAAAGTTGTAACTTGCCCCAAGTTGTGCTCACATTCGAGCCATTCTTCCTAGGTTGGGTAATAATGGCTAAATGTTTACTTGTGCCTTCTTAATGGATGTCAACAAACTATTGATATGTAGAAAACTGTTAGGATCAGGAAGGTTTAGGAGTAGTTGTTGCGTTAGTTGCTAACATGTTCTTCTGAAATATAAATCAGGGTCGGAGCTTCTGTCTGTGTTATAAGTTAAAATGCAAAAGTTCTCAGTATTAGATACATACAAGATTGCGAGCCAAAATTAGAAAAGAAAGCCGGAAAAGTACAGATTATCCAGAACATTACCTGTCATTCTTGCACTCTGCGATCATATTGTGTTTTCTTCACCAAATACTGCTCGGCACGGCCGTTCACTGCTCCACCAATCTCGCATACTTGCATATATGCTGAATTACCTAAACGAAATGTGAATATCGAAACTACTCGAGTTAGAGAGGAGTGTGAACAGAGACTTCTAAGTTATACACTTATATGATCAACGAAATATAACACCGACTACAATCGCATAACTAATTTAACGCATACTTCAAATTTCAGATAGCGGTGCTTTGTACAACCTTAGGCCAACACATGAAAGCAGGAAGATGCAGAAATAAGGCTATGCGAGTTTCAGTCTCTACTAATAACGTTCAAATCAAAGCATGTCGATCGTCATTCAGTGATTATAGTGAGAATCGCCCGCCATTGATGCAATCCTAAGAACTCTCGACAAAGGTGAAACGAATTGACAGACTACAAACAATTGCAGTAACAGCAGAGATCCGACTTCAACTTCTCGGTTAATACTGTGCAGAGGTCTACTTCGTCAATTAATACTGTGCAGAGGTCTACTTCGTCAACACATACAAAACAGCTGGAAAAGATGAGCATCTGGATAAGGAAAGAAATCGTACCTTGACATCTCGTCGCCGAACTGACGAGAGAGAGCGATAGAGTGGGAGACTGGGGGATGGATGGAGGGAAATTAGATTGATTTCCGATGAGTCGGCCAATTTGCCGCCAAAGTTGAAAAGCAGATCTCCTTTCCTCAGTCCTCCCTGCTTCCCTATTCAAGTTTAAATTTCAAAATTAGTGCGGTGCTGGGCTTTAGTTTGTTTTCAGAAATCGCTTTGGGCTTTTAGCAGGATTAAATTTGCCAAGTGGTCAAGCCCATCAATTGATTAGGATGATCTCAACATCAGTGTGAAAAAACATAATTTGTACGTTTGGTATTTGTATTTGATGTAAGAAAATTCATATTATTATTGTATTTATTGTTCATAAATACATGTACGTACGATTGCGAATTTTTTATCAACATGAAATATTCATGTGGAAAGAATATTCATCTATCCATCGACAATATATAATTCATGTAGCTTATAATAAGAACCTATATATTAAAATAAATCGATAAATATACGGTAGAAATTGTAACTTATAAATATTTTTATAAGTTATGTTACACTACAAGTTAAATAAGAAAAAAGAGATAACTGGCTGATACGGTACGAGCAGTGGATGCGGTAATGGTGATGAAGGTTTGAAATTGTATGTTTAACGATGGTTTTTTATTTATTTTAACAATGGATAGTCCGCTGTTAGAAATCTTAAAGGATGATAGAAGTTTTTCGTTAGGTTAAGTAATGATAAATAAGTTAACGGCGGATTTTATCCGGCGTGATTTTTTTATTACAAATAAAATTAAAATTTGGATTTTTTGGGTTACCTGATCGGAAAGTCGTCGATCTTCAAGTTTGGATCTTCAGTTCCTCACCGGATCTTCGACTTAGGATCTTCAAGTTCTTGTCGACTTCTAGATTTCGAGTTTGAGAATGATTGAGTTTATCGAAAATTGAACTTCTTATAAGTTTTTGAAATTTATTAAAGAAAAATTTGGTAATTCACTCAACCTAGAGCATTATCTAATTCGAATGCTAGGGCGTCGTTTAGAGATTCAGAATAGAAATAGAGAAGGAGGGGAAATTTAAAAATTTGGGGAGGCGGGAAAGGATTTTGAAAATTTTGAGAGGTGGAAAAGAATTATGAAACTTTGGGGAAGGAGGAAAAATATAGGGAGTGAAATTTCGAATTATTATATTTTTCCGGACAGTTTAACAGCGGATTCTCAAAATCCGCTGTTAAATTAATGGCAGTTTTGGATCCGCTGTTAGATTTAAAGTTTAACAGCAAATTTTTTGTATGTGTTGTTAAACTAACGGCGATTTTGAATCCGCCGTTAAATATGTGTCGTCAAACATGCAGTTTCTTGTAGTAGTGATGATTAGGCAAAGATCAACACATATTATGTCAAGATCAAGCTCGTGCATGTCAAATTTTGGATGCTCGTCTTGGCATGTGCCAGCTTTGGGGAAATTGAAGTGTAATGTCCATGCATCTCTTTTCAAAGGATAAAGGTAGACATAGAGGTGACAGTGGGTAGAGATGGATGAAGAGTTGGTAGCCATCCCCGAGTGATTATCTAAAGAGCTACGTATGATTTGCACGAACATTACTCGTTTGATTGGATTGCTTAAAGAAAAAGGGGGAGACATTATTTTAATGGGGATGTTGGGACGAGTTAATACAGCCAACCAACAAATAGGCTTATTAAACAGTTACCAACTTGATGATCCATAAATATTTGTTTATATGCGTCTCCCATTTGGCTCTGCGTTTGATTACAGCTAGCAAGCAAAAGGTGCAGAGAACTTGCACTATTTGTTTATGTGTGTTGTCAATATTCATGAGAGTTGCAGGCTGCTAAAATGTCGCAAGGCTTCAGCATTATATTTCCATCTGCATGTATACAAGACAAGGCTGTAGACCTCGCCTTATTAGTTACTTACTCGAGGGCAGAATCAGAAGTCGAACCTGTTTAGATTCAAAGTGATAGTGCCAATATCTAACGCTGTGAGCCAAATACTTATTACAGGCCAACCTGCTAAAAGAAATGTAAGAAATATATAATGTATATTTGAGATGATTTTTTTCCTGAATTTAGACTATTCAAATTAAATTTATGACTATTACTTAATAATGGTTATTATAATTTTAAATTTTATAAATTAAAAATATACATAAGTACGATTTTAATACTTAGGACTGTGGATGTATTTTTGTTAGGATCCGTGTACATAAATATGCATTCTTTCGATGTTCACATATATATGTGTGTAACACGGGTATGTTTTGAACTTCTTGTAAGCGATTAATAATGTGTAGTGTACTAAGTGTGTTATATTACTCATTAATTATTATTTTTGGGTCGAGTGCTACATGATAGAGAATATTACAACAATTACGTATATGAAAAATGAATAAATTACGTGAGTTACGTTGGTCATGTGTTCAAAATCATTGCAATGCGTATAAATCCAATGTGATCTGAATATGTATTCCACTTAGCTCTTCTTTATATAAATTAAATTGTTCATTGATTCTTAATAGTTCACAAACCTCATAGGTCTTAGCACAATCCAAATCGCACTCCACCAATATATACAGCAAAGTGAAAATACAGCTGGAGTAATTAACGCAATGGAGATGGATGACAATTAATTAAGGTTGCTGGCCTTCATAATTATATTTGTTTTAATAATTGGATTCAAACCTGTGTTTGTCTCCAATATATGCAACTTGTACGTAGGATATATGCTTAGTGACAGAAAGGCCGAAAGCTAAAGTCATAACAATTCGGACACCCATCGACCCTATCCAATAACTTTCCAGGCCGTGGTTTCCTTTTGAATAAGCCAGTCAACTAAACTAACTCATTACCCATAAGGTTGGTTTAGATTCTTACTTACATGTTTGGAGTATATTTTATAATCGGCCGTTTACTGTTTTGTGTAAATATTTGTGGTATAGAAATTAATTATCTTTATCGATGATAAATACTCTAATTATTTTTTACAACATAAAATTGCATATTATTGATAGAGAACAAAAGAAACACGGCATGGGTGGTAACTCGGGAGGTGTAATCCACAGCCGATTACAACGAGAGATGTAGTTAACCTTACAGCTAACTGACTCTGTAACCTAGCACTCCACAATACCGTAAACATTCAGTATATCTCAGGAGACCAGACCAAAAGAGACATGACCGACAAGACTAACAACAAAGAGAATTGAGCAAAAAGAAAAGGATACAACGAATCAGTCCGACACAAAAAGAAAGCAGTTTAAAACGAAAAAATGATCCAACAGCGGGGGAAAACATGTTGTCGGAGATGATCCGGTCTCCACAACCCTCGGGAAGCTCTATGTCGATAGGTGGGTTGCCGAGGGAAAGCGCACCTGTTGTGGATATTTGTGCGGAGGAGGCTTAGGTGTAATCTCCTTGAGCGATACATCTTCATCATCATTGTCATCCAAAAAGAGATATCGTAAGGCTACGAGTTCATTGCCGACATCGATATTTTCGGTCACCTGCTCGGTTGTCGTTGTGTCGGTATCGACGGTTTTGATAACGGAGGCCATGACGGTTACAGGTTCGGTCGTCTCCGCGTCGGAGATATTGGTCTCGGTGATGGAGGGCATGGTAGTTGTAGTGATGTTGATTGGGTTGAGCTCGATAGAGGGGTTGGGTTATGGTAAGAAGAGGAGAGGACATGGGATGGGTGATGATTGCTATGTGGGTAGATGGGGAGTGTGGCGAGGCTGCACAAAGCGAGTCTCAAGGGTTGGGAGAGAACGGCCCAAACCTTAGGCAGACCCCATAAGTTCCAAATATACTGTGAAGTAGTTGGATTATAATAAACACTCTAATTAAAACATAAATATTATTTATTTAACGATTTGTAAAAACTCTCATTGAAAATTCTTATTAATCGTTGTTCAGAGGGATTTGAAAATTATAGTACATCGCACCTAATATAGGGTGCAGACCCACATATGGGACTGCATGGCTCGCAGGTCCTTTGCTCACCATCAAGACAATTGGTTTGATAAATTAAGCAAATCGAAAAGAAATCACAACAATCCGAAACTACAAACTGAAAAGCAACCTAGCAAACTCAGACGCAAGCAACAACATCCTTATTCAAACTGCTAATTGAGGTTAGAACTTTAACTGTTTAACAAGTATGGTTCAAAGAACTGACTAGTCGCTCGACGCTGGCCGGCCGATGATAGAGGAACGATCTCCAAGCCATTCTTCATGAGCGACTTGGTGGGTTCGATTACTAATGGAAATTTGGAGTAGACTTCATGGCCGATTGTTTATTCCATTATGCAAATACATGTGCACGGTGCGTGGTTCGGCACCAAGTGGGAATGGTGGCCAGGCCAGTCAGTAGGTATTTAGGTGCTGGCAAAAGTCGTATTACAATGATCATAATTAGCAGCCGGTATTGGTTACAAACCACTGATTTAGCGACATATCCATATATTGCTAATCATTAACTATTAGCTGGGGTCATAAATCTAGCATTAATGTGTTGAATTTAGAACCCACATACTGATCGATTATAAGAAAAAAGGATGTCACATACTGATTGGACAAATCATAACTCAACCCAATTAAAACAAAAACAAGTATGCATTACAGCGATCAGTCAATTACGAGATGCTACCGCAAATGTTAAAAAAATTATGAAATACAAATCGTCAAGCACGTTTATGAACGACATAGTTTCAATCTCTCCGCACAAACTAAAAACTAAATCCGAGTTCGTTAACATTGACAGTAGGGTATTTTTGTATAAAAATACTAAAATAGTTCGTTAACATTAACAGTAGGGTGTTTTTATCGTCACCTATAAGTTTGTAATGCTAATGTATCTCATGATCAGTGGTTTATATTTTATAAGCCACCTAATTGGAGAATAAGATAAATAATTACTTTACAAGAATGTCAAAGTTAACACAATGTGTACACTTACTAGAAGAAACACAATGTGCATACAGTCTTTTTTTATGAAAAAATAAATAATATATACATAGTCTAACGTTTAAGTGGTATAAATGAATTTTTCAAAAATTTATAGAATTCATTTCGAAATGAATGCTTTTGTGTTTGGTATGTTACATAATTCATTTCCAATTCTAAATTTAGAATTCTGCGGAGTTGAGGCTAGTGTTAGCAATTTCGTGAAATTGAATAGGCATTTCGAAATGAATTCCACAAAAATTTACTAATAACAATAAAAATGACTTATCTACCCTCAAATAATACTTAAATTAACATCATATCCATCAATATATACATATGGGGAGCGCTTCGGTACCTTGTAGGTATCGGTACCCTCTATACTAATTTTTTTATATTTTTTAGATTTAAAACTCAAAAATTAAATCCTAAAGTCCTTATAGTAAACCCTAAACACTAAAGAATGGTGCTAACACCTTAAACACTAAGTCCCAACCCTCAAACACTACATCATAAACTCAAACTCAAAATCGTATCACAAACTCTAACTTTTTATCATAAATCAAAATTAATCGAACCTAAACCCTATATATCAAACTCTAACCCCTAGCACTATACCCTAATCCTAAACAGAAACCTTCAACCTCAAAAATCATAATTTTAAGCACGAAATATAGTAAAATTTGGCATACAGGGTACTAATACCCTCAGAGTACTGAAGCATTTTCCATATATATATATATATTATAATTAGAGTCGACAGACTATCTGTTTGCTCAAACCTTCTCATTTCTTGTTGTCGACAACAAAGCACCAATTTGATCATTTATAAAAAAAAACAACGCACCAACTTGAAAGAGGTTAAATACCGACCTCCTTTCTTCCTCATTCAATAATCATCCTATTTTCTAATTATTAATTAATTTTATTTAATTATTTTACAATCAAATGCATTCGTTCTTTGTAATTGTAATTGTTTTTGGTATATCGGTTAAAGTGATATAGTTTCTAATTCAATATGCTCTCAATGAGTAATAGTAATGTCCTATCTGCTGAAAGGGTATATGTGAGAACTTTTGATTTAATCAATTCTGAATTACATACCAAATATGATTTGTGAATTCAATTCAATTTATTTTAAGAATTGAATATGACATTTCAAACATAAAAATTCATTTAAGAATGAATTTTATAATTAATTTATTAAAAAAATTCATGATTCATTTGGTACTAAATGGTGCGTAAATAAATAAAAAATACACTGTGTACATAATACATACAAACCCTTGCTCGTGGGCCTGAATGTGCGAAAATCCGTTGGCCGGCAGCCTTCCATTTCATTATCGTCTGTGAATGTCGACTATTATTTTTGTATACAAAGAATTTTTTGGACGGACATAACATTAAGTGATGCCATTGTTAGGTAAATTTTGGATTGTTGATTATCAATTTTCAGTGATGCCATTGTTAGGTAAATTTTGGATTGTTGATTATCAATTTATATGAAATTAGAGATAATGTCAAAATGATTGTCCATTCAAAATTTTGAGTTCAAAATTTCTAAAAAAAAATCAGATATTACAATCATTATGATCTAGTTGATAAGTGTATACTATTATTGAAAAAATAAATTTATTTTCAATCAAATATATAATTTTCAGTGAAAACGACAAATGCAGGTCCAAAAGATTGCACCACCAACGCCATCGGGCCTCGGCAGCCGGCAACCAATTGATTGATTGAGTCTCTCCTTTTCTTTGAAAGCCCAAACGGGTCGGCGGGCACCCGAAAAAGGCAACAACAAAAAACAGCCAGAAAATTCCGCCACAAATATTTCCCGGCCAAACGGAAAACCGCACCGGCTGCACATTTCCGTTTCTGTCTAATTTCTTCCCGACAACGGAACGTTAAGAGCGAGATAAAAAAAGAGTAGAGTGAAAGAGAGAGAGAAAAGAAAACTCCTCTGCGTCCATTTCTTCCAAAAGTCCTCCAAAATTCTACAGAGAGAGAGAAGCCAAAACGCGTACCAGGTTCAGTTCACCTCACCCTCTCTACTTCTAGCAGACGCCTCCTATTCAAAATGGCGGTGTTTAGGGTTTTCAGACTAGTTTGACCTGAATAGAAACTACTCACGCACCAACGATCTATCTACCTCTCCATGGAAATGCCCGGCCGAAGATCCAACTACAGTCTCCTAAGTCAGTACCCGGACGAGCAGCTGTCGGCGGGGACTCCGCCGCCTCCCTATTACGACTCCTCCTTCTCCAGCGACTCCAAGGGTAACAGGTTGAAATCGGATAGAGTCTTCGATTGGGAAAGCGGCGGGGATCATAGGCTGAATCAGACAACGAATAACAACAACAACAATAGCAACGGGAATCGGATTGGTGGGAATCCGAATTTGTACTCGTCGATCGGCCTGCAGAGGCAGTCTAGCGGGAGTAGCCTCGGGGAGAGCTCGTTGTCAGGGGAGTATTACGCGGCGACGCTTTCCACCGGCGGGGGGAATGAGATTGATGCTTATGGATACATGCATAGAGGGAAGGATGCGGCGGCGGGGACCACGGTGGGACCTGGATCGTCCGGGAAGAGCTGGGCGCAGCAGACGGAAGAGAGTTACCAGCTGCAGTTGGCGTTAGCATTGAGATTATCGTCTGAGGCTACTTGTGCTGATGATCCCAATTTTTTGGATCCAGTGCCTGATGAATCTGCTTCTCGGTCTTCCAGCTCCAACTCCGCTGAGACCCTGTCTCATCGCTTTTGGGTATACTGAGCATTTTGTCCTTATTTTCTTGCTACGAACTCTGTTGCTGAGGATTATAGCCTGTTTGTGGGGGGGAGGGGTGGTAGGTCATAAAGTCCATTGAACATTAGAGGTCGAGATCAGTGCATGCGCATTTTCTTCTCTAGTTAGTTGGTAGGGCATGAGTGGCCTATTATTTCAGCTGAGTAAGCAACAACTGCATTAGATTGTTGATAACAGTTTTGTTCGATGGGTATACTTTGCTGTGACAATGATGCTGTGAAGATTAGGGTAAGATGGCAATAAGTAGGATTACAGCTTGTTAAATGATGACGGATTTGGGCGTCTTGAGTAATAGATCTTAATTTTTGTAGAAAATTCTTGTTTGCTCTCTGCAAATTTGCAATGTTTTCAGATTATAGCCTATCAAATTGTGTAGCATATTTGGCTGTTCATGCAGTTCATGTGTCTGCTTATAGATTACAATAAGATATTAGGCATAAGTTTGAATGAAGTAACATGGAGGTCCTGGTACTCAGCAGTGTTGTTAATGGTGAATGTTGGTTGTTAGTAGTGATGCTAATAAGTTAGCATAAAGTCCCCTTTGCTTTGATTTTGCTATTTAATCTAGTTTGATCATCTTTGGATATGGTTATGGTTGGATATATTAGAAGTTCATGCTTATTGGCATTTTGTAGTTGAAACTGATGTTATTATCTTCACATTCATCAGGTGAATGGTTGTTTATCATACTTTGATAAGATCCCAGATGGATTTTACCTTATTCGCGGGATGGACCCATATGTATGGTCTGTGTGCACTGATTTTCAAGAGAATGGCCGTATTCCGTCGATTGAAACACTCAAGTCTGCTGATTCCAGTGCTGATACTTCATTGGAAGTGGTTTTGATTGATAGACGTAGTGACCCAACCTTGAAAGAACTTCAAACCAGAGTCCATAATATATCCTGCAACTGTATAACCACAAAGGAGGTTGTTGATCAACTGGCTAATCTTGTATGTAACCGAATGGGGTGAGTAATGGCCTTCCCTTTTGCTTCTATGTTAGATTGTTTGGATGTCACAAAATTTTCTATTTTGTAGAAATGCGTTGTTAAATCAAACTTTTATTGCTACAAGGGGTTCAGCGACTACAGGAGAAGATGAATTCATGTCCATATGGATGGAGTGCAATGACGATCTAAAAGATCGCTTGGGATCGACTGTTGTGCCTATTGGCAGCTTATCCGTTGGCCTCTGCAGACACCGAGCCTTGTTATTCAAAGTACCATATCATACACCTTTCATCTCTTGAAGCTGCTCACACAATTTGGTGTTCATTCCTCACACTAGTTATTCTGTAGGTGCTTGCTGATGCAATAGATTTACCATGTCGAATTGCAAAAGGCTGCAAATATTGCAACAGAGATGATGCATCCTCCTGTCTTGTTCGATTTGGGCCTGACAGGTATGTTTATGGTTAACATGAGGTCCTTTATGATGTACTGATGCTATGCTATGGTCACTTTCCTGTAGGCTACTTCATGAATTTCTTAATATAAACTGCCTCTTCCTTCGTGGACTCATCAATTGCTTAATTTTATGTTCTTTGAATTGAGTGTCAGTAGCATCAGAAGGTATACATGCATACTCTAAGTTCACCGTTTTGTAACTTTAGGGCCTCAAGTTTTGCAAGTTGGTTTGAAGAGTTGTATTGCATAGGGATGATTGTGTTTGGTACCTCAGGGAGTACTGAATTTTGCTTTTTTTTCCCTAATATTTTCAGGGAGTACTTAGTCGATTTGGTAGGGCAGCCTGGTTGTCTATCTGAGCCTGATTCACTGCTAAATGGTCCTTCTTCCATCTCGATATCTTCGCCATTACGCTTTCCACGGACCAAAGCAGCTCAACATGGCATTGATTTTAGGTCACTTGCCAAACAGTACTTCTCAGACTGCCAGTCACTGAATATTGTGTTTGATGATATTTCAGCAGGTAATACTTGGAGAAAGTTTATATGAACAGTGATGGTATAAGTTGACTCGTAATTGTGAAGGCTAGTTTGTCACTGTTGACTCTTAAGAGAGATATTTAAATGATTATGCATTAGTCTGTTAGTTGGAGATATCTGTCATACTAGCCACTTGCTTGTACTTATGTATCATGTGATGGTTCATGTTTTCTACGTTGATGATTTAGCTAGAGTGATGATTATGATGTGCCCAACTTTTGTGAGCTATTTCGGATGATAGGACCATAGTATACTGTTAACTTAAATAAGTTTTGTGTTTTTATACCATAATAATAGAACAACTATCCTGTGGCCTTTCATATATGTATGTTTTACTTGTTTGTATATTTAAGGTGATTTGACTCGGGTTGGATATAAGTTTTCTTTTATGGTTTTCCTTGATCGTTGCCTAATAATGCTTTACACAGCAGGCGTTCCCATTACTGATGAAGACTATAAGTTCCCCAACAGCAATGAAGTTTCTCAACCGCTTCTGCCCCCTAGAGTTGGTCGTACTGGTGGTCAAGATAAAAATTCCCAACCCCCGAAAGTGTATACCCCTCCACAAAGTATCCAACCATCAAACTTGCTCAAAGATCATACCGCAAATAAGCATTTGCCTCCCACTGGGCAACATCTTTTATCTGTACCTGCTCAGAGATTCGAAGCTAGTTCAGATTCAAGGTTCAATGAAGGAAGTCAATTGATTTCTGGTAGACCAAGCAAAGAACTATCGCTTGAGGTTGAGGATTTTGACATCCCATGGAGTGATCTCGAGTTAAAAGAGAGGATTGGAGCAGGTAAGTGCTTTCTGCTGCATTTATGTTTACTTACACTTAGTGCACCACTCGTGGCTCATAGCTATTGGCTTCATGGTACTGAAATGATGTAATGCTTTGATGTATTGATTTCTATGATGCTTTCCATGCTTCTCCAGGTTCTTTTGGAACTGTCCTTCGTGCTGATTGGCATGGCTCAGTAAGTTGTTGAACTTTTTTTATACTAGTTGATTGGCCTGTAGTTATTCTAGGTCAAGCATCAGTATCAAAATGGGTGGTATTGGATGAGCTATTTGTAAACCATACAGATATTGGAGCTGTTAAGACTGATTTATGTTTTGGAAAAGTTGTGCCAAAGTTGAACATCCATGCATTTACCTTTCTGCTGTTGCATTCATCTTACAACATGCAATCTTTCATCTGTTAGTTTTTTAGTGCGGAAGTTAGTAAGTTTGCTGGAGATGAATTTAGCAAACCAAATCAATTGTAGCAAGAAAGGGCATTTCATTTTAACATAATGTGGTTTAGATATTTTTGGGGCAAATTTTGGTGGTTTCTTTCTTATCAGCTGTTCATGTGATTTTGCCTTAACCAATTGTGGTTTTAATCTTGCTTCTCCTCCAAAACCTTTTCTCGATAATAGGATGTTGCTGTGAAAATTCTCATGGAACAAGATTTTCATGCGGAGCGCTTCAATGAATTCTTGCGAGAGGTATGCATTGTGGAATCTGAGTTCCATGATTGGTATTCTTGAGTTTTTTCTAACACGTGGCCCCTGTCCTTTCTTGTCCTTTTTTCAGGTTGCAATTATGAAGCGCCTAAGACATCCAAATATAGTTTTGTTCATGGGTGCTGTTACTAAACCACCAAATCTGTCTATTGTGACAGAATACTTATCAAGGTCCGATGATATCCCTTTAAAAATTAGTTCTGCATTCTATACATGTGTAATGTTTTGTAATCTGGCTTGAAACTCTTCTTCTTCTTCCTGTAACTTGTGCCTGATGTTATTATCATGTAGTAGTTGATGAATTGGTACTTTGCATTGCAGAGGTAGCTTATATAGGTTACTGCACAAGTCTGGTGCACGAGAGGCCTTGGATGAAAGACGTCGGTGGAATATGGCATATGATGTGGTATGGGTTCGTGATTCCGTATCGTTTCTTCATATGTTGCTCTATTTTTCTTTTTTGGTCCATGCCTTTTCCTTTTGCTGCTATGCACCTCATTTCCAATGGCAGCGCTGATTGGACCTCTGTTGTCTTTGACAGGCAAAGGGAATGAATTATCTTCATAAGCGTAATCCTCCTATCGTACATAGAGACTTGAAATCCCCCAATTTGTTGGTTGATAAAAAGTACACAGTGAAGGTAATGTGACTACGTATGCTAGTTGCATATAGATTATGGCCATCCTCTTCGTTGCAAGGTCCAGTGCTCATTCTCCTACTGCATCATTTGAGTAGGACCTGGATCCTGGCTTAATTGGAGATCATAGTCTTTCTGTCTAGGTTGCTGTTCTGTATAGAATTTTTACTTCTTTGGACACCCTGATCCGTACGAACAATGCATAATTGTTACGGTTAATTATTCTCCCTATTGATGCCTTCTGCTGTCTGCTTGCATTAGATTTGTATTCAGGATCTCATGTGCGTAGGACTGTGTTCTGAGTTCTAACAGTTTTTTTATTTGGTACTTCTCTAATCTTTTCTTATTCTCCCAGGTTTGTGACTTTGGTCTTTCTCGGTTCAAAGCAAATACGTTTCTGTCATCAAAGTCGGCTGCAGGGACAGTAAGTCTAGCTAACTGGCTTTCCTGACTTTTCAGAGGTCTATTCAGAATGAAGCTTAATTACGTTTCTTCTGAATTCTCAGCCTGAGTGGATGGCCCCTGAAGTTCTACGTGATGAACCATCAAACGAGAAGTCGGATGTGTACAGCTTTGGCGTAATTCTGTGGGAGCTTGCGACGTTACAGCAACCCTGGGGCAATTTAAACCCAGCGCAGGTATATCTTATATACTCAGATGGGTTGTTCCAATGGCTGCTAGTTTGTGAACCATAAACAACAAGTCAGGAAGCTAACTGATGATCGTATCTTACAGGTTGTAGCTGCAGTTGGTTTCAAATGCAAAAGGCTCGAGATTCCCCGTGATGTAAATCCTCTAATAGCAAACATGATCGAGGCTTGTTGGGCTAAGTGAGTGTATTATTACTTGTCTTCCTTTTCCCCGGTCGCTGCAGAGCAATTAATATTAACAGGAAATCAATTTCCTCGCAGCGAACCATGGAAACGACCTTCGTTTGCCAACATCATGGAATCCTTAAGGCCATTGATTAAACCTCCGACTAATCCACCAACCGCTCGTTCAGACATGTCGTTACTTCCTTGAGGCAACAGGCGGCTTAAAAGAGTCTTCTTATTCATGCACATAATACAGCATTCTTTTCCAAAATTTTGATGACTTTCAGAGGCAAGCACTGGTTTGGTAGATAGCACCTTCAGGTACTAGTTTTCATCATCTCTCTTGGCCAACCCTCTCGCAGTTTAACTTGTAGTAATCCAGTTCCAATTTCGACACGAGCTTAACTTGTCTTCGAATCTCTTTGCCTGCAGAAGTTGTAAATGTCTTGTCTTTTAGAGATTCTGAGTTTGAAGACAAACCTAAGCTGATTGCATTTGCATTTATCCCCTGTGACGGAGATTCAATCGATGATGATGGCGGCAAAAGGAAGCCTGTATAAAGTCGTCCGCCCTCCATAATTTTGTATGTAACTAAAGGGGAAACATACTAGAACTTAATGCTTAGTATTTTAATGAGAAGCAGCTTCTGCTGCATTTGAGAACAGAGAGCAAGGTAGTCTTCATTTTCTGTTTCGGACTGTGGAGTCTTCTGTATCGAGAACAATATCTTCACTTTAGACATAGGACGAACCCACAAATTTTCGTCCCAAAGTCTCAGTTCCAATCGTGGATGCACGGTTGGATCAGTACGATTCCCTCCATATATCCCTCAAAAGGACTGTGACAACATGCTATTGTACTAGCCCAGTCTAACAGTAAGAGCCCTTTAACTAGCGATTTTAACAGTATTCATAATTCTTAAGTCCTGATTTTGAGCAGCTGTTCAAAAGTTGGAACACTTGGTAGTAGTTGAAACAGCTACTATAAAACAAACTGAAATAAATGAAAACTCCAAAAGAAAGTCAGAAATTTAGTTTGATTTTATTATTATTATTATAAATGTGTCATTTTCAATTCATAAATAAAAGCTTATTATTGACGACACCTCCCCTGAAATCTGATTGGCTGTTGGCATAGCTTAATTACCAAGTAACACTGTGTCACCACCACTCTAATCTCCAAAATCTGATTGGTTATTGCCTTACTGGCATACCAGCGCTTTTGCCACACAAAATAAGCCAAGTCAGATGAAAATATCTAGTCCACGTCACAGAAATCACCCGCCACCAACAGAAACCACCAGGAAACCCCTCTCCTCCGCCGTCACGTGATCCCAGACCGGCCCCTACGCCGCCCCCCCTCCACCGCCTTAACTCCAGATATTTTCATCAAACAGTTTGTCGGCGCTTGCTTTCTCCAACTTGTATAAATTCACATGGCTACTCTCACCTTCCAATTTCCAACATTTCCTCTCTGTTTCGTTACATAAATCAAATGAACCCAGAAGAAGAGTACTACTCGGAATCACCTGACGCCAGCTCAATCCCCGTGTGCTCAGTTATGGAGGAAATGCCCATTCCGGCTTCTCCATTAATGGCCTTCGAGGATTTCTCGCAGGCGTTCGAGTTCAAAGCTGAGCCATTAATCCCTCCGGTTGCCATTATTCCTCAGCCGCTTTCGATTCTGCAGGAAATCCCGGTTCCGCCGTTCCTGTCCAAGACATTCGACCTGGTGGATGATCAGGGACTGGATCCCGTGATTTCGTGGGGCGGAAGGGGAGAAAGTTTCGTGGTTTGGGATCCAGTGGAGTTCTCCAGAACAGTACTCCCTCGCAATTTCAAGCACAACAATTTCTCCAGCTTTGTTCGCCAGCTCAATACTTATGTGGGTACTTCTGCTGGTAACTGCAGCAGCTTTGCTGAGCAAGCTTCTGTGGTTACCCTCTTCCTTCACTGAACTAATTCCTATCTTATTATTCCTTTCCTTGTTTATCGTTTTGATGATGTAATTCGTTTTCTTTGTAATTTTGAGCAGATTTTTGTTGTTGCTATGTAATAAGGCTCGAATTTCAGATGTAATTTGAAATCTTTAAATTGTAATCATCTCGGGGATTAGGCTAACATGGTAGATTTAGATGTAGTATGTAGAGCTTCTGGAATTCAAGATGATGATGATAAACTATAGCTGAAGTTTGTACTGGAGCTGGGAGCTACCTACCTACCTAAATCCAAACGAAGGTAGGATTTCAGAGAACATGATAATAATTGTTACTGATTCTTGTTCGGTAATTTTCTGCTTACTGTTTGGTGCTATGAAACAAAATTTGCTGTCTCCAGATTGGTACCTATATTGTTGCAAGGCAGGCTTTCGGATTAATCCGTGTGTTGGTTTAATGGTTTGGGCTTCCTTGTTGAATTGATGAGACGTGTTGAAGTTTCGTTCTAAGCTTTTCTGTGCTTCCTACTTACTCTTTGAGATCCTCCTTTGCAGGGGTTCCGCAAAGTGGATGCTGACAAGTGGGAGTTTGCTAACGAAGGCTTTCGACAAGGTCAGAGGCACCTTCTCAGGAACATTCAAAGGCGCAAGTCGCCGCAGATGAGTACCAACGTTGTCGAATCGGGGCTGGAGACCGAGGTGGAGAGATTGAGGAAGGAGAGGAGTACAATGATGCAGGAAGTTGTGGAGCTCCAACGGCAGCAAAGAGGATCTGTGAAGCATATAGAGACTGTTAACAAAAGGATTCAAGATGCAGAACAAAGGCAGAAGCAGATGCTTTCATTCCTAGCTAAGTTGTTCCACAACCGAGCATTCCTAGACCGTCTGAAGCAAAGCAAAGAGGAAAAAGTGTTAGGGGCGCCTTCTTCGAGGACGAGGAAGAAATTCATAAGACACAACCAACCCGAGTCATATACTACTCAAGGACAGATTGTACAGCAGCCACCTGAATATGCATTGGAAGGGATAGTAGAAGAAGGTTTTCCATTTGAAATGGATACTTTTGTATCAGATGAACTCATCATCCCTCAAGAGCAGATTGAAGAAAAGGCAACGACTTTGCAAAGCGAGGAACTTCATTGTAAAGGGAAACATGTAATGGATCCACAACAACAAGAACTTGGTCCGGAATATTTGGTCTCCTTCCCTGATGATTTTGGAATGCAGGACTTTCCAGCAGCTTCTTCTGGCTTTGAAACGGAGCTATGGAACGATGTCGTCCGGTATGATGTGCCGGAGTTTGGAGGAGTTGCAGGTGGGTTCTCTGACATCTGGGACTTAGGTTCTACACAGGGAGCAGGAAGTTCAGGTGTTGACAAGCAGCTAGCTGATGAAAGCCTACTTACTGAGCCTCCTACTGATAATAGTTCTGGTCTGAACAACTTAGATGCATAGAAAATTCATTAGCATCATCATTTTTTATGCGGTATATAGGTTATATCATTTAACAGTCGACGTTCGACGAATCCCAAGGGTTGAGATCCAGTGTCTGGATTTTGAACCTTGGTGCCTAGCGGACGTTCACTGAACATATGGTGTTTTGATTGAATACAGACTTCTGTTTCTTCTTATATTTGTTGCATTTCATCCTTTTTCTTTCTGAGTTCATATTCTATGTGTGCTTGAGCTTCATTAGGCAACAAAGGTGAGATGCAATCGTGACTCTTTATCTATTTTCGATTGATGCTAATTAATGGATGTCACTTTGAGTTTGTTAATCTTGCAGATGAAGCCAGCAAGATGGTGGATCTTGCTACCTTGGGTTTGGCCAAGCATTTAGCTTATGCTTCCAGCGAGAGTCATCAAGTCTGCAGTTATCACTTGTTATGATCATTTATGAAAGACTGGCTCTGTGGACGATTTCAGATGGATGTTGTATGAAAGTACTGTTGTTTGATGTTTGTGAAACCGTAATGAGGATGCAGAACCGTGATTGAATGGTTGCTGGATAATTCTCGTTCTCTTGCTTTGTATGGCATCTGTAACAATATTTTTTTATCGATGGAAGCAGGAGTACTGAATTGTTGTTCGTCGCTTTAGAATTCGAAAAAGATCTTGCTAAACGTATGTAAAATTATTGTGTCTTAAGCTCTTAAAAACATTTAAAAACATAATCTAACCAAACATTCCAACCCCAAAATCGACGTAATGATCATTCCAACAAGCATCTCCTAAAGATTGAAGTTGAAGAACGAAGAACATTTGTGTTTTGGAGGACAATGGAGGAGTAAATCGCGTCGATCTGATTCGGAAAAAAATCGTTAGAATTGAATAGGGTGTTTAAGTAAAAATATCGCGACAAAATCTTGAATTCTAGTATTAATAATATCTTCAGCTTTGATGTAAAAATACCATCTCTTTTCATATTTAATTCATAAACTAAATTGATTAAATGTTTATATTATTCTTACAAATTTTGCATTCTTTCCTTTTGGTTGTTATCATCTAAACTCAAGGTTATGATTTGAAATGGCTTTTGGTTGTTGAAGTTGAGGAAAACAAGGATTATACAAGTTAAAATAGTTAGTAATAATAGATGTCAGTATATATTATTTCAGTAAATTATACATATAAATACAATAAGAACTCTACCAATTTACAACAAAGAAAATCAATATATATATATATATATATATTTTCGCTTCTCTTTTGACATTATGTTTGCCATTCTTCCTATTTATAAAAGAATTTTCATTCACATCTACATCGACATCCCCAAAGAACAAAATACATATATAAAAACATCTCGCAAATCTCCATATCATATCATGGCCGCTCGTATTTTACCAAAGTCACTTTTATGTGTAATAGTCTTGATGGTCATGACCCACCAGGCTCATAGTTCAAAGTTGGGTACTCCTACTAAGAAAATTAAACCTATCGGATTATGTCAATCTTTTGTTATAGTTCACGGATACAAATGCGAAGAAATTCAAGTAAGAAACTAATTACTAAAAGTTTAGTTAACTAGTATTTCCTTTATAATTACATCTATATGTGATAGAATTCCGCAAACCATCTTCCATTATTAAGAGTTACTTTTATCGAATTCCAAGTTTAAAATTCGAAATAATGATTTTATTTGATCATTCAAAATGGATTATGAAACTTGGAAATGTATTGTTGAAAATCAAGTTGGATTATGAGAATATACAATTATATCGTTTCTTTAATTATCTTTTAGGTGATAATTGAAGATGGATTTAATGGAACTTGACTTACGTGGCAATGAAATTCAAAAAACCACAAGTCCGATTAAAACCAAACCGGTCAAAGCAATTTTGAAACCACTTTGACTGATTTCTGGTTCGGTTTTGATGATAACTGCACCGCAAAATCTATGGTGTCAGTGCGGTGATGGATATCATGCTATCCGAACTGTCATCATCCCCAACCCTTTAATGTAAATCGAGGTTGTTTCATATATGATAATATCTACGTTAATTAATAATCATCTATTCTTCCACAAAAGTACAAAACATCGGTTTTAAAACATTTAATTCATCGGTTTTCCCAACAATTTTTCACTAACTGGTTCAAGAAACCTGCTCGCAACAACAAACAGAAAACGCATTTGGTTCGTTTGTTTGATTAAGAATAACCAACGATTAAAACCACAACCCGACCAGATACATTAATGATATTAAAATCAAACCCGAATTATAAAACTTGGTAATTGTTTACCGTAACCGTTATTAAAGCGGTTAGAAGATGGATATGCACTAACCATTATTTATCTGAATCGTTGCTAAGCCTGCTTATTAATGCATCCGGTTTTAATCGGTCTCAAAGAACGAAAATTATTATAATTTTCAGATTGGACTAGCTAGTCCTAAATGATCAGGGGCTATATGTAAATTCTCCACACATCCTTTTTGCCGGCCCCGTATTCTTTTTCCTCTGAAGCCCTTCGTTGCAAATATTTATACTGCGTCGAACCAATCAACGAGCAGTTCCTCCTCCGCCATTTTTCTTCTGTTTCGTCTCTCTCAATCTCTCTCTATCTCTCAATTTTGTAACGCTCGGCTTGTTTCTGTCCGAACGAGCTCCTATCATTCTTCACATCTTGTAGATTGGGTTTAATATCTGTAACGTTTCGCTGTTCAATTACAGTTTCGTAGAATTCAATCTGCGTATGTACAGCAGCGCTTTCTTTATTTTTGTATCTTCGATTTATCTGTAAAATTCAGTTCTATTCTAGGGCAGTTCTTTCTCTTTGGATTCTGTAGGGTTTGGGTGGTTATCAGTTCAGTTCGATGGCGATTACGAAGCGCTATGTAAGAATAAAGAAAATGGAATAGATTATCGGCAGGGTATTGATTTTTTTTTTCTAGTTTGGTTAAGTGAGAAATGGAGAGCATGCGTAGATCGCTGGACAGATCAAGGCAGCCTGGTTTGAAGAAACCTCGATTAGCGGAGGACCAACCAAACCCTAGCGGCGGCAGCAATCCTTTCGTCCGGAGGCCTCCGCCCACAGCGGCAGCCGCAGCGGCGGCGGCTTCCTCGAGGTTTAGGGCTGCTGGGGATAGAGACTCGGGGAGTAATGATACGGTTAGGGGCGGTGATGCGTACCACCCTCAGCCATTACACCAGAATCAGGTTCAGGATCTGGTGAATCAGTACAAGACTGCTCTAGCGGAGCTGACTTTCAACTCCAAGCCAATTATTACGAACTTGACTATAATTGCTGGGGAGAATGTCTCAGCAGCGAAGGCCATTGCTGCAACTGTCTGCAATCACATTATTGAGGTGAAACCTAGTTTCTTTGTCTCTGTTTTTTGGATATTGGCAGCAATTTGAATTGTTTTTGGTTTGGAAGGCAAAAACGGTGGCAATGTTACAGTTTGTTCATGAGTGTGTGTGTGTACCTTATGTTTAATAAGAAATGGGTTGAGATAAGTCGCCATTCACTTCGTCTTCTAGTCGCTTGATTCGAGTTTGATGTGACAAAGCTAGTTCGGTTCTTCACATTGCTTCTTAAGCGGCCAAACTCGCGTATGTTCAATGGATGTGCTCAATATTCACGATCAACAATATCTATCCCCCAACCATCTGATGTTGCCTGTCTATGGCTCTCCTTCATTGTATTCACTGTCTGCTGTGTACGAGTGGATATCCAAAGCCGAGCTATGTATTTTGTGCTTCCATTTCACTTTCTATGCAAATAGAGCTGATTCAGAGACAGTGAATGTGACTTTCATCTACTAGTTTGGGTTGCAATCTTCCTGCAATGCAAATGGAGTTTTTGTTGTAATTTAAAAGCATAAATTTCTTGCTTCTCTTAGAGATAGCTCTGCCAAACTTTTAGATGTATGGAGTGTGAAGAACTTAACAAGAACGGACATTGGATAGAAGCAAAATGGAACATGACAGAAACAGGAGTGACTACAATATAATTCTATAGTATCAAGAAGGATCACATGTTTCAGTTTTCTTTCTGCCACAATGGGTGGTCTGTTCTGTTATATTGGTTTGGAAAGATGATAGGGAAGTCATAAGGTAGCTGAAATGGAACTAAACTTTATTCACCCTTTTTACTTCTTCTGCTGTCTTCTCTAAATTTTGTGTGCTTCGCTTATATTACTAGACCTGAATTCCCTTTCTGTGGCATGTCACATCTGATTAGATGACTAATTGCAGGTTCCAAGTGAGCAGAAGCTTCCATCACTTTATCTACTAGACAGCATTGTCAAAAATATTGGGAGGGACTATGCAAAACATTTTGCGCCGAGATTACCGGAGGTTAGCGTTTCTGAAGTGGATCCAGTATTATAAAATGATTTTTGTTGCTAACTGTTTAAGGTGACATCTAGCATATTGAGGACCAAATTATCTTAAGATGGTTTTCATATGCTTATTATCTGATTCATTGATATAAACAGCATATTTGCACATACTTAGTCGTCCTTCTGAAGTCAGTAGTTATTAGCAATGCATGTTTTTCCAGGGTTCATTCTGATTGCCGTTAGAGTGGAAAAATTGCTATATTGTGGTCGTTGTTTCTTACTTGGTCACATGTTGTGCCACATCCACATGCTCCAGGTATTTGGCAAGGCTTATAGGCAGGTGGATCCTCCTGTTCAATCCAGCATGCGCCATTTGTTTGGAACTTGGAAAAATGTCTTTCCTGTCCAGTGCCTTCAGATGATAGGGGAGGAACTTGGATTTTCTGCTGCAGCGAATGGATCATCTTCAGGAACTGTGACGTCAAGGTCTGATGCTCAGTCACAACGCCCACAACATAGCATTCATGTGAATCCAAAATACTTGGAAAGGCAGCAGCGCCTTCAGCAGTCGGGCAGGGTTAGTTGAAGTCTGAGTCACCTTACTGTCTTCATTTCTTAATACACTGCTGTAGCTAAACCTTATTCCCTTTATGGCGTCCCTTCTGTTTGTTGATGGGAATAGGTCCCACCATTAGAACCTGTGACATTGTTGTTTGAAACAGCAGATTATTATGGAAACGTAGTTACTTGTCTACGGATCCTTAGTTCCTCTGAAGTTTTAGTAGATCTGAAGATTTGTATTTCGTGTCCTGATAAGGCTTAAGCTTATTATTATTGATGTTGCATCTGCTTTATGACGAAGGCGCCAACAGTGGACTCACCTGAGGATATCGACAGGCCAGAGAGAATTTCTAGTATTGTAGTTTCACGCCCATGGACAGATTCAGCTGTTAAAAAACATGTAGGAAAAACTAGATATCCATCATACAGTTTTCTGAACCGACTTCATATCAAGCTCTCCAACTTATTGTCTGTTTGCTGCATTACCAGGATATCCAACGTAGCCAAAGGATACCACCAAGCCCCATTCAAGAGAAGAACATTGGTCAATTATATGGAGACATGGAATATGAAACAGATGCTTCAAGGAACTCAGACATGGGATCTGGACTCACAGGTACCAGGGCTACTGAACAAGGACATGGAAAACCTTGGTATGGGGAGGCAGACTTTGCTCCCAGGAAATTGTCTGATCCACGACTTGGGTTCACAATGAAGCAAGGAGGGGCTGATCATTTGATTCCCAAGGCCACTAAAGTTATTCAGCTACAGCCTACAGAAAGCATTGCTCGTAGAAGTGATAATAACATTTCTACCGGCTGGAAAAACTCCGAGGAAGAGGCAGAATTTGCTCCCAGGAAGTTGTCTGATCCAAGACTTGGGTTCAGTAGGAAGCGTGGAGTGGCTGATCATTTGATTCCCAAGTCTACTAAAGCTGTTCACTTACAGCCAACAGAGAGCATTGCCCGTAGAAGTGACAATAGCATTTCTACCAGCTGGAAGAACTCTGAGGAAGAGGAGTTCATGTGGGATATGCACTCCAGATTGCCTGATCAAGATGTTGCAAACCTCTCTGATGACTCCAGGAAAGATCCTTGGATCCCTAGTGATCCTGAGAAATTGGTGAGACTTGAAGTCTTATACTACAAAATACAGCTCTTGTACTTTTTAATTTGTGCATTTCCATTTTAATTTTGTGAAATTAATTGCAGGGGTTTGAAAATCGTGTTAGAAGGCCTCGAATTGCACATGAAGGTGGGTCTGGGTTCGATAGAGAGTCTTCGTCAGATTCATTATCCACCGAACAGAGAGAGCGGCTTAGTTATGGGAACCGTTTGCCTTCTCCGTGGAGACTGCAAGATGCATCCTCAATGGACGAGCTATTGTTTTCTGGCTCTACCACCGAGTCCAGTTATGCTGAGCCCAATAAAGCTAGAAATGGTGGGCTCCCACCAGTCACAAATTCTATATCTAGGATTGCAGCAGGACCTCTTGCAAGCTCCCCTCGTGATGTAGTTTCAGGTTTTGGGGTCCCTGCTGGGACCTCTAGCCAACAGAGATTCCCTTCCGTCAGGGCTGCATCGCCACCCCATAATTCATCACTACACGCAGCCCCACCAAGTGCCTCACTTCCGTTGCGATATCTTCCTAGGCAATTGCCAAATGCAGCTGACCAGGACTCCTCACAAGTCTTACCTCAATCTCATCAGAAGGTACATCAATTCTCAAGAAGTTTGCTTCCTCAAAATGTTCCTTCAGGCAATGTGAACAAGTTTCAGTCGGAAGATTTGCAATCTTCCTCAGTAGTGGCTTCTGTTCAACAAGATCGCCAGTATTCTATTCCTCAGGATCAACAACTGGACTTTGGATTGTCTGAATCGTTTGGTCCATCTCAGAAACAAAACCCAATTCGGGATTGTAATGCTGGAGCTCCATCAACATCAGGAAGTTCCGGGTTAGACCACTCCATTCAACATACTATGGGAACTTCAGGTGAATCAAGTACCAGTAGTTTATTAGCGGCTGTTATGAAGAGTGGAATTTTGTCAAATATAACCACTGGTGGCTTGGCTAAAAGGAGTTTACAGGATAGTGGCCAAGTTGCATCAAAATCGAGTACTAAATCTCTGCCCCCTGCTACCCAAGTCAAATCTTTTGGTCCTCAGAGTACTTCCACTTCTTCAATACGCCCTGTGCTGCGTGATTCAAAGTCATATAATTCAAAAGTAGCTCTGAAGGAAAAGCAGCAGCAATTGCCACTAGGTTTACCAGCATCGCTGAAACAGACTTCAAAAACAGCAGAGACAGAGTCAAACCCCATTTCGAATCTGTTGAGCTCATTACTTGTGAAAGGTCTTATAAAGTCAGAGGTGTCGTCTGCATCATCATGTCAGGTTACCCCAGAACCAGAGAATCAGACGACAAGTGCCGTCAATCCTAAAACAGCTCCTGTTTCTTCTCTATCAAAGCTTATTTCCACAGCAGATGAAAAACCTCTTGCAAAACCTGATGCGAAAAGCTCTTCCAATTTTCCCAAGTCTAACCCAGTGATTCTGAAGCCTGACACGAAGGATTGTGTGAATATGCCTCAATATGTCCCAGTGAAGACTGAATGTCTTCTTGGATTGAAGTTTAAATCCAATTTAGTTCGTGAATTTCATCCAGATGTCATTGATTCCCTTTTTGATGGCCTTCCTCACCAATGCAATGTATGTGGTTTCCGACTTAAAGACAAAGAGCGGCTTGACAAGCATTTGGAGTGGCATAATGAAAG
The DNA here is from genome assembly GCA_030674075.2 of Linum usitatissimum. Lineage (NCBI taxonomy): Eukaryota > Viridiplantae > Streptophyta > Magnoliopsida > Malpighiales > Linaceae > Linum > Linum usitatissimum. The sequence goes on from JAUJYP020000039.1 coordinate 3,543,664, forward strand.
GCAGGCTGATCTTGATGTGAGAACAGCTACAAGGAGATGGTATGTGCAGACTGAGGATTGGATTTCTCCAAAGGTGAACATTCCTCCTGCAGTAGATTCGTCTCACGTGAATGCCCTTCAGATTGTAACAGATGGTAACGTCTGCCAGAACGTAATTGATCTCGATGATGGCATGACCCCTGCAGACGAAGACCAATGTGTATGTGTCTTGTGTGGCGAGCTATTTGAAGATTATTATAGCCCTGAAAGGAATAAGTGGATGTTTAGAGGAGCTGTGCGCATGAATATTGCGTCGGGTTATGGTAAGCAAGGAAAGACGGATGACTCCTCTCTTAACGGTCCTCTAGTGCATTTGCACTGTCGCTCAGAAAGTTCAGCCAGCGAGCTGGGTCTTGCAAATAGTGTGAAAATGGTAAGTTACCACTTATGAATGAAATATTTTATTCCTCTTGATTAGTTAATATTTTCGTTACTGATTCTGAATCATTATTTGGTTTGGGTCCATTTAGTTGATGCATCAAATTTAATCTTTTCTGCAGGAAGAATAGCGTGGTTATACTCCTGCAAAGGGGCGAACATTTTTTCAAACTTGCGGTGCTAGAACGCTTGAGACGAAGAAATGAAGGGTTCGCGACATGCCAATTTTGCAGAAGATGGAAACACTAGTAGTTTAGCCGTGCACCAAAAAGGTGCTGAAAAAGCCTAACTGTGTGGTCTCTCCTGGGTTTCATTGCTTTGGTTCTTTTCTTACATACATCCCCATTATAGAGAAATAATATGAATGGCAGAGATAGCAGCTCTACGGTTTGGTAATGTGGTTGTTCTGTTTTGTGCTTTTTTTCCCTCCCTCCAAGTTCATAAGTCCAACAACTCATACAACTCCAAGCTCCCTTCCCTGCACCAACTTTATGTTTTGAAGATTTAAGGTATCCTTTCATTGAACAAGTAAATGAGACTGCTGAGATTACAATTTTGCTAGTACTCTCCAGAATGGAATTGAATTCAGATATCCTTCCATTGAACACAAGTAGACAATTTCATCTGCTCTTTTTGAATTGATCATTGTCTTCCTTCTGCCTCCCCGTCTACTGCCTTTGTTCGCATCAACTGCATCCAACCTTCTGAATTTTATCTGAACACGATTTTTTTGGAATTGAATCTACTAACCCAGAAATGACAAATTTCGATGAGAGAAACAACCAATACGAAGTTGAGATGGCCGAATTGGTTTAACGTGCCAGATTCAGGTTCTGATCAGGCAGGTAAAGTCAATTCAAATGTAGTCGTTTGTTTCTTATTCTTTTCTATGAAAACAAAAGACTAGTGAAGTAATTGTTATTAGCAATCTAGGTAATTGCAGGTGAGATTTCACCAACACATTTTCTTCTGTTAGATGAGAAACGAGGAAACTTGCACCATTTTTTTAGTCAACCATTGTCCATTCAAGTATGTACACACCATGGTACCCAATCCAATAGGCAACAGTTACTTCCATACAAGCAATGATTTGGATTTCAGAAGCAGCTGAGATCGCAGAGACGCAGACTACATATATGATACAAAATCTATAAACAAAGAAAAACATTATTTACATACCAATAGAAATATAATCAAGATGCTTGAGCCACTCTTCAATCTTGATATAGTTTTACCAAATGACTGTGAGAGTAGTCAGAAACTCAAAGTCAACAGTCTAATCCTGATCATTAATCAAATAGCCCTACTAACAGTGGATGTCATCCCTTTTCCATTGTCATTCACGAGTGGGTTTTGAGACGATGCTATGCAGGTCCACTTGGAATTTAAAATGTTTAATATTAAGTGTGTGTTTCCTCCTCAATGCAACTTGCAGATTCACAATTTTAAAAAATGTGCAGATGTCAAAGATGGATAGAGCAAACCCACAGCCATTAATTAGTAGTGTTGGTGGGAAAGACAGCTCGATTCGGTTTCCAGAATTGGCAGAACCAGTTTGACTTTCTCAATTTGGTTTGCTGCAGATTGGTGCACAATTTAATTTTATATATAAGAATTCAAAGATATCAAAATTTCTTCACACTTAAATGCATTGACATATATATATATATATCTATGGTCAAATGGTGGCGTTGCCCTAACTCCATCCACATGAATACATCACTCGGCCACAAGTCCATTTTCTGTCCATCAAGATCCCTCATAAATGCAATTGCACGACAAAGTGTTATTTTAGGAATGATTTTGCATTCAAATTTTTAGGAATGATTCGGGGATTCTCTTCTCTTTAGATGGTTAATTACTGGTTATGAATTACGAGTGCTAAACTAAGTTATATATATATATATATATATAATACGAAGGTTATTTTATTGAACACTAATATTGGTCTCTCCTACTAGCTTGTTCCATTAGTCTCCTTTCTTTTTATAACTCCAACTCACTCTCGTCGCCCATCACCTTTCTTCCTCCCCACTACTACTCAATAATTAGTCGTCTTCTTCTACGATGAAACCACGTCCGATTGGTTTAACCGCCGCAACTCGGTTCCTTTCCCTTCTACTCATCTTCATTTCCTCCTCCTCCGCCTCCGCCGCACAAACCGAGCTTCTACCGGGGTTCAGAGCAGCTCCAGATCCTTCCACGTCATCCTTTCAACCGATTCTCAATGACCCATCTGGAAATTTCTCACTCGGTTTCCTCCGACTCGACTCGGACCACCAGTTCGCTCTCTCAGTCGTCCACATCCCTTCCCTCCAACCAATCTGGCAGCCCAACCCAACCCGGTCCGACCAGACCACGACCCAGACTCAACTCTCCTTCAATGGCACCCTCGTAATTTCCGACTCTCGCTCCCGCATTCTCTGGTCCACCGCCACCGGTTCTAATACTGCAGGCGACAGAGTCGTTTTACTCAACAACTCCAACTTACAAGTGCTGCGAAACGACGCCGTTGTCCTCTGGCAGAGCTTCGACTCCCCAGCAAACACCCTCGTCCAGGGCCAAAATTTCACTTCTGCCACTTCCTCCGACGGCCGTTACGCCCTCCGATTGGGGTACGATTTCATGGCCTTATACGCAGACTTCTCCGGAAAGGGCGATCCCGATCGAATCTACTGGAAGCACAAAGCCCTCGAGGCGCGTGCCGACGTCGTACCGGGTCAGGGCCCGATCCACGCGCGTGTGGACCCCATCGGGTTCATCGGGATGTACCAATCTGTAAACGGCTCCGTCCCAATCGACGTCCAGGCTTTCAACAGCTTCCGCCGTGAAGTCAACGGGTTCCACATCGTCCGTCTGGAAGCCGACGGAAACCTGAAGGCGTACAATTGGGATGGAAGCAACTGGGTCCTCGATTACCAGGCCATACCCGACTTCTGCGACCTGCCCCACCCGTGTGGCTCTTACGGGTTATGCCGACCCGGTCCCACCTGCTCTTGTCTGGACAACTCAACCGCGTTTGGGTTCCGTCCGGGTCATTCGGGTCAGTGTTTACCCGCGGAAACAGGTGATTTTTGTGGCGGGCAAAGACCCGGCGAACCCGGGTTCCGGGTGTTGAGGAGTAACAAGGTGGATTTGCCGTATAAGGAGCTGATGAGCTACAAAACGGCGCCGTCGATGAGGGAATGCGAGGGGCTGTGCGAGAATAACTGCACGTGTTGGGGAGCAGTGTACAATAACGCATCCGGGTTCTGTTACCTGGTGGATTACCCTATCCAGACGGTTTTGGGAGTGGGCGACGAGGGGAAATTAGGGTACTTTAAGGTGAAAAACGAAGCGGCGAAGGGCCGGGATGGAGTTGGGTCGGGTGTGCGGATCGGGTTGGTGTGCGGGGCGGTTTTGGTTTTGGCGGGAGCGGTTGGGGCGGGGAGTTATAAGGGTTGGGAGAAGTACAAGAGGAGAAGGAATCGGATACTGGAAGAGGATGGAGTGTCGGAGCCCGGCCCGTATAAGGGACTCGGGTCGGATAGTTTTAGATCCGTTGAGATGTCCGATAGAAGATGACGTAAGGGATGACGGTATTTTTAGTTTTCCTTACGGATGGCTGCTACTGCTGGTGGGTGGGTTTGACTCATTGTTTATATAGTAATATTTTATTTACACGGAATATTTTTTTTGAATAATAAATGTAACATTTTTTTATATAGCAGTGATTTTGAATCCTTGAGAAACCTCATACGACTGCTAACTCATCGTTTATGGACAAATGGTCGGGGATACCATTAAGGGTGTTTAATGATTAATTGAATATTTTGCTGGGGTTGTGATTATGGATCGTGTAAAAACAGGATGATCGTACGATTTGTGAGTGAAGAGGCTGTACAATATGACCAAACACAAGCTTTCAATTACGATAATGGGTGTTGCCATGATTTCCTCAATTAGCTATTTTCTTCGCCATCTGGGGAAAATACGACAAGGGGGGGGGGGGTCGTTTGAATCCGACAACCAACGCCAACAATTTTGAACAAGTTTGAACTGTGGATGAAAAGGATACCCACATGAATCCATCATCATGTGACGCAATAGTATATATATGACACGTAAACAAAGTAAATGACAAATAATTTCACATCATATATGGAAAAGTTACTATGGCCCATTAGCTCGTTTGTTTAGGATGACGATAAACAAAGAAAACGTCATAAAATATATAAGCTCCTACGGGCCGGAAACCCAGTCTCTTTACTTTGGGTCAGACACTGAGCGTAAGGAGGCCCGGTTTGGGTGTTCTTTTGGGCTTAAAAGACAACCAAACACTTTTGTGGAGCTGTGTACAAGCATTTAATGGATTATTGTTATCGACGATAAACACTTTAATTATATCTAAAAGACAACTAAGTTTTATTAAAATGAGATGTTTCTTACCCTCCGATCATGGTTAACTTGAATCGGGGGATTTTTTTGAGATAAGGACGGCAAAACAATGATGAGATTTGCAGGCCTATAGATCACCGAGGAGTATACCAATACCACTATCATTGCATAAGCCTATCTAGCAGGGTTGTCCTCCATTGCTGCATTTGCAGGCCTCCACTTTGCAGGACCGTATTGGAGAAGCAAAATGAAGTAGATCGAGTTCTATCTAAGCACACGGATATAGCCGTGGAGTAACAATGTTATGATACTGTCTGCAAAAATATTTACATATTGGCTTCTTCTTGCTTCCGAGCCAAGTCTCTCTTTTTGGTGTTCTTCTGGACCAACCCTTTCCTACCACGATCCAAAAGCCAACAGTACTAGCCCTTTTGCTTTTTGGCCCTTTGCTTCTAAAGCTGCATGCGTTTACTTGCACGAATTGCACAGAATATATTGTTCACCTCTTTTAATTTGTCCTCATCTCTGTTTCAAGATTCTATATATCTCCATGCTCTGCTAGCTCCCACCTAATTGACAATCAAAGCTTACATTTTGTTTACCAATGCAGAGTACTAAATATGTGTTGGCTAGTTTAAAAAAATGGATTTGGCTGCCTGCAGAAATCGAAGGATCGTCGACCCTCACTCACTCAGCTGTTTTACATTAAATGCTTGGATCCCCACGTTCTCTCCTGCTGCCAACCAATGAACAGTTGCAGCAGCTGCTACAAATATTAATCATTTACTACTACTCAGAGCTGCCTGCCTGCCTGCTTATGAACTCCATTAATTCTCTGTTCCTTACTTCTTCCCTATCTTTTATATTTTATTCTTTACATCCAGAATACAAGAGAAGAAAGAAAGGTTTCAAAGTTGTTGCAACTTTCCCCAGTAATATTCTTTTCTTTTTTCACACAGCATTGAGTACTGTGACCCAATTTCTCATGTAAGCCAGAAAAGAATGAATACCTTATTTCCTCTTTGGGTCACAATAACAAAAAGTAAAGAATCCCTCTTTGTTGATAAAAGTGATCCCCCAGATTCCAGAATGGTGGGATGATGGATAGCAACGTAACACATGGAAATTCTGAAATCATATATAAGCTTCCAAAAGCATCATACATATGAGAGTCTGTTCAGGAACTGATGAACATTCATTTACCATGATATTGCTACTGTTTTCGTCGTCGGAAGCTTTGGTTGTTCTTCAGGACATGAGGGGACCAACAGTATTATAAAACGAGCTGAGGCTCAGAGCCAAATAATTATTCATTGGAGAGGAAACAGAGAGGGTACATAGCTTTGTGTTTCCTTTTCCAGGAAACAGTCCCAATTTTCCATTTTAAGCTTAACCACACCACCCACTTATCATTTATATATGTCCTCTTCCTAGCTAGCTTCCACTTTTCTTCTGGGTTCTCCACTTTATCCATTCTGAGTTGTGAATCGGTCAAATTCTATTTGAAATCGAGTTAAAATGTATGCTTCTAGTGTATACAAGTGAACCCAAAAATCCCTGTGTAAGGTTATGTATTTACTTTGAAAATAGGTAATTTTTAAATAAGCGCTTTCATTTTGAGGTAGTGCATGCTCTACACCCCTACGTGGTTACACCTGATCGTTACGTCGTTGATGTCAGCAATCACGTAGAAGACATTCGTATCTATAAAGACACCTAGTGTCTAGTACTCCAAGATAATATGAAATGTATAAAAATATCTTGTAGGTCGACAGAAGCAAAGGCGAATTAGAATCGGTTGGATGGTTGAATACGTTACTCTAAAGAGAAATTAATATTGTGGTGGGAATGAAAGAGAGATAGGGGTGGACTTTGGGGGTAGTTATGTCCTTGTGTGTTTAGTTGATGAGTCGTTTTCTGTTACGGTGGATCCTTCGTGGATATTCATACACTCATCCCTATTTAGATTTTTTTATACATAATATTAAACCTCAACCTTCGAATAGGAGTAACTGTGTTGTGTTGCATTTAATAGCATGTAAAATCCATGCCTCTAATGTTATGCATCGTACTAAGAAGAAAAATTAACGGTAAACGACACCTTTTTCAGTTTATATGGTTGGCTCGTTGTTATCGCGAATTCAGAATAGTTGTCTATATTGAATTAGGTTGTATAAAAGTTAAAATAGAGTGAGTTTAGTAAAGTTGTCAATTTCTTTAGCTGATTACAATTATTAATTTGTGTCGCCATGATAGTAATTATACAATTTCTTAATTGGCAAAATTTATAGTAAGCTTTTTACTATTATTAAGAGATTTGATTTAATGGAATCAACTTGACAGAGATTACCTAATTCCATTACCATGTTGCATAATCACACTAATTCATTATAATTGTTAACCTATATCACATCACTTTAGCTGATTAAACCAAATGGTGAGAGAGGTGAGGTGCGAAATGAAATTTGAATAAGAACGGAAAAAGGAAGTATTCTCTAATAATCTTGATATGTCATAGTACGTGCTTAGATCTCCTCCTTAATATATGAACCGACTACTTTATATTAGTGATTGCATATATTCTCATATTAATAGAGATAAACTCTTCTCGTATCGATATCTCATCCACGACATTTGAACTCATACCTTGTTTGAATTTGAGAATTGAAAAAAGTCCATTTGAAATAGCTAGTGATTCATAAATACCTCATTTGTTTTTTTAAAATTGAGAGTGATTTTAGTATTTCAAATAAAAGAAAAGGTTAAATTAATATTAGTCTTTTGATTTTTCATATTTTCAAATGACATATGCGGTCATTTATTAGTTTTAATTAATTCGACGTATCATTTTGTCCAAATTACTCTAGAAATTTTCAAATCACATCAATCTCATGATGATTTCAAATCACACTTCAAAAACCATAAGACATGATTTTAAAATTTTAAATATCAAACAAAAATTTTTGTTTAGACCCACTAATCCCCTTTTATGTCTCCTCCAAATCCAAAAATCAAACAACCAATCCTCGTAGCCATGACAAACACTTATAAAGCATGCATGCATGCATGTATCTATATGTATAAAAATTGTACTCTTCCACATGAAAATACTACCAAGTACTAATCCCATTTTAGATCCGCAATAATAATAACAAAATGTCAAAACAAATAGAGTATCAAATCCCAGTCGACGGAAGAAGACAGACTAATTAATCGACAGTTTCTTAATCCGCCAAGCCAAACGCCGCTTAACTCATCACAATCAATGGGATCCACTCCTACCCCCGATTAGATATAAAAGTTAATGCATGATAATTAGGGCTCATCAAGTCAAGAATCATCTGTGTAAAATTTAATAAAATTTTCAATTTTGATTAGGATATATTTTTCTTCTCATCAGTCATTGCGTCATGACGAAATATAATTAATTTTCGAAATTTATTCATGCAGATAATTATTCAAAAAATTATTTTGCTAGTATAAATTGTCACTTAATACTCCTTTTTTATGTCTCGTCGGCCTATTTGTTAGTGTCGTTATTTTTCAGATTTGTTACCGAAAAAATAATGAACAAAATCTCTAATCACCCTAGATTCTGCCAAGAGATATATAATTGCAGAAAATAGATACACGAATTGCACCAAAACGAGAAAGAAAGCCATGACAAATTTGTTGATAATAATTTTACCCTAAATACGATACGAGCCAAAAGAGAGAAACTGCACTGTACTGTGTAACCATAAGCTTTTAATGTCATCTTTTTAAATGAGGAAAGAAGGAAAAAAATAAAGTTATTATATTCCCATACGAAAAAATAACGCATAGGCCGCTTTAATGTTTCCTCCCCTTCTGCTTCTTCTCTTCCAATAACAGAGACAGTCTCACATGGCAGCGGGGAGAAATCCTTTTCAGACAGAAACTCTCTCACGACGATGAAGATGAAGATGAAGAAAAACTATTAGCTAGTAGTATTACCAAAAGACCACTCTACCCTTTTCCCCTTCTTCTTCTTCTTCTTCTTCTTTGTGCTCTGTTTTTTTCCACGATGAGGAGCATCGCCACCTGTTACAGCGAACACGCCATCAAAGTCTCCGATTCCTACTGCTCAGGCCCATCAACCCGACCCACCACCATGCCCCGCAGCCTAATCAAACGTCCAGCCCCGTCTTCCATCACCTCCACCTACAAAATCGCCAAAGGAATCTTCGCCGCCGTCAACTGGTCGGGCGGCCATGGCTTCTCCTTCTCGATAACGGACAACACCCCCCCTCCAAATTCGGATTCTACGTCTTCTTCTTCTTATTTCCGTCGTTTTGGGAAGCTAAAAGGGAGCAAGGAATTCCAAGCCTGCGGGTCGAACATCGAGCTGTTCTGGAACCTCTCGTTGGCATCTTATTACGATTCAGGACCGGAACCGGCCAGCGGGTTCTACATCGTGGTACTGGTCGATTCGCAGCCGGCTCTGTTTCTCGGAGACGTCGACGAGATTGAGGAGGAAGGCGAATTGGAATTCAACGCCGAGATTAAGAGAGCAGAGTTCTCCCCGATTTCTCGGATTGAGAAATTCGGGTCTCAGTCGGGTTCGAGTTACTCGACGCGGGCGCAGTTCAGTAAGGTCGGGGAAGCGCACGACGTAGCGATCAGGTTCGGGTCGGGGGAGGATGGACAGAAAGACCCGGCGGCGGCGACGGCGGAGATGATGTCGGTTTGGATTGACGGGAGGAAGGCTTTCCAGGTGAAGAGGCTGAGGTGGAATTTCAGAGGGAATCAGACGGTGTTCCTGGACGGGATTTTGGTGGATGTGATGTGGGATTTACACGGCTGGTTTGAAACAGGGGATCATGGAAATGGAGGTGTGTTTATGTTCAGGACTAGAAGCGGATTCGACAGCAGGCTTTGGCTAGATGAGAAGAAGACTAAGGATCCTGAGCGGGATGAGTTTTCTCTGCTGATTTGTTTGACGAAGGATCACCGTCGATGATAATGGACGGCTAGATTCTTCTCTCTTGATCGGAGTATTATTTGTTAATCGGATTGAGGATTATTGTTTTAACTGGTTTGTTTAATTTGTTTGTTTGACGTGCAATGCATTAACTTTGGATGATGGGGTTCCTCCATGGATTTGTTCTTCTTGGTCGGAGGACCAAATAGAAGTTAGGAATGTGTACATTAATGGGTGAGGGAGATTGTAAATTGAAGCCATGTTCAATGGGTGAAAAAAGGTTTACAAATTGAATCATGGACTTGTTCTTTTTCTTCATTTTATATTATGTATTACTATATTGATGATTCTCGATGAGGGAGATCAAGATAACTGATTCTAATTGATTACGAGCTCGATTTTTGTAGTGGATCATTCGACATGCACCGAGATTAGAAGTATCTTGAAAGAGGCTTCACAACCACATGAATTGATGCTAAATTTGACTAAGGGTTGCAACAACTTGGTAGGTTGAAAGAAAGAAGGAATGAAGCAGAAGATATGGTTAGCTATCAAATATTAAAAGAGATGGATGGAGATAAGACGTGACTACTGTAATGCCATTGGCATTGATGTGTTGCCCTCTGTGTGGAAGTTGATGGGTTCCAATTTCCAAATCACAATCCTATTTAATTCCCTCCTTAATCAACCATGTAATGCGATTAATTAATTAATAACAGACACCAGTTCTTAACCCTTTTACGTACGTTCACTTATATTAACTCGGCTTTGAATTTCAGACAACCGTTTCTAAAGTATTTAATTCGACTTTAGTTTGGAATTAGCTTTGCTACAAGAAAAGAAGAAGAAGCGATGTGGCCCAATATGAAGATGACTGTCTGCCTTTTGCTTGTGGTTGAATGGAGGCCCATATAAGGTACAAGGCCCAATTTCACCCACCCAGCCCATGAGTGAATATTCAGTTGGATTGGATCTATACTTGGAATCTTTGATTTGCTTTGAGTTACTACATCAGATTCAGATCCACAATCAGTGGTCGCAATTTTTCATGAGTGTTTAGATTTCATTATAATCAGCACTTGCTGATTCTTTGATCCAACGGTAAAATTTATTCATTTTTTTTATAATATTTTTTTTTTATTCGAATTGATTTCAAATTTTTGAACAACGGTTTTCGATTTTTGAGTTTTGAGTTTTTAAGTAGTTTTTGCTGCCAAAAACAAACAGCAAAACAAATATACAAACTACGAATAACGTGATGGTTTCCTTCACATTTAGTTGCTTAATAATCAATTTCGAAGGAAATGAAATCAAAAATAAACGGGCTCATGTAATAATAAAACTCATTTAGGATTGTAAATAGACGAGGTTGGAAAATAGACAATTGATCATAGAGGATTCAGTTAGCCAAATCGGCTGAAAAAAATATTCAAATAGTAAGTGCCGAAGTTGTAAGAGTAACCCAAATGGATAAGGAAATTAACTAGAGCGTTAGCTTCTCTGTAGATGTGAATAAGTTTAATCTTCCAATTTTTGGCGTGGAGTTCACGAAATCTACCAAACAGAATATCATGCATGATGGTAGTCGCCGGTACACCTCATCTACAAAAGTTAGATAGACATATAAAATCGAATTGTAAAATAATATGACGAGCTCCAAACTATCAAACGAATTTGAGCTTTTCAATAACACCACGTAATTTAACTCGAGTAACGTTGCAAACACCTAAATTACCTGCAAAAGCACAAAGCAGGTTCCCATCACCATTCGCATCAACCCTACTCCCTGAATTACGTGTCGAACCATCAGCATTCAAGGTCAGCCAGAATTTCACCGTTGGGCACCAATTAATGTATGTCGTACTGTTTTTTACTTGCCAATCACTTGATGCAGCTCATTATAAGCAATACTGAAGCTCTTAAGCACAACACCCTCTCAATACTTAAGCTTGGCTAAAGTAGTATTTCGCGTTTTAATCACATACCTTCGAAAACATTCCAATAATCGTAAATACTCAATGATGATTAACCTTATTTGAATGATAATTATACCTTATTATACTACATCTAGAACACAACGTCATACGACACACGTCCGGCCGTCTAAATAACAGTTTGTTTGACTAATAATATTTTCTCTGAAAATGAAAATAGAACCGGTGATAAATGAAATGGCGTGCAGTTAGGTGTTTTTCTGGCCCATGACATAAAGATAATTCAGTAATCAGGTACACGTAGTTATCAACTAAAACAAAGGGCAAAGGGTAACTGAAAAGAAAACTTGTTTTTCCTTTATTATTATAAAAAATAGAAAACAAAAAGAATATTATATAAATATTTCTAAATTTGAACTTTAAATCGCTTAAGTTGTCAACACGCAATACAACGACATTCCCTATAAAAAAACAGAGTAAATAAACAAAACCCACTTTCTCGTTTCCATTCTTTAATTTTATACGTACATATTTGCGTGCTTTTTAGTTCTCTCCCGACGTCTAAAATCACGGGCTCCTTGTCCTTGACCCTTCTCCTTTGCCCAACGTTTTCACAGCAGTGGTTTTCGTTTTGGTTGGAAACCAAGAAAAACCAACGACCCCCCACCGGTTTCACTTTCCAGTTTCACCGCCCACCTTATAACTGGTTATTTAACATATTTGATTTTCACCCCCCACCTTCCAATCAAATTATAATCATAATAAATAAATATAGTAATACAGAAATCAAAATTATCATTAAAAGATATTAAGGGTGAGCATTGTATCCAGTTATCCACCAAATTCACTCTGCTTGAAAATGGACGGTGTTATGGGTGGGTTTAGATTATCTATCTAGTCACTCACCAATTAATGGATAAATTTGGGTTGGATGATGGATTACCCGCCTAACCCACCGGTTCACTATATTAATGGGCGAAACCTACAATTTTTATATTATCTTTAATCTTTCGATATAAATATATTAAAACAATCATCTCCGCTCTCAAATCTTTTAGACAGTAGGACTTTTTCTTTAATGACTTGTATTGTTTAGCTTTAGAGATGCGTTTGAAGGTTTATGTGTGAGGGAAAATGAAACACATTTTTCTTATTTTTATTTTTTTGTCAAAATTTAATATAGTTACATGTTGTAATAGAGTTTATATCAATCCGCTAAATCCACCCACCGCTAGCTATTATCTACCCACAATCATTTACCATTACTAAATGAGTAGGTATGAATTGTAAAAAAATGACCCCGTCAAGCAACAAATAGGTTGGGTTTGACCATGAAATCCAAACCATCACCCAATACTCACCCCTAAAAAATACTACAAACGGTAAAAACGAAGTAAAAGTTAAAAAGAGAAGAGCAGGGGTAACCCGTAAATATAGCGGCGTGTTCTCCAAGTGCACCGCTGGAAAAAGAGGACCTAAAACAGCGACAAGTTCGAGGCCCAATCCCACCTGCCATTTCTCATAATCCCATCCATTATATAAAAACCCTCGACCAGCCCACCTCTCCCCTCACATCTCGTCTTTTCTACAACTTTCAACTCCTAATCTTCCTCTCAGTCTCCCAACAACACCTTCACCAATCGCCATGTCTTGCTACAAGGGCAAATACGCCGGTAACTCCGCCCCCGTTTCTTCACTCTCTCTTTTTTTAGATTCGTTTGCTAGATCTGCTGTATCTGTTTGCTTCTTTTGATATTGTTTTGATTTCGGATCAGTTGATTATTCTGCTTAATGTGTTTGTTGTGTTAGCTTCAGAGTCGTTGTTTATTAGTTTGGCAGCGAATCAGATGCACTTCGTATTATCAACTTGTTTGCTGCTCCATAGATCTGCGTAGCTATGTGTTCCACTGCAGTAGAAATACTCAGATTCGTTGAATCTGTAACGATAGAGATAATAGATCTCAGATCTCCGACTTGTGCTATGGTTTCTTCATTCTATGTTTGTTATCTCGGTCTGAATCACCGCCAGCCGATGTGTTTGATTGATCTCCGTGTGTGGCTCTATTCTCGTTAGCTTCTGCTATATCTGATCTCTCTGGTTTGACTTGTTTGCTGAGATATCGGTGATCGAACTGTTAAATAAAATATTAAGCTGTTGTGTTTGAACTGATTTCTTGTGGATCTTACTTGATTTTTGTTATTTGAATTCTGTAGATGAGCTTGCTGCTAATGCTGCCTACATTGGCACACCCGGAAAGGGAATTCTCGCTGCTGATGAGTCCACTGGGACCATTGGAAAGCGTCTTGCCAGCATTAACGTTGAGAATGTTGAGGAGAACAGACGTGGTCTTCGTGAACTTCTCTTCACCACCCCTGGTGCCCTCCAGTACTTGAGTGGAGTGATCCTCTTTGAGGAAACTCTTTACCAGAAGACCAAGTCAGGTAACCACCGATTTTGAACTAAATCTAGCTTGATATCTGTGAATGGTTCTATACTTGGTATATTGAATTGTTTTGTTTTGGTTGATCTGTCATCTCACAGGAAAGCCCTTCGTGGATCTGTTGAAGGAGAACGGTGTGCTCCCTGGCATCAAGGTCGACAAGGGTACCGTCGAGCTTGCCGGAACCAACGGTGAGACCACCACTCAGGGTCTTGACGGACTTGGTGCTCGTTGCGCCAAGTACTATGAGGCCGGTGCCAGGTTTGCCAAGTGGCGTGCCGTGTTGAAGATAGGCCCCAACGAGCCATCTCAGCTGGCCATCAACGAGAACGCCAATGGTCTCGCTAGGTATGCAATCATCTGCCAGGAGAACGGCCTTGTCCCAATTGTGGAGCCAGAGATCTTGGTTGATGGTCCTCATGACATCGAGAAGTGCGCCGATGTCACCGAGCGTGTCCTTGCTGCCTGCTACAAGGCCCTCAACGACCACAAGGTCTTCCTCGAGGGAACTCTCTTGAAGCCCAACATGGTCACCCCTGGATCTGACGCAAAGAAGGTATCCCCTGAGGTCATTGCTGAGTACACCGTCCGTGCCCTGCAGCGCACCATGCCACCTGCAGTCCCTGCTGTTGTGTTCTTGTCCGGTGGACAGAGCGAAGAGCAGGCTACCATCAACCTTAACGCCATGAACAAGCTTCAGGGCAAGAAGCCATGGAGTTTGTCCTTCTCGTTCGGCCGTGCACTTCAGCAGAGCACCCTCAAGGCTTGGGCCGGAAAGGAGGAGAACATTGAGAAGGCTCAGAATGCGTTCCTCGCCAGAGCTAAGGCCAACTCTGAGGCAACCCTTGGCAAGTACCAGGGCGATGCCACCCTTGGTGAAGGTGCTTCCGAGAGCCTCCACGTCAAGGACTACAAGTACTGAAGAGTTGCAGAGTGTTTACAAAGAGTCGTTTGGTTCCCCCTTTTTTTATTGTCATAGGATCGAATGGAACAGAGAATAATGAGGGCTTTTGTTGTTGAGTGGGGGGATATTTGACTTGTTTATCATTTTCGGCTTTAAGTGGCTTTTGTGTTTTGGTTATATTTGTAGCGGATTCTTGGTATTGATAATTTCGGGGTTTGCTTAATTGTGCATCTTTTTTGTCGATTACCTCTTCTAGAGTATGATGGTTCTTTCAAATAAAATTTCCTACAAATCTCCCCAACGATATCACCTCCGGTGGCCAATAGCCAATGTATTTAGTCCAATTAATGTTTAAAATTGATCAATTTTAATGTATTATATTGTGAAAATTTAACCATTTTTATAATAATTTTTTTTAAAATTTGAAAAATTGTCTAATATTTAAATATATTTATGAAATGATATATATGAAATAATTGAAAAATCAAGTTTTATTATAATATTTCTTATAAATAATAGTTAAATAAAATTAAAAATTAATTTTACTCAGTATTATGATATTGTTAAATTTTTAAATTGGTTTATTTTCTACATTTATTTGGTAAGAAATCATTAAAAATCTAAGTCAAGATTTTTGTAGTTGAAATTAACAACAATAATTAAAAATTTTAAAAATATATTTTTTAAGTTTAGTTGGATATTATTAAAAGATTTAATATGTGCTAATTGGGGAGGAAGGCAGCGGTTGTTATCGAGCAGTTCTCCGGTTGGGTTTTATTATGTTTCTGGACTCTGTTTCGGGTCCTGAGAGCCCAAATACCAAACCCCCAATTTTTTAAAAAACTTCTCTTTGCCAATCCGCCGCATCGGCGTCCCTTCTTCCTCCAACTTCCCTTCTAGTTTCCGACTGCAGCTCAAACCTCCGATCAGGCGACCACGGCGCGGTAACTCGGTAAGCTTCGTTCTTTGATTCTTTTTCATTTGACATCATCTTCTATATCCGCAGCCTGGTTCCTTGATGGCTTGATTACTTCCCTCCTGCTTCATCTTCTAAGTGACTAATAAGTGAGTCTAAGGCCAGACTCAAGAACCAGGCTCTAAAGGAGCTTCATTTCCATTTTGTTGGTTTTGCTTGTTCAGTTGTTATGTGGTGTGGATTCAGCTGTTCAGTTCAGTTGCTTGCTGCTTCAGTTTAATTGTGTTTTAAACTGATGGTTAGCTGTTCAGTCTGCAGCTTCATTCCTTGCTGTTTTTCCTTGATGATTAGCTTGTTCATCTAAGAGTTATTTACTTTTTGAAATTAATTTGGCCATATTTTGATTTCAGAACAGGCAGTCCAAAATCCATTAAGTATTCCAGAACTGGGTCTGCTTCATTTTGACGCCAAGTGAAGTCGGTATAGTTACCACCACCATCTGGACTCTGTTCGTTAGTTGGTGCAGTACTGTGCAGCAATGCTTGGCTTGACTCGCGCTCCTCCTTCCGCCGCCACAATTTCTGTCCTTCTTCATCAAGGAAAAACCATCGCCTCCATCATTTCAGCCCCTCAATCGGTATCATCTTTCTGCCTTTCCTTTTGAGCTTCTCGTCTCTCAGATTCCAGCTGATGATGCTTAACTCTGAGTTTCCTTCAGGCTTCAGTTTGCTTCCTTCAAGTTCCTGCCACATCACCCCAGCGCATTGCGCTGAAAGCCATGAGCGGGTCTCAAGCTGTTCCCGTGTCAAATAACGGCACAGAAGCTGTTTCTCCTCCTGGTAGTGTTCTCTACTTTGCCCCTTCGCTGCCTGATGTTTTTTGTTTTCCTTTAAAAAAAGTTCATTTTGGTGTTCCCGTTTCAGATGGAAAACAGGTTTTGATATCTTTATCGGATAAAAAGGACTTGGCTTTTCTTGGTAATGGGCTACAAAGTCTAGGGTAAGTCTCTCAAAAATGAAATTGCTGTCTCTAGTTGCCATACTTATTGCTCAGTGTCATTTTTTTTGGAGAAAATATTGCCAAGTGTCATTCATGTCGCCAAATAGCATGTCCATAATTTCTGATTCGAGAAGTATTTGCACATGTATGATTTGTTTATGAAGGGTTTTGGCTGTAGGGTCTTCTGAGGTTGGTTTACTTGAAGCTGTCCTTGGTGAATTTCAGGTACACCATTGTATCTACAGGAGGTACAGCATCTGCTTTGGAAAATGCTGGGGTGGCTGTTACTAAAGTGGAGCAGCTGACTCATTTCCCTGAAATGGTAACGATTTCCAATCTTCTTTCCCTCTTGAATCAGTGATTGGTATTTCGTAACTTGCAGTTATTTGAACTAGGAAGGAGAGAAAAAACTAAAAGAGTTGTATCATTTAAACACAGGAGTTGAATGTGAAAACTTGGTTTCGATGATACAAGACAATAAATAATAAAGGGGTCCTATCATTTGTATATCTGACGTTGATGTGGAACTTGCATGGTGATTTCAATTAAAATTTAATGAAAGAGCTTTTATTTACCTTGAAACAGCTTGATGGACGTGTGAAAACATTACACCCCAATGTCCATGGTGGTATTCTTGCTAGAAGGGATCAGAAGCATCAGATGGAAGATCTTAATTCCCATGGAATTGGTGAGTTATGGGTTTGGGTTATGATTTAGTTGCAGCATCCTTCTCTGCTTTTACTTCATTTTTGTTGTCTCTAGGCCAGTATGCAACTGTGTAAGCCTCATAAAATCTGTCCTCTGATATTATGTTTGTATGTTTGTCGCTCCTATGCAGGCACTTTTGATATTGTAGTGGTAAACTTGTATCCCTTTTATGACAAAGTTACTGCAACTGGAGGAATCAAATTTGAGGATGGAATTGAGAACATCGATATTGGTGGTCCGACTATGATACGAGCGGCCGCTAAGGTAATCTTCTTAGTTAGATGATGTCATGTTCGATCTGATATTGTTTTCTTTCTAGTATAAATTCCTTTATTGTGTTACTTATCTGGTTATATGCTAAACAGAATCATAAGGATGTCTTGGTTGTCGTCGACTCAGAAGATTATCCTGCTCTGCTAGAGTTTCTCAAAGGAAACCAAGATGATCAACAATTCCGTAGAAAGCTTGCGTGGAAGGCTTTTCAACATGTTGCTTCTTATGATTCAGCAGTTTCTGAGTGGCTCTGGAAGCAAACTGACGGAGGTACTATTTCATCTTCAGGTCTCAAAGCACTCATCTTCGCAGTGGTTTTTTATTTTTCATTTTTGGTGAATCAAACTTATGTTAGATTGGTTTCAAGTGTTGTTCCCATGGAACTAGATCCAATTATGGTCTCATGAACTACTTGGTGACTTATTGTGTGGGATCAAGCTGTTGTAAGTCTATTACCTGCTATTAATTGCGCTTGGTTTTGACGTACATGTTACTGTGTTTGTTTCTTTTATATATCAGAAAATAAAACGCCACCAAACTTCACAGTTCCCCTCTCACTTAAGAGCTCTCTGCGCTACGGTGAAAATCCACACCAGAAGGCGGCGTTTTATGTTGACAAGAGTATATCAGAGGTTAATGCTGGTGGTATTGCAACTGCTATCCAACACCATGGCAAGGTAATGAATCTCGAAGTCTAGATTCAGATATCTTGTTTCCTTTGGTATACATTCCCTCTATGAATTCTTCTATAAGGTGATGGATTTTGCAGAGATCAATCGGAGTACATTCCTTGAGTGGTTCTTTTTTTGATACGCAGGAAATGTCGTACAATAATTATTTAGATGCGGATGCAGCTTGGAATTGTGTTTCAGAGTTTGAGAGCCGTACGTGTGTTATTGTGAAGCATACAAATCCTTGTGGAGTTGCTTCTCGTGGTGATATCCTGGAGGCATATAGGCTGGCTGTAAAGGCCGATCCAGTCAGTGCATTTGGTGGTATTGTTGCTTTCAATACAGAAGTTGACGAGGTACGTTACATGATTAATGTGTAAATCGTTTATATCCAGATTACGTAACCTTAGGATCAAATCCTTCTGGTTTGTCTATTTCTAGGATCTTGCAAAGGAACTCCGGGAGTTTAGGAGCCCTACGGATGGCGAAACGCGAATGTTCTACGAAATTGTGGTTGCTCCAAAGTATACAGAGAAAGGGCTCGAGATCCTCCGTGGGAAGTCGAAGACATTGAGGATCCTGGAGGCAAGAAAGAACGAGAAAGGAAAGCTTTCCCTCAGGCAAGTTGGTGGTGGGTGGTTGGCCCAAGAATCAGATGACTTAACCCCACAAGATATCAACTTCAAGACCGTGGCCAAGAAGTCGGTAGATGAAAGCGCGCTTAGTGATGCAAAGTTCGCATGGCTTTGTGTCAAACATGTCAAGAGCAATGCAATCGTAATAGCAAAGGTATGCTGATACCACGTCACGAGCAAAATCTTCTCTCATTTGAAGCTTAATCGCCATTGTTGTTTTTGGTCAGAATAACTGCATGCTGGGTATGGGGAGTGGGCAGCCGAGCCGTGTGGAAAGCTTGAGAATCGCGATGCGAAAGGCAGGAGACGATGTGAAAGGGGCTGCATTGGCTAGTGATGCCTTCTTCCCGTTTGGTAAGTCCAGTTATTGAATAGAGCTGGAAAGAGTGTAGATATTGTAATGATCTATCTGTTTAATGATTTTTCGAGCTCTGAAATGTTTACAGCATGGAACGATGCGGTAGAAGAAGCGTGCCAGGCTGGGATCGGTGTGATTGCGGAGCCCGGTGGTAGCATCAGAGATCAGGATGCCATAGATTGCTGCAACAAGTATGGCGTCTCCTTGTTGTTCACCAACGTCAGACATTTTAGGCACTGATCAGAAGTCTTTTCATTTCGCGTGATTGTAGGATTGAGATCGTATGATTTTATAAATTTCTGGTTCTTTTTCATAAGAAGCAACTTTGTAAGGTCATTGAACATCAGAATTGTTACACACCAGTCACTATACTTCAAAAATTAACCGAGTAGTAACTCAACTATCAAGTTCTAACCCAATGGTCATCTTCGTTTACGGACAAACAATTTTTCATCCAAAATTCTTTGCAGTTACACTTAAGAGTTGAGATGCCATGTCACTTAGTATTGTAAACTTACTAGGTAATCGTAAGTTCGTAACCATGTAACTACAACACTACAATTACCAAGCAGACCAACTCATCAATGATCTTGCTGAGGGATTAGTAAGGGGAGGTGTGAAATGAGCGAGGAATTTATGCGACCCATAAGGGTCGAACTTGTGCACGCCCTCGCTCTCCAAGTTTGGGGATATCGACTCTTTCACGGCTAGGGATCGTTACAGAGCGTGAAGTTGGCCAACAGTCGTGTAGCTGTCAAAATTTCAAAAGTCACGTACACTGCGCGACATTATACAGACTGCGAGACGCAATGTGCTCTTTAAAATTGTCCGTTCTCATAGTCTTTTGTCGAGTCTTATCAAAATTGATTATTTTTCGTATTAAAATGTGTCTAGTGTCATGAAAAAACAGTTAGAAATACTACTACTATACTTCCATAAACTCCAAAACAACGACAGCAGCAACTGGTTCGCCTATTATTGTCTGCAATTTTGGCCCAGCAGCCATGCATAATCTGTAGAATTCATGTGGCCTAGGTTTGAAGAAATTATGCTTAAAATTGTATTTTGTTTTTGGAGAGAAACGTATCGATCAGGTGAATAATTGGTCGGGGAGGGTATGGTATATGGTACGTACGTTATGGGTTGGGGTTGCGTATCTCAGGCACTCAAAACTTTTGCAGGGACGACAGGCATACATGCAATGCAACCTATCCCATCAACCAAAACCCAAATACAAACAAAACTTTTTCTAACTTCCCTACCAAAACCACGGAGGTCTGAATTTCAAATCACGGTAGCTTTTAAATTAGTGCACATCATTTAATGAAACTGTGCAAATTTCCGTTTTTATAAGAGTTTTTGTTTAAGAAAACGTTTTAGTGAATAATATAAAACTCGAACCACCAAGATGCAACGATTCTTAACAATGTGTACCTTAATATTATAACTAGTTCCGAGGATGTTCGATTTTGGCTTAGGATCACCTCAGTTTTTTATCCTCCTTAAAGTTTGTATTAATTTCTTCTTCTTCGGGGATCTTTTTGGGAGGTTGTAATTTCTTGATGTGATGAGCCTCACTTACTAATCTCTTACGAAATCGGAGTTTGTGGTGATAATGTAATCATCGGAAGGTTTTGTATTCTCGTTCGCTTCCTTTTCTTTGTATATTCTACATTTTTAATTTATATAAGCGCTTTTTATACAAATAAATAAATTATAATATTGCAAGATCGATTTAGCACATAGTTATACAATTGCATCTGCCTCTAGCGAGTAACTCTATATAAAAACAAGTCAAATATCATCACATAGCCTAACCTTGAATCATCTTTCGATCTTGTCATCCACTAACCAAGCATGTCAGCATAATATCTATCATATAAAAAATACACGTACTAATTAATTAGGTATCATATGTAGGATTTAGTAGTAGCTAAGTACTCACTGGTCACTACTGATTTTGATCATCATCATCATCATGGTCTCCTTTACTAAGCTTCAACCCATAATTCTCCCACAGATTGCTCCCTCCTTCCCCAATAAAGAACCTTGAACCTCCAATTGGCAACGACGACGAAGACGATCCATGATGATGATCACTGTGAATATTCCGCAACGGTTGAGGATTATACATTGCTTCCCCGCCAAGGAACCCATAGTTACCGACATCCGAAGAGGAAGAAGCCTTATTCACATTACTACTACTACTCAACTTCCCTAGAGCTTCCATCAATGAGTTGTCCCTAGCTTTAATCCAAGCTCTTTCCTTTGCCCAAAACTTGTGCTCTCTCTCAATCCTCACCAACTCTTCCTTCCTCCACTCTTCCTCTCTAACCATCCTCTCCTCCTCTTTCCTCTCCAACGTCTTGGTCAGCTTATCGAACCACGACTCTTGCCTCTCGAACAACTTCCTCATCTGCGAATCGATGAACTCCTTTATCACGCTCTTCCATCTCCTCTTCCTCCTCCTCCTAACACTCGAATCCTCGTGATTCACACTCACATCATGGTCCTCGGAGGAAGAGGACTCGAATTCCTCGGAGGAGGAGTTGTTATTGGCCGAGAGACTAAGGCTCGAGTAGAACATATCTTGGTTTGATGTGGTACTTGGTAAATATTGATGGTGGTGGAAGCTAGTACTAGTAGTGGCCATATTGTTTCCAATGAAATGGGAAGAAGAATCTTGGTTTTGTTGTAATGGTGAATGAACATGAGGTATTGGGTTAGTAGTACTAGTACCATAGAGAGCTTCAAGTTGCCTAAAGTATCTATAATGCTTACCATCTTGCCTACCAGCTTTCCCTTCTTTAGTCTTCTTGTAGTACTTGTACAAATTCTCAAACTTCTCCCTGCATTTCTTGCCACTCCTTTGGTATCCATGCTCCTCCGACATTATCCTGCGCATATCGATCGAAAAACCCGACAACCCATTTCAGCAAACTTAAAATCGGGAGGAACCCTAAAGATCAAAATCGGAAAAGTGATGAACTTTACCAAAGGGCTAATCATTTTCATGCCATAAAACATTGTAGTTGTATGTAACACTGCAGCCATTTGATTCAAAAGGAGGGTAATAATAAATAAAATGGTGAGAGACAGAAAGCATAGCTAGCTAGCTAGCTGGAGTCCACAAAGCTAGCTAGCTTGGAAGATGTAAAGGAAAGACTAGACAAAACACAAGTTGATCTGATGATTCCAAGGTGAGATAGAGTTTGAAGGAGGTGATGCAATCAGCCTATGATGTTTGGTCTGGTAATAGATAGGGTAGTCTGACAGATATATACGCAAATTCATAACTATAGGTTGCAGGAGATGGATTGAAAAGCTGTGTCAAGCAAAAACAAAAGAGAGAAAGCTAGCTAGCTAGCTATAGGTAGGCAGAGAGGGGAGTTGAAGTGAGAGTTGGAGAAGAGCTATCTCTATCTCTTCTGTTTGCATTGTTAAGTCCTTTTCTTCATAAATTTCTCTGCTCTCAAAAGCTGTGCTGATCTCAAAATAGCAAAAGTTTTGCAGTTTGGCGGAAACAGAAAAACCAAACACAAAAAGCTACAAAACTTTAGCTATAGCTGGGTAGCAAGTCTGATGAATTGATGAAGCTTAGTAACAGAAGCTAAGTAATTTAATTAATGAATCAGTATAGTTGATGGTGGGTTAAATTAGAAATTAGTTACCTAGAGACTTGGTCCCAGAGAGGGCCTTTGTGGTTGGCGTCTTTGAACTGAGGGTCAAGCCTGGATCTGATGTCCAGAAGGGTAAGCGTCTCTTGTCTCGGCCATCTCCCCGTTCCGCTCCCGCCGTCACCGCCGCCGCTGAACAACTCTTCCCCGGCGAAGGAAGTAGTAGTAGTAGCTGTAGTAGCAGCAGCAGTATAATCTGGCTGTACTGTTGGATGCTGAGGTGGCAAGAACTGCATCACGGCCATGTCGTAGGAGGCGTGAGGCGGCGGAGGGGGTAGGAAGCTAGTACTAGTGTTATTATGAAGGAGGAAGTTCCGGTGAAGTGAGAAGGTGTCTAGTAGTGGGAAGTTGGAAGGTGGAGGAGGAGGAGGAGGAGGAGGATGAAAATAATGATATTGACTAGAGAGAGCCTCGCCGGTGGTGGTGGGTATGCCGGTGGTGTGGAAGTAGTGACGGAGGGGGAAGTGAGGAGGAGGAGGAGGAATGGGGTCTTCTTCTTCCTCCATTTTCCATACCAAGTTTTTGGGTTGGAGAAAGGAGATAGCTAGAGAGAGTCTTTAGATATTGTTCAGAGAGAAAGAAGGGGGAAAGCCGTAGAGGCGGATCGTGTCGTTGGGGGGGCCTCCAAGCTGTGCTTTGGTTTTTCTTCTTGTTGATCTTCTTCTTCTTCTTCTTCAAATCGCTCTTTCTCTCAGCCCTGCGTGTGTAAACTGTGTTTGTGTGTATAGTACTAATTAATCTACGTGTGTATTATTATGTCTACCAACCAGCTATCACTATTAATTAGTGGAGCACTACTACTAATCCACATAGTTTTCATCCCAGGATTCTATCTCATCTTTGTTATTTTATCTATTTTTTTTCTTCTCTCTTTATAGATAAAATGATGTATATATATATATATATACTAGATTGTGCCCAGCCTATTGGCCAAAAATCGAATGAACTAAAACACTGTCTGTTTGAAAAAATTTAAAAGAAACGCATAGTTTTTTTGTGATCAATGAAAGACATAGTTAGCATGAGTATTGTACAATCTTAATTTATGTGTTTTTAAAGCAGAATCCTAAAAATTGAGTAGCTCGTGCATTATGGTGGCACCAGACACATTAATTCGTAAAATACATGTACCGGTAAGATATGGATAGAAAAATACCGTATGTTAACCCGTAACAAAACACTAAACGTTCAATCAAAATATTATTTGATTAAGTCATGATTGTAGCCCGCGCAATGCTGCGACACCAAACACGTTAGCTTGGTTTTTCCTATTTTATTTGAAGAAGGTTTTGGAAAAGAAAAAGGCATTCTTACGATAATTATGGAGAACCCTTCATGGGTTGACGTGAAGATGAAAAAATCACAGTTGCAAGGAGAGTTTAATGGGTGGATATGTTTATTAAAATTATCTAGCATTTAATTTATCTATTATAATCCCGATATATTTGTGATTCGATGGTAGTTTAATCACGGTTTGTAATGATTAAAATGAAAAACACTTACGGTTAAACTAAACTCTTCACATCCGCATAGATAATGACTCATAATCCCATTAACTTACAAAAATTACCTCAATTGACTCACTAAGTTAAAAGAATCATGAATGAAGGATCATGTTATATGTGCTTATGTTTGATAAATATGGAAAATTCAAATCGAATCAACCCAATTGGTGTTCTGAATTGGTTAAGACATTATGATCGTAACCCTATTAACTTATAAAAAATGTAATCTCAGTCGGCTTGTTAAAATAATCTAGAACAAATGACAATATCATATGAAATATGTTTAGGTTTTAAGGATTTGTCCAATTCAAACCAACTCAACGTTGATTAGCTTCCTTATTTGGTCAAGAGACCCATAAAAAAATTTGGTCAAGAGTTAATGATGCGTAACTCGATTAACTTACGAAAACATAATGTTAATTGTCCCGTTTAAAAAGTACTCGATTAACTCATTAATAATTTTTGTATACATTTTTATAACGATTTGAGGTTTTGAATCAACCGTGTATTAACTTTCAAGATTAAAATAATTATTTTGAATGAAATGAAATTTAATTAAATATATAAAAATGGGTTTCATTGTACTCAAAAAATTATAGTGAACAATATTTGTGAAGAGAATAATCTATTTTGAATAAAAAATATTATGAAAGAAAAGAAAATGAAAAAAGGAAATAATTTGGTGAAAAGTGAGGTGAGATATGATTGGTGGGATGTACAAAAAAAGAAACTAATAGAAATCCATAAAAACGTCAAATGTCAAATGAGAATAACTATATTCCTATATATATATACTAGATCTTGCCCAGCCGGTTGGCCGAAAATCTAATAAACTAAACACTGTTTGTTTGAAAAAAATTAAAAGAAAGACATAGTTAGGTCATAAGCAGTACAATCCTAATTAATATATTTTTAGATAGAATCCCAAAAAATGAGTAGCCCGTGCATTATCGTGACACCAGACACATTATCTAGTAAATCCTCCAAGCTACTTAAAATGGTGAAAGTTGAATATACTTAAAATGGTTTTACATTTTGCATATTCAACTTTGGTTTTGCATTATATACTTTTGCTCAATAGTATACTTTTACCAATACGTGTCTTTGTACCATTAGGCATAGCATGTTGGTGGAGCTTAGACCCGTAATTAAAAGTAAAAGTATGTTAATTGATGTTGTGTATTTTTAGATTTTTTTATACTAATTCTATTATTACATATAAGCATGGACATATGATAATATAATTTTGATAATTTTGATTATTAAATCAACATTTAAATGATGAATCAACATATATATATATATATAGTTATAAAAGAGGGTTGCATATAGATTATAGATATGTCCACCTAAACTCTCACTCGGTCACTCATATGTGATAGATGTGAATATTCATGTATATATGTTGACCCGAGCCCATTTGAAGAGAATATATATATCAAGATTAATCATCGGCATGTTGGCCTCAATTGACTCATTAAAAGAACCTTGAATGTAAGATTACATAATGATTGTAACCTTATTAGCTTACTCAAAATGAAACCTCAATGCACGTTTAAAAAATCTTGAACGAATTATCATATCATATGAACTATGCTTAGGTGTTTAAGGATTTTTCCAATTCAAACCGACTCATTTCTGATTTGCTCAAGAGTTAATGATGCATAATTCGATTAACTTACGAAAACAAAATCTTCATCAGCCCGTTTATAAAATATTGAATGGAGGATTGAATGATTTTAAGACCACTTATCATGTTAGTTGAATCATACATTAGATCAATTTAATAATTTTTGTACATTTTATAACGATTTGAGGTTTGGAAATAACTGCATATTAATGTTCAATATTAGATGAATATTTTTGTCAATGGAGTGAAATTGAAATTAAATATATGAAAATGGATGTTATTAGAATCAAAAAATTATTATGAACAATATTTGTGAAGAGAATAATTTATTTTGAGTATCATTTGATTATTTCATACATAATAATTCATAAAAGAAAAAATTAACCATGAACAATATGATTGAATATAATTGATTTTATCTTTAATTGTTGTTTCCCAGTTTGGTTATGCTTTGGATAACTTTCAATGTTGGATGACTATTTTTTATTAAAAATTAAGAATATCAAAATTGATGTTGTTAGATTCAAAAAATTATTATGAACAATAATTGTGAAGAAAGGGAAAATTTGAAGAGGAGATAAGAAAGATGAAATATGATTGGTGGGATGGAATAAAAAAGGGACCAATAGAAAATGATGAAAGTGTCACATGTCAATCTATTTTAAATATATTCCTCTATATATATATATATATATTTATATGTTTGGTTGATGAATAGAATAGTTAACGGGCGTATTGACCATTTTAAATCAGTATTAACCAAATTAACCAATAAAATTGTTTAACTTCATTTGGCTATTATTTTAAGGGTTTAATATGGTGAAACCTCAATTTTTAGCCATATCCAACATGTATGTCAAATATTATCCAATTTAAAATTTTTTAATTTTCATGTCAAAATGGTCCATTTTCAAAGGACACCTATGGAAATGGACCATTTTAACATAGAAATTTCAAAATTTTCAAATCGGCTAATATTTAACATGCATGTTGGAAATGACTAAAAAATCAATTTTCATTATGGTAACCCTTATATATAATGGTCATATAAAGGTAAAAATCAATTTTATTTGTTGTTATGTTAGTGTTGAAAATTTCCAAATTGGCTTACTTTATGCATGCATATGATGAGAAATAGTTAGAAATTGAAGCTACAATTTTTAAATCATATCAATTGAAGAATGAAAAATAGCACAAGGTGCATAAAAGGGTAATATTTTAGCTTAAAATAAAGCTCTCACAAAACTCAAAATAAAGCCATAATAAAAAAAAATATTATTCATCAATAATAATTCATATTCTCTTTTTATAAATAACATTTTTGTATTCGTAGCTGAAAGTTGAAACAACAAAACCACACATTATTATAAAAATAAAACGTACATCTTTAATTCCATAAAATTTCAGCTTAAATCACCAAAATCTCTAATTCCGTAAAGACTGAGTTTTTAAAAACTAAACTTTGCCGTGGTTGATAGACATGCCGGCGGGTGGCGGAGGTAACCTAAGAAATTACAGGCCGACGGTAAACTTTCGGCATACCACTTAAAATCCCACCAGTTTGAGGGAGTCAAACTATTGTCAAGAATGTTGTTAGAAAACTGAAATGAATTTTATGAAAGCTCTTCGAAATTTGGTATGTTGTCTCTATAGATATGTAGCTTTAAATTTACCCACTTGGTTAAAATAATTTGCTACCCATATGGTTTTTTTGGGTATAATTATCGATTCGATTAACCTATAAATTCAATAATCCTGATTTATTGACCGGAAATTGTAGATAAAGTGGGTATTTTTTTTTAATATTCCATTATTTTTGTAAGGACTGAATTGTGAATAAGAAGAAATGTGTGGGCAAATAGATTGAGGGCTGTAACGAGATGACGGTTGAACAGTGCAAATTATCCTTTTACCTTTTGACCGCCAAACCCATTCTTCGTAAGAAACAACAACAAGCACCACATCATGATAGACTTTTTCTTTTTCGAAAATAGACAAATTAATTCATAAAAGACTTACCTTTTTACCGTAATATATATATTTTACACATGCATTAATTCATAAATTTACAACTTACATTCACCATTAATTAGTTGTATAGTATCTCCATCTAAACTTATCTTTTTAGTCAACTAAATAAATTTGGTTATTATAGAGTTGTGATTTCTCGATACGACCATATAAAATAATGAGCACATACACATAAAAACATGTACATGTGTATGTGTACAAAGACAAGAACACGAACATCGACCAATACCTTCGATAAGAAACCCTATATATTACTCAGTCATATCTCCGATCAGCTGCCAACACTTT
The DNA here is from genome assembly GCA_030674075.2 of Linum usitatissimum. Classification (NCBI taxonomy): domain Eukaryota; kingdom Viridiplantae; phylum Streptophyta; class Magnoliopsida; order Malpighiales; family Linaceae; genus Linum; species Linum usitatissimum. The sequence continues at coordinate 3,572,370 of JAUJYP020000039.1, forward strand.
CTCTGTGGTGAATGCTAAGCTTTAATTCTCTTTTACTTCTTCAAATTAACCCCAGATTCACGCTTATGCAAATGAACTTTCAATCAAAACAGGCTGTGTCGTCTGGCAGGGAGCCAGAATGGAGATTCATCGGTCATTCATCGGTCAACTTAATTGATAAGTCTCTCTTTCTCACTATTGTGTTGAAGTTTGATCCAAATTTTCATCTATCAAAGGGGTCTGGTTACTCCATAGACCCTTGTGATGGATCGTTTTGCAAGCGATTGTTTTTGGTATTGTCATTACAAATACCAATTGTGTGAAGTGTGCGACGAATCTTGTAGCTAGACTGCCTCAACTGCCTGTCCTCTAAGAAGCCATGGCAATGCTACGGGTTCTTGGGAAGCATATCCTCTTTTTTCGTAAAGCACACCCCTCCATCAAGCTCTTCTTCACCCTTTCCCCATATCGCAACCAACAGCTTGATTGAGGGGCCCGCTCTACAAGAATGAGATTTCTTCTTGCTGACTGGCTTACGATTGTTGCAAACCTCTTCCCTACGAAAAAACTATGTACTCTCTCACCGGTTTGAGAGGTCAATCACTGATCATCAAAAAATGATTGTAAAACTTAAAAGAACAACGAGTGTATTAGTGTAATTAAGCTAACACGATAAGAATATGCTGAATAAACGAATTTTGTAACATTGAATATTTGGAGGGCATAAATCAATAGTGAGGGATGTGTACGTATGTACGTACGTACGTAGTTAATGTATCCCCAACCTCCATATTTAATTTAGTGAAACAAAACGTGGATAAAGACTAAATAAATATGAATATATATATATATAAGAAGCTGCAAACCAAACTGTCCCTTATTTTCATAACTTTTTCACAGCTTCCCTTTTAGGCCTTTCTGCTACCCTTCTGCTGCTTCCATCTAGCCAGTACTGTTCATTCCGTCAGCAAAAGACGTGGCTACATTGCATTATTCTCTCTCTTCATGTCTTCTCAGTAAATAATAACAACTAAACAGACGGTCCAATTGCTCCATACATTACCAAAAGTGCGACGTAAGGTTCGTCGGGATTACAATTTAAGTACCAAATTGATAAATCAGTTGTTATAAGTGTTCGGAAATAATATACGTAGGTTTGACAATAAACGGACAATATAAAAATTAGAGGACTCACAATACATAATGTTAGCCAAAGTAGTGGAAATCAAGTTTAAACTTGGTAAAATAGGTCTGATTTTTTATTCCACTATGGTTCGTCTACTGATCACGGGGTTGATCTGTTTCGGTCATAACTGAAAATTTGGTTTTTGGATAGAACGGAGACGAAACCCTAATTCATTTGTAGGATGATGTTATTTTGCTGTACCGCCTATCTGAAACCTCCAACCTCCAAACAAAGCCATCTGCCTATCTCAAAGACTCGAACATCGACCGGAGACCGGCAATCTCTAGTCATTGAAGAGTCTTGAAATCTTACGATTTTTGCGATTCTCAATTCTACAATGAGGATTTCAAATCACCTTTCGATTGATACCATATTAAATTGACGATTTCACTGCCTACACCTGTCGCGGACAGAGGAGATGAAATGAAAACTCAAAATGCTGAAAAGAAGAGCTAGCGAAGTGTAGTTACTAAACCGGTATACAATAATAGCACTTTTGGTGGCGGTGGTACCAATGCAGATAGGACAAATCATCAGGTCCTCTTTGCAGCTTCAAAGTTGTGGGCTACTGTTCACAATGCAGCTAAGCCAGCAATGGCATTGAATCAGAAGAAGACTGAACAGATGATCATCATTCAGAGAGGTCTCTGCAGTCTTGGTTCCAGCTAGCTTAGCTTGCTTTTTAAGTAGGGGAACGTTCCATCCATGCAAATCCACATTTATGGGATACCACAAGCTAGCCAAAGTAAAAAACAAAAGGACCTCACAAGCTAGCCAAAGAAAAAGATGCACGAGGAGGCCCTTAATCCACGCTGATCAGGTGCTGCTCCACCCAATAGCCTTCCTTTTCCTTTCTCCTAATTTCTCCTTTTTCTTCTTCTCTTCGATTCGTGTAATGCCATGGAGCCAGGCTAAGGTCTGCAGGCCACTTTGTCACTTATGCAATGCCTGCCCTGCCCTAGAGGTTATGCCAAAGAGAATGGTAATACAAATAAGATTCATTTCAAACCAGCTGGAAATTAAACCTAATATAAGGGTATTCTTGGATTGTGAAGAAAAACTAGTCCGGAGATGCAGAGAACAGCAATCTGAAAGTCTGTAGGAATTGAAAATTCTTGGTGGAATGGGAATGGAGATTCCTAAACTAAAGCTTTGCATATTAATTGTCCAATTTTGCACTGACAAATCGAATGTGAACATATTTCTCTAATACTAATAAGAACCCAACAAAAATACGATCCAGAACAGTACTTTGAAATAAGCTTGTTTCGAATATAAATATTTCAAATATAAAATAGTAAATTGTTACAAAGCAAATATGACACTCTTTTATTATTATTATTTTTTTATGAACATTAAGGAATTTATTAGAAATGGATCGAAGGTGTTTTTACAAGGTGAGACTCCAAGGAACATCAAAAGGGTCAACAACAATGATGGGTCATGTTCAATTTCATTGTCGCCGCTAGTCCGGATTCGTGCAAAACAAATTGACCAATAGAGCCGAGCTCGAAACATGACACACTTGGAGAGTCCTTCAAAGAGAAAAACAACGAAACAAGGAAGTTGGAAGAAGAGACACACATTTATTATTACAAATATAGCGTTATCGTCAAATTTCCATCATCCACCAAAATTTCACCACGACCACGATTTAATACTTACGAAACAAAGATTTCTAAATCTCATTTGAAAATTCGAACTCCAGATAGTCCTCTGGCATGAGTTAGATTTTGCTATCATAGATACTAAATCCAATGTACACAAGGTCCCATTAGGAGTAGAACTTCTCACTCACAATAGAGACTTCTAGTTAGCAATGCATAGTCCATAGATGGAGAGGATTGCGATCGATGGAGTGTGGGAGAAGTGAAAGCAACGAGAGGGATAGGGATCTGTCTTGACAAAAAAAGGAGGAATCTGGGTCCCACCCTATCCTAGCTGTCTATCTTGTTTGGCTTTATTTCCACCGATAGATTTAGATTGGACGGTTGGATGGATAGGATGGACGCAATGCAACAACGTACACTTAACTTGCATGTATAATAATACCATTTACTTTTTCTTTATTTTTTGGTTTGTTTTTTGAAGAAGAAATATATGTTAGATGAAGAGGACAAAATTGAACGGCAGTGCCATGTGCTATAAGCCATTCTTGATATTTTAGCTTACTTTGAGCCAATTGAGATGTTTGGATGATCGGTATAAGCGGAGTTAGGGTTGGGGTTATTCGGGCTTCGATCTATCCATTTTTAAGTTCAAAGTTACTCAATTAGATATGTGAGTGTTTTGATTCAGTGATTTAGTGAGATTTATTGTGTAATTTAATGGGTCTAATGTGTTATTTAATTATAAATATTATAATAAACTTTGGTCCTAGCCCAATTCAAATGTCATGATTATACTTTTTTCCAATTACAATCAGTAGATGTATCAATTCATGCTGAGATTTTCGACTCCGTCATTAATTATAGTAAAACAAATGATAAAGGTAGCTCTTTTGCATAAGTTTCTATGATTTATTTATAACCCCAATTTACCCAATTTCTTATAATCGATAAAAATAAACTATTACGTGAGTGCTATATAAAAAATAAAAATGAAAGTAAAGGAAAGATAGAGGGAATATAACTCAAGATCGATTTAATTACCACTATAAACTCTGATTAATTCATGTAACTATGAGCAAGTTTGAATCAACAAGATCCATAACTCAATGCTTTAAAAGGCATTATCCAAATTATATTTTTTTCAAGCTTTTAATATAAAATATACATTGGGAGTTTTTCATGTTTACCATGTACTATATAAATAATACCTTGAAGCTCCAATTTTGGAGTTTTGGTGGGTCCAAATATGGAATTTTGTTAGTTATTGGGTGAACTAAGAGATAACTACTCCTTACCATGTATGTTTTGGTCGGTCGAATAAGGATTTGGATGATATGTTCTGTCTTGTTCTAAAACAGCATCGCTAATTACTATTCAGCATGTGATGCCAGACAGTAACGTTCTTGCCCAAAAAGAGGTTAAATGTGTACTTTAATTCCTTAATTCATTGAGCAGCCTAATCATCATCTATAACTAATACGTACGGGAGCTAAAATTATAAAAACTTCGGTTAACTATATGATCGTGAATGACTGCTTGTTAATTAGGCCTTTTCCATCGAGGATGTGCAGGTACAATGCGAACATGCTACGACATATCTATGAAAATACGAATTAATTAATCATAAAACTGCGAGATACTAGCTAATGCGTGCTTTATGAATGGACAATGAAAAAACCTCACTAGGGAGGGGAGAATTAGAATGGAAATCAAAGGTTAAAGAGTGGTCATAGTGGATAAAAAATTTCGCTATCACAATTTCCTTTTTGAAAGAAGTGTGTGGGACAAATATTTTAATTGCGAGATAACAGATAACACGCTTTTTAAAAGCAGGTACAATAACGAAAATTCTTATATGAACAATCTTCAATACCAGAGATTGCAACTTTAAAATTCAATTGCAAATTGACATATCGAAAACCCATCTCCCAAGCTTGAGAAATTTTAACCTATTTCCTAGTATACACATTTACAGTGATAAGGAGGGAAAATCATGTCAAACTTTAAACGGTAAAGGATCCAAAGGGAAGGAATTATTGCATGCGATATTTTTAAATCGCTAACATACAACATAGTTCTACCAAACTAATATATAACCTATTCTACTTCTGTAAGCTGTAACAGATTTAGTTAGAGTTTAGTGTTCCTATCTTAACTCCATGAGTAGAACCCATCCTAAAAAATTTTATTATAAGGAGAGGGTGCCCATAAGCCAGACGGTTATAAGCCCATCCGCTAATCTTATATTTAGTGATATGGTATTCAATTGGGGATGTAACATACCATCATGCTTCCGAGCGGACGTTCACGACGGCCTACTCTGGTTAGCCTACTCCAGTTGTCCTACCCTGTTTTCAGGTCGCCCCTTCCCGGGTTGCTTTTTCCGCAGGTCATCCCTTCCGCAAACGCATACCGGGCATGGGACAGACTCTGATATCAATTGTTACAATACTAAGAGCATAACTCATCCCAAAAAAAACTAGCTTGTAAGGAGAGAGTGTCAAAAAAATTATAAATACATCCGTTAATTCTATATTTAACGATGTAATATTTAATTAGACTCAAATGATTTTGTAAAAGAATCGAAAGAGAAGAGAGACGGTCACAAAAGAATGAAATGAAGGGGTTCGATCACGTAGGAAAGTTAGAGAAAGAAAAGGGTTGATTTAATTTGTGTTTATTCTTTTTAAAAATGTATTATATATGTGTTTCACAAAAGAACAACTAATAGTAAAAAGACGAATCTGATCGAATCCCATCAACTAAAGATATCTGTCTTCCACATATTTTTAATAATTTCCACAACTTCAATTTTTTTATATAAAAAAAAAATGCGAGCTGGAAAAGCTGAAAGCCTTTTGTTTAGTCCTTCAGTGGAAACAAGGAAAAGTAATAATCTGCCTTAGGTACCCAAGTATAAGGTCGAATTCCGTTACACTTCAACCCTCTTCGTAGCATGTTAAGTCGCTTTTAATACATCCAATCAACTCCTAAGAGGAGACATAGCAAGCCCAACTTTGCGGCCAGATTGAACTCGCATTGAGGCACCACTTCGACCCTCTTCGCGTTGCCAGCCACCGATCTACCACTCCCAAGCATATCGTAAGCAGGACTCCTATTCAGCAATCTGTAACAGCTCAGGAAGCAAAGCAGCAACAATAGTTTTACTGTAGTGGCATTGAAAGAAGTTATGTGAAAGGCAGGTAATTTTGTGCCACACCATTTCATTCGGGCTTTAACTGCGTTATTATATGCCTGGAGCCTAATTTAATTTGATTTTCATTGGGCAGTAAAATTGGGCTAAAGCCCATTGGTGAGGGCCTTTCAGCTATAGCCCATTTATGTTACTAAATGGGCCAGGAAAACTATTAATGTATCGGATGTCTAATGGCCCAGCTGTTCAAGTTTTCGCCGCAAGTTCTATTTTCGCACACCCATAATTTCCACTCAATGGTTGCTGTATGAAGATGACGCAGTAAGGAGCAATCCTCAAGGCGATGGTGGCTACCGGGCTCTTTGACTATTTTAGGATTGGCACCTTGGGCCATTGACTGCCTCGCCGCAGGAATAGCTTGTCTTTTAAACTCAATTTGGGTGAACGTAAAAGAGCATGATTGTTCACCGAGTTACTCATAGACAACCATATTCCTACATTCATCCCAACAAGCCAAAGAATCCTCCTTCATCCAAACAGTCTCGGCAACCTAAGAATCGAAGAAAAGGTATTTTAAAGTCTCAACTGATGTCGATCAACATCCACACTGACCGTGCGCGCTCAACCTCTTCGAACGAACGCCTCCCTCGTGGCCTTCTTCTAGGTACCGCCTAGATATCATTAGAGATTGAAAACATGGGTGCTTGAAGTACTCTATCTCTCTAAACTAGCTATTATTCTATTTATAAAATGAACATAAATTATTATTAAATAAATAATATTTGATTTTCTTAAAAATACTTTATTTTAAATTTATTAAAATTTTATTTTAATCTCACGTATCAACCATGCATTTTCAAAATCAAAACGTTGAAGTTGCCACACAGCATAACTTCCACTTATCTCTTCCCCCCTTATTTTGTGGCTCCCAACCAATAAAAATGATCGTCTACTTCTTCCTTTAACGCCCTCTTTCTATTTCAAACATAAATTTACTATTTTTATTATTTTTCTTTAAATATATCAATTTATCCTTCATGATTTAACGATAGCGGTGGCTGATGAAAATTACAACTTATCGCAATGCATTCAAACTCGACAACACAAATTTATAAAAATACATAGCAAACTGATTAATAAAGTAACCGGCCAACACAAATTTATAAAATGAAATAGTAAACGGATTAATAAAGTAACTGGCCAACGGGCAGATGATTATTCTAATTACCTTATATGGGCCTTGTGGTATTTTTCATTTTTTAATTGACATGTTTTAAATTGTTTCACGCTTTCATTTTTCTAATACGTTCTCTATAACAATTATTTGTTTGTGGCGTTGAAGCCTCTTCTGGCAACATTAATTGAGACGCAATGTTTAAACTGGGGTGAGCTAGCTTGCAGTTATTAAGTCAAATCCAACGACTTCCTATGGGACAGCTAGCTAGCTGGATTCACTGCATGCCAACCCATATATATCTACCTCCATACCTACATACATATACCAACGAGTATAACCATGATCTCTTATCTTTCTATTAAAAAAAGTCAAGCAATAATGGTTTTCAGTTTTTTTTACGGAAATGGTTTTGAGTATACAATTCAATCAATAATTATTATTGTATTATTTCTCGAATTATAGTTGTGGCATTTGAAGGATGTTTCATGATCAATTTGCTCAAGTCAAAATTGAAACCTCGTTAGATTACAAAATTTTCATTTTCATTTTGGTTTGAATTCATAATCGATTTGGAGTTTAAATTAGTTATAGTCCCGGTGTGCCGTATATTTACATATTTTGTTCTAAGCTATTTTTTGTTAATATATTTTTTTCTAAGTAAACATTGACCATATATATAAAATAATGTTGTTGGTTATCGATAAATTTTTATAGAACATGAATTACTATTACATGAATAGTATTTGATTCTCGTATGAGGGTTTTATTTTGAGATTACTTGAACTTTATTTTTATTTTACTAGGGCTTTATTTTGAGTTTACTGGAATTTTAATTCGAGTTTACTTGGGCCTTATTTTAAGCTCACATACCATTTATGAGTCTTGTGGTATTTTCCATTTTTCAATTGATATAATTTAAATTGTCTCGCGCTTTTATTTTGCTAATACGTTTTTTATTAAAAAAAAAGTTGATATACCTCCACTTATTCTTTAAAACTTTCTGCAATATCGCGCGGATAATTCTAATAATGTATAAAACGAGGTCGTTTTATTTTAGTGGGTCAGTAACGATTAGATAACATGATATCTACAACCCAGCCACCAACACCCTAGATTTACTGCACAATCATCAAAATTGCACAAAAAACCAATCAAAACAATTTTCAGATGAATTTTTTATTTTTCGAATTTCATTGCCAAGCCTACCACCAATAAATGACTACATTTGTTTAATTTGATGAGGCATGTAAATTATGAGAGAGGTGGACATGGATAGCCCTTTGTGCTGTGATCATCGTCTGAGCTGGCTCCACCAACACTCACAGTAATAGACTAATAGTAATAAACCACTATTAATTATTATTGTGATTGACATTCGAGTCAAATAATAAACTATATACTATAATATACAACTTCACTCTCTCTTCTTACTCTCTGGTTCAACGCATTCCAACCCACCAAAAAGCTGGCACTCATCACTTTCAAGTGAACCTCCATTCCATCTCCCAACTGGTTTGCACTCCTCCAACGGCCGCCAGCTCTGCTCCGATCAAACAAACATCATCTCTTCGCCTCCGTATATAAACCCCATGGCCATCCATCTACTTCTCCTATCTCTCATATCATTAACATTAACAATCCAACGGCCACCATGCAGCCAAGTCAGCAGCAGCAGTACCCTTCCTACCGTGGGGTGCGCCGCCGGAGCAGCGGCAAGTGGGTGTCCGAAATCCGAGAGCCCAAGAAGCCCAACAGAATCTGGCTAGGCACATTCCCCACCCCTGAAATGGCGGCTGTCGCCTATGATGTGGCGGCGCTCGCCCTCAAAGGCCGTGACGCCAAGGTCAACTTCCCGAATTCCTCGGCCTCGCTCCCTGTCCCTGCATCCACTTCCCCTAGGGACATCCAGGCGGCCGCCGCCTCTGCCGCCGCCGCAATCGGCGCCGCCAGGGACGCCCTCGGGATTAATGTTATGACTAATGGGAACTTCGGCGGCGGCGCGGGAGGGAATCAAACAGTGCTGACGTTGCAAGGTAATAGTAATAATAATACGGTGGAGATTGCGGAGGCGGTATCGTCGTCAGCCAATAATGATTATTTTTCGTCGTCGTCGTTTGTGGATGAGGATTTGATATTTGATATGCCGAATATTCTGATGAATATGGCGGAAGGTATGATGCTTAGTCCTCCTCGATTTGGAGGCGGCGCCGGCGCCCATGATGGTTACGGTTACGGTTATGGTTACGGTGGTGGAGGAGGAGGTGAATCTTCTGGAGATAATAATAACCTGTGGAGGTTCCCTTGACTTAATAATTATGGGGAATTAATGGAATAATTTGGAGGGAATTTATGAGGTTTATTTGATAATTAAGTAACTTCTTTTTCCATGCGGGAAGTTATGGTGATCGTATAAATAATTAGAATCATGCTTTTTAATATTTTTTTTATTTCTTCTTTTCTTATAACTTTAATTTTTATAAAATAATACAGTTGATTACATTAGTTAGAAATTAAAAGTATTAGATTTGAATTCAGTTATAATCCACATATAAATATTTATATTATATTTATTTTCTTTTTATCTATAAGACATGTTGACCTCTGTTTATTATTTGTACAAATTTCCGCTCTTGTTCTCTGCATGTATTATAGTTTGTTGTTTTTCTAATAATGGATCTGCATGTAATATATAATTTCTTCATATCTATTAATAAATTAAGTTGAAGTCAAACGCAATGACATTATCAAATTACCATTAATTTTTACTATTATTATGTCACTTTTTTAACCATAATTAAAAAGTTTTCAAATGTGATTAAATATGGGAGACAAAGTAGGATCCTATCATTTGGAAGGGGGTGTCGTTGGATGATGTTGGCCATTAACAATTTAACACCCACTAACTTACATTGGTGGTGACTTATGGGTGGATACAAATTCAATAGTCATGGTTTTACTTAAGGTTGGTAATAGGTGGGTATGATACGGGCTTGGTATATTTATCATCTATTCATTTAGTTGTTGGGTTTTACCCTTATCTATCCGTTTGTAAAACCGAACATAATATAAAAATCGTAACCGCTCATTTACGAGTTTCGGGTTTACCTGTTTAATCAGGTAATACCAAACTATGTAAAAAATTATAAACATACACTAAACATTAACCCTTATCCTATTTAAGTGAGGCCACACATCATATATTAACCTATGTTCAAGTCCTTCATATCAACATCCAAGTAATTAACTAACAAATTAACACTAACAAACAAAATGATCAATGAGCAAGAACAACAGAGCAACAAGTAAATGAGAACATAAATCATAACATTAAGAAATTGAAGATTTTGAGTAAATAACTATCAGATTATTGAGATTAGGTATTTAGAATGATTTATATATTTATGCGAAAACTACGTTGTATATAGGCTCGGGTGCCCGTTGGGTGGGTGTCGGCGCGGATACTACTAAATTCGTCCCGTCTCCGCCTGCTATCCGATATTTGCGAGTTCTGGGTCTACATATATCCGTCGGTAGACCCCATCGACTGGATAATTTAACCCAAAATCGGGTAGGTATTGGGCGGGTACCCATATATTGAATTGGAATTGGCAAACCTACTTTTACTCTATATAAATTATAAACCTCAATTATATATATATATTGCGAAAATCATCCACTAACTGAGAGTACTAGCTGGTTCTTTCCCCTGACTACCATCAGTAACTAAATATATTGAAAGTAGTATTGAGTATTCACATCAAAACAACTGCAAGAGTAGGGTTTTTGTTTTCCGACCGGTGAGGAAAAGAAGAAAACAAGAAAGGCGGCTGGAGGGGGGCGAATGTGTAACTGAAGTAACTTCCAGTTCTAGAGTGGCGTTTGGTGAAGGAATGAAAAGTAAAGCTAATATATTAATGTTAGGTAGCAAATGGTGTTCTAATTTAGTCAACAGGTATAATCAAAGGGTTTGACCTGAGCCCCCATCCCAGAAAAATGTGACATAATTTTCTTTGTAGCTGGGATCGAGTGGCAGTTGGTGCGGCAGGCCCTCCCACACTCGGATCGGCTTGCCTTTGTTGACGTGTCGATATCAGGGAAAATGGTGTGACTCAGTGACTGACAAGGTTCGATAAACCAGAATTATATTATATATTGTTTTTGCAGAAAATATGAAACAACAGATGTCGACGTTACACCTCTCTTTAGAAAAAACAGCTCCACCATTTTGAATCTCCTCCGTGGCAGCAATCGGGACATATATTAATTAATTACCATACCAATATTTTAGTGTAGGGTGCAAATTAATTAAAATAATAAAGCATGTAAAATTCCTGAAGTAGTAAGATATCGACGGCTAAAAGTGACAACCAAGTGGCTAAGCAATAATTATCACTACCTCAAATGGTTCACTAATCACATCCACTACTACCAAGGGAACCCCCCCCCCCCCCTAATTATCACCTTAATGACCTTGTCTTTAGTAGACAACACCAATATCTTGGTTTTTTTAATAATAATAAACAGAATTAAGCTACATCCGACTCAGCTTATGCACATTATCTTGATGTATCTTATTTTTAAATATTAAATTAGTTAAAAAAATAATGATGCGTATGAAAGTACATGTATATTGAGATCTTTTAAGTAATTTGTTATTCCATTTAATATATATAATAGTGAGAAGAATTTTATTATTGCATCAATAAGGCATAAAGGGTAGGAATCTTTTCTGTGGGTTTATTCGGAAAGAAAAAGGCTTGGTGATTAAGTATATTATAGTATATAATGTGAGATCAAAAATAATGTAAAATAATAGTCGTAAAATGATTTTACAAAATTATAATCATTGATTTTATAAATTTTTAAAAGTATAATCAAAATTTTACTTAATCTTACTAAACATAGTATCAAAATCATTATATCAATGAAATTGTAAAGATCAAAATCGCCGTAAAGTCCATAACAATAAGACTGGTTAGTTTATAAAAAACGATTGGTTATGGGCTGTCTTTATTGGTATGGGCTGAGTGACAATTCCATATTTCCACGAGGCCAGCCGGCCCAATCGAAGCCCACGCAAAACAAAATGGGATATCATATAATAAACAGTGTAATCTAATTACAAAGTGCTTGAAATAAGATTAACAAATAAACGAATCAGGCAGAGAGGGTTTCCAACAGGACATCAATTAAAAAAACTGGGTTCCATTTCTAGCTTTGTCACCAGCATCATCATCACCATCATCCACAGTCACGACTCCTCCAGCTCCACCTCCACCTCGTACAGTCCTAACCTTAAAGCGCTCGAGCTTAGGCGACAACTGGTCAACGATCCCTCGCACTTCCCTGCTCCGAGCATCATCAACCTTCAAACCCGTCACTACATCATTAGGGATATGAAACTTGTCCAAATTAATCCTGCTCCTTATACTCGCAGGCAGCTTCTCGTACAGCTCCAATATCCCACGTTTCAGCTCCTCGATCGATTCCCTCTCTTCCTCCGTAGTAGAAATCGAGTCATCCAAATACCCATCTCGATTATTAAACAGAACCGGAAAGCCGACCGGCGGGGGCACGAGGAGATGTGAAGGAACAGGGTAGGCCGTGACAGGGGAAGAGGTTTCAGGTGGTGGGAGAAATTGGGGAGCTGGGTAAGGTGTCTCAGTTGGTAACCGTGGGGAATAGCTGTTGTCTGGTCTTTTTGGCTGTGGGAAACCAGTTGATGTTGGCATATATCTTCTTTTTTGTTCAGCGGGGGATGCTTGGTTTGGTTTGGAAATTAGTAGTGTGTGGATATATATATATATATATAGATGGAGGGACAGAGGAACACACAGGATTTGGTCTGACATTTCAAAGTCTGAATTGTATTTCTTGTTATCCAAGATAGATGGAACGTTTCAACACGTTAGCTATATCTTGGTCGACTAAAACTAGGAAACATTCGAACTAATCAATGAAGATGTAATGATGTGGCGATGACGACGGAAGAAGACTTCCTTCAATGTTGCTCTGTCTCTCGCAGTATATGCAGAGTATACGATATGGAATAGTCAATAAACACTTATTTTTAGGTGTAAGAAACTGCCAACGGCTAAGTAGCATCCACAAGAAAATACAACTGAGGCGGCTGGCTACTTGAGTCGTTTTGACTGTACGACCAACCAATCTGCTTTGTACAAATCCACACTTGAACTTCATTTCATTTCATCATCATCATTAGAAGAAGGGACCAGAACATCCGGACTAACAAATGTATTGACCGGTCTTAACATATGGAATTTACGATAAGAAATTCAATAAACAAAATATTCTGATTCAAAAATTTATTACCATTCCATACTAACCGGCAATACCCATTAACCGCCGTTACTCATCATTCCCACCTGTCATGAGGCCCAATGGGCCGAATAGATTTGAAATGTGGCCCACATACGAAGAAGACCAACAAAATATTATTATTATGCTTTTAATACTGAATGAAAAGAAGAATGGACAGCTCTGTAAAGCTTGGCGCCAGCAAAACAGGGGAAGAACAAAATGATGATGATGACGATGATGCTTTTGTATACAGAGCTCCCATGGTCCATGGCCCAAAGCAAAGTGGAATCGATTCCTGTCTTGAGCCCTTAAAACTTTCTTCCTCCTTCTTCCCTAACCGACAATCCATGGCAACGTTATTTGTCACAAGTGTCTAACCTTGATGAGATATTTCTTTCTGTCACTTTCTGCTTATACTGCTCAAAGAGGTTTGATTCCTATCTATAAAAAGGTTAAACGTCAAATTGAACCAGTAGGATCCAGGAAAATCCAGCAAGCATCAAATGCAGGCGGCTTAGTTCATATCCAGCTAATTAATCCAACCCAGAATGCAGTTAGATGAGACGTCTCCGTCACTAGCTAATCCTCCACTGCTGGCGATGACGTTGTAAAATGATCAACCAAACCAATCATTCCATTTCCCACAAATGTTTTTTTCCTCAACCTAACATACAATACTATGTACCCTTCCCACCAAATTATTCTATATATTCTCTACTTAAATACTTTTTATCTTTAATTTTGTTTTCATTGAACTTTCAGCTCATATATGCTACTTGGATGGTGGTCATAGCAAGAAAAGCCATTTCATTATTGGATAAGCTACAGAGGTTTCTTAATCAACCATTACATAAAAACTGTAATATTAGGATCCAAAAATAAATAAATGAATTGACCAAGGAGAATATGACATTATGTCTCATTGAGCAAATGGTACATAAAGCCTTTCCCCTCACCAACAAAATTTCATAAATAATCCATTTACATGATAACTGGTACCAAAATAGCTACTACTTTGCTAAAGTAGTGCACATCCTTCTCATTAGCTATAGCCTATACCTTCTCCAACCCTTGTTAGATATACTACTTGATGATCTAATACATATACTGACTCTAGAGCTTCTCTTAAAAAAATTAAGTAATCCCCTTTCCCTTTCCCTTCAATGGCCATGTATTCAGCCTCAGATTCATCACATAAGTTCTTCAGCCAGCAAGTCAAAGATGGCAAGTTCAATCTCCATTGCTATATCAGAAACTTGACCCCCCTTGTGTCTCCATTCACTGTGTGAGTTGTTGAAGTCATGCTCCACCATCATCTCAATGGTGTTGGACTCCACTTCATTCCATGCTTCAAACCTCTTGCACACCCTTTTCGTCGCGCCTGCCCCTTGTTTTTCTTCCTCGTCGATGACGTCAGAGACCAGTCTCTTCACGTCTCCTGCAGGGATTTGAATGCTCGACTTGCTAAGTTCGTCCATTACCAATTGGTTAGTGCAGTTGTTGCAATTATCATCTGGAGTTCCACACTCACTGGCTCCTTCATCATCATTGTTATCGTATTCTTCGTCATCATACTCGAGCATTCGTTTCTCGAGCTCAACAGGATCGAGCTCTGCTAGCTTCTCGAATCTACGCAGCTTTTCGAACAGCTCTTGCTTTGCCTCTGCAAGATTGAGACAGGACAACACATGTTTAAAGTTAAGAGCTTGAAGTTTGACTGGTAAAGGAAAATAGAGATGTAATGTAGGATGGAAATGGAAAAAAATTAACTACACAATGCAGACTCTCAGAACTCAGAAGCATGAATTCATTCATTCACTTTTTTACCAAGTATAGAAGGTTATGAACAGTCATATTATTGAGCAATAGAACCCACAATCATAAAAATATTATATGGCCCTGAATTTAATTCTATTACCAACTACCCAAGAACTTGTTTCTTAATTAAGCCTAAGCTGTAATATGCATCAGAACAAAAGAGTACACAGAAATTCCAGTTGCTGAATAAAGCAAAGCAGCTGGCATTTATAAAGGTACGTCCAAATGACCAAATGGGTTACTTCCCAAAACCCCTGAAATGGGTTCCACCAAATTTAAGAGCAAAAGAAACGATCTTTGAGTTCTATCACAGAGAAAGCAAAAGACTTGAATGAACAAGCAACTTGCTTTGCACAGGATTGCAGCAGGATTTGATTCTTCAAACTAAATAATTGACTGAAATCTTTCATAGAACCAAGCAAACTGGAGGGGATGGTGAAATCCCAAGGAGGTAAAAGGATCCAGTTGAGCTCATCATAAAGGTAATATACAAAAAGAAGGAGGAATAGTAAAAGAACACTACATACTTCTTCATCAACAATGAATGACAGCAATAATGCACAACCAACTACAATATAAGGGGCAATCGGCACACTGATCAGAAATGGAACCCACACAGATCACACTGAGAGGTACTACTACTTCTACATCATACATATCTTTTAGCACAAAGGAATAGTACTGAAGCTCGTGAGAGATTGATTATGACCAGACAACCACAAGTTTTAAACTACAGCCAGCAAGATACCAAATTTATAAGCGCAGAGGACAAAAGAAGTTGTAGTATATACTTACTCTGTACAAAGGCAAAGCTACACTCCATATCAAAACCCTCGTCGTCGTCCTCCCTCTCGTCCTCATCATCATGATCATCTTCTTCTTCTTCATCACAGTCGTCGTCGTCCTCAAATGGTGGGTCCAGTACTGAAACAGGGCTGCACTGCTCCTTCTCTTCTTCCTCTCCTTGTTTCTGTACTACTTGGCACTTATTCAAGCTTTCCACATCGTTGTTATCCTCATTCCCCTGTTAATTTCGACAGTCAATCCGGTGAAAAATTGCAGCATAATTGGTATCAGACAAGCGAAAGTTGGTGAAATTACTTTTGTATAGTATAAAGACGAGAAAATATTTGCATGTCGGATTCGTGATCAAAACTCTATAAAGTACAATTCTATATCGTCAATCTGCTGGAGGTTAAATGACGATGGTGTCCCCCAACTAGTTTCGACCTTATTTCCTTTTTCCCATAAGTGAAGGGATACGACCGTAAATGAACAGACAGAACTCCCGGCCAAAATTGCCGTAAAGGTTAAAACAAAGTTCTTTGCCGACAGGACTCTAGTACCGTACCTCTGTTTTCAGACGGACAGGAGAAGCAGCCGGCGACGAGAACTCCGGAGTCCGACGACCGTAGGACGAGGAAGAAGTACTTCTTTCAAGCACGAAATGGAAAAGGCTCTCACAGAAACACTGCGCATCGTCGCGGTAGACGACGTCAGTAACGTACTCAAGCTCCTCGTCCGATAAGCCGGCTCCACCGCTGCTCGACGAACGACACTCCAAATCCAAATCCAAATCGATCGACTCGTTACTCTCCGATGACCAGACCGCGCTACTCGGCTCACTCTCGCGACCGCCACTACTCACTGTGTTTGTCCTCGACGGTGAAGAATCAGATTCCGCCCTCCTGTTATTCCGTCCTGACCCTCCTCTGTTCAAATCCCGCCGCAAAATATCCTTCACCGAGACCTTAACATCAACGCCGTTAACTTCTTCCTTCTTCGGCTTCTTACTATTCCCCAGACGCTTGAGCAGAGATCCGAAAATCCCGGAGCCGATTTTTCCGCTGTTCTTCTTCTTCTTCTTATTCCCTCCTCCTCCTCCCTGCGTTTTGTGGGAGACCCTGATTGCAGCTTCGAGGAGAAGCGACGTCGTTTTGGACGGGACACGGGCGCCGGCGGGGGATTTTGGGAAGTAGAGAGGCGATTTTCGCGGGTCGGGGGAATTGGATAAGGAGAGAAAGCAAACGTTTCGGGCCAAGTTTGATTTGGGCGGTTTGGGTTGGGTTCGAGTGAGGTGGCAGCGGCGGTGGACGTCGGCGATGTAGTTGTTGAGGACGAACGGCTCCTGGTCGTCTTTCAACAGTTCGTATAAGTGCTTCTGTTGATGATGGTGATGGTGATTAGCCATGTTGAGAGCGAAGAAAAATGTAAGTGAAGAGAGGCAGAGAGGCAGAGGGGAGTGTTGTGTGTTGGTTCGTTTGTGGTTCAAATCTATGGGGGTTTTAGTGAAACTAGGCAGGCTGGAGGTTGGTGGTTAAAAACATGAAATATGATAAAAATGAAAATTTATTATATATATTTTGCATTATTACTTCAGTCAGATATGGACTGAGTGATTGTTTATGGAACTTAATAATTGTTCATGTTTATTATTCAGTTGGATTAGTAAATAGTAAGGTTAGATTTGTCATCGTTAACTCCGTTGTTAAACAACGTCCAAGTTTTCAGTGGACACGGAACCGTGGAGGCAAGACACCGGATGCGTCGAAGTAGAACAACTGACGGCAGACAAGAGACGGGACGATCATCGACTAAATATGTACTTTCCACCATTAGCTATATATTAGGAAAGTGAGTCAACTCATCTTTCATATATTCTTTCTAATTTGTATCGATTTGTATTTTAATTTTTTCCGATTGGACTTATAGATAAAGCTCGGCCTATGAAAATCATCATGTCATATTTTGTATCTTAAGGGTAAGAATTAAAAAACGATCAAAGTTGCACATGTGATGAGATCCAAACGAAATGCTTACATCATAAATGAACGAGCCAAATGTTGGATTTGTAAGAGTCGATATTACTGTCTACCATTAATATTACTATTTGTTAATCCACCTCATCCACCTACTATTGTCAACCTTATGACGATCGAAATCAATCGCGATATTGTAATTAAATATTACATATTACAATCCTATTTGTATATAAAGAACGCATTACAATCCTAATTGTTATTTTCCATTTTATATAGTTTTTCAGAATACAACATTTTTAATTGCCTTTTATACCTTGAAAAAGAAAGAGATTATGAATTATTGAAAGTAAATAGTAAATACGTATAAGTCAATGTCTTTTTGTATTTGTTTTCCCACTGCATACATATGGTCAAATTATTATTGATGAATGATGCTGGGACTGGGGAGAGAAGTGGTGATCTGATGATCAACATCTAATCACTTGAATGGCATATAAAATATATGTTTTGGTTCTTGCGAAATTATTTGGCGGGGCTTCTCCTGAACACAGCAGGATTCAGAGCTCCACTTTAATTTAAATCCTTTTTCAGAAAAATGTACGTGTCAAACAATAATAATGTATACACAATAGTAAAGAAATTGTACCATATATACAGGGCAATCAGAAAAATAACTTTTATTCATTTATTTACTAAATAATTTCAATTTACCTCCATTTTTAATAATTTGTATTCATCATTATATCTTTATTAATAATATTTTTCGTCAATAAAAATATATCATTCATAATTTAAATTCAAATCATAAATATAATTTTTTTTTAAATGGTTCATTTACTTATGTAGTATTACTAATTGACTTTCTAATTTAAAAAATTTGTCAATTTATCAAGCCTATTTGTAATCATATTAATTGTTAATTAATTATTACCTCACCCGCCATATTATTATAACAATTGCAAAAATTTTGAAATAAAAATACTCTGAGTATGTCAAATTTACGAATTATGAAACAGATGATCGGACCAAAATAAAAATCTAAAATTTCAATATGAGTTATTATTAATTAAAGGCAAAAATAACACATGTCAAATTTACATTAAGCAGCCAAAAGCCAAGTCCACATGCACGACACTAGTCTTTTGTTGTTGTAATGATTAAAGTCATCCCAAAAAGGTAATAAAGAGGCCACTGATCTAAGTTCCACGCGCGGTTTACTCTATATATTCAGCTTTTCAAAAAATAAAAGAAGCCAGATTTTTTAAATACTCTGATTAATTAACAGCTTGTGTTCAGCATGTGGGAGCGGAGGTTTAGGTTTACGTCAAATTTTATTCCTTCATATACAGAGAGGGTTGCAAAACTAACGCAAGCTTAACGTATTGTTAATGAATTATAATTAATTAATAACATGAAAATTACTTAATGAATCAGATTACAATAAGAAGAAACAATTACGATTATAAGCAAGCTAGCTGCAGCTTACGATTAAAAGGAAGGATAATAATGCTCTTGTTATGGGCTACCGTCTAATTAATTGCCACCACATTTTCCTAATGAAGACAACATGCAGTTTTCTTCAAGTAGGTAGTGCTTCATTATTGACGATTATTACTCCACTTTAGAGTTGGCTACTACATTTATACTATACTTCCCTCGTAATTAAGTGGGTTTATTTTTAACCATCATTACATTATCCACACAATTATGTTCAACTCATGGACCCCTTTAAGGTGAAAGTCTAGATTAAAGTCAACCGTATACGAATAATTAACTGCTGCTTAATGGTTGATCACATACGGTTTGACCGCTTAGTCGTAATGGCCCCAACGATACATGGTTTGTTCAGTGTCGGACTCTAAAACGACCAAGCCCGGAAGGTTAGCATGCGCTTACCTTGCCACAACTAGGTCATTGGTCAGGGACATACATATGTCCTATCATCTTAGCAAATTGCCTTAATTCAATAATCAAGATCGTCCTTATGTAATCGGTTCTAGCCACCTAGATGTAGATTATAAATTTAATCTTGTTTTGCTAGCACCACACAAGATAGACCATTATAATTGCAAATAGGACATTTCCCTTGAAATGTAGGTATTACTTGTTCCTTTCCTCTCTTATTTTCTCCAACTTTCACGTTATTATAAAGTCACTACCATACATTATCTGTATTATATCAAGAACACATCAAAAATTTAGATCAATTAAATTGAGATTAATATAATGATAACATCGGTCTCGGTCTCACCTGAGATGATGGTCAATAACTCCAAAATTTATCCACTAATAACATCAATAATAATAATATATTTAAAATTTTATAAATTCGACTCATTTCATATATTAAATCATCCTGAATTTATTTTGCCAACGATCCAGATGGAAGGTGTTGTGGGAAGGACCGGTGTCCCAAACTTTCTAACACGTCATTTATTGTTGGGATAAAGATGACTACTCAGTAGCGTAGCTCAGCTCTGAGCTGAACTCCTACTGCTATATGCATATAATTGAGCGACACCAGAATTATAAACAAATTAAAAACTCTTCCAATAATAATAATAATTGGACGAAACTTCGTGGATCTGTAACAATGTTGAAGACTGAAGAGAGACGACAACAGGTATCGCCGTATTGACCACGTACGAGATCACTGTAACTCTCAAGTCAGAGAGTTACGAATTATATGAGAGTAATTAATTTAAATATAAACAATTACAGCAGCCTGGTCTCTTTACATCTATACCAAAATTGATTAGTCTGGTAAACATTTAATTAAACCACGTACATGTAGGATGTTTCTAACCTTGCCAACCAGCATATATACGAGGTTAGTCCTTTTTTAATCACGTTTAGTTCATCAATCTCGCATCATTTTCTTGGGTTTTCGTTAAATTCAAGGTTTCGCATGTTAATCAACGACTGAAATTCGGAAGCTTGCGGAAACTAGATCGTTGTCCCCTTCGCATTCGACATCGTAGACAACATAGAACTGTTACATTTGATGTGGACGAATATATATAATCTCGACATTAGTCTTCGTGTTCGATTGTAAATCAGGACTAATTTGTCACGCGGCCCCTAGTTTTAGAATTTATCCTTTATAAAAAAACAGGTTAATTAAGCCGCACGTGTTAAGGACGGAAGGGCAGTCAACGAGGATTGGAGGAAAGAAGGAGGAGGCTGCGTACGCATCACACGTGCCAGAGACGGTCGGATATTTGTCTCGTTGCTGCCGTGGACACCGTAAATATACTGACGTGGCGCACTCTCCGCTTTGAGTTTTTGCATTGGATGCTCTTTTGCATTGTTTTTTTTGTCATTTTCCAAGGCATAGGATACCAAGACCACGTCGCAGGCTCGATCCCCGTTTGGCAATATTTGATTATTTTCTTCAGAATCAAGAAACTACTGTGTGTTTAGTAAGATGACTATGATTATTAGACAACTAGCTTGGAATTGTTTGTTTAGCAGATGACTATTATGTACGACTTGTGTACGTTTAATTTACTCCTCGATGAGTGAAGAAGTCTGTTCTGTTTTGTTCGATTGATTTGATTTTCTCGGGCGGCTGATGAAGTTTGTAAGGATATGGTGATCGTTGGGGGTTTTGACGACCAATATCCTCAAGGCAGCAAGATGAGAAGATTAGACAAATTTTAAGTGGACGTGAATGAGTAATCATAATCTAAATGTTTCAAGGTACAATGTTAGGGGAATATAATAAAATAAGGATCATTATGATTATTCACCTTCACGTCCGCGTGATTGTTGAGTCGCTAATTAAAATGTTATAATTTGAGATCTAATAATGCCTCATGGGTGAGTGTATATACATGTAAGTTGAGGCTAATATGCCTTGGTATCACGCTTTTGAAGGCTGATATGCCTTACGTTAAGTTGAACACCTTAGGCTGAGCTAAACGCTTAAGGAGTGGTTGAACACCTTAGGCTAAGCTATAACTAGTGTTTCATTACCTTTTATGAATCTTATAGTGTTTTTCATTTTTCAATTGACATGTTTTGAATTATTTCGTATTTTCATTTTATTAATATATTTTCTATAATAAAAAAATTAATTTATTTTCACTTATTTTTAAAAAATTTCTGAACCATCACACACTGATAATTCCAATTGAAGTAAGGAGAGGTCTCCTTGGTGGGAAAAAGCAAGTGTAGGAAACATTCCCAATGATTGTTGTCACGACAAGAAAAGAGACACAACCTACTACGTACCTCACCTATCACCTTATAAAACTAGGATATAGGTATAGCTTTGAACTAATTCCACCTCGTCGTAATTAAGAGAATAAACAAGACAGAACGACAAGCCGCCTAAAATATGTCGACAAAAAAGTAAAAAGTGAAAATTGCATGATAATCAAATTTTACACTTGAAAAATCTATCAAAAAAGAAGTAGACGCATGTCCTTAAAGCCCCAAATTAATGCCGCCCGGCCGGACTTGTTCCTGATAACGATTAGTATGTCCAGTACGTAACCCAGCCCAGGCGATCAATTGATGACCACCTATATATACATAAAGCTGTACCCAAAATCCATCAACAAAATAGATCAGCCTTGTAATCTCAGCCATGCACTTAGAAACCAGAATCGAGGAAACAAAACAAACAGATGTTCTGGTCATTGGTCTTTGCCCGAAACTGTAACGTCTTTTTATTCGCCTGGGGATCTAAGTTGGGCAATGGGGGACGTTCGTTCCTCCATCAAATAATTTCACCACGTCAGCCCACACTCCACAACGTCATTCATCTCCCCGAACACAAACCTTATAACTTCGTTTCAAACGGATATAGGAGATTTGGAGGAGTGATTTGAATTTAGGTGGATTTTTTGTTGTTGTTATAGATAGCTCCCAATGGGAGAAATCAAGAAAGAAATCAAGAAAGAAATCAAGCTACATGTCGATTTAGGTTGTGAGATCGGCCTCAACACAACCAGTGAGATATGAAAGAGCACGACGCGCCACAAAGTGAAAAAAGAACAAAATCTCCGTGATGATAGCTTTGTCCGCCACGCACTTAGTGATCCGCTAAAAAAGGCGAAAAAGAACTAGCTCAACAACACTCTCAAAGTTCACCTGCCACTGACCCTGTCATAAGCACTACAAACATGCCTCTCAAACTGCCAAAAACTTCAAAACATAAAGATTAAAGAATCCTGAACAAATCCGCTCCACTCTCTGCAATAGTCTTCCACCTACTCTCGAAAACTCAATTTGGATGGATATTTGCTATCACTCATTTGGACACAAAATGAAGATACTTAGGAATATATTGAAATCACCTTTTAGATTCGAAATGGGCCTCAGGAAGACCAAAACGTTCTTTTAGTTCTTAAGCCCATGTTGCAGTGGGCAGTGGCCTCCTCTCAAACAAAACTGCCTACTCAATCGGCAGTTGAGCCCGTTAGCTCAGCCCAACAGTATGCCTATAATTGAACCCAGCCCAATAATCGCAAAACCTTTCCAAAAACGAGCTCTGAAAAAGGCAAGAACAGATCAGTAGAGAATGTAAGCTAGAAAAATATATAAGTCAAAGAGTAGCCATGCCCATGATCGGTACTGTACATGAAGTTAATGAACCTACTTAAAGCGACAGACTATGACATCCCATGGAGTAACATAGTTGATTGTATCATACTTGTAGATATCAATATTATATTTATTTCCGTTCTTTTTTTTATAACGACATCTTTATCTTATCTACTTTTGACACGAAAAAAACACCAATTATAATCAACTAAGACATCACCCTTATCGAAACACTTGAGCAACTGTCTAACGACTAACCCTTTCTGCAACTCATAACTAATTTCAGAACATAAGTGACATGGATCGTTTACTTTTTCCTATCCCAACAGCTAGACGGTGAAACATAAGCATCCGTCAAGCGACAAACTTTACCATTTATTTGGCTCGTCTCCTTTGGCTTTGGTGGTTGTTCTTTTATATTTAACCACAAATTATTTGACGGATACAATTCATAAATTAATTGAGAGTTTTGCTTATTCAATAAGAAAAAACCAATCGAGAGCTTTGATCCCTTTAAGAAAGTTGCGACCATGGCTCCCACTACACAAATGACAGTCCTTTAAATCCTTTACTTTATGGTCAGGTCAATCTGCAGATTCTCCTAAAACCAAACATATGAATACAAAATACAAATAATTTTAGCCGTTGTTTGGATAATGAACTGTACTGCACAGATATCATAATCATTCATGAGCAAAAGATAAGTAGTGGAATGTTAAAGAACATAAAGAATAATCTACATTAATAGAGATGATATTCGCAGTGCAGTACATCTGCATGAATACAACGTTGTAACCAAGTTGCTCCTTCAATTGAATTCAACCCAAATGTGCTTTCAAGGTAAGAAGTGATTTGAAGGCAATGAGGCAATGAAAAAATTAAGATATCAGAACACAAATGCAATCAAAATTTATATAAAACGACGTTAACAGTAAAGAAAACAAAGAAAAAAGGTTCATCACAAAAGCTAAGTGCAACATTGCAATCAACACGTACAGAGCAATCAAATACATGTAAGGAAATCAAATGGAAATCGACAACATTTTCTTCTTTTTGGGCATCTCATCTAACACCATTAGTGGCACAACAACTGGACTATTTGCAGTGACTTCTTTAGTGTCAGTACTCAAAAGCAGCTACTTTTCTATTGTCATTTTATTGACTGATTTGTCGATTTCAGAAGCTTGTGCTTCCTCTAAGCAACACTGGCACTATTTGATGCCATCGCTAAAGCTAGTGTTGGTTCAGCAACTATGCCCATGTAATCACAGAAAACGTGTATACCAGATCATGGCTTATAATGCTAATTCTCCCCAAGGATATACAGGAAGTGAAAAAAGAGTAAGCTAACCTGACCAATGAGTTCCAAAGGCTAAGAACCGGTTGGTGTGGTTGGACTGCCGAGCTTGCAGCTCCTTAATGGTAACATAACCATACAAAACAGAGCAAAGATAGCTTCAAATCTGAAATAAAAAACTAATCAGAGAAATGATTTTGAGAAAAATAAAGGAAATTGAGGAGCCTTGCCTCAGAAAGTCATTCATCGGAGCTTTACTTTAACAATTAACAATGGCCAGCCACCAAGAAAGCTGCCATAACCGATCTTTTCAACGCCCGATTCGCCAAAAATCTAGAAAGGCAACAACAACGAAGTGAGGCCAGATTAGGAAGACAGAAACAGAGCACCCAACAAAAGAAGACAAATACGAACAGAAACAACTAAACCCGTGGATGGATACAGATTGAAGAGGGCGAAGATATATCTTAGCATATATCCACTTCTACGAAGCGAGTGCCGATTGGATTCGGGAAATACGCTTTCGAAATCAATCTTTTGTTCATTGTCAAACCCTTGCCATAGTGTTTTTTAGTAGAAACATGAAACATGAAACCTGAGTCGCCTTGAATCCGCACTCCCTGCAAGCGGAAAAGGAAGGGGCGATAGGAGCTGAAGAAGCGGTGGAACCGTCGGAAAAAAAGAGGAAGAGAGTGGAGGAGATCTCGTGAACCTAGATCATCGACGGTGAAAAGGACAGAAACAGGTCAGAGAGAGAAGATATGGCGGGGAGGAAGTCGGAGTGAAATAAGGAGGGAAGCAATCGCGAGGATCGTTTTGTGCGAGCGAAAAAAGATAGAAAAGCAAGATGTTATTGGGGGCGAGGCGGCATAGGCAGGGATGAGGGAAGCGTGCGCCTCCCCAATGCTCATACAGAGAGGTGACCGCCATCAGACTGGAGGGAAAGCTGAAAAGACTGGCGAACGATGTGATAGGAATGGCCGTTGAATTGTGAGGAAAGAACTGGTCTTTGACAAGGAACTGGATTCATTTATCATAAGAGGAAGCAACTGGGACGACCAAGTTAAGGGGAACTAACCAGAAAGAAGCAAAAGACCACTTGGATCCTAACACCAAACCCAGGGAGGTAACCGAATGAATAAAGAGCGAACATCATCACTGAAAAAGCAGAGAGGAGAGGGGGAATGCCCTTAATGAACAGTCCTGTTCCTTCGTGCTTTATAGAGGTTTAATTGGTTAAACTGCCAGCACGATGCTTGACAAGAGGCAAATGAATGTTCTGGAGATTGATCACCCACCTTTCACCAGCCATGGCAACAAAACAGTACAAAACCAAGCTTCGAGAGAAACATGACAGTAAACTATGTCACTTTGTCCTTGTCATAGGTCATGCCCACAGGCACAAATATGACAATGACCATGATCCAACTTCCGCCTTCTAAATCTCCCAACTACCTCAACACTAACCCAACAACTGTTCTTTCAACATCCTTCCATTTAAGATTGGAGGTTGTAATAAACTCCCAGCTATTGAAAAGCCGAGTAAACTGCGATTGGTTCGGTGAAAAGGGCATGTCGCTACAAGAATCGTCCAATATAACAACGGGTTGAGCTCGATATAACCCCGTCTCCTGATCTTAAACCCTCGAGCACGGCAGAATGATTGGGAAGAAGTTCAAACCTCGTGAAAGTTACAGAAGCTGGCAACTCTCCGGCAACCACCACAAACTACTTGGAAGAATCATACATGATTAAGATAGTTTGAGACATTAAGGTAAAGAAAAACAGTGTAAGAGACAGACAAATACAAACTCAATATTAAAACCACTTTCTAGTTACAAACCCTGTCTCCATTATAAGGTGTTTTCCTAATTACACCTAAGAAAAAGACTTCCATTAAAATGCTAAGAAAACAACAAACCAAGATATAGAATACACCCCAAACCCCCAACCAAGGAAATAAAAAGAAAAGAAAAAGGAAAAATCACCCTTATATAAATATAATTAAGTCAACTTAAATACACCAGCATCATCATCATTCATCATCATCAGCAACACTTGCACAAAGAACCCTAAATCAGAGGCAGCTATTCTGAAGTGGTTTCGATTTTTTCCCTTTGAATTAGATCGATCATTGAAGTTTAGCGTGTCGAATCTATGCTCTTACTCAGCTCCTCGAGCTTCTTCATCCTCGCCCTCTCACTTTCGCTCACCAGCTGTTCAAACTCGAAGATCGAATTGGCCCTCATCAGTGTTAGATTCCAATAACTATTAACAACAAAGTCTGATTCTTTCTACATGCCAAGAAATGAAACTCACCTCCATTAGCTTGGTTATGAGCTGTACTTTCTCCTTGTTCTTGTCATTAAAAGCCTCAAGGGCATCCTTGTACTCTTTCTCCTGTTGGGAAGAGAAAGAACAAACAAAACCAACAATCACTATCACCATAACCACAGAAAAAATTTACTAACTTGCTTCTGGCTGATGGATAGCATGTGGTTGAAAAAAGAGCAAAATTGCCAGATCACATGGCTGATACAAGACAACAAAAACCAAAGGTCGTGAATTGTGATGTTGTTGTTGATTCAATAATTACCTTCTTCTGAACACTGTGTCCTAGAGGCTTCAATTCCTTATTCACTGAATCAATCTTCTTCCTCACTGAGGATACCTCTTTCCTCATGGGATCTGCCAAACCTTCAAGTTCCTGGTAAAACCATCCAAAGAGAGTCAACTATTCAGATTCATAACCCTTGATGAAAGTGTTTACATCATTTTCCAACTCCAGAGCCAGAGGATTTTGGTATCAGAATTTAGACAAAGATTGTTTCGATGAAAGGTTGAAACTTTGGGATAACAGGACATAATAACGGTCAGATATTTTCTAGGGAGAATCTGGGGGATTAAATCGGATACTATATGCAGTTTCTCTTTCTTCCAAATCTGACAGGAAAACGGTCATATTTTGATTTTCCTCTCAACCAAGCTGCAGATTCTCTCTCCTGCTTGAGAATTTCAATTTCCCCAAACCCTAAAACTAAAACAGACAATTTAAACCACAAACAAGGCAGAATATGAAGATTACACCCAAATCTCAACTACCCACGAGCTGAAATCACACCAAAATTACATTAGCAGGAAAAATTGACAAGTAACCAAAGAAAGATGCAATTTTTTACCTAAAACACACAATTTTAAGCAAAACATCCAAAATTTCACTCACAAAAGAAGAAATCTAAGGCTAAAGACACCCAAATCTCAACAACCCAGTACCCAATAGCTGAAATCACGCCAAAACAAAGTGAAAGATGAATGAAAAGTAGTGTGTACCTCACGAATCATGGCTAAACGCTTAGTCTCTTCCTCAACACGGCCAAGCTGAGCCTGAACCCTCTCCCTAACTTCCATCTTCCTCTTCTCAATCTCTTCTTCTTTAGCCCTGAAAGTGGAGAGAGCAGACCTGGACATCTCCTCATCTTCCTTGGACATTTGGGAGCTGAAGCTCAAGCTTCCACCAGAGTTCTGAACCATGAGCTGATTCAAAGGCTGCTGCTGGGGTACTTGGGTTGGTTGAGGCTCCATTTCACTCCTCCTCTGCTCCCTGCTGAATCCCCCAAAACACCCTATCTTGAAAACCCTTTTCTTTTTCCTGTGGAGTTTTTAGTTTTGTTGCTTCCCTTCTTTCTTCCTTTCTTCTTCTCTCTTCTCTCTTCTCTCTCTTTGAGCTGAGTTGAGCTGAGCTTTCTTTCTTCTTTTCTCTCTGTCTTTTGCTTTTGGGGTGGGAGGGTATTTGATGGGTTTTTATTTTGCTTTGTTGTCTTTTCCTAGTTTTTTTCTATTTCTTTTTTGATGGGTTTTTTGTGAGTGGGAGAGGGATTTTAAACAAGGCTTGGCTCTTTCTATTTCAGTTTGAAAATCGATTAATTTGATTATTAAATGTTGGTTGATTGATTAAATTTGAAATTTTATGATTGATCGATTAATTATTTTAACTGACCAGATCTAAAAAGAGATTAATTAACTTATGGTTAACTAACCGCATCGATTATATAACCGTAAGCGGACCGTAACCGACTAATTTAACCTACACGTTAATAACAAAATTGAGATGGTTTCCATTCAATTTGGGGATTTGAGGATAATTTCACTTGTTCAATTAACCAATCAATATATTAATTATTTTATTAACAGACCTAATTTTAAGTAAATCGATTTCTAATCGATCAATTAACCAACTTTAACCAATAAACCAAAACTGAAAGGACAGCCCTACTGAAGCTGAGTCTTCAAAAGAAAAAGTCATTGTTCTAAAGTATCAAGGCCAGCTTAGCACTTCTTTCTCTTTCTATCACATTTTATCATCATAAAATTTGTAAAAATATTAATAAATTGGTGAATGAAATAATAATTGGTTTCAGGAAAGTTAAGGGGGTACACTACAATTTGGAAACTGGAAAATAAGTAAAATATATAAATAACCCTTTAAAAAAACAAAAAGGGAAGCCGCGTGAAATGACCCAACTGCCAGACTTGTTCATATAATTTCATCATTTTTTGTTTACTTTTCGGCACAAAATTTAATTGAAGTTTTATATTTGGAATATGTGGTTAACCCCATATTTCAAATATCAATATGTAACCATGGTTGATGCTTTGTTTTTCATAATTTCATATTTGTGGCTATCTGTCTAGCACCGGGACTTGTAGTTAATTCCGTAAATCTTTATTTGTTGAGGTGGAAAATTCTAATAAATCGTATCATTTTCGGCAATAACCTAATAAATTGGGGTTTTTTAAAACATTAATTTTATATGGGTTTAGTTTTTTCGGGCTACTTGCTCTACTTTTTATGTACCTCACTTTCCTTGTGAGGATAATTACGCCGCCAACTCTATGGCTTGTGAAATTCTTTTTTATTCTGATTCATCTTTTTGTAATTTAGATCTTCACTCTTGTACTTACTTTTGATTTGTTTAGCCTAAACAATAATAACATTCAAGTAATTGTTATCAAGAAAGGGAGTAGCGCAGAGAAGTCTGTCTTGATGCGAGTATTGTTAATGAACAATATAAAATTAGTTAATCTTCAACTTTTTTTCAAAAAATTTAAGTTGTTGGAACGTAATAATTCATAACATGATATGTCTGAATTTTAACGACTGTTAAATTTTGGTTTGGAACAGTAGGTAATACATGACTTAATCCAACAAATTTGTTCATTGACAATACAATTATCAATGGAATTGTTTGTGTTCAAGTTGGTGGGTAATGTGTTTTTTATTGAAAGTTCAGAAAATCAGAGAATGTAGTTGACCTGTGATGCCAATATCTCTTATTAATTTGGCGAGTTTCTTTCTCCTTTCCTATGTTTTGTTATAGGGAAGATTAAGAATGCTTTGAGTTAGTGATCGTGGACAAGCAGCTCCAACCTACTCTCCCAACTCCCAAGTTAATAGTTCCGCTTATAATCAAACTCTGCGAGGAAACATCAAAATAATATTTAGAGAGTAAGAATTATCGACAACAAAACTTACACAAAATAAATATCATAATTCTTTAAAAGTAAATGAGATTTCAAATTTCTTACGACTTTAATATATATATATATATTAAGAGACATAAACGGAGACGGCGGCTTTTTCCAAAGCTCCAATGCACTTGGGTTTTTTTTTTGTGTGCTTGGATTTATTGAAGATGATAATTTATCATACACATATTGTTTTCTTGCGGTGTACGTTATTTATAATTTCAATTTAAAAAAAAATATAAGATTAATCAGTACATGTAGTTATTATGGTTATTGAAGCCCTCATACCACGACAAATAACTAAGATATCATAGTATTACATACGTGGAATGATAGAGACCCAATAACTTCAGCTACAAGCAACTGGAAGTCCAATCGTTTCCTTCATGGTTTTAATAAATTCCCTACGCTAGGAATGCGGGATGGAATCTCGAAACAAAATTTCATTCGAGCAAATTTAAATCCTCACGGAGTGCATTTTGGGAGTTTAACTTTCTCATGCCCGCCCAAATTTCATTCTACATTCCACCGATCAAACGGATCGATAGTGTGTCTTTAGTATTCATTTCGGTATTGCGTTTTGCGGAGCATGAGTTTAGTATTCATTCCGTAGACTTAGTAGTTACGGTGACCTTTCTGTATAAATTCCTTGGAATTCGGGTTATAAAATTTGCTGGATGGCCAACTTAATGAGTAAAGACAGCTAGCTAGTATGCATATATATATAGTGTGCTTGAGACTAACGTTTTGAAAGCATGGAGTGGGAAACAAGTGTACGTCACCACCACATATACCAGCTAATGGAAGAACCGTAACAGCCAAGACATAAACTAGTCTAGGCATTCTTAAATGATTAACCATACCCTATTGAGGATATTGTCGATGTTGAGTATACATGATTTTTTTTTATCATCAAGACCCTCTTAACAATTTCAAAATGTCTCGCTTAGAAATTTCGGAATTAACAGAAAAAAGAATCAACATCAAATGTTAAATAATCGAACTTGGTTAACCCAACCAAATGTTCAAACCCAATCAGCTCGGGGTTACAAATAAAAGTGATAGATCATGCAGCATGCATAGATGATTTTTTTTAGTTAACGATAAATGTGTCAAATTATATTTCCAAAATTACTATTTTACAAAAGTAAATTGTCGAAATTATTAATAAATATAATATACAAACAGTGTATTAATATTATTTCGATAATTTCACTTGCTAATTGATACGATTGAGTCAAGGGGGGCACTTTCAATTACTATCCAGCAAAATTGAATATATAGATAAAAAAAACACTTAAAATAATTATCTCATTTTAATTTTCACTTTCGTATCTTTTTCCCCCTCTTCTTTTGGTCTCCATCTCACTGTCCCTCTCTGTCATTAGGGAGTGGCCCGTCGGGGACCATTTCAGAAATTTTGACACATTTCAATTCAATTTGTCCAATATAATATTCGTCAAATCAAAATGAAAAAGAATCCATTTTTTTTACTAAAATGAAAGAAAAAGAAGGGGGAAATAGAAAAAAACAAAAAGAAGATCCAACGGTCACGCTCAATGGGATTCAAGTAATCCAATGGCCATAGGAATCTCAATGTGGGGGCCATCCAACGGTAGGTAATCAATGACAGCAACACTTACAGTGACATTGCCGTGCAGATTTCAGCCTGATCAATAGATTCCGAAAACAATTTGATTTTTTTTTTCTTAAGTAAAGCTATTTATACGCTTATTAAATTATTTTGTGGGAGTTAAAAAAGTATTAAAGCCCAAATGATTTGGAGGTGGAACGGTCCTAGCGCATTCGACGCTTACTTTGGCTTAGTTTGTTATCAATTGCTCACCAATTCTAGAGTGGTGTTGGAGCCACTTGGCGGAATCAGGTAAGTGTTGTTGAGTGTCCGATTTGGATGAAACAGTCCCGTATGTGTTCCGAGATTGTCCGTTTACAGCTAGCACCTTGAAAACGGTTATCATTTCCTTTGGAGTACAAAAAACGAAGCTATGTTTCAGGAGCATAGCACCACTTCCGAGCTATGACATCAGATATGTGGTTGGATGTCTATTGTTGAAGACACTCGTATTCGAGATCAGACTGCTAGACATGGTCGTCCCGTTGCAAACTCCTGAAAAATGACGCATCTATGGGTTGCCCTTAACAGGAATGACTCTGTAATCCGGAGACGGGTCAAGCATTAACATTAAGCTTGATTCGAGATTCAACTGGTTGTGTTCTATTGACGTTCAGGTTGAGCCCGAATATGTGTTCGATTATCCGGACGGAGTTCAGGGTCGTTGTGACTGTCTTAATATAGCTTGAGAGAGTGGGTATCAGAGATAGAGTACATGCGCAGCTCGACTCCCATTGTGCATTGCAATTGATACGTTAACCGCTTTAAAACCGATTAGATTCAATTAAGCAACCGTAATCTACTGTCATGAATCAGATTCATAAATTGACGGTAAAAGTATAAAAATTTAAATTTATTCGTATATGTTATCTTATTTGTTTTGGCACCACCAAATATTGTAAATAGCAATTATCTTCTAAAACATCGTCACATAGATAATAAAATAATATGATAGTTGCTCCTTCTTCTTTTGTACGTATGCATATCTGTCCCCCTCCCCCCTCGTCGAAAGAGTTCAACAAAGAATCTTAAAACGGCCGTTGTAGTTTGCCAACTGTATACCCTCGGAATCTTGTGCCTTTTTTTTTTTTATTTAATTTTATATTTAGAAGGTAGCTCCTTAGATTACTATCAAATGGCCCTTTGCGGGGATTAAAGATTTAAAAGCCTCCGTTAGCGTGACAACTGGCAAATTAATTAGACGAGTATATATTGAATTAAGTATAACTGAGGTAGGTCCTAATATTAATTATCAAGTTGGTATAACGCATAGTTAATTATTCAGGTTTATCGTACGATATTTGCATGCCACTGGCTAACTAGATGGTTAATCTGTGAGCAAATTGTTTTCGGGTTGGCATGCATATTGTACCAAGCAAGTATCCGGTGGTTTATCTATATAACCAAACTTTTAAAAAGCTTCCTAATTCGTAAATTAAGAGTTTTATAAGCAAGTAGTGCACAGGTTAACTTTGTTGCCATAAAGTCTCCCTTCATGCAGGCATTGTTAGCTAATTTAACTATTGTTAGTGTTTTTTATCCTCATTTTTATTGCAAAATTCATTAATAATTTTTAATTATATTCATATTATCACATCAACAATTTTAATAATTAATTTATTGAATAATTTTCAATTAGCTTATAAGAAAAAACTTTTGAAGTAGAACGATAATCCAAAACGGGGAACAAGGTAGCTGGATAAGGACAATAATTGGTTGTGGATGTGGTTTGGTAATTAAATGTAGTCGTCTTAGGATTATGCAAAAAGTCAAATTTGTTGGTCTTTACTGAAATTTAGGAGCAGAAGACCAACTACTTACCTAGTCTTCCTCTCCCCTGAGTTTTCAAGAAACCGGCTGGGAATCATTGTTTGCGGGGAGTTTTGACCGTTGGATATTCATATTCCTCTAAGCTTCGCCTTGACCATTTCCATCCATTTTGTTGCTAGCTATACTCGTTTTTACTTTTTTTTTCTTCTTATTATTTTTATATTAAAATTAGCTTTATACGTGTGTATATAACGTAATCATTGATTGGTTTGTTACGTTTTAGGTGAGTTCGAGTTAGAAAATTTTAGCTTCTCGTGAGCTCGAGTCTAGCTCATTAATTATCCTTGACGAGTCAAATTTGAGATCAACTCGAACTTTGGGTCATTAAAAACTACCAATGAGTCTACTTCGAAGCCATTACACTATAGAATATCGACGAGTGAAGCTAAAAAAATTAGATATTCTAGAATTTACAAATTTATACTTTTCTCAGTTAAAATAATTGAAACTAAATAATGTGTTACTTCCATTTTTATCAGCATAATAAAAAATTATATATAATTTATTGTATATAATTTTCGAAACAAAATATATGTTATATTATTAAGTGTGCGAGTTACTAACCATCTATATGATTGAGTTGGTATACAAAGAGGGAATTTGTTTTTGAGCATGTTGTTGAATAACTAAATGGGCCATGATTATTATTTCAATGGGCGACGAAGCTTATTTAGTAAGTGAGAAGCCCAAGAAAGTGTTGAGAGCAAACTTGGGCTCGAAGTCCATGATGTGATGCGAACATGGGCCGGTTGCATTTCACAATTCAAGCTCGGTATCAGAGATTCTACAAATAAAATTGAGATTGCTCGTGAGGTCGAAAATTAACCACTAAAAATCTTGTAGGAGAAAAATTTACTTGGGTGAAAAATCAAGGGTCAATTTAGTTCGTTGGATAACTATATTATGAAGGTACGACATTGAATGAATCTTATTATTAATTACTGTTGACAATTACACAACCGAACTATTTACTGTGTTGATTGTAGGCCACCTTACACACGAGATTCGAATCAAAGGCGGGAGGTGAAATAGTTTGCCAGAATCCTTTCAATCGTCTTGTTGGAATGTAAAATCACATTTGTACTTGTTTTGAACCAGAAATAGAATAGATTTTCCATGTGAAGAAAAAATCCCAACCAAATGAAAGTTATGTGCTATTTTTCCTTCCTTTCTGCTGTAGTGTCGCACGCCATGGGCCTCATTGTCCTTGTGATACTGAGTGCTTCTTTGCAGAGGAAACTTTGTCTCCATTGCTAATGGAAATTTATGCAATTTTGTACTGTTTATTCTGATATATACGATGCGTTACAAGACACAAAATAAGGGAGGAAAGACAAATACAAAAGGAAGGCATCGACCTGGGGAAAATAAAAGTCACGTGGACACACGTGAGAGGGAGAGTGGTGGCCGCGCGTGCCGGCGTGCGTTAACTTTGTTTGTTATTTATTTATTAAGGTGGTGGGACCGTCACGTGAGCATCTGTCTGTCCCTGCTCTCTCTCACCTGCATTACATCTTTCTTTTGATCTTTTCCCTTCTCACCCTAGAAAAATATTATATTTACAAAACAGTACTTTCAGCAGTGACTCCTGACACGACAGTGTGTATGCGTCAGTGATTAAACCAGAAAACCCATATAAAAACAAGAGCTGGGGTGGTGGAGTAATTGAGCTGCAAAACGACACACCTAGAAGCGTCGTTCTTGGGCAGTTCCACGAGTAATTATACAGTCGGGTCAGTGAAAGAATGCACTAGTTTTTGAGTAACAAAAGTGTAGCAACAAAAAACAAACATCTGCACGCAATACTATTTAAAACACAAGCAAGCAAGAAGATCCTTTTAGTTGGAGATATGTCTCGTGCAGAAAAGAAGTAGACACGTGGCTGCCGCAAGAGCTTGCTTTGCTTACTTCCACTCGCGGAATTTGGCTAGAATAGGGCCTAGGCTTTTCTTTCACCGGCCCGTTAGAGGTTTAATTTAGGTGGGCTTTTACTATAACTACTAACTACAAGCTGGGGCCTCAAAAAATACTACGCAAATGTATACACGTTGCAAGGTTAAAAATAACTATTACCATTCAGTATTTGATTTTGTTTTGTAACAAACTTATGATTCAAGCTTTGATTACGCGACGAGTTAGTAATTCCGTTCATTTTCGTCTAAAATTTTGAAAGATCAATCTACTACTCGTGTTATTTGTCTTGAAACAATCTACAATAACTTGTAGTGATTCAGCAGTGCTTTATAGAGTAAACACCCGATCACATATATTCATTAGTTTGTAACGTAAGGGTGTCAAGACGGTTCAAAATATACTATTTAGACGTTACCCGTTTTTTAACATATCTCTACAGCGTAAACAATTACCAATGAACATTAAGATAAACTCTTCTTATTAGGTGTAATTTCATATTGGTTTCCTCATTAAAATCATGAATTCAAAATGTCACAATAACTTTATGTTGATCATTGTTGAGTCAAATCAAGCTTGGCATGGCATTTAAAAGAAGAAAGAAAGCATCAGAGTTTGTTTGTGGAGGAACTGAAAAGGAAGCTATGAAGTGAGAAGAAATGTACGTACTGGCTACTGCCTCGATAAAATAAAGTGATGTCATCTCAAGAACATTAGAGGTATGAAGACCTTACAAACTAATATTGGTTACTGGTGTACTTGTGCAGTGGAGTTACTTTTGCTGTGTGGATCTTAATCCATCGAGGGAGTACTAACTAAATCAGAAGTTCAACTATTATTACTCCGTAAAATAAAATCTGGAAACCGTTGACCAACACAGCCCCCTCTCTGTCTCCATGTCTCTGTACAAGGCTACTTGAAAGCAAGAAACATGGATCTTCTTGTCCCTGATCAGAAGTCTGTTCCAAGTCCAAGGTTTTT
This sequence comes from Linum usitatissimum, assembly GCA_030674075.2. Classification (NCBI taxonomy): domain Eukaryota; kingdom Viridiplantae; phylum Streptophyta; class Magnoliopsida; order Malpighiales; family Linaceae; genus Linum; species Linum usitatissimum. The sequence continues at coordinate 3,609,108 of JAUJYP020000039.1, forward strand.
CACGAACGAGTTCATGCATATTATTTTACATTGCTGGGTGAGGTCCAAATGGGGTAAAAAAAACTAGGGAAGAAACTAGGATAATTAATGATAAGAAGACAGTAGAAATGAAGGAGGAGAAGACAAGAATGTGTGGTTGACTGTTGAAGTCTGATGCCATGCACAGTAAATTGTGAATGGGGGAATCTGTTTTAGCAGAGAGTAATAAATCATGAATGGGGTCTGCAAAGTAGCAGGAAGTGGAAACTGTAAAAACCATGGGGAAGCGAAATAACTTCTGGCTGGACTGACTTACTTAACCCCAGCCTTTCAATTTGAAAGATATATATATATATATAGAGAGAGATGGGGATTGGGGAAATGCTTCTGAGTAGCAGCAACTACATTGTCGGCCTTGCTTTAATTCTTCATTCATCTCATCCATTATTTACTGCTCGGTTTGAATGTCTGATACGATGGGTTTAAGTAAGTTTGGTACCAAGGTAGGTAACCCCATTCAACCATACTAATTGAGCATGGAGGTTGTTGTTAACCATCCAAACTTGAGCATGGAAGAGTGCACTTGTTGAGAACTTGATAGTGTTGATATTCCTGAAGCGACTCTTGAAGCTACAAGATTGACATCGGCAAGCTATGGACTATCTACTCGAATTGCATCATCCCATGTGAGATTTGGGGAGACTTAATAAACTCACAATTTTTTTAGACAAAAAGAACAGAGTCGGCTTAGCAAAAGGTGTTTTGTTAATGAATGGATGGATGGGGAGAAGTTGTATTTCCAAAGTAAAAGTTGCAAGTAGAGACATGCACGCATACCCATCCCACATAAACACTGCAGAAGGTTTTTTCTCCATTTCTTTTCTTGTTTTTTGGTTGCAAGATTTTTCTTTGCTTTTATGATTAATACTCAAAATCAAACTGGTTTCTCTCGAACTGTCTTGTCAGCTGAGTCTCTCTGACTGTCTTTTTTCTCCCCAAGGAGCCAAGTGACTCCTCTCTCTCTCTGTCTGGCTCTGCCCCAAATAAACAAACTTTTGCAGACTTTTTTTGTCAGACCCATACGGTCGAATCTGCCCACAACCAAACAAACTTTATTATTACATTAACTAGTGTCAAAGAAAAGATCTTTACCCTTGTTAAATAAAAACCCAACCAAACCCCCCCTGCCATAAAGCAAAACCCACCATCCCCTTCTCTCTCTCTGTTTCAGTTCTGCAAGTTTCCTCTGTCAATGGACTTCCATCTGAAGCAATGGCGAAACCAACATGAGTCAGAAGAAGAAGAACAGCAACAGCAGCACAATAATCTAAAAATGCTCTTACATCCTTCTTCTGCTGATGATGACAACCTTCAAAACCCATCCGCTGCTGATGCTGCAGCCCTCCCTCTGTTTGCTGATTCATCCACCACTAGATTTCCCACCACCAGTAACACATTAAACTAAATCCTCTTTGTTTGGTTTCCTTTTAGCATAACATCTTTCTCTAACTTTCCCCTTTTTTGGTTATTCAGGGATGGGAATTAGTTACTTCAGTTTGGCACAATGGCAGGAGCTGGAGCTTCAAGCTTTGATCTACAGATACATGTTGGCTGGTGCTTCTGTCCCTCCTCAACTCCTTCATCCCATCAAGAAAAGCCTCCTCCTTCACACTTCTTCTTCACCACCTTCCTATTTCCTTCATAATTACCCCTATCCACCTTCTTCCTGTAAGTCCCCACCATTTTCTTCTTAAAGAAATCAACTTTTTCAAACATTGGATTAGTTTGAGATTGTTTCACATTGATATTCTAACCCTCCTTTTATCGGGTAATGGAAAAAAAGCATCTTTCTTTCTTTGAAGTATACTCTTAAGCATGGAAGAAGGAAATATTTGTGATTTTGATTAAGGGTTGGGATCTGGTGCTGTTAAACAGTAATGCAGGCAGGGTACTGGGGAAGGGCAGCCATGGATCCGGAGCCAGGTAGGTGCCGGAGGACTGATGGCAAGAAGTGGCGATGCTCGAGAGACGTTGTTGTCAACCAGAAGTACTGTGAGCGCCACGTCCACCGTGGACGCAATCGTTCAAGAAAGCCTGTGGAAGTTACCACCGCCGCAGCCGGAGGCGGTGGTTTAACCGCTTTTAATAGCGCCAGCACCGTTCCGTTCGGGTCCGGTTCTGCTGGATTTCCTCGTTCTGCAGGAGGGCAAGGAGCTGCAGCTTCAATTGATCTGTTTCACAGTAATCAAAGGTAAACCATTGTGACCGAGAGAGGTTAAACTAATTACTGGCTTTGTCTCCTTTTTGCAAGCAGAGGAAAAAGTTGTTTCCTAAACTTTGGTATGTTTTTTGGCATTGATATGTCACTGTTCTTGGTTTAGAGTCAGAGTAGTGCTTCGTCCCAACATTTTTGGTTAGTGGTGGGGGGGAGAAGAATGCGGGGCCTGTCTGTCTTATTTCCACACGCTTGTGAACATCACAACTTTTATCAATCAAAGCTAGTAGTGTTACTTTGGGTTCGGTAACATCAATTCTATGTTACTTGTGGACAGAACCGAGACTTACCTTCAAAGTGAAGCTACCGACAACAGATCGGATGGCCATGTCTTGAGGCATTTCTTCGACGACTGGCCACGTGACTCGGAGGACGGGGCCGGAGCCAATTCGAATTCGATGAACTCTACAACCTACCTGTCTATATCGACGCCGGCGGCGTCGGATGTATCGTTGAAGCTCGCAACGGGGAACGACGGCGGGGAGGAGGAAGGCGGTGGTGGGTCTATAGGAGGAGGTTCGGATAGGGACCAGGCCCAGATGAACTGGGCCGCTGGTTGGGCCGCAAATCAGGTTGCTTCAATGGGCGGGCCGCTTGCTGAGGCGTTGAGGTCTTCTTCCAGTACGAATCCTTTTCCCGCCAGCGTCCTGCACCAGGTGCCACGTGGCGTGCTGCTGAAACCTACTACGTTAGCGCTTGAATAAAGGATGTTTTGGCTTCTGGAGAGAGCCTGTGCTTGTTCATAGTTTGCGGTTGATAAAAACGTTTATTTGAGGCTTCGTTGCTGTTGTCCGATTGTTCTCCGATTTGTGGTCGGACGATATCTTAGGCAAAACTGTCGGATCAATTTATGGTGTATTCTCGATTAAGAAGGTTCATGATGATCCATAATGCAGCAGCTTATTATGGTTCTTATTACGAATATATTGCTTTGAGTTTGATCGAGAGCTTGGCCAACGAAGGATTAACAAAATTTTAAAATGATTGATAGTTCATATTGTGAAGCCTTTGGACGATTCTCAAAAATTTTCGATGGGATATTTATTGTAGTGCAAAACGAAGCTCTAATAGATAAGCCTCTTCTTTGAAGTCCCTGTACACGACTCATAATGCTAATTAATTATGATCAATAATAATTTAGCCAACAAAGTTTAGGCGTGGCCAGAACTCCCATCTCGAGTTGAGCAGAAACTTTCGCTTACGGACATGGTTTCTTCTCGTCGTTCTCAGCAGAGACATCCAGTCATCATCTCTTGGTTGCTTAAATTTCTTGCGCAGCACTGGATGGAATAACTAGAGTTGAGAGATGCCAACACACCAACTTCTAGCCTCGCGAGGCTTCTTTCCTCTATGAACTTAGCTTTGCGTGGAATCTGAGGCGGGGGGAGGTTTGAGGTTGTCGTTCACTAAAGCAACTGTAGATTCAGTCTTCGCTGGAGCTTTTTCTGTTGTATCCTCTACCAATGCATAAACGACTGCTGTTCTTGCTGGGGAATACACCATGAAAGACCGAGGACGGTCATCATACCAATCATCCTGTCGATGCGCAGTTTATGTGAGAGTGAAACAAGCTGCAGTTAGATGAGGAGCTAACAGCAGTAGGAAGAAGTTTCTTACAGAGGTGAAGAATTCAGCATTGTGATCGATTCTGTTGAAACCACCAAAGAGAGCGTCGTCGGAGTCCAGAACAATCTGGAACAAAAAAAACCAGTACTTTTAGCGAGACAAGAGGGAATGATGATCAGGGAATGAGAGAATTGGAAGTGGAGATGGACACGGGGATATACCTTGTACTTTCCTGACTTGTAGCACCCAACTCTGTAATCTGAATAGCTTTGGTTCCAGTGGAAGTTGAAGACGAACACAAGGTTTCCTCTCTCAAAAACAATCACCCTATCCCCTTCGTCTTTCCGAGATATGTACTGGTGAATATCAGTCATGAACTGCACAAATAGATCAATAGACTATTTCAGATAAAATGTTGCTACACAGAAAGAGGTCAAACGTAAATGGTAGAGCATTGACTAACGCCATAGGTTCCTTCGAGGTGGTGCATTGCCCGATCGAATTCTTGCAGACCATGGTACCTTAGATATTCTGCATCGCCCTGCCAAAACATACAGCAAACAAAACTGTGACCAAACTCGAAAAAGCAACCTTCATCCACTAATGAGAAAACGTGACTAAATGGGAGGTTGTGATAGAAATTGTAGCCCACTTACCAGATCAAATCTACGTCGGCATTTATCAAAACTGTTATTGTTCCCCGGAACAACTTTGCCGTTAGGAAGATGCTGATCGCCTCTCGGAAAATCGATCCATTCTGCATGAACAGAAAGGATTTAGATTCATTGTCATCCATGACCATGAGAACTTTTCTTAAAAGTAACGCAAAAGAATTACCGGGATGCCCGAATTCATTTCCCATGAAGTTCAAATATCCTTCACCACCTAGTCCCAGAGTGATAAGCCTGATCATTTTGTGTAATGCTATACCACGATCAATAAGAGGAGTGGCTGGCCGGTCGAGAGCCATGAAGTCGTACATATCCTGAAAAAACAAATATGAGATGAATGTTCGGTGTTCTAGTATCAATCTAATATTAAGTTACTAGTATCAAAACTTTTTAACAAAATAGAGGAGCAGTTTCGACCTTGTCCATCAACCAGAAGGCAATAGTCTTGTCGCCGACAAGAGCTTGATCATGACTCTCCGCGTAGCATACACAATTCTCCAACCACCTTCTGTTAGTCAACGTGTGGACAATGTCACCCATTCTCCAGTCTTCATCTCTTTTCCTACACGAAATATAGAAGCGTTTATAAGCAGCTAAAGAACGAAAAATCAGGAGCACCAGTAAGAGAGTTATACTGGTGTTGGCAGTGACATACTTTAGAAGCTCAATCCATTTATCAGCAATGGCCATGTGAAGACGGTAATCAAATCCCACTCCACCATCTTGGACAGGAATGCAAAACGTAGGCATTCCACTAACCTGTACACACAACATGATAAAAGTGACCCGGTTCACGTTGGGACCAATAATGGAAATTTGTAGCGTTGATATTTAGGTGGTTGGAAGCAAACATACATCTTCGCCAATGGTGATAGCCTCAGGGAAAAGACCATGAATCAGGTCATTAACAAGCATCAGATAAACAACGGCATCTACATCAGTTGCAAATCCAAAGTATTCATTGTAGTTTCCTGTAAAGGTCATCTATGAAAAGCATTTTATTAGCCGAGAAAGTAGAAATATAAATTTTTAGGAATCAAGTTATTATTTTGATTATGAAATCACAGCTCAATACCTGCAATCCATGATGAGTGTACATCATTGAAGTAACACCATCAAATCTGAACCCATCAAATTTATACTCATCCAGCCACCATCTTGCGTTTGAAAGAAGGTATCTTACAACCTAAATCAACCAACAATATAACGTGGATAAGTAGGAGGGAGAGGAAGCATCGATTGGACAAAGTCAAGATACTACCTCCCAGCTTCCATAGTTGAAAAGGCGAGAGTCCCACATCATATGATGACCCCGTGCTCCAGAGTGAAAGTAATGGGAATCAGTCCCATCAAACATGTTCAGCCCATCCAATGTATTATTCGATGAATGGCTGGGGATCAAGTGATTGTTTCAGGTTAGCAGAGGGAATCGTTCACCAGTTTGAAAACAGCAAATCATAGAAGCATTTCAGTAAAAACATGCATCTAGATCAGTAAAAATCAAGCTCATCGTAATCCTATCTCACCTGTGAACAATATCCATGAGAACAACTAGACCTAGCTCGTGAGCTTTATCTATCAGAGACTTCAAGTCATCAGGTGTCCCAAAACGACTGCTAGGTGCAAAAAAATTTGTGACGTGGTAGCTGCAGCACAGATAAATGAATTGTTAACCAAGAGGACAACATCCAAGGAATCAGATAAAAGTAACCATTTTGCCAAAAAGAAAAGAAAAAGAGGTTCTATTTAAACAATGGATGTACCCAAAGCTGGCATAATATGAGTGTTCCTGAATAGCCATGATCTGGACAGCATTATAGCCAAGCTTCTTGATTCGCGGCAATACATCATCTCTAAAGCTAGTATATGAGTTGATTTTTGGTTCCTGTGGTCAATTGCAGATATTATCAAGGAAAGGGAAATGTCACAGAATAAGAAAGGGTAAGATGAGAGGTAAAGGTCAAAGCCATAGTTGCATCCGAACCCCATCCTACATTTTGACACTACTGCTAAGACTTTTAACCACTAACACTTTCCAAATTCCAGGAGAAGCCTTAAAATAATGAATCCGTATATTCATTGCATTACAGAGAAGGGAAAGACACACACCGTACTGCTCATGCCAACATGTGACTCGTAAATCCTCAGTGATTTTGGTTTATCTGGTTGAGGATGCTTGAAAACATACTTCTCCTGTCAGAAAGAAACAGAAAATTATACAAATAAACATCAATACTACAGAGACAAAAGAGTGCACACGTGAAAAGTACTAAGCAACACCAATAGTTAGAAAGCATTAAAACACCGGGTAAAGGACGAATGGTGCCAATCTCTCTCAGCAGTGGGTACTTGCAAGCACAACTAATAACTAAGATCCGAACTAAAGTCTAAAAATACCTCATTGATGTCCCTAATAGCAGAGAAATGTAATTTTCAAGCTTACAAAAGATGAGTCTCAACTACAACAACCATTTTCCAATGTGAATGCTGCACACAGCCTTAATCATGAAGTTCTTAATGTGGTGTGCATGAAAAGTAGAAGGGAATGGCAGATAAAAACCTCTTCTGGTGGGTCATAGTAGATTCCATTATACGGGATTTCACCTGGAGCTTGTACAGCATACTTAATCCAAGCAGGGATCGAATCTTTCAAGCCAGATGGAGTGTCCATGCGTATCTGCGTACGGGTGGACAAATTATTGCATCATGCAAAACAATGGTGAGCATGATTAGCAAAAGATATACTATTATTGAATTTCATAAGGTGACAAAATAAGCCACAAACACAGTTCATCCGGACATTTAACATCAGAAGGCTAGAGCAGACAAAATTTCAGCGGAAGTAGCTGGAAAACTTCTAAACAGTGAAATTGAGCAATTCTGCCAAAATATGAGGTAATAATCCTCTTGATTGATTTACGAATGAGAATAACTCAATATTTATAGAGTTTACATGCTAGAGAAATCGAGTCCTTACTGGGATCGATTACTATATCTCTAGGTAATAACTTCCTAATCAAGACATGCTAGAAAAGGAACAGATAATAATAGTAACAATTCTGCCGTATCTCAACAATTTCTTCTCTCGCACTGCTTGAGTAATTCCTAGATGAGGTTCCCATGGACCTAGGAATTCGTAACCCATATATGATCCATCATAAGATGCATGTATATTCATCTCCGTTGAATGATTGTAAAAATTTCACACGGCAGGGAACTAAAACAAAGAAAAGAGATTAATTTAAACAGCATTCTCCTGTGGTTTACACCTATCGCTCTGAAAGAAGAGAGCAGCATGTACAACAAAATGATGGGTAGCCATTGATTCATCAGGTCATTCCGTTGCTCTAGATTTAGAAAGCTTCTACAGAATATTACCTTTACCCGTGAACCATGGGGTATTGGCGATGAACCATCAGCATTGTTGGGCAAAAAGATCTCCCAGACACCAAACTCATTCTGCCAGAACAAGAGAAAAAGATTCAAAGTGTTGTTGGAATATAAGAGTTAGAATTGTGAGTGGCAAAGTTACGTAGTCTAGCATCCAGATAATTTGACTATACAAATTAAGAACATATAATGAAATTTAATGAGCCGGAAATTAACAAAGGAACGAGGAGCATACCCTAGTCATGACATCTGCATTGGGATTCCAATTGTTAAAATCTCCTATCAATGCTGCCCTCTGAAAATAAAAGGAAAGCATTAAATCTTGACTAAAATAATAGTTTTCCAAGATCATTAGGACTCAACACGTGAAGGAAAATCCGCAACATTAAATCAGCTGATAAGGGTGTACTTTAACATAGTTTTATGGTCATGATCCGGTTATGAACATAGTTTAAGTGAGAGGGCTAATAATGATCTAATGCAGAATGAAATAGAGAGTACATACTGTTGCTCCAGGCGCCCACTCTCTATATGTTATCCCTGTTTCACTGAGAACACGAGTTGAAATTAAAGTCAGATAGTAGGACAAGCTCATTTACTCATGCATGACATTCTCAACTATTGCCACGTTATTCATGAAAGGATTGAAGCAAGAAGCGATGTATGTGTATCAGCAGTGTCATCCTACATGGACCAGCAAGGCGGAGCAAGATGGAAATCATGCGGCATGCAATACTTAGACACATAAGCTACCGTAAGTTAAAGTTGATGATGAATAAATCAATATTGAGAGGCCTTCCCAAACTAGAGGTTCGGGATGATATAGCATGCACATTACACCAATATGGTGGTAAATTTAACTAATGAAGGGAAAATTCCTCACTAAAATCACTAGAATGATAAAATTCTTACTGCAGCTGTAAATTGCATTTTCCACTGTGTCCAGATGTCTAAATAATATTAGACACTAGTAGAGGTAATATAATCTTGACATTAATCAGACAAACAAGTTTGGAAGTGTACTAATTTGTTTCATCAGTCACAGATCTCCAAGGACCTCATAATCAGCGCTGCAAGAATAGGATTTCAAATAAAGTTGAGTACCTGCGTAAAAATCCGAACTTTTCATATCCACGTGAAAACTCCTCCAAACCACCTTCAAACTTATCAATTTCTGCACGAATTCTTTTGTACTGTGAATATCTGTAGATAATAAGAACGTGGGGCTCGTCAGAAGTTTAATGCATGAATTATCACCAAACTATTGTGGAAGTTTCCTTCAAACATTGAAGATACTAGTTTGAGTCTTAATTTGCAGGCCAATCTTGCCAATGGAAATTCGAAATACAGAAGAGTAGGACTATCACACCTGTAATCAAGATGCTGGCGAAAACCTGACAACATTGGATCAATGTCATATATCCTCTGACCAGCACCAGGTGGAGGGATGCTTCTTTCCCCAATCGTAAATCTTCTATCCGGAAAAACAGCATTTTCCCCTTGTTTCCCTAGGATCCTATTATTCTTGCCATCAATCATCGTAGAACTTTCTGGTATCTCGTAAAGGGCCTAAAATAACATGATCATAATAATCAAAAGAACTGCCAAGGCAACACCAAAGCGTAAGCACTACCAGAGCCCCAGTTAACTAGCAGCCAATGACCTGAGAAATTCACATCGGATAACAGCCACTATGATATACAGGCATCCCATTACGGAGTACTCCTAACATACTTCCAAAACTAGAAACCCAACGATCCATTCGAAGTTTCAAGCACTCCACACCTTTCTGCTACAAACGTATTCTTAAATCTGATTCAGACAAGAATATTTAGGAGCATCTGAGATCATTCCTCGTATTCAATATTTATAACCTGAAACCCAACAATCCATTCAAAGTTTCAAGTTGAGTGCTAGTGATCAGCAGTAGGCTGCGGCTATAAGACGGGCGGTCTATCTTTACTGACCAGCAGTGACCTATAACAGTAACCTAGACGCCTCATGCTGGTGGTCTGAAAAACTTGACATAAAACTGAAGCAACCTTCAGAACTAAGAACGCAAAACAATCAACCTTGGAATCCTCTGAAAGAATGCCTGGAGTCTCTAACTGATCTGCTGAGGAAGAAGGGTTCACATCAGGAACAAGAACATCAATGGCGGAAGAAGGTTTAGCTCCAGCTCCAGGAACAAGAACTTTCTCAGGCGTACTTGCCGTTAAACTAGAGGCTTCGGGATCATTTGAAGAGCTTGCAGCACCGATCTTCCCTACACATAAGCACCGGTTTAGCACCTTCCAAAGCACATTCGCAACAAACTCCCATTCAAACGATACCACCGTCCAACAGCAAAATATCACTCCCCGCAGTTGCTAAATATAAACAATGCAATGCAATGCTTATCGCCTCAGACAGATATCAGATGATGCAATAAAATAAAATAAAATCATTCAAAATGAGAAAACTACTTCTAATGGCACAAAGCTTGAAATATACAAATCGATGAATGTATAGAGCAAAATTTTACAGCACAACAAGCGAACACAAAATCAAGGAATGTATAGAAAATCTTTTCCGATTCAGAGTTGCTCAATCGGCAGCGGATACTCACCAGAAAACATTCAAATACACACAATTAATCATCACAGTTTCACTCCATAAATCAAAACTAGGAAAATCACAATAAGGCACGGAAAACCAGCTGAAACGATCAAAAATTAAAGGAAAGAACAGGGGGACAGAGGGAGTACAAGAGAGCGGGAGCTTCTTGGAGGAGAAAGACAGCGAAGTGGTGGCGGAGGAAGAGCGGCGGTCGAGATTGAAGAAGGAAGAGTGAGATTGAGAGTTGTGATGGACTGAAGGAACGCAAGGCAAGCGGATTCCTGATATCGCGTAGTACACCATATTTTCTGGTAATCCTCTGATTACTCCGGCGACTGCTTCTTCTCCCTCAGTCCAGAGAGAAGTCCAGAGATGAAATAAAAGAGATGGAAATAAAAGCTTGACAGATCTAGAGAGAAATGGCCGAAATCAAAGCTAAGAGGTAAGCAAACCGAGAGAAGCGCGCAGGGAGAGAGAGTGGCAGCCAGAAAGTATGGGAAGGAGTTAGAGATATTATTGCTATTTTTTGCAATAAGAAATAAAAAATTAAAGAAAATCTATCAATTTTAGTGCCATAAAAAGACATATAAAGTTGTTTTTTGATACAAATATTTCATAAACTGTTAATTCTATCTATAAACTAATTGATTGTTTGAATGAATTATTGAACTTAAAATATTTTGTTATGGTATTTTAAAATGGTTGTATTTGAAATAATATTACATTTTCAAATAATATATTATTTCATTATAAAATAACTCATCTATAAATTGAAGCAAGGTAATTGTAATGAAATTCGACCATAATTTATTGCCGGGATTTGTTCAAGCCGGAAAACGATAAAATCTAACGAACGATACTTAGCGGTACGTGTGTCGATTTTGCATGGGGATAGATGGGGGTGGCCCAGATTTGAGCTCTCAGATCCATTCTTGACCGTTGGTTCTATTTGTACTTTTTCCTTATTTGTAACCGATCATGTGAGGCGGGAAGGAAATGACTCAAGACGTCGTCGTTTTTCTGTCTAGTAAAATCAGAAGATCAGGAATGTAAGGCTGTGTGGGCTTATCAATATTTAATTATTTATATACATATAAGCCTTCCTGTAGATTTTGCGTAAAATAAAGCAGATTCGTTACAGGCTTAATTTTACCAAAAATAAAAAAAGTTACAGGCTCACTGCTGCTAAATCATTAAGATTTAAGAAGATGAAAGCAAAAGAAAATTATTTACGCTGTCTGGTTCCATAAAGCATCGGGACAGAAGAAGAAAATGACACAAGTAGAGGAGGATATTTATTATTTAAAATGAACACTGTCGCTTTTCCAATTTCCAATCGAGGCAGAGGAATATGCTCATGGTACGATTCTTGACGGTCCATTTTGATATCTAGATTTCTACATCACCAACATCCACACCAGCAATGACTCCAACCAACAATACACAACGCTGGTGAAACTGTTCTCTGATCGTAATGGTTACAAGATTAATACTAAGATTTGCGGACTTAAGATGTTCGAAACTACCTCCAAACGTCTGGTGGTTGCTAGTAGATGAGCTCATCATAATCACGATGCAAATGTGATCCTATTTCGACAATAAGCTGTCAGTGTCTCGGACCAATTTCATCGAAGGGAGTACGAGTGCAGCCACCGGATTACCTGCCAGTCCACCGCCTTCATCTATGATCAACCTAAGGCCTTCAATGTGGAGCTTACCGTGGTGGCCACTGACTACAACTGTAGGTTTCTCAGTTAATTCCTGCAAAGGGATGAAAGAGTTCAGCTAAACTATGAAGCACCACCGAAATTCCAGTACTAGTCATGTCATATCAACATATCATACTTGTTTATATCAGAGAGTAATGCGATACAGTTCTAACACGGATTTATCCCAGTTCCTCCATGATTTTACAGTAAAAGCTTGAAGTATTGCTATATTAGTCTAAAAGGAGTTCACTTTGTGGAATGATTTCACAAACATAGCTACAATTCAAAAGTCAGGAGTTGCAAACATTACCTGTGGGATGTCCCATACGTTCTTCCTCCCACTTAAAGCCTCAATCTTTGGCACTTTGGTGTCCTTAGCTTTCAACAGTTTCAGCTGTTCTTGGACATCTTTCCCTTTCTCCAAACCAGCATGGACCGCAATCAATTTGCAGTGCTTGATCTCTCCTTCCTTCTCCACACAAACAGCTTCCTGTATCATAAGCATAACCAAAAGTAAAGCTTCAAGATAATCTTGCCGTAATTCAAATGCAATCACTGAATATCAGCCGAGGTAAAGCATCACAGTAGTAACACACTCCCAGCAATCACAGTAGTATCCCCAAACGAATGAATCCCTAATCATAATTAGACAGATGAATCACAAAATTAACATAACTTAGCTTACTTCTTCATGGACCCAAACCATATTAGCAAGAAACTCCCTGTGACTTTCAGGAACAGCCTTCATCAAGTCTGCAAGCAAACAACAAGAAAAAGATCAAATTTTCACACACTCCAAACCAAACCAGAACTCAAAATTCACAATCCCCCGCATTACCAGAAGATCCATGCGGAACGCCGTAAGATTCAAAAGTAGGAGCAGCATCATAAATAGAACCCTGGTACTCAGTCCCCTTAGCAACATTGAACTTGACAGTAATCTTCCCAGCCCATCTTCTCCCTTGAAGATACATGCTTTCATATCCATCACCTTCGTACCAACCTTCTCTTTCCTTATTGGCTTCGTACTCTTTCCATCCTTCCCGAAACGACTCGCCGTTTCCGGGGAGAAGCCCGAGAAATGCGGAGAAGGCGAGGTCGTGGTTTCCGGCGAGGAAGACGTGGGTCTGATTCGGATACCTGGAAGGGAGAGTGATGAGAAAGTCGATGACTTTCTTGGTGTCCGGGCCACGGTCGCAGTAATCGCCGAGGAAGATGACGAGTGCGGTGGGGAAGTCGTCGATTAGGGCTTCGAGATTGGTCCAGAGGTTTTGGAGCTTGGTGATGTAGCCGTGGATGTCGCCCACGCAGATTACGGTTCTGGGTTTCGACATTGATTTTGAGCTTTAGAGCGGCAGAGAAGCCTCCGCCTTCCGAGACTGATTAACGAGAGCAATTGAGCGCCAACGGAGAGGTAAAGTATCTGAGGATACCAAATCACTGATCCTGAGTATTTTACTCAGGGTACCATCCAACTTTGCTTTTCAATCACATTCACCGTCAATTCTTTTTTCAATCCCAATCATATGCGGTTGGAAAATCTCTAAAAATTCATGCTAAAATTTTTATAATCCAAAACACATACATCCTCTTTAACAATAATAATTAATTTTTTTAAAAAAATATCTTTTAATTTTATTTATCACTTATTTAACATTGTGAACACTCAATTTTTTATCATTCCCAATATACATGTAAAATATTAATCAATTTGAATTTTTTAATTTTCATGTTAAAATTAGTCAAAATTTTCAAACGGGTTAATTTATGAAAATGAGCCATTTTGACATTAAAATTTCAAAAAAATTCGAATCGGATAATATTTGACATGCATGTTGGAAATGACTAAAAATTTAAGTTTCATTATGGTAACCCAGTAAATAATGTCCAAATGAAGTTAAAACTCAATTTTACTTGGTTTTATATTAGTATTTAAAAATTGTCAAATTGGCTTACTTTATGCATGCATGTGGCGAGAAATCGCTAGAAATCAAAACTAAGATTTTTGTATTTGAAAACACATACATCCCAGTACCAAGAACAATCAAAACCTTTAAAAATGAATTTTAATTTTATTTGTCTATTATTTAAAGAGTTTAACATGATAAAATCTCAATTTTTAGTCATTCCTAACATGTATATAAAATATTAGTCAATTTAATTTTTTTAATTTTTATATGAAAATTGTTCAATTTCCAAAGGAGTTAACCTATGGACATGAGTCATTTTAATATGAAAATTTCAATATTTTCAAATCTGTTCATATTTAACATGCATGTTGAAAATAACTAAACATTAAAATTTCACTATGATTACCTCTATAAATAATGTCTAAATTAAAATATAAAAAGTTAGGGCAACTTTACAGTTTATAGTGCTTATAAACAGTACCCCATTATTTTATTTTGTTTCTGTTTTTTGTTTTTGCTTTTAATTTTTCTTTCTTAAAGTGTTTGGGTATGTTTTAAATTAGTATGTGTGGGTATCGATACAAGTATAACTGAAATCGCCCAAGAATTAATTGATGTGGATATAGTGTGATATTTACTATCCGAAAGGTTATATACGACATGTATTACCCAAACTCGAGACTACAACCGTTATGTGTGGGTACGGATAGAGTATAACTGGAAATCGCCCAAAAACTAATGAGCATGAATATGGTGTGACATTTACTGGCCGAGAGGTTATATAGAGCGGGTATTAGTCGAACTCGAAACTTCAACGGCTGGATAACAGATATCAACTATCAGAAGCTGAACCCAACCGTTGTCAAGTCTACCTCAAATTTATTTGTTCCTCATCTCCTTATACAATTTTACGGAGATAGATACAGTATGATATTTACTACGCAGAAGGTTATATACGTCGGGTATTACCCGAACCCAAAACTAAAACTGGTCTCAACCCTAACGTTGTCAATCCTCCCCTCAATTTTATTTCCTCTATATCTCTTTATACAATTGTTAAAATATAATTTTCCATCAATAAATGTTGCTTATTTCTTTTTGTAGTTGAATGTCATTAAAATTGATATATTTGAATTGATTTTTAAAAAAAAATTAAACATCTATGTAACCCACCACAATGTTTGACCATGATTTTACCGGATTTATTAAGTTTAGAATAATTATTAATGTACTAATTCTAAAAACTCAATTTTGAGACACGTAAAAATAACTCTTCACTCTTTTATATTTGCTACATTTATATATTTATCGAATTTATTATCATTTTCAATCAAGCAGTTTTTTGTTCACCGTCTTATATTTATAATTATATAGTTGTTTATTACATTATCTGTGAGTGTGCAATACCATATGATGAAGGTTTTTAGGCGTTATCAAAATAATCTGGTTAATGAATTAATTGAGTCAAAATTTCTCTAGGGTCTCTCTAAGTATCTTACTCAAAGTTGTAATTAGTACTAATCAAAATATCAATGAATGTGGTTTAGGTGCCACGAAGATCAATCAAACAGTCCAAAAAGAAATATGAAATTGCTTTGAAGTAAATGAGTTGCAAGACTACACGATATAAGGTTGACAATCAAAGATGAAATTGCTTAGATGTCGAATCCCCTTAGGCAATTCTAATTCTTAAATGACAGACAAATCCCACGATTTAAACGAAACATGATAGATGCATTACACTGTCGTAATTCTTCTCTAATCAAATCACACCCTTTCGGGTATGCTAATTTGCTACCTATCTAGTATTGTAGTTCGCTTTTTTGAGACAAAGATCTAAAACCCGCTAGTCGATTTACCAATTTAGAATTGCTCACACGACAAACTAGTTCATTCGTTCCCATATGAGGGTTAACGTCTAAGACAAATTTAGTTATTTGATTTAGGCGTTCTAGATATGCAAGCTCTTGCGAGTCTAAGACAAATCTAACATAGATTTAATTCAAGTTGATCAGGCAAGAACAAATCGGAAACGAAATCAAATATGCAATGAAATCCATCCAACTCGCATAAATAGTCAAACGTATCAAAACATTCGTTCATTGGATTTAACCTAGGGTTCATCTAATCTAAGCAAGAGAATTTTAGCCGCTCATAATCTCGATGGACAAATCAAAATCAGAAGATGAAAACATTGAATCTAGGTTTACACAAAGAATTATGAAAAACCTAATTTCGCCAATCTTCTCGAGAACTTGATTCGTCGTCTTGATTATTTCGCTGATCCCGAGCTCCTTGAAGTCGCCTTCTTGTTACTCTCGAATCTCTCAATTTCTCTCTCAATTTCGTCCAAAAAAATCTCCCTTCGAATGAGGGAGTACCGGGTTTTAAATAAAAGTTCCCAAAAATCTTTCAATTTTTCGGAATGTCAACTTTGCTGTTATGGTTGGTCAATCTGCCGCTATGGTCATATCAACAAGATTGACACATCCATAGAGGCAATCTTGACTTGTTTCTAGAAAGAGTTGTCAAATTTGTCGCTCTAGATGGTCAATCTTGCCGCTATGCACATAGAGGCAAATTTGACATCCTTATAGTGGCAATGTTGACAGCGTCTAGTCTTTTATAGTTTCTTCACTTCTCGACCCGTCCTAACTCATCCATGCATGCCCGTATTGCTCTGAATAGTGCCTCAACATCGTCATGAACCTGAAACCTTACAAAAACACTTCAAAACGATATCAAAAGGACCCCGAGCGGGTCCAAGATACTAAAATGAGATAGAAACTAGAAATGCTTAGAAACACCCTAAACTTCTACCCAAAACTATACACATATGCATAAAATGTCGCTTAAATAAGGGCGATGAACACGACAAATCGAGTGTCATCACCATACCAACTCCGATTTAAATTTTCGCGGCATCGCTCGACCATCCAAACTAGTGAAGTTAAAACTCAATTTTACTTGGTTTTATGTTAGTGTTGGAAATTGTCAAATTGACTTATCTTATTTAATGTATGAATATAGTTGATAAAACGATTATGATTAAAATTGTTAATTACTGACCGTATAAAAAGCGGCTAGTAATTATACTAATAAACTCTTTTACAATTAGTGTAGGATTAGTCCATGAAGGTTTTGAAGGGTTTTTATTTCTAATAGATGACTTTTATTTGTAATAGCTAAGGGGATTTGGCCGAAACCCCTCCGTTCTTAATAGTTATGCTATTAACGAAAGAATGTGTGAGCGAGAAGTGCTATGTAGGGAAAGATATACCTTCGCTTGTAAGAGGTTTTGACATTTCTTTCCGCAGCAACTGCCGTTAGATCCACTGTCGAAAAAGATCAGTATGAGCATGACCGTAGATTATCGTGTTTTAATTCCATCATATATGATTAAACAAACAACAAGATTGGTAACTCAAAAAATGAAGGAACCCTTTTGTATACTTCACAAGTAAAGAGATTACACAAATTTGGTTTATATGCATCAGAAGATTCTCATCCTAAACTGCTGTAAGTCCAGTAATTAGTGTTTTGTTTCTCAACCTATCTTCTTTGGAAGTTAAGGTACTTGATACCAAAAGCAAAAACAAAGAAAAACAAACAAACAAACGCCAAGTGAGCAACAGCAACAGCAGGGAGGAAACTGTGTTTAAACCCCATTCCAGTCTCCAGGAACTGCTTTATGGGCATACTTGGAGCACCAGGTATCTCAACTAGGTTATCTTTGTCCCCAACTTGACTTGTAATCATCCCGTATAGCGTCCAAGCTACAGGGGAGCACCAGTAGTACCATCTCCACCATAGCGGTATTTGCTGCAATCAAGAAGAAGAAGAAAAAAAGGCATTGTCAGTCTCGGTCATACTTATGTTTTGATGTGGGCCTCGGAGAGTCGGGAACTACTTACGATTCGAGGAATGAGGAAGCCGGCGAACAAGTTCCAGAAGGATAAGAAGAAGGACATGCAAATGGCGGCGATTTGGTGGCCGGGGGTGAGTGCCACAACCATCATGCCGTAGAGTGTGAAGTAGACAAATGCCATGTAGATGTAGTAGTAGAATAGCAAGAATTTGTCGACTTTCCATTCGAAGCCAATCATGGAGTAGAGAAGAAGGTGGTAAATTAACGTTTGGAATGCAACGTAGATTGCTTCTATGGACACCTGCAGAAAGAAGCAAAGATCAGTCTATAACTAGTTACGATTATAAATAGTTTCTAAGAATGTGGTAACTAGTTATAACTTATAAGAACATATAACTAGTTAGTTATAGACATTCGTGTAATTTAGTGAAACAGTACTAAATTGGCCAATTCAACTGGTTTGAAGTTTGAAATTATGATAATTATAGCACTGAATCTCACCTGGGCGAATGCATAAGGCAATGCAGAGTACATTCCAGCCGCTCTTTCACGATAGAAAACTGTTCTTTCGACCGAAACAACTGGCTGCACAGAAGAAGCATTTGTTGCTCCCAGGAAAAACACTGCAGCATAAATTGCTCCCAGAATGTTCATCAAATCCTGTTGTTTCCCTCTGTGAACAAAAATTGAAGGTTTTAGATTCCTGAGCATGATATAACATAGGAGTCGACGACGAGGTAATTAAGGGACTTACGTCTTCTGTCCTTTCTTCCAAAAGATGATGCCAAAAAAAACTCCTATTACAAATGTCAAGAAGAATCGGACAGCATTATACTGAGTGTTTCTCCAGTAAGACCAGTTCTGTTTCCAGAAACAAGCCCTATACTGAGTGGTGAAAGACTGGGAGTATTGTGTTGGGAAGTAGAGATCCTTCGAACCGGGTTCTGTTGTGCTAAGTTCTTGAATCAGTTCTTGATTCTGGCTGAAATGTGCTCCGAAGTGAAGAATTACGATTAGTGAAAAGAACCCAACTTTGAGGACATTGCAGTAGTCTTAACAGAAATAATTACTGTGAAGACTTACTGATAAAGAGTAGAATTTGCGTAAATTTGCGCGAAGTCCACATCTAGCTGAACTTCCATTGCAGGTGAACTGACTTCAAGCATCCATGTTGCTGGGTTGTATCCATCTTTGATCTTAGGAACTCCCGGGACAGCCTTTGAAATTTTACACATTAACAAAAGACTTGTCAGCATTCTGGATTGTTTACCAGGAAGTACCTGAGAATCTACGTATCGTTTCATTTTGGGATTTGGTCGAGAGTGATTTCAAAACGGCTGGTGATTTAAAATAGCTAGTGATTTCGTGAATAATATATTGTTTGTTTTGTGGAGTTTTGGAAATCAAGAGAAATTCTAACATATGAAAAATAGTTGTTTAATTAACTTATTTGACAAATGACTAATACAACCTAACATTATCTCCTTCCCTTAAACTCAACAAGGTAGTTGGTACTTTCCTACTCAAATCACTCCCAAATCCCACTTCATTTTCATAATCAAACGTGGTATTTCGACCAAATCACCCGGGACCACGAAATCACTCACCAAATCTAAGAAACAAACAACCTCCTAGAGAAATGATCGATGTCATGATGGAAAGAGTGTGTACCTCGAAATACTCAACGAGCTTATGAGACTGGCGACCAAGAGGTCCAGCATAGATTACTTGACCTCCTCTTTTCATCAATAGTAGCTGCAACAAATTAATTAACATACACTACTTAAGTACAAGAAAAAGGGAACATGGCCGTATATATCCGTGCAAAATAGAAAGAATTGAAGGGGACATATATACGTACCTCATCAAAAGCTTCGAAAATGTCTATACTCGGCTGGTGAATTGTACACACAACAGTTCTCCCTGTGTCTACAGTGTTCCTTACAGTACGCATAACAATGGCGGCTGCTCTCGCATCGAGACCAGATGTCGGTTCATCCATAAATATGATAGAAGGATTAGCAACCAACTCCACAGCTATTGTCAACCTCTTCCTTTGCTCTGTAGAAAGACCATCTACTCCTGGAAGTCCAACTAAGGCATCTCTTAGTGGATTCAACTCAACCAAGTCCATAACTTCTTCAACAAAATTCTGCATCACAAAAAGAGTTAGTAATAAAAAGACAGTATTCCCCCGATAAACGACTCATTCGGGAGCAAGTGTTACATGCCTTTCTTGTTTTAGAATCGATATCTTGAGGAAGTCGGAGCCAGGCCGAGTACATGAGAGATTCGTGCACAGTGACATATGGGGAATGAATGTCGTTCTGTTCGCAGTAGCCACTGACACGAGCGAATGTCGATTGGTTTTTAGGATAGCCTGAAATATTGACACTTCCTTCTATGTATCCACCAGTTTTCCTTCCAGCCAACACATCCATTAATGTAGTCTTCCCTGCTCCACTTACACCTACCAAAGCAGTTAGTATTCCTGGCCGAAAAGCGCCACTGACATCACGTAACAGTTGGAGTCGATCTTCTGCAACTCCCTTAGACTTCATTTCCTGATTCAAAGGTAACCCATTAATTAGTCAGACATGACTTTAATTTGCTTACAAATCAATTGAGATAAAATTGATGTTTTTGCAGAAAATGACTCTGGAGAGAATTTCGCTTTTTGCCAGTAGGAAGGCTTACAGCAGGCATATCCACAGAGTAGTTCACATGGTTGAATGCTAGTGAAAGTGGCCGGAAGGGCAAAACCATTCCTCTTTTTGTTGAGTCAGTGCCAGAACCACCACTTGCTGATAAACTTCTGATGACCATATCAATACCTATCAAATATTTCCAGTATTAGATAAGGTATTTTTTCTTGCTCTATAAAGCTCCTTTACGAGGAAAAACGATAAGAGGAATGGCTACGATGTTCTCAAACCTTCTGTTTCCTCTTTCTTGTCTGTATCTCCATCTTGTATTACAGCTTTTCCATCGCCAATTGCTACAATCAAATATCATTCATTTGTACATAAAAGGCGGGCACTGATGTCATTTCCATGCAAGGAAAGCAAGAAGTGTGACAGGATGAAGTAACTTACGGTTCAAGAAACTCAATGCTGCAATAAACCAAACATTGAACAGAACCGAAAACCCAAAGAGTGCTGCAATGCAGATCCAATACCAACTGTCGTCAGTAAAGAAGCCTCTGGATTTCAGCACGGCTCTCCCAACTGTTGTTACGTTAATTCGAGGGTCCAGATTAGGCTGCATCGTGAAATAGGTGGTTAGAAGTGCATCATCCTACATTAGTGCAAATATGAAGACGAGACAAAATGAATTAATGAACAATTCTTACCATATTCCATCTATCGTCGAGAAATTCATTCACGACTATCGCATTTTGAGCGTACATCATAGGAGAAATATAGTATCCCCAGATCATCCAATCATCGATGTCATCTGCAAGACCAGAACTTTGTTAAACTAATATCAGACTTGTGAAGGATACCAGACTTAGAAACTGTTGGTTCGGTTGCTTACCTTTGGCAATAACGAATCCTCCCATAACAAAAAAGATGAGCAATGCGAATGTCCCCAGTGTGTTTGACATAACTGGTGTCCTCCCAACAGAAGCAATGAAGCGGAAAAGCGAGAGAGACATCTGATGTATGCCGAAATATGCCAGAAACTGTTTGAAAAACCTGAAAATTAATCAAAGTAAACTTCTTGTTAAGGGAAAACCAGCAGCTGAACCAAAAGGGTAAAAAGCAAGATATTATTAACATGTAAACATCCCGAGTACCTGCTAGCAGCTGGAGCAAATCCTATTGTGTAGTATGTTAGAGCAATCCATATGCAGGACTCAATGAGCGATATCGGAATTCTAAGGATCCATATCGGCAGTCCAAAAGCCCAAGCAGGATAGAACAAGAAATCTCTTTGTTTATAAAAGACGGGAAGCCTGAAGACGGTCATTGCAAGTTCAGACATCCCATTAAACATCAAATTGACCAGACTGAAAAACATTGCACCCAAGAACTTATTCCCATCCTTCACAGTCCCAACTTTCATCGTTGATCTCAAGAACACAGTGAAGGCGAAGATCGACATAATTGTTATCTGGCATATCTTGAATATGTACACAAAGCTGTTTCGTTTCATCAGAAGCCACTCCCTCGAGAAGCACGCCCTGAAGAGCTCCCAATTTGAAATCCCGTACTTGCTTTTCACAAGTGCAGCAGGGTGTACCCTCGACCTGTCGTAAGGAACCCCGAGATCCGATCCGAGTTGTTGACCAATATGGTAAGCGTGGAAGCCTTCCACAAAGTCGGGTACCGATACGAACCTGTAAGGCTCGTCCCTCTTGTACCAGTATTGTTCTTGGTCCTTCTTGGAAGTCACTTCTTGCAAGAAGTCCGCAACTCCTTTCCTCTCGGGGCACTTGAACCCCATGAACTCGAAAAAGTCGACAACTTTGTCCCTTGGTCCTTGATACACAATCCTTCCCTCGGAAAGTAAGATCACATCGTCAAAGAGGTCAAACGCCTCCGGTGCCGGTTGCAGAAGGGAAATGATCATAGTTACTTCCATAATATGGACCATCTGTCTCATGAACTTGCATATCTGATAAGTCGTGGAACTGTCCAACCCAGTTGATATTTCATCCATCAAAAGGACCTTTGCCGGTCCACCCAACATTTCTCCTGCATTTAAGGAAAACAATGACAGCAGACCTTCAGAAATGGTTCCATCATCAACTGCTTCGCAAGTCAACAATAAATTCATACCAGTAGTTACACGCTTCTTCTGTCCTCCAGAGATTCCTCTCCGCATATCATCCCCAACGAGGATATCCGCGCATATGTCCAATCCAAGGATCTATAATCGACACAACAAGAACTCAGTAGGAAGTAAAAGAAACAAAAACAAAAACTGAGCAACGGAGAAAGCCAAGACCTTGAGAACATAATCAGTAACCAAACTAGTCTTCTGGCCAGAAACTGCAGTGGCTTTCATGACCGCGTCGATCTCAGGATCAGGCTTGATTCCAGCCTCTTTCTCCCGCCTTGACAGTTCCACCAGCATTTCATATCTAGTGCCAACCCCCAAGCATCGTCCTGAGAAGTCGAATGTTTCCCTTACAGTCAACTCGCCATGGTGGAGATCGTGCTGACTGATGTACGCACACGTTCTCTGCGGAACAAACTCACTGAATTCGTGGCCGCAGTAAGTGATCTTTCCAGACGACTGATGAGCGGTAAAAAAAATCAGTCACTGTAGAATTTTGGTAGCTAAATGCCTAAATCAATGAAAAAGCTCTAAGAGATTGATAGAAAAGTAGTAACCTTGAGATCACTATCAAGCTTCCCAGCTATTGCACGCAGCATTGTAGTTTTTCCTGCACCTGGTGGACCTAGAAGCAGCGTCATCCTGGAAATCAACGTATTGAGTAATTAAGTCAAGAAATATTCAATCTTTAATTCTATTTCAAGTATGAAACTCATAAATTTCATTTGAGCATTTCAATTTTCAACAAACACCTTGACGGCCTCACGATTCCACTAACATCTTGAAGAATCTGTATCTTCCTCTTCTTCGACGGTGCAAGCCGAATCAATCCCAGAATATTCTGAAGTTAGTAGTAACACACGACTAAGTTAAACCGAGAACAAAATTACTGAATCTCTAGATTCAGATTTGACAACACTCCAAAATCAAAGATCCACCTCGACAGTGTTAATGGCGGCGTTGACCAGCGTGGGAAGAGCTCTGCTGCCGACGTAGACCTCTCCGTCAACTGATAAATGCTCGTATCTCACTTCAATCTTCGGAACCTCAATCCCTACTCTGTAATCGGCAAAGTATTGAAAATAAAAGTGAACGATCAGAAACAGAGCAAAATTGACAAGGAAATCAATTTTATCAGCCAAACAAGAAATTGGTACTAACCGATCGGTTCGATTTCTGAGTCTTCTCAGGAACTTCTCGTTGTCATCTTCAACGACCTTCAGTATGCTCTCGATCAACTGCTTCCGGTCCTGCATTCCCAGCTTGGTCACATCGACCTCGTTCTGAACCACTGATCCGTTATCGAGCACAGTCTTCAGCATCCCTTTCCTCATCCGGTCGAACGTAGGCAGACGCTCGATTGCAGCCCACCGGAGCTCCTCCTCGTCGTCCTCTTGCTCCAGCGCTCCGGCTCGGCTGAAAACATCCGTCGCCGGAGCCATGGTGAACACGTCGCGGAAGCTAGCCGCCGCCATCCAGCTCCGGTGGCTCGTCGAGCCGAAGCTTCTCCTGCTGCTCGTCGACCCGACGAGGTCGTCCCCCGTCAATGACGCCGCCATTTCCGGCTCCGGGAATCGAGAAACAGAGTCGGAAAATGGTAATCGGTCGGTGGCTCGTCTATCAAGACAACTGTTTTTACTGAACCGTTATCAGGGTCTCAAAGTCAACAAATGTAAACAAAGAGTGCAATTAATAGGATGGAGAAACCGGTGGCCACCGGAGGTTAACCGGCGGTGCTTTGCATGGCGACTTCGTTTGCCGGAAGATTGGTTTATTTTATGAGTGATGGAGAAGAAAAGGGGGAAAAGAGGGAAAGTCAAAGGGAGAGATTTCCGCGGCTTGTTGCGTTGAGGAAAGTTTGAACATATGAAATTGAGCAAAGCTAGCTGCGTTGGCAGCTGCAGAGGCGGCTCTGTCAAGTTATTTTTGCTGCAAGTCTGCAACTTTCTTGGTATCTCAGAGTTGGTCTTTATAACAAGTTAACAAAGCATGTGATGATTTCCTTGTTATGCGACTCCAACGTTTACTTTTTAGTTTTTTTCCCAGTGTTGCCATATTGTATAAAATTTATAAGATTTAAGTTTTCTTTGAGCGATATTGATCGAGATGTGCGTATTTTATATATTTATTATGATAGTAATTATGTTGCGGATGCTCTTATTAATTATAAACATTCTCTTCTTTTGTTGTTGTAGCCTTTGATGTTTTACTTCTGATTTATATATTAAAGTTATTTTTTCATGTTATTTTAATAAATGATTAAAATTTAACGTTTGTCATTTTTAAAAAAGTTACGATGTTCAGATATTATGATTTTAAATATTTTATCATAGAAAATAATCTATATATATTAAATCAAATCGTACTCATTTATTCACAAACAAAAGCTATCATTCTCGTCCCCCATCCTCATTTGCACGACCCCATTTGGCTAGCACCTCATCTCAACCATATTTTCCGTAAAATCGATCGTCTTCTCTTTTGCTTACAAAGCTTTCGCCATAACTAGCCGATATGGACAAAATATGAGATTTTTTCCGTCAACAGTCGCTCTTTATATTTTTTTTCCCTCACAAATAGCATTTGATGGATTATCGATTCCATTATCTGACGTTTATGCTCATACTAGTATACATTGGAGTTATAAGTTTTTGGATACTAGTATAATTATATTTTGTATCCCCTTTTTCCTAGTGCAATGCATTTTTACTCCACCCTGTCCAGTTTTATTTGACTTGTCTGTTTCTACGTCACACAATCTGTTTCGCAACCGACACAATTCAGTTTTACCATTTTTTACTAATATTGTTTATGAATATAGAATAATAATATTCAAACAAATTACTAATTTATGTTTAGTAAACATAATTATATATCCAAAACTATAATATGTCTTTCAAATCATTTAATAAAAAAAACCTATTTAATATTTCACAAAAAATACTTTATTATCAGTTTGGTTGTAATAAAATCACTGCAGCTAGGTGCGGTTTTTTCAATTTCGGCTGACCAATTCATTAATTGTGGCCAAACCTATGGCGACTTAATTAACCTTAACTAATTGTTATTAATTCTGCTGCCTACGTACCTATTGAAAAATAATAATGCATAAATTCTTTTGCAAATTGTAGTTTAGATTAGTGAGCTAGCTTAATTGTCTCGACAACTTTTCATGCCAAGGTTTCGATCTTCTTGGTTTATGTGCCTTTCATAACCCCAAGAGAGTGTTAATGTGGTCGTCTAATTGTCTTCGAACAAGTAGTTGAGTAGGACTGGTCCTTAGGGCTTGTCTTCGATTCGCACGTCCTTTGTAGGTTGTGTCCCCCTGAAGCTCTTACATACCAATCTTGAGTCAAAAGCCTTGCTCTTCCAACTCCATGATTGTAGTTGGATTGCAGCTTGCGAATACACTCGTACCCTCCTTTAAACTATCTGCAAGCTCAATTCAACCCAACCAGTCACGTACCAAAACTTCCTCAATATATAATCCCGGCCCAAAATTTAATACGTTGTAACAAAGTCTCTGGAAAGATGCGATTCTCGACAAATAAAAACTTGTTTTTGGTCTTCCAAATATGGATTAAAATATATATCCAAACACAAAAAAATTAGTAGCAAAGTCCTCTTCCCCAGGTTGTGATTGTACAGTTGTGATCGTGCAACTGAATGACACGACTTTAATTAGAAGATCTTGAGTGCATCATTATAACATGAATGGATCAATAACGACTAATTGTTATTAGCTAATTAATTCGATTTTATGATCCTCTTAAGTCTTAATTAACTGCTAATTAATAATAAAAAATACTGAAGCAACGTACGTAACGGATGATCACATGATACTCAGAGCTACTCAAGGAGGCTTATGGGAATGCTTATAGAGGTACGTTGACATTTTCAAGGCTAATGGTTTGGCGTGTAGTTAAATGCCAAGTAACATACGCATGATACCACCGAACTTCGATTTTGAAACGCGCTTATTTCGTACTGAACTAATTTTCGTACATCAAATACCACCAAATTATACTTTATGTTTTTCCGTTTACCACTCCGTCCGTATACCGAATGAAATGCTGGTATGGCTTGAATGGTGCTTTGACATTTTAAAGGCTAATGGTTTGCCGTGTTGTTATTATTTCCTCATTATATATGATCCTTCATACGTCATTGACCACACTAGACATATATACACATATTTCACTCCACCATCCCATTAATTTTCCACATGCATTTTGGTCCCAAGAGATTATATAGAATTTTCTGATCGATGAAGTCTCTGCTTTAGTTTCATTGAAAGGCCGGGGAAATAAAGTCAAGAATATCGGAGTTTATATTTTAGTTCGATGAAAGAAACGATAGTCGAAGCCATCAAAGATCGGAATAGAAAGCAGCAAGGGACGTCGGCGTTATGTCAACTTTGGTCGATGAGAAGAAGTTGAAACAAAGAGGAAAGTAAAAGTATAGGTTTGATATTTTAAATGCGAATATTATTGATTTCCGATCGAGTTGAGCACTGACTCGCCATATCGAACCAGTAAACTAAGCATTATCAACAACCGTACGTTGGATTAAAATAACACCCAACATGATCTGTTTTATAGGTACAAGATAAATATAAAAAAGATACGGTGGATCAATACAAATACAAATACAAATACAAATACAATACATATTAATTATGTTCATATACGTAGAATCTTAACTAAGAGAAGAGGAGATATATTTCCCCACATTAATTCACATGGAATGGGGAGGCTGCATGTTCTTCACTGAGATTCTTGCTACATTACTGGGATTCTGTCTCTCCATTCACATTTTTATTCCCTTTGTAATCCGAATGAATTGTTTTTTTTTTAATTTTCTTTAACCTATGATCTTAAGATGTACACAACATTTTCAATATTGATGATCAAATAATATATTGGTTATGGTAGCTAAAAAAAATTAAATTATAAATGTGATATCGATAAAGTCATTGATCAGTTGATTGATCGATCCTTAAGTCGATAATATTTTACCTATTTTATATATATTGTCTTCCTATCTCTGACAAAACAAAACTAGATATAATTATTTCGATATGTATTTCAATAAGATCGAAATTGATCTTGACTGTAAATTTTGATATAGTGATTATAAGTAGGAAAGTTAATTGTTCTGATGTGGAGTCACGATGAATGTGTGGAGTGTGTGATCCATCTTCTCTTTTCAATTTTGTTCCCACAAGCTGGTGACAATACATGTTTTTCGATTGACCCCGTCAGTAAACTCTGTTAGGATTTTTGTCCGGGGTGCCATTTCGTTGTATAAAAAAAAAATTATATAACAAAAAAGTAAACTATCGTAAAGCATTGTATGCCTGAACAATAATTCCAAACCCGATATCATCCGTTTTCCCCGCTTTGTACCGAATTTGTCAATGTTTGAGAGTAACCTTCGAACTAAACACGTGTATATCGTTGTCTCGGGACGATAGATTATCGAGAATATCATCGTCCTTCAGGAGATAGTTCACTCAATGAGGCTAAAGACGGGATGACAAGAAATGTTTGCGATCAAGTTGGATTTGGCTAAAGCCTATGATAGAATCGAGTGGTTATTTGTGCGAGATATTTTGGTGCAAGCTCAATTTCCCTCGCATATGGTCCAAGTCATAAGTACTCGAGTTCAGTGAAACGGGGCTTTGACAGAATCCTTCAAACCTAGACGCGGTCTTCGGCAGGGATGTTCTCTTTCCCCTTATCTTTTTACTTTGTGCATTGAGCATCTGTGTCATCTGATTTTGTCTTGTTTGGATGATGCGAGTTGGAGTCTCATCTCGCTTGGTCGGGGTGGGCCACCTCTCTCCATTTATTCTTTGCTGATGATTTGGTTTTGTTTGGGAGTGCCACTATGGTACAATGTGTTACCATTCATAACTGTTTGTCTATATTCTGTGCTGCTTCTGGTCAAGTGGTTAGCTAAAAGAAGTCTAAAATTTTCTTCTCGAAGAACGTTCCCTTTCGGCTCCGCTTTTCTATTTGTAATGATCTTGGCTTCCGTGAGACTAAAGATCTTGGTCGGTACCTAGGTGTCCTTATTCTTCATGGCAGGACCACCTTGGATACCTATTCGTTTGTTTTGGATAAAATAGATGGGAAGAAGTACTTGTTGGTTGGACAACCGCGACGAGGGACTTTATCACAATAAATACTGATGGATCAATCATCCAACCTAATCGTACTGTAGCCGTAGGCGGGGTTATTAGAGACTCATATGGTAAGGTTCTTCACTCATTTGCAGCTAATTTGGGAAGATGTACTATTACTAGGGCTGAGTTGCACGAAGCTATCATTGGTCTGAGGTTGGCCTGGGATTGTGGCTATCGGAAAGTCAATCTACAGCTAGATTCTCAGGGTGCCATCTCTGGAATGCTTGGAGAACCTCCAGACGATTTTCGTCATTTGATTTGTATCCTGGAAGCTTAACAGCTTCTTGCCAGAGATTGGGATGTGCGTATCACGCATACCTATTTTGAGGGCAATTACGTCGCAGATGCCCTCGCCCACTTCCGACATGCTATCCCGTTTGGTTGTATTTTTAATCCCTCCATACTATTGGCGGTTGTAAATTGTATTCGAACTGACTTGATTGAGATCTTTTTTCCCGCTTTATTTTAATTAATGATTAATACCTAATATCGCTTTTCTTAAAAAAACACGTATATCAATCCTAATTCCACAATCCACTTGATCGCTTCTAAAAAGTGAACCCCTTGACATCAATAATTCCGAGTTGAGTGAATGTCTTGAAATGCATCAACTTGCCTGTACGTAGAGTCGTGAATGCACATAATGAAACTCGTTTGAAATTGTTCCTTAAACATGGTGAGATCAACAAAGTTGTTAATACCTACACCTTTTTAATTACGACTAAGAAAAAATAAATGGAATTAATTCTCAGATTAAAAATGTTAACGAATGTCATAAATATTAGGCTTAAAACGTCAAATTGATACGAACTATAGTATAATTATATGTTTATACATGAATTTTTTCGAATTTTATGAATGTCACAATCTATGAAAACTTTCAAATCTCATAACACGCCGTTAGTTTTTTTCGTTAATTTATATAGGTGACATGACGATATCAATGATAGTGCGATTCGAAGATGACATGGCCTCTTATTTGACTATGCCATGTCAACATCTCAATAAAAAATTAATTAATTTTCAATAACAAAAATATAACCAAAATTAATCCAATGACTGGGAGGAAATCAGAGTAGTTCAGGAGGCAAAGGACCATGGGTAGAGAAGACTACGACAGATCTTGTCCGTTGGTTCCCCACGGCGGTGGCGCGTAGTAACTCTTGCGAACCATGGACCAAGAGAAGACACAGGCCAAACCTGCAGTGGGACCAGCATAACTTGAAGAAGTTGGAGATGAGGAGAAGAAGATTGACAACTTCTTTGCTATCATCGGAAGGCTTGGAGATGCTCTGCAACCAGTCTGAGGCAACTGACAGCTCACAGCTGCTAAGGAGGGAAAGAAGAAGACTCATGGACTCCTTCCTTCCAGAAGATTTCCATTCGATGGATACTGCACATGCTAATGACAAGATGGCAGTTTCTTCCCCATCTCATAAAAAAGCTATCCAGGCCTTGCACCTCTACTTCGACGAGGAAACTGGAAACAAGGGGAATTGTGAAGCTTCGGTGGTTTAATTAAATTATTTTATTTGTTACTATTATTTTAATTTAGCACGTTCAAAATTAAAAAAGAATTCAACCCATTGTCAAAGTAGCTGAGTTGGCATCCCGCGTGGCAAAAAGTTAACTTCTGTCTATCGAAGCGGACAGAGCGTAACGGCGTGCCACGAGTTTTGAACGTTTATGATAGTTCGTGACATTTATGAAATTCAAAAAAGTTTATGTACAAACGTGTAATTATGCAATAATTCGTGTCAATTTGAAATTTTAAACCTAAATATTAATCAAAACTCTTTTCTAACAATTCGAGTTATTGAGACGCGCGATTATTTTCATGGGACTAAAAAATTGATGGAATCTGCCGCGGAACCGATGACAATATCTTCCAACCGTAAAGAGTAAATGAATTGGGGGAGAATTTTGGTAGCTAGCTAGCTAGCAAGATTCGGCAGCGGTCCCAACGTAACCAACTAACACATAAGTTTGAATTCATACGTTAGAGACAAATTTACATTTACTACTGTGTACGGTTCTAACTAACACAATTAGGACTAGAATACATAAGTATAGCTGTGTAGATGTAGGCCGACGTATAGCTTGGATTTTGCAGCATCCAAAACGTTTAGAGACAAGTTAATTTGAAAGCGACGCCTAACTATTTCAACGGCTTCTTTTTCTTTCTCCTACGATATGGCTTTTCTTCTTCTTCTTCTTCTTCTTCTCTTTGATACATAAATGGTATACAGTATACACAGAGCGTCAGGGAGGTTATGATGGAGGACAAATATTGTTCCAATAGAGATTTTGATGGGGAAACAGAATGATTATGATGTTTGATAAATGCTTAGGCTAACCGCAGGACGAAAGTATGGTGAAAACAATTGTAGCTGAATGTTTATCCATCTGACTTCGGAGTCTTTTGATATCGTTGCAAATAAAATTGGTCATCGTTTAAGCCCATAGAAAAGAAGGAGCTTCTGACTTGGGGAACTCTGAAAGTTTACAACAATCATTCTGCTAGACTAGCTTAGCTTACAGAAGCACGCACTGTTACATATCGATCCATGGAATGGAAGTAGTAAATGACTGGGGGGGGAGATCAAGAGTGGTCAATCTCCACTTGCACAGCCTTTACACCCGCAATGCACGCATTCTATCACCTCTTCCTCTCGGATGTTCTTCGGCACTCGACAAACACACGTAGTGGCAAAGTTATGGTCCCTTGGTTGGATGCATCTTAAGCAGCATAACCGCTCGTACCCAGGCTGCAACAATAAAAAAAATGACAAAAAGGGTATTAGGGTAAGCAACTCTAAGACCAATGTAACTTTCCCTTCAAGTATTATACAACTGATACATGAATTAACCACAGGGGAAGATAACAGCTGCAGTTGTTAAGCAGATTTAGAGTGAATCTCTTAACACGAATCTTTACAGCATTTCTTAATTCTTCTACCATGCTTAGAAAGAATGTTTATTGAACCACCATACTTAAACATGAATCGCAGTTTACATTCAGTTTTGGACAAAATCCTAAGTAACACCAAGTTTCTCATTCATGCATGGACCAAAGCATCAAGAACTCATCAAGAGTATATTTAAGCAGAGAGGGTGCTGAATGCTGATACTAACCTTCTTCCACTTTGCAATGAGATTACGGTCTGCGTAACCTTGATCCATGCAGAACTCATACAATTCCTTGGATATTTCCTTCCTGCGATGGTAAAGGTCGAAAATATAGCGGCTCTTCTGATGTGCTATCTTGAAAATTGGCCACAGTGCCTCACATTTCCTCTTACCATCATGTGACTCATTCTCAGCTGCCAAAAGATGAAGATCATCACAACTATTAAATGTATAGCAGCAAAGCCAATATCAAGGGAATCATACTCAATATCAATGTGAAACTGAACCTACCTTCTCTCATCTTTCCCTGCAGTTCACGAAGAGTTGGCTCGATTAACTCCCAGCCCTCCGGGTACTTGACGCGATTCGTCTTCACCTTTGGCATCTTTGCTTCTGCGCCATACGAAGGGGTCACAACATGAAGCATTCCATTCACTCGTAACAAAAGAATAGAGAAAACCAGACATCCAAACAAGTGGCTATAATCATAAGGGACATGAACACCTAAATCGAAGACGTTCTATGCCATCTAAGATTCAGCTGCAGAAACAGAGTAGGAAAAAACGCCAACCAAATTGATGCCAAAATCCTCAAACTTAAACAGCCCTATTAGTCACAGAGATGATAATTTACAGTACACAAGTTCTCCCAAACTTCAAAACCCTAAAGTCAGAAGAAAGCCATGAAGGGAGCGACTTTTCTAGATTTAAATAGTGTGTAAGAGATACATACTGGACACACGCTCGAAACATTACTATGGTTATCGCGCGAAACAACCAGGAAGTAGGAAACTGAAAGGAAGCATCGTAAAAAGCTACGAACGCAGCATACCTGACGAAGAACGAACTGCCTAAACCCACCCGCGCCCAATGCAATTATGGCAGGAGACTATGTTGGATGCGTTGAGGAGGATGATTAGTCGACGATTAGGGTTTCTGAAATCGCTTCGCCTTTCTCACATCAACTCCGGAGATGGTGAATGAAGGGTTGAAACTGAACTCCGGCGACAGAAGCCAATATGTATCTTCCAACAAATAAGTAAAGAAAAGAAACCAACTGAGCCCAATGAGATTTCTTATGAGAATTGCTGGTTTGGGCCCAACTTGTAACGGCTAATTCATATTTGTTTTTCTTTTTCATTTCTTCAAAATCCTATAACAATGAGCAATTAACAATTTGTTGGAATCGGTCGATAGGCAAATGTGATGGTGGATTTCGAGATATTAAGTTACATACAAACATGATAATATGACGATTGGGAGTTTTCAGCGATCGCGTTAAAGAGGCCTGCAATAGCGTGTAATGGATTTGATTAAAGAAAATGATAGTGTTTAAATTCAGCTTACGCTCTAAATTTGGGTTTTGTGTTTGTTTTTCTTAAAACTCATTTAGTGGGTAAAGTTTTTGGTTGAACTAAGAGATTAAAGGTGAGAGTTTGAGGTGAGACATAATCTGAAATTGAAAAAAATAAGGAAAAAGAGAGGAGGAAAAAAAATGCAGACTTTGTCATTCAGCAGGGCAGTCTAAATTCGTCAACTTTCGAGTGAGCAAATGAAATCGGATTTTGCTCAAATTTGATCAGATTGTTTGTGGTTCGTAGGGCTACATTTTGACCGTTGGGATCGTCGTTTCGAGGTCTGGTTCGTCAGAAATCTTTACTAGAAGTTGGTGGACAAAATCTGTTTTGGGGTGAAATTCTTTTATAGTGCTATTTTTTTGTTGCTATTTTATATATGAAAGTGTTGATGGGTGGTGAACCTTTGTATTTTTAATATGGGTTCTTTTACCCTCAATTTTAGTATAATAAGAGAAGGAAATGGTGAACTCCTCACAAGTCCCGTGATTTTTACTCTTCACATCGAAGAGATTTTTCACGTAAAAATTGTGTACCACTTGCATTTGTTTCTTTCGCATTTTGATCTTACTTGGCTGTCCTATTGGTGTTTGATTGGTTGATTGTCTTGGAACAGATCCATATAGGTAGTTGATACACTACCGAGTTTCCTATCAGATAAAGAAAATGGGGTTTATCAGACAGAAGGATTAATTTGATGAGCAATTATATATATGATTGGTTCGGTATTCAATTTTAATTAACTCAACAAATTTGGATTCACAACTCTAGAGAGAGGCTTGCTATAAGTCTTTTGCAGGCAAATAGCAAAAGGCAAAGAAAGAACAAAATGACTTGGATAGATACAAGCAAGCAACAGAACTAAATACGAATGAAATCGAGCAAATGTCTTGTTGATCTTTCATTTTAGGATAATAAGTTTGTTCTAACAGCTCTACGACTTGGCTTTAATAATTATAACTAAGCTGCCCGAATTAGTTAAACTAATTAAACGGTGTTTGTCGGACTAGGATTCTAAGATTCACTCGACGGAACAGAACCACAATCAACATCAAACAATCCAGACTCAAAAAATGAAGCAGAACCACAGATAACGAAGCAACCTCTGGAAACACTTGTTGCGTGGTGGTGATCCATCGTCGAAAACCTGCATTACTGAGCTCAACAGAAGAACATCACGTTCTTCACCTTGGCATTGATCTCTGGCAATGGAACTATCGGCCTTGCCTCCTTCCTCCCACCAGCTGGACCTCCAATCCCAGAGCCACTGTCCGATGCAATGCCTGGCTCACCTTCTAAGTAGTATCTTGCTCGGAAAGCAGCAAGGTGAGCGTAGTACGCTGGAGGTACTGCAGAAGCCAAAATTCATTCGTCAGAGACTCGCTAAGATGAAAGTTCGTTCGATGGAAGTGCAAACGGAAGTACAAGTAAAATTACATACCAACAGAGACAGAACGGGTGCACCTAGCGTAGCTGCAAAAAAATAACAAGAACTGATGTATTAACCGGAGGAAAAACGAGCAATGACTACTGGACTAATGAGCCAAGTAGACCAACTTAACAAAACAACAGTGGTTTCTTTTTAGACAATGAAATATGCTATTGTATTTGAATTATGCACAAACGTACACATGACTGTAGAAAGGAGAAGCAACAAAAAGAGAGCTCTCCCGACCCACTCAGAACTTGGGAACGACCCCAACCCCAAAAAATCAACAATTGCAACCCACAGCCCAGTAAACACCAAGCAAACCGCAAACAGCAATCTCGTAGTTCTATCTTTAGGGTTATTTAATACAAGGTTGCAGTAGTTTGAAGTAGAAATAGAAAGTACATAAAAGAAGTCTACATAGGGACTAACAATCGATATGAACAGGACAGTTCACAGAACAATTAGAGCTGCCATCAACTTGTGGGATCGGGTTACAATGCAATGGGAAAGAAGAGGAAAGGGGAATAGAAACTTACGTGTAGCAAAGATCATTGGTCAGCGTCTGCAATTTATCCGAGCTGTATTTGTTCTCGTCGTATAGCACATGATAGTGGACAGGACGGCTTGTTCCCTGTTTATCAAAATTACAAGTGGCTTAGTGTCTTAGTCTGGACTAAGTAGGAAAGACCATGAAGAAGTTGTTGGGGGTACCTGGATGCCAGCATGGCTGCACAGGTAAAAGTCGAATTCGGTGGGATGGCATATGTTTCTGTCGACGACCGTTCCTAGCATTTAAAAGAATAGTAAGAAGTCGTTAGTTAGTAGAAACTAAGATATAATACCTATGATACTAGCAAATAAGAACATTGAGCAGAGCAGTAAATACCAGGCAGAATGTTGCCACTCTTATCTGTTTGCCTAGGATCAGTTGCGAAGAAGCGCGTGTGGTGCCTCTTCTGAACCACTACAAATGTAATTCTTGGTTGGTAGTTGGGTTCCAGGGAAGCACATGCCTAAGTAAAGAAAGGGGAAAATGAGAACAAAAATGTAAGGCAGTAGTCATACAGAATGTCGATAGGTATGTAAATGATAAGGAATGATTGTTAGATGTTTACCTTGCGAATTGCTTCGACTTCGTGGAGCAGAACATGACTGAACTGCCCCTCACTAACACCATCCCTGATTGATTCGAAAAGACAGTTAATGCAAGAGTATATATAAATTAAGTTTAGGATCAAAAGGGTGGTTCCAATTAACTTCGCAAATTATTTACCGGTAGAAAATGATTCGTGCTGGCTTTTGACCGGTAGTTCTTCGAAAAGAAATCAGAAGCTCTCTAAACAAACAGAATCAGAAGTCAAAAGACTAGAAGATCGAGAGTACAAGATAAAAGGGATCCTAAGTTTCAACATGATAGATACTAAACCTGATCATTCCACCATGCTTGAGTTCACTCTTCCCAGGCTGCTGCTCCAATTTGTATAAATCTTGTATGATTTCTTCCCTATGGTGCTGAGCAGAAACAAGGCCTTTATAGGTAGTCATCACAGGCCAATCCATTGATGCAACAACCTTACAATTGTAGCAGAAATTGGAGGGATGTCATAATAAGTGGAAAAAATGATAAATTACTAATCAGTTAACAGAACTAGATTCTTACTGCTGCAATTGAAGGCCCGGAATCCTCTCCTGGCTGCGGATGTGTCACATCCGCTCCAAATATTATCGTCGGAGCATCGCTCAAGAGAGGTATCCTTCTGTTGATTGCATCCTGAAGTACTGCATTTCGACCGCCAGCCTGTGAACAACTTCAACAGTTAGAAAAGACAACAAACAGAAAATCGAACAAGGCAAGACTTGGGGAACAACCTTAACATTTATCTTCATAGCTACATTCTCTAGATATTGAGGACTGGATTTTCTAGCATGTCTAGGCTGACAGCATTGAGAAACGATACCAAGTTCGGTCTCACAAAGCTTTTTAATATGGCCTGCAAGAAGCATATTAAAAGGGGCAGGCATAGAGTTAGAATTAACAATGTAAGAGACAATTAGTTATGAGTCTTTAAAACTTAACCGTATGTCCCACTGTAGTCAGGCAAGATGATTATCAGCAGTTCCAGCGCTTCACACCTCCTGTGCACCTCCATTAATGTATTCTCAATTTGCTCAGGCCGGCTTGTTTTGATTTGCAAGACTGGTTGAGGATTAACAGTCTGGAAAAGATTTGCACAAAATTCAAAACGAGGTCAGAAGTTAAAAAGTAAATAGACGAGTTGTGTGAAGCAAACGAACATTACCAATCCTTTGTTGCGGCACATGTTCATTAGATTCTGAGCGAATCCAGCAGCCACAAAATCTGTTAGAGTGGAGAAGTTTACACACGTCCAAGAGTTGATAGTCGCACCATTGAACATTTTCTGTATTATCAGATGCCAAAACTTATGAGACATCAACAACAACAAAAAGAATGAGACAACAAAGAGAGGACATGTTGCTTACAGCGTTTATCATGTTCCACTGACCCACCCGTGGCCTTAGAGTGATATCCTTGCCAGAATCATGATACTTGAGCTAACAAAAGATTCAGAATTACTAATCAAAACTACGGAATAAAATCTTACATAAACTGAGAACTAGAACAACGCAAGAGCTACTTACCACTGGAGACGGAAGCACTCGGGCATTGATGGAAGCCATCTCTTGCTTAATACTAAGACCAAATTCATTTGCCAGCTCGTCTTTCTCATAGTTATTAGAATTGACAATCTGCCATTATACTAACTTGTTTAGTATAACTCAAAAACCAAATACATAAAGGAAAAAACCATGAGATCACTAATACCTCTTTGATGCTCGCACGCCTATCGTTGGGACGCTTGCAGGCCTCTCTCAATAGGGCAGTCACTTGTCTTTCGTTTAGCTTCTTAGGATACTTCTGACCATCGGTAATGCGGCAGCACTACAAAGAAAATGTACAAGCAGGTCAGATGTGTTGACGATGGTATATGGTACAAGGCAAAAGAAAAGTAAATTTATTAAACCTCCATTGGCAAATATATAGGCCTTGCATCATTTCCAGACTGCAGAGCAGGCCAAGAAGTATGTTGAAGCCTGATATTGTATTTTTCTAAGAAATAGTTCACAACTGAAAGTTGTGTCCCGTCCCTGTCAGTAAACCTGAAGTGGAAAACAATGAAAAGTAAGTCCAAGAGAACATGTAGCAAATAAGCAATTAAGCATGCAGAGAAATGGTGCTAACTTTGTAAACAATTGGTCTATAAACATACCTTAGCTGGTTCAGTGGCTGCTGAGATAGGCCAGTGATTTTGTAACGCTTGTTCTCCCCATGAGTAACCTCAACTCTAATCCCCTTCAACACTTTCCTCACCTGAAACAAATTCCAGAAAGAAAACTGTCAGCCATGAACCATAATGAAGAGGCTGAATGAGACTGACTAAGCATATAATAAAATTACCTTCAGGCGGTCACCATCATGCAATGGCCTCAACATTGCTCGTCCTGGATCTAGATTAAGGAACTTCAGCACGAATTCAGTAACACTGATCCCCTCATAGAAGGCAGTGAAAGAGACATCTGTTGACCATACAAAAAAGACATCTCACGATTTAAAGATTATCAACAATCAAATATATGACTAAAGGCTCAACGTCCTTACCCAAATTAAGTGACATGCCCATCTGCGTTGGCCGAAGGCTCTGGTAGAACCCGGTCCAACATTCTACTCCACCTCCTAGTGGATTTCTGCTGCCAAATTGAGCGCCGAAGAAAGATCGGCCAACAACAATGCAACTGCCAATGCAGAGGATCACAAATATATATCAATCAACAGAATTCTGTTCAGACACCCAAAACATTATAGAGAGTAGTTGACTCTGCTAGTCTTACTTGTTTGAAGGAGACTCTCTGAGCACCACATCAAGGGCTTGAATGGTCTCGTGAGGAGCGTCCCTTCTTCTCGCCATAAGGAACTCCTGCAGGTGGTGCAAATTGACTCTGGCAGCAAACTTCACAGCAACGTCAAATTCTCTCTCGTTCCTAGCAAGAAAACAGAGGAAGTTAGCTTCCTACAATACATACTCATACAGCGAATGAGAATTCACTGGTAAACATTATTACCTGGTGGAACCAGCTTTGCCCTTGTCACGAAGTTTAACAGTAAAGTCCTTGGTGGTGAATGGCAGAGGCCCTGCTGTGTACAAACCTTTCCGTCCATCGTAGGCAGGCACTCTGCCAGAGAACTCGTTCTTGTTTTTCTCCAGTAGCTGTTCGATTATCAGCCTATTAACCTTCCTAGAGGTAACTTCAGGCTTAACAGAAACCTGCAATGAACAAACTAAGCATTAAACATTCAAACTGACAATTAATACGACTGTAAGAAACAAGAGGCAAAATCAAAAGCCACGAATACGAAAAATAAGAGTAAACAAACAGCAAAATGCTCAGCAGACTGATGAGTATATTGTCAATCGGAGCTAAAAGAGAACTAATAAACATTTCAGTATAGCAACACATTTCAGTATAGAAACCAGCCAAACGCTCTTCGCTAAAACAAACAAACAGCACGATTCACAAATATATTAAAAAGAAAACGTCCAAATCCTGAGGAAAACCACCGAAAACTTTACTTACGTCGTAGTGGTGCAGGTCCCTGTCACTCAGCTCCACAAGAAAGTGATTCGCCTGAATGATACATCGAGTACCAACAGAGCCGTAGTCCGGCCTTCCCACGAACTTGACGGACCTGGACGGCGCCGGAACGAGCTGCTTCTCCTGCTCAACCTCAGTTGGCAGGGTGGCCACAGGAAACTGCAGCGGGGGAGAAAGTTGAGAAGAAGAAGCCCCAGGGGTACTAGTACCACCCACTGAGAGCCTCTGGAACTCGTCAGCCACGCCAGAAGACGAAGATCCAGCGTCACTGTACGGCACCACGCCAGAGGACGAGCCTCGTCCGCGATTCGCCTGCGTGCGGCCTCCGCCTCGACGGCCACGTCCTCGCCCATACATTGTCTTGTGCTCTCACTAGGTTTGTCGTCTGAACAGCTCCGAAGGAAGAAAAGGGAAGGAGCAAGGCAAAAAACGACTATGGCTGTGTGTGGGAGAGAAAACTAAGAGACTGATATAGAAAGGAAGACGGTTTTCAGAGAAAAGACAACTGGACACTGGACAGTCTCTCTCCCCAGCTGAGCAGTTATATAATCAGCTGCTCCGACTTACTCTACTCCAAAACAAAAAGCGATTTCATCTTGAGCTGATTGAATTAGGCCGTTGCACGTGTGAGTAAAATGGCCGTCGATTGCATTGTATTTTAGATGGACGGCAGAGATTATGTTATAAGGGACCCATATTGTCTGACGCAGGAGCGAAAAATAAGGGATGGAGGCAGGCTCTGCGCGGGAGGCGTATTTCAGTCCATGAACAGAGAGAGTGTGCACAGGCGTAGGTAGGTGAATACGGATAGGGGTATTTCGGTGAATAATGTCGAACTTTACGGGCTATTGGCTGCAAATCTTGACTTCCTGAGCAAGTAGTTAATGGACAAAAATAAAAATATACAAGACATAAATATGAAAATGAAGATCAGTCCGTTGAAATTGAAAAGGATGGTCAGGATTGGATCTTAATAGAGCTTTCCCGTTCTGAGCCGGTTTTCCTTTTGCTGACAGTGTTCTCGAAAATGGAAATATACACCAGAAGAGGTTGAAAAGGAAATAATATGCAGGAAAAGAGGATTTAAAACTAAATCAAAGAGTGTAACATTCTGCTGCTTTGAATTTCCATTTCATGGCCTCATTTAATATCTTTCCATGTCAGCAGATGAACAAACTTTCTCCTCGGCTAGTACATCAAATGGTTGGAATCTTGTATTCTGCCGTGCCGATGTTTCGATCCCGACGATAGTTTGAACTCGAATTGATTAGGCGTGAAGAAACCGCTAACAAATAAGGACGAGGAGTCAGACTAGTCGATCATAAAATCGAAATGTATATTGGATTTCGCATAGGCTTGATTGCGATGCATGAGTTATGAATGGAGGTAATTTTTGCGATGAATCACGTTATTTAAAGTGTTACGTACGTTATTTACCCGTTTTGCAACAGATTGGGCCGGACAGACACATGATGATGCATGGCATTCAATAGGCATAGGAAACCCACAGGAAATTGCATAAAGCAAAAGAGAGCTGATGTCTCTTTCAATGGGAATAAATGCAATATTTCCTCATTAAGCAACTATGGAGTGTTACGTTGGGGCCATATATGAAGTCATGCCTAATATGTCACAAGTATGAGATTGTCGGGGTCTAGTCGTAGGAAAGTTGGTCATTGGTCACATTGAGATATGTCCTTCGTGTGATACACTACTATAACTAGGATGAAATTCACGAGGTACGGTTGTTCTAATGTAAATTTATGAGGTATGAATGAAAATGTTTTTTCGTGATCATTTTGACGTTGTCATATAAACAAGTACTAATATATTCATCGACAAATTTAGGATG
Source organism: Linum usitatissimum (assembly GCA_030674075.2). Taxonomy (NCBI): domain Eukaryota; kingdom Viridiplantae; phylum Streptophyta; class Magnoliopsida; order Malpighiales; family Linaceae; genus Linum; species Linum usitatissimum. Next base: position 3,650,487 of record JAUJYP020000039.1, read on the forward strand.
AGTTAATAGATTGATTGAAAAAATATTCAAGTGATATATAAAATTAAATTAAATTCTTTTTTATAAAGTTACTAAAAGTAGATTAATTAAGCTAAATTTTCATTATTTCTTAAACCCCAAATTTCCATTTTCTCACTCATGAAACCTAAAAACCACATCAACCACCGTTTTTTTTCTTTGAAATCGTCGTTTGTAGGCGACTGAAGCTCTACAATCCGTTGGCGGCCGAAACTTGAAGTTCCAATTCAGATATCCAGTTTCTTCTTGTTCCACTGTCGGGTAGTTGGCTAAACGGCATTTATTTGTTAATGGTTTTATTTCTGTTTTGGATTGAAAAATATCTAATTGTTCCTTTTGTTCCTGATTGGACAGTCGTCGTCGACCTAGTCCAAAAGTACCTCTAACGGACGGTTTGCTAAGTTCTATTTGATTGCATTTGGTTTTTAATTCCTAATCACTGTTTCGGAATCTAAATCCAAACCGATCGATTGTGGTTTTTTTCTGCAGAGTCGCCGAAGTCAAGAACAAACTAGACTGTCTCGTTGACTTCCTATTCCGACCACGAATTCGTTTTAGCACCACAAAAGGTTTGTTTCTGATTTGTAGGATTCGACCTTCTTTTATATATTTATCGGTCGCCGGATGATGACTTATAACCGTTTATGTATCATCCTTACAAGTTCAGGCTGTTCATTATGCTGTCGTTCATTCCCGATTGACACGCAACAACATCCGGAACCAGCGACCGCAGATGAGTAGATTTGAGGATGTGAATGTTGCTCGCAGTAAAATTGGACGAAATCTTTTGGCCGTAACCACATGCATCGGTCCGTTTTAAGGAAAAAGGTTAGTTTCAGTTTGAAATTGTTTAACAATCTGTGTTGGTGAATTTATTTTGCAGTTTCCTTTTGGTTTTTTTTTTAGTTTTCTTTCTTGTATAATTATTTGTAAGTGTTTGCTGTAGTTAGGTTTTCTTTGTAACCTATATTATTAGGATGGTATAGATTTATTTGTGTAGTCCTTTTTTATTTCAGGTACCATTTGGCCATTATAAAATGGTTTCGATTATGAATTTAGGGATATGAAGTAATAAATATTAGAAATGTCTTAATGGATGTCTTTGTTCATCTAAATTTTAAATTTACTGATTCAGAATGATTTGGTTATTCACTTTGAATCCTAAATTCAAGTCTGTGACTGTTTCCTTTTCCTTTTAGAATAAACATACAATTAGTGGCTGTATTCTATAGTGTAGAGGTTATCACGTTTGCTTTACATGCAAAAATGCAAAAGATTACTACTTTGTTCGGAATGATTTTTATATTTTGAACTTATTTTTGTACAACAATGAATACATGATCAAATATTCACTTTGGACCCCAACACTAGGAATCTTATTTTCATTATATATTCTCTAGATCCTAAAAATCTTTGAATTCTTTTCCCACAATCTTTTTTTGTATAATGGGAATTTGTTGTTCTCCACAACTCTCCACTTCCCTTTGTAATGGGAATATTCAAACCTCCCATGAATCCCTAGATAGCTAACACTCGATCCCAGCATCACCATTACCACAACCTTTTCCTCCATCAACCATTTCAAAGATTCTCTCCAACTCTTGTACCACTTCTTTCATGCTAGGCCTATCCACTTTCTTCTCATGCAAGCAACCCAAAGCCACCTTCAAAAACATCTCCATGCTTCCTCGAACCGCATCACACACCCCGACGTCGTCTCCATGGTCCCCAAACAGCTGTCGATCCACAACTTCGTCTACGTTCCCTCGCCGAATTACGAAAATGGCCAAGTTGATATCGTCCTGATCGCGGGAAAAGTCGATGGCTTTTCTAGATGTAAGTAGCTCAAGCAGAACAACCCCAAAGCTGTATACATCGCTCTTATCGTTCAACTGGTAGTTCCTATAGTACTCGGGGTCCAAGTAACCCAACGTCCCTTGTGCACAAGTCGACACGTGGCTCAGCCCTGGCTTTGCCAGCCTAGACAAACCAAAGTCTGATACTTTCACGTTGAATTGATCGTCGAGAAGTATGTTCGTCGACTTCACATCTCGATGATAAATCGGAGTGTGAGCTCCAAAATGCAAATACGCCAAGGCTTCGGCCGTCTGAATAGAAATCCTCAGCCTGCTCTTCCAATCCAGGAAGCCAGCAGATCTGACCAACTGAAGGTGGTCGTGTAAGGTCCCGTTCGAGATGTACTCGTACACCATCAATGGTTGCTCCGATTCTATGCAACATCCAAGGAGACGTACGAGGTTCTTGTGGTTGACTTGGGACAAGATTCCCACCTAAAAAAAGTCATGTTCATATTATTGACATCACCATGAAGGTTCTTAGGTTCATGCTAAAAAATAATGATAACCGTTATGTATACCTCGTTGAGGACTTGTTGGGTGCTTTTGATGTTACCAACTTTGGCCGATTTGACAGCCACAAGAGTTCCATCTTGGAGTTCCCCTTTGAATACTTCTCCGAACCCTCCGCTCCCAAGAAACTTTGAAAAATTGTTGGTTGCTCTCTTTACCTCTTTCAATTGGAACATTCTTGCCGTTTTGTTGTTACCGCCACCAGATGTCGATCTTGAGAACATGTTTTGCCTCGCCTTCGCCAGCTTAGCTCGTCGCAACGACGACTTGTATACTAGTATCGTAACCGTGATCAGCGCAACACATATGAAAGGGATGGTAATAAAGCAGAGTTTCAACAGAATCAGCTTGTAACGGTTATTATCGCCCTTCCGCTTGCAAGTTCCATTGACACTGTCCCACCGATACCCTTTGTTACAAACCGGTTCGACCGGATCGGCCCACTGAATCTCCAATCCATCTTCCCACTCCTCAGGATTCCTGTCAGGATTCAGATTCACAACACTCCTGAAGGCCTTACACCCGGAGCTATGAAGCCGAATCCGGTAAGCAGAAGGCATCCCGCCGGCTACAAACGTACAACAAGGGTCAAGAACGTTGGCGCACTTTGCCGCTTCGTCTCTCCCGACTCTTCCTGACTTCTCCAGGTACGCGTGGCAGAGGCTGGAAGGCGTGCAGTTCAGCGGGGAGTTGAACAGTCTTGGGGAACAGTTGAATAGGAAAACGGTGTTGGAAGAAGTCACATTAAATGGTAAAGTTTGGTTCAGCCTTAGGCCTTCGCTGACCATCATGTCCTGGCTGACGCATTTCTTCCCAGGAGCGAATCGTGATGGCTGGACCACGATTCGCTGGGTGGAGGGGTTGATTCGGAGGACGAGGTAGGAGGTTTTGTTCAGGGCGTCAAGGTAGAGGTGGGAATTGTTGTCGCAACGGAGAGCGTAGGTTGGTTCGCCGCAGTTGGGGTTCGTGCTGAGTGGGTAAGGGATCTTGGTTTGGCCGCAGTTTGGGCAGAGGTTTAGGGAATTGCAGGGGAGGATAAGGAAATGAATGCAGAGGATACACAGGAGAAATAACGGGTGTTTTGCTGTGTTCTTCATTGTTGGATTTGTTTGCGGAAGACAAGGGGGATTTGGTGAATTATTGGAGGAAATAAAGGATTGGAAATGGAACGAGAATAATCAATAAAGTGGTTTTCTAAGTGGATCCAAGCATCTGTGATGTGAAAAAAAGTTATTGGAGTAGTAGTGTAGTAGATTCTTGTTACGTGAACTAGTATTATTTATGTGATGTTGCGGAAAGTTTTAGAAAATAAGTGGAGATAGATGAATATTTTTTTTGTTACGAAAAATGTATAATAAATAATTTTATAATCAGCAAAATAAAAATGTGAGACAATTTAAATTATGTAAATTGAAACCCTTAAAAAAACCGAATATTATTCATTAAAGAATTATCATATTGTGTATTTATAGATAGAACTGGTGGTTGGAGTGTGGAGTTTGCGCCTACATGTTATATTTGGTTCAATTCCTGGGATTCATACTCATTTACTGAAGAGTTTTTTTTTATAAAGAGGAGCGGTATTGAGCTCTAAACTCGTTGGTTGGGTTAGAATCGAACCGGATATCAAATTAGTTGAGTAATATATGTTAGAGGTTTAGAGGTTTAACCCTCATCGAACTGTTAAATTTTTCATTTCGAAAACTGTCCATATTATTTTTAGGGGTGCTACTATACAGTTCGTCTTTTATTTTATAATTTGTGTTTTTGGAAGTTGATTGAAATGTACAAAGTTCCTTGAAAAATGTTGGTTTGTGAAAAAACATCCGTAACTAGTATAACTACCAAAAATTGTATATGTTCATTATGGAGTGATCGCCCGGAAGTCTCCAGCTCGAAAATAGAAGAGGCCGTGTCTCTGAAAATCGAGAAGCGAACTGGAGGAGGATGAAGCAAGCTCTGGCGGCTAAGTCGAGCAGTTCATCGACAGCATCAATAACTTGATGTGAATTTTGGAGGGGAAAGTGATTGAAGTGTAACATGGACAAGTTTGGTGGCTGTGTTGTATTAAATAAATTTTTATTAAAAAATATATTAATCCGTTTATATTAAAATATTACTCTTACAAAATAAAAGACTAGGGCAAATATCAATCCATTATTACCACTAATTGTCTATGTGGAGACTGAAATACACAATAGTCATGGCGTTAAAAGGTTTTTTTTATTTGGTTTAATTAAGGTATTTATCGACGATATTAATATTCGATCACTCGTCACGAATGCTCGCACAAGATGACAAACGGCTCGTTAAAAGGCAAATAATGCAAGCGATCTCTTTGGTGAAGTGTAAGGAGCCAGGTGAGAAGCTCCTCTAATAGTTGCAAATTCCAGCTTATTCTCCCCATACACTTGTGTCCATCCACCAGCCTTGCAACATTTCAAAAAATTCAAACTTCACAGATTATTTACTAGTTCAGTAACTAATCTCAGAACAGCACAAATTATTAATTTTTACCTGTTTGTCATCATCAAACCAAGGTTTGTACGGCACGGTCGTGTTCAATCTCATCCGTTTGGCGAGACGATTCACCAGCACTCTCGTCCCTATAAATGGGAGCACCGAATCTTGATCTCCACTGTAAACCAGTACTCGGATCCCCGAACCCACCAACGAACCCACCACCCCGATCGTTGGGATCTCCAAATTGTTGTCGTCATAGTTCACAACACTGCCAATCGAAATCAAGAGATACGTACATAGATCATCCTGTTAATATGCATATTTATTTCCAGCTAAATATATATACTGCAGGAAAATAGAGTTTTAGTGATTGTAATTATGCGACCATTTCATGAAACAATTACTAATTTATTGATCAGTAAAGGTCATTGGTGATCGCTTTAGCCTATCGGTGACCGTTTTATAGGAAGACGGTCACTACCCTGCTGGTAACTAAAAACTGTATTTTCGTTTAATGTAGTTAGAATGTTCACAGAATCTTACTAGCTACACGAATTCCAGCCCGGGACGTTTACTAGCTTGGCATGGATAGCATCCTGGACATCTTTTCTGTTCAAGTACGCCCCCCGTGTTATCTCCCGTACAAATGTCTACCGATTCCCCCGATTTCTGCGAGGGGGAACTTATGAAATTCCTGCGAGAGTCTTGGCTGGACCGGAGGGCGGAAAATGGGTGGAAAGCTGCAGCTAAAGAGTCCTGTGATGACTGGGACACATCACTGTACGATAAGCAAACGTCTGAAGTGACATCGTACATATCGAACGAATTTCTGTCCGGAATTTCGGCAGCGAGTCGGGTTGCGATGATGTTGCACCGCGGGGAAAGTGTGTCCAAAGTGGACTCTCTCCTGAGCTGGGAGGTGTTGCAGATTGTATAGATGAGGCGGTAGGTGTGGTCCGAAATCAAGCTGTGAGACCAGTAGTATTCTCCTTCCCCGTTGAAATCCGTGTTGAATTCCAACAATGGGTTTCCCTATCTTCAATAAATTAAACAGAACAGGATTGTTGAATCAGAATTCCCGGACAGTGTCTATATTTTACAAATTTATCGGCCAGTTGATGAACTTACAGCTATGGCTTTCGAGTTGAGATTTGATCCTGACTCCAGAAATAGCTGTGCTAGTTGGGGCACGTAGTGACCTGTTTTTGGTTTGTAAAATTTTCAGGTCCACAATTGAAAAATCCTAAGATCCAAAGTGAAATTTGAAATGGAATTTAGATGGGAATGGTAAAGTTAGTTTCCACAATGTACTTCGTAAGGATTTAAATTTCCCATTCGAATGCGAAAATGGTTAACATTCCATTCCACATTCCAGCTGCCAAACAGACCATTAGAAACTCGCCAACCGTTGAATTAGGGCTGGAAATTGGTTAGTGGTTAGTGGTTATAATGACTAACCGCATCAAATAATATGATTTGCGGTTGTTATTTTCAAAAATATGCAGTTAGTGGTTAACTAAAAAAACCAACGTGGTTAACCGCAAATCACGCAAAACTTAACTCACCCAAAAGTTCGTTAGTCTTTACGAGCTAACGGTTAATTATTTACAAAGGACAAAAGCGTACACTAAATATGTACAAGTTTGATTTCCTTGAACCCATTCCAATCAAATTTTGATGATCAAACGAATATACCGACTGACGACTCAATGATTCAAACTCTAAATGAACTATGAAATTTATAATTCAAATTGCATATCTTATTTAAAGCCCTAACTAATTATAGATTTTTATGTATGCTTATTAAGTTTATAAGCTTTGAAAGTTTGAATCGATATTGATAATATTCTGTCTACATATTATTGAGCTTTTCTAAATTATTTGGTTATGTGGTTAACCTCAAATAATATTAAGCGATGTGAATAAAATTATGGTTCGGTTAACTCCATTACTCAGTTTGGTTAACCACTAACCGTACCACTTCCAGCCCTAATCAAATGTCAACAAAGAAATTTCGAAATTACCAGCATAGCTCTCTCCAGTGATGTAAAAATCTCTGTTCTTGTATTCAGGAAACTTGAGTAGCCATTGTTGTAGGAACACCAAGTTGTCATTGGCTGACAGTATTGAACAAACAAACCCAAATTTGTTTCTTAATCTCACCACACTTCGAGAATAGGAATAAAGATCAGTACTCAAGTTCAAGAATTTATACCAGTTATGGTATCATTTACCAAGTCATAGAAAGTCTGATTTGCAGAATACGAGAAACCAACTCCTGCTGGAGATTCCAAGTATATCACGTTTGCTTCTGTAACAATGAGCTGCTAGTTTGTTATTTGGAATATGAGATCGGGTTTTATCTCACCATTCGCGTACAAATGCTATAGATTATCAATTATTTATGTAAATTTATTTGTATTTTCGTAAGTTTGGCAACGGGGAGGTTCGAGGATGGTTATGGAAATATCAATTACCTACCCGCTTTTGTGACGATTATTAATCATAACCATCCCTGTTTTCATTTCGGCGATGGAATTAGTTCCATCACCATACCCATGTGGTTACTTAACGGTTACAACCACTTTTCAACGGTTAATAACGTAGAGATATCGTCAAAGTCGAAGACGATATATGGGATATTTTCGAGGAAGGAAAGAGTAAATTGAGTAGATGTTTTTTCCGATAGTTTTCATATACATTTGGGTTAGGTAGTGGGCTTATTGGACCCATGTATTTAGTGGGTAAATGTTGGTTATATAGTTGGTTAGGAATGGTTATGGCCTATGGGTATGGTTGTGGTGATGGGGCAGTTATTATAAAACTCATAACCTAACCTTACCCATTTCTAGCGGTTAACGTTTATCACCGTAATCTTAAATTATCCTGTCAACGCGGTGAATAATTGTCAAACTCGATGAGGTTATGGTTGGTTAAGGGGCTATAATTACCAAGCCTATATTCACGCACATAACCTATTATTTCACGAACAAATGTTATCTTTCTCTCTTACTAGCCAATCAAAATTGCCACGCGTTTTTATAACCTGCGTGGAAAAATAGGTTAAGCATGCGAATTTTTGTGAATAATTGAAAACTTTGCATAAAAATGTAGCATTTATGCGTGAACGATGATGAGATAAATATTTTTATACGACCAAGTTGAGTGAAGTGCGAACCTTTGTTCCAGCTATAATCATTTCTGACCAGACTGGCACCCTTATAAGTTGGCCTGAAAGGACCGTGCTCAGTGAAAGCGCCTGCTCCAATTGAGGAGCATCCCGGTCCTGTTCGAAAAATCCATCGAGATTTCACGTAAAATCGAAACAAGACTTTCGAATTTGTAACTTGTAAAAGGGGTCGAGTCAGTCGAACATTCTTACGTACCTCCGTTGAGCCAGAGAACAAGAGGCTTCGAAGAGGAGTTAGTCTCAGCTTCAACGAAGTAGTAGAAAAGTTCCCTTTTCTGGGTTTCATCAACAGTCACATACCCTGCATACTGTTGGAAGCTGACATCTGCAGGCTGCCCTGGAAGATTCACTATCTTGTCAGCTTCATTTGACGACGACGATGATGATGATGACTCAACTTTCCTGCAAATTGCTGATAACGATCCAGAGATTATGAACATAACAACAATCCATGACTGAGAGATCCTCATGTTAATTGTATGGTTGGGCTTTAGAGTTTATGACAAATGATACGTAGCTTTCCACTTTACTTATAGATGAACTTTGGAGTCTTATTGAGACAAAAACTGTGCACACCATAGGCATGAATAGAGACAAACTGCAACGTTACTTTTTATTAGGGGAATATATTTTCGGGTCGTTTAAATGAGGTATTTTGAGTTAAATATCTCATTTTGAGTTATTTGGGTCAAATGAATTGGTTTAACATTTTAAGAAAAATCTGTAGTGTTTTGAGATAGCGGTATTTCGATTAATTTGGTTTTTTCGTTTACCAAATACCATATTGAATTAACTCATTAGCCAAACAAGTTGTGGCGGATATAGGGGCCTATTTTTCGAATTTTGAAGTTTGGTACTATATAATTTTCCTTGTATTTTTAGGTTGGTTAACATTTTTTTTATATATAACCCAGTGTATTTGGACTTTTATATAATTTGACACAACACATTAAACCATCATGAATTCGCCACTGCAACAAAAAAAAATATTTCACACACCACATTCTCAAATAACATCATGCTATTTTAAAAATATCACACACTCAAAACAACTCATTACAATCACCTTGTCATTTTTTATTGCAATGAAAACAAAATGAGGATGAATTTGGGTGTTTGTCCTCTAGACAAGCAAGTGGCGACATTGTGGTTCATAGTTGCAGAGCTATGAACAAGAGGGCATCTCTGACAACATCAAGATGAAATGGAAAAGCACAGTTAAAAATTAAAATAAGTTCTATCTGGCTTTGTTTTTCTCGACCCGAAATCTGGATTTTGCTCGCATGATCCCCTTTGTTTACAATGCCTATGCTAAGATCAATTGATTGGATCATGCTATGATCATCATTGTGGGGATTATTACAGACAGTGTACAGAGCAACACTATTGACAAGGTTAATTTCTGCTGCTGATGATAGCATTAAGATCTTGTTTCAGAAACTAGAACAAGATCTTCCACGCGCAGCTACATCTCCGTTATCTCGATCCTCTTCATCTCCTTCATCGAAAACAGGCATCCATCCAATGCACTTGTTGTTGCCCTGCTGGTTGTTCTTGGAGTGGAAATGGCTCTTGTTACTCTCATCATTCCCTTCAACCCATTTCTTAAGCTTGTGAATCAACTTCTTCCTCCTGGAATGATGGTGATGATCAAGGGACGAAGAAGATTCGCGGTGACAATCTTCTTCTTTGTCACGATGGTGATGAGATTCGTCATCGGCCAGCTCTGACCGGAGTTGTTGCTGAAGTTGATAGCTTCTCATGAGTTCGTGCTTAAGGCATGCGTTGGTCCATCTTAAGTAAGTTAGTTCTGTGGTTTCTGCTATCTGGTCTGTTCGTGCTTGGTCTAGCTCTTTTGCTATGCGGTTGTAGTCTTCAACAGGCACCAACTCTTCATTGTTCTGCTGCAAATTTTGGGTTTCAATCAATGAGACGGAATAAGCAACGATGGTGGATGTTTATTTTTGGTGATTAGCTCGGTATTCAGTTCGAAAGAAGTTCGTACGTGAATGAATGAACCAAACTTGAGTTAATGTAGTTTTTAGGTTTTCAAGTTGGCTCGAGTTCGAATTCAAGTGCCAACTTGAACACTAGATTGAGTATATGATTCATTAAAAGACTCAATAAGTTTAACTATAATAGAAACTTATATATTTTAGAATTAACTCCTTGAATATTTCTAATATACAAACTTTACATAATTACATTCGACTCAAATTAGACTCATTAGGGATTTAAGTGGATAATTACTGTATGACCCCTGAAATTATATTTTTTATTTCCAGTGGCACAATGACATGTTTAAATGTGTATATGTGGCATTGATATGGCTATGGATTCGGATGGTAACAATTTTAATATTTTATAAAAGCCCAGCCCACATGAAAGGAAAGGAAAGGAAAGTGGTCACCTTTTCAGTTTCAGCCTCCTCCTCTGAACTGAGCTTCACCGCCAAATCAACCTTCTCCGCCGTCAATCTCTCAACATCCGCCTCCAATCGATCAATCAAAACACTCCTTCTCTCCAATTCCTCCAAACAATTCAAAACCTCACCTTCCAATTCCCCGACCTTCTCACCTTTCTCCATAATCAACCTCTCCTGCCCTCTGACTTTCCTCACTATCCTCCGCACCTTCCCTTCAAGCAGCTCATTCCTCAAACCCGCCACTTCCAGCGTCTGCACAGTTCTCTCGTACTCCCTCACCAACGCCTCAAACCTCCGCTTCCCCATTTCCAGCGACGATATCTCCCTCTCCAGGAATCCAGCCCGCGCCCTCTCGATCGCCAACGCCGATTCCACCTCCATTTCCGCCTCCCTGCTCTTCGCAAACCCTAATTTTTCGTCTTCTTCTTCTTCAATTAGGGCCGCTGTCTTCTTGCTGGAGGAGGATATGATTTTGGAGATTGCGAAACCTGCTGCGGTGATCGCGAGAGGGATCCCTGCTTTGAGGAATGCCGGCTTGATGATGATGATGCTCTTTGATGAGTCTTCCATTCCGAGAGATTTTGGGCTGTGATTTCAGCCTGAAACTTGTTGTGGGCATTTTTTGGTTTGGTTTTAGCTGTGAATTAAAGCTATGGGTTTGAGAAGAGATTCGTTGCCTTTTTTGTGCGATCGTAGCTTGCCTTTCTTCCAAGGGAGATTTTTTATTGGCCTTTCTTTTCCTTCGTCTTTTCTATTTCGTCGTTGCTTTTTTACTACATTATTCCGCCGCATTTCTGGTGTTGACCTTTTACCGCCGGGCGGTGGTTTGGAATCCGATTCAGCCGTTCCGCCGATTCGGAATGTTGGTTTGCAAGTTTGCCGTTAGGGTAGTTTATGTGATTTCAAACGTCAAGGCCAAAGCCCAATTGAACGTTGCACCAAGGCCCGTGTATCTGTAAGTTTATATTCGGCCCATGTTTTAGAGACACTTGACGGAAGCCCAAACAAAATGTTGTACCAGGTTCAGTAGGTGTGAGCATAGACTCGGGTTACCCATCAAATTCACCCTAATCCAACCCGTTCAAAAGTAGATGGATAGTTTACACACTAATAAGCTCAATTAAGGGTCCATAGCTTAGTGGTAGAATATTTGATTATAGATCAAGAGATCACAGATTTAAACTCGGTTGGTCTCTTAAAATTTTCGTTTAGAATAAAAATACATAATTGGAAAAACTAACAATATTAAACAACAAACACAAAATACATAATTGGAAAAACTAACACTATTAAACAACAAACACAATATATTTATGTGGCGTTGTGGTTATACACGCAAAAAATCTCCAATTTAATTATGGGCCGGAACATATCTTTTATGGGTCGTTTGAGTGAGGTATTTTGGTCGAAATAACTCGTTTGAGTTATTATTTTTGGTCAAAATATCTCGTTTGGCATCCAACATAAAATCTATGGTATTTCGGATTGTGGTATTTCAAATAACTCACTTTCGAGTTATTTCAAATACCTCATCAAAATAACTCGTCGCAACCAAAACGAAATATGTGGCATTTCGGGATGTGGTATTTGAAATAAATCCTTTTTGAGTTATTTCAAATACCTCCCCACCACCTAAGTATTTGAAATACCTCACTATTTCAAGAATGTGGTATTTCCGTTACCAAATACCAGGTTGAATAACTCATTAGCCAAACAAGATAATTCTCATACCGCAAAGCCTTTACACCATATAAATACCACATTCTCAAATAACCCATCATTTTATTCCAAAATACTACATATCCAAAACACCTAATGCAAACTTAATAACAAACTTCTTCCTGCTACTATTTCTCGATGTTCCTAACTTAGTATTAGAGTGTGAAAAGATAGATTGTTGTTTTCTCTTTCTTCGTTTTTTCTAGCATGCTCCAACTCCCGGTTCGTTAAAATGTAATACTTACATGACGCGATTTGGGGAGGCTAATCAACTGGAACTAACTATGGTGCTGCAAGATGTCGAGTGCATTGTCCTTCAGTACCATACGCATAATTTTAAACAGATAGTCGATATTCATGAAGGCGAGTCTCAATTTCTTTCCTCGAGTATTAAAAAAGAGAAAATATTAAAAGAGAGAACTCGAATTTCACGAGATGGTAGAGGCTTATTGAACTCTCGAAATGGGTTTGGTTATGACTTTCAAGAGTGCAGAATCAAGTTGCTCAATAAACTTGGCAGGACAATTTGCATTCAATTATATTTGACTTGTTGATGTTGGAAACAAGGTTTACGACCCAACAAAGCGTTGATAATATTGACGTCTTTCATCCATCTAGAATCCGATGCTTAAACTTGTAGATAAAAGGTTAGGTGCCGTTGTAACAAAAGGCGAGGGGTTATGAATAAACTAATACTACAACAAACGCAATTACACACAGTCTTTATTTTACAATAGAGAACAGAAAGTAGTCTTATTATACAAAAATAGTAAACTGCTATATACACTTTACGAGTTTTCGTCTACAAGTCGAGATATACAACAAAACGATGGACCAGCCAAGTCATTTGTTTATCAGCCGTTTGTGTGACCAAACACAAAGAATCTTTCTTCATTAGTTTATCAGTTAAAAAAAGACCAACCCTAGCCTATCTTTCTCGTTAAGCAGCCAATCCGAGGCGCGCGCGGAAATACGCCGGTGGCCTGAGTTTTGTGGGGTCCATGTATGATATTCTTTTTCTTATGTTATAAAATATGTACAAGTGTAGAACTATAGAAGAACATTTTTCACATTTATGTTGGTGGAGTACGTTTAAGTAATGGGTTGTTGAGATTATACCTTTTAAGCTTCAGTCGAACTAACATTTGGGTTGTTGTGAAATTCAGTTCGGCTCGATTCACGTACGATATTAATGATATCATGGTTTTGGTTTGTTGTATCGATCTGCACCACTAGACTAAAATCCTGACTACACCACTGATTAGTTGAAGTACTACAAATGTCAGATTACCGAGCTTTTAAATATTTCCCTTCCGTCTCTTGGTTCATGTTATCATTTATTTATTTAGGATGTACTATTACTTAGGAAATTTCAAATGAAATGACTCATTATATATGGTGTAACTGATACTGATTTGGCTTATAATATAATTAATATAAAATTTATTTATTTTGGTTTGAGATAGTTTCTTGCGGAGATAAAGAAGATAGCAAGCAAATACAATCCTGCACATCAATCCTAAAAATGAGGACTACCGATAACATTTCCAAAAGATATTTAAAAGCCTTGTGTGTCACAAAAAGAATGACTTCGTTACATTATTATCAGGCCGCCAAACAATCTAAAATCAAATTTTTAATAAAAAAATAAATATATGACAGATCTTCTCGATAAAGTCTCCCGTTGCCAAGTTATTGTACCCGGCGTAAATTTAAGTTACCACTCTTTTAGCGTCTACCTGCAATTTATTTTGGTGTGATTAATACAAACCTTGATGATTTGTGAGCTTGACATGTTAGTCAAAGTTTAACAACTTTTAAATGGACAATCATGCAACAAATCCAAGCCCATGATTCATTTTGGCGCTTAATTAAACTCACCTACCGTTTTTTACTATTGACATTGCCGTTTAGTCCGTTACGCACCCATAAAAAACGACGTGTTACTTTTTCTTTGGCTGGCGTTTATGCTGCTGAAATTTGTGCCCAAGTAACAGAAACCAACAAAAAAGCTTCAATATAAATCAGAATCCATCCCTCCTCCGGCCACTTCTCAGTCCCCTTCCGCCTCTCCCCACAATCTCTCCGACCACTGATCCCTCTCTGTCATTTCCTCCCACATTCCACTACAATGGAGGCTCTCCGTCTAGCGTCACCGCAGCATCCGCCACTCTTTCGGAGAACCAGGGAAGCTGAAATCCACGCTCCAATGCCGCTAGCAGCTGGACGCCGTTGTCACGAGCGGAGAGCAGGAAGAAGAAGGATATCCGCCGCGCTATCGAAATCGAAGGCCACGAAAATCTCTCCATTTATACCGCCGGAGGTCGATTTTTCTTCGTTGGCAGCACCACCGGCGGTGGTGGTGGCTGCACCTGCTCCCGTGGAGAGGAGGATAGTTTCGCCGAGCTCGCTACAGTATCCTCCTGGTTTCCTCGGGGCGGTACCGGAAAGGAATGGTGAAGATCGGAGCGACGATATCATCGGCGCCATGGCGTATTTAACCAGTATACTTACGTCCAAGGTGTATGATGTGGCGATTGAATCTCCGCTGCAGTTCGCGCCCAAGTTATCGGAGAAACTCGGTGTCAAGGTCTGGCTGAAACGGGAGGATCTTCAGCCTGTAAGTTTCCTCTGCTTTGTTCTTAATAAACTCCCTTAATTAAAAAATATTAGCATCGATCACCGTCCTGATTAGCGTCGCCAGAGTTTGGGAATTGGTTGACGTATCCGATAGTGATAGAGCTAGAGTTGTTTCCTCTTTAGATTTGATTGGAGTTTATTTTCTGAATAAGGACAATTGGTGTTACTTCACTTGTTCTTGTACGTTTCTTCATTAATGGAGACGATAATGTTAATCTTTGAAATGTTCACTCATTTGCTGTTTCTCTTTGTTATGGACCTTCTGACTTAGCTTACTGCGTTTTGGATCACTGATTGTAGGTATTTTCCTTCAAGCTGAGAGGTGCATACAACATGATGGCGAAACTTACAAAGGAACAGCTAGAAAGAGGAGTCATATGCTCATCAGCTGGAAACCATGCCCAGGGTGTTGCATTATCTGCCAAAAGACTCGGTTGCAATGCTATCATTGCTATGCCTGTCACTACACCTGACATCAAGGTGCACTTTCTATCTACTTTTTCGCACTTCCTTAAGAGTTCAACCTGAATCATATTGAATTCAAATTGGTATGTGAATGCCTTATAATGCAGTGGAAATCAGTTGAAAGATTAGGTGCCACGGTTGTTCTGATTGGAGATTCATACGACGAGGCACAAGCATATGCTAAACAGAGAAGCAAACAGGAGGGTTTGACGTTTGTACCTCCTTTTGATCACCCAGACGTGATTATAGGACAAGGAACCGTTGGTATGGAGATCTTTCGCCAGATCCAAGGCCCTGTGCATGCTATCTTCGTGCCTGTTGGTGGTGGTGGTTTAATTGCTGGCATTGCTGCATATGTAAAGAGAGTTAATCCTGATGTAAGATTCCAGATGCCTTGCATAGAATTGTATTTCCTTGTTAGTTTTTGTCTTGCCCAATTCTCAACTTAAGGGCCAGCTCAATCTGCATGATCTAACTCAGGAAGACCAACTACATTATCGTTCAAATGCAGGTAAAGATCATTGGAGTTGAACCAGCAGATGCAAATGCTATGGCATTGTCATTGCATCACAACCAAAGAGTGGTATTGGACCAGGTTGGAGGGTGTGCGGATGGTGTGGCCGTTAAAGAGGTTGGGGAGGAAACTTTTCGGTTATGCAAGGAATTGATAGATGGTGTAGTTCTAGTAAGCCGGGATGGTATCTGCGCTTCCATAAAGGTACATTAGCTTTCTTATTATAATATTCCGCATGAATGTCTATGCTGCATAAGTAGATATTTGCTAATTATACTGTCTCAAGCGAAGGATGTGAATGTTGTTTGATTATAGGACATGTTTGAAGAAAAAAGGAGCATATTAGAGCCAGCAGGTGCTCTTGCTCTTGCTGGTGCTGAAGCGTACTGCAAATATTATGGCCTAAAGGGAGAAAATGTAGTGGCGATAACCAGTGGGGCAAATATGAACTTTGATAAACTGAGAGTGGTAACTGAGCTTGCCAATGTAGGCAGACAACAAGAAGCTGTGCTTGCAACAGTCATGCCTGAAGACCCTGGGAGCTTCAAAAACTTCTGCGAACTGGTTTGTCATCACAGATCTGTTCAATGTATCATTTTCAATGCCAACATTCTATAAAACATCCCGCGCCTAATCTCAGTTTGGTTGGCAGGTGGGTCCTATCAATATAACCGAGTTCAAGTACAGAAGAAATTCTGAAAAGGAGGCGGTTGTTCTGTACAGGTAAGTGAAAAGAATTTTGTTCAGTTAACAGAATAATTTTTTATTCTTGCTAATAGTGTAATTTTTCATTCATTTGATGTCATACGCAGTGTTGGACTCCATATGGCTTCTGAACTTGATGCGATGAAGCAACGGATGGAATCAGCTCAGCTAAGAACTCACAATCTGACAGAAAGTGATCTGGTCAAGGACCACTTGCGTTACTTGGTAATTATGCTCCTATAACGCTTTTAGTTGTGGTTCTGATTCGTTTCTGAAGAAATTCTTCTATAAGTAATGAATACCAAACTCTTAGCTGAGTTGTTATTTCTTTTTGCTCATGGCAGATGGGCGGCAGATCAACTGTTGGAGACGAGGTTCTGTGTCGATTCGTCTTTCCGGAGAGGCCAGGCGCTCTGATGAAGTTCCTCGATACGTTCAGTCCTCGCTGGGACATTAGCTTGTTCCACTACAGAGCCCAGGGTGAAACAGGCGCAAACGTGCTGGTCGGAATCCAAGTTCAGCAGAGTGATATGGGCGAGTTCTACAGCCGGGCCAACTGTCTCGGATACGATTTCGTCGTTGTTACTGATGACGACAAGTTCCAGCTCCTGATGCAGTAAGAAGAGTCAGATCACTGGAATGGTGTTGGTGATCACTTGTCCACCTGTATAGAGCAGCGTAACGTAACTATCTTTTTTACCGAATGCTTTTGTTGTAATCTATTGTTGTCTGGGAAGTGATTTCTTGTTTTGTTTCTGGGGAACATGTTTGGTTGTTCTCCAGAAGTTTAGATTACACAACCCTGCGTTTGTTTGATAATGTATCTGAGCTGATCCTCCAATTCCCGATCTAGATTTGTTTTTGAGTAAACCTTCAAATAACTATGCAAGTTTCCGTCCACAAGATATTAATAATACTAGACTATGTAACCCTGAGACCATCCTCAATTGAATTAGTCGGCGAATGGGTAGGATACCAGAGGTTACATCAAATTACAAGTAGATCTAGTGTATTAAACCATCATGAATACGTGAATGCGGCTTGCGGATGCAATAGGTATTGTAATGTATGGATTATGATGAATGCTTGCTTGATGTAAAATGTTAATGTGACCACTTGATTTGTGGAAATGGACTTTAGCAATTAAATTATAAATTTGTACTAGAGTGAACGCTTGTGTAACTATACAATCATGGATTAAGGAACACGATAGCAATGTAATTAGAGGATTGTTAATATTTATTTGGAGTATGAATTACTACACGGAAGCAAATAAGTTCAAACCCAACCTCAAACTCTGGCAAGTAATAGCATAGTCCACCTTGTTGGGGCAACACAAGAATGATTATTTCATGGGGACAATTGGATTATTTGATGCTAATTTTGATGCTAATTTTGTAGCTATTTTTTTTTATTATTTTTGAATTTTAGATACCTGTATAAAATTAGATTTAGAATTATATTTGCAAACATTTTATGTTATATACGATCATGAATAATATAAGAAAAAAAGAAAGTTCCAAATTGCAGTCAATTTTCAAACGTTTTCACATATTTTAATTGATAATATATAGTTATTAATCGTTACGCACCCCACTTAACTGAAATTCTAGCTCCGCACATGACTTTCGGGTTATCATCGAATAGTTCAATTACTGGTATGATACTTGTTTGAAGAATAGTGACTGGTGGATGAAAAGTTGATAGTTCAGTGACAATGAAGTTATTGAACACGTTATTTCAAATTACAAACCAAACGTCTATTTAGTATTTATCTGTCTGTTTATTTTGGTCTGGCCAAATTTAGTTATTAGTACATTTATTGAATTTCTCTCCTTAACAAAAAATTAACTTCAAAATTATTATACACTAACTGTTATGAATATTGTTATTATGGTGCATGAATGCCCATTGTGTAACCTATACATTAACCATGAGAATCAATACCATTATCTCCAATTCAAGTGTAGTTATGTTAGTCATTAGGGGTTATGTATCATGAGCCTATAAATAGTGCTCACTCTTGTATATTTGATACACCTCAATAAGAATACTCTTCTCCTCCCATATTCTTGTTCTCTTCTTTGTTCTATATTTATAACACGTTATCAGCACGAAACTTTATTCCATCAAAAGATCCACGAAAGTTACTGTTAGTTATATTTTATTTCTTTTGATTTCTTAAAAGCTAATCTTTATTAATTTTTGGGAACTGTTTTTAGTATATCAAATTAGCCTATTCCCTCTATACTATTATACCTGATGTTCGTTCCTATATCTATATACGTCCTCTGTTTTTTTGGTTAGTTTCTTTGTTTTTTTAAAAATAACTTATGTCTTTGCATGATGCAAAATGATGCTCTTTGGTTTGGTCTTTTGGACTTTGGAGTGCGCCAGTGACAAGTTGGAATTTATATATATTTCCATTTTATAATTTTTATATTTGTTATCCTAGTTTGTAAAAGAGGATATAATTGCTACTGTTACATTTTAATTGTTATTATTTTTTTTGTCAAAATGAAAATTGATATAATATGCGTGTTATTGCGTTTTACTTGCTGTCTCTACGTAGCACTAATATATTGAAGAATGTATATTGAGTTACTGTTTGTATAATATATTGCTTTCAAAATATCCCTTTTAAAAAAATTTAATTATTCTGACATGAGTATGTACTTTTTACTATCATTTTTATATATGCTAACGGAATAATTGGTTAGAGATTCTATAGAACCATATCACTTATTTTTGCATTGTTAATTTTAAAATAACTTATATGACATAGTTGTTATCTATTTATTTACCGTTTAATATTCCATATATATTATTTATTACATAGTTTTGTCATATGATGATCTAATTCGATATTTATCATTTTATGTCGTATATTTCTCCCTAATTTTCATTTGATATTTGATGTTTATAATATGTTAAACATCTCAAAACTTTGGTTCGTGGCTCTTGATATTAACCAACAAGAATCATCTATCTTGAGTTGGATGCTCAAACTTTTTTTTATGCCATGAGCTTAGAGATGCAATACAAAAAGACCATCAAGCATCGAATCATCTATCAAGAGCTTTAAATGTATAATTTATTTACAAGGTAATGTCCTTGAGAACCACTTTCGACACATTTTTTGTCAAGACAAAGTATTAGCTTTGATCTTTACTCGCCATCATCTCAATGATATGCCGAAGTATGATTACCATGAGACACAAGTTGTCTAAAGCTATCTAGCTAATATTTCTCCAATGAAGAAACACAATATCATTCCCCGAAGCGGATGTTTTTTTTTTATATCATGTCCATAGTGACAATATGTATTCCCACAAAGCCAATACTTGTAGAGAAAAAGACCTATTATTTTGGTCATGGGAAAGAAATTTGGGAAATATATCTTTTTCCATGAAAGAGAGTTGTGAATTGATGTTGGAAAAATTCTAATCATGTGAAAGGTGGTCCACCAATAAAGTTATTTTGATATTGTAGCCCTCAAAGTGATTGTGCAAAGATGCTTATGTTATTATATTTTTTAAAGCATATGTAAAGCATATGATTATTGTTCTTATAAGGAGCCTTTTTATTTTGACCGACATAACAATGGTGATTGTATATTTTGTCATAAAAACAATCGATCTCTTAATTGGTGACATGGATAATTGGGCACATAAATGATGCAATTTTATCATTTACAAAATGCATCATGCTCATGACAACATGAGTATTTTTATGATGAGAATCACCATAATTAATTGTATTATATATCGATTGATAGTGCACCAAGATATATGGAGTAGTACAAAATTTCTCTCAAGCTCTAGATCGAGCTAATGTATTTGTTCACGAAAGAAAAAAATTATTATTACAATTTTTTGATGATCATGGGAGGAACAATAATATGACATGTGGTCATAAAATTATTGAATCAATAATGTTATCCTCTAATTTGTACTAAACATATATTATTGTGATTGAGATAGATATCAATGTACACTATAAGTTTACTCATCCTGACAACTATTATTTGGCAAACCGGTAAGACCATCCCGGTTCAATCATGATGTGAATCAATAAGTACCTTTATGGTTAATTTCTATGATTTCATAATCTAAACAGTATGTTCTCTTGAACATTGTTGTGCACGAAGGTCTCATCTTGGGTATTCTAAAGAAATGATTCCTAAGGTTATAGGGATTTAAGTAGTCTTTGAGACTCCCCTACTTCCTAGGAACACGAACGATTTTCTGTTCTGTCAACAAGGTTTTGTTTCTAGGAAAGCGTTTTCACCTTTCCGTTACCCATTGTTGAGAAAATCTCCAACACAACATAACTCATTTTTGGGTTGCTTATTCTTAAATAGAGTTGATTGTTTGGATAATTATAAATAAAGTAAGATAATTTATCTTACACACAACAAAACAAAGGGTGATGTGTGAAGATCCATACACCCAACATGTGGACCAATTATTTTAAATGATGTATCAACTAGAAGGTCACATGTATATATGAAAGCAAACTAGAATTTGCGAGATTGCTAGCTCAACCATTTTGGTTATGAGCATATTTTTATGATTATCCAATAACGAAAATGTGTCATTGAGACGAACATTTTCCATTTATATTATTGTGAACATGTTATTTACATGAATAACACAAATTCGTATTACGCCAAAAAAAAAATTTTTTTATGAATTCCTCCATTATATGTGGTTTTTGGGTCAAAACCTTATACTTCCCATCTATAGATATATGGATGTGATATACACATCTGAATTGCTCCACCACCATTTATTAGGATGGGTTCTCAATGCAGATTGAGAAATTATTGTGATTATGAATTCATCGATGGGAAAATATCAAATTATTGTCGGAAGTATTTTGATGACTGGTTTGGAGGTTTATATTTAAACTTCCCAACATTAGGGGGAGAAAACAAAAGTTGGCCAAGAGATTAGATGAATGATCATATTATTTTGATCCTCGCACTAAGAAATATGAGCTTGAAAGTATATAATTCATCATTTGCCAGACACTTTACTAAACCAAACAGAGTAAAACTCTCATGTGCCAACTCGCAATGCTCCAGTGAAAATGATGTTGACATTGGCCAATCTGACATCACAACTGAGTCTAAAACCCGTATAAAACATGGTAGACCACACGGTTCCAAAGAACAAAATTCCTCAAAAGTGAAATGAAGCTATATATCCAGATGGTCAAATTGAGGTTAAGATTATTTAAACAAAGCCACCAAGAGAAATAAATAATGTCTTTGAAGAAGAGTCTCAGGTACACGAAAGATATGAATATATATCTCAATTATCTATATCTTGGATGGAAAATATTGGAACCCCAATGAAGTCAACGTCGACGAAATTTTTGCGTATAGTGCAACGCTAAATATGATAGTTGAAAATGAGGATCATTAGCCAAAATGCATGCAAAGGTAGAAATGATTGGCTGAAAAATTTCAATTTGAGGCAAATTCAAATTCCCAAAAGAAATGAAAATTTTTAAGACATAAAGTCTTTATACATTGAGATGTCAAGTATGAGTATGAGAAGTTATGAAACATCTCATTTTTGAAAGGTTTTGTACAACAAACCTATAACATTTTGATTATGAGAAAATATATTCTCATGTGGTGGATGCAACTATTTTTTATTATTCGATTAGTCTGGCAATTTGTGAAGGGAAAGAATTTGCCCCTAATGGATGTCCTTACAACCTATATGTATGGTTTGCATAATTAGAATACACATGTGTATATGAAATTCCCTTGAGGATTTATTTTGCTATAAGCAAACAATTCAAGTTCGCGTGAACAATATTCAATTATATCCAATTGACGTCATATGAATTGAAAGATTGAGAGACATGGTACATTTAGCATATCATACATTTCTTTATGCATATAATATTTTCTTCATTTCAAGTTGATTTTTTTTGAAAAATCATCTTTGTCATATTTTATGGTTTCAAAATTCTTACCAAAATTTTCGTAATTTAATTTTTTATTTTAAAATGTGTTTCTTTTATTTTGACATAATTGGATGTGATCATCTTTATTACATAGATGACATACACTTTATTGAGCTCGTAAAGAGTTTCTCAAAGCAATCAACTATTGATTAGCTATAAAGTTCGAGATGAAAGATTTGGAAGATTACCACTAACTTGCCAATTGGGCATCTCTCTCGAACATGATTTTCGTATATCATCAATGATATACTAACTATATCCAACAAAAAGTTATATGGATATGACATGGCTATCAATGCCTGGATGGTAGTAAGATCACTATGTGACTCTATGTCGATTTTAATCGACCTTTATTCAAACACAAGAACTACTCAGTTTTGAAGTAGTAATCTTGGTCATATTTGTGTTGGTTGACCATAAATTGGTCTCATGTGGTAATTTTATCACTTGGTTGGCTGTGAAACCAACTTATAAAGCTACACCACCATTTCACGAGATGATTTTATAAATCATGTATGATATTTATTTTGCATATATCCTTGAGTTGCAAGAAAATGTTGCAACGTGATGTGATGATTATGTACTCTTTTTCCTTCACTAGGTTTTTATCCCATAGGGTTTTCCTAGTAAGGTTTTAATGAGGCATATTCTCATCTAATGGTCATCCAAGGGGAAGTGTCATGCGAATTATGGATGACCATCGTTCATTTGGCACATACATTATATACACAAACTCCAATGAGTTGAAATATTTGTCAACTAAGTGCACATAAGAGATAACTTGGCTGATTTATTCACAAAAGCTCTCTCTACATCAACTGTTGGGAAGCTAGTTCAAAAATTTGGAGTTTGATGACTAAATGTTCTCAACTGATATAATGACGAGCGAGAGGTGATATCCTCATCAGGGGGAGTCGATATGAAGGATCTCAACCGATATAATCATTAGGGGGAGTCGATACGTACTGCACTCTTTTTCCCTTAACCATGGTTTTTCCCACTGGGTTTTCCTGGTAAGGTTTTTAACGAGACATTATCAATAGTGTACTCGAAGAACATAATATATATTCTTATCCAATGGTCATTCAAGGGGGAGTGTTATGAATATTGTTATTATGGTGCATGAATGCCCATTGTGTAACCTATACATTAACCATGAGAATCAATACCATTATCTCCAATTCAAGTGTAGTTATGTTAGTCATTAGGGGTTATGTATCATGAGCCTATAAATAGTGCTCACTCTTGTATATTTGATACACCTCAATAAGAATACTCTTCTCCTCCCATATTCTTGTTCTCTTCTTTGTTCTATATTTATAACACTAACCTTATTATTCTTTTCTTCCAGTCTAGATCTCATGGTTAATACATAATAAAACAAAGAAAAATTAAATATATTTTTTATACAATTATTATCAAATCTCCCTAATAAGAAAGAATAAATAATAACTCATAAATTAAATTCAATTTCGAATCATATGACCACTAAGTTTAACCATCCCGCATAGGTGATGGCGAGCATGATTAAACGATTCGATGAAAAACTAATCACTAATTCTAGTACGTTGATTGAGTCTTTACGCTAGACTCCTTTCCTATGCTTGAGATATGTTTTGTACTAAGAAATAAAAACAATGCAAATATACGGTTATTAGTGGATCAAATTATTTTTATTTTTAATTATAGATTATACTTCACCTAATTAATTAAATAACACTCGAGTTAATATATATTTTATTTGAGAACATTATATTAATAAATGCGACGAATTTTGATTATAAACAACCATCCTTACTTGAATTGTGTACCATATGAACATTGATAATTTAATTGCTTTAAATTAAGCTATGGATAATTATAGAATTATCTCACCCACTAATAATGTGTTTTATTTAGAAGAAAGCTCAAAACAAAGTTTTAGCGCCCATAATCTTCAGGCATCAAGGACAGTACAGTCATTTCCCCTCCTCCACCCTTCCTTCTTAAGTTTTCTCCATTTACTGAATTTGCAGCAGCAATCGGCAAACTCTTCTTTACTCCATAAACTCCAAAAGCTCAGTTTCTTCTTCCTTTTCATCATCTCCTTCCTTATACAATCTCTCAATGCAAAGTAACAGAAGAAATAAGCTGCTTCACCTCCCCTCAACCCTTTGAGCTGCCTCTTCACCCGGGGGAATCAAATGCGGGTTCCTCCGCCGCCGCCTAATTGGCCGCTGCTCCTGATCACCGCGGCGGTAGCACTCACCGGCTCAGTCGTTACCCTGACGGAAGCTGACGGCGCCGGTATCCTCCATATTCAAAGAGCTTTGCCTCTGAACTATAGCTCAATAGCTATCGACCAACTCAGAGCCATGGACCAAGCTAGGCACGCCCGGTTATTGCAGCAATTTGTTGGCGGCGTAGTCGACTTCTCAGTCCACGGCTCCTCCGATTCTTATCTCGCTGGGTAAAATTCTGCTTCCCATTTCACCAATTGATGAAATTCCCTTCTTCCTTAGGTTATATGATAAACTTCATTTCCATTTCAATTTCAATTTCCAGTCCTAATTTCCTTTTTTGCTACATGCTTATTGACGAATTCTGTGTTTCTTTTGGCGGGGAAATACAACTTCCGATCAGGATACACGGCTCTTCATTACCCTTGTAATTAACTTGCCTGGACTTGCTTCAATAGATTTCAACATCCTTGTACAGAATCGAAAGTTAGATTTTTTGCCCCCATTTTTGACAGGCTGTATTTTACTAAAGTGAAGTTGGGTTCACCACCTAGAGAATTCAGCGTACAGATTGACACAGGAAGTGACGCATTGTGGGTTAATTGCGACTCATGTGCTAACTGTCCACGCACTAGCGCCCTTGGGGTTTGTTCTTCTGATACTCTCTTTATTTTTTTGGCATTTTCAGCTCGAGACCAAATGTCGATGGTGTTAATGAGTTTGATCGATATTCTGTAGATTGAGCTTAATTTCTTTGATGCTGTTGCCTCCTCCACCACGAGGATGATTTCGTGTTCGGATACAATCTGTAATGCAGCTGCTCGAACTGGTTCGACTCAGTGTTCGGAGATTGGTCATTGTGGCTATACGATCCAGTATGGAGATGGCAGTGGAACTACAGGCGTTTATATGTCTGATACCTTGTTTTTCAACTCGATTTTCTCCGGTTCCATGGTCGTCAATTCATCAGCCCTTATCGTGTTTGGGTAAGTTGTGTACTTTCATACATGATTGGTGTATTTGTCATTTCTCAATGTATATCAATGAATCCTCTAATTGGTTGCACTTGATTCTTACAAAATAGACTGGTTGACTGGTTTTAGTTACTTGATTATGAAATGGTGTTCTTGGGCAAGATTGAGTTATGCGGTTCTTGTTTCCATTTTTTTTTTTGCTATTGAAGCTGAATGTATGAGTAATGGTGAAACAGTTGTAGTATCTACCAGTCTGGAGACTTGACTAAGACAGACAAAGCAGTTGACGGTATTTTTGGATTTGGGCAAGGACCTCTCTCAGTTCTATCGCAATTATCCTCGAGAGGAATGACGACTAGAGTTTTCTCTCACTGCTTAAAAGGAGACGGCAATGGAGGTGGAATATTCGTTCTCGGGGAGATTGTGGAGCCGGGAATCATCTATACTCCACTCGTCCCATCACAGTAAGTAGGTTTCTTCTATCTTTGTTCAAACTTCCCATGGCTGTGAATTTTTTTAGTCTTTGACTGCAAAAATCCTTTCCTGTCAATTTTCAGGACTCACTACAATTTAAATCTGCAGAGCATTGCTGTAAATGGGCAGGTGTTACCCGTCAATCCAGCGGTCTTTGCAACGTCAGCTGATCGAGGGACGATTGTCGACACAGGAACTACTTTGGCATATCTTGTGGAAGAAGCTTATGATCCGTTCGTTAGTGCTGTAAGTAAAGTAACAAACCTTCCAGTAGGCTTACTAAACATTGAATTTGAAAGAAAGTAATAACTGGTTATAAATTCTTTTTTTAGATTACTGCTGCAGTATCACAAACCGTGACTCCCACGATAAGCAGGGGATACCAGTGTTACTTAGTCAGTTCGAGGTATGTGACATCTACTGTGTGAATTTGTCTACATAAGCTCTTAGCCTCTTCTTATTTCTTTACTTCATCTTCATGTGCAGTGTATCTGAGCTATTTCCTCTGGTGAGCTTTAATTTCGTCGGGGGTGCTTCCCTCGTATTAAAACCAGACGACTACCTTGTTCAGCAAGGCGTCTTTGTAAGTTTGTCATAACTCTGACATAGGCTTACTGGAACATTTGTGTTCAATATTTATGGGTTTCAATGCCTGTTGGCAGCAGGATGGTGGTAGGACGTGGTGCATAGGTTTCCAGAAGTATCAAGGACAGACAATTTTAGGAGATCTTGCTCTTAAAGATAAGATTTTCGTATATGATCTTACCCATCAGCGAATCGGATGGACTAACTATGACTGTAAGAGTAAATATGTAGTGATGATAGTTCAAAACAAAGGGCATCTTCCTTTTAAATCTTTTGACCGTCTTCCTACCTGTGTTCTTGGCAGGCTCATTACCTGTAAATGTATCTGTACCTTCTGCTAAGGACTTCATCAATGCCAGACAGTTGAGCGTAAGTCGGTCATCAAGAGACTTGCTGTTGGAGATGCTGCCTCTGGCCGTTGCAGCTCTCTTCTTCTGCATATCAGCATTGCTTGGGGTCAACTTTTTGTATATTTAACGCACATAAGCTAGAAAGGTTAGAGAAGAAGAAGAAGAAGAAGAACCAAAGCTATGGAGTGTAAATTTTTGTGTTCAAATGTAACAAGTTGGCATGGAGTGTAAATTATGTAATGATGAATATGTTTCTTGACGATCACGACACTTCTTCTTCCGGGTAATAAACTTTTCTAGTATTTGAAGTTTGAAGATAATCCATACGTGTACTTAATCTTTCCACCTCCGCTGATTTCTCCGACCAATTCTTCATCGTTCTTCTACCGCTCCAACCAATACGGTCTTGCCCGATGAGGTTCAGATCAAGAAAGCCGGCAAAAGACATAACTACCTACTCGTCAACTTCATTGTTACTGCCCTGAAGGACATTAACGAGTGTATCTCCTCAGCGACAACGTCATCTCTACCACCGTTGGGTGCCTTCTCTTGGCTACGGGTTCACCCCGATCGATCCTTATAGAAGCTGACAAAAAATCGTAACTAAAATCAGAAGAACTCACTTGTTAAGTTTGTTATAATACGGGGGGTAAACTGAGCATTTCGATAGTGCAAGTACCGTTTGTTAACTAAGTACAGTTTAAGGAGCAAAGTAATATTTTTCCTCTTCTTTATTCTAACAAAAAGGTAAAAGCGCTGAATAATTAATTAATTATAATAATCAACTTATGACTCGATCTTCCATATGGGATTTAAATATTTAATGTTATTATAATGCAAACGATTTTACAAACTAATAATAATTAATCAACAATCTTAAGGCTAATACTTGTCTAATAAAACGGAATAAAAAATATAACCTACAAAATCGGGAAAACTTCGCCGCCTATGTCGGAAACGGCCCAACTAACTCACGAGCTACATTACTTGCATGCAAAATCCGCCACCCCATCCTTTCCGGTCTCCACCGCCAACCGCCGCCGAACTCTTTTTTCTCCGTCGGCTTGAAAATTTCCTTTCCTTTTTTATTTCCCTCCCATCATTAATCAGTCATTGATCCTCTCCCCTTCTATAACTTCCAAAAAAGCAAACCAGAAAACGAACATTTTCCCTCTCTTTTCTTTCTCTCTCTCTCGCCATCGCTCTCGTTTCATCGGGAAACAGCGGTGCTCTTTTCTGCGATCACTTTGGGAAGCTGCATTTCCGCTGAATCTGAAGTGAACAATGGCGGTCCCTCCGACGGCTTCGGCGACTGCGACGACGGCTATTCCGGCGGCGTCTCTGTACGTCGGAGACCTCCACCCGGAAACCGATGACGCTAAGCTCCGCGATGCGTTCTCCGAGTTCAACAGCCTGGATACCGTCCGCGTGTGTCGAGACTCCAACACCGGGAGGTCTCTCTGTTATGGTTACGTCAACTTCATGTCTCCACAGGAAGGTATATTATCACTGGAAATTCTGTTGAAATCTTGATCGGATATAACGTGAATTGGGTCTCGGTTTTGATTGCTCGTCACTCGATTCTGGATCAATGCTGAATTTCAGACGCGTTCTTGTTGTTCAATTGTGTCGAGCTTTTCTATTCTGGATTTCTGATTTGGACATGGAAGTCAAGTAGCAATTATACACTATCGGACTGCGTTTGGATTTTCGTGTTTGATTATTATTATATTGTTTCGCAGTTTAGATTCGTCCTTCAACGCAATCACTACTTTTCTTCATTGTTTATTCCTTTATTCCCCTACCCTTTTACACTGCTGGCCGCATTGAAACAGCCGTAAATCGCAACCTGAAGGCTTATTTTTCTACCGTGTTCGTTATAGAATAAATCTGATCATTGTTCATTTTGATTGGGATTTTTACGACGGAATTAACCTAGTTTTGCTTGTATGACTTTCTCTTTGCACTGCCTTGCTAACTACATGTAAACAGTAACCAAGATCGCCATTTGCTCTAAGCTCATTGATGGTTTCAAAATGGAAATTGCAGCTGAATCTTCCTTTGAAGTCAATGTGTGTGCTTAAGATATAAAAATGGTCTGGGTTTATAAAAGATCCTCTTTTGAGCTTTTGAATGCAAGTTTTGAGTGGCAAGTACTTGATGCTAACTTTCAGGCTGTTATCTTACACCTTGTAGTGATAAGGGTGGCTGTGGGATTTAAGGGTCTGATAGTGTTCTTCAAGTTTCATCAAGCATTTACGTTTGAGTTCCTCTTCAAAAAATTAGCGTGTTTTACAAATCTATGTGAAATCCATCTTGACATTGCTGTTGTCTTTGACTGAGAAGCTGTGCAAGCTATGGAGATGAAGAATCATACTCAATTGAATGGAAAAGCAATGAGAGTTTCATGGGCACACAGGGATCCTGATGCAAGGAAGAGTGGAGTAGGAAATGTGTTTGTTAAGGTATTGTTCTGCAGTTGTTTACATGGAAATTGAATGCATATTTTATTTTATGAATGGCTTGGTCATCCTGTGGAAGTTATGACAATGACTGAAACGTGTTTTCCTGGTGCAGAATTTGAATGACTCTGTTACAAATGTTGCACTGCAAGAGCTATTTGGAAAATATGGGAATATCGTGTCTTGCAAAGTTGCAACATCCGATGATGGAAAGACTAAAGGCCATGGCTTTGTTCAATTTGATAGCGAGGAATCTGCAAAGTCTGCGATCGAAAAGCTAAATGGCTGTATGTTTCATGATAAGCAGATGTAAGAGTAGTTCCCTCCTCTTTTTCCTATCAGTTTCTACCTTTCGTCAACAATGGTACCTGTTTAACTTTGTAGTCGTATCTTTTCTGTAGGTATGTTGGAAAATTCATTAAAAGAAGTGATCGAGCTTTCTCCAGCCCTGATGCTAAATACACTAATCTGTATTTTAAGAACTTGGAGCTAGATGTCACAGAGGAGCTTCTGCATGAGAAATTTTCCAAGCATGGCACTGTGTCTAGTTTGGTAGTCGCCAGAGATGACAGTGGATCCTCTAGGGGTTTTGGCTTTGTGAATTTTGCCAATTCAGATGATGCTAAACGTGCTGTAGAGGCAATGAATGGGATTGAACTCGGTTGGTTAAGCACCTTTTAGCCATTGGTTTATGATGACAATACATTAAACTTTTTGAAGTTCAGTTCATCTGCATTTGCTTGTTTTAACCATGTAATAATTATAATTTATCATTATTTGCCCTCGTTTTGCAAACAGGATCAAAGACTCTATATGTCGGAAGGGCACAGAAGAAAGCTGAGCGGGAGCAGATTCTCCGTCGTCAGTTTGAAGAGAAACGCATGGAGCAGATATTGAAATACAAGGTATCTCTGAATATTGTCACATTATCATTCAAGGTGTGAAATAATTTTCTATTGCTAGGTGACGGGATAATTTTTAACTGTTGGCGAATTATTGGAGAATGCAGGGTTCTAATGTGTATGTTAAGAACATAGATGATGATGTTACTGATGAAGAACTGAGAGAACACTTCAGCCAGTGTGGGACAATCACTTCTTCAAAGCTTATGAGAGACGACAAAGGACAAAGTAAGGGTTTCGGTTTTGTCTGCTTCTCCAACCCTGAGGAAGCTAATAAAGCAGTGAACACATTCCATGGTAAGTTGAGATGTCATAGATATCTGTGTGCTTCTGCCCTTGCCTGTTAGTTTCAGTTTAAGGATCAGCCGCATCAGTTTTCTTCACCTATAGAATTAACATGGACGATGAAAATAGTGATTCCAGCTTTCTGTCACTTGACTCCATTTGAGGATTCTCGCGTTCTGTTTATGCATGTAGCTCCACTGTCACTAGCTTGGTCTTATACTTTGATACTTTACAACAGATTGTCCTAGTTTAGTAGTTTTGCTGACACTGAGAATTTTTCTATTTATATGATATTGGTTACTACATTAACAAAGCTTTGTGCATAATCAGTGTTAACTAGTTGATTCTTATGCATTTGGCAGTGAATAAAACACTAAAACATGGTCTCAATTGAACATGAAACCAGAATTTATGCTTCTCCTATAATTGTTGTACTTGGATATATACAGTTCTATACTTAACATGCTGGATTGTTGTCGATAGACTGCCTGTTATTTTGGAAGTCGACATATTTTAGTAGCGCTATTATATTTGATCTCCATGTTCACAGGATGCATGTTTCACCGCAAGCCATTGTATGTTGCTATTGCTCAAAAGAAGGAGGATAGGCAAGTCCAATTGCAGATGCAGTATGCACATCGCATGGTTGGACTACCGGGACCTTCAACTGCTGTTATGCCTGCTGGATATCCCCCTTTTATCTACACAGCTCCACCGGGCCTTGTTTCTCAAGTACCTCCACGGCCTGGACTTATGTACAACCCTTTTGGTATGATTAGGCCAGGATGGAGAGGTAATAGCTTTGCTCCTGCAATCAGACCAGCATATCAACAACCACCGCAGTTTCCCCTGGTACAAAACTCATGCTCGTTAGTCGTTTCTCTTCCACTTGCTTTTATACTTTCCATTTGGAAGTAACTTCTCATTTTCCAACTACAGATGCTTAATGCTCAAAGGCAACAAAGGCCAAACAGAGGAAGGATGAATGGCAATACGCTCCCTCAAGTTGCCAATTCGCCTTTCTGTATGCAACTTGCTTCTCAACCTCTGTCTTCGCCAAAAGATCATAACAACCAGGTTGCCATTTGTATTTTCCCTTTTCATATTGCTGCATTCCATTTCCTTAAATCTAATCTGTATGAGGCATCTGTGATTTGTGCAGAGGATTCCACAGACTAAATATGTTCCAAGTGGTCGTTCACGCGAGTCGAGCAAAGGGTCTTCGAATTCTTCAGGGGGGACAGAGATGCTGAGCACAATGCTAGCTGCTGCTTCCCCGGAGAGTCAGAAACAAATTCTAGGGGAGTATCTATACCCCCTCGTCAAGCAGCATAACGTAAGCCTTTATTCTTCATTCATCGCCATTTGTATGAAACAAATGTGTTGATGATTTTAAAGAAAACTAATGATATAAATATGTGGTGGCCTTCAGCCTGAACTTTGCTCAAAGATAACTGGAATGCTACTGGAGATGGACAACGGAGAGCTGCTTCTGCTGCTGGAATCGCCAGAGTCACTGGCTGCAAAGGTGGAAGAAGCTGTGCAGGTTCTTAAGCTGTCGAGTATGGCTGTTTCGGGGCAAGACACCAATATGCATTCCAGCAATTACCACATCTCTCCTGAGGTTGCTGTCAATTGAATGCAGCTTAGGTGAAGACACAGTTTTGTTACGCAGGCGTTAGTGAGACACTGCTAAAATCTTTTACTTTCTGAACCGTTTGGATTATGGTTTTATTTTGCCATAGGGGACAACTTCAATTTGATCCTTCTTTGGAGATCTTTGGTACATTTGATTTGATAGCTTCTTCTTTTGGTTAGTTTTCTGCATAGACAGAAAGAACTCTTCTTATTTTCAGTAATAGCCTAGCATGCTCATGGACGAGGATTTTGGATCTCTTGCTGCTACTTTGTTCTCTTATATACTTCTTCCCTTTGATTTGCTTGACATGTTTTATCATTTTTTACGTGTGATGTTGTTGTTCATGTTTAATTTCTGATTTCTGATGCTTTTGAGCCTCGGTAGCTTACATGTTTTACATTTTCTTCATCTTATTCCGTGCATATCTATTTCATTTCAACATAATCTTGATATATAAAGATACGTTTTTCAAAGACGAATATAATGATATCAATATTGCGAGAATATGAGAACTTTTAAAAACGTGTGTTTTTTTCGAGGGGTTCACTTGTATTTATAGGATGTTTGTCATCACTTCAATTTGAGAGGCATCGTCTTATGCTATTCCGACGTAAAATGTATATATTGGAGATATGGAGCGCTCAATATCTCCAAAGTTGGTAATAACTACAGGAAGTTCCTCAATAACTACGTTTAAGTTGCTAATAACTACACTTTCTCCTTTACATCTACTTACGTTTAAGTTGTTAATAAGTAAAGACTAAGTTGCTAATAACTACCTCTAAACTGCTGATAACCACTTTTACCTCAAAGTTGTTAATATCTACCGCGAAGTTGGTAATATCTACCTCTAAATTGGTAATAACTACCTCTAAGTTGGCAATAACTACGCGAAGTTCCTCAATATATAACTACCTCTAAGTTCCTATGATTCTCATCCTTATATGTCTACATCACGTTTAAACTGCTAAAACCTACTTCTAAATTGTTAATAACTACTTCTACGGTCTACATATAAGTTACTAATAACTATCTCAAAGTGGCTAGTACCTACCACTAAGTTGGTGATGCCTATAAAGTCTAGTTTTGAGTGGTCGACTCACGTCTTTGATCTCGAAAAAAAAATTTATCGGAACTCTATCCAGACTCTGTTGGCGTAAATATTATTCAAATTCGAGTTTGTATGTAAACAATTGAAAAAAAACTGCAAATAATAATAATATGAAATTACAAAATTGTCCCTTGCTGAAAATTTCGGCAGCCTTCAACATTTGTATGTGTTAAAACCACGCTCCAAGTTAACCGTCTCATTACTATATATACTGAATCGCCCTGTTATTCAAATTAAACAACATCATAAATTGAGTAAATTATATTATTGTCCTTTCGTAAGATCGAAATTCATATAAAAATTTGTGTATATTGACTAACTCAAACACTCACACACACTCTCAAACGAAGATTCGAAGAAGAAATCGAAGATCCGGAGCTTTGTTAAGGTACGAAATAAAAAAGATGGTGATTAGGCCCGACCGGCCACCGGCTTCAGATGGAAACCAAGCCAGCAGGCAGCCGCTTCAGCTGAAACCGGCGACCGGCTGGCTTGGTTTCTAGTCGCAACCGGCTGTCGGGCGGTCCCAATGACCTTTTTAATTATTTAATTAGTGCAATTAGATAATTATTAGTGAGTAATTAGTGCGAATGGGGAAAAAAATTGATTATGGCCGGCCGTTGGTTTTGACCGAAACGACTGCCGACCTGAACAGCCTAAAAACTGGCAGCCGTTTCGGCTGAAACCGGCGGCTGGCTGGCTGAGTTTTCAGCCAAAATCGACAGCCGGGCGACCCCAATCAATAATTTGTTTTTCGATTTTAATTATTTAATCAGTATAATTAGAGTCATTAACGCAATTAGATAATTGTTAGTGAGTAATCAGTGCAATTAGATAATTTGTGATTAATAATGTATTTTGTGATTAATAATTGTTTATTGATAATGGGTTTACTAATTAAGAGAATGTAAATTTTATTAGAAATAAATTATGTCAACATTAACGTGTAATCAACTAGTATTTTATTTGGTTAAATGCAGGTTGTTGAAAAATGACGAAGAGAAAAGGTGGAATTAAATCGTATAGTATTGATCCGGTTGAAGAAGAAACACATAGAATCCAGAAAATGAGAGGGAAAGGCAAGCAAGCGACCATTTTAGATCGGCTGAAAGAGCGACAGATCACCGCTTCGAAGAAGAACAAGAAGCTGAAAATGTACCAGAGTACGCTTGGGGTGTTGGTGCGTAACTTGGTTGTACCGTGAATTTGGGAAGGCTAGTCGTGCGGATGCGAAGGGGATGATAGGCTGTGTTACTTTGCTCCAGACCTGGATTTACGAGTACTTTCCCAGTGTTAGGCCTGCTAGGATGGTTTGACGGGATCGTAAAGCGGGTGAGACGTTAGCTGGGAGATGAGACAGTGCTGAGACGCCTAATAGAGGTGGCAGAGTCCTACGGAAGAGGCTGGACTACTTCCACTTGCAGTTTATCACACTACCCCTCATTGTCAGTTTGAAAGGGCAGTCACACTTCTTCGTCTTCGACATCCGTTTCGGTGGGTCGGAACTCGAGGATTTACGAGAAGGTCCATGAGAGCAATACAGATACATCCCGTACTCGCGCTCTGCCTTATTTATTTTATTGGATCCATTAATCAACTTGAAGTTACATGTGTGGGAAATTAACTTTGCAGCTTCACAAGTTTTCTCGACAGTATAGTAAACATCGTCGGATAAGAATCGATAGGTGTAATTGATTCTGTCACCCTTACTCACCGATGAATCTCCCTAGAATATAAACACACAAAAGGTATGGTACATTTATCAATTATTTATACATTTTCGTATTCATTAAATTATACAAGATAATTAACGACCACTTACCGAATTACTGATGACGAGTTAGTGCATCCAACGAACATTAAACCATGTGACAAATTTGGTTACCTGAAAAACCAATTAAAGGAGAATTATTAAAAAAAATTCGATCCGACCGGACCGAAATTTAGGAAGAAGTACCACCAGGCCGACGGGGATTCGATCGTCGATAAGGCCCGGCCGACTAGCTATTTCGGCTGACAATTCCTGCTGGCTGAAACAGCCGGCCGGACCTATTTCAGACCAAATTTCGATCCGACCGAAGAAAATTTAAATATAAAAAAAGATGTACCGTTAAAAAAATTTGACACAATAAATTTGGACAATGTAGTCTTTACGAATTCCAAACATAATTTTATTTAAATATTAGGCATAGAATAGTAACTCTCTGTATAATATATTATCGTTAGAAGCTCGTTTGACTCGCCGTTAAATCTAAAGCTTCTTTCTCCGTCTCCAGCTAGTGCTTCCTCGACTTAATTCTCTCCGATCTCGAGCTCCTTCTGATGGCGGACAAGGAACCCACCGTTTCCGTCGAATCCACCTCTACCGCCGAATCCACCAGCTCAGAGGTCGTCGAGAAGAAGACTACAACGGAGCCGAAGCGTTTGTGGAGTGACGAGGTAGACGATCCTTCAGAGGTTGGAACGCTTCCGCCGCCGCTGCCGGCTGAGGAAGGTCCTTCGAAATCCGATATCTCCGAACTCGACATCGAGACGTTAAAGATCGACGCCGATAAGAAGAATGTGAACGAGTTTCTGGAAGAGCCAGAGGACTCCACCATCCAAGCGGTAACCAAATCTCCCCTCTCTGGTTCTCCGTAGGTTTTTGTTGGTGCAAACAATCGGATTTGGAGTGTTCTTCAACGTTTAGGAGTCTTATAGTTGAACTGCTTTGCCTTCCTATGAATAGGTTACTACTGGTGAAACGCCGTATACATCTGCATCTAGGTTTGAAGAGCTGAACCTCTCGCCAGAGTTGCTGAAAGGTTTATATGTAGAGATGAAGTTTAAGCAGCCTAGTAAGATTCAGGCCATTAGTCTGCCGATGATGCTGACTCCTCCGTACAAGGATTTGGTTGCTCAGGCACATAATGGTTCGGGCAAGACAACCTGTTTTGTGCTTGGGATGCTCAGTCGTGTAGATCCGTCGGAGCGAGCTCCTCAGGCTCTCTGCATTTGTCCCACGAGAGAATTGGCTATTCAGGTCAGAATTGTGAAGTTATTTCTGTCGTAAATTTCATATGATTGTTCTATGAATTCCTAAGCCTTGAACTTGTATGTAGTTTAGTCCAGTTTAACTTACAGGATGTGGCCTTCGCAGAATATAGAAGTTCTACAGAAGATGGGGAAGTACACTGGGATTACCTCCGAATGTGCTGTCCCTATGGACACTGGCAATGACAGGTTCAAACCCCGGCCTCCAGTATTTGCTCAAGTTGTAGTTGGGACCCCGGGAACCATTAAAAGGCTAATGTCACACAAAAAACTAAGCATACAAAAGATGAAGGTTCTGGTATTTGACGAGGCAGATCACATGCTGGCAAAGGTAATTGAGTTTTTTTGTAATATTCTACTCGTCTTTGCAATAACTGTAGATCTTTTATCTGCATTGTAGTTTCCTTGCAGAAAAACTTCTCCATCGTGTTTCGTCTTGACATGAGTTTAGCGTTGTCTTCTTTTGTCCAGTAACTTCCTTGGTGCTTGAACCATTACTTGAGTGTTCGTTGCATATAACCATGAGTTATGTGATGTTTTGGTTTTGTTGATCATTGTCTGTTGCCTATCTGGATGCTTTATAACCTTTAGTTCATTCCTGTCTTGGTTCTGCCGATCAGTGCCCATTGCCTGCTGCCTATCTTGATGCTTTAAGCATTACTTATTGGTCAGGTTTGATGCTTCTGTGTATGTTGTCTTGGTGCTTTAACTCAAGTTACATGTTGTTTTGGCTTCACCTATTAATGTTCTTAGCCTATGAAATCACAACAAGTTGAATCTATTGGTGAGTAACTGAGTAGAAATGCTTATGATGGTTTTACTCATACAGGATGGTTTTCAAGACGACTCCATTAGGATCATAAAGGACATTCAAAAAGCCCAACTTCAAGTTCAGGTTTGTTATCCTTACATAAAATTGTTCTATTCAAGTTTTGAGGTTGTGGAATATATATATATATATATATATATATATGTTGAATATAACCATTGACATCTGCAATCTCGAATCCTGATTGCAGGTTCTTCTATTCTCAGCCACATTCGATGAGAACGTGAAGAATTTTGTTCCTAGGGTTGTCAACGACTACAACCAGCTCTTTGTTAAGAAGGAAGAACTATCTTTGGCATCTGTCAAGCAATACAAGGTTTTATGCCCCGATGAGATGGCCAAGATTCTTGTGATCAAAGACAGAATTCTTGAACTTGGAGAGAAAGTCGGGCAGATAATAATATTCGTCAACTCCAAGAAATCTGCAGCCATGCTCCACGCTTCCTTAGTCGACTTCGGCTACGAAGTTACAACCATACACGGTGCCCTTAATCACGAAGACCGTGATAAAATCGTCAAGGAGTTTAAGGACAACTTGACAAAAGTCCTGATTTCAACCGACGTGCTTGCCCGAGGTTTCGACCAGCAACGGGTATGTATGTCTCCACCGAAATGTCGATTAGATGTTTGATTTGATGAAATGCGGACACTTCATTTGCAATTTCCAGGTTAATTTGGTCATCAACTATGACCTCCCGATCAAGTACGACAACTCAGAGCCTCGGCCGTCCCGTAGGACTCCTCCAGAGCCTCATTTCGAGGTGTACCTCCACAGGATCGGTAGAGCAGGGCGTTTCGGCAGGAAAGGTGATTGCATCTTCAGTCTATATTCGCTTTACTTTCTGGGGAAAATGCCTAAACATAGATTAGATTCTGATGATTAGTTTGATTTGAATGAATTTAGGTGCTGTGTTCAACTTAATCATGAACGATACCGAACAGATGCTCCTGGAAAAGATTGAGAGGTACTTCAACAGTCCTGCAGTCGAGGTAACCATTAGCGATGAGCTGCAAACTGTGATTTCCCCTCCATTTTTTTCAATCTAGCAGTTGCATCACTAACTAATGCAAACTATTTAACACCAGGTTCCGTCGTGGGACAGTGAAGAGGACTTCTCGGCGGCTCTCAAGTCTGCTGGCTTGCTCTGATTTTGCTGCAGTTTTTATTTATTCAACTCCCAGAATTTGTAGTTTCCAACCTTATGGTTCCTCCATGTATGCAAACTTGAAGTCGAGTTGGTAGACTTTATTTATGAGAAAATTCGTTTCATTTATAAATCGAAGAATCTGTGTTGTATTATTGTCCAATATCTTAATTAGAGTCTATAAAATGAATTGCACGTCGTGAGTATTGCTCGTCCACTTCTGGCCAAAATATGAGTGATTTCACACCTATTTATGAGCATCTTATTCATCTCCAAAGCTCCCTCCTAAGCAAAATTAACCAATTGAAGAAGAAGAAGAAGAAGAAGAAGAAGAAGAAGAAGAAGAAGAAGAAGAAGAAGAAGAAGAAGAAATGTTCGCAGGAAGAGGAATGGCAACTGCTACTGGTTCATTGTTTGCAGCTACGACGGTCCTCGTCTTGCTCGCTGTGGCCGTGGCTTGGAAGGAGTCCCACGGGAGAGCTTATTCACATCTCCGGTAAAGTCCTCTGTCAAGACTGCCAGAAGAGCTACTCCGATTGGGTCAACGGCGAAAGACCCGTCAAAGGTAAAATGACTTAACATTCTTCTCCCCACGCAATGCCGATCTCCACTTCTTACCATGAATCCTTTCCCTGCACAGGCAGCAAGGTATCGCTGACGTGCATGGACGAGAGGAAGCGAGTGATGCACTACGACAGCGACCTGACGGACGACAGAGGTCAGTACGAGATGGTGGTCAGCAAATACATCAACGGGAAGCTACTCAACGAAAAGCTGTGTAGGGTGAGGCTCGTCAGCTCACCCGCTCCAACTGTAACGTGATGACCGATTTCGCAGGCGGAAAATCTGGAGTAAAGCTCGGCCAGCCCACATATGTCTACCGTGGCTCGGCCACGTACGAGGTTGGATCGTTCTACTTCACGCACCCGAGGTGCGAGCGTCCTGAAGTTGGCGCGTTTAACAAGGGCGAATCCGACGACGATCAGGAGTACCACCGTTACCCAGAGACCAAATACTGATCTACATTTCCATATATTGTTGATATCATATCGCTTTTTTCTGTTTCAATTTGTCTTTCTGTTTCAATTCGGTTTATTATTTTCAATGGCTGTCGAATAAAATGGGAGCCACTGGGAAATTGAACGTAGAACTCTGGAAATAGTAAAACCAATACTAACATTGTGACTGAACAAATATTATACAAACCAAGTTCCAGACTCCACTGTAGTAAGATTTGAAAGGTTCACAAAGAAAACAAAATCACAAGTGAACCATCGTCCGTTTGTCGTCGTGATCAGCCTGTCGATGTCTTGGTTGCTAACTGGATGAGAGATCGCTTTTGGTATGTGGTCCGGAGCTTTTTGTACCTCTGCACAAATGTTGCAAGATCGATCTCTCTGTCGAGAAATTGTCTGTTTACTGCTTCCGATTCGTCATCTGTCTTGCTCATCGCCTCTGCGAAAAGTAAGCATCGGGTTTCATGTTAGATTTCTGGAAAGATGAAAGATTTACATATTTTGATCAATTTAGTATCTCTATCGAGTACCTTGAAGCTTGTGAAGGAGGGAAGCTGGCGAGCGGGACCTCAGCATTTCGTCCTTCTTTCTTTCCAGCTCGTTCAGTTTCTCTTGCGCGGCTGCCAGCTCTGTCGTTCTTATGATCTGGCACTGGGGATTTCGGAAGGGGAAACAAGGAAATCGGGGTAAAATCGGTTAAACCGGGAAGGAACGACTACTTGGCATAAGAATACGACAGTCTAGTTAGACTCACTTGATTTCTTAGCTCCACTATGCGAGGCTCCTTGTCCATATTTTCCCCTGTTCATTTAAGAATATACAACGTTAGCATCCGTCTTGTTTCTTAGAAAGTTGCAAGAGGGTATTATTCAGAGGTTTAGTACTCACTTGCAAGCTGCAACGTCTCCTTGCGAAGTTCATCTCGTATCTGATAAGTTCAGGACAAATTGTTAGAAACTAGGGTAGACAACTCTGTAAGCTGGATGAAAGAAGGTAAATGTGTAGGTTTATATGAACTATTCAGCTATTCTCTGTTTTCGTGACTAACGACGTGTCGATACAAGTCAGTATCCTATGCAGTTACACTTTTGGAACAACGAGAATAGCTCATAAAGGGTAGAGAACTTTATCTTTGGGACGGCGGTTAGTAAGCACAGATTGGGAAGTAGTCAGAATTCCAATTCAGTTTACATCGAATGCAGAAGATCCAATAAAAGATCATAACCCACAAACATGACAGGAAGAAACTACAATTCACAAATGAAACCATGGAGGGGATTCGCAATACTCACATTATTTTGAATCTTGACCTGATCAAGCGAAAACAGAAATTGATTGTATGCATCTTTGTCCGACAATAGCTTCCTTAGATCATCGACACTGCATATATCATGACAAACATCAGCAAGCAAATCCCCAAGGCAAAAGGCATTAGAGTGACACTATTATGATAAAAGGTCCCAAGCAAACCAGTTATCAACAAGATCAGAGTCCTGTACCACCACCAGCGATGATGATTGTAGACAATTGTCAAGTATTCCTCATCGAGTTACTCAGAAAAACATCTAGAGTCATGAATACAGATAAAATGTTCACAAATGATGAATGCTGTACAAGCACATTACTGATGAATCATCAAGCCAAACAAAAACTAGCCCTCCCTTTCTAACATATTCAAAACTTGTGCTTACATAATCGTCCGTCCAGAGGAATGAGGCAAAACTCACCTTTTATCCTTCAAAAGAGCAATAACACCAGCAGCTTCAGCTGGAGAAACATGCGAAGGAGTATCCAAAGGCCGATTCAAACCAAATCCACCACTAGCAGAACCACCACTCGGGGTCCCTGGACGAGAGGAGCCCTGTGAGGAGGATCCTCCAACTACAGATGGAGGGTACCACGACTGCGCAACGTCTTGCGGCCGCTGTTGCGGATCCTGCTCCTGGTTTCCCCTGCAGCACGGTCCACCAATATTAAACCCCACGCACAATCCAATTTTAGAAAGCAAAAGTCATCTCTACAAAACGGAGTTGACAATTCACATATGGAACATAAATCAAATTTCAAACTCAGCCAGCTCGCCGCATTACTACACTACCAATTCAATCAATCAATCAAATCTCCAAGGGTTCTCAATCAGAATCCCTAAACAGAATCGAGATAAATTGCTCAAACCACCAAGGAATATAGATACCAGAATTTGAACATGGCTTCCGGATAGGCGTCCTGGCCCGATCGTGCGACTAAAACAAGAAGAATGAATCGGAAGAATCGGACAGAGGCAGTGAGAGCAGAGACAGCTGTTGGCGCCGAAATCAGAATCTAGAACAGGGAGGAGATATCTATCTTCCGAGCAAGTCGGCGATAAGAAGTTTCCGTGATTCCGTCGTTTGTTTTGTGGGATTTTTGTGTCCGGTTGGTTTCCTAGCTAAGAAATCGCGAGATGGAATCAGGTGACTAGGGCCGTAAACTTCGGGACACGCGTCTCCTCAAGATTGGTGGAGAGCAGCGAATAGGATTAAAACGGTATCGTTGTAGGAAATGAGGATTTCTGAACAGGAAAAAAAATATTTGGGGTGAGAGAGGCTCGAACTCTCGACCTCAGGATCACTCTTAGCTATGAGACCTACGCGCTAACCAACTGCGCCACCACCCCTTTGTATTTTAAATGACAAATCAAACTATCATTATTTTGTCAAGTTTATAAAGAAAATTATGTTTGTTAACATCAAATTGAATTGACACAAATTATGGTTGGAACATCTATAGGACAACAGCAACATGCTCATGTATTATATCTGTTGTCTCATTTAAGTTAGTTAAAATGAATTCTTCAAAAAAATTGATTCAAAATCATGATCATTTATTTAAACTTTATTGTAATTATTTAAGTTTTTTTCGTATCATAAATAACTAATAAATAATAAAAAAAACCAAAGAATAAGATAAGAGTGTGACTATGGTTGTAGCTTATTAATAAATTTTATATACTATGCTTTTTTAAATGATTGTTTGGATAAAGAGAAGTATGAATAAAATTAACATGAATTTATTCGTCATATTTGAAGACTAACATCCACTTATTTTTCAGATAATTGCTATATATCCAAATTACAAAAGAAGTTAGCAAAATGATAGGAATGATAAATAAAAAAGGCTAATTTCACTGCATCTTCCTTTTTAAACCCTCCACATACTTTACCCACTAAACTCAATTAATTAGCACCTAAAAATGACTTGTCTTTTACAAACACGCCTAGTCGTCGTTTCAAGTTTGCCCACCCTGCTATAAAGTTTGGCACCTCCCGCCAAATTTACAAGCCTTCCAGATGCAACCACGTGGCTGTACAACA
Organism: Linum usitatissimum; assembly: GCA_030674075.2. Classification (NCBI taxonomy): domain Eukaryota; kingdom Viridiplantae; phylum Streptophyta; class Magnoliopsida; order Malpighiales; family Linaceae; genus Linum; species Linum usitatissimum. The sequence continues at coordinate 3,693,357 of JAUJYP020000039.1, forward strand.
CACGTGGCATCATCACGTACCACGATCCTTTGTGTGAACAGCTAACTAATCCCATACGTATCCTAGTGAGCAGGTCCGGGGCCCCCTTTTATATTAATCGCATGGCCCAGAAACAATTTGATTCCATTGGTCCATAACAGCCGTCCGATATTATCAGCTATTTGTTTCACTTTTATCAGGCGATTACCTGTGTATATCCAAGTTTCCCAGTTCTTGTCGTTTCCTTCTCTGCCGCTCTGTTTCTCCTCCTCCAAATCAGCTTCGGTTTCCGCCGATCGGATTTCTTGCCAAGGAGAAGCCGCCATTGCTGTTCCCCAAACCTACACCGGAGCATTTCTCTCCGTCGAATCACGCAAACAATGTGCATTGTGCGGTAACGTCGATAAATCTCCTTTTTATCAACCTCTCTTGCCTCAGTTTCAACCTAATTTCTTATCTCTCCCGGCGGCGGCGGAGGAAACAACAATGTCACCGGTGCCGCCTTGGCTGGAGTCGCTGCTCAGCACCGCCTTCTTCTCTGCATGCCGGACTCACAGGGATTCAGCGAGGAGCGAATGCAACATGTACTGTTTGGACTGTAAGGGAGATTCGTTCTGCTTCTATTGCCGGTCTTCGAAACACAAGGATCATCAAGTCATCCAGGTCAGTCTCCTGATTCTTCTCCCATTTCCTCTTCCCGATTCATTCAGAATTTGAAATTTAAATTTCGGATTTGGTAGATACGGAGGTCGTCGTATCACGATGTGGTGAGAGTAAGGGAAGTGGAGGAGGTTCTGGATATAAGCGGAGTGCAGACTTATGTGATAAACAGTGCGAGAGTGATGTTCTTGAATGAACGGCCGCAGCCGAAACCCGGGAAAGGCGGAGGCGGTGGCGGAGGAGGAGGAGTTGCTCACGTTTGCGAGATTTGTGGCCGGAGTTTGCTGGATCCACTGCGATTCTGTTCTTTGGGTTGTAAGGTAAAGCTACTCTGAAACGCTTTATTATTTTTAATCGGACGGCGAGGATTGGTTTGGAGCTTAGTTTTTGAACACATAATAATACATGGCATCAGCATCGTAACCACCCACCACTACAATAGACACAAACACATGGAAATGACGAGCTAGATAATATAATGTATTGGTATTACCAATGGCATTACATCATCATCACCATCGCCGTTGATAATTGGAGTTTTGAGTCATTTCGTGCTGATTTCCTTTTGTCTTTTATTTGTTGGATTGACAAGTTAGTCTTACCAACAATTAGGGTTGAGAATTTCGGGTTTGGGTATGTGGGCCAAGCTAATTGAATATACACATGTCCGATCACGAATCGTGACGGTATATATTGAATAAATTTATGTATGCATCCTCGGGTTTATATGAGTAGTTTGGATGAGGTATTTTGGCCTAAATGATTTGTTTGTATTCATTTTTTTGGGTTCAAAATAACTCGTTTGACATTTGGAAAATGAACTATGATGTTTCGGAAATATGGTATTTGAAATAACTCAAATGAGTTATTTGAAATACTTCCCTCATAGGTGGTATTTGAAATACTGCAATGTATCGAACTATCTGTTATTTACGTTTACCAAAATACCCCGATAAACTACCACGTTGAATAGTTAAACAAGATAATTTACACATCACAAATTTTATCTCATAAATACCATATCTTTAAATAACGTTTCAAAATACTACATATATAAAATACCTAACCCAAATGATGTTTTTAATACGTCAAGCTTCATCATCATCACCTATGGTTGGTTTTCCATCTTTCAAAAAGTTGACTATGGAAGTCAAGATTATCAATGCATGTGTTGGATTGAAAAATAATTTACCTAATGACACTTTACGGTATAAGTTACTAAAGTGTCCGAATTCAGAACTCCAAGGAATTGGCCGAGTGGTAATATAATACGGTTTTGACCAAATGTGATAACAAGTTAATTAGTGGGGAATTAATTATATGGTTATGTCCTTGTAGCTTGTTGGAATAAAGAAGAATGGGAATGCAAGGTTTAGCAAGGAAGGCAAGAATGAAGGAAGGGGAGAAGAAGAAGCAAACGAGGAAGTAGAAGAAGAAGAAGAAGAAGAAAGAAGAGTTATAGGGAGGTCTAGAGCGATGATGTCGTCATCGTCATCACCAAACGAACATGAATTGCAACAAGGAGAAGATATGTACAAAGCAATTCCATCTTCTAACGCAAGAAGAAGAAAAGGGATTCCCCGTCGAGCACCTTTCTTTGCTTCCTAAACAGGAATCGTCTTTCTCTTCACATGCTCAACACATCATATTCTTTTCTTCACCCTTCATTTCTTGCACATAATTCTCCCCATCCATCTCTGGGTTAAAATATGGGGGGGAAATAGAGGACACAGAGGAATCTTAATAATGCACCAATTGTTCATAAAATTATAATTATATCGTGGAATCAATTTTACATTATCGAGCAACTCCAAATTCATCTCCAACCATATTGCCTCGTACACTGTAAGCTTCCACGTCAGCCCGTCTGGCACACGTCGACAAAGGACCTACTGGGATCATGGATGCACGACACGTGGGACAGCTGGAATGAGCCGATAACCAGTGGTCCCTGCGTGGAACACGTGGCCGCATCTGGGCACCAAATGCACCGTTTTGCTTTCCTCCAACTCCCCTATACAGATAACGCAGTCCTTCGGTGGCTCCTCCGTCGTCTGATCTCCTCATCTCCACCGTTATTTTCTATTCCCTTTGATTAAGTCATGATCGGAATCGCGCTCAGGACTTGTGCCCCGACTCCCTTTCCACCATTCGTCGCTGATCGTTGACGTCTGAAGCAGAGTTTGGCAATCAAAATGCGGTAGGTGAATATGATCAAAAGCGTCCCGAACGACGCCGGCTGGCTGCAGAGATCAGTAGCGGCATCACGATGGACGATGGAGAAGAAGTATCCGACGACGTCGACGTTGCGTACTTCCGTTGCTTACGAATAATGTATTGTCATCCATATCTCAAGACTGACACAAATTAATTAGCGGGAGAGTAAGTAAGCCGAATATACAATGTGTGCAGGTGATATTGTTCGTATTTTACTAAAATTGATTAATATATTTTTAATTAAAAATATTATTATATACGGACTGCATTAATAAAATATCAAAATGATTAAAAAGAATACAAGTCTTAAATCTAAATAAAATGATTAGAAACATGTTAATAAATATAAATCATATCATTTATAATTAAATTTTTCATTCATGCAAAATTAAAGTTCTTGATTCAAATTGATTCATGATTGAATTTCTTCTAGAATTTATCAAGTTCATCGTTCTTAATAAGTCAATTTACCGATAAACTTTTCAATATCATTTTCATTCATAGCGTTTTAATTCATTAATTTTTAATTTTTCATTCCTACATATTTTGTTCAAATTATCCTATAAACTGTAGTTTTCAATTTATAACTTTGCTTAAGTTTTCAAAGAATAATAATTATAGTTTTCAACTTCAATATCAGTTTTGGTTATTAGTAACTCTATCTATGAATATGTTGTTGGAGACATCAAACGGTGAACAAATTAGATTGGTTTCAAACTATACATAGTCAAGTATTAGAATAAGGTTCCTATTGTTCTCGATAGTGGACAAATTAGATTGGAAATTAGAAGAAGATCGGAAGTAGATGAATCTGGTTCAACAATTTTTTTCACAAATTACAAGAAAATTATATTTGACTCCGCCCAATAAGTCAATGAATCTCCTTTCCGTCGCCAACTCCAATTCCCACAATCAATCACTGTAGACCTTGATTAGGACCTCCGCCACTAAATGTTGAAGAAATCTCTGCGAGAACGGATATGTAGATCAAGCTCTCCAGGATTGAGAATAGGTCCTCTCGACTGCCTAGCCTCCCTTTACTTCCCTTTTGAGTTCGTCGACTTCCTCTTCTCGATCCTCTCGTCTTGATCGAATACCACATGGTGGGCTCTTTGGGTACAAGAGCATCATTGACCTCAATAACACATTCTTTATGCAATCGAGCCAGACCAAGAACACAATCCTGAAATCCACGTTGGGGTTTGTCGGCAATACTTTTCTGTTGAACACAATCCCCAAAACTTCAATCAAAGGCGTCTGACAAACGAGAGGTCGACCATGCAAGCCACCGAATTTTCCTTGACGTTGGTGTACCTAGAAACGATTAGAGACCGTAGGGCCGAGAGTAACGGTGGCGTACAGAACTAATGGTATTCTTTCCTTGTTCTCGATCAATTTCATGAGTGAAATCTCAACTTCTTCAACCTCTGACACTTGGGCGCTATTCAGCTTGGCCAACTACTCGTCTCCACCTCCGTAGGGTCGAGGGTTTTGTTGCAGTGTGGGTGAGCGGCGGTGGAGAAGCGGCTGCGAGTTTGGAGGAGACATGTGTGAAGAATTTTGCTAGAGTAGGGTTTAGGTAGCTGAGTTTATTTGATGGGTTGGGTAGATGGACCGACATTTTAGAAAAAATATAGGCTAGAGTTTTAAGACTTTTTATAATGGCTCATACATTAAATTCAAACGATTAATATCTTTTATGACTTTCAATTTTCAAATAAATTTCAGCATATATTTTGTTTAATTTTTATAATTTTAATTTATTTATGAACTGTGCAAAACAAAAAACGAACTGTATATAAAAATGACAATGTGTACTAATGTTTTTTTAAAAGTTTGGATTCCATGATCTAAGATCTGAATGACGAATCAAAATGGATCAAATTTATATTTAATGATCTAAATTTATTTTCAAAATTCTGAAACTGAATTAAGTAAATGAAATAAAATAATTTTTTAGGACTAATATTGTTTGGTAATTGCCTGTTTATAGCTTTCATGAATCCGTTGTATGTTATAATTTGTAGTTGATATTTGTATTTGGTACCTCCACATAAACGCTAAAATGGTTACATGAGTAATTACTCATATCTAAAACAATTGGTAAATGGTAAATATTGAACGATAATAGAGCTCGCAAGCAAGAGATCCACACTCATCCAATTATTAAAATTATAATTATCCGTATGATACGATACGATAAAAAGTTTTAAAAAATAAATGGAGATAGATGGACTATTTTTGTTATAGGAAACATATTAATAAATGAAAGCGAGAGATAATTTAAGGTATGTTAATTGTTTTTGGTTAATTGAAGTAATATATGAGTTCAAAATAAAATTTCTGTAAATTCAAAATAAAGCTCCGGTAAATTTAAAATAAAACCCTCACAAAAGACCAAACAATAATAGTTCATATTCTTTTTTTATAGAATATTTTTTTTGTTATAGAAAACGTATTAGCAAAATGAAAGCGTTAAACAATTTAAGGCATATCAATTGAAGAATAGAAAATATCACAAGATTCGTAAAAGGTAATATATAAACTCGAAATGAAACCTCTATAAACTCAAAATAAAATCTTAATAAACTCAAAATAAAATTTCAGTAAAAACAAAATAAACCTAAAAATAAAACCTCATAGTCAAATATTATTTATTTAATAATAATTTATATTATAAAAAATATAACAAATAGGAAGTGTGGACAAATAACATCCTCATAAAAATATCCACCCCTAACTATGATACCCACCACAGAATCTCCTTCCCCTGAATCTTTTCTCTGTAACACAGAAACCATATCAAAAATTCAAAAGCTATGGTTTCCAAATTCTCCACCTTCCATCTCCATTTCCATCCCCACCACCATCACTACCACTCCCTTTCTTCTCCAAAATCCCTTCTTCACTTCCCTCACCACCCTTCTCTTCCTTCCCCCATTACTAACTCACCCACCAAGCTCATCTCTCTTCTCCCCACCAAACAATGCTCCAACAATCTCACCTCTCCACCAATGGCAACATCCCAACCCGACCCATCCCTCACCAACGACGACCTCAACCCGACCGACCCATCCCAACGAACCTTCACCCGCTACGAAATGGCCAGCCTCTGGATCGGCCTAGTCGTCGGCGTCCCTACCTACTACCTCGCCGGATCCTTAGTTGACTTAGGCATGTCCTGGTGGCAAGGAATCGCCACCGTCGTCGCCGCCAACATAATCCTCCTCTTCCCACTCATCCTCACTGGCGACCCAGGAACCCGGTACGGCATCTCCTTCCCCGTCCTCGCCAGATCCGCATTCGGTATCCACGGGTCCCACATCCCGACTCTGCTCCGCGCACTAGTCGGATGCGGCTGGTACGGAATCGAAACCTGGATCGGCGGCCAAGCAATCTTCATCCTCCTCCCTAACGCAACCAAATCCGGTCCATGGTCGCACAACCTACAATGGTTGGGAACCTCGGGACTCGAATTCGCCTGCTTCATCATCTTCTGGGTAGCTCAGCTGGTCATAGCCCTGCGCGGGATGGAAGGAATCCGGAAGCTGGAGAAGTACTCCGCTCCGATTCTGATAGCGCTGACTTTGGCGCTGTTGACTTGGGCTTACGTTAACGCCGGCGGGTTGGGGCATATGCTGTCGATGAAATCTACACTGACGAGATCTCAATTTTGGGCGCTGTTTTTCCCGTCGTTAACGGCGAACGTTAGCTTCTGGGCGACTCTGGCGCTCAACATTCCGGATTTTACCCGGTTCGCGAAAAGCCGGACCGATCAGGTTTTGGGTCAATTGGGTCTCCCGGTTTTTATGGGCCTGTTTACCTTCGTTGGGCTGGCGGTTACTTCGTCGACCAAGGTGATATTCGGTCGGGTGATTTCGAATCCGATTGAGTTGCTCGAGCAGATCGGTGGGGTTTGGACCATGATTTTGGCTATCGTTGGTATTAGCTTGGCTACCGTTACGACGAACATTGCTGCTAACGTCGTCGCTCCGGCTAATGCTCTGGTCAACCTCAGCCCGTCAACGTTTACCTTCAGGTAATTAATAATCACCTTTTAATTGTTTTATGCCTTTTGAGCTAGTTAAAATGCGATATTATGTGGGTTCAGGAGAGGGGCGTTGTTGACGGCATTGCTGGGGATCCTATTCCAGCCATGGCGGCTGCTGCAATCGAGTGAGAGCTTTGTGTATACTTGGCTCGTCGGGTACTCTGCTTTGATGGGTCCGATCGGAGGGATTATGTTGGCGGATTATTACCTGATTCGCCGGACTAAACTGAACGTCCCAGATCTGTACACGTCGAGTCCTGACGGGGAGTATTTCTACACCGGCGGGTACAATTTGGCGTCGATTGGGGCCTTGGTCGTCGGGATTTTACCGGTGGTTCCTGGATTCTTGCAGAAAGTTGGGATTGTAAAGGAGACGAGTGGAATTTTGGTGGGGATTTACAACAATGCTTGGTTTTTCAGCTTTTTTCTAGCTGGGTTTCTATACTGGATTGTTTCGAGTTTCGTCGGAGTTCGTAGGAGATTCGGCGATGGCAGCGATCCTCTGCTGGCTGTAGAAAATGAAGTAAGATGACGAGACATCAACAATGTCGCAATTCATAGTTAATTTGATTGGAATTTACAAGGTTGTGGGTCATGGGCTTAAAATCTAGGCTCTCGATTTATAAAGTATGGGCTATTTGGCCCAGTAAAATGGATGTGATAACATTTTCCATTTCCATTATTTTTAATATGCATAGACCTAAAATTGGGAAGCTTTGTTTTATTGCAGCAAAAAAAATTAGATCAGCAAAAATTGTGAAACGTCATTTTCATATGATCATTAAGGGTTGACATTAGGTAATTATTTATTAAAGTTTCAAGACATATGCATGTTTTAATATGTACAAAATTCTCTAACCAATCACTTTTGTCATCTCCAAAAGAAATTCCGAATCAATTTATGATCATATATACAAGACAAACAGGTTCAACCAATAAATAAAGAAATCTAGCACCAGGAATATATATTATTGCATTGTCCATTCGAAATTATACATGCTTTGAGTTGATATGATTTTTTAGACACTGTGACCCGTCCTATTGAAGGAACAAATGTACTTCTTCGTCTCATATCTTAAAACACTTTACCCTCATTTAGTACGTACTCTCGCATCTCTCTCGTACTACTTTTCTGTATTCGTTTTGTGAGGAATCGTTCTAGAAGACTTCAAAGTGCTTTAAGATAGGGATTTTGTTGACTCTTTGAGAGTGTTAGAATTTGTAGTAATTATTTATTTTTATCTGCATGTTCTTTTGAGTGAATACTAGGTTGTTCGTGCTTCCTTCTTGTGTGATTTCGTGTTTTGGCACTATGTGCCTAGACCCGTTCACTTGGACCCTTGTGGTCCATTTGATGTGTTTTTTTGTAGTATTTGTTATTCACAGGTACTCTGGAAATAGATGGTCTTGTTACGAGTCTTCAGATACGAAATAGAGTACGATTGAAACTCGGACAGAAGAACAAGACAAGAGATGATGGAGTCGAAGAACTACACGTCGTGCACGCCTAAATTGCAAAATAGCATTATAGCAAAAAGAGGTGCACGACATGCACTGTTTTTCAGGCCGTGACCAATTTCAGCACAAGCGGTGCACCCCCAAATCTGCAGTTTCCCATATAAAAGTCTGATTTCGAGGAAAGAGAATCAGACTTCCCCAAAAAGAATTCCTTCGAGTTTTTCACGACCTCTCCTCTGCAAAAACACCATTTTCCATCCCTAGAAGTCCAGTTGAAGATCAAAAAGAGTCTCCATTGAAGATTGAAGATAGGATTGAAACTAGAAGATTAAAAGAGACAATTGAAAAGATTGGTTCATCGTCTCCTCGCCAAGATGATGGTTGGGTTGAATTCTGATTTGTCTTCTCCTAGAATCATGAGTAGCTAATTCTTTCGAGTTTCTTGGTTGAGATGTAGGATTTGAGCTATGATACTCTTCTCAAAATATAGGGTCGACGATTGTTGGATAATTTGATTTTAATGAAAGATTGCTTTGATTGTTGGGTTTTCAACCTAGTTCTTGTTACGGCTTGAATAATGTCAAATCTATGAAATCCTTTGTTTGTTTGACTTACGAAATCATAAGTTTAACAATCTAAGATAGATGAAAGTTATAGGCGGGGTAAGCCAATAGCTCGATTTTACCTTTCGTGTTTCTTTTAGTTTTAAAGGTTGTTTATCTTATAATTGGCGGACGCTCTTGTTTGCATCTAATGAACCAAGTTGGATGTAGTTATCAGTAGCTTAGGTATTGATGGGTCAAGTTAATACTAATTCTGATTACTCGTAATTTTCTTTAATTCTAAAAGAGCACCTTATCACTTTGTAGAACTTCTTGGTGGTCATTACCGGTTAGCCTAGTTGAGGTTATTCCAACCTTGATTGGGAAACTAGTAGTGGTAATCCGCGTGCATCATCGTGCCGCAGATTCATACGAGTGATAAGACGATTCATATTATTTAATCCAAATCCAACGTTTGTTCGATCCGACTGCTATTAGAAAGTTGAGGTTGATGAATCATCTCATCCAAAAGCTTGTTTTCTCCCCTTTGATCAAACCTTAGATTTTCAGTTTTAATTGAATTAGTAGCATTATAAGAAACCAAAATCAATCTGTTTAGTTTAGACCGTGTTGACTAGTTTGAGTACAAGCATAACGAAAGAAATCTTTGAACACATACGATATTTGTATTGTCGAGATAACTTCGTAGTTATTTTGGTGATCACTCCTCAATCTACAATTGACCTTTCAAATCAAATTACTCATTGATCCACTAATCCATCAACTTACTTAGATTAAGTATAAATATTTATTCCTTAAAACACAAAAAAATGGAGACCTACGTACCAAACCACTTCATACGTATCAGACGAACCCAAATCACCTACTACAATTGTCATTTACTAATTATATATGGGATCCTATATATTATTGTGAAATCCAACAACTACTCAAATTTGAGGTACATGCATATTATGTCACCACACAAATCAACAAACCAAACCGGAGTAGAATGCTTGATTTATTGAATTACAAATCACAAATGTCAACTTCATATTTGTCGGCTCAATTCATCCTCCACGATCCAAATTAGACCTGTTCCTACTCATCATTCACAATATGACACATGCTACCGTAGTCCTATAAAAGGCTTCTCAACCTCCGTATTATTAAGGTAAAAGGACAACAAAATCAAGATCCAACTATCTCTCAAAACCATTAATACAATAAGGTTATGCTTCATGCCTCAACTCAAGGAAAGGACATTTCATTCACACCCACCAGTCAAGCCATACAATTGCTTTAAACCATCACTCTCGGAGCGAAACGATAACAGAGCAAACTTTTGCACGATTGTGATTCTCAAAATAAGAATATAATTGTAATGAATCATCTACGAATATAACTCGAATAGTTGAGAAAAATCCGATATAAAATCTTGTATCATCAAGAACATATCCATCTCCTTGCATGGATTTCTTTTCATAATTGCTAATATCATTCATCAAAAAATAAAATGTCAAACCCATTGTCTCGTTTAATTTCAAAATGCATTTTAATTTATTGATGATACAACCTAGGGGTTTACAAAAATTGAATTTAAAATAATATATAAAATTAAATCACGAATATTGCTACGTATACAACCAAAGAAAAATAGTAATGCTACGTATCGACAAAACTAGTCAAACCTGTTTCTGAATAATTTTCTCCCCAATTAAAATTTATTTTCTCTTCTGGGTTAATTATTTTCCAGACTGATCGATCATAGTTTTATTTTCCTGGACTCAAGGAAATTTTTCCTCTTGGGCTCGCATGAAGAGATGTACTGAAGAAAAGTCGCGAAATCGGTGTCTCTATACCGCTTAGGGTTATGTTCGTCGATCAGCTTCGACCATGGTCTCACCGTATAATCGAACGGAAGGCTGTGTAGAGAAGCCACTGATATTCTATTCCTCACTTGATTCGTCACTACTCTGTGTAGCACGCTCTTGTATCTCCCATTGCTAAATATCTAGAACAAAAATATAAAACAAATCATTTTTTTGATAAATATTTCAAAATTCTAATTAATTCATTAATGATATAAATTAAGTCCAAAAGTTCGAACTAATTACGGATTTACCTCGAGATGGTCGCCGATATTGACGACGAAGGCATTGGGAATGGGGTCGACGGTGAGCCACGTGTCGCGGTGCTGAATCTGGAGGCCAGCGACGTCGTCTTGGAGTAGCAAAGTGAGGAAGCCGTAATCGGAGTGCGGCGGCATTCCGAGGGTGAGGTCCGGCTCCGGGCACGGCGGGTAGCAGTTGACCACCATTAGCTGGCTACCATTTTCGAAAAGCTCCGTCGTCACCTCCTCTTCTTCTCCGAACGGCGTCGTTTCGGGTGACGGCGCAGTCGTCGTGCCTTGTGTTAAGCTCTGTAAGATGGCTTCCATTAGCATCACGGACAGGTATTTGGTCTCTTTCGCGTAGGTAGCCGCCACCTTCCTGTTAATTTCCCGCCAAACATGATCTAATAATTATTACGTGTCTTAGATAAAATTATTATTAGGTATCAACTAATTATGTGACATACATGCATCTTAAAATAATTATAAAAAAAGATTTCAAAAAAAAAAATCATAGAAAACTTGTAGTTTTCCTTTTGAATTTTGCTTTAACGGTTTAATTTGTAGTGCAAATCTTAAGGGTTAAAAAGTTGACGATCGATCACTCTGAATAGTATCATTTTCAGGAGAGGATTAGTGAGATAATAACTAATTAAGTGATTAATTATGAAGGTAGAATACAATAGCGAAATCATAGTGATCAGAAATACTGAGTAAGATTTTAAGTTTGAAATATTTTTAAAAATATTGGAAAAAATTTGAAAACATACCTTATAAATATTTTAAATTTCGTTTTAAAGTGGAGGACCACTAGCGGTGGTCTAACTTCGTCCCCTTTAATTTCGCCGATGGTACAATAACATACCTCAAATCTTGAGGGGAGTAAGGCAAATAATTATAGAAAACTAGTATTTTTCAAATTGAATTTTGGTTAAACCGGTTAAATTTGAGGCCAATGATAAGGGATAGAAAGTTGGTAATCACTCGCTTTAAATATTATCATTTCCACGAGAAAATTAGCTAGTTAATAACTAATTAAGTGATTATGAGAGATAGAATACAATATCAGAATCGAGGTGGTTGAAATGAGTACACACCAAGCGGAATTTGAAACATACCAGACAAAAATTTCAATTTTAAAAATCTTACAAATTTTGTTGTCTTTTTAAAATTGAAGGATCGTACGTAAGCGAAATTTTAAGTTCGTCCACCCTAATTCTACAGACGGTACAACAGCATACCTAAAATCTCGAGGGGAGGAAGGCCAGTGAGGAAGCACTTCGGGCAGAGGATGGCACACAAGCTTAAGGAAATCTCTCCAGCAAAACACATTGTCCTTGTTCTGGTTAAAGCTAGTCCCGTACCGGACCAACGATTTCATGTTCGACGACATGTACTTCGACCTCTCCTCGTACGACTGAGCAAAGAATCTGCCTCCGACGTCGATCATGTCGCTTATCACCCTGTCCGGAATCCCATGGTTCACCACCTACACACATAACAAAAACCCCCCAACATCAAATCACAATAATACTCCTCCGAATTCGAAATATTCCTATACAATACCTGAAAAAATCCGTATTCCTCGCAGGCAATGGCGAGGGAGGCGAGGAGCTTCGCACGATTGGGACCTTGGAGCTGGGAAAAGTCAATTACAGGAAGCTTGACATTACTCTGCTTCACATTCAGATTGAATTTCGTGTCGTTTATCGGTCGTTCTTGGGCGGGCAGTATGTACTTCCTGGGCAGTTTGTTAATGCCTTTCTCGTACAGCTGCTTCACTCCTTTCTGATATTCATGCTGATCTTCAACGTTGTTCTTTGCCGGAATCGCCATTGCAGGAGACATGGAGAAAGAAAATTAAACCCACCTGGAATTCTGTTAGAAATTTTTTTGCAGGAAAATTGAGGGGAAATGGAGAAGGAATGAATGGAAGGAGGAGCAATGTGGGTTTGGTTGCATTTATAGGCAGATTTAAATATTTAAGTAGAGGGAAGTAGGTATCGGTAAAATATTTTGGTTTAAATAATTCAAATTTAGTTATTTGGGTCAAAATATTTTGTTTGTCTTTCAGAATAAAAGTAATAATATTTCGTAGTTGTGGATGGTATTTGTAATAACTCGAATCGAGTTATTTCAAATGCTTGATTATGAACGTAATATTTGAAATAATTAAATTTAGACCTCATAACTCATTATTGTTGTATTAGTCAATCAAAATAATTCATTTTCCTCAAATATTTTACGCCTCAAAATTATCACATTTCCAATATTTTACTCAAAAATACCTTAATTACGAGATAATTCATCTAAACTACCCGCGTTGTAGAAAGTTTTGGGAAAACCGGGAGTGGTTTTCTATTAATTGAATTCTAAAACAACTGACTTTTTCCACTTAGCCAAATATCAGCCGTTGACAAATATATTCAGTCAAGATACCTTAAAATAAAGATAGAAGGACAAAAGAGAGAGGGAGGATAGGGTCCAGTTTTTCAACAGGAGGGTTGGCTTTAAAGATATGGGACCACGCCCTGTTCGGGTTTAACCGATTGAGGCGAATTACTGTCCGAACGTTTATATTCGATTTTATAAAAAATCCTTATTCCGCTCCTGATTTAAATGAGTATCGAAATTATATATACAAGTACACCGCGATTTCCACGCTAGATTGGTTAGCCTCGTGAGTAAGAAGTATTACTATCGAATCAAGTTTATCACGATAATTACTTTCTTCATTACGTTTCTAATGGGTTTGTTAATTGTTTCCAATATTATTAATCACGAGTTATGCATGATAGATGATGATAATCTTGGACATTATGTGAAAAAAACAGAATCTATTTGTGTACGTGGAAACCAGCTAATTAATCTATGATTAAAATATCATAAATATAGTATGTAGGATATTAAGTCTCAATTTTGTTTTTTGGTACTGAGCAGCTATTGGTCGATTTGGGGATGGATTACAGCTAATTGGTAAGATTGTAAATACATGATCAATATGAAGACAAAAATTGGATTAAATTTAGATACTCAATTAATGGATACTGACACTCTTTGTTAGCTAATTTTAGTGGAAAATTATTCAAAACCACAAATTTAAGGACAAAAACAAAAATGGATATTAATTATTGCAGGATATTTAATAATTAGGCTTAATTAAACCCATTTCTTACAGCTGTGAACCTATCTAAAAGAATAACTAATTAATTAAACCAATTTACTTCATGCAAGTCTCGTTTAGAATGACTTCCATGACTTGTACCTTTTTGGTGAGGAAATTGCATTTCCACCAAATTCAGTGTAATATTGAGATCTAATTTATTTATATTCATGTATAATGGAGGATTACTATTAAACTTGGATGTGAACTCTTTTTATCAATTCGAGTTACTAGAATACGATGTGAACTCTTTTTAAATCCATTTAGCCCCTATTTCACGTACATGATTTACTGCTTGAAGTTGTGCAAACCTCAACTTTTCTAAAAGCTTTTGTTTGAAGGCGAATATATTAATGAATACTATATATAAAACCTATCTAAACATTCTCTCATCAATTTAAATTATTTGGATGTAACGGTTCTTAACTCCAACGGCTTCTAATATTGTATATATACCAAACAAATATATATTAAAATGGACGGGCCGATCGATAGGCGAGTAGGTAGGCAGCCACATCTATGATTGTCATATATACGTCCAATTGTTTTTAAAACTCAATTGCCCCTTTTTAAGTATGAGGTCATCACTATCATTAATTAGGTCTAATCTTTGTGACCCACGAGTGACCTAGCTAGTAGCTAGCTATATACGTGTCCCAAATAAAGTCAATGGTTGTTTTTGTATGTCAACTCCTCCCAAAAATAATACGTACATAATAAAATACAAGAATACAAAGAATAATAATTCTGACTTTTTGTTTTCTCGTATATATAAAATTAAGAGTAGTAAATTAATAATATTGGATTACCCGTGAGGTATGTGTGGCTGAGAATTGTGCCAAGCTGGGGATTATGGTTTTTTTTCATTTAAAAAAATTGTATACGGATATCAATAATTTCATTGGCTCTCGTGGCGTGTCTAATGTCTAGAGATGATTAATTGATTTTGATTTTTGTCTTTTGTTCCTCATTCGTTGCATGGGATCTTAATTTAATGTCAGCTCCACCTCATTCCATCCATTGTTTTATCTCCTTGCATATTTTTTTCTACAAATGATGTGTGACATTGCAAATAAAAAGAATTACCATGTTTCGACCAATCAAATGAGCCCAACGATATAATTAAGGTCACGTTACAATGTTCTACTTTTGTGATTTCCATACAATATTTTTGTTAAGTCAACCTTACCAGCAGAGCCACACGATTCTAATTTAACAGCGGATATAGTAATCGGCCGTAGAAAATAACTCTGTACCCTTCTAATGCTATTGAAATAGACAATCCTGTATATAATTACGGAATGCAGTTAGAATATTGGAATCATAATGTTGGTTGTTAGCTGTGGATCACCCCCAACCCCCTAACTCCCTGGGAATTGAATTGCCGCTATGCTATCTTGTCTGCATTAATTATATGTACAGTTCTTGGCCGATGGTCCTACGTTCGAATTGCAGATTAATTCATATATATTATACAAATTTATAAAGGTACAGTACTTTAATTTCATGTTAGTACGAAGGCAAACACAACAGATAGATAGATGCTATATTAATATTACTCCATTATTATTATTATTATTATTATTATTATTATTATTATTATTACCAATTGGTCAATATATAGTTTTGGTGGCTGCTGGCAATATAATGGCTAGCTAGCTGTTTCTACGAACAAGCCATGCAGATATAAGCTATCATTAGTCCCCTTCTCTCCCCCCTTTTTTTTCTTCGGTTTCCATGCACACCCTAGCACTATATAGAAATAATAATAATAATTATTATTATTATGGTCAATCCTCGAAATCACATGCCCCCTGTTCCAATCACGGCTGCATGGAATTTTCAGCAACCCCATAGTTTTATCATTAACGAAGAAAATATCGGCATAAAAAAGTGGTATAAAATTTATAATTAATTTTCTTTATTAAAATATTTAAATTAAATAATCCTATATTTGAATTTCCACAACTCTCTAATATTAATTAGTGAGTTCGTACAAATTTTAAATCTATAAGTTAACTTTCATGTTCACAGTGGTGTGAAAAACATGAAGATTCCTGTCCAACTTTTGTGCACAAAGCTCAAGCCGCCTGTACCGCGTCCGGTTCACTGGGAGAAGAAGACTTTAGTTGACTTTTGACTTTTTAAGATGATTGTTTCTTCATCCTTTAATTGACCGCAACAACCTCTTTGTAAGAAAATAGATTAAATCCGTTGACTCTAAATAAAATAATTAATTAAAACTATTATTAGGGAATAAAACATGGGCTGCAATTTCAGTATTTGACTTTCTCCATCACTTTCATAATCAAATTCGTCAGACTGTTTGTATGTATATACAGCCTCTTTGGCAATAGGGGTTGGTGATGATCCACGTGTCTGTAGATTATCTTAAAAAGTTTAACCATTATATATATATATTTAAGAATGAAACATCAAAATTTTAGAATTAAACGATATACTGCTAATAATTTATGCATGTGTACAGAGTTCGTAAAATATGAGTGTAAAGACATGCACATTGATCGATCGCACTCCATTCTTCTCTTTCTTTCGGACGAAGACTTGATTATTCTCTATAGTCGGTGTTAAAAAGCATTGTTGTTTAGTAATAAAATATAATTATCATTATTGGTGCATTGAAATTCCATTATATTGCATGCTATGATTTCGTCGTCACTCATAATTCCCAGAAATCGGTGCAAATTAAAAGACTTGCACTTTTGCCGTTTGAGCAAGACTTTGAAAAACCTAGAATGTGTAACTCAGACTTGAAATCTTGGAGTTAGATTTATTCAACGCGACGTGTTGAAAATTAAACACCCCTCCATCTTCTTTGGAGGTCAAAGTCAAGCAAATTGAGGTTTGAGTAAGTCTAGTTTGAAGTTTTCACCAAGAAAATTAGGTGCTGCGTGGTAGGGGGGTCGACCGATTAATCGGACATCCATTCAATACTCACTTGCAATGGGTTTAAATAACATTGTAGTACTGTAGAGTTGAAATTTATAACATAAAAATGGGGAAATTGAAAGTCTTGTTGAAATATGGAATTTCTGTTTGGATCCTTGAAATATGGGCCCAAATCAATACTTCCGATCTGGACCATCAGCTATGTTGGGCCTGAACAGATCCAACAGTTTTATTACGATTCATGATGTATTTATTGAGTCGATGAAGTTCAAATAAAAAATGATATAAATAAATCAAAATTTGCGCCACATCCAAACAACGGACGGTTCGTAAACGGCCAAGAAACTGCGCTTCAAATCAGCCACACCTAACTTTCTTCGTTCTATGCTCAGCTAACTCAGCAATCGGAAAACGGTAAATTGCAGCCCGCCGTCGATAATCTCTTGCCGTCAGGCCATGGCGTTCACCGCCATAGCTTCTCCGTCCTCCATTTCTCCTTTCCTCAACACTCGTCCTCTCCACAAACTCGACAGTAGCTATTTCAAATCCTACCACAACCTCACAATCAAATCCTCCTTGGACGAGAAGTCTCCTTCGAAATCCACCACCGGAAAACAAAGCTCCTGGGTCAGCCCCGACTGGCTGACATCTCTAACTCGCTCCATATCTTCGAAGCAAAACGATGACTCCGGCATCCCGATAGCCAGCGCTAAGCTCGAGGACGTCGGGGACCTCCTCGGCGGCGCTCTCTTCTTGCCTCTCTTCAAGTGGATGAACGAGTATGGTCCAATATACCGCCTCGCTGCCGGTCCTAGGGATTTCGTGGTGGTTAGCGACCCCGCCATTGCCAAGCATGTCTTGAGGAATTACGGCACGAAGTACTCGAAAGGACTGGTAGCTGAGGTCTCGGAGTTCCTGTTCGGGTCGGGTTTCGCAATTGCTGAGGGCCAGCTTTGGACGGTAATCATCAATGAATCATTCAATCGTCAAACTACTATGCTTTCTCTTTCGGTTTCGGTAGTACTGAAATGGATCCTAATCGCAGGCGAGGAGGAGGGCGGTGGTTCCGTCGCTGCACAAGAAGTATTTGTCCGTGATTGTGGATAAGGTGTTCTGCAAATGTGCTCAGAGGATGGTGGATCAGCTACAAGCCGATGCATTGAGTGGAAATGGAGTGAATATGGAGGCGAAGTTTTCTCAGCTGACTCTTGATGTTATTGGGTTGTCTGTGTTTAACTATAATTTCGACGCGTTGAATTCTGATAGTCCGGTGATTGATGCTGTTTACACTGCTTTGAAAGAAGCTGAAGCTCGCTCCACTGATCTTTTGCCCTATTGGAAGGCTAGTTTTTTTTTTTGGTTCTTGTATTTGTGTTGTTTTGTTTTCTCTGGTTTTTGCTGGGTTATGGTACTAATCAGAACCATTTGCTTGCTCCTTTTCTCGTTTGTTTGTGTGAACAGATTAAACCTCTGTGCAAGATAATACCGAGACAGATTAAAGCTGAGAATGCCGTCACGGTTATAAGGCAAACTGTTGAAGAACTCATTGCGAAATGCAAAGAGATGGTTGAAAGTGAGGGTGAGAGGATAGATGGGGAGGAATATGTCAATGATGCTGATCCAAGCATTCTTCGGTTCTTGCTTGCCAGCAGAGAAGAGGTATGATGAAGGATTTTTCGGAGAATTGAACTAATGAGGTTAACAGTTCAGTGTTTCGCAGTAAAATCGTGATAAACTGTGATATGATCTTCTATTCACAACTCAACTGAGATATGATTAGTTGATAGGATATGATTCGATAATTATGTCTTCCTAATACATGAGAAAACATGCTGATTTTGACCTTATACCTAGGATTTTCCTCTATCGCTATATTGACACTGCATCTTATATGTTCTGCCTATCTTATCTTGATTGTAACATGGTTGCTTTAGGTTTCGAGTGTACAATTACGAGATGATCTTCTATCAATGCTAGTTGCTGGACATGAGACTACAGGATCAGTTCTCACCTGGACATTGTACCTCCTCAGTAAGGTATTTCATCTCTTCACTCTATAAGTTCACATGTTGTTGGATCGGAATACCCTCATTAAGTAATGACTGGGACTTAAATGTCCGATACTATTACAGAAACAGATAGGTGCCTTGACCAACTGGTTGTTGGCACTTTTAGCCTAGGCTTTGTTCGGCATTGCACCTTCTTAATAAGGGCTGCATTGTAAGTTACGGATAGTTGTGACATTGTACTTGTTTTGAAATGAAATACCCATAACGAGCAATAACTTAGACAGTCAAGACTTAGAAGCCCGACTAAATTATAGAAACGGATAGTTGCCTAGCCCAATTGCTTGTTAGCACCATTAGTGTCGAATATGTTAGTTGCGGCTAGGCTACGTAAGGAGAAAATTGATGTGTAGCTGCCACATCATAACTCGAAAATTGAAACTGTTGTTTGCAGTGGTAAGCTCCTCAGACATTTGAGCATTTTTATCTGTGACCATTTTGCATCCTATATGCTTCTTTGCAGGACTCTTCTGCATTGATGAAAGCGCAACAGGAAGTTGATAGAGTACTACAGGGACGACCCCCGACCTATGAAGATGTTAAGAATCTAAAGTTTGTGAACCTCTGCATAATTGAGTCTCTGCGTCTTTATCCACATCCTCCTGTACGTTCCATTTCTTCCCAGCGTTCAGTTCGCTGCAACTGGATTATGCAGAAAGTAAAGAGGAGAAAGATGCCTGTTTGTTCATGATGGTTACTCTCTTGTACCTATTTCAGGTATTACTAAGGCGTGCTCAGGTTCCGGATGTGCTTCCAGGCGATTACAAGGTCAATCCTGGTCAAGACATAATGATTTCAGTATACAATATACATCATTCCTCCAAGGTACTCGAGCACATTCTCGTAACTCCCTTCATAAAATCCTACATATCTAGCTTGCTTATGATCTAATCTGACTTTTGCAAGGTATGGGAGAGAGCAGAAGAGTTCATCCCAGAGAGATTCGACACAGAAGGCCCTGTTCCAAACGAATCAAACACAGATTTCAGGTACTTGTTCACATGCAGTTTCCTGCGATCTATAAACTCCACCAGAACCTCGTTTTTTTAATATGAAATGGATGTGGGTTACATCACAGGTTCATTCCGTTCAGTGGAGGACCCCGCAAGTGCGTTGGAGACCAATTTGCTCTACTGGAAGCCATCGTTGCCCTTACTATTTTCCTCCAGAAAATGAACTTCGAGCTTGTCCCCGACCAGAAAATCAATATGACGACCGGAGCAACAATACACACCACGAATGTAAGTATTCCGAGTATTTAGTTATCGGCCTCCAGAGTCATTAAGGAAATGTTATGCTTATACTGATTCATCCAAGTTTGTCATCTTGCAGGGACTGTACATGAAACTCAGCCAAAGGCAACCTACCCAAGCTGTAGCATCCTTAGCCTTTTCAAGGTAAGCAATACAACTTGTATATATATACGCACATTCATAAACCTTATTTTGTAGTTTGAAAAACCTCTGTGAGATTAGATGCATACCCCTTGCATAATCGGTCCATTCATCCGATTTACGCGTGAGCAAACTCGTAATACGATATCCATCCACGACAACTACTGCAATTACACATTTCTGGGACGAAATCGAAACTATCGGTTCAAACTGCGGCATCGTTGTTACCTTCCCCCTCCCACACAAGCATTCTCTTTTTGGACTACGACTACCCACCGAATCTTCTCCGGCATGGCCTAATCTCGTAATGCCAAGGATTCGAAATAAATGAACGGAATCGACAGCCTAGAAGAAGGGTAACCAACTTCGAACTCGTGACTTAATTGGTGACAAATTCAAACTGGATATAAATAAATAAAAAGCAGGCACTATGTCACATTCCTTCCTCCAAAGTTTTTCTAACCATATGAACCCAACCGGAGCAACCATTTCCTTTCAGTTAGGAACTTTTACTTATAAGCCCTTTCACTTTCCTAGTATTCACATTCCAACCGCAAGGCGACAAGTGAAAGATAAAGTCTGAGATTTAGCACAGAAGAACGAAGAAGCAGCTCAGCAGCCATGGCAGACGAGATATCGGATAGCCGGAAAACAGCCAGGCTTGCGATATTCGAGCTGGCGAACATGATCAGCGTCCCTATGTCGCTGAACGCCGTTGTGCGGCTCAACGTTGCCGATGCACTCTGGCAAGGCGGATCCAACTCCCCTCTCTCTGCCGCCGAGATCCTCTCCCGTCTTCCTTCCTCGACTGCCACCGCTGACTCGGAGAACCTCCAGCGTATCCTCCGTTTGCTCTCTTCGTATGGCGTATTCGACGAGCACATAGTAGCCGGCGGCAGCGGCGGCGAGAGGAAATACTCGCTGACTGAGATCGGGAAAACGCTCGTCACGGATTCCGATGGACTGTCATATGGGCCTTACGTTCTCCAACATCACCAGGTGAGCTCCCCATTTTTGTTCTTAAATTTATCTTGTGATATTTTTTATGGATTTAAAAAAAAGAGTGTTTTTAATAATTATCTCATCATAATAATTGATAACAAACAAAAAATGCAATATATAATTAGAATACATAGGATTCCTCTAGATTACTAGGTTATGACATTATTGTAATAAATTGAACTCTAAAATACTGTACTATACGTTCGTATTTTAAAGTTTATTTTAATACGAATTATTTTAAAAATATTATTATTAAGTTCATAGATTTTTTAAAATATTATTTTTAAATTTATAAATTATTTAAAAAATTATTCTTAAACTTATAAATTTCTAAAAAATGAATATGTATTTAGTAATTAGTAATTAATATGATATGAATTAATTTAGTAAAATAATAAATATATATTTTATGCAAAATATAATAATCATTTTATGGATGGCCTGAAGTAAATCACGCACGGTACCGACGGTACTTGTTGATGATATGAGACTACATTGACATAGTCCTAGAGCTAAAAGTCACTATGCGCTTGAGCAGGACGCGCTGATGAGAGCGTGGCCATTGGTCCACGAGGCGGTGGTGGACTCCACGACAGAGCCGTTCGTGAAGGCGAACGGCGAGCCCGCGTACGACCACTACGGGAAGCAGCCGGAGATGAACGAGCTGATGCTGAAGGCAATGTCCGGAGTATCGGTGCCGTTCATGAAATCAATGCTGGAGGGTTACAGAGGATTTGACGGCGTTAAGAGATTGGTTGACGTCGGCGGGAGTGCAGGGGATTGCCTGCGGATGATCCTGCGCAAGTTTCCCTGCGTTGAAGAAGGGATCAACTTTGATTTGCCTGAAGTTGTTGCCAAAGCCCCCTCCATTCAAGGTCAGTTATTTAAATTATGCCCTGTGGTTAATCTATCTCGTCTCGAGTCTAGCTCGTCAACCGTCCTTAGGGAGCAAAATTCATGTTTTACTCGAACGTTGCTTATCAAAACTCCCTCCTTACAAGTTTAGTTTGACGTGAATATGAAGTTTATACACTAAAAAATATCAATGAGTTAAGCTAAACAATTAATCATCCTAAATTTTATAATACTTTTTTTAATCAAAATAATTACTCAGTGTCAATATATTATTTGCATTTTCATTAACACCATCACAAATTATATATGGTTTTTGAGGCAAAACACACTTTGCATTATTGAGTCTATTAATGAATCAACTACTTGCGAGCTGATAATTTTTTGCTCTCAAATTCAAACCAGCTTGCGAGCTGATAATTTTTTGCTCTCAAATTCAAATTAACTCGCTAGCTTATCGAGTCGAATATAACTTTTTTGTCCGTAAAATGCAGGAGTAACGCACGTGGGTGGCGACATGTTCAAGTCCATACCTACGGCCGATGCCATCTTCATGAAGGTAAGTGTTGGCATTTTCACCACAATCTACAAGTAGAGATTATCATTATCCGACGTCGTTTGGGAAAATTTTGATGTTCACAGTGGATCCTGACGACATGGACGGACGAGGAATGCAAGGCGATAATGAAGAACTGTTACAACGCGCTTCCACAAGGAGGAAAGCTGATCGCGTGCGAGCCGGTGCTGCCTAACGACTCGGACGACAGTCACCGGACTCGAGCTCTTCTAGAAGGCGACATATTCGTGATGACCATCTACAGGGCCAAGGGGAAGCACAGGACTGAAGAGGAGTTCAGGCAGCTCGGTCTGGCCGTTGGTTTCTCGGAGTTGAAGGCTTCGTACTTCGTGGATTACTTCTACTCTGTGCTGGAGTTCCAAAAATAAGAGTGGCTAAGTTTTCAGTTTTCAGTACTCGTCGTAGTTGGTACTTTGTGATGAAATTGTCTCTAATGGGTGATTTCTTTTTTCCGTCACCAGACGTGTTACTTTTTGTAATGACATACATTGCGACTATAACAGGATCAACCTAGTTTGATTACTCTCCTCTCGATTATATTATTTCCGAAATCAAAAGTTTTATTCCGAGAAAGCAAAACAGAAGCTCATTACAATATATTTTGTACCTAAAACAGAAACGGAAAGAAAAGCACATAGGTTCGGTTATTGACGGGCACGGGTAGAAATTCAGAAATAAGATATCCTCCTTGTAGACCCTATTTTAGTTATATCCGCCAATATAAAGTGAAAATTAAGCCTAATTTAAAAGTTGTTGCTTTTTCCACCCCTTAAGACGATTCAATTCCTTGATACTCTCCACCACTTTTCAATGCTTTCTTTTTTCGATCCTTCATCTTCGTTCAATTCATTATTATTTTCCATTCATCACTTTTTACGGTCTTTAATGTTTGTTTATCTCGATCCTCCCTGTTCAGCCAAAGGCAATTCCACTATTCATTTCCTTCATTTCGTCTGTAAGCCAATCAAACCACAATTCTAATTCCAAGACTTCGAGATAGGAATTGGTTTACAAGAAAAAAAGATGACTTTGCATGTAGACTCCATCTCTTCCTCTCTATTTGAGTGAGTAAGTTTGAGGTTTCAACCACCGAAAAACAGCATCTCAACTTGGTGGAGCCATCTGTATATGACTGTTAATTTGTATGGTACCTAACAAAATGTGATACTCGTTTTGAATTTGGTGGAGCCATCTGTTTTTTTAATGGCATATTGTTTCAGTTGGAGGGATTATTATTTGGTTTATATTATTAGTTGGTACAATGAGTTTTTCTAATGAAGGTTGTTAAGTAAATTTAGTGTTTCGGATAATTTGACAGTTGTTTGGTTGATTTTACTTTGGTTTAAACTCAGTTTTCAATCTTGGTTTAGTATGTTTCGGATCAAATTCGGATCCCTGGCCAAATCCGAAATCCGGCGATAGGCGGGGTGGTATAAAATCTAAATCCGATTACTATCATCGAACAAAAATTCTCCGAATCTAAAAGTATAACGAGTGGATAATGAATTCATATACATTCAACTCCTTCCCAAATCTAAAAAAATCTGACGGGCTTTGGTTAAGATCCCCGCGATAGGTTTTAGTATGGGCTTGGTATCTGGGGTGTTTTAGTAAAATGCGGCCCGTAGGGAAATAGATAAAATCATCTTCATTGCAAAGCTCGAGATATCGATTTTCATTACTAAGCTACTTGCATATATAACTGAACAGAGACAATCAAACCAGAGTTGCACACAAGAATCAGAAACACAGTAGTAATTACATAAGGGGAAGTGTTACATCATGATCCAAACTTAAAGAGAAGAGCTTCATTATTAAACACTAATTAGAAACATCAAAACTTATCAAAAGCTCACATGTCAAGTACAGAGAAGAAGAAGGAGCAAAGCGAGGGTACTAAAAATGCATGCCAAAGGATCGAAAGTTGCCCTTGTAAGAGAGAAACTGCATAACCTTGTGCAGGGGAACGAGTACCTGCAATTTATTTAGTTTCGCCACCACCCAAGCATCTCCATTGATCTTCCATACCGGATGGCCAGCCCTGGCGGTGGCCGGTGATGCAGAGGGCTTGGGTGCTGGGAAAAAGAGAGGTTGTGAATGGGAGGTTGGATTGGTTTAATATAGATAAAGGGTTTGCTCTGCTTTGTCTGTTCTTTTTTAGGGGTCATGAAGGCAATGAAAGGTTGAGAGGACTTTGAATGATGCTGTCACAAAGGAAAACAGAGTGGAAAAGTGTCAAAAAAGGGAAACAGAGTAGTGAGTGACCTCTGCAATGATCTTTAGGATAATTCCATGGAATATGCCGCTCTTTTTATTGTCCTTATTTTTGTTGTTGTTTAACTCAAAAGAAATTTACAATTACATTTACTTATTATAACAGTAGATGATGATATGTGTGTTGAAGTTTGCTCATGGTACTGGTATAGATGAGTATGGGCAGATGGTGAAGTACAAAAAGGAATGTGAAGCTGTAGTGCTCTGGTAAGGACATAAATGGTGTGTCGAGTTCGGAGTGGAACGAGTGGTTGATGGAGATGGATGTCCAAACTGTCGTCTTTGGAGTAAATGGTGCAGCGATGTAGAATTAACTGGAGTGCGGTGATATTACGAGGCGAGATACAAAGATATTTTGAGTTCAAAACCGTCTTTTTCGGTTAGTTTTATCAATAAGGATTGTAATCGGATTGCTTATGTGTTAGCTAGACAATTAATTCTGTTTGAGTTATTCCATGTTAGGGAGATGTTGAACACGTTTCTCTCTTATATAATCTGTATAAATATTGTTCATATCATTTTTCTCTTGTATCATATGTATGAATAATGTTCATACCAAAAACGACTCAACAAGACAACAATTGTGTGTTGTTGTACGTAGTGTCGTTTGAGAGCTTTGAAACTAAGTGGATTTTAATTAAAATTTTCAACACCAATATAATACCAAGTAAAATTAATTTTTAACTTCATTTGACAATTATTTATAGGGGTTACGATAATAAAATTTAATTTTGTAGCCATTTCCAACATGCATATCAAATGTTAGCCGATTTGAAAATTTGAAAATTTTCATATTAAAATGACTCATTTCCATTGGTTAACCTTTTTGAAAATTGACCAATTTCGATATGAAAAATAAAAAAAATTAAATTGACTAATATTTGACATGCATGTTAGGAATGATTAAAAATTAAAGTTTCACCACATTAAGTCCTTCAAAGAATAACCAAATAAAGTTAAACAATATTTTTTAACGGTTTTGATTGTTGTTATTAATAGGGATGTATAATAAAACTAAATTCCTCATAACAATTAGTAATTTAGGGTTTAATTAAAATCAAATTTGGCTTGAACTTGTGATACCAAATTAACCTAATTGCTGTGAATTGTGATGGTATGTAGATGCATGCGTCACATTCTTCATTTGGAAAAGAAGGACGATGGAAAATGTTAGTTTTATCGAATGGAATAGCCACGTGGACTGTAGATCAGTAATCGAAATCTAGTGGGATATTCGGAAACGAGATCTAATTAAGTGCATCAACGCATACTGCACTTTATATATGTTATGTCTCGTGGCTGTGGGCATCTTGGAAAGTTTGTGTGAAGCATATTACTTTGATACCGACAATCTTTACCTTACAACTCAAAATAGCATATTTGTATTCATAGACATAAGAATTGGATGATCAAAATCGAAAATGTTTATCGCATAAGCAATCAAACAATTAGCTTCTTAGTTCGTCATACCTGTTCGAAGGAACATGTTTTGCTAGTGCATGTTGTGTTGCACCTTGTTGCTTCACGACATCGGCAATCAACTCGGTTA
The DNA here is from genome assembly GCA_030674075.2 of Linum usitatissimum. NCBI lineage: Eukaryota > Viridiplantae > Streptophyta > Magnoliopsida > Malpighiales > Linaceae > Linum > Linum usitatissimum. The sequence goes on from JAUJYP020000039.1 coordinate 3,720,164, forward strand.
AATTTAAATGAGAAGATCCAGTATCACCCATGGATTTGTTTGTCATCTCCGCTAGTTTTTTAATTCGATTCTTTCTCTTTTTTCCTTCTTCTCCACTATTATTCATGATTGCTGTAACAGCTTTTTCCACGGCCTCTCTTGTCACCATAACCCCAACTGTCTCTTCATTCCCCCATCTTACTGGGGACTCTACTCCGATTCTCACACCAATACTTAGTATCTCCACAACTAACTTCTCATTTAAGAATTGCTCCGCAAAAAGCGGCCATGTTACCATAGGGACCCCACAAGAAATTGCCTCCGCTGTTGAGTTCCACCCACAATGTGTTAAGAAACCTCCCACCGATGCATGAGACAATATCAAAACTTGTGGGGCCCACCCTTTGATCAGTAGGCCCCTCCCTTTGACTCGTTCCTCAAAACCAGATCGAACCAACCAATCCTCCAGCTCAGTTGGCCTCTGGTCAGTTTTCACCACCCATATGAAGGGTTTTCCCGATGCTTCTAGGCCTAGACCCAACTCGATGAGTTGGGCGGGAATCAGGCGACAAAGGCTCCCTAGGCAAGCATAAATTACCGATCCACACTCCCTTTGGCCCAACCACTCGAGTACTAGGGATTGGTCTATGGAAGGCTTGTTTCCTCTGTCGAACTTATCGAGGTTATGCGTGTTGCGCAAGGAAACCGGGCCTATGCACCATACCTTTTTCCCTATTGCATTTTGATACTCTTGTGCACAGCCGTCCTCGAGCTCTTCGGAGGTATTGGCCACCACCCCGAACGAAGTCGTTTCGGCTTCTTGCATTTTGTTCCGCACGTCGTCTAAATCCGGCAGTCGGACGAACGAGCCCGGCAGCTGAACCCGTGACACGTGGACGTGGAAGCACTTCGGCATACCTGACCATATTTTTCAGGGGAACATTTTACATCGACGGTCATAATTCAATCTTAATATATATTAAAGCAATCTATAAAAATGAATTTGTCACATAAACTTTTACTTTTCTCTCAAATTTTCACATCATCAAAACATTTTTAAATCAAAATTTAAATATTTTCTCTCTTCCTATTAAATGCTCTCATATTAATTGCCTCCTCTTCAATTAATGATATAAACAATAAAATAAGATAGGAAATGATGTATAATATAATTGTTTTAATTAATAATAATTTCATGTGAGAATAAATATCAAATATAAGTTTCTTAATTTCAAAAAATAAGTCCAAGTATTCCATATAAATGGTCATAAACTGTTGGGTATGTGGGTGAAATGGGTGGGTTGCATGGTTCACATGTTATCTTAGTTGAGTTGCAGGTTTGTTGAGTTGTAAAATTTTTGGGTCATAAGTTGTCGGGTTATAAGTTTATTAGGTTGTAATATTACCGGGTTGTGGGTTTATAAGGTTGTAAGTCCATCGCCTCTCAAGCTAGACAGGTCACCGGATTTCCATGAATTTTTCATTGTGTCGCAATAAATCTACAAAATGTCACATATATGTAGGAGTAACAATTAAAAAATTTTAAAATGCTTCTTTATACTTAAATAAATTATATTTTAAAATTAGCTATTATCATTCTCTTATTCTAGGGAGCGTTAGTTAAGTTTAGTGCATGAGCTTTAACCTATCAAACGGGTGAGATGTGCGGGTTACAAGGCAAGTTAATCGGGTTGCGGATTTATTGAGTGGTTGTAAATTTTTTAGTTGCGGGTCCATTAGGTTATGGGTTTGTTAGATTCCAAATCCATGAGATCTCGGGGTGGATGGGTCAGTTGTTGTTTATAGTGTTATAATAAAGTTAAACAATAATAGAATTATCGATTTTAAATTAGAACTAGAGAAAATAAATATAAGTATGTGGGTAAAAGATAAAGATGAATATCAAAATATTCTATCTTAAATTTAAATTTGTAACCATATCATTTTAGCTAAAAACGCAATATAAGTTATTCTGCCAATCGGCCGGACACAGAGCTAGTTGGTTTTTATGGTTGTACAAATATTACTATATTAATTATGACTTCGTCGTTCATTTTGATATTTTATAATTGAAACTTCAACAGCAGCCGATTCAAAAGTTCGAAATTAAGTATCAATTCTGCATGGACAATTGACTTCAAAACAAACGTAACAAAATATTCATAATTTTTTTCCCCGAGTAAATTGAGAGTGTCAATCAGGGCAGAAAGAGGTAGTTGGAGGAGTTTCGGTTCATTCCCGTTTCGGTCTAAATCATTAATTTCGGGTGTATATATTTATAAATTTGACGAGTTTGGTTCAGGATACTTTTGAGCTCGACTTCGTGTTTGGTAGTGCCAAAATTAGAGGGAGCCAGTGAGAGTCCCAATTATCTTGATTTTTTTATCTCGAGTGCTAAATTATATATAAAATTTTGATAATTTGATAACTCGGCTACTAGTATTTAAAATTTTGTTCTTTTACTTATTTATTTCGACTAAATAATAATCATAAATTTAGTTCAAAATATTCAAATATAGGACAAAAAACTCATCGTATATATTACATTTTCAACTAAAATCAGTGAATGAATTTGTTTTTATTTTAAATTAGTATTATGATTAATTCGTCAGTTAATTACTTTATAGATATAAATTTTCGATTAAAGTCTGGATGTCCATCATTAATATAAAATAAAAACGTTAAACACAACATTAATATATATTTTGTGGTGCTAGATTCAAACCCGACAACTCCGAAATTCCTGGACAAATCATAAATTAAAAGACAGTACCTGGTACAAGAAACGGCTCATACTCATCCGCCGACGAAAGGTGAGCGTTAGTCTTCCGTATATTCAGCGCACTCAACAAAGAGAAGCACGACATCCCATGGAACACGATCCTCGGTATTCCCAGCCGTTCGGCCAGCCTAGCCGTCCACGACAAGCAACGGTCAGAGATCAGACAGCTAGGGGCCTGCACGAGTCGTTGGAGCTCGGACTCGAGCGGCTCCTCGAGCAATTCGAGGGCGTCATAGAACCTCTTGAGGAAGACGGGGGAAGGGAGGACGTCGAGGTTCTCGTAGCCCTGAGGGAGGCCGACTTGTTCGCAAGGAAATGTCAGTTTGATGAGGCGGATTGGATGAAGGTTTGGGTTGTGTTTGTGGTTGTTGGCTCGGTGGATGGTGGGTTCGAACCGGGTCGAGTTTAGGGGAGTTGTGACGATGGTTACGCGGCAACCCCGGTCGGTGAGTAGGCGAGCCATGTCGATGATTGGGATGGTGTGCCCTTGAGTCATGAGGGGGAAAAGGATGAAGTGTGGTGGTGGAGGTGGAGGAGGAGGGCATGGGAGTTGGGTGGGTGTGTCCATGACCCGACCCGGTGCCATGGTGGCGTGGGGTGGAAGTTAATAAATGATGTAGGAGACTTGGTTTAGGGGAGTGTTGTAGTTGTTGGTCAATATTTGAGATGATTTGAAATAATTTTATAGGTGTTAATGAATACGTAATACCAATATGAAAAAAACCATTTCTCAACAATTCGATTAAATTATTGGGATGTAACAGTTCGTGATAATGGGTCTGAAAAGAATTTCACAGATAATTTCTCCTTCAGAAGACGTAGGAATTTGGGACACGTCGTGTTCCTCCTCAGCCTAAGCAGATCGTTATCCAAATTAAATGAAAGTGGACTTGGTCGTCTGGGATCATTATCGAGAATTTGTCAAAAGTCATTTTGCGTAAATTGGAATCCACTTTCATTTGGCGGTACCTCCATCATGTGGCTAACTCGGCTCCTTGCCAAAACAATCCGGCTCACTGACTAGTTCAACTACATACTGATAATTTCCTAGCCCATTCGTATTTCTATAGGGTTTGCTTCATATATCATCCTATATACAATCTGTTTTTGTCTCCGTAGGGAGAACAATCATAAAATAGAGAAAGTTATAGATGGATTGTAAATCCCTACAAGCTGTAACTTTTTAATCATAATAAATTTTTTGTCGTTGTCTTGTTCATGTAGCTTTTTTCTGTAAGGGTTTTCCTGTAAATTCGTTGTATTAACCCTCTTTTAATCCATCTCTATGTCATTTATTTCTGCCTCATAATTAAAGCCATTGACGAGATGCCATCTATGTATGTGCTTTTGAGTATAAATTTTTTTGTTTGGATTTTTAGTTGTTTCTCACCATATAACACTATGTAAAATTGATTTTTAACTTTATTTGACCATTATTTATAAGGATTACTATAATGAAATTTGATTTTTTAGTCATTTCCAACATGCATGTCAAATATTAGCATATTTGAAAATTTTGAATTCTTTTTGTGAAAATGGTCAATTTACATAGTAACATACGGGAATTGACAATTTTGGCATGAAAATTGAAAATTTTCAAATTTTCAAATTGGCTAATCTTTGACATGCATGTTAAGAATGACTAAAAATTGAGGTTTCATTATATTAAACCCTTCAAATAATAGTCAAATGAAGTTAAAAAAAATATTTTTAGAGGGATTTTTTAATCTTTTGATTGGAACTATATTGGTTGATATGTAAATGTTGCTTGACATGTCTTTTTTATGTATATAATATATGCATATAACTTTATTACATAAACTTAATAATTATATTAGTTAACCAGTTAGCCAAATCGAATACACTTAATAATGGTTAGTTTGATTATAATTTTAATTTGATAAATAATTTTACGTCAATAATTAATAAATTTTATAAGTTAATTGATTTAATCATATAAAATGAACCAAATTAGTAGCTCCACCCTATAATTAAAATACAGAAAGTGATAGAAAAAAAATTGGTAATTCCGTTGACTTGATGACATTCACCCCATAATAATTAAGGCCATACACTCTTAACTAATTATGGGTCGACAATTGGCTTTATTTAGTAGTTGGATTGTGTGTGCCATACAGTAGTATGAACATCTAGAATGTCAGAGTAATTAAAACGATGGTTGTTGTTTACCTTGAATTAATCTGACTAAAATGTCGACCGTATGAACACATTTTTAAAATGTCGATTCAAAGGCAACAGGTGGGTTGTTGTTGTTTACCTAAATCGAAAAATATGAATTAATTTGGTGTACCAAAACCGCTCTAATTAATATCCTAAACGACACATATTTACGACTGTAAATAGCTAATGTCGTTGGTTGTTTCACAAAACCTTACAACTGACACCTAACCATTGCATGAGTGGTTAAAACATGGTTGGACGACGTCAATGTCTCCGGGTGCAAATTACATCAAGTGGCCGACATCTTATTTTATTATATAGCCCGCCGCAAACGGACTAGTTTTTGTTTTGTCGGTCGTCGTCGACTCGTCTGTAGCTGTCTTTTCTCCATTACTTGCATTTTGGTTTCATTGACTCCCAGCGACGGAGGTAGAATGGTTCAATGTATGGTCCAAATACCCGGGACCGCATATAGAAAAATTTACATAATATTGAACTTCAAAATCCGAAAATATACTAGGTCGAGACCCAGAGAAGAACCCTTATATCCGCCACTGTTGACTCCTCCAACTTCCATTAATCTCTAAACCTGTTCGTTGAGAGTTGTCCATATAGGGTTTCTGCATTCCAGACATTTTCTAGCTTCAACCAATATGACTTAGTGGACGTTTTAAGGCTTTTGAACATTGGGTTTACTTAGCATTAGGTGGGGAAAGGAACGAGAGCCATTGTTTATATTAACTAACTGGTGTATTGGAGTACTTAACTTATAATTTTGGTTGAATACTAGTCTAAGTTATAACGTAAGTTATACGTTATAAATTTTGTTCAAACAAATATTATTATAGGATAATTTCGGAAGAATATGTAGTCAAGTTTGAAATCTTACTCAGCCAAATAAAAAAATACCATATTTTATAATTGAATTTGTCACTCTATCCATAAAAAAAAGTATATAAACTCGTGAAGTCATCCTAAAATCTAGGTCCGCCTTTGATATATTCCGCGACTCGTGAAAAAGAAAAACATAGCCAAATTCACTGCATTCTATAAACAAGTTGGATCTCTATGGATCAGACTTCCAATGGACCCATCAATCATAGTGTAAGAAGAAGAATCAACATGCATGCATGGGGTTCGTATTATCTTCGATTTCATGAATCACTATTATTCATAATAATAATTTATTTAAACAGGCTGCTGGTCTGCTGGAGGGTTTTTTATTCCCGACCCATGAAAAGCTCTAGGACAAAACAGAAGCCAGAGTTTCTAAATTCGAGCACTATAGCCTCCTTCTTTGTCTTTCCTTACTTGATTTTTTTCTTCCAATTTTGGAATCTAGTCGTGGAACAAATTGAGATACATTCTCGTAAATTACTTCGCAAATTCATCACTTTACGAGTGCAAATTCATCTTGTCGTATCGTAAGGGTTGATTTATTTGAAGAGAAAACAGAAGAATTCCTCCTCTAATCATGCATTACTTTTGGGCAGTTTGGAAAATTAACAACATTTTAAGTTTTTAAAGACCTTAGTGGTTAATACTTTAATATTATAAAAAAAATACTTAATATTAGCTAGTGAAACTGTGGGCTCAATCTAAATCAGCATGGATAGAATGCTATGTGAAAAAGAAATGCGGTTTATATCATTATAATTTTAAATAATTATATTATATTGTAGTTAAAATTTTACATCGAATGTCATTATAGTCTATTTAACCTTGCATGTTTGTTATCCAGTTTTTATCAGGTCATCGTCCTATATGATGCCACGTAACTGCCAGCTGTGACATGGCCAAACTTAAAAAACAAGTGGAAAAGAAAATGGAAAAACTAAGACGATTCTGGGAAACAAAGAAGATAAAAAATCAGTCGGAGAAAAACAAGGTTACAGAGACAGGGAGGATAGCGGAGGTCTAACGGCGCCGTCAGTCGGAGAAGAAAAGGTTACAGAGACGGGAAAATAGCGGAGATCCAACGCTGCCGTCAATTGGAGATCGGGACAGGTGAAGCTACTTTCGCAGCAGCTGCTTCTCCACAGTTTTGAGCTTACCCTGCTGGAGTGGCTTAAGATTTTAATAATCAAGGCTGTGTGGGGTTTGCTTGGATGAATGATTTGATTTTCGTTTGCAATGAAAGGATTCACTGGGTTTGATCCACTAAACTACCCTTTCCTTCTTAATTTCATTGGGTTTACTTTTTGTTTCCCCCTTGGGTTTCTGGGACTTCCTTTCTTGCTTGATTTGATAGATTATTGCAGGACCTATTCCATTTATGTTTATAGCAATTCTTATGGAGCTAATAGTTTGTCCTTCTCGGCTATATTTGATTATCTTGTGCGAAGCTAAATGATTTTTCATTATGTGTGCTTCCTGTGAAGCTATAGTTGAAGACCGAGGCTCGTTTGTTTACTTCTAATTTCATATGCGGTGCTAATTAATTAATTAAAGTTTATTAGATTGATCCTTTTGTGCAGGATTTGGTACTGAATTAGGGTGAAGTCGGGAAATTGAGATGGATCTGAACCCTATTAAGGATGCATTTGATCGTGATAGTAGTCCGTCGGCGTCTTCATCCTCTTCTTCTATCGGGAAGAAAAGTTCTGCGGAAGTTGGTCTGATTTTACATATTTTCCTCTGGTTGCAACTTCTGCTCGCCGAAACTTCCTCGCAGGCGACAGTTAGATCGCTGTCAATGGCTTTGGGCGGAGTTCTTCGAAACATGGCTTTGGGGTGGGGGTCTTGGAAACTTGATGTAGAACAGAGGAGAGAAGAGCATTTGTTATGATGGAAAATTGGTTATGATGGAAAGAAAAGAAGGGTAAAAAGAAGAGTACAATTAGAGACAAGTGATTCAGCTTATGAGCAAATAACCATTTCAGTGATTATGATAAGTTCAATAACCTATTAGTTTGGTAATGAGTCCAAGAATACTGACCATTGTCTCGAATTCAAATCTCATGGTCCCGATTAATTAACTGAAAACAAATTTATCAATTCCGTATTGAATTTTACATATAAAAAAGTCACAATTCAACTAGAAGCTCTCCCGCCAAATTTTAACCCCTTAAACACCAAATTCCCCGCCAAAATTGGCCACATCCTCAATCAACATCCCCACACTCTTAGACGAAGAACCACCATCCGCAACAGCCGCCGTAGCCATTCCCTTCAGCTTCTCCGCCTTCGTCCTCCTTCCTTCGCTCTCATCTCCGCCGCCCATAAGCTCCTCCACCGCCTCCATAATCCTCTCCTTCCTCACTTGTACCCCGTGCTTCTCCTCCTCCCCCAAATGCACCACCACCTCCGCCCCAACCCTCACTCCAATCCCCAGAACCTCTACTACCAGCTTCTCGTTGTAGAATTGCTCCGCAAACTGCGGCCACGTCGCCATCGGAACCCCCGCCGCCACCCCTTCCAAAGTCGAATTCCACCCGCAGTGCGTCAGGAACCCTCCGATCGACCGGTGAGACAGTATCAACACCTGCGGCGCCCATCCGCGAATGAGCAGCCCTCTGTTCTTCACTCTGGATTCGAATCCTGACTCCGAAATCCAGATCTCGATCTCTTCCTTCTTGTACCCGCCTCGAATCACCCACACGAACGGCCTGTTCGTCGATTCCAGTCCTAACGCCAGCTCAGCCGATTGCGATGGAGTGATCCGGTTCAAGCTTCCTAAGCAGGCGTAGATCACTGATTTTTCCGGCCAGGAATCTAACCACCGGAGGCAATTTCTCTCGTCGGAGGAAGGTTTGTTCCCCCTCTCCGCCTTGTCCGGATCGTCCGTATTGCATAACGAAGCGGGCCCCACGCACCAGATCTTTCTCTCTCCTCGGATTTTGCGGCATTCCGTTACGTACTCGGGCTCCAGCTCTTCGAAGCTGTTGAATACGACGCCGTAGGCTTTGTCAACGGACTCGGATATTTTCTCGCGGATCTCGCTCACGTCGAGATGGGCTCCCGGATTGAACAGGCCGGATAGTTGGGCCCGGGTGAACTCAACCCGGTGGGGCAACCCGGGCACAACGAACGGCTCCGACTCTGAGACCTCTTCGTACACTTTCGAGACTTGCAAATTGTGCGAACAGGATAAGGTGAAGCAGCTGGTGCCGTCGAATATCAGCCGCGGGATCTTCAACCGGGAGGCGATCTCAGTCGTCCAGTGCATAGCCTGGGAAGCGATGATGCAGGAAGGAGACGGGTCGAGCCCGCTGATCAGATCGGAAGCGGGTTGCTCCAGGGTTCTGACGGCGTCGGAGAAGTTTTTGAAGAGGTTGAAGGAAGGGAGGACGTCGCGGTTCTCGCAGCCGTCTGGGAGTCCGAAGCGGGCGGCGGGGAAGGGGAGGGTGAGGACCCGGATGTCGAGGCCCGACTTGGAGACGGCACGGTGGAGGGTGGGGGAGAAGCGGGCGGCGTTGATCGGGGTGGTGATGATGGTGACGGTGGAGTGGCGGAGGGCGAGGATTTTGGCGAGGTCGATGGTGGGGATGAGCTGGCCTTGGCTTAAGTATGGGATTAAGACGAAGTGTGGTGGGTGGTGGTGATTGTTATTGGGAGCCATTTCTAAACTGAAACGTGTTCCAGTCTTGTTTGTAGAGTGTTGTTAAATCTTAAGTTAAGAAGAGGGTTGTTTTTGTTTTTATATGCTGGTGATGGAACTCATGGTCGATTTAGGATCGAAAAGTATACTAACCCGGATTTAAATAATTAACAAACTGTAATTTTTGAGTTGAAAATATAATTAATATGTATTTAGTATTGTGCTGAAATAATAAAATATTGAGTTAGATTTTAAAAAAATTATAAATATATATCTGAATTTATAACTTATAATCTAAATTATTTCGAACGGTGAGTTAACCTACCAATAATGAAGGTGACGTGAGAGGGGGTCACGTGAATGTGAAAAATCTTATCTTCAAAATCAATGTGTTGTGGGGAGGTCGTATGATGTTGTCAATCATTGTCCTTGCCCCTTGGGGGGCACCGATCGAAGTGGGAGATCGATCATATCCGGTTTGAAAAAGAAATGATTTTGATGCTGGGTTTAAGTTGTGATATGCTATTATGAAAAATCAATAGAAGGTTTATAAATTATAGACTGATACAAAAATCCACACGTAATTTTGTTACGTGTTTAATTATTATTCCCGACAAAATTTAATGATTTTTTTTGAAATAAAGTTTACCATTTACAAAAGTACAATAGAGAGAATTCAACATTTAGGTGACCATTTAGAGACAATAATACCAACTTCCATTCCACTAATGTTCCCACCACAGCCAAACTCTGTATAATGTAATGTTACAATACATTCCGAAGGGGCCCTTGTCCCCCTGCTGAACACATTAGTTTCGCCCTTAGTCATCCATACTTACGTTGTATGGACTGTACGAATATATGGTAATCCTCACGCATATCTCTCCTCATATTTCAACGGAAATCTTGTTCTCAAATTTATGATTACAAATAGGAAACACTGCTAATTATTTACACAACATCCACTTCAGATTCAACTTGATTTATATGATCACCGATTATATAGTCCACTATTTTGATTGTGATAATGCGGGATCTTAGAGTATCTTTATTTTTAGTTTTTTAGTAATTGTTAAGTGATGTGGAAGGTAAAGTGATATTTAATAAGCAATTGTTAGGGATGGATGAGTCCTTGCTGAATTAGTAATTTTGCTAATTTCAACAAGTCAATTAGCAATGAGCAATGTCATATAGGCAAAATAGCTCACTTTTAAAAAAAAAATGCATTTATGAATAGAAATAAATTGAAGATAAAAAATAGATATTGTTAAGAAACTAAAAGAAGAAGAACAAGAATATGGGAAGAGAATGACATTTTTATTGAGGTGTCTCAAACGTACAAGAGTGAACACTGTTTATAGGCTCATTATACATAACCCTTAATGACTAACATAACTACACTTGAATAAGAGATAATGGTATTGATTTCCATGATTAATGTACAGGTTACACAATGGGCATTCATGTACCATAATAATAATATTCATAACAGATATTGATTTTTCAATGGTTAGTTTTAATTATGTATGTTTGTAAAAATGATGGATAGAAATTGCTAAACAATTAATGAGGTGGAGGTGATTAGATAATGCGGAATGAATTAATGGTTAATGTTGTTGACGTGGCAATAATTTTTTATATTAAAAGTTGCTAATTAATTTGTGAGATGGATATAGTGCCCATAACTCCAAAATTTGTATAAAAAAACTCCAAATTTTATAATGTAATATAATTTCTCCTGAATCATGCAAGATAATATCTGGTAACACGATTAAAAGGAGGTGGACCGGGGACAAGAATGGACTAACACGGATAAGTTGGCATGTCCAAATGGGGTTGCATGCTTTCCAATTAGGTTTCTTAGCCTTTCTTTTTGGCCTTGGTTCGTATCCAACAAAACCAACCAGTACTCTGTTATACGACAAGAATCCGTTAGTTTCTCTCCCTCCACCACTATTATTGCTTGGTACGATACAAATTTCAGTGGGGGGAATCGTCCTTTATTATTTGCAAATTGGATTGGTCACTTTCATATCCTTTTCTTTTGTTTTTATGGCTTCTTGTGAAAGAATTTAATTTCGTTTGGCAACTTGTAAATAATGGGGATGAAGATATACAAGGCTTAGTCCTTGTGGATCCTGTTTTTTAGCATTTCTTGCTTGTACTCACATGTATAATTGTGTTTCAAACTTCATATTATGGATATATGAGGTTATTATCTATATTATCTAAATTTTTTAAATCGGTTAATATTATGTTGGAGATGGTAAAAAATTAAGTTTCATTATGGTACCTCTATAAATAATGGTGGAATGAAGTTAAAAATCCAATTTTACTCCTTGTTATGTTAGTGTTGAACAAAATGATTTTTAACTTCATTGATTATTATTTGAAGGGTATAAGAATCTTGATTTTTGATAATTCCTAACATGCATGCAATATTAGCTGATTTAAAAAAATTTAATTTTCATGAAATGATCAAGTTCCAAATGGGTTAACCTATAGAAATGGGCCATTTTGACATGAAAATTTGAAAACTTTCAAATCGGGTAATATTTGACATGCATGTTGGAGATGGTTAAAAAATCAAGTTTTATCATGGTACCTCTATAAATAATGGTCAAATAAAGTTAAAAATTCAATTTTACTCGTTGTTGTGTTAGTGTTTAACAAAATGTTTTTTAACTTCATTTGACTATTATTTGAAGGGTTTAATATGGTGAAACCTCGATTTTTTATCATTCCTAACATGCATGTCCAATATTAGCCAATTTTAAAAATTTCAATTTTCATGTCAAAATGGTCAATTTTTAAAGGGGTTAACCTATGGAAATGAGCCATTTTGACATGAAAATTTCAATATTTTCAAATCAACTAATATTTGATATGCATATTGGAGGTGGCTTAAAAATTCAGTTTCATTATGGTACTTTTATAAATAATGGTAAAATGGAAGTTAAAAATCCAATTTTTCTCGTTGTTATGTTAGTGTTGATTAAAATATTTTTTTAACTTCATTTGACTATTATTTGAAGGATTTAATATGGTGAAACCTTAATTTTTGGTCAATCCTAACATGCATGTTAAATATTAGCCAATTTAAAAAAATTCAATTTTCATGTCAAAATGGTCAATTTCCAAAGGGGTTAACCTATGTAAATGAGCCAGTTTAATATGAAAATTTCAAAATTTTCAAATCGGCTAATATTTTACATGCTAGATTTTTTCTTAGAAAGAGCGACTTTTACCCTTAATCATCAATCGATATAGAATGGGGAAACGAGATTTCTATACAGTTTGCACGAATATAATCGACTACCTCAGTTGGGAGGCTAAAAATAGGATGATAACTAAAAGAAGAAGGATGCTCATGGTGGATCAGGACATCCACAATGTGGTTGTTTTTATGAAATGTGTGCGAAATATGCCCATCCTAATTTTTAGTAAAAAGATACTTGACTTAAAAAAATTGCAAGAAACATGTTGAAATTCATACAGGGAATCATGAGGAATACTTAATATAGTGCACTGAGAATCAAGATAATTTGAAGTTGCTAAATGATCAGTTAATGGTTAAAATTTGTTGATAGAATTGTGTGGTTTGTATTAAAAATTGCTAAATAATTCGTGAAATAAAGATAGTTTTAGAGCTATTGGATTATGTGTTAAGTTAATCGTAACTCAAACTAATCACCTTGAAGAACTCAATCAACCGTACCCTCGTATCACTTGCCTAGTTGCCTTGGATGTTTTTATTTTCACTTGCCTAGTTGCCTATGTCAGTGACCACAAGAATCCAGATTCAGTGCTCCGAGTTGATGTGATTAGTGAATTGAATTGAAACTGCTGAATTTAACCTCTTTGTGACTACGTGCATGCATGTATATCTCTAACTAGGAAAGAGTTCATCGCCATTTTTAAACAAAAAAAGCAAGGAAGTGTTACTATAATTATTTACTGTTCACGTCAACAGTAACTCTCCCATCCACTATTTGATCCCCTTTTACTTGGATTAGTTAGGATTTTACTTTTATTTAGTTAGGAATTAATTTTTCTTTTTTCTTTTTCTTTTTTATTCTCCCCTTTTTATTTAAATTTTTGTTTATAATTATTTATGCAAAGGTCAAAGTATATTTTTTTCATTCACTAATGTTGTCTATTTAATTTTTCAAGTTAAAATGACATCAATTCTAAAAAAATTTATTTTATAATTGAGTTACGATATTATCAAATTTCACAATCAAAATAGAAAATCTATGACATTATAATATTTTACAGTAGTGTATAATATGATTACTTGAATCTACATCGAATTTACTGAGGGGGTGTCCTCATGACAGTAGATATGTAATTATCATACTTCAACTCATCATCACCATTTCTAGTTTTATCGGGTAGTTTTAGACTTGGCAACGGTTCGAATCGGTGATGGTTAGTGTAATATCCACTACCTAACCGCTTCGATAACTAACGGTTACGATAGAAAATCACCAAGTTTGACAGTTCGGGTCTGATTTTAATACCATCACCGTACTTGATCATGTTGCGGTTTTAACCACTGATTATTACTAACCAAAAAAATCAACTCAATGTTCTTTCGGTTTGTTGTTGGAAGGTTTCTTTGACCACTTAATGAAAACTGGTTGGAAAAACAAGTGAGTTTGGGGTTTTCAAACCGATGTTTTAACTTTTGTGAAAGAATATATAATTATCAATTAGCTAGATATTATCATATAAAACGACGTCATTTTATATTAGCGGGTTGGTGATCGAGACGGTAACGGTTCAGATAGTATGATATCCATCACTGCACCAACACTGTAAAAATTGCGTTGCGGTTATCATCAAAACCGCATCAGATATCAGTCAAAGCGTTTCAACCCTGCTTTGACTGGCTCGATTTCGGGCGGATTTGTGGTTTTTTTTTAATTTCATTGCCAAGCCTAAGTAGCTTATAATCACCAACTCAGTTACTCATTTCCTACGTTGTAGTTACTTCGTTAGGTATATTTTGGCTTCCAAATGTCTACTAGCCTGTTTCGTTATCCGTAAGCGTAAAATCTTTCCAAATTAAAAACAATGTTTTGACATGTTGTTATGCTCATTATTTTCAATTTACCATGATCATTTTTTGACATTTTGTATTCATGATTTTCAATTTACCATGCTCTATATCGAAAGAAGTTGAATGAATGTCAAGAGAGTAACAAAAATATGACATTTCTCTTTCCTCCTAGTTATTAGTTCTTAGTTGATTAATTTTCTATTTATATGTCAAAATCAATTGAAATAAATGGAACATAAGCTATGCGATTTTAGATTTTTAATTCTCTGAGGTATAGGCAATCATCATATTACCTACGAGTGAGAAAAGACACCAAATTCGAATAAAGTATCCGTAACATCATACAGCCATTAAATATGGTTATTTAATAAATGAGATGAACTTTTAGCTAATTAGGTCCACCATATCAATTTGTTTTCATAGATATCTCAAGAAGGGAGAATAAGCAAACAAAACCTAAACATTAACCAAAATTGTGAAATTGAACTTTACAAAGGGGGAGATATGGAAGAGCCCACCACTTTATTGGCAAGTTATTATGGGTAGCTCCTAGCAAAGATCGGATTAATGACGTATATAATATTTAAATTATTGATGTAGATGCTATATAATTGATTACCATCTTTTAAAGACTATGAGTATAAGAACGAATTTCAAAGAAATTAAACTTTACAAGAGGGAGATATAGAAGAGCATTCGTCGACAAAAGAATCACCCTAAGATGATCAACTCATGCACGTATATATGAAGATACGTGTTCAAAAAAATTTCCAGCATGGCTAAAATATTCCATATATATATATATTAATCGGCCTATTTATTCCTGATAACAATTATTCAATTTACTTCCTGGGTTTGCTTGCATGAAGGCTGAAGCAGTTAAAAATTGGCTCTAATATATTATTTTTTTAATTCCCACGGCGAGTAATTAGTAATTGTATGGCTTATTGATAAAGAGAGCGACTAATAATATCACGACTTTAGTTTAAAGCTGCTAACAAGCAAGTTTGAATGTTGCAAACTGGCTTAATTATGGTATAATATTGCGTGCAATCTTTATCATATATATAACGAGTTTGCTGGATCAAAAAATCACAACTTGGCAATCGAGTTAGTTTTCGAGTGTGTAACTAAAAGATTCCTATATATTTTTACAATTTTTTTTGTCGCAACTAGATAGCTCATTGTGAAGATAAGAAGATAGCAAATATACATTATAAAGTCTGATTATCAACCTACTGAATGAGGATTATGGGTGACATTCCAAGAAGATATTTAAAAGTCTCGCGTCCTACATAATGGGCGGCTCCGTTACCTGACCTCCGAACTGTATGAAGAAAATTAATCTCTAACAAAGGGGCAAGGAGGTCCCAGATTTCTTGGATGATAGAGCCGCCAGTTGATAAGCTGTAGTTGTTGGCGTTGACGTGCCTCTCTACTGTTTCTGCGTCACCTTTTATATCTACCTGAAAATTTCTATTCGAGGCCACTTTAAGCATGTGCCGCAGACCGTTAAGAACTGCAGAAAAAGGGCTTAGTTAGGGCTGGGAATGGAGTGCCAACCGCATGAAGAACAACACTATTGGAGGGTCGAATAACCCATCCTGTTGACCCCCCGCCAGACAGAACCTGGCAAAACCCAGCCTAAGGTGAGTGTGGCCGGTTGAGTGCCAGGGTCACCAATGGAAGAAGGTATGCAACTCTGCAATCTGACGCAGAACTGTCTGTAGAGGGGTGTGTAACCACTCCGTACGCTCGAAAACTATCCAACAACAAAGTACGTAGAGAAGATCAAAATAAATGGGATCCATATCACTATAGTCTTTATTAACTGCACCATATGCCATTATAGTTTAGATTCTGCACTGCATATCATTATAGTTCTTTTAGTAGTGCACCAGATACCCAATAGCCGGTTTCCCCTTATTCAGTCAATTTCTATCCTACATGGATGCCACGTGGACGCCATCTGTACACTCGGACCCAAAATTAAAAAATTAACGAAAAATTTAATAAAAGAAAGATAAAAAACCCCTTTGCGATCCCATTGTTTAAGACGTTTGATATTCTTTATCATCCTTTACCCTACACCCTAACTCATACTCTCCTAAAACCACCCCAATACCCTTTCACGCCAAAACAAGTTCCCAACCCACCATTGTCATGGATGGAAATCAAGCTTTTTCCGGTGAAGATTTTTCAGTGAGTTCGAAGAAGAGAAAAATTGTGGAACGAGACTGATTACAAAAATTGAGAACTTGACAACCATAACTTCTGAGCTGAGTGGTTGGAATTGTAGTGACTTTTGAAGAGCAAATTTCTATTTTATTCCCCTATCTTTTAACATCAAAAAAATTCACCTTTAATGCTAATGAAATTTTATCTGTTTTTCAGAATGAACATCGCAAATGATTTGAATGTATCTTTTGATGAGGATAATGAAGTTTCCGAGAAAGAAGATATTGACGTAGAAGGTTATTATCCGGATGGATTTTATATCGACAACAAGATTCCAGAAAATGCTTCTAGTGATTATGGCAACTTAGATGAGTTGAATTCAATTCATTCAAACGATGATGAAAATGTCAAGAAGGGTCTAAAAAAGCATAAGGAATTTAATAAGTCAAAAGAGATGGAGAATCCCATATTTGAAATTGGTCAACTATTCGAGAACTTCGTCACGTGAAGGCCACTCTATTATGACCAAACAACCCATCACATTCTTGAAAAGTGATCCACCACGTGTTCAAGTGTGTTGCAAGAGCCGAACATGTCCTTGGTACATTTGGGTAGCCAAAGGTCAAGATGGATATGCAGTAGAAATAAAAAATTGTTGGCTGGAATGTGATGTGTGTATTATGCAGTTCGAGAACAGGTTTGTAGACTACAAGTTCATTGCTAGAAAGTGTATTGGCCAGTTTAGTGGTAATTCTGATTGAGAGACAGATTCCATCATTCAAACAGTACAAATAAACCTCCACCTGCAAATTGATCCTGACCAGGCTGGTAGAGTTCGAAGGTACAGTGTTCAATTAGCTAGAGGTAAATCAGAGGAGCAATATGCAAGATTATATGACTATTGTGCTGAAGTGAGGAAGTCGAATATGGGGTCTACGATGTTTGCAGAAGCTACTGAGTCTGGACAATTCAAGAGAATGTATTGTTGTTTAGCAGCATGTAAAGAAGGTTTTTTGGCCGGATGTCGACGTGTTATATGCATAGATGGCTGTTTCCTGAAGACGTTGCATTGTGGACAGCGACTTACGGCAATTGGACTTGATGCAAACGATGGTGCTTTTCCCAATGCATATGCCATGGTCATAGTTGAAAACGAAAACAATGAGACTTGATTTTTGAAGTATTTGTGCAATGATCTTAGTATCGAAGAGCACTCTTCATGACAGTGGATGTTCATATCAAATAAACAAAAAGTAAATGCATCATACAAAGCTGAGTTTAAGGATGCAATGGAGGCATTAAAGGTTATGAATGTGGAGGCATTCAATTAGCTGAAAAACAAAGAAAAGTTTCAGTGGTTCATATGCCATTTCCAAGCCTTCTGCAAATCTGATCTGCTACTAAACAACCATTGTGAGTCATGGAACTAATGTCTTCTACTAAAGAACCATTGTGAGTCATGAAATCAATGTCTTCTAAAGGCAAGAACTAAGCCAATCATTAGCATGTTTGAGACTATACGTTGTCAATTGATGGAGAGGTTTCGTAAGAAGCAACAATTTGCTTCCAATAATTTCAAGATATTACTTTGTCCTAGGATTCAAAAGAAGTTAAATGCTGCTAAGATGGAAAGTTGCTATTGTCATGCTCTTGCGAGTGGGGCTAACACTTTTCAGGTAAGGTTTCTGCAAATGGTTGTGGATCTAAACAATTGGACATGTACCTATCGTAAATGGGAGCTGAGCGGCATACCATGCAAGCATGGAATTAGTTGTATACATATGATTCAGGATAGAGCTGAAAACTATGTCCATAAGTGTTTCTGGGTTGAAAGCTATCACAAGGTTTATGGAGTCAGTATATGTCCTATGGTAGGCGTGGAATCATGAGAATCATCTGATCGCAAACCTATTACGCCACCTAATTCAAACACCAAAGAGCCTAAAAAAGGAAGAGTAAGGACTACAAGGAAAAAGAGTTTTGAAGAGATGGTTGAAAAAACAAAGAAGAATAGACCACATACTCTATGAGCAGGAAGGGATTTCGTAATAGGTACTCATTGTGTAATGCATTTGGACACAAACGAACTTGGCATTCAAAACATGCGGTTGAAGAAGAAGCATTACGAACAATTGAAACAGTTTGTCTCTTGAGTCAACGAGCCGATTTTGTATGTGTGACTCCACACAATAATATCTCTAGTCGCAATCTCTTTTTGAGATTCAGTTGTATATGAACTCTAAATTCTAAATTTTAAATCTTAAATTTTAATTTATAAAATAATTAAATAAAATTAAAGGTTTTCTTTTGAAACCACTAACCTTTATATACAATCAAGTATGAATTAACAATAATTTTGAAATAGGAAAATAATAGTGGCGTGACTGTTTTATCTGTGAACAAAAATAAATTTAAATTTAATTTATTATACCCTCAGCATCATCTCATGTATCTGGCTGGCTCATGACAATATAATGCTTCTAAACTTCTTTGGACGGTGAATCAATCTAACTACACATCAGGAAACGAGTTATGTTGCATATATACTCGTCGGTATCCTTTTCCTTCCAAACTAATTGGAGGCCAGTTATAGCCGTCTTTAATTTTGCTCAGATGCTCGAACACAGCCAAAACATACGACGTAAGCTGTCATAATGCGACCATCATTATCACAAATAAAAGCGGATATAGTTACTTGATCCGTCTCCTAATTAACTGAACCATCCGCGTTAAAGAACATATTTTCGAAAGATGTTCTCCTGTAAAAATGCCAATGATGACCCTCTTGATCTTAGTTTAATCCATTTGATAAACATCTCCACTAGATTTTTGTAGTTGATCATATATTTCACTATTCATCCCTAATCACTTATATGCCGTGTTTGGATATATGAAATCATGAAATTCATTACATAACCATATTAATATAGCTTTTCACAACCATGCACTGTATTTCAACCAATAAAAATTACCATAGTCTTACAGAATACTATGATAGACTTACAAATTACGATACATATATTATTATTTAGTTATTATTCATATCAACTCGAATTTTTTCCTTTTTTAGATGGAGTTCTAGCTAGTATTAATCACAAAAGCGTAATTAAGACTTCTAAAAACCCGATTCATAACGAGATATGTCTTCAATTAACATCTCGATGTTCATGAATGAAGACCCTCCATCTTGAAGAGCTAGTTTGGCCATTTCACTAAGCTCTTTAACCCTAATGTTTCTCTTATCCCTTTCATCTCCTCCCCCCATCAATTCTTCTATACCTTTCACCACATCTTCTTTCTTCACCATTACCCCCACGTTCTTCTCTTCCTCTCCCCAGTTCACCTTACGTTTGGCTCCAATTTCAACTCCAATCTTCAACACATCCACCACTAGCCTCTCATTGCAAAATTGCTCTGCAAACAGTGGCCATGTCAGCATTGTCACGCCACCGCATATCCCTTCCAACGTGGAATTCCACCCACAATGCGTCAGGAACCCACCGATGGCGGAGTGAGAGAGAATAGCTACTTGTGGTGCCCACCCACGGATCACTAACCCTCGGTCTTTGATCCTCTCATCAAAACCGTGTTCTTCCATCCATTCCAGCAGTCTGTTGGAGGCCTCGCCATCCCTTATCGCCCACATAAAAGTTCGCTTTGATGCTTCCAACCCCAACCCGAGCTCGATCAGTTGTGAAGTCGAGATGTTACATATGCTTCCTAAGCATATGTAAACAACTGAGTCGGACTCTTGCGAGTCGAGCCACTTCAAGCATTTGGATCCATCACTTGAATTTTGATTACCCCTGTGAAATTGATCCATTTCCCCCTTGTTGCACAAAGAGACCGGGCCGACACACCAGGCTTTCCGTCCCATTGTTCCTTTAAAAACTGAGAGGTACTCATGCTCCAACTCTTCGAACGAGTTGAAAATTGTACCATAAGATAAGGCCTCCGCTGCTTCATATCTTTGGTTAAATTGGTCCATCCCTTTAATCATGTCGAAGGGTAACTTGTCATTTGTCAACTCGACCCGATGTGGCATCCCTGGCACCAAAAACGGTTCGCAATCGGAAGACACCCCGTTGAGGAACCCTTCCTTGATACTAATCCCCATGTTACATATGCACAACCAGGCAAAGGACGAGAACCCATTGAAGCTAATTCTAGGAATGCCATGCTTTTGTGCTAGGAAGCTAGTGTAAGGGAAAGACATGTCGGATATTATGCAGTTGGGCTTGGGCCTAAGCTCTTCAAATATCTTCTCCACGGCCCGTTGAAGCAATTCATCTCCCTTGTCCATAAAACTGCCCGCCAGGCCCAACGAAGGGAGTTGGTCCAAATTTTCACAGCTTTTAGGCAGCCCAACTTCTTTCCATGGAAAGTCAACTTCTTTCACACTTATTTGGGCACCCGATAGTTCGATGGCACGTGTGAGCGTTGATCGGACCCTGTCCGCGTTGACCGGTGTAGTGATCACGGTCACCACAACGCCGTGTTGAGCCAAGAGTTTGGCTATGTCGATCATGGGGATCAAATGACCTTGGGCCATAAAAGGAGTCAACACAAAATGAAGGGCCATGAAATTAAAGGGAGAAGAGATGTGGTTTGACTTTGATAAATTTAGAGTAATGTGCACCAATATATAATGTGTGCATGTATATATATATGGGTTTTATTTTCAATGTAAATTATTTAATAAATACTCCTTATTGAAAGCTGGCTACTTATTTTATTATAGAAGTTGTTTCTTTCAATTGTTTTGTATGAAATTGAAAGCTTATTACAATGCTTGAAAGTGAGGGACTTTTTGTCACAATGACATAAAACTCATCTACAAGTGGCATCTAATCAATCTTCTAGACAAAAATTGGCATCCAAATGAAATTGGTTCTTGATTTGATATTAAGTTTTAAAAAAAAATCGAACTTATAGGTTAGTGTGTGAGGAACCCCCAAATCCTAAATTAAAGTTATTTTTATTTAGTATTTAATCAGTTTTGGACAATTAAATGATAATATGAAATTAAGAATTGATTCAAATTTATATACAGTTATCTTGATGAACTGCAGTATTGCAATGTAAAGGTTGCAATAACTTAACAGGGGTTTTTTCAAATCTTTCCGTCAATATAAAATAAAAAATATAAAATAAACATTACAATGGTATCTTCATCAATTCTCATGAGCAACTTCTACACCATTGCACCTTTCTCCTGCCTGGTCGTATCACTTTGAGTTAAATAAACATTACAATGGTGTCCTGTCATGAAATGTGCTAGATTCGAACTCGAAACCTCGGAGTCACCCGCGTTAACTCAACGGAGATTGATGTTGACTTGGAGGGCTAATTGCATGGGGACACTATAAAGAGGACATGGTTTGGTTGAACGTTGACATCAATACATTGTTGTTGTGCAGGTATTACTCTAGAACCATGTCAACGTCTTGCCTCGAATGATTCTCATTTCCATCAGCAATAGGCACTGCCAGTTAGATACAAACAATGGCATAAATTAAAACATAAACATCTTTGCTGTTTATGGTGTCATTGAAAGCTATTAAATATTTAACATAGTTAGATTTTGTCGCCATTGTTTAACCTATGGTAAAATGTTAGATGGAATATGGTTGAATTTCTTTGTCCTTGCTAGATTCAAATGTTGCGAAAAGCAATTTCTTGTCGTGCCATAAGGCTGGGGTTTTTACAATATTTTCAAGGACTTTGATATTCAATATTTTTCCCGTAGGTGTGTTCGTTATGTTGTAGGTGATATTATTGTGGCTGAGCTCCTTGTCTTTTTGGCGGCGTACTCGTATTTGTAGGTTTTGGAAAAAAAAAGGTTTGATGTGCCGTTATTTAAGCTGTTTATAAAATGGCGTATGCTTTTTTTATTTCTCATAACCTGAACTAATGCTAGTTTGTATGATTGTTTGTTATCTTGATTTTTCTCTCCTATAATTATCCAGGATAAAAAAAATTCAATATTTGTACAATGATTCTTTCAACCGCAAACGTAATATAGGTTTGGGTTCCACAATAATGATATTCCTCAACATATCAAAACTAGTCGTGACACCTTAGTTGTAGGAGATGTAAGAAATAAATAGCAAGGTTTTGAAAACCAGATTGAAAATTAAACTGGTAAAATTAGAAATTTAGGGTTTGATTAATTGGATAGTATTTCATAATATGATATGAGATATGCATCTTCCTAAAATACATGGTAATATTGTTTTAGATTAAAAAAAAATCATTTTAAATTTCATATATAGGTGGTTAAATTTTACATTATTTTCAAGGACTTCAATATTCAATATTTCTTCAATTACTTTTTTACCCGCAAAAGCAATATAGGCATTGAGTTCCGCAATAACGATATACCATATAAGGAATAAAATAGTAACTTCATTATTTTCACTACAAACATAATTATTTACTATTACCATATAATTTTCAGTGTCCCAAATAAACTAAAAAATAATTATTTACTATTACCATATAATTTTCACTAAAACCCCAATTGGTATTACGCGAATAAGAAGCTACCACTAAAACAAGTCTTGAAAATTTTCGAAAAAAAAACAAGGTCTCGAAGACCATATCACAAATGTAGATAACATGAAAACTCTAAACTATAATTAGTCTTTTTTAAAAAGTTTAGATAGCTTTGTGAGGAGAACTGGAGATATAAAACACAAAAAATTAAGTATTTATCTAAAAAGTAAAGATTATTGGCTACATGCTTGAAAAATATTCAATAATCATGTATATTACAGAATAGGTAGTTCAATTATCAAAATGACGCATAATCATGTATATTACAAAATAGGCAGCTCAATTATCAAAATGACGCACTACCTAAAGACCGACGGTATTCTTTTTGCATGACTTTATGGATGTTTGCTCCATGATGTCTTGTTTCAAACGCTCAATGTTCACATAGGAAGACCCTCCTTCTAGCAATGCCAATTTTGACTTTTCACTCAACTCTTTGACTCTCTTCCTCCTCATATCTCCTTCCTCTCCCTCCCTCATCAACTCATCTATACCTTTCTTTACATTCTCCTTCTTCACCAGCACTCCAACCTTCTTTTCTTCTCCCCACTTCATTGTATTGTTTGCCCCGATCCCCATCCCGATCTTCAACACGTCCACTATTAACCTCTCATTGCAAAATTGATCCCCGAAAAGCGGCCACGTCAACATTGTCACGCCGGCGCATATCCCTTCGAGTGTGGAATTCCACCCGCAATGGGTGAGGAACCCTCCAACCGCTTGGTGGGCAAGGATCACCATTTGTGGGGCCCAACCTCGAATCAAGAAGCCTCTTCCTTTTGTCTTTTTCTCAAAACCGTACTCGTCCATCCATTTCCATAACTCTTCCGAAGCTTCTCCCCTATTCCCGACGACCCAAATAAATGGAAAGTTTGAAGCTTCCAAGCCCATTGCAAGTTCAATTAACTGCGAGGTGGGGATGTTACATATGCTTCCAAGACACATATAGATGGTGGAATCAGGTTTTTGCAAGTCGAGCCATTTTAAGCATTCTGATTCACCATCGGCATACTGCGCATTATTACCTCGTTGAAGCCTATCGAGTTGGCTTTCGTTGACCAACGAAACGGGACCCACACACCATGCTTTACCTCCCATTGCAACCTTGTACATCTCAACATACTCGGGGTCCAACTCCTCGAACGAGTTGACAATCATACCGTAAGACAACCCCTCCGCTACTACTAGCTGCTGACCGAACTGATCCAACCCGTCAGTCATGGACAATGGCAGTTGGTTCTTCGTCAGCTCGACCCGATCGGGGATCCCCGGCACGACGAACGGTTCCGAATCCAAACCAACCGCATCCATAATGTTTTTATCAACATGGATGTAACGGAGACAGAGCAAAGTAAAAGTGGATAACCCATTGAAAGTAATCCGAGGAACACCAAACTTCTCTGCCACGTGGGCCGTGAACGGAAGGCACATATCTGAAACCACGCAGCTGGGCCTTGGCCGAAGCCCTTTGAACAGCTTCTCTACGGGCTTTCTGAGTGAGTCCGTTGAGTAGTAGAAGTTGGAGCCCAGGCCCAAAGAAGGAAGCTGGTCCAAGCTCTCACAGTGCTTAGGCAGTAGAAGAAGCCCATCACCACCACCTTCTTCTTCTTCTTCGCATGGGAACTCGACTTCCTCCACACGTATCTGTACGGCGGGGGAGTCCGCCGCGGCACGTGCGAGCGTGGCTCGGACTCGGCCGGCGTTGACCGGAGTGGTGATGAAGGTGACAAGGACGCCGTGTCGTGCGAAAAGCTTGGCGATGTCGGTCATCGGAAGCAAGTGGCCTTGAGCCATGAAAGGGATGAGGACGAAGTGGAGTGGGTGAGGCTGAGGGGTTTCGGTAGCCATGGAAACAAGTTTTTTCTTTTGGTGGGTACGGGGGAATTCAGAGGTTGGAGGTGTTGGTTAAAAATGAAGGGTAGAGAAATATACGGGGGAATTCAGAGGTTGGAGGTGTTGGTTAAAAATGAAGGGCAGAGAAATGTACGGGGGAATTCAGAGGTTGGGGGCTATTACTTGGTATGTTGGAATTGAGTTCATTATCGTACGTATGGGTGGTGTTTGTTTGGTAACATGAAACTGTCTCCCCCAACGCTATCTCTGTTTTTATTCAATATATGAGAGGAAAGTGAGTAAGTGATATAATAATGGTAGACATAGTAAAAGTGTTAAATGAGACAACTGGAAGGAAGGTGAAGCATGAGATGAAATAATGTCCTCTCATTTTATATTTTCCATTTACGGGTCGTTGGTCTCGGTATTATACTTTGCATTGTTTTTTAAATCGTATCGATTTGGAACGTCTGATTGGTTGGACTTTAAATCATTTTTCGAAACAGTTTGGTATAGTTTGATATAATTATAGTTCAATCATAGCCGTTTAACCACATATTGCTAGATTCACCGATTTGATAAAAAGTTTCAAGAAATCGTGGTATTTTTGCCTTTTTAATTTTGAAATAGTATGTCATTTCGTAAATAGCAAGCGGATTGTTATGTTATTATAACTAGAATTATTCGCACGATGTTGTAGAAAGTTTAAGAGAATAAGTGGAGATAGATGAACTTTTTTTTGTTATAGGAAACATATTAGCAAAATAAAAGCGCGAGACAATTTACGACATGCCAATTGAAGAATGGAAAATACCATAAGACCCATAAAGGGTAATATGTGAGCTCAAAATAAAGTCCTAGTAAACTCAAAATAAAACCACAATAAAATCAAAATAAATCCATAGTAAATTCAAAATAAAGCCCCAGTAAACTCAAAATAAAGCTTTCATAAAAGAACCAAATACTATTTATTTAATAATAATTCATGTTCTCCTTTTATAGATAAAATGTTATCAAAATATTCATTTGCGTAACGTGAAATATTCACAATTTAATATGATGATTAAAGTGAATACATACATGTATTATTATAAATGTTTTAACCAATATTGAACTCCTCTTCCAATAATATGTTTTTTTCTAAAAAAAATTACCTGATACGTTTACAAACTTCGTACCAAACAACCCTTAAATATTCATATTTCATTGTATGCATTTGTCTTTTTTATAACTCGCATTCGTTTGTTTGAAGGTTCAAACTAGAGGAAGAGAAATTAGTTTTGGTGAACATTTGGGAAAAGTCAAAAATATAATTTTTGTTAACTTCCTAATTGATAAGTGACAAGTGAGAAGGAAGCATTCGGCTGATGTGATGAGCCGTACCCAAATGTCTATCCATAGTCAATACTCGAAAATGAAAGAGCATATTCAACACTTTTATTTCCATTAAAACAATTGATTTAGATCTATATCTCCGGCATACTTGTTTGCTTGTCGCTTGGATATCTTACGATAAAAAACGTCTTTTGTCTCATTGTGAGACAAGCAGACATTCTCCTCTTATGATATCAAATTCAGTTTTCGTAATTCCAAACAAAGGACCAAAATTTAACTCGACTCCACGATTGAAACAATGAAAATAATAAAGTGTTCTCCAGAAGAAGTACGGTTGAAAAAAACACATTGTAAACTGGAACAATGCTAGACTACTTGGTTTTTATTTTATTAGTATGAAGAACAAGTGACAAAAGCGATTGACTGATTAACTGTTGTACTTAATGCTGAGTACAAAGTATGCAAGACAAAGCCCTGTACATTGGTGCTGCCGACTTCCAAGAACAATAATCCACCCGATAACTGGCAATCCAGATTATAAACTATCGTTGCAATCGTTACAGAAGTTTCCCTTTACCTGGAATTTCAAAATACATGAATCTAAAACGCAGACAAGTGGTAAGGTGTAAGATGGAACTTTCATATGACCCCAGAGCCTTGGAAAAATGTTCAGTAGATAATATAAAGAAGACAAAATGGTTTTCACTTACGTAAACCTTTGTATAACACACTGCAAAAATTAATAAATCAAAAGATGGAATATTCCCCAATCATGATGGTACAACTTTTGTCACTAGCGTAAACCTTCACTTTAACATATGAAAATGAAAACGAATACACAAACGAACCAAGCGCAAACACTATACAAACACATTGACCGTTTGTTCTCTACATCATCTACAACAACGAGGAATTGAGGAAGCATGCGCGGGGGACTGGTATTTACGAGAATGCCATGTATCGTATGCACGTCAGGATTCCGTAGGGTTCGATAATGGAGGTTTTATGATGTTTTTTGCTTGCTCAGTCGCTAGGCCTTCTGTCGAACCGGGATGATCTCCACGATAGTGAATTGGATGATTTCAGTAAGAGGCCGAGTGCCGAGGAGCATCTTGCCCTCACTACTGCATCTGGTGATCGGCTCATCTTGCCTACCAGCATTCCAAACACCTGACAGGGGAACAAATTAAAAGAGGGTGTTGCTTTGTCAGAACAGCTAAGCATGTCAAAAGGGAAAGGGTGTAATAAGACATGGATAAGGTTATTATGTTGCGAACCTGCGAGTAGTAAAGTGCTAATGTCCGCTGATCATCTGAAACCGATAGGAAGCTGCTGACTAAGTAAATAGCGTTCGCTTGGATCACAGGCCACGTCGAATCAAAAGCCTGCGATGGATGGTTGGTTAATCATATTGTTTATCGAATGCAATATACGTAAAACACAAGGTGAAAGATTTCATCACTTATCGTCAAAACCTGAATGGCGAGTGCTATGTAGGTGTCGACTCTTGACGGGAGATGTTGGACAAACTGCTTTGTGAGTTCTCTTAGGAAGTCTTCATAGTCCGTTCTGCAAAAATGAAGAGTTGTTTAGCAGAACAAACGCGATAGTTTCGTGTTCGTAAGTTCAAGTGCTGAAAGTTGTAGTGATTCATGCCTGTGGTTGGAGGTGAAGAAGTTGGAGTTGAATAAGGTAACTGATCCTTCCATCTCCACCAATGGAACGATTCGCTTGAGGGTGTTCTATGCGGACAACACAAAAAACTTCTGATGTTATCAATGGAAGAATGCTATAAACAGTAAAGAGAGTCGAGACTGATGGGAAGTTCACTCACTCGGCAGGCCTGTCGGACACTAAGATCATCGTCATGAAGGTGCAGAATCAAGCGGGGAAATGCAGCGTGTACCTGTGCGAGTAATTTCGAGATGAGTTAACGAAAAATGCTGGCAGGATGGAACAAAAAACCTACTTCGGAGGTCGTCTAGCTATCGAAGTGACAAGAATGAGACACCTGCTCAACAAACGCATCACGCTGCTCTCCGACGCCAAAAGTGCTCAGAGATCCAAAGGCTGCAAATGCATTAGCTCGCATCTTCGGGTTCATGGATACCTGTTTTAGAGCCATAGAGAATATTACTTCCAGCTGCTGACACATTGTTATAGGCATTTTCTCGTGTTGGAGCCGGGACAGGAGGAAAGAATAGGCAATCATTTATCTCTCTTATTTTATCGAGTTAAAAGAGCGACTTGAAAGGTAAAACGCATCCCTGGAGCGTCGGATTATCAAGAAGCCACTTTAAACAAATCGAGTCAGAAAACTCACTTGGAGATTCCGCAGTCTGACAGAAAGATTAAGTAAAATAGGCTCCACTGCATTGTTGGGCGAGGAGTCAAGAATCTAAGGACAAAAAGTAACGGCAGTGAGAATCCAAAAAAGCAAATGAACTATGAAAAATATTGAAGTTCTAAGAGAAGTAGATCCACCGTGAGCAAACAAGAAACAGCAGTTGATTGAACAGATTCATCAGCATCATCCATCAATGCCACTATTACACCCAATATTTGAGTTGTGTACTGAGAGATATGAACAGGTGGTATCTGCCAGCGAACAAATAATAAAGGTCATAAGGCAGGGGCATGGATATACACACTTTCGATCCTTGACAAAGCTAAATCCATGCTTCAAGCCACGTAAACGATAAAAGGTTTGGAACAGTTCTCTGTGAAACCATAAAGCGAGCCATGTAAACAAAGGAGTTATCTTAAAGGAATTTGATTGCACGCACACTTCCAGCGCTTGACAATGAAGAATCCTCAAATGTTGAAAACTATATATGGAGTAGTACGTTTTCCGATTAAGTTCAAATTATATGCATTAGGGTTCACAGATCCACACAGTTGCAGTACCTGGACAAGGCCTCTTAAACAAAGGCGTCTAACAGTTGGAGACTCATCTGACACATGTCGACACAATGCCTCGACTATTTCCTCCAAAACAGTCCCAAATTCTCCACTGCATTTGATAAAGTAGTCCATTAGTAGATTGAAGCCTCCAATTGAAATGCATAGCAACAAAATGGATAAACATACGTCAGTTGAAACCACAGGAAGTATAATACAAAACAAAATAAGCCGCCTACTCTTTAAAAGCCCAACAGAGACAAAAAAGTAATGACAGCCAAAAGCTGACAGAGCCATAGAAAGCTGAAAGTTAGTTTTCTATTATTTCTTTGTACTTCAGATAGTGGACTAACTTACCTGTATCGAACAAACTCTGACAATGCAGCAGCTGCAGCTTCTCTTTGAAATCTTTGTTGCCGATTCAACGATTTTGTTAGACTTAAGCAAATAGTTTGAACCTGTAAAATATTACCAAGAAAGAATTGAAAAATGTTAAAATGCAACCCGACGAGAAAATAATAATGGTGATTCTTCATCACTTTTAAGTCTTTAGCTTGCCGTAGTAGGATTTTTGGTCTCTTTTAGCCTTTTAGGTCTTTAGCTTGTTCCTTGTAGTGATAAAATTAGGAAGGATTACCGACATAAAAGGATTTACCTCTTTTGGTCTCTTAATGGAAATGCAGCCAGCTATATCTCGAATTACAGCGATCCACTTCTCATTTTCATTTAGTTCTCCGTCTCTGGCAAGTATCTACAACGCTTGCAACACTAGATCAACATTCACATTCTTTTATAGGTTCAGAAATGCTGTAGTAGTTCTGTTAAGTTCTGTACCTTTCCCATCTCAAGGTCTCCGACACATTCACAAAAGGCATGAAATGCTGCTAGAAGATATCTGGAAATCAAAACATAGAGATAAGTACATAATCCATAGTGAAACATACATTCCAGAGTTTCAATAGTAGAGTATTTTTATTTTCCAGACAGCATAATCCAAAAGATCCCGCACACTCACTGTAATGGCTCACGCTGGCCAAAACTAGCAAGACCATGACAACTTCCAAATTGGAGTGTAAGTCCAGCGAGAACGGAAGCATAACTTTGCTCAACAGCCTTCTTTCCGACTTTACCTCCACCTCTGTAAAATCATGGAACGGTTATTTGATTATTACTTAAAAACACTAAGAAAGGCAAATGAAACTGGTCGTACAGACCTAAAAAAGGCAGTCAGAGCGAACATAGAAGCCTGAAGAATTTCATCCTCCATCTGGACATCTGTAGAACTATTTAAGCTTTCTCCTTTATCCATATCCCCTTTACCAACAGGGGTCTGATTAAGAACATATATCAGATGCTCCAGAAATTCAGATGACAGAGCAGGGTGCTGAGAGAAGGCCTGCCACGAGAAGACACAAAAAAATATTATTTTGCAAAGTACAGCAATGAGCAGTTAATTCAAATTAAAAGGAAACAGCTGAAGCCTTAATCACAAATTAATAATGAGATAGCTTAATCTGAAAAATGTCTGTACGATTATATAACATTACTTCGGATTCTTTCAAACAGCAATAGTATGAAGAAGTAATACCCACATAAAGTGAGTAGGAGCTAGCAAATACTCACATAAAAGGCATCCTGCATTGGCCAGCCACCTCGTAATCTAGATATGTCCTTGGTAATGATATCTTTTCCAGCAGTTGCCAGTACGTCATTGAAGACGATTTTCGAACTGGTACTTTCAGCAAGTGAAGAAATCTAAAGACAATTAAGGATACATCACAGTATTTGAATCTTCCCTAGCTCTACACGGTCTCGTAAAAAACCAAGAATGTAACTAATTTCTAAACACTAAATGCCTAATATAAGTGAAGACCCGTCAGAATGAAAAACTAAAGGGATACAGCTCCAATAGTCTCCAATCTTAGATGTTTCTCAGTTACATGTATTGCAGCAGAGAGCAGCGACTGCGTTGTTCTGCAGAATGAAATTGTTCAGTGGTAGATACATATTTGAAAAATTAATTTCTACATGCAGTTTGAGGCGTCTCCACAGAGCTAAAAAGACAAAGAACAATGAGATACGTAAAATCACCCCTTCAACCATTGCCTTGCTCCATACAATATAGTTCATACTTGTTGGAAAGATACAATTTTCTTTGTAAAGAATTATGGAAGAAGGACTATTTTAGATGCCCAGGTTTCTATTTAGAAGATGAATACTTTGATTTGCATAGAATGATTGTAAGAACGAGATAAACAACAATATGCAATTCCAGGCAGTAACTTTGTTTAAACGACACCAAAAAAATCAGATTTATGAAAACCTTGAAAGATCAGCATTGTTTAGTTCATTTCCCCTCTTAGTAACAAACTCGATAACAGCTTGTATAGTTCCTTCAGCTGATGGCTTGATCTTGTCGCATATACCTGCTGCAGAACCATACAAGCTTCCAACAAGCTGCAAAAAATCGAGAGAGGATAAGCAGACATCTCAGCAGTCAGAAAAGAAGCTAACCGTTTCAACTCTTCCAAAGATCATTAGCATACCTCATCCTTTGTCAATAAAACACCAACAGACGAAACGATTCGGTTGAAAACCTCTGATGGGTCAATGGAAGCATCCTGATGTGCAACAGAATATTATGGAATTAGGATAATCACAACCTCCATTCTAACTCCTTCAAAAGAGAGGTGGAAAACTGCACGGGAAGATTGAGATAGAACAAACCCTTCTCAAAATGGCTATAACATCCTCAAGTGAGTATAAGGACTGATAAGATAATTCCATATCCACACTAGTGATAGATCCAAGCGGTTTTGGAAGAGAGAGAGCAATGCTGAAGAGTTGATCCAGAATCTGTCAGATAACCGAAAAGGTATGGATTAACCAACAAATTTTCTTAAGACTAAGATCATATATTCCTAAAAAGAATATTACTGTTATTGCATCAACATACCACAATAATGTGTACATAACAAACAACAAAATACCAATTTATACCTGAGCAGAAACTTTTCGAACTTCAGAACTAGTGTCTGCACAACGAGGTAGATAAACAATGACCCTCTCCCCCAAAGAAAGGGCTTCACGGCTTGGCATTACGAAAGCAGCTGATAGCCATAATGAATTGAATGATTTAAGATAAAACCAGATGAACTACGTTTATTAAAGCAGCTGGTAACCATAATGAATTGAATGATTTAAGATAAAACCAGACGAACTAGGTATTATGAAAGCAACTGGTAAACAGAGTACTTACATGGTAAGTTGGGGAAATTGCCCCGCATGGTATGGTCCAATTGCTTGCCATGTGAGCAAGTTCCATGGCAGCCAAACGCACAAGATCCACTGACACAAAGCATACGAAATTTGAGAAGCATCTCATGCACAGCAAGACAACCTCTTTTCCTCTGATAATCAACCGCTGAAGTAACATACTGATCAATATGTCTCAAAATATGCAACAGCTGCTCCGCCCGACTTCTTCCATCCTCTCCACTAGTTATAACATAAGATGGTAGTAAAGTACATAAACATTAGATCTCTTTCATGGTGAATATTGGCATCTCATGACGAGAAAAGGGAAACAAGAATATTTTTACCCTAAAATCTGCCAATATCTTCTGAATGAAAATGATGTGCAGCATACTATAGATTGCTAGGATAAACAAAATGAATAGACTTAATATCTTCTAACAAAAATGTAGTTCGGGAAACACTACCTTGTAAGGAGGATTGCACATAACAGAGTGATTAGGTTGTCTATAAGGGATTTGACAACATCTTCTGGCTCATTGGGTACAGCAAAAAATCCTAAGGTTGCCTATCATATAACAGAGCAATGCAAACACAATCTATAAGTTCGAATAACATAGAAATGGACTGATTCAATAATCACAACCAAACTGCTAGAAGCACCTTCAAAACCAGGTTTCTTGTTTCTATTGTCAGTTTCGGCTCCACCGAAACCAAAGTGGTACAAGCGCTTAAAGCCGATGCCTGCAGAAACCAAAAATAGAGTCGTTAAAAAACCATATTGGCTGCACACTTGCATATTTTGGTAGATAAGATGCTCCGGTAGAACATTGAGTTCCAATAAGTAACGATCCAGAGACACCTAGAGTGTCCTCAATGCTCCTTGTAAATTTAACGAACCTGAGTTCGGAGAAGTTCAAGACTGGAATCAGCAAAATCTTCTTCATAATCTCTTCCCATTAGGGTTAATATATAGTCGAGCAGGACATCTCTTTTTTTCAGTGGGAATGGTGCTCCGCTTTCAGAAGCATTGATAACAGCACAACCTACATCAACATAGCGAGAGGTCAAGATTAGTCACCAGTCCTGGGAAGAGAACTACTCTTATCTACAGCAACTCCTGCTGATAGCTACAAGGTACTTGAAAGACATTCCAGATGTCAAAAGCGGAAAAACAAAAATGAATGCATCAGTAAGAATCATATGATGAGGCGTCCAAATGCGAATGTGATGAAAGACTTAAAGCAGAAAATAAACAAGCAATGAAACAAAAATATCATATAGTTGTTTTTCCAGGTTGTTGTACCATCGCCAGGAATAGAAGGGGAAGAATGAGAATATTCCTAGCTAATTTGTTTGAGGAACATCAGCCCGTAAAATACAAACCTAGCAAGTCAATAGCAGTAATTACAGCCTGCTTTGCAGTAGGATGGCGCACATGGAGAAGCTCTGAGAGCATATTGGTCCCCTGTAAAGAGAAAAGAACCGGAAACACTAAGTATCAAGTAATAACAAAAAATTCATCCTAACAAGGAGGTGTGGATAAAGGGGAGGATACAATTGAAGGATCAAATAAGTACATTCACGTAGAATGAGAGGCTATAAAAGTTAGAAAGTTTAATCAAGGAAAGGGAGGAAGATGCATACAACAAGTGCATCTATCCTGGCTTCAATAACTGTGGATGGAGCATATCTTGCAGCATACCCATACATCAGAGCCAACGCGGCATGTATGTCATCTGAATCCTCTGTTTTATAATTCTCCGAGAATAACGACAATAATCTGCAAATATGCAATAACAATATTCAGCAGAGAGCAAATAGAATATAAAGACAATATAAACAACAGGTCATATCTAGCTTCATTCACGTCCCCAAACTGCCTTAAGCAAGGAAAATTATATAATTTGGTTGACGTAGTTTGTTTCAACTTGTATGCGAGTAACTTTAAAATTTTGGGCATTCACCTCTGGAAAATGGTTTGGCCAACATTTACCAGAATGTCTTTCAGCTTTTCCAGAACAGTGTCCAAGTGAGATGCAGCAACCTGAAAACAAGGTAGTTAAGATTAGAGTAGCTAGGTAGCATCAACCTTTCATCCTAAAACAAATATACACAAAGGCCAACATCCAGGATACCAATCCCATGGCTTTTGCTAAACCAAGTCTGTTGGTTGGAATAGCAATGTCAGCTTGTTTGTACATCCAATTGATCTTGTCCTGGACATATCCCTTATCATCAACTTTTTGCAAAAGCATGCCGAGGCACCTATAATAAAAAGACGTGCCAATGATAAGCAAGCAGGATAGACATTGCAAAATTAACGGACTCCCAGCTAAATATGGAATATAGCAAAAACTCATTAGTGCTTGTATGGCATGTCTCTATCCGACTTATGTTTGGCTTACACATATTCATGCTTATCACGTGGATGAGCATGTAAGCAAGTTAGACCGTCACAGCTCATGCCGTGCTACAACTACATCCGTTGCTTATGCTGCTGACTAAATATCAGATAAATAAGGAAGACATTGAGCTTTCAGAAGGTGCCAGGCAGGAGGAGACAAACAGGATAGATTCCAATGACAATGTGAGCTTGACTTCACAACAGTATGGAACTTGATGAAATATATGCAGTTCGGTTATCAGGATTTCGTACAAAAATTTAAGATGTTACCACCAAGGAAATAAAGTATACATTTGATTATATACAAGCAATTTAAGATGTTATGTAAAGAATATTCACAATACCGATGAAGCAGGCCAGAATGTTCATCCTCTGGTGCATACAGCTCATATTGGTTTGTAAAAGCATTTCCAAGAGATATCACCCAGTCGTTATCTTCAATTACATCTAAGGATTCTGCAAGAAACTATCACCCATAACACAGATCTGTCAACACTATTCAGATTTTGAAACCTAACACCTGGCAGATTCTTACTTCTGAAGAGAAC
This sequence comes from Linum usitatissimum, assembly GCA_030674075.2. Taxonomy (NCBI): domain Eukaryota; kingdom Viridiplantae; phylum Streptophyta; class Magnoliopsida; order Malpighiales; family Linaceae; genus Linum; species Linum usitatissimum. The sequence goes on from JAUJYP020000039.1 coordinate 3,755,726, forward strand.
TTTGATAACAAACCCGCGAAGACAAAGACAAGTCTAGCAACATCTAGATGCTTACATTGATTATCATGTCATCCCATGTCTCTTGGTATGAAGGATCCAGCTTTAAATCGTCTGTGTCACTAACATAGGCCTTCATTTTGGGAATCTAGAACTTACCAAAGACAAATATCAATAAGAAATACAAATCAAACATATTTTGTTTACCCGTGCAACATTGCATAAATGCACATAAAAACCCATGTCCTAAAAGAACTGATAGCCATAAAGGATATTCCAGATGAGTTGATACTTTAATAATTGTATAGGTCAAGCAATGATATAGCAAGATAATCACTAGTAAGTGCATCCGGAACTCATCCGTGTGCACCAAGTGCAATATTAGACCAAAGCGCTTCACTTGCTCACAAAGAAACCGAAAATTATAGGAAAGTAACACTGCTGTGGCTAATTACCACTAACGATGGCATACCTCATCCTGCCAAAACAAGGTAATATTTCTTGGGAAGAGCGGAGCCAAAAAGCAAAGGACCTACAGGGACAACAAGGGAAGAGATGACATCTTTCAACAATTGTGGTGTTAGCAAAACAAAAAAACTTCATTATCGACAACAGTTCTATTCAGAACATAGAGATGCCACGTTGATGTCAAACAGTAATTTACGTACTCAATCAACATATATGGCAACTATATAAAAGAAAATTAGTTTTGCAAAGCTAATTAGTGTACAACACGATTGCAAGCAGCTCAGCTTCTGCACTGTTATATGTTAAGTTTGGCTGTCACTATAGCCTACTTGAAAATAAAAAATAATAGAAGAAATGTGTGTGCAGTGGCATATTCACTTCAGTATCTTCTTGTTCATGTTTGTGGTGAGTGCTAATAATCGAGAAGAGATGCTTACATTCAAAATCTGAGTTGCTGACTGTGACGGAGCAAGGGGATTGTGCAAAAGCACCAACAGACGAGCCAAAAGCTCCTAAATCATAAATGCAAATGAAATGACTTAACGTTCCTTCCCATCAGTGGCCAAAAACATACACAAAATCAATGCAATGGAAACCTTACCTCAGGGATAGGTATATCAGACCGAGTTTTGCATTCACCCAGTATGTTGTTACTGTTAGAAGATTTCTGTCTACACAATTCTGAGATGCATCGGCAGACCTGCGATAGCATCAAATAGCAAAGCACAGACAACAATGTAAAATCTGAACTCAAAATAAAAACACTTTTCATGCAGAGTTCAGATAGATCATGTACGGACGCACCGTAGCTACTGCACCAGTATAAATTCGTGGAACAATCATCTTCAACAGAAAAGGCCAAAGAATATGCTGCAATAACCAAGCCACACAAAAACTATCACCTTAAGGAACCTCAAATATTTAAGAGAATTTCATGAAAGATAGAAATATGTTCTTGAAGGGATATAATAGTAGTGAGAAGAATAGTTACAATTACCTCCATCTCAGGAATTGTAATTGTTAACAGAAGAAGACCTTTCTCACATACTGCCCTCAATTCTCCTACGCTAAAAAATCCTATCTTCATCTGAAGAAAAAGAGACCTGGGTAAGCTAACACTATCAGCAAAAATGAACACAATATACCTAACAGACTCAAAATTGTATCTCCTCAAAACCAATTTAGGTAATTTCTGAATGCTCGCAAGTGTTTAGATGTCTAAATGTGAGTCTTCTGTTTGAGAAAAGCCAAATTCATCTCCAGAGTCCATACTAAAGTACAAATAAAGTCCTAAAACTACCCTGTTAATCTCAGACCACAATACACACCATAGATTTCCCGGGATCATGTCTTTCATTGTCTGATAGAGCACAGTGGCGCACCAAGTATTCAACAAATATTTCTCCAGAAGGCCCAACAAAATAGCAATGAGAGGCCATGACCACGATCAACTAGCACTCACAATGAGAAGATTGCAAATTAGACAGGGCACCAGGAGATTTGCACCACTTCATTAATATTAACAACAACAACAAAATTGTTGATGTATACCTCAGACAGAGCCTTTCGGACACACAAGTTTTGCTCATCTAGCAAAGACTTGACAACTTCAACAAGTAACGGCCTTTTACTATGCCAAGCTTCAGATGACCTCCAAATGAAAATTTATGCAAGTAAGATCAAATCACAAGGAAGTACCGAGTTCCATTGCTAAAGCAAAGTGAAAGAAAAAAGAGAACGCTATCCACAAACAGACAACATACCTGGGGAGAAGGTGCTTTAATACACATATTGCCCCAAAAGTCGAAGATTCTTCCTTCAACCGGCATTTCTTTAAGAATAGAAGAAGTAAACAATAATGTTATTAATCCTTCCGATGTATATATAATAAATGATAGAATCATGTTGATCATTCTGATCCCACAAACATATCAGATCAATATTAAACAAATCAGCTTCACGGGGATAAAATTTTAGTAAGTATGGAAAAGAATTAACACTCACATTTAAAAGGAATGTAAACAGATCATCAGGATACACCATACCGATGATCATAAAGCAGTGCTGAACTTCATTATAAGTCTGTAATAAGAAAGAGATGTAAATATTAGAGTGGAGCGTGTTTCTAGAAACAAATAATAGCAAGCAACACAAGTCAAAGTCCAGTGTTCAAGGATAAGGCTTTTAAAAAAGAGCACACCTTAAGTCCCAATGAAAAATCTGAATGCCCTTTTCTGTCATCGTAGACGCAAACTGCTGGGAGAAGAGTTGATAGAATTACCATGAGGTCCTACAAAAAGATCGAAACACAGCATGTAGTTTACAACCTTCATTCCATCGAAGTTTAACAGACAGTATTCAATCTTACATACTCACAAAAAGAAAGATGTGGATACACATAAGTGGAGGGCAGTATTGGAAAAATTTCATGATTAAAAATGAATAGCACACAACCTCAAAATCAAGCATTGGCGGACCAGTCTCTGATAATAAAGCTGCATCCAGAAGATTGTGAAGAGAAATCGTAGCCAGAAGGGCAATATCCTGATCCTTTTTGCACCTGATTGAAAAACAGCACAACATAAAAAAAAACTAATTGCAATCTGCAGTTGTGCATTACATATCAATGAGCAATCTAACATCAAACCTACTAATCATGAATAGAGGACACTGCCAACATAAAAATAAAAACATCATATTCAATTTGGCCTTACAATTCTAACATGGTGGGGACAAGTCTGGGCAAAGCTGCCTTCAGTTGTGTACGAGTTATAAGGCCAACCAATTGACCCAATGCTTCCACCGAAGATGCGCGGACCTATCCAAAATAATAACTAGTCAGTTATATGAGACAAAAATCAAAGGTGAATCTGCAAGTGTAGACATCAAAGCAAAGAGCATACATGTTCCTAATAGTCAAATATAAAAATCTCATATGTAACTGTGGAACTTGTGAAAGTATTCCAGAAGATATAAAGAAAATAAATTGCTGCCAACATGCTCTTTCGCAAATCGCAATTAATTTAACTTCCAATCTGGTAGTTACGCAACTGTTGTCAACACCTAGAGAAAACCAAATTCCAAATGGGAGAACCACCAGCTTTAAGTGATGTAGCTGACACTTCTTCGAATAACAATGAGTCATCTATAATTCAAGACCCAACAGACAAAAGTGCACATATGATTTAATAGAGTAGAATGCAGGTGCAGTCCAAAGGCAAAATCAGGCACAGTGTCCAATAAACAAAAGAAGTGTGGAAGCAAAATAATTGATCTGCCAACCTTAAGATCACGTGAAGTTGCCCAAACTCTCAATAGAAGCTCAAAGCCAGAATTTAGGAACGACCTGCATTAAATGACGATTTCTCCAATCACAATACCATTACAAAGAGTGCTGGAAACTTCAAAGTAACTAATTTTGAGCTTACATGACATCACTGTCAAGAAAGGAATTTGATGGGAAATCAGCACGATACAGCCAAGCAGCCTGGCACCAGCATTTAAATGCTACACGAACAACCAGAGTATAAGGCTCAAAAGTCATAATTGAATAACCATTAGAGGACACATCAGGGAAACAAGTGAAATTTAAATAGAGCAGAAAATTATATAACTTGAAATTCAGTTAGATGACAGGATTAGGAAAGGACTACTCCAACTGAAATTTAGAGAAACTTGACCCAATAGACCAGATGATTACTTAACATTCAGTCACTGAAACACTATACCTATTATCCATGAAAATTAATATGCCACTTCATCAGAGCCCTTTAGCAAATACAAAGACAAAGGCATGATCAGGATCTTATTTTATTTTCAAACTCAAGTAGTTGTTTCCGCCAGACTGCAATTAAATTGCTAGAAATCAATCCATAAATGGAGCTACTCCTGATTAGAAAAAGGATCCACAGTTTTACTTCACTGGCATTCAAATTTTCAGGCTACTGGTACTGTATTTTGGAGACGACCACCACTTGCATAGGTAAAGGAAAAACATTCATACCATTTGCAAAGATTGACCGATGGACATCTCGTACATTTCCAAGAAGAGGTAAAATTCGAGAAAGGACAGCTTTTAATCTTGGAATGAACTGCAAGGCTTCACCATGCCAACAAGGATATAAGATGATTTAGTTAAACCAGAGAGCAGTGAAAGAAACTCAGTAGCCAACTACACTATCAAATAGCTAACAGACGCAAAATGTGAAGGGAAAAGATGTAAGATAATAACCATCAGCGGTAGCAAAATCTGCAAGTATTTGCACCATAGCAGGAAGAGCTGAACTAGGTGCAGACAAATGAAGAAAAATCTCCTCCATCATCTACACGTCAGAGAATCCCAGCTTATTAGTAGTGAGACCAGTAAACCAAAACTAGTAGAAAATGAGAATATCTGAAACCCAACTGGATGACCAATAAAGAGGAACGACAATTTAAGCCAGTAGATAGTAACATCTCAAAGGGTATTAGTTGGAATGAAAAGTCATCTATGCGACGAGATCAAGAGAACTCGGTCACAAGAGCTATCAGGGCCAGCTTATCTGACAACACAAGCACACAGCACAGTACAGAACGAAAAAGCATATCCAGATAGGAAGACACCAACTAGCTGCCAATCATAAATTGAGTTTTGGACATCAAATTATTTATCGAACACAGTTACATTTACTATGACCAGAAAAGTCAATGGTTTATCAGTCTCTTTAAAATTTGCGATCATAAGAAACAGTTGAATAGAAGATAAAGCAGATAAACTTTTCAGATCTAGATTTTCACAACTTGCTAATGAAGTCACCACAGTGCCACTGCCTGCTGAACTAAAACTAAATGAACTTATGATTCCCATGTGGATAGAAGAGCAACGAATGAAAGAAGCTTACCAGATCAGGTAGATGGGATCCTATAGCAACAAGTAAGCTAGCCGCAGCCCTCTGCCAATCTGTGTTTACTTCCTACACCAAATCAGCAGATGAAGTTATCACTCAGAAAACGACAAAGAATGCAGAGTCTAAAAGCGCAAACTGATACCAACTCAATTAGTGTACTTCATTAATAAAACCCCAAAACTCCCCCAGCCACCCCCTCCCTGGTGCAAAGCAAGACGATTTTGTCAGAGACAAAAGATGCTATCATGATAAGCTTATGATCCCTTGTAAACGAAAAGTTGAGAGTATTTTCCCTCAAGGCCAGTGTAACCCTCTCTAGAAACTTCATCTTCAGAGTTCAGTGTCATGGGTTAGGTATAGGATGATTGATTATTTTTTTGAAAGGATGGATGATTGATTTGTTACAGGTTCAAATATCTTCAGAAAACTTGTCTGTCTTTCAGCCCACTCCATTTCATGTTCTCTTACCCTTTCTGTGAAGGACTCTAAATGCAAAAAACATCAACATCTGGAACTGAATCTAGCAGTCGCTTATGATAACTGACACTTCATATATCACCCTGTTTATTCTGAGGATAGTGCAAGATACTGTGTAACAAAGCATGGAACAAGATGTCAACATAGCAGATTATCCATGACTGATCGTCGGAGGTTAATCCAGGAGTTCAACGACGTAAACATCCTGTTTAGAAATTCTTAGCAAGTAACCAATCCTACTACATCGTCCTTTTATCCCCTACCAGGGCAGCCGTAAGGGTCTATCCATTTTCTATTTTCTATCCCACTCCCTCACATATATGGAAACACATAAACAGCATATTCACGTAAGCAAATGTCAAATGAGCATGGTAAAAAGCATAAAATTTAAATTTATAACAGTGCCGTCCACGGTCAAATCAACTTGAGCAAAAAAAACAACAATGAACCTTAGAAGAGATAATCTCTGCAGTAGCAATCTTCGCAAGCTTGGCCATGAAAGAAGGATCAACATCGTCTTTCTCCAACGCTCCAACTCCCATTGCCATTACTTGAAACAGTCCAGCAATGTTCCCACATCGCTGGTCAGAAAACGAAAATTTAAATTCAGCATTGCTCAAGCAACTATCTCTACTCCATATATTACAAGTAACCAAAGCAGCTTAGTAGAACCTACTCTTCGTCCACCACGAGACACCGCAGAGCAACAATCAAGAACGAGAAGCGGATTCCTAGCCAGAAAATTCGTCCAAAAAAATAAGCAGACGGAGAGAAACACAACTAACGAAGAGACACAAAATAGCTGCGACGAGAGAGTTACAGAATGGCAATATCCTTGAGAGAAGCCATGGCAGCTTTTCTGACCATCGGCGATTCATCAGCGAGCGAGGAGACCAGAACCTGAACTGCCTCTGAGAAAACCCAAAGCATAAAATTGAAAAAATGAGCAATAAGTTTAAGAAATTATCGGAAATTTGAGAAATGAAAGCTGATAAGGAGAAATACCTGGCGCGGGAATTGAGCTTCCGGAGCTCGAAGACGCCATTATTAAGATTTAACAGTCCTAGTCCGAGTCTGAGAACCAATTCGCCGATCAATTCAGACTGATAATCGAAGAAGAAGGAAAGAATAAAAAAGAGGAGAAAGATCGTTGGATTAATAATGGGCGAAAACAGGGACAGCTGTCGTAAGCACACATTACACATAAAGCACAGCGAAAAAGAAAGAAATAATAAATAATAAAACAAACAAATCAAATCGCAAAACAATTCATCACTGAGCTGTGAAATTGCGATGATCGGCTTCTTCTCACTCGTCGTGTTGTTGGAACATTATTGAGCGAAATTAAACGAAGAGAGATCAGTCAGTCACTCACTCACTCACTCTGTCAGTCATTTCATCGAACATTATCGACATTCAAAGGATTCAACAGATTCTTTTCCACATGGAGAAGGAACAAGTAACGCTCGGCCAAGAGAAATCATGACGAAGCGCTAGAGACTAGAGTTTGAACCTGTCTGCCTGGTTTCTTCTCAGCGTCTTTACGTTCGGCCCATAAGGAAGGAAGCAGCTTTACCTAATCCCATTCGTCTCCGCCATCAAATCACATCACCGAAGCCATGTGATCGATGTTTCCCGATATTTACGCCGTCCCAGAAATCCTACTGTTTGGTTTACTGTTTGCTCGATTTGGTCTTCACTCCGGCGAGCGGCGGAGCCCGCCAAACTTGGACGTTAATGAATTTACTGCGCCGAGGCTGTTAGAATAGTGAAGGTCCAGATATCAAGTTTTAGTGTGGGCTGGCCCAATTAGTGCTGCAAAACATTGGGCTTTGATTTGTACGTCCAGATTAGATTTGGATTTCCGAGTTTCTCATGTATGCTATACACTGCATTTTAGATGCATAGTTGATCGGTCCGTAGTGACCGATCGATTGAGTCGAGACGAATTGTATTCAAATTTATATTGTTACTTTTTAGATGAGTTTAAGATCGAAAAAGAGAGAAAAGGAGAAAAAGGAGCAAAGACACTATAAAGTAAAGAGATAGATCGGAGAAAATTCGGGGTGATTTTATTTTGAAAAAACCGTCAAAAAAAACATGCATTTAAACTTCATATTTGACTATCATTTGAAAGGTTGATATGGTAGAACTCGAATTTGTAGTTGTTTCCAACATACATTCTAAAAAACTTGCTCTTAACAAGGCAATATTAAAGGTGATTAAGTGTCTAGTTCGGTTTAAGGAGTTTCAATGGAACAGGATGCTCCATGATCATAGGCAATTGTTTAAAGGTGGCCATTACTTTGGTAAGTTGGTTAGAAGTCGGAAATCTCCATCGTGCAAGTCAAAAGATGTCAACTTGGCATCCCATGGAAAGCTTGCAAGTGATTCTAATATGTAAGTTTGGTTTGGTGATTCTTGACTGGGAAGCTGATGTGCAGTAGTCGGAGTCTGATGTGGTGATAGCTGGGGAAGAGTATACTTTAGCAAGCCAAGGCTGCATTTTCTGTCTCCAAATTTATGACATCTTCCTTGTCTGGTGGATGATAATGAACAATATACACTGATTTCTTGAATCACATGATGATCTTGTCAACGGTTGAATCATGGGCACATATCAATTAGGCCATCGACTTTTTGAGTTTGTCGCTAACACATCTCAATTGCAATACTATTATCATATCGTTTTAACTCTCTATATAAACTAGTTTTCTGTCCGCCTGTTGGCGGAGTTTAATCATGTAATTAAAAGTAAGATAATATTAATTAATGTTGTGTATTTTACATTTTTTTATTGATTATATTCTTATATAAAAATATGTATATATGATAACATAATTGTGATGATTTTTATTGTTAAATCAACATATAAATAATAAACCACACATATATATATATATAGTTATAAAAATGGTTACATAATATATTACTTGTAGATTAGAGACAAACCTTGCGCTCTTCGAAGGGAAGCTCCAATGCTTACCGCAGTCACTTTCTGAGTCAGTGAAAGCTCTCTAAAATGATAACGTGTTCGATGATATAATCGGGGAGAACTTTTTGGTTGCCATAAAAGCAATTCACAAGGTATGTCCATTCCGTATATGATTTGAGTTTTACTTTATAGCTGCAAGTAACTTGACTTGCAAGTTACATCTATGTTTGCAGGCTGAGATCGAGCACTACTGCGAGGACAAGGAGGCTTACAAGCAAATGATATACCTTTACTAGTCTTTTTCGAATTCCTGTTCCGATTTACAAACCAACTCACCTGCCAAATCGTTAATCAACGGGTCCTCTTGTAGTTCCGGTGACGAATAATAACCGGTCTACAATTGAAATTTCGAATAATTCATTTTGATATAATCTCAAAATTTAAAACATCGTCCAATACTTTAGAATAGCAAAACACAGAAATAGGAATTAAAAGGTTTACAAAAGATACAAGTGCACAAGCCCAAGCCCATTTCAGCCCATAGATGAACGAGATAGGCTAAAGTATAAGCCTGCAAAGAAACAAGAAACGATACAAATATGAATTCAACTTTGAACTTTTTTTTCTAAGGAGTTTCGGAGTGAAGAGGATTATAAACACTCAACTCGAATTTCATTCTATGAAATTTGAGATACTAATTTCATCTTATTCCTTCTCGATCCTGATAATTAACACACCGTACTCGTAATATGCACAATTGCGATTTTCGTAAATTTACGTATCAAATTCCACATTGATAGACTCAGCCATTCAACATCCAGTATAGTTGGTCAAAAATTCTAAAATACAACTAACATGGATGGTTTTTCTGTCTTGAATTGCTGGTTTCACCTATATTCGGTCTCTGAACACAAAAAGATACCAGCAGTTGTTTTGTACTTTTGTTAAGTGCCAAAAACAAGTGCCGCAAAGGAGCTAATCTAGTACCGATTTCTAACTTTTATCCTCAAAGCCCCAGCTAGATTAATCACTAAGCAGACCAATAACAACGTTCAGAATCTAACTCAGTTGATCATATAAACAGTGGAACAGCTTATAAAAGGTTGGTCTTTGTCTGTGTGAAACCTGCGATTCTAACATATACGTAATGAAACTAGCGACCATCTGTACGACGTTGTTGCTGTTGCTAATAATACTGCCAGATTTCTGCAGTGTTAAAGCACAAGAAGATGATTCAGTGAGTCATGCCTTGGGGCGGTTCTCCGAACCACAGAGCCACAACCTTAGGCGAGGCCGACGGCCCAGACTGCCTCCTTTCCGGTCCGGTCCGTGGCAGAGAGCTCACGCCACATTCTATGAAGGCAACACCAGAACTTATGGTATTACAATTTCAATTTAAACGGATTAGCTCGAGTATATGTCTCCTTAGTAAACTCAAATATATGCGTCCTTGTTTCATTTCTCCACGGTCTTTTTAGTGCAATCACTCTGTCCATATGAGAAATTTGTGAGATGACTCGCGTTCGAGAGTCAACTCGAATACTAACTCGAATATATTCCTCGTTAGTGAACTCAATAATACAACGTGTATTTTATCTGGAGTACTATATACAATTAGTCATATGTAATTTGTAATTGTTCTACTCAAAATGCAAGTGGCTATATTATTTAGATTTAACTATTTTATTTGAGAAAAATAAAAACCTGTAAAATTTAGAATAGTTTGTTTTTCCCGACTCCTTGATGTTTTTAGCATACAAATTTCAAATTCAACTTAAAATAAACTCATCGAAAACTTTTAATGAGGGTTGAAGTTCGAGTGGCTCATCAAGGATAGTTGACGAATCAGGTTCAAACTCAATCCGAGCTAAAATTCTCGAGTTCGAGCTCAGCTAAAAGATAACGAGCCAAATTTGAGTAAAGTTCGGCTCGGCTTGGTCTGAACAACCTACGATAACTAATGCGTCCTTGGTTCAATCAAATTATTAACTAACTAGGCCGGGATGATATTGGTACCTGCGACGGTGACTCATTATTCACGAACTTGATTTGACAGGCGGCGCGTGCGACTACACGGACGTGGTGGGGGAAGGGTACGGGATGAACACGGCGGCGCTGAGCAACGCTCTCTTCCGAGACGGTAAGAGCTGCGGTGCTTGTTTCCAGATACGGTGCATCGACGACCCACGGTGGTGTAAGCCGAGGTCGGCAGTCTCGTTCGTCACGGCCACCGATCTCTGCCCTCCCAACCCATTCCGGCCCGGCGACAACGGCGGCTGGTGTAACCCTCCCCGCCAGCATTTCGACATCGCCATGCCCGTCTTCAACCATCTTGCCGAGTACAAGGCCGGAATTATACCCGTCAAGTATCGCGCAGTAAGCTCAAAATCTGTTACGAAATATCATATGAATGTTGAAGTATCCAAACCAAATTCGAATCGATCAACTTGATTTCCTGTAATTTGACAATGCTTTATTAGTGTTTTATAAAGCATAAAATGATAAAAGATTGTGACCTTTTTCATTATTAATTTATAATTAGAATTATTCACATGATGTTGTAAAAAAATTTAGAAAATAAATAGAGATAAATGAAATTTTTTATTATAGAAAATACAAAATAATTTAAAATATGTCAATTAAAAAATGAAAAATACCACAAAATTCATAATAGGTAATATATAAGTTTAAAATAAAGCGATAATAAACTCAAAATAAAACTTTAATAAACTTAAAATAAAGCATAAGTAAAAAAAAAATTCCAATAAAGCATAAGTAAAATAAAAATAAAATTTGAATAAATTCAAAATAAGACTCTCATAAAAAAATCAAATAATATTTATTTAATAGTAATTTATGTTGTCTTCTTTTTATAAATAATTTTACTTTTTATAAAAAAACGTAATTAGCATGAAAATGTGAGACAATTTAAAGCATACCAATTGAAAAATAAAAAATATCACAAAACCCATAAAGAATAATATATGAACTGAAAATAAAATTATAATAAACTCAAAATGAAACCACAATAAACTCAAAATAAAACTTTAATAAACTTAAAATAATCAAACATTATTCATTCTCATTTTATAGATAAAAAGTTCTGACGGTTATGATTACAACTAAAAAATCGGCCACATAAGTACGGTATATACTTTGCAATTCGAAAATCTATGTTGGACAGTTATTACTTGAACGAAAACTGCAATATATAGATAAATAACGAATAGAATACCAACTATCAAAACTCGAACCGTAGTCCAGCCCCACTTCATTAAATCTCGTCTTTGTTTTAACTTTTTCTAAGTTGGAAATTGGGACTGTAGGGTTCCGTGCAGAAAGAGTGGTGGGATCCGGTACACAATGATGGGCAACCAGTGGTTCTACGAGGTCGTAGTTTCGAACGTTGGAGGCTCCGGAGACATCGTGGCCGTTCAAGTGAAGGTCGACAACAAACTCCGGTGGATATCGTTGGATCACGATTGGGGCGCCACTTGGAAAACGGGGTTTCCATTGCAAGGCAAGTCGTTGAGCTTCAGGGTTCGAGGTAGCGACGGAAGGTACTCGACTTCTCCACACGTCGTCCCGAGTAATTGGCAGTTCGGTCAGACTTTCGAAGGGAAGAACTTCAAATTGAAGAATGGAAGAAGAAAGAAGGATTTTGGCCAAGTTTAATTCATACTTTGCTTTCATTTGCTTGAATAATCATTCTTTCAATATTTAATTTTAGTATTTGTAAAATTGTAAGTTGCCGATCATACCATTTGAATTACATATCAATGGCTAAGTCGATTGTATTAATCGGATAACCTGTATATAATAAGAGTTTCTGCTACTAGACCGACCTGTTCGAGATATCTCGTACCAAACGAGACCTATCTTAAATTGCTCCTCTATTTCCACTCAAGTTGTGTTTCGAAAAATAGTTTTAGCTGTGGCAATATAACAAATTTAACAGCACTATATCTCAGACAAAACTTTCAGTGTGGTAGTAGCTGTTCTACTATGACAATACACTAGCCAGATTGTCACAGTAATTAAAATCAGAAAAGAAGTGAGAAGCACGGACCGACCTGCATCTGGCTCCTCCTTCAGGGTAAAAAATCTAGCTACCGAGTCAAACGAGCTTTTCTCGAACTGAACGTTGAGTTCTTTAACGTTTTGGGGAGACTTGGGTTTCTCCTGTGTTCACAGGATAAAAACACACCCAGCTCTTTAAATGATAAGCTGTACGTAGTACACGTGTTAGTTGCTTAGTTATTTATAGGACACCTGTTGTACACTAATCAAAATCCAATTTCCAGTTGTTTCTGTTTTTTATCCGTTTTGTCCGTATACACACCCACCCACCGCTTAAAACAAGCAACCATGGAGAGGAAAGTAAGAGTGAAGAAGAAGAATAAGAAATGGAGTTCAAGGATTTGAGAAAAGCAGTAAACGATGTGTCCAACGGTTCTTTGAACTTGGACGTCGACAAAGCATCAGAAACCGATGTTTCCCTTGTTCGTCTCATCTGGGTTGATGCAGCCGGCATCCACAGATGCCGAGTAATCATCATCTATAACCCAGTTCTTCTTTCTTTCCTTGACTAGATTCTCTCATGCATGTAGAATTTCCTGCCATTCTGTGTTTATATATGATCCTGCAATTTTCAGGGTTTTCCTGCAAAGCGCTTCAATAAGGTTGTGACGAAGAGTGGCGCTGGCTTGACTTACACGTGTATGGCTTTCCCTTCGTACATTGATTCCCCTGCAGAGGGGTGTAACTTAGTTTGCGCCGGTGAGATCAGACTAATGCCTGATCTCTCTACTAAAACTAAGATCCCATGGTACGAAATCATCTTCTTTCCACCAGTTCTACTAAGCTATTTCATAACTTCTGCTTTAGTTAGTCTGCCTTAATTTAATTCCCGTCATATTGCTACATGCATTAGGATGGAAAGGCAGGAAATGGTTTTGTCAGACATGCATGTCACGCCTGGTGAACCATGGGAGTATTGCCCAAGGGGGACTTTACGGAGGCTCTCGAAAATTCTCAAAGACGAATTCGACTTGGTATTGCTCTCTAAAACGTCTTATACAAATGATCTCATGCTTTTACCTGTCAGAAAGTCTGATTCTTTGTGTATCCCTTGATTTTGTGCCAACTCAGATTATGAATGCAGGATTCGAGAATGAGTTTTTAATCTTGAAGAGTGTATCAAGGGATGGGAAAGAAGAATGGGTGCCATTTGAATCAACAGCTTACTGCTCGACGGCAGGATTCGATGCTGCTTCCCCATTATTTCAAGACATGGTCGATGCTCTCGATTTCCTCGATATACCATTCGAACAGGTACGTTATATTCCTTGTACATGAAGCTTCACTACATGTCTTTCTCGCTATTGTTCATTTAATCCTCTGCATTTTTCTTTCAAAACTTGTGCAGGTGCATAAGGAAGCTGGAAAAGGTCAATTGGAGATAGCTCTGGAGTATTCGGCCTGTTTAAATTCTGCAGACAATGTGATTTACTCACGTGAAGTCATTCGCTCGGTAGCAAGGAAACATGGCTATATTGCCACATTCGTCCCGAAGTAGGTTCATCATATATAGTCTATCGGTACTTAGAATGCTAGATCGTGAGACCGGTAACGATGTTGTAGCAAATAACATCTGCTTGTTTGTTTGCAGGTATGCATTAGATGATCTCGGTACAGGATCGCACGTCCACTTAAGTCTCGAGAGAAACGGAGAAAATGTATTCATGGGAACTGAAGCTTCATCCTCTCAGCACGGAATTTCGAAGATCGGGAGGGAGTTTATGGCAGGAGTTCTCCACCACATTCCTTCAATTCTAGCCTTCATAGCACCAGTTCCAAACAGGCATCCATTTCTCTCTTCCATATATATATATATATATATATACAGCTCCATATTAGCTTTTTCTGTTCGACTTTTACCTTTGACTCTCTCACTTCGAACCAGTTCAGCTACGATCGGATTCAACCCAACATGTGGAGCGGAGCGTACCAATGCTGGGGGGAAGAGAACAAGGAAGCAGCACTGCGGACTGCTCGTCCACCGGGCGTCCCAGATGGCCTAGTCAGCAATTTCGAGATCAAGTCCTTTGATGGTTGCGCAAATCCGTACCTCGGCTTGGCTGCTATCCTAGCTGCTGGCATTGATGGTCTCAGGAGGCGTCTCGAACTCCCTGAACCTGTTGGTATGAACCCTGCCCTCCTCGAAGGAAAGATCCAACGCTTGCCGGGGTCACTCTCCGAGTCCGTGGAGGCTCTCGAAAACGATAGCGTGTTGGATGAGCTGATCGGGTCGAAACTTTGCGTTGCCATAAAAGCGGTTCGCAAGGTATGTAGTGTGTACCAAGAGCACCGGTGTGCATCAAAATTTTAATTAGCTGCATTTGTTGTGCTTATTTTGTGGATTGCATGCATCCATGTTTGCAGGCCGAGATCGAGTACTATTCCAAGAACAAGGAGGCTTTCAAGGAAATGATATTCCGTTACTAGTTTGCGTCGTCGAATTGTGTTTACAAACCGTCGTCGAATTGTGTTTACAAACCGACCGACTCGGAATCATGAACCAGCTTGGTCCTCGGCAAGTGGAGGAGATGAAGTATCTTAAGTTGGGTACTTAAAACAGTGTGTTGAAAGTTAAAAGAGTGCGGGTATTGGTCGTCAGTGCTGTTTGCGTTTGTGATGAAAGGGAGTGGGGTTTCTATTTTAAGTGATCCGAACCCCAAAATATCTCCGTCTATGGTTTCATGTGGTTTCCTCGGTGCTGTGGTTTCATGTGTTTTTTTCCAGTGATGTGTTCTGTCTCTAGCATATCAGCTTTTGAAATGTAGTTACTCGAGCTTTCCCACAGTTTTTTAACTTCTCTCCTTTTGACGGCGGTTAAGCATGCTTGTCCATACATCGGTTAGCTTAGTATCAGAAACACCAGTGATCCCCTCGGAAAAGTCGACATTTTTTAAAAGTTCTCGACTACCAGTAATATGTTGTCGTTGTATTTGTCTCTGCAAGATAAGTTGTTTCCATTTCAAGAGAATGAAAATAACAAGAATGAGCAAACGCGAAAACGAAAGAATAAAATACGTACGAGAAGTGATAACTATGCATGGTACTAAGAAAAGACAAAGAATGGCTTCCCAGAGAAAGAAACAACAATAACAAGAATGAAGAAAACATGAAAATCATTTACCATCTGAGAATGAAATACGTATCCGCATCGTCGAAGTAGGAATTTGAATCGTATCCGCATCATCCTCGTCAACTAATTTGTCGCTGTGAAATTATTTTACTTTATATATCTACCAGATTGTTATAATTGGAGAAAGTGATCGTTGGGATTATTACTAAATTGAGTAAGAAATACTCTGGAGAATTCTGATTATTACTAATCATCTATAATCATTTGTTCTTTCTTTCTTGTTCGTCTGCGTTTTGGGCTTGCCATTTTGCTATGATTTCCTGTGTTTACGAAGTATATGATCTCTGCAGGCTGTTCCTGCAAAGCACTTTAATGAGGTGGTGAAAAAGAGTGGTGTCAGCTTGCTTTCTTCATGTATGGTTTTCCCTTCAACCTAACTTGCTCCGGTGAGGTCAAATTAATGCCTGATCTCTCAACTAAAAGAAAGATCCCATGTTAGGGAAACCTTCTTTCCACTATGATACGATATTTCTTCATTTCAGTTTACCTATGTCTACATAATCCTGCCATGTTTCTGCATTAGGATGGACAAGGAGGAAATGGTTCTGGGACATTCAGTCTGTCTATCTTCTGCAGACAACTTGGTTTATGCACGTGAAGTCATTCGCTCTGTTGCTAGAAAACATGGATTTATCGCAACTTTCGTGCCAAAGTAGGTTTTCAAGGATCATTTATCCTAACTTGAGCATATATCAACTTTACGTCTCTCTCACTCTGACCGTTTCAGCTACGATCGGATCCAACCTAACATGTGGACTGGAGCATATCAATGCTGGGGGAAGGAAGCACCACTGCTGACTGCTTGTCCTCCTGGCATCTCAGACGGCCTAGTCAGCAATTTCGAGATCAAGTGTTTCGATGGTTGCGCCAATCTATACCTCGGGTTGGCTGCCATCCTAGCTGCTGGCATTGATGGACTCAGGAGGCATCTAGAACTCCCTGAGCCTGTTGGTAAGAGACACTACTACTTCATCATCTTCGTTGACACTTTCAATTGTGTGTTGTGTTTTGTTCTTTTTGTCAGATACGAATCCTTCCCTGTTAGATGGGAATCTCCAACGCTTGCCCCGGTCACTGTCTGAGTCCATGGAAGCTCTCGAAAACGATAGTGTGTTGGATGATCTGATTGGGGGTAACCTTTGTGATGCCATAAAAGTAGTTCGCAAGGTATGTGACAGTATACGTCAAAATGTATATTCCCTATATGGTAGAGTTTAAGTAACACTTGCATTTATGTTTGCAGGCCGAGATCAAGCACTACTCCAAGAATAAGGGGGACTTTCAAGCAAATGATATTCCGTTACTAGTTGTATTGACTATTGAATTCATGGCTCCTGCAGGACATATGAAGTTCTCCAAGTTAAGAGTCAATAAACAGTTCTTGCTAAAGTTGAAGTTTGGTTATTGCATGTCAAAGTAGTTTGATTTTATTAGAGTCAGATGGTGTCTGTTGGTGGTTAGCTAGGATTAAGGGAGTGTGGTTAGCAGTGTAAGTTGCAGTGTGTATATTGTACTCAAAAGTATTCGATAGTTTTTCAATAAAAGTCAGTTCATGTTTCTGTGCCATCTTTTTCCTGCACCAAAACTAAGATGCTTACAGTGTAATGCAGCAATCAAGGAGCGAAGGATAGAAAGTGAGATAACGTCTGCATAAATGATAGCTATGGTTGAATCTTTTTTCATTAGAGTGATACTATGTCACCATTAACATTTGTGAGCAGTTTTGACGCCTTTTGGCACTTGAGTTGTTTTGTTTGCATGTGTTCTCTCAAAGGAGCTATCTGTTAGTGGAAGTCTAGATGTTCGATGAAATTCGTATGATTGCTTTGGTCTCTCCATGCATTGTTCTTGCCGGTAGTAGTAGGTGCAACGAGAAACTTAACTGATACTGTGGTTGATTAAGAATTAGCGTTGTCCTACTGTAACGTCGTTTTGGAATTGCAAGTTAGTTAGTCAATGGCGGATTAGTCGTTTTCCTACTATGTTCTCTCTAGTCCTGCCTGGAAAAAGCGGTTGTTCGTTACTGTGATGACTATAGATTAATCTGTTAAACAATATCACAGTATCGACGGTGTACTGGTTTGGTGACACAGAAATTTGAGGGAAATAGAAGAGCTGTACAAATGTGGAAACTCCTTGCAAGCCGTGGAAAAGCATCGCAGGTCTTCAGGCTTGGAATCACTTGCATCTATTAGAGTTGAGAGAGAAATGGATTGGAGTGTTTTAGGAGAATGAGAATCCTTGAAGTGCAAGGATTGCACCGTTTTATTCATTACCTCAACGGTAGCTTTCTGTTTTCACTGTTTAACAACGGTAACAACAGGTAACAAACCAAAGGCCAACACCATCCGGAAACCTATTCAACTACAATAACAAGAACGACATAGTTTTTATAAAATGTATCAGAGGACAAATTTCCAATCTTAATGTGGTTACTGTACTCTTCTTCATCAGATTCATCTCTTCCTTTCTCGATTGTTTTTCCTGATACAGCAACTGTTAGCATCTGCTTGCTTCAAAGCAGCAAGAATCTCTGCAGTGCTGATAGACGATGTTTGAAGTTGGACAGTATGCTGAAGGTTTGAAGGTTGATTGGCACAAAAGTTACTTCCCGTCTGTTGGTAGAATACTGGGAATTGAACGATTTGCGGAGGAAATTCTGGAACAAGTGAGATATATAGCTTCTGATATGATAAAACGACTAAGTCTTAAGAACAAAAGTAAACTTATGGTTTTGTTTCTTGCAGGAGAATCCGAACGGATCAACCTGGACCTTGGACACTTTCACTGAAGCTTTTGTGGAAAGCTTGAAATCATATCCTTTTGGTTTCTGGAGTTTATTCACTTCTTCATTACTATTAATCGGTATTAGAAGCAGGAGTCATATGGTTATGTGTTCCTTAACAGAGTATTACAGTTGCTAAGGATATTGTTGGTTTGAAGAGCATAGCTGCATACCGTAGTGGTCTAGAGATCAACCCGAAAGTGTCTAGCAAAGATGCTGCGGGAGGTCTTGCTAAAGTAGTACAATGTGAGTATGTAACTGTAGATTTGTTATGGTATTCTATGGTCGTGCGGTCTTACAAATATCTATCTCTACAGCTGAGAACCCTGTGCGGCTAGTGAACAAAAGCCTTATAGACTACATTTTCGTCCGAAGTTTGGAGGTTGCTTTGATCTTTGACTTACCAGTGCAGATAGATACAGGGTAACCAATACTTCGTTGTATTTGTAGAGTAGTTGTATCCATGATCAGTTGTGTAGAAGTATGTAGACATATAACTTGGCAATGCACATTGTATCTGCATAGCCAAGTTTAAGAAGTTATCGTGTGATTCATTTGTAGAGCTGGGTTTTTTCATGCATCTAATCTAATGTGTTCAATTTGGAGATAGAGACTTGGATTACGTTTGTCAAATCCACTGCACTTACTAGCTGTCCTAGAAGATGAGAGATTTTCTCGAAGTCGTCTTGTAATTTTGCATGCATCATACCCCTTTTCAAGGGAAGCATCGCACCTTGCCTCTGTTTATCCCCAGGTAAAACCGTTGATTTCTCTTTACTTGTGACAGATCGTACTACCCGACTATAACTGATGCCATGCTAGCATTATCAGGTCTATCTCGACCTTGGGCTGGCAGTTCCTAAACTTAGCAGCCATGTGATGATATCGTCGGTCAAAGAGCTTCTGGAGCTAGCTCCAATAAAGAAGGTGATTGTTGTCCCAGTTGAATGATGATTGGAAGAGTTAATAGATTCTACAAGATGCATGCCGTGATGGTGATCTCACATTGGCTGAAGCAGTTGAAGCAGCTAGAGATATTCTTGCCCAAAATGCTATCCGATTGTACAAGATCCATATTAGTCCTGGTCCTACCCAATCAAGGGAAATTGTGTCCAACGGTTCTTTGAACTTGGACGACAGAGCCTCGGAAACTGATATTTCCATTGTTCGTGTAGTTTGGGTTGATACATCAGGCAGCACAGATGCCGAGCAAGCTTGAAATCATGGATGGAAAAGGAGGAAATGGTTTTGGCTGACATGATTCTCAAGCCTAGTGAACCATGGGAGTATTGCCCTAGAGAGGCTTTACGGAGCGTTTCGAAAGTTCTCAAAGATGAATTCGACTTGGTACTGTATAACATTTTCTACGTATGCTCTCATGTTTTCCTGTCAGAAGGTCTGATTCGTACCCCTTGATTTCTACCAACTCAGGTTATGAATGCAGGATTCGAGAATGAGTTTGTACTCTTAAAGAATGCATCAAGGTTGGTAGCATTTTCTCCTTTCCTTGAGAATATAATCGGTGTGTCGGACTTCTGCAGACGACTTGGTTTATCCTCGTGAAGTCATTCGCTCTGTAGCAAGAAAACATGGATTCATCGCAACTTTTGTGCCAAAGTAGGTTCATCGACAATTTATCATAACTTGATTATATACTCTCCTAAATGCACACTCATGCAGAAAATTTGACTGAATGATTGTTAAATCATGTTTCCGTCCCCATAACATGACGAGTGGCATCAACTTATTACCAGGTATGCACTCGATGACAACGGTACTGGATCACACGTACATATAAGCCTGTCCCGGAATGGAGAAAACATATTCTTGGGAACCGAAGCTTCTTCCTCTAAGTATGGAATGTCTGGAGTCAGTAGGGAGTTCATGTCCGGAGTTCTCCACCATCTTCCTGCAGTTCTAGCCTTCATAGCACCACTTCCAAACAGGCAAACCCATTTCTCTCTTCCATACAGCTTCATCCTTTAGAGTTCTTCTTAGCCTGAACTTTCCGACTCTCACTCAACTGTTTCAGCTACGACCGGATCCAACCCAACACATGGAGTGGAGCATATCAATGATGGGGGGAAGAGAACAAGGAAACACCAATTCGGACTGCTCGTTCTCCTGGCATCTCAGACGGCCTAGTCAGCAATTTCGAGATCAAGTGTTTTTATGGTTGCGCCAATCCACACCTCGGCTTGGCTTCCATCCTAGCTGCCGGCATTGATGGCCTCAGGAGACATCTTATTCTGCCGGAACCTATTGGTAAAAAACAACTAACTAGTACTTCATCATCTCCGTTGAAAACAACTCTGTAATTTCATTACATTCTTTAATTTGACGCTTCCGGTTGTTCCTGTTCGTTGTTGTTTTCAGAGACGAATCCTTTCCTCTTAGAAGGGAAGCTCCAACGTTTTCCGCGGTCACTCTCCGAGTATGTGGAAGCTCTCGAAAATGATAATGTGTTAGATGACCTGATCGGTGGCAACCTTTGTGCTGCGATAAAAGCAGTTAGAAAAGTATGTGCAGTACATATCAACATGTCTATTCCCTATATGGTAGAGTTCAGCCAAGTAATCTTACTTGCATTTACGTTTTGCAGGCCGAGATCAAGCACTATTCCGATAACAAGGAGGCTTTCAAGAAAATGATATTCCGTTACTAGTCGTATCGAATCAATCCATGTTACGAACCAACTCAAATCATGTCACGGGCATGAAGTTGTACTTAAAAAGTAGTTTTTCAATAAAAAGTTGGTTCATGCTTCTGTTTCTATCATCTTCCGAATTGCAATATTGTGGTATCGAAGCCTCAGTTGGCCAGCAGTTGAGTGAAACGGCAAGAGTTTCTCAATGGTGCTCAGGTGCTCATCATACATTTGATGCTTATAAATGGAATATGATATATTTTTCTCCTCAGTAACCGTTGCAATATAATGTTTATTTTCTGTATTCTATCATGTATAGACCAAGAATTTTGGTACTCCGAGAGAGAAAAAAGCCGAGTCGAAACTAGCCGCGAACTTGCAGATAACTTGAAGATATCTGGTTAGTTAAAATTGTCCATTTTTGATGCATAGGCAGATATCAGCATTACATCAACATGAGCAAGTGAGTTGACTTGTAAAGGTGGGAGACTAGGTAGGTAGTTAGTTAATTGTCCATATAATTGATTTAATTTAGTGTGTGGACTGGGAGCTGTAACTGTTGCTACACTTCATTATGCCCCCCTGGAACTTGGACTCTACTTGTCCATGTCTATTTCACCTTTGAATATCATTCGGCTTAGGCTAAGTATTTGTTTAGTGAAAGGTCATTGTAACTTTTACCATAATTGCCTCATCAACAACTAACACCACACTTGTGTAAATTTGTGAAGCATTGACAAAGACTTATGGTGACGAAATGAAGGATAGGATGCATTCACATCTAGATTTATATGGGAAAAAAATCACGTTGACTTGGAGTTAATGACCTGTTATAGTATGTTTAATGTCGGAAAGGTTTTAACGGTTCGGAAAGGTTGCATTCTTCACTCGATGCAACTCGAAATGAACTTGTCCGTAAGCCAGCTCGAAAGCTAAACGAATGGAGGTTGAGCCAAGAGTGATTGTGTTCGACTCACTTGCGAGCAAGTTTGTCTTGTTGGTTTGTCGAATCTGGCTAGCAAAGAGGTCTTGTAGAGTTTGTCTCGGCTCCTTGGCTCGTCAAACCTGATTCGCAAGCAGGTTCGTATATCATTCGTGAGCAAGCTCGTTTAGAACCTCACAAGCTAGCTTGACCCATGGCTATTTATGAACTCGATTGTGTTGCTCGTAAATCGTAAACAAACTCAAAATTTTAGCTTATCAATTATTTTGATTATATGTTATTGTTCCAACAATTCTTAGTTAATACTGATGTTGCGTTTGGCAGCCGGAATCTGGATGGGAAATGGGAAAGCTAATAAGAAATTATTTATTAAATATTAATGACAATAACATAAATACCCCACATATTTAACCAAAATTCTGCTACTATTTCATGTAAATACTGCAGCTGTTTGATAAAAATTCCAAAATCAGCTCATTATCCATATCAATTTGAACTAAGCATGAGATAAAAATTCTAGAATCAGCTACTATTTCGGAAAACTTTTCAACAATTCTTCAAACCTGCATAGTTAACTTAAAATTGACAAGAAGGCATTTGATGAAAAGCAATTATCCATCGTCGGTGTCCACACAAAATTTTTACTCTCTTATGTAGCTCCGCCTGCACTTGATTCGGCCATGATAGATTATTCCGACTCCTCCATCATAATTGTTAGTTCTTCGGTTTCAATACAAACTCCTAACAAAATATAAGCATATAACATTCTAAGTCAACCAGCCAAGATAAATAACCACGGTCGTTGAAAAAGCAACCCATAGAGATTAATTACCTCCAGCAAACCGTATGTATCTTTAGTATGTCGTTACACTGCTATTTCACTTTTTAAAATGAACCCTTTTACACTGCTATGTCGTTCCATCCACTTTCTCTCTTTGTCTTCTTGCTGCAAAGTCCAGTAAAAATAAAGCATTTTCAGCACCTTTTTCATGTAGAGCACCAATTCATATGATTCATATTCCCTCAGGTAATAAGCTGTCCCTGCTAAAAGTAAAAAGTAAAACATAAAAATTATGAGATTCCAATCCGGATAGGAAAATGACCAAATTCCTATGAGATTTTCAACCTGCCAAACATAACATGAAGTATATACTTCTTAAAGTGCATTTTCTTATCGCAATGTAAATTCGAACTCGGCAAAGTTTAACCGAACCAATCTCAACCTTGTTTATGCATGATACTAATTAAACAAGCCGAGTTAGAATTCTCGAGTGGAGCCTGAGCTTGAGCTCGTCGAGCTCGAAACGAGTTGGAGCCCTCGATTTTTAAACGAGCTTAGCTCGAGCTTGATTCATGAACCTCGATTTGAGCCGGCAAAACAACTCGACTCGTATGCAGCCCTAGCTACTTACGTAGTAGCCTTTGGTCTTATCAATGCAACAAGTTTTGATACAAGGAATTGAAACTTGTGGAAGTGACAGGATGGGCTTTGGGGTTTGAAGTTGGGTGAGTTATCCATCCTTTGGTTGTCAGATTGACAGACAAGACATCACTACGTACCTATATTAATTATAAAGGATTCTCAAGCATGGCATGTGATTTATAGCTAGTGGAGCCACCAGCCCACCACATCTTTTTAAACCCGATTCATATTCAAATTCTGTCCAGTTTAAATAGAGACCACAACCTTATAATAGCCAAAAGAAACTTACAATAATGTCACAAAGAAAACGTGAGAAAAATCATCATGAATTGAGATCCAACATCGTATACACAGATTTAGTTGAGACAAGTTGGAATTAAAGACAGTACTGAGTTCAAACACAGCATCATATGATATAAATGTGTTTTGGTGGATTCGTCGCACCATTCGCCCGTACGTTCTAGCTAATTCGTTTTACCTAATATATCATTTCCCCACTTGGGTGGTGGGTTTGTGTAAAATTCAAGTTCGTAAATTGGTTTTTTCGGTAGAGGAGGTGTATAAGAGAAATGGTATATGATCCATACGTAATTATCTTTCTTCCAATAATTTGAATTATAATTAGGATGTAACGATTCATGGTATATGTTACCCTCATTTTAGTTACCAACACATTAATTTTACTTATGCATCAATAATTAATGTTTTTATACTAAACACGGATATCATGTAGTACTATATAACCCAAATAATAAAAATACCAAACTATTTTTATGCCGGTCATAGTCAGGGGAGTCGGTGTAAGTTCGGACTGAATTTACTTGTGGTCATGCGGACCAATGACATTAAATGTACTTTTGTAGGTTTTTTCGAATCCAACTCAATACATTTTTTATTCCAACCCAATGTTTGGACAGAAACATAATTAGAAAAGGCGAAAATTAAAAAAAGTGTTAAGTACTTAATCATATATAAAATTTAGACGTTTGCATAATTCGGCTCCGACAGCCGGAGTTGACGTGGACAATATTAGCCGTTGAACAGCCGATTCGGGAGCTCATCATATGTATAGATAGGCCAAACAACATCGGGACGAAAGTACAACACATTTGACGACTTGTGTTTTTTTTTATATGTAAATATGGAGAAAGATGCTTAATTAGATGCATGCATCTATATACATAAACAATAATATAGATGTACGTGTACGTGTACATGTTAATTAAGAACGTAACCGGCCCAGTGAGTTGTGAAGAGAAAAAATTAATGAAAGTAATATCAACAGGTCGTTATAAGAGTATTTCTTCCAAATATTTTTAGGTAGGTTTGGATAGGTGCATTTGTATTTTAAATTTGCATTAAATTTGCATTTGATATTTTAAATATTAATTTGTGGTGTTTGGATGAGACTTTGATTTCAAATCAAATACAAGGTTGCATTTTACCTCAATTTATTTGTAATTTCAAATATAAAAAGAAAATTGTGATGATTTACAATACACAAGCTACGAATGACACTCTAGTAACCGTAAGCGTAATTTCAAAAGCTAAATTAGGAGTTTCAGATCGCATATGTTTCTGAAACTCCTAATTTCAGATCGCATATGTTCCAGACAAATTTTTTAATGACAGGAAAAATCACAGGCACTTTTTCCAGACATTTTGCCTGTGATTTTTCCTGTCATTAAAAAATTTGTCGGCGCTTTTTCCGGTAATCCGCTGGCACTTTCACAGCCATCCACCAGCACTTTTTCCGCCATTCGTCAGAAATTCTGCCGCCATCCTTCGGCACTTCCGCCGACACTTCCGCCCCATCATCCAACACTTCCGCCGGCAACTTTTACCGCTATGTGTAGGCCTTCTTTGTCACCGCAACAATCCATCGAAACTTTTGCCGCCATCCCTCGACACTTCCGCTGTCATCCGTTGGCACTTCCAGCGACATTCGCCGGCACTTCCGCTGGCAACCTCTGCCGCTAGGCGTCGACATGCTGTGAGAGCTTTTGGTTTTGCTATTTATATAAATATTGTATATTATTAGAGGAAGGAATATGTTTATTATCCTTGAAATGTATATAAAATGACTTTGCATCCAAACGCATAATTTTAATTTTAAAAAAAAAATTAAATTCATGCATTTTAAATACATGAATTTAAAATTCAAATGCAAAGACAATTATCCAAATCCACCCTTATTCAATTTCTATTGAGTTCAAGTAAGCCGAGTATCTTAACCTCTCCCCCTAAGCTAGGGCAAGATCTCTCCCCACCGCCGATCGATCTTTCCACCTAGGTTACGACCGGGGTTGTGGAGCAGAGATCGACTCCGGCAACAGTTTCATCCCTAGAAATCGGTTGTAATGCTCCGCCAGTTTGTATGTTGTGAGTTTGTTCGTTATTTCGGTGTCTCTTTTTCTGATTTGGTTATGTTTGTCTTCTAATGGTTCTCGAGTCGAATGTTAGCGGTTTCGTTTCCACTTTTTTTTCTGCACGTTACAACCTTGAGTTGGTTTAGATTTAACGGCTGAAATTTCATAAGTTGTTAGGGTTTTATGGTTATTTACTCTTTGGTTATTTACTTCTCCCGATGTCACTTGTTTGTAGGACACATCCCAATTATTGCTCATACAATATATGTTTTCAGGGTCCTTATCATAAAATAAAATCGTAAATGAGATTGATGTTAAAATAAACTAACTAACTTAACTTAGAGTGGTTTAATTTATAATAAAAATATGTCCGCAATCGGCCGGACGTTATAATAAGTCCAATACATGTAAGATGATGCTTACCAATTAAATGTATATTGGTCGGTCTAAATTAACCAATCTTCTTCCGAGTTAATTAATTGTCAAAATAGCCAAACGGGTTGTAATTGAGTGGTTGTAATGCATAATTTTGTTCTTAGAGATTTTAAATTCAAAGTTCATAATATACAATTATTTCAATCCTATATGATGGCATCACCGATCTCACCTAAACGGAAGGCTGACAACCCCAAAATTTACCAAATGATAATACCATTAAATATGGTATCCGTTGAAGGGGTTTTCCATTACATTCTTCTTGGAATGAAATATATGTGAATTCTGATTATGGTCCAATGACTATATACGTAGCGTACGTACAATTACAAGTACGAGAGTATAAGGCAGACCAACTAGCTAGGGATAGTAAATATTATACAGTACTTGCGTTGGTCAGACATCATTATCGTACGTCCTCAAACTAGTTTAACAAAAAAAATATTAAATAGAATCAATTACACGATAATTAAATAATAGCCATTAAAGGATCCTAGCCGGCAACTTGGTCGTTGTAATTACTTTATAACATGCTTTGATCCTAATAGTCGTTTGTTATCACACGTATATATTCGACCATAAAATTTGGTTCCGGTGTATATTTCAGTTGATTGTATATTTTGACTTAATATACATATTCTTCTTAAATTATTTAAATTCGATTTAATATATATTTCGATCCTCATTCCTTCAATAATTATCATCACACATAACTATAAAATTTGGTCTCTAATTCATATGACTGATGATGGGCTTAGTGAAGTTTACTATTTAGAACAACCCAAGAGAATAAACTTCACAGTAATTAAGGCCACCCAATTAATTTCAGTTGAAATTGAAACCGAAAAACATGAAGTAAGTAGGCCAATTCATCCAATAAAAGTTGTTTTAGTAGTAAAAAATTGTGTATTGATGATTTTGGAAAATTGATTTTAAATTAAATATAACTTAATTGTCAACACTCGTTTATTTACTTTTTATTTTGCAAATTTTTAAAAAACACTCGGTGTAATATTTATTCCTTGTTTTTAACTTTGACGGGGTTCAAATTTCAATAAGATGAATCATTATAAATTGAGCTCACTTTTAATTAGGTCGTTTAAGTTAATGATGAATCATGATGATCCACGATTGATGATGGAATTAAGACCTTGGCAGTGGAGGCATTCGACTTCCTTTTTGCTTTAATATAATATAAAAATTTGATGAAAATATATAAAACCCTTTAATTTCTGTTGTGTTGTGGGAGAAAGATAAGCCACTACCATCAAGAAATAGAGCTCTTCTTCTGTCATTATCAAAATCTAACCGCCCATCTTACTTTTCCATTTCATTTCGTCATTGGAATAAATATAAATAAGATTAAAGAAAGAATAACACAAAAATTAACATGGTTTTCGATTTTTAAATCAACTAATTTATGAGAGAAAGATGGAGTTCTATTATAGTGATGATGGTGGAGATGATTGTTTTATAGAGATATAAATAAAGAATGTATATATACTTAATGAGATTACGTTGAGCTATACATATTTACTTATGATGACCCATTTACTTATATGAGTTTATCAATAGACAACGTAATGGATATGATGATGGGTTATTCGAATGTAATAGTTTATAATTTGACATCTAAAGTCTAAAACGATCGAGAGGTTTTTGTTTTGAATTTCTATAATTGTTTTCATTTGTGCACATCATGATTTATTGAAATTTTATAAACCTTAATTCTTTTAAAAGAAAATTTATGTTTGAAAGAGTATTAATGAATAATATAAAATTTAATTTATATTTTAAAAAAATATTATTAGGATTTTACGATTTATAATATTAAAATAATGATTAGAAAAAGGAGTAAAAACACACAAAAAGTGTATTGAAAATTAATCTTTAAAAAAGATGTACTTTGAGTGTTTGATCCAAACTATTGACCAAGATTGGGTAGAAGAGAGAGGAAACACATGCATTTATCCAACTCAGCACTCTTTGCCGACATAACTTTAAGTAAATCAACTAAGTTAACACAATCATTCTCCAGATCCAACTTGAAAACCAACCTCGAACTTCCGCACCACCTCCTCGAATCAATCATTCCGTTAGCGATGAGACGATGGCCGAATCAGGATGGATATATGTATTGAGTCGGATTTAAATTGAAAATTTGTATATTTATCGCGTAATTAATTGATAAATTAATTTTAATACTAATGTTTAAAATGAAAATAAATTCATTATACTATTTTTAGTTGAAAATGTAATATATATGCCACCGGGGAGTTTTTATCTTATATTTGAATATTTTGAACTAAATTTATGATTGTTACTCATTCTAAACAAATAAGTAGAAGAGCAAAACTTTAAATACTATTACCCGAGTTATGAAATCATAAAAAATTTACATATAATTTAGTACTCGAAACCAAAAAACAAGATAGTCGAGACTCTCACTAGGTCCATCTAGTTTTGACACGACCAAAAACTGAGTCGATCTCAAATTACCCTGAGCCGAACTTGTAAAATTTGCAATTATATATATTTGTCCTTCGTTTTTGCAATTTTCTAAGAAACCCTTTGATCGTTAACTTCCTTCAATTATGTGGTACCTTTGTGCTACCCTAAAGCTACAAACTTTCCACAGTCATGAGCCAACATAACATAAACTATTAACATTTTTAAAATTTATATATTCCCCTTAATTGCCTTTTTTTCTTAATTATTTATATATTGGTATATATTTATAATTAAAAACCTAAAGGCCAACAAGTTGACATATATATTGAGCTTTTTGGAGATTCCTTTTGCTTGTTCTTATGTGTTGATCAGTGTTGACCTTCTAAAGCAAAGCTTAGATTTTTCAAGGCTCTCTATTTTATTTTAGTTTATAATAAGTGCTTGTTGGTGCCACTTTTGTAAGGGATAATACTAAATTAATATGGCAATTAACGTATTAATAAGGCGTATTAGCTAATATTATATAGTTGATGAGGGGGTGTTTATCCAAACCCAGGGGTCATGAAAGAAAATTTTAAGCATTTAATTAACTATATGGACTATATAATATATTGAGGAAAAATGTAACATTTTTCAAACTATGTTTTTTTGTTGTCTTTATGTAGTGCAGTATATATTACCATTCTCTTTATTTGTTTGTTGATGATTAATTATTTCTCTTTATTTGTTTATGGGTAATTTGAATGAGGTAATTCGGGGTGTTGGACCTTTGAAAATATTTCGTTTCAAATTACTTGTTTCAAAAGAAAAAAAAGATATTTGGACATATTTAAAATCATTTTATGGGCTTAGAGAAAAAACAATTCAGGGGAATCGAGATTTCAGAATAATAAGGAGATTTGAGAATTTTAATCAAAATTATAATATGTTCTCATTCGGTAATTTTGATATGATCATAAAGAAACTAGAAGTATTTTTGTATTTTTATATTTTTTTACACTTTTAATAATTATATTCAAAATTGCTCACAAATCACTCATCCAAACGGTATATTTCGAAAATAATAAACTCTATCCAAATTTCTATTCCAAATCGCGTAATCCAAACGATTTGTTAATTTATTTCCCTAATAACAACTTAACACATAGTAATAATAATGATAATAAATATATTGGGTGGCTATCAGCTGGCTGATAAGAGGCGGCCATTGGCTCATTTGAGGTTAGGTGCTTCGTCAACCGATAAAGCAAAAGGCATTAAACTAAAATTAAAACCAAACTAATCAGTGGCTAATAATCATGCTCCCCGCCAAGTCTTAATCCACACGTTATTAAAAAATTATCTACATTTGATAACCATAGTTTAACTTATCTTGTCCTATTCTATTAACTTGTATTTTTAACTAAGTGAAAGCATCTTTACTGTAAACAAATATGAAATACAAAATTAATAAAAAATCACAATCTTGATTCACTTATGCAGCCCCTATTTCTACCCACGCACACATAACTTAGCTTGAGATGGATTCTAGGGGCCGGGAGACCTATCCCTTCCCCGAAACTGGACTGTTTTTGTGAATTATTGTGGCCGATCTTTTTGCACTTCATGGTCATTCCTTATTTTTTGGAATGCACCGTATTTATTCTTTATTTTGTAATATTGGTGATTGTATTCGTAAGGTCTCCTTTTTTTTAAAGCCATTACTATCGATAATTAGGATCTTGAGACCACTCTTTTTCCTAGCACTCAAACGTCTAAAAGTTTTATCTCGGCAACAAATGTTTCAAAAAAATGCGAATCAATATTTGGATACATTCCATCAAATATGTCGTGAAAACTTAATTGCACATTACATTAAATATAATTTCCGTAATTTTAATTCAGACTCAGACACTCGATGTAGATGTGGATCCTATTTTTTTTGTATTTTTATCATAAAAAATTACAGTAACTTCATGGGTTCCTCTCATCTTGTTGGGCCATAATTTATCAAATATTATACTGCTGACCTTATTGATTAGCATAGTACAAAAATATTAAGTTTCTTTCAAAGTTTGGCGAGATCAAAAATTTATTTGAAACAAGAAGAAATTAAACAAAAATCAAATTAAAGTCAAATCCCTTGCGGGTTGTTAAACGGTGCATCCTACTGTAACATACTCTTGGTACTTTATTTTTTTAATCTGAACTTGGTACTTTCTTTTGCTGGATTTTAAACTTAATATCTCAACTTGAGCTTAATTAATTATGCTTTACGGTGGTTTAGTTAAAAAGTGTCATGGAGGAGTAATTTTTTGTGATATCCACTCATTATTAAACAAATGGTAACGGTTTGTACAAGAACTAAAGCTCAAATGCAATTTTGTACAACATTATAATGACCTATCTCATATTTAGTTCGATTCAAATAGATTTAGTGAAATGATCACATTCTCCCCGATTTGAAATCAAATTGTTTTTTCTTAGTGGAAGATTAAACGGTGAAAATACCTTACATAAATGTTTGTATATAAGATGTGGGTGGAGATTTGGAATTTGATTTAAATCCGATATTTTCAAGTTTTTAGCCATATAACGTAATCAACTATGTATCACTATTTTTTTGGTTTGTTCATATGATTCAGATTTTATTGCCATTATTCACTGGGAAAAAAATCCACTCTCATTATTTATAGTCTATTGTTTCGGTTCAACTCCTCTACTAACTTGTTGGTCTTTTATTACGTTTCTATTAAAAAATAAATACTTCAAATATTTACATTTTATAAGATCGGAGAAGAAGAAAAGGTGGTGGTTGACCGTTGAGGTGGTATCGAAAGAATGCTGATGAGAAAGAGGTGATAGTTAAAATTTTCTTTTACGTATCTGCTATTTTTATTTCAGCTTTTAAATCTTAATATCTAATTTAATGATAAATAATGATGTTGTTACGACAGTATTTTTCGAAAACAAATACTTCAAATATTTAAATTTTATGAGAAAATTATATTGAAAATGGCGTCATAAATACCTGTATTTTCATATAATATTGTTTCCTTTTTGGTAAATTTGGTCACGAATTATGACTGACAGTGCGCGTAGACCGAGTATAGCACAGCCATTTGTAAAGGCACGAGAGCCCCATTGGGATTCGGTCCATATATATACCGGCCAGTCTCCACTCTCCACACAATAAACATCCCGCTGCCGGAAAATCGGGACAAACGCAAACAAGCAGTTACGTCGGGAGCAAAACTTTTCAACGCGCTTAACAACCAACCACTAAGCTACTCTGCCGACGACTTGCTACCGACTTCATAAAAAAACTCCCCCTCTGTCGCCGGAACTTCTCTTCATTCGGTAATCTCCTCTCCTCAAACTAGCTCTATCAGCTCCTTTTCTCTTGGCCCATCGCCGACGGAGCATTCCAGCTCGATGCTTCTGTTTGTTTTTTCTTGCCGTGTTTGTTTCGAAGAGGTCTGTTTCATTAGATCTGTTTATTCTCCATGAAGAGCTTTGTCCTGCAATGGAGAGTTCAGAATAGAGGCGTAATTGTTGTTTTACTCGTAAAGGACGCTGAGAAACGGCCCGGGATTCAGTTCCGTGTTGAAGTTTATGTTTCGTTTTCGTTTTAAATTTTGATTTATTCGTACTGTTACGTTTCGTTTTCTAGCCTTTTTTTATGGAGCTTTTGGATTTGGAAATGGAACTGTTGCTTACAGGTAACGTCAAAATCGGTGTTGGATACAAACTTGCCTTTTGCCTGTTCTCTTGCTGTCCCTGATATCGATTCGGATTGTTCTCTCCTGCGGAATAATTGCCACTTCTGTGTGCGTTAGTGGAGTATTGAAACTATTCTTAGATTTTGCCTGCTCTATTTGGTGTTAGGTTGGCTCTTTTTCAAAGTTCTATCGTTGTGGCTTCCTTTTCCTTTATGGTTCAGTCTTTTAAATTATTTGTTGACTTCCTCATTTGTGATACAAACTGATACGACTTATCTCCATAGATGGATGTGGATTGTTTTTATGAACAGTTCGATTGTTAGAAATTGAAGATGCATATAATGGTGGATTCTTCTGTTCATATCATATACTCCGCTTGCTTTCATTTGGTTTAGTTCATGGATGTATGCTTTTGTTCGTCGAATAATCTGTACGTTATGGTTCTTTGGACTATGTAAACATACTATAATTGGATGGAGTTTGATCAGTAATTAGCTAAATCATTTGTATTCATTCTCTCGACAGGTTGAAGGGCCAGGCGAATGCAGAGCATATGGATGGCATCAGGCATCTGGTATATAGTACCAGAAACTTGAGATCTGATTGATAATCTTGAGAGGAACTGGTTATTTCTCGGGCATTATGCATGTCTGTTCCATTGGCCAACGTAGAGGGTGTGGGAAGAGGACTTACTTTGTCAGACAGAACAAAATCTGTTGATGCCATCTCCAGTAGAGAATTATCTTCTATTTCAGTCAACGGTGACGTTTCTCACAGGATCTCTGAAAGTGCCGCTTTCAAAATCGGTGAGCTGTTTCTTCCCAATGGAGAATCATATTGTGGGTCATTGCTGGGAAGTGTACCAGAAGGTACCGGAAAGTATGTTTGGTCAGATGGTTGTATCTACGAGGGTGAATGGAGACGGGGAGCAAGAAATGGAACTGGGAAAATTCAGTGGCCTTCTGGCGCCGCTTACGAAGGTGAATTTTCAGGTGGTTATATGCACGGTGCAGGTAACTACATTGGTGCCAACAACGTAAGCTACAGGGGAAGATGGCGATTGAATCTCAAGCATGGCTTGGGTTATCAAGTTTATCCTAACCGAGATGTCTTTGAAGGTTCTTGGTTACAAGGAACACCAGAAGGGCCTGGAAAGTATAGCTGGGCTAATGGAAATGTATACGTGGGGAACATGAAAGGAGGGAAAATGACAGGGAAAGGAACTCTTACTTGGATGAATGGAGACTCATTTGAAGGAAGCTGGTTAAATGGGATGATGCATGGATTAGGAGTATATACCTGGACTGATGGTGGTTGCTATGTTGGAACTTGGAGTCATGGTCTGAAGGATGGAAAAGGAACGTTTTATCCCTGTGGCAGTAGGTTCCCGTCAGTCCAAGAACGGTACCTCAATGCACTTAGAAAGAGGGGGCTACTGCCTGATATGAGAAAGCAGAACCAAGCACATATACACCATGCATCTTCAGGAGATATGGGCAGTATCAAGGTTGGCAGAGAGCAAAGGTCTCATCGCGATTCATCTGGGAACCTATCCAAGGGAAGCTTGATAAGCTTGGAGCAATCTAGAAACAAAAATGTTTCCTTGGAACGGCGGTGGAGTCTTGAGGTAGCAATTGAAAAGGTGATTGGACATGATTCATCATTAGAGTCATCTGAATATGATGGAGCAAATGTTCCACCGATCCTGGAAAGAGAATACATGCAAGGTGTTCTGATTAGTGAGATCGTACTAAATGATAACTTTTCATCGTTGTCCAGAAGTGCAAAACGGCGACAGAAAAAGTTTGTGAGGGAGATCAAGCGGCCTGGCGAAACGATTCTTAAAGGGCATCGCAGTTATGATCTGATGGTCAGTTTGCAGCTCGGTATCAGGTATATTAATAAATCCATCCGTAATAGTGTTTGATTCGTATTGTTTTACCTTTTCGTATTTCAGTACTTAATGTCTCTATGTCATCAGGTATACTGTTGGAAAAATTACACCTGTTCAAAGACGAGAAGTCCGTGCATCAGATTTCGGGCCAAGGGCAAGCTTTTGGATGCAATTCCCCAAGGAAGGGTCCCAGCTGACACCACCTCATCGTTCAGATGATTTTAAGTGGAAGGACTACTGCCCAATGGTCTTTAGGTTTGTTCTACTGGCCTTGAATTGTATTTCTTCTCTACTAAATACTTGATTACTGAGCTTACATTTTTTTCCTTCGTAAACTTTACACATACTTCTCTGACACTTGTAGGAATTTGAGGGAGATGTTCAAGATTGATGCTGCTGATTACATGATATCTATATGTGGAAATGATGCTCTTAGGGAACTATCTTCTCCAGGGAAGAGTGGGAGCATATTTTTCTTGTCTCAAGACGACCGCTTCATGATTAAAACACTCAGGAAGTCTGAAGTCAAGGTTTGTTCCCGTAACCCGTTCCGTGCTTGGTGTTAGTTCAACTTTGGGTTACTAGCTACCACTGAATGCTGTTCTATTTCTTCGATCCCTTTCCGTAGCTGATAAAACAAAAATTTAACGCGTAGGCTATGGATTCTGATTGTGCAGGTACTTCTGGAGATGCTTCCTGATTACCACCACCACGTGAAAAGATACGAAAACACACTGATAACGAAGTTCTTTGGTCTTCATAGAATCAAACCTTCAAGTGGTCAAAAGGTAAGTCAGTTGCACGTCTATATGACATCTTAGTCCTTCAAACTTTAGTTTATCAGCATAGTCTGGGAAGGCTAAGATAAGGTATCTTGGATCACCTTGTATTGCAGTTTCGCTTTGTAGTCATGGGAAACATGTTCTGCACAGAGTTGAGAATCCATCGAAGATTTGATCTGAAAGGTTCTTCGCTAGGACGATCTACTGAAAAGATAGAAATCGACGAGAACACAACCCTCAAAGATTTGGATCTGGACTACAGCTTCTATTTAGAACCTTCCTGGAGGGAGTCTCTACTAAAGTACGTACATTTCCTAACTACAGATTGAGTGTGACGCAAGATATCTTCGAATTAACTTAATTTTTTTCTCCTTAGCTATTTGTGCCCTACTTTAAATTGATTATGTATTACGAAAAATAAATAATTGCAAATCCTGACTTCTTATCGGAATTTTGATCAAGGATGTCGACTAAAAAACATGTAGTTGGTCTGGTTGCAGATAACAATAAACCATAACCATTAGTTTCACCTTACGATCTCTATCATCGTACAGATTCACGATAAGACTAGACATCTGATAGTTGTTTGATATCAGAAAAGCTAAAATGACAGTGTTGCTTCCTATTGCTTGTCAATTGCAGGCAGATAGAGATAGACAGCAAATTTCTGGAAGCACAGCGCATAATGGATTACAGCCTTCTACTAGGTGTGCATTTTAGAGCCCCGCAGCACCTTCGGTCCTTCAACCGAAGCTTATTGAACGAAGGATTGGGCGTTCTTGCAGAAGAAGGTAACTACTCGCTCACTTGGTAGTTTAGTAATCCATTTTGACGTTCTTTCTGATATTTCATTCGCTCACTTGCAGATACAATCGACGACGAGAGATACCCGCAAGGTGTAGTCCTCGTCCCTCGCGGACAAGACGATGGCAGTGTTGTTGTCGGTCCTCACGTCAGAGGCAGTCGGCTTAGAGCTTCATCTGCAGGTGACGAAGAAGTTGATCTCCTTTTACCTGGTACTGCTAGGTACGTTGTCTAAACACCATTCTTTATAAAGAATAGGAAGTAGGAACAAAACTTTTATTTTTGCGGAAGTTTCACCAGCAAACTCGGGCAAGAAATCTGTAAGGGTGTGTTTGGATGGTGGATTTTGCATTTTGGTATTTTGAAATTCCAAATTGTCTTGTTCCATTGTAAAGTAGTTATATGTAGAAACATACATCTGCTTTTATTATTTCTGAAGCATTCACATCAAACTTGTTTGTGCAGGCTCCAAATCCAGCTAGGGGTAAACATGCCAGCTCGAGCGGAGCAGATGGCCGAGGAGGAAGCGGGGAAACAGAGGTTTCACGGAGTATACGACGTAGTCCTCTACCTCGGCATAATCGACATTCTCCAAGAGTACAACATGACGAAGAAAATTGAGCACGCTTACAAGTCTTTCCAGTTCGATTCGTTGTCAATCTCGGCCGTCGATCCAACATTCTACTCGAAACGGTTCCTCGAGTTCATTCAGAAGGCATTCCCTCCTAATGCTGTCATCCACTGAAAGCACATTAATAGGTTTTCGTTTTGACTTGTACATTACGAGCCTTTTTGTACAAAAGACATACACTGGTTTAAGAGTTGAGTGTATGTATATGAAGCCCACTGAGCAAAGACGCTGTGATGATTTCTTTTACACGGTTAGTTATGAATTAATCCGATCTTGAGGGTATATGATCATCTGGACACTTCGGAAAGTGAGAAGATTGCGATGTTCCGAAAGGCAGGAATGTTATAAAATGGGTAATTCTATGTCCTATAAAACGAACAGTATGAATCTGAAGTAAAGGTGGCCGTTATCCATGGTCGAAAAATCTTATCGTTAATGAGTCAATCCTATAATATTACGAGATGCGCTACATATATAATAGCCACAACATCAAACCTACTTAAATTAGGAGGAGATAAACAACCAATAGTTAATAGTTGCTTGATATTTAATTATTTATCAACCCCACGCTTCAGCCAGGTGGCGTGCTAGCAGTCGTAGGATGAAACTGAACGATTGGACCAACTACAACAGTCTTCCGAGATAACGGCCCATTACCTGACCTACTGGCCCACCCACCATCCTCCTCACCCATCGGTCAATGACCCGAACCCTTATCCGAACCACCTGATGACAAAACCCGTTTCCAGAACGACGCCGTTGCAGTCGCTTATAACCAACACAAAGAATAACGTTGGAGGAGAGGCCCCAAACTAAGCCGTTTCCTTCATCTTCAACTCTCTCCATCATCATAAAGCACTGAACGCTTTGATCCCATTACTGCCTTCTCTTCTCATCTCATCCTCTCTTCCCTTTTATTTAATGTAGATACACATACCCACGTCTCCCTTCTCACTCTGCTTTAATAGAAAGAAAGAGAGATTGATTAGCTCCAAACCCGGAAAGAAATTTATCCGAAATTGACCCCGTTGTGTTTGTGAGATCTTTTTGATCATTATTAGCCAGATAGAGACAGCGCATAAACAGTTGTTGGGAGCAAAAAGCAAAGAAAAAGCAAGAACAAGAGGAAGAAGCAAGAACAAGTGAAAGAAAGCTTGCTTCTTTTTCTTGCTGTTGCTGCTGGGGTGGGGGGGGGGGGGGGGGGGGTCGGAGAAATTTAGTTCTGGGTGGGAGAAATTTGGTTCTGGAATGGGATCTTCAGCAGGTAGTAGTGGGTATGATCTGTCATTCAAGTTGTTGTTGATTGGAGATTCAAGTGTTGGCAAAAGCAGCCTGCTT
Organism: Linum usitatissimum; assembly: GCA_030674075.2. Lineage (NCBI taxonomy): Eukaryota > Viridiplantae > Streptophyta > Magnoliopsida > Malpighiales > Linaceae > Linum > Linum usitatissimum. The sequence continues at coordinate 3,793,902 of JAUJYP020000039.1, forward strand.
GTTAGCTTCATCTCCACCACCTCTGCTGGAGAAGATCTTGCTCCCACCATTGGTGAGAATCAATCTTGGAGATCTAAATTCTTAAATTTGATTAATTTGGGTTTCCATTTTTGGTTGGATCTTCTTATTTTTGGCTTTTATTATGCAATCTTGTAGGTGTGGACTTCAAGATCAAGCAGCTGACAGTAGCTGGCAAGAGACTGAAGCTCACCATTTGGGATACTGGTATTTGTTCAGTTCTTCAGACACTTTAGGGTTCTTTAATTCAATGCAATGCAGCAGTTGGGAGACATTGAGCATTTAACAACACTATAGGGAATTTGGACCACTTGCAGTACCTTTCAATTGACCTTAATTCTATTCAGTTTTCAATTTATGATGTTTCCTTGCACATTTCTGGACCACTTAACCTCTTTTCTCCAGTACAATTATTTTCACTACTGCCAAAGTAGCACATAGACACATTACTAAAACCGTATCGTTGATCAAACTCGGAACTGCCCAACTTGGTCTTTGATATCGCGAGTTGTACCGGTACAACGTGACTATATGAAAGATACATCGTCTTATAGTGTTGCATTCTGCTAATTTGCAGCTGGGCAGGAGAGGTTCAGGACACTAACAAGCTCTTACTACAGGAATGCACAGGGAATCATACTTGGTATGCTCCACTCAATCAATTAGTTTCAGCTTGATTCCTTAACATCGTTGAACTTTCGAAACATTTCGGTTGATCTTATTGAGTTTGCGGTGAGTTGATATTAGTGCTGAATCCGGCATCAGCTTGTACAAATTGTCAATTCCAATTTGAGTTATGGCGAAAGATCGAACTTATACATGATCTAATCTGGGTTTGGCATTGCAGTTTATGACGTGACAAGGAGAGAGACTTTTACGAACCTATCTGATGTATGGGCTAAAGAAGTTGAGCTCTACTGCACAAATCAGGACTGTGTCAAGATGCTTGTTGGCAACAAAGTTGACAAAGTAGTTAGTTGCCAACACACCTCAGTTTTTCTTCGAAAATAGTTGTATCCATTTTCTCATACTTCCTTCCATCTGGTATGATAATTTTCAGGACTCTGATAGAGCTGTAACCAGAGAAGAAGGAATTGAACTTGCAAAACAGCACGGATGTTTGTTCCTCGAGTGCAGTGCTAAAACTCGTGAAAATGTGGAGCAATGCTTCGAGGAGCTCGCGCTAAAGGTACTACACATTGATCGGAACACCATTGTTTCTGTAAACTGGAAATGCAGAAGCCTGACGGAGAAATTTCTGGTGTTTTTTGCTGGTTTCTTACAGATAATGGATGTTCCGAGTCTCTTGGAAGAAGGATCTACAGTCGGGAAGAGGAACATTCTAAAGCAAAACCCAGATCGACAAATGTCTCAAAGCAACGGCTGTTGCTCTTAAATAATGATTTGACTAACTGATTGATGTATATTCAGCTTCAGTTCTTTTTACCTTTTTTGCTTCTGTTTGTGATTTGGAGGGTGTGTATTTCCCCAAGTTTCCGATAAGTTTGTTGCGAAAGATTGGTTTGGTGAGGCTTGCGGTGAATCCAGTCGAGTCGTGATTGAACTAATATGATCTGATGTATATAGATTTGTAAATGATGTATTTGAGACTTTCTAAACAAACTGATGGAGGTTGATTTCTGGACTTCAAATACCATGTTGACATTCACATTTGTCCTCCCTATCAATCCCTAATAAATTTATAACACAATAACTCATAGATTTGGCTTCTTGGAAAATCTAGCTCAAAGATCATCCCATCGCTGCAGCCTCTTTCCTCAAGTAAATATCAAGTCTTTCGCTTGATTGAGAAGAAAGAACTCTAGCTTCAGCTGGATGAAGCAGTGGCTTCCAAGATTGTCCTCACTTCTGTTCCTGGTTCGGCCAGCTCGCTTGGAGTCTGTCGGAATCAATACACAGTCAGTAAAACACCATCGAAGTGAACTTCTTAGACTGAATACATTGATCACAAATAGTGACTGACCTTTCCGTACGAGTTTGTGTGAGTCACTGAAGCACCAGAAGCCATCAACAGGTTTACGATCTCCTTATGTTCACCTCTCGCAGCGTGATGGAGTGGCTGCGAAAAAAACAGAAGCTCGGGCAAAGTAAAGGCCAGAAGAGAGAATAATCACGTAAGTTCGACACATTATCGAGTTATACTCACAGTATCACCCTCATCGTCGACTGTTTCAAGCATTCTCTTCACAGAATCAGGACTTTGAGCATGGCTGAGCAAAAGCTGCACTATATCAGTATATCCTGTAAATGTGTCATATGAACGAACTATCAACAAGAGCAAATAAGAACACTACAGATTTGTAAATTCTCAAACTAACCTCCTGCACAAGCATCATGTAGTGGAATCGCACCATCTTCATCTTTAACCTCCACATTTGCTCCCCTTTCCAAGAGTACCTACAATTGAGAAAAAATGTACAGCACTCAACACTTGAGACAGTTAATTCATCACGAAAGCTAGTTTGTGAACCGCCTTATTGGACGAACCTTAGCACAGCTGAAATGTCCATACAGACAAACTAGGTGGAGAGCCGTGTCACCATCCTCCAACGGTTCATTAATGTTTCCATCAAAATTATCTTCAGAGCAAGATAAACACAAAATTATCAATACATCCATAAATTCATCAGCACTGTCAATCCTAGGGTTTCAATAAACAATCAGAAACAAACTTGGAATCTATAGCTCACTCATTCTATCTCGATCACGATTTTACACACAACCTTCATCCAGAAAAGCGAAATGGGAAAAAGCTAATCAATTTAGCTCACAAAACAAGCAAATTTTTCCCTCGCTACACAATCAAATTCAACTCCATCGTCACTCCTAGGGTTTCAATAAACAATCATCAGAAACGAACAGCTCTACCACAAAACCAAATAAGAAAACACAATCAAGAACAAACTTTAAAACACCTTCTCACGAACCTAAGGCTTGAGTGAGTGCATCGGAGTTTCCGGATTGAGCCGCCGAGAGGATGGACTGAAGCGGCTCGGGCAAGTTCTGATCCAAATCGACGGCGTTCGCGTCCTGAAACAGGACGTTGTCCTCCTCGTTTTCTTCCTCGTCCATTAGGTCATCCCTGTGAACTGCCATGCCTTAACGGATTCCGGTTCCCGTCAAACCTCCGATGAGAATTACGGCGTATTTATAGCTCCGTTCGGGGTTTTGGTAGGGTTAAGCTGCCGCCGTCCTCCGTTGTTAGTTCGTTTCAGGTTCCTTTCAGTGTTATTTTTTATTTTGTCTGATGTGTATGGGACAGTGGGCTAAGCGTCAGGCTATACTAGTCTTGGGCTTTCTCTGAAACTGATGGGCCTGGCCAACCTCATGAGACCCAGTCAGCGGCCTATGTTGACATTATTCCCATGAATTTGTGACCCGCTTGGCGACGGAGGTTTGGGGAAGACATTTAAATTACTCATTTGATGTCATCCTGTTTTCATTTTGGTGATAGAATAGATTCCATTACAATATGTATATAGTTAGAGCATTATAATTATTTCCAATAATTATTTACTATTTTTTTAAAAAATTGAATTTCAAGAGTCCAAAATGCATCAAAGACTAGCGGATAGGATATTTTCGAGAAATGAATAAGTAAATGGTTTATATTTAGTTTTTTAGATAGATTTTATGTACATTTAGTATAGGAAGTGGACTTATTGGGCTCATGTATTGACAGATAAATATTGATTATACGGGTCAAATATGATTATGGTGATGGTGCGATTACTACAAAACTCATAACCAACATACCCACTAGCTTCACTAGAGGTCCTATGATTGAATGCTTTGTTCCTAAACCACAAGATCTTGAGTTTGAAATTGGTAAGCTGGATTTGAATAAATCAAAATCTTCAAATTATAACTTGTTTATCCATTTTTAGTGATTAATGGTTATAATCGTAACCTCAAAATTACCCAATCAATACAATTAATAATCATCAAATTCGATTAAATTATGGTCGGTTAAACGATCAAAATTGTCGAGTCTTACCAGGTAAAAACAAATTGATAAACCTACAATGTTCATCTCTCAAGTAAATTGCATGTCCCATGTTCTCTCCTTTCTCCATTTCTTTTCTGCTGCTGCTGCTGCTACAGTATTGCTTGTGAGCTCCGAGTGTGTGTACCTGCCAGCTTGTTATTACTTGTAAATAACAAGCCGTGACTTTTGCCCCGTGGTTTGAGTGATTTAGTGGTTTAATTGTAAATCTGACCGTCAATCACTCTACAGCATGATTGAACGGTGGTGCTCTAACTTTATTAATTAGCTGCTACGCAACGTAATATTATACTCTGTCGCCAATCATGCATATTAGTTCACAGTTGAGCTGTTTTACTTAGTTTGTGCGGCGTACAGTTGGCGGGGGCGGAGACTTAGCTTCTCCGCCGCTACCTTACTTCGTACGGGTAGCCTTCCTATCTCTTCAACTTGCGAAATCTTGATTTAATATATTTAGTTGAAATGTATAAAATTTAATAAATGTATTAAATTTGGTGATTGGTTTGGGAAAAATGGTATACGAAAGTATGGGCGTAATTAGACTCCTTTTATTTGGAGATGATGACTTGATGAGCATGTAAATTAGCACTCTTATGAGGTTATTAGTTTTCGTAAGATGTTGGATCGGAATTGGTTGATCAAAGTCGAATATATTTATCGAGAAAATAATAGGTTATTGACTATTTCATTGACTTTGAACATATAATTATATTTTTCACTTGATGTACATCATATTCCTATTAATGATTCTACTATCCTTGCGTACATTTGTTTGTATGACTATTTGGGGTTTTCCAACCTCGTTTGACTTTAAATGAAAAATAGGTTGATATTACCAAAAAAAATGTAGTAAATTTACAAAATAAATATAATAATAAATCTAATTATATGCAAATTTACTTATTGTCAAATTTTTGAAGTTAAAATGTGCTACATTATGAAGAGAAAATTTTACCCTCAATTCATAGTTCATTTGGCTGAGAATACTTATTAGGTTTTTGTACAATAAGTTAATTGACAAAGATGATGACGGGATGATTCGATATTCGGCTCGTTTCAATAATGATAAAAAAATAATTAATCTATAATCATTGTTACAGTTACATTCTAATGGGATCCCAGGTTTAAAAGAAGAACTAAATAACAGGATTTACACAATATCTGGAGTCATTTGGTGAATCAATTTTTTATCACCAAAACTAAAGAATCAAATTTGGAAGAAAAAAAAAGAATTAATATAAACGAATTTGTTGAAATCAATCAGTAATGGCAATCCACCAAAGGAAAAGCCGACGACGACGACGACGAGAACACAAACCGAAACTTATTCGATTCCCGCCCTTCTTCCGGGGCCGGAAGATTCAGATCCCACTCCAACCCGCTCCTCACCACCACCGCCGCCGACGTCGCCGGGACCACCGTCCTGTGCCTCCTCATATGCCCACCCAAAGCCTGCCCCGACGAGAACCCCGTTCCACATATCGAACATTCGTGAACCTTATTCGGCTTCACCGCCGCCGGTGTCACAATTCGCAACGAAAGCGACAGTTCCTCCCCCTGATTAATCTCCTCCTTCAATTTCCGATCAACAGAAGATAACTTCCGATCAACCTCCGCCTCCGACGTCCTCGGCTTCTTATGACTCGCTCGGTGCCCTCCCAACGCTTGAAACGAAGAAAAACACCTCTCACACGTCTTGCACTGATAAACAAACACTCCTCGCTCCGCTACCGTCACCGCCCCTTCCTCCGCTACCACCGTCACGGGTTTCGAATCCGACGCAATCGACCATTTCCTGGGTTCTTCTTCTTGACGCAGAAGCTGCTGGACACCTCCTTGAGCGAGAAGAATCAAGCAATTGGCCATATCTTCTTCTTCAACCGTACAACTACTCTCCGTTGCAGAGCTCTGATTATTGGCTGCAACATCGCCGCCAGGAAACGGCAGAGGAGACAGAGGCCTCTGACGTTTGGTCCTCTTACCTTTGACCGAGCAGCAACCCACGTCAAGGGTTACTCCGTCCATGACCATTGATTGATCCATCACCATGGAAATGAAAAGAAATTAAAAAGAGTGAGTTTGAAACAGGGGAAGGAAGAAAAACAGAGGAAAGAAAAACAGAGGAAGAAACAGAGAGTAGTGTTTGGTGGGTTGTGGAAGAAACGTTGATTATATAAAGAAGAGAAGAGAAGAGAGAAGAGAGAAGTGGACGGTGGAGATGGAAGGAGTGGAGAAGAGAGGAAGCGAAGGTATAGTGAGATTCGGTTGGCTTTGAAGCAAACTTGTTTCTGCAACCTCCCATAACTTCATTCTGTTATTTTTTAATTTTGCTCTGGTTGTTCCAACGAGATTCCCTGCTGTGCAAGTCTGGAACCACAATTTCCGGGGATTTCTCTTTACTTCTTTCTCCACTCTTAATGATCTCTGTCCATTTTTAGCTCTTTCTTCTTCCAATCATTCTCTCTTACTTTACTCGTGTGTTTTTCTTTTTATTTTGGGCGGAGCGCATCCGATAATTGAGTTACTAGTTAATCGAGTTATGAGTTTATAAAGTTATAAATTTATTTAAGGCTTTGAGTTAATCGGATAACAAATTATTCGGGTTCGTAGATCATCGGTTTTCAAGTTGGCTAAGTCATGGACTGTTGACTTCTGATCAATTCAGATCATTGATCGGATTAGGTCGGGTTGGGTATGGAATATGGTCGAGTTAACTTTTAATTACTCTACTTAAAAGTATAGTTATGATACAAGGATGTGGTATGAGCTAGTAAAACTCTCACGTAATACGATATTCTCATTGCCTCGTCGGAAATAGAAACCCGATGGATTACATATCCGTGTGAGCTTCATGTTTGCGTTTGTCGAGTGGATTCAGACATTCGGGACACTTTGCACTATTTATCGGGGTCCGGTTGAAGATGATGCACATCGTAATCAGATATGCTAGGTGATCATACCTTGATCAGGATGAGGAGATTGTAGTGAATGAAACGTTACCATGCAAGTATCTCTCCATCTCATAAGACGGGGTCGGAGTTTACTATGAGTAGTGAGCACACTATCATTCGAGTTCTCTTGGCATATAAATTAATGACAATGGTAATCGAATGACGTAAACTCACTCCTATACCATATAACAAAGTTTATAAATTGCATCATTAGAGACTAAATCGGCCACACCCAACGATTCAAAAGTGAAAACTATGGAAGTGAGTGTACCCACCAAGCAATGGCATATCAATCATTAGTTCATGACATGTTATGTTAATATATACTTTTATGACCCAATGAGTGCAACCTTGAGTTACACACCTTTCCACCCAAGAACCACAAACTGTCCAACTGGTTTTTTCTACAAACCGTGTGTTGAATACGTGATCATTACAGCTTTTTAGGCCTAGTTACTTTTGCCACAAGTAATCAGCCAACCAAACTAATTAGTTATTAGATCTCCAAAATTTGAGGAATACCCATTACCCAGATGTCTTGTGTTTTTTTTTTACTTAGCTCGTGATAAACAAGTTTTAAAAAAAACCCCAATGATTTGGGACATCTCTCAAGTCAACTAATTAATAGTGAACATGTTAAACTAATTTTACTTGTGCCTATATACTTGTTTCTTTTAGCCTTTCTATTTACGTCATTGCTATTGTGAAAATTTTGTTGAACTCGTCTCTATCTCTCGTTTTCTTTTCATAAATGCTTTAATCATTTTTCTAGTTTCTAATTTTCAACTAGTTATTGATAAGGTTTATGTTATCCTTCCGTAAAAGTTGTAGATTTGGGTTTAGAGTTTGCTTTCGAAAAAAAATGATTGGTCCGTTTTAAACATGATTTGTGTTACTAGTTATTAAACATGATTCATGAAGAAAATAAACATGTTATTGTAGGGTTGGTCCTTTTTAAAATGTCACATGATTCATCATTCTTTCTTGTGATTCTTTGCCATCGTCGACCTAACTGCCCCTTGTACTCTTTGCTCGGCTAGGCTTTACTCATGAAACCATCATAACAAAATTACGTTGGTTTCGGCTGAACCTGATATAGTAATCCATTTGTTTAGAACGGTCACAGTTGCTATGATGAATCATGTGATCTTGTTGATTAGTTGGCCTATTAATTAATATAATTACCTACTAGATAGATAGTGTTTCGGTACATTGGCCGATTTTATTTTTTATTTTTTAAATTTACTATTGATAATCTAAATAAATAAGCAGATAATTTTTCTGGCCCGTTGGTCGATTTAAATTTTTTTCTATTACCGTACTACTGATAACATAAATAATTCAACTGAATCGTAAATAATTATCAATAAGTGTTTATGTTTTCCAAAACTAAGATCAATTTTTTAAACATTTTTAAAAATCAATCAACAAATTCATATTATTTACTGGTCTGTCGGTCGGTTTATGCTAATTTTAATCTTTGATATGTTCAAACTTTACCGAATGAAGTTCAACCTACAATTTATAATGTCAATAAATTAAAATGATTGGTCTTTGAGATTGAAAATGTAATAAATACGTTTTGACGAATAGTTGAGCATAATGAAAAATGTAACCTCTATTGACATGTTAACAAAATTTTGAAAAGAGATCATGTTATGTGAAATATGCTTAGATGTTATGGATATATCTCATTCAAACATACTCAACCCGATTATTAGTGGTCTAAATTAGTCAAAAGATAATAGAAGAATGAAAAATAAAATATTGATTGACCCGTTAGAATAATCTTGAAAATAGGGACATGCCATCTAAAATATACTTAAGATTAATGAATGTGGTTTGATTCGAGCGGACTCAAATGGATTAGTGCTCTAAATTGGTCAAAAGTTAATGATTTGTAGCCTGCTTAACTTACGACCTATGACCATTTACCCTTATATGCCTAGAATTTAGGTGACCATTGTCATGGTTTTCTCAAAACTCGTGCAAACATGGATGTCTATAAAATAATTGATTGAATGATATAACTTTAAAAAAACATATGATTAAGAAGCAAGTAGGTGTATCTATAATTTCATTTTTCTAGTATTTTCCATTCTTATTCTATGTCATTTTTCAATTATTAGACACAAAATGCTAATTGTAGTAGATATATTCAAATTTAAGTTGTAACTTTAAATCATAACAATTAAAATGTAAAATGTAACTTCAATTGACTCATTAAAAATTACTAAAAGAAGCTAAGGAACATGTTGAGTTATGCTTGGGTTTGATTGATACCTCCCGTTCAAATCAACTTAACTCTACTAGCATTCTGAATTATTTTTGTTTGAAGAATATTGAAAGAACGATTGTCTTATATGGATCGTGTTTAGGTTTGATAGATATGTTTAATTCAAACTAATTTAACCCGATTAAGTTTCTCAATAGGTCTAGAACTCTCAAATAAAGAAAATATAAGCCTGATTGTGGTGATAAAACAATATTGAAAGAAGATTGAGTCACTGTGGTTTTATATACTGTAATTTACAAATGAACAACATATTAGACTCGTTTAGTGTGATGTCAGTGAACAATATGATTGAATATACTTGCAAATGTTGAGTGTGATGTGCATGTTGATTATCTTCTTTATAACGGCATAACCTTCAATATTATATGGATTGTTTTCATAAAAAATTTAGTTAAACATAACAAAATTGATGTCATTTGACTAAAAAAAGTAGCAAACAACATTTGTGTAGGCCATAATTTATTTTGAGTAACATATAAACCGTTATGAAAGAAAAACCAATTAAAATGAGAAAAGAAATAGATGTTCAAAACCATTAATGAGTTTTTTTATTGTAATAAAGGTGGTTTGTGTATGAACAAAAAAAGTTTTTTGAAAAAAAACTCCTAAATTTAAGGAGAAATCTCCAAAGGCTTATGGAAAACTCAATCTTTTTTTTTCTTATATATAATTGTAGAGATTATGTGTTCACATTTTGAGTGTGGTGTAGAAGTCAATGGTAATCTAAAGTGCCTTTTAGTGTTGATGTGTTCGTGGGTTCGAGCCCATCGGTGGGCGACACTTTTTTTTATGTAAACACCCAAATCCACGAAAAGACTCAAAACACTCAAATTCGAGAAATAATAATCTTCAAATCCATAAAAAGACTAAAAACACTCAAATCCAAAAAACAATAATCCCCAAAATTGCCAAAATATCACATCAACAACAAACAGACGCCACACAATTTGAGTTGTTGAAATAGAGAACCCGGATACACAGATCATCGACCATCCCGGTAAACAACTCCAACTCTTCCAAACCATTCTATACAACAAATTAAGCCAATCTTATTAACCACAGCTCCCAATTGAGTACTATGGTTAACTATTTTAGATTCATTTATTTATCTCCATCCACAAGCTCCAACACACCACGAGTTTTCCAAAAAAGTATTACTACACACCACATGAAATAGCGTAGTTGATAACGTTGCGTGATGATGGCCTAGAGATATCAATCGGATTCAAATGTTGTCTTTTTCTTAGTATAAGCTGGCAAGGTGAAGGTAATTATAAAAATATCTGTCTCGTTGTGTTTGTGATAAGGGGAGATGTATAGTGTGGATTCTTGGCGTGAAGGAGAGGAGATCCAGTTGATCCCGTACATTGTACATATACGGTTGTGTGTGTGCAAGGGAGAAGTAGTAGTATATGCATAGTTAGTTTAGTTCCACGAACTAGTTAAAGCATCCATGTCCATTCCTTTTGATTTCGTGCTCCGATCCCAACATATCTGGCACTTCATTTTTTTTTTATGTATTATTATTTGGTATTAGCTCAGGGCTATAACGTGCTTGGCATTGCTTTCTTGCGGGGGAGTTACATTCTCTCTTCAAGCTACACTAAACACTTATGCTACTCCTACTCCACTTGTTAATTATATTTTCTTTGCTTCCATATGCATATTTAAGAAAAAAAAAAGGAGTTAAAATAGGGGAAGGTATCACTATATGGGGAAGTAATGGCAATGCACTTAGAATCTTTGATGGTTGAAGGAGATCAAACAAAGTTGAAGTTGCAGAAATATTGGTGGCACTTTGAGACTTGGGATCCATGTCTGAGAATTGAGAAAGCAGAAAAAGGGCAAAAGGCAGGCTGATTCTTTGCCGCCAAAGTCACGTTCTTCTTCTTCTTCTTCAACTTGCTAAAAGGAAGCCTTTCAATGAGGATTTCTCCTTTTTGCAATAACTGAAACAACTAACTCACTCATTGATAAAAAAAATAACAAATTGTTATAAAACTAATAAATCGAGATAAATATTGAAAAATGAAGAGGAAAATACATTAAAGAAAAAAGAAAAGAGCTTTTTTATTAAGTTGGGTGCGCTCAACGAGTTCTTTATTCTTGTAAAATAGCCTAAGGAAATATATCATATAGACTAATGAAAGGTTTAAAGACATTTGAAATGACGAGTGTTTATAGCATAATTATGATCGATATATCAAAGTAAATCGTGAATGAATATGTGTCTAACGTGTTGATCAAGGATTCTATATATGATGAATTAGTCAACAAATGTATCAAACATTCATATATTTTTGTAATTGAATTCTCATGCGTGCAGAGTTATGCCATTAATTAAGAGATACCAAACTTTGCTTTTGCGTGCTTGTAATATTCTTCTTCCTCGTTTGGAGGTAAGTTGGCTGCCAGTTGTTGAGATATTGAGCCTAACAAACATCGGCCCATCTGAAGATCGGCTGGTAGTTGGGCTTTCCAGAATATGGGCTGTGCTGCTCCACATAGTCCATTATCCAAGAGAAGTTAGCCCAATCGCTCCATGCCATTTTATGAGAGAAAATCTGCTACTATGGACTCTAACAGTCTACAGGGCGCATTCAACTAAATAAATTGATTTCATGTCCAGTTTCCTGGAAAGTGTTTGTTTCTTTGTACAGTGTCTTTTTGACAGCATGTTTTACTGGCTTTTTTTGTTTATAATATACGTATAAACTTTCTGGTTGATGTACTCTACCAAACTCAACAAGAGTCAAGTAGATTTGGGTTTGAGGTAATTGAGATGCTTCATTTGTCATGAGAGTGAGATACAGCAAGCCGAACTAGCTAGTATCCACGTGAAATCATTTTAAAGAGTTATGATGGAGTAGTTCAGTTGGTAACATTATGTGTTGGCGATTCAAAGATATTCAGTTCGTATACAGTCTCACACTACAGACGAACACCTATGGAATAGTACTTATTTCTCTTCTATCTCCTTGTCTCATCCAAATTCGACTAAAACGCACGTATCACTTGGAAAAAAATAACAACATTGAATATCAACTAGTCAGGAACTTTACCAGGTATCAAAATTGAAATGAAATTCAAATGCATGCAGGCTACTATTTTTTAGACTTGCATCTCAAAGCATATAGCTTTATGGGTCCCCCCTCGAAAGAGAGAGCTGTAAACGTTTTGATGACTTTGAATTCAATTGATTGCATCCAGCCTCACACTGGGGACGGCGGTGGCCGGCCGCCTCCCCGAATCCCTTTTTCCTCCATTGGTCGGTCTCGCCCTACCATGTGAGGCGGTGCCCCACGGCCACACTAAGCAGCTCTAACAAAATCTTACCCCTTTTGCTTGTCCGCCGGAGTGTCGCAGTCTCCGGCCACCGCCCGCCAGTGAATTAATGTTTCTTGTGCGCACATGTTCATTTATTCTCTGGCCCTTAGCTTGTTTACTAACCGTAATGTCTTTATTGTAATAAATGATTGGGTGGTATATATGGACCCATCTTCATTATTATTTGTTACGTACCCTTCATCAAATATATATGGGGTCGATCTGCTCTTATAATAACTACCGATTTGTTTCCCACCATTTTTTTTACTTGTAGCTGTTGGGTATAATTTTATTATTTTTACAATATTTACTATCCGAGAGAATCAAAGATCCGAAATTGAATGCTTATGCAATTTTTAAAGATTCAAAAAAAAGTTTCATCTCAATAACCAGAACGGATAAACACACAAATATCTCAATAAAATAAAAGGATTTATTTACTAATATTTTTGTTAAAAGAATTCTTATTGTATTAGTGATAAATAGGGCAATGATTTTGTGAAAAGTGAATTTACTTGAGAGAGATTTTCCAAACTGCATTGCCGACCTCGTAAATTTTTTGAAAAAAAACATAATCTCAAAGTCATCATTGATGATTAATATGAAATGAAAGGATATAATAGTCATTTTATATATTATGCCACGTAATAAAACACGGACTATACAGCAATGAACAAAAAGAGCTCATCATCAGCCAACCGGTAACCAAGGACAATTCCCATAATCCCATAATATAAATACGTAACTTGAGACTAGTGGAACAAGCCACACAGCTCAATACTCTCACCTAATCATTATACACCAAACATGCCGATCAGAAACATAGCAGTCGGCCACTACGGCGAGGCCACCCACCCGGACGCGATCCGGGCCGGGTTGGCCGAGTTCTTCTCCACCCTGATCTTCGTCTTCGCCGGCGAAGGCTCCGGGATGGCCTTCGCAAAGATGACTGACGGAGCTGCCAACAATCCTACGGGCCTCATCGCCGCCGCCATTGCCCACGCTTTCGCTCTCTTCGTAGCCGTTTCAGTCGGAGCCAACATCTCCGGCGGCCACGTCAACCCCGCCGTCACGTTCGGCGCCTTCATCGGCGGCAACATCACCCTCTTCCGTGGGATTGTTTACTGGATCGCCCAGCTTCTCGGGTCCACCGTCGCTTGCTTGCTCCTCAAGTTCGTCACCGGCGGCCTCGTAAGCTCTAACTCCGTCCGTTGAATGTTAGACGTACATTATTATTTTTTCCATAATCACATTAATTAATTTTTTTTCCATAATCACATTAATTATTTTTTCCCATAATCACATTAATTATTATTTTTTCATAATCAAATTAATTAATTTAGAATATAGATAAATTTCATTCATATTATAACAAGATAAGATTTAGGTGATTTTTAATGTGATATTTCTCTGTTATGTGTAGGAAACAGCAACGTTTGGTCTTTCAGATGGGGTAGGAGTGTGGAACGCGATCGTTTTGGAAATTGTGATGACATTCGGGCTAGTGTACACCGTGTACGCCACAGCGGTGGACCCTAAGAAAGGTGACTTGGGGACCATTGCCCCACTGGCAATCGGTTTCATCGTGGGGGCCAACATTTTGATAGGTGGCGCATTCGATGGGGCGTCTATGAACCCAGCTGTGTCGTTCGGGCCGGCATTGGTGAGCTGGAGCTGGAACAACCACTGGGTGTATTGGGTTGGACCGTTGATTGGTGGTGGACTGGCCGGTTTGATTTACGAGGTGATTTTCATTGGATATGGAAACCACGAGCAGCTCCCGACTGCTGATTACTAGCCTAGCTAGCTAGCCATATGTTTTGCAGCTGGTAATTATTAATTAAAGTTATGTATTAGTGTTTGATTTCGACGGGTTTGATTTAGTGATTGATATTGATGTTATCACACTTGAAAGAAGTGTTGGTTTTGAGTTTCGCTATTGTTATACATGTTTTCTGACGTCTATGCGATGCTATAAGAAAAATCTTGGAGTTAATTAGACTGATGAGGTCATGTTATATGAATTCTCATTATTATTAAGGGCTCTCCATGCTTGTTGGAAAGTTATTGTTGTACTTGGTTTTGCAACTTAGTCTTTGATTTTTTGTCGGAGAGAACGAAGCAGACAACATATGTACTTTCTCATCAATCCTTTTAGCGCTCTGGAACTAGAATGTGCCTAGGTTGTTGACACTTTAAGCCCAACAAATTATTTTCTCTGCACCACTTGGTTTGGCCCAACAGCTTCCCCAAGATGAGTGGCGGATACAGAAAGCTTCCTTTAGGTCTTTGCTCAACCTATTTTATGAATTTTGAATTTCGATAATAAGTCATTTTTCTTATATTTATAGATCAATTGATATTTTTTTTATTTACAGCCTAGTATATTTTAATTTTTATACAATTTGACCCAATGTATTAAATTATTATGGATCTGTCGTTACCAAAGATAGACGAAAGAAAAATGTCATTATAAGAGAGAAAAAAGTAAATATAACATAGATGTCCATATACGAGATGTGATTGAAATCAAACCCTATACCTATAAGTCTCCGGTTACACAACGCAACTAAATACACTACTTGGTCATCAGCTTAAATCCCATGGCTAGCTGGATATTATTTACTGCACACAAATCCAATTCGATTCACAAAGAAAATCGTGACACCCCGATTTTCAATTGATGTCTAACTCTAGATTTAATTACTGTTTCTATGAGTCTCTGTGAATCACTGTCAGACGGTCCATCGCGGGCTCTGTCACGGCTGTGATCATCAGGTAGGTCACGGTCGTGGTTAGTAACAATCACGATCGTGGCAGACAGGACGATCACAATCGTGATCATCAGCATGTCATGGGCGTGGTTGTCATGTCACCACGGACGTGATTACCAATAGGCCACGGGCGTGGTAGACGGCTTATAAAAGCAGAGTCGTAATTCCAAAATTACATAAACCTAACTCTTCTTTCCTTACAATCATCTGACGAATGGTGATCGTTCCATGCAGAGTAAAGGTCTTGTTGATCGATCTCAGACAAGTAGGGGAGGCTTAAAGATCGTTGAGAAAACCTTAGAAGGTAATCTACTTTCTTCCTCCTTTCTCAATCCTTCGTTTGAAATCCTACAGAGGAAAATCCTGACAGGTTTGGATTTGGGGTTTTGAGATTTCAATCCTTAGATTGTTTCCTTCAACTCATATGAAATAGGCAATCGAACTCTAGAGAGACGGCTTCAGATCAGACTCTTCAGAGGAAAGTTTTCAAAAGTAGGGATTATGATTACTTTTCAACTCATTGCGAAGAACTGTGTTGTCAGGAATCCTTGATTGGATTTTCAGAATTGTACAGGAGCGTGCGATATACTGTACATGTGTTGTGATTTATCAGTCAGATTCTTAGGCTGTGGAGTAGCATGTGATCTACTGCACGTACAATTATTATGTTAGCGTTAGTTCTTAGCAGACGAACTGTGGCGTGTGATCCACAGTTCCTAACAGTTCAGTCAGGATAAAGCTACTAGGTTAATACATGATTATGATTCGTCGGTCACCCACCCCATGAATTGCGCGATCCCCAGACTTTCAGTCAGATTCAGGCAGACGTGACGAGCAAGCCTTGAGCTTCTCTCATTGTCCTTTAGAGTGGTTTTATGGTCTGATCCACCATGAGGCTATCCACTCTTATCTGGGTGTGGCTGACGATAGGATTGACAGTTATAAGACTATAGGGTCACATTACTAGATACTGGTTTCAATTCTTCATGTTCAGGCTTAACTACTCAATACTTATCCTGACCCCGTTATGTTTCTTCATGCATGACCAACCTTGAGACTTCAAGAGCCAATGCCGCCTAAGAAGGGAGCACGAGTAGCAACAACACCTCAGGGTGACTCCGGGAGTCGCAAGGAGAGATACCATGAAGAACCTCAGCTATCTCTTTCATTAATTTCACGGCTTTCAGACAGTCTTTCATATTTTTCAGTTGTTTGACAGACTTATTTACAATGGTTGTTTTTCCCTGTTTGGAATGTTTTTCTACGATTGTTTAGTTGTTGATCTCGAGCCGTTGATACTCTGTTATTTCCGCTGTCGTTTTACTTATGTAATGAGAATATTTCAGTTCAATTATTATATGTCAATTATCATATTTATATGTTGAGTGAACCCGCAAATATTGTATGAATGGAATCATCTAAAAGCGGGTTGCACAAAAACAAACCACCCAAGTAGTCATTTTTTACTTGTACGATTTGGATTGCAACTTGTAGATGAAGAACAGAGTCAAAACGTCAAGTTGCGTGCCGATTAACCAACTGTCTGTCATCATGTGAATCTTAGTCTCTCAATTAGTTGGAGTGTTGGACTCTCGTCACCAAGTCTAACGAATCTATCCAGATCGCCATTGTTTAATTTAGCTGTACGATTTCTTACAGTTCACCTACGCGGCGGGGGCCGACAATTGATTGCTTCCCGGAGCCCGTCCAATTTACGTCCAACACTTTGCCTCTTCAAAGCATTCACTCGCAATCATTTGAACCGCAACCATAAACGTGTTGCTCCCTTGTTGCTTCTGCCGGTACGTCTCTTTGTTGTTATTTGCTTTCTACACCTTTCCAAGCTCGTCGCCGACTTGCATTCGCTACCAAGCCAGCATCTAGACGGCGCCATTTTAAAATCAAACGTCGAAAGATTCATTCTTTATCATCTGGTGTTATGCATATGGTGGAAACCCCTAAATATTCAAATTAAATTTGTTATAGTGGAAAGTATATATATTTTTATTAATAATAAAAATTTAAATTTTTAAAAGATATTATTTATTTATTTTTAATTATTATTTGAAGAGTTTAATATGGTTAAATCTTAATTTTTAGACATTTTCAATATGTATGTCAAATATTAATCAATTTAAAACATTCTAATTTTTATGTCAAAATTGATCAATTTTCATGTGTTATATTAGGAAATTTGACCATTTTCAAAAAAACTTTAAAATTTAAAATTGGCTAATATTTGACATGCAGGTTGAAAATGACTAAAAATTTAAGTTTCACTATGACAACCCCTATAAATAATAGTCAAATGAAGTTAAAACTCAGTTGTATTTGGTGTTATGTTAGTGTTCAAAAATTTCAAACTGACTTACTCTCTACATGCATGTAGCCCTGTATGTGAGTCGACTATAATGTTTTTAGTAACCTAACCTTAGCTCTTTGTTATATAACAACATGATTATACCCAACCGTCAAATACAAAACCCACAGTTTAATTGAAGCACTGGATCGGTTTAGTTACGGGTTGGTTTGACTATACTATTGATTATTATTATTATTAATACATGTAAACACAAGAAAAAAAATACTTCATACAAATAGGGAATTAGCCAACTATGGACCGAGACAAAGGGGCAAATCAAACAAAATAATATGCACTCAATTTTAGGATTTTCTACTCGAATTTAAAAAATACTCAATTATTTTTCTATCTCTTTTTTTAGTTGTGAAATAAATAATTAGTGATGTGGTCTTGTGAGGTTAATATTGATAATTTAACAGTGTGTTTGGCTAAAATATAGCCATGTGAGTTCAATAATTGTAATATTCATTTTATTTTATTATTATTATTATTATTAATTTTACTGTATAAATATTTTCTGTATAAATATTTTCTTTCGGTTGAATTAGTATGATTTTTATTAATTTAAAATTATAATCAACCATAAAAGTTATGATTTATCAAATTGTTACTTAAATTTAATCATATTTAATTATTAATAAAAATATAATTTAAATTTATTTAATTAATACGGCTGGTTCGATTAATAATTTTATTTTGTACATGGCTAATTGTACGAAGCTTGATATTGTGGACTGGGGTCGTAATAACGCCATGATTGTTCCTCAAGGGATTAGGCCGGCGGGTAACGTGGCGTGTCACTTTAGTATTGGATAAGAGAAACATAAATCAATGATTAGTAATCTCATATGGTGGATGGCCTTGGATATTTTTGCTCATCGGTCACCTCCTTTCCATTTTTCATCCCTCTCTTCAGAAACCAGAGGAAAGCCACTTGAATAAAAAACCCAGCTCAGAAATCAACTAATCAAGTGGTTTCCTCTGCCAAAGTCTTCTCTTTTCTCCATTCCCGGACCTCCATACTCGATCTCTGGGGTTCGTTTATCGAGATTCTGCTTACCCTTTTGGGTGGATCGAATTTCTTATTTCTGATTTGGGGTAAATTCCAGGTGGGGGCAGCTGAAGAGAAGCAAAGAAGGAAATGGGGAGTGGGTTTGATTCTTCTTCTGAGGATTTCGGATTTGGGAATTTCGGGTAATTATGGAATCTACATTTGATTGATAGGCGGATTCATTCCTTTTACCGATCGAGAAGTAATTTAATGTATTTGTCTTATGTTTGGGGGATGAGGGAAGGTGTACGCATTACAGGAGAAGGTGCAAGATCAGAGCGCCATGTTGCAACGAGATATTTGATTGCAGGCATTGCCATAATGACTCCAAGGTATCTATCTATCTCTTCATTTTACTTCCGCGTTCTTCTTCGCTGTTTCTTGTTGGATTTTATCATCCTGTTTACGTTTCCTAATCTTCTTATCACAGAACTCAATTGAAGTTGATTGCAATGATCGTCACGACATCCCTCGTCACCAACTGAAACTGGTTAGTCTGCCACTAGAAATAGCTTTGTACTTTGTCTGGTTTAGCAGCTTTTGGATCAAAGGGTTGGTTTTTTACTACTTGTGGGTATGCTTCTTTATGGCATGGAGGAGCTTCTAATTTGATTATGGTTTACTTTGAAAATGATGTTGTTGGGGGTCCCCTCGAAGTTAATACTCAGAAAGATTCGAGAAATTTATTACTTGTGCTTTTCATACTGTAAATTTTGATAAAGAAAAGGCTAATCTCCTGTTTCTTCTTGAATTGCTTGTGTATCAGGTCATTTGTTCTCTTTGTGACACTGAACAGAATGTAAGTTCATTTGCTAGTAGTTCATCTGTTTTGATTCTCACGTCATACTTTGATTTATTAGTTCATCAGTTCTGATTTCTGTTTACATATGTGAATTCAATAGGTTCAACAGCACTGCATCAAGTGTGGGGTTTGCATGGGGAAGTACTTTTGCTCGGAGTGCAACTTCTTTGATGATGATGTAAGGCTCATACCTTGCAAATTCTTCTGTTTCTTTGGTTCAGCATTCTACGTTTCTGTTTCTTCCTTACGAAATGCATCCGGGTTTTTTTACGTGTACCAGGTCTCGAAGCAACAGTATCATTGCAATAAATGTGGCATCTGCAGGTTTACTTCTGCAGAATATCGCTTTTCTTTGCTAGTCGTCTTTCCTTCTTCACTTATGGTATTTTGGTCAACATTTTATGCTGCAGAACCGGTGGGAGGGATAACTTTTTCCACTGTGACAAATGTGGTAAGCCTCTGGGTGTTTTGTACTTCGTCGAAACTGGTTTCTTGTACTTAGACTAACTACCTTTCTTAACTCGGATTGTAGGATGTTGTTATTCGAGGTCGTTGAAGGATTCACATAACTGTGTAGAAAGAGCAATGCACCACAATTGCCCTGTCTGCTTTGAGGTACAAGCTGTAACAACATTATAACTAATTGTCGGTTCTTAACAATTGTTTGTGCTTCTTACTTTCTTTGGATTTCTCGGTGTAGTTTCTGTTCGAGACAATGAAGGACATAACAGTCTTGCCTTGTGGACACACTATACATTTGGAATGTGTTAAGCAGATGGAACGACATTGTCAGTAAGTATCCGAGAACTGCACGACTAATTAATCTACCTAACTGATTTTATAGCACTCCCTTATTTGTGATTAAACCTTTCGATGTGATTGTAGATATTCTTGCCCCGTTTGCTCGAAGTCTTATTGTGACATGTCCCGTGTATGGGAGAAACTCGATCAAGAGGTACGGACTCAAACGACCATTGGAATACGGATGTGAGGAGTGATTAGTCTAGTTCATCACTGGTTTTGTGTTGTGAAACCGAAATCGATGCAGGTTGCTTCAACACCTATGCCGCAAATTTATCAGGATAAGCTGGTAAGGATGAGAATGAGATAGACAATAGCTCAAATTTGACCTCTACGATTGTTCATGTCCATCCTTTTGCTTATTTGAATGATTTCCTATGACCGTCTGTAGGTCTGGATTCTTTGCAACGACTGTGGAGAAACTTCAGAAGTAAACTTCCATATTTTAGCTCACAAGTGCCTCAACTGTAAGTCGTACAACACTAGACAAACGAGAGAGGGCCATCAAGGATCAAGGAAATGAAGAGATGATCGTCCGACCCCTTTCACCTCAATTTCCAAGAGCCTTTAACTATCAGTGACTGTTCTATGCAGCAGCAACACTGATTGTAAGACCTTGCACCACATCATTGCGTATGAAACCAAATGACCCGACAGTTCTTGGACCATAAGATTGCTCAGAATCTGGAAGAAGCCTGTGGCCGAAAGCTCCTGGCTTGACTTGCAGAAGTCTTCCTACTTGTTCTAATTGCCATATCTGGGCCACAAGAGTCTTTTTTCTTGTTTCATGTTTTTGCTCAGCATTGGTCTGTAGCTTTTCCTTATTATGATCCAGAAATAACAGTTACTATGATTGAGCTATTTTGCTACCATTCATGGTCTGGCCTCAAAGATATGCAAGTTTGTTTCTTTTTGGTACATCTGTGACATTAATTCCAATGTTTTGAGGGCTTAATCTGTCTGAATTGGAAGATTTTCTGTACTGACAGGTTGGCAAAGTGCAGGAAGAGAAGTGGAATTATATAACAAACAAAAGAATCTTTTTATCATTTCAATATAAGGATAATGCATAAAAGCATAAGAGATTACAGTAAATACAACATATCAAGATGAAGCCAATGAGCTTTACATGATGGAAAAATGGAACTTATGCTGGAACCGACAAAAGCTAAAAGCTGTAACTAGTTGGAAATTTGGTCTGGTTCGTAAAGTTGGACTTCTCGTTGATGGAGTTCTTGAACTGGCCTTGCATTTTGCTCTGCATACTGTCAAATTCAAATCCAATAATTTAAACAATTGAAATCCATAATTGAAATACAAAGTACATTATAAAGTCAAACTTCTTGTTCAACTACTTACATCATGTACAGCATCCCTAAGAGCTTTGATCTGGTCTCTGGAAACAGTCTTTATCTGAGAGAAACAAACAAAAACACGTCTAATCAGATTCGTAGAACATCTGTACGAATCAAGAGATCGAGTTTCTTGACGACATACCTTTCGGTTTATAGTCCAAATGACTCCTTCAGTGCAAGGAGGAACAGTAAGTGAACCGATGTATCTGTAATACTTCTTGCCTCCCATTCTGATATCTTTAGGATCAATAACTCCCATGTCTTTCTCCAGCTCTTTCTTCTTTTCGTTGCTCTTATCCATCTCGTCGTGTTCAATCGACTTTATATCCTTAATAAATTTGGACAGGAACTCACAAGGCTTACTGCCAGCCTTGTACAGGACTCCAGTCACAGCAATTTTCTTCGTCTCTGGATTAAAATGCACCATGTGTAGCTCCATATCAAACCTAGACCATCCACATCAACGAAATGAGTAACCAGTTATAATATCAGTCAGTTCAGTTCATCCTAATCATAACTCAGAAACTATTGTGTATGTACCTCCTGCCATTGATGGTGTGCTCGGAAGGAGAATGCCAGTGACATTGCTGAAGCAAATACTCCGTCCCATTGATCCTTATAGACCCAGCATCAGACCCTTTCCATTGAAGCTGTGATATACACAACAAAACTGATCAAGATTGAATCTTTACTGCATTCCAAGAAACTGGGTTGACTCTGACTTTCTATATTTGGTTGTATCTTTTTTCTGCAATCTAAGACATGGGGTTGAACTTACAGAGATGTCATGTCCGCGGTTTTTGACAGTGGAGTTTGCAGGCTTGTAGTGGCGGTTGATATCAAGAGATCTATTGAGAAGCTTCACTCTTTGATCCGACATATCAATGGGGGACTGAAGTTGTCCTGTTCTGCAAGCTCCCCAATCATCCTTAAGCTCCCCCCATTTGTCAGGACCTTTGCCGCTTCCTCTAATGTAGTCAAACTCTCTCTCATCCTCTGCATCAAACAAAAGAAAGTCTCAACATTAGTATCTGCAACATTTATTCATTCATCCAGCATTTCATGAATGTTTGCAGAGAAGTACAGAACATTACCAACTTCTTGTGCAGCAACGAGTGAGGAAAGCAGAAGAAGAAGAAGAACAAGAGAGGCCAAGAGGAAGAAGAAGAAGGAAAAGGTGGAAGCTTGAGAGGGTTTCATTTTCAAAGTTTGTGGGAAAGATATCAAAATACTGGTTGGGGTTCCAAAATGGGAGGAGGTGGATGCAAATATTTATGCTAAAGCATTCATAGCACATTATAATAATGGACAAATTAATGAATTTGTGGTGCCTAGAAGTTTCCTTGTTTTTTTTGTTAAAAGCAAATAGGAATTCATACTCATCCTAAAAGGCTAAAATATGGTTCTTGCTTTCACATAGTAATGTACATTTTTGTTTTTGTTGTGTTTAGATTACCTAAATGCTGTTTCTGCTAAGCAGCATGCTTCATGTATGACGGTTCTTTTGGAAGTACATAGGGTTATGTATTTAATGATTTTCTTCCACCTAAAATGGAGAGAAACCGAGTGAACTGTAGTAAACAAAGAAAGCCAAAAGCAATGTCTCCACTTCTGACCTAATGGCTGTGCTGGCTGGCTGCTGGATTGCTGTTGACTCTTAGTTGCAGAAATCTGTAAAGAATTAGGATGGAAAACATTAAAGAGGATGATGCCATCTAGCTACTCCATTTTCACAAATCAGTCAGTTTTAGTTTTGTAGGCGAATAAAGATGAAGTCCTCTATCTTTTTCAGTTCAAATGTTTCGGGGCTCACTCAACATGTCATTATTAATTATGTGGGTTTCTGAATAATTACATTAAATATCATGGGTACCAACAGAATGAGGCTGCTAAGCTAAAAAAAAAATCTTTTATCTTTCTTCATTGATTAGATGACGAGGCAGGTCTAGTTATGAAAATGTAAGTTTTTTTCGCATGCCGGTCAAAAGATTTTTCATCAAAACGGTTATCCAACCGAAATAAAAGAATTCTCAGCTAATGTGGGTGAAATGGAACCATCTTTGTTAGCAAAATCGAAAGGAGATCATGGATTCAAAGATTTTCTCACACTTCAACTTGACTCTCCTCGCCAAACATGCTTAAACGCTTATCCGCCCCAATTTGTTGTGAAGTCGTATCCTCAAAGGTAAATATTTCCACCATATCAAATTTTTAGATGTCAAGAAGGGGCGAGACCGCCTTTGATTTGGGCTAGCCTGTGTGCAGCCCGACCCATCATCCAGTTGGGAGCCATATATCAAAGCCATGAGCAATGACCATAATATTTGGTTAACTACCGATTCTTGGATTCCAACTTCGCCACTATGGTTGTCTCATACAACCCTTCTCCGTCTGTCCATGTAGGATATGGAATTGGACACCATACACATGTTTTGTAACCAAACTTAAGTGACATCATGTACAATTAACTACTTCATACTTATTTCTCATGTTGAAATTTAGGTTGACAATTAAATCGATGAACCATGATTTTCACTATGGAGGAACTTTTTTTTACTGGATTAGACTTCTAGATTAGTATAAAATAAAAATAAAAAAAACATTATATTTATTTTTGTTGTGAGGGGTACGTATTAACATCCAACACAACTCTACCATGGAAAGAATATCAGTGAACCAAATACAGCTAACCCTAAAAGGATCCGAAATTGAATCAAAATTGTGACACGCAGTCAAGAACAAACTGTCTGGACTTATCAAAACTGGCTACAAACATCTCAACTGGGTTGTCTTTACCCTGGCCAAAGTTCAAATTTAAAGCCTGCCAGAAAGAATACAACAAGGCAAAGACAGCATCTTGGTTTTTGTATGCCTCACATTGTTATTATCACCATCAAATGGAGTTTGTAACGTAGGAGACAACAACAGTGATGTCATCAAGCTTCCCACCATAGTAGCGGTACCCAGCATCTTGAGCTGCAACAGCGAATGGCGACGGCCTGTTTCGGTCCATCGCACGTTCTCTCGCTAAAACCACGATCTTCTGCGCAGTCTCTTGAGGCCCCACGTTTGTCCTTAGGGAATTCACGACGATGGAAGTAATCTCGTTGCTGTATACGTTGTCGAACAGCCCGTCTGTTCCAGCGATCACCACGTCTCCAGGTGAGACTGGAACTTTGAATACCTGAGGGGGACCGCAATACACGTGGGAAATGAAGAAAGCTAGAACTAGATAGACCGACAAGAACGAAAAACAAGTGATCACACGTAGTTCAACATCGCGGCCAATGGTTCTTGCTCCGACCTGATCTCTTATATATACATGTCTAACACTATAATTAGGTACACATAAACCCTATACGATTCTCCTGATACGAATCCTAACCACGAGCCAATTCTAGTAACAAAACAGTTCAATGGTTTGTTCCTTTAGGCTAATCTATATACACGAATTGCATATTGTTTATCTTCAATTGTTAAGTAAAGTGGCAAGTGTGTGCTATTGACTAACCTGGCCTGCACTTGGAAGGTCACCGCCATCACCGCTCGCCAATTGGCAAGGGAAGTTGAAGCCGTGTTGTTGAACTGGCGATCGGAACACTGTCGATCCATCTCTGATCACTATGAATCCACTGTCCCCGAGATTGACAGCAAGCAATCCCTGGTATAATTCAAACGAAGATACAAGCTTTGAAATCAATATTTCATACTCCTACCATTCAGAAACACAAAGAAAGAAGGCTATAAGTATAATATATAAACCTCATTCGTGAGAGCTATGATGCAAGCAGTGGAAGAGCCTTTCGATTTGGTGTTGGAATGAGCTATCTCTAAGACCTTGGCAGGATCAACCGACCTTTTAGACTCATCCTGAATGGCCAACACCGAGTTACGCATAAGTTCCTGAGCAAACAAACCGGCATTAACCCCTACATCTGCCCATCCACCTACACCATCAGCCACACCAATAGCTTGTTCATCTCCGCATATGAAGTGAGCATCCTCTCCACCTGTCGCTTCCTTGTCAGGATGAGGCAAGTAACTCGATCCCGAATCCAGCTTCAGTTTCCTGCCAAACAAAAAGCACAATTCTTTCAGAAGTGACCACCAAATCAAAACACAAATACAATACAGAAGATCAACAAACAAGAAAAGTACATGGTAGAAACAGCTGCCTGTTCTTCGTTCGACAAATCCGGAACAGGACCAATCGAGGCAGCACAAGTGTGCAAGTGCTTCAACAATGGCTGCCCAACAGCACCTAGATTGTTTTTCCTCCTGAACAAGAAGTTGCCACAGACCAGCCTGCTACCCGGAGGGAACTCTCTCTTAACCATCTTAACACTGGCTTTCAAGCAGCAACTAATACGCCCCGAATCGGCAAAGAAGACTCCACTAGGCTTGAATAGCTCCATCCCTCCTCCTCCATTCCCACCACAAGTGGCATCCGTATACACATCCCCTCCAAAAACCGTCTTGGAACCACGAGCAGCCATTGTTGTTACTCCTCTACTACTACTACTAGCCGGCGGAGAACAAGCGGTGAGAGTAGGTGAAAAGCAAGCGGAATTCTTAGGAATAACCGCCTGCTGCCTAATTCCAAAACTTACTTTGGACAATACCCCAAATCGCATTTTATTCTAGCGTCTCCGAATTTTTCTTCAATGATACCGACTCTGAATTGTACCAGCAGCACCTCCAAACGGCTTCATCTTCGCCATTAAAACCCGCAAACACCTGAAAACAAAACGCATCCAAATTTGAAATTTCTTTGCTCGGCTATACACAAGAACTGAAAAGATCGAATCTTTAAGCATTCAAATGCTGGAAAAAGGAGTCACCTTTGCGATTGTTCAGAGGATAAGTAGTAAACAGATAAAAGGGCGTAGGAGAAGAGGCTTTATCGCCCTAAAATCGGCTGCTTCAGCTTTCACCTTATCCGCTTAAAGCTGCAAACTCGGTCAATCTTAAGAACAAGGAGGACCTTAAGCGTCTATTTTTAGAGATGGATTTTGGTGGGTGGGAAAGGGCAGCTTCTGAAAAAATGAAAGCCAGAAACGAGGGAGGGATTATACCTCCTCTGGACATTTTTGTCCGTTTACTCCAAATAATTTAAATCTTGGTTCGCTCGCGGTGGTTGAACCACGGCTCAGGATACTGATTTGACTCGTCATAATCTTTCACGTTTTTTATTTTTTATTACCACATTGATTTAAAATTCTTGCACAATTAGTTCACTCGCATCAGTCGACGGATACTCTATATTCATCAATCATCTATTATCACCATCAATTTTACCATTTCCGTTCCCATTTCACTATCAGGTTCAAAATTAAAACTATCACCGTTATTAAACAAATTTCGGAGAAAACCATTATAATAGATAAAATCTACTTAAGACATAAAATGAAATACTAAAAATTAAAAAAATTCATAAAACTGGTCATTAAAATTTGTAACATCAACGAAAATACTTAAAGACACATATAAATAACTTGTTTAAAATTTTGAAAATACCAAACCATTATCCAAATGCAAAGATCAAACTGAAGTACTCAATTGCAGCAGCATGATTAACAACAGCAGGAGCAGAAGAATTTGCATGATCTGGTTAACCAACAACAGGATTAATAGCAACATTAACAGGGACAGGGTTACCTCTAGCAAGTGAATATTCAGAATAAAAAAAATGTGTGGAAGTTTTTATTCTCATTAGTTTTATTTATAGGTATAAAACGACGTCGTTTTAAATCGGTGACTGTAACGGATCGGGGACCCTGATATCCATCACCGCCTATAAACGGATTTTGGGAGCCCCGACCCTGATAAAAAAACCCGTCCAAACCAGCTTTTCACCATCCCTTCTAAACGGGCTTTGAGCGGGCTTTGGTTTTGCAGGCTTTTATGCCAAATCTATTAATTTGTGGATCTAGTCGTCTATTTCGTATCCCTTTTCAAAATATAGCTATACTTTGATTGTTATATTTAAAAATCATTACAACATTGATTTAAATTCAAATTTAAATATGATGAATTATAATTCTCACTTTAATAATTCAGTTGTAGTGGTGAACCTATCGACAAAGACTCGGATTTACCTGATGCCCATCTTCTACTCTTTTTTTCAAACTTAGTTACACTTTGATTCTTATATTGAAAAACATTATGATATCAATGGATATGAAATCTAAACAATTATTACAAAGATTTACGCCCAATCAAATTAGTGAACTAAATTCAAAACTCGTAGAGTTGATGTAGGTAAAGACTTTCTAGAGTTATTAGTATTTTTTTACGGTAAAACTCACACTAAAGTTATTAGTTGATTTAATCTTTCAAATAATATAATTTTTGTATATTTAATTTAGTCCATATTCTTTTGAGCTTAAAACAATTAGGTGGAGCATGGAGGACGATCATATACATTATTTCCATCTATCATAACTAATATATTTATACTTTGTGTGGGTGTTATTGCAGCCTCATGGATTAGGTTTGGATTAAATTTTCAAATAATAAACAAACACCTGTCTACTTTCCATTGGTTATTGGCCACATATTTTGGCGGCCGATTGGAGACGGATCGAAGATCGCCGACAAGACGGAGATTTCTCAACGAAAGATGTTCTCTTCTCGGGTTATTTTCCTTTCTTCTAGCTTTTTTATTTTCCAAACCATGAGTAGCTAAACTCTTCGTGCTGTTTAGATTAGATGAAACTTTGGATTAGATTTTGTATGGATGATGGGGTTTTAACCATTTGATTTGTTATCGAGGTTATTTAGACTTATGATCTATTCTTGCTAAACCTAATTTCTGATTCAATTTTGCTTGATCACCTTAATTGAATCATCGTCATTGATTTGTGGGTTCGAGAAGAACTCTACATTGTTTATTAGCTCGAGAGAGGAACTATTCATTTAGACTTTTTGCATCATTTATCGTTGTGCCATTTCATCGAACACCTTTAGTGTGTTCTGCTTGGGTGTAGATTAGCTCGAGAGAGGAATCTACAGTCGACCAGAATAGATCCTTAGAGGCGCGAGAGTGATCTAAGACTACCGTAGGAAATCACCAAGCTATTATAACCTGAATAATTGAGATAGCATATCGTTCACTCATGCATTGCTAGCTTTAGTGTATTCGAATCCGAACAACGTTCATTCCCATATTTGAAACTCAATCTCTTGCATTTGATTTCCTTTGATCTTCATTCTTAGTTGATAATTAGATACTTACACACAAAAAAAAACATTCCCTTTTACTTGGTTTAGTTTAGCATAATCAGTTTGAGTAATAGCATTTGAAAGATCCTAGGGAAATACGATTCCATTAGAGCAATCTAGTAGGTATTTGATAAGCGGGGTAACATCCGCTCGACAGCTAATATTTAACATGCATGTTGGGAATGATAAAAAATTGGGGTTTCACCATGTTAAGCCCTCAAATAATAGTCAATTGAAGTTAAAAATATATTTTGTTCAACACTAATAGAACACAAAGTAAAATTGAATTTTTAAATTCATTTGACCATTATTTATAAAGGTACCATAATGAAACTTGATTTTTCCGGCATCTCCAACATGTATGCCAAATATTAGCCGATTTGAAAATTTTGAAATTTTCATGTCAAAATGGCCCATTTTCATAGGTTAACCCCCTTTGGAAATGGACTATTTTGACATGAAAACTGAATATTTTTAAACTGACTAATATTTGACATGCATATTGGTAATGATAAAAAATTAAGGTCTCAACATGTTAAGTCCTTCAAATAATAGTCAAATGAAGTTAAAAAGCATTTTGTTCAGCACTAACATAACATCGAGCAAAATTGGATTTTTAACCTCATTTGAGCATTATTTATAGAGGTACCATAAAGAAACTTGATTTTTTTGGCATTTCCAACATGCATGTCAAATATTAGCCGATTTGAAAATTTTGAAATTTTCATCTCAAAATTGTCCATTTCTATAGGTTAACCCCTTTGGAAATTGATCATTTTGACATGAAATTTTTCAAATTTTCAACTAGGCTAATATTTGTAATGGATGTTGGGAATGGCCTCCGTAAAAATCGTAGTTTCACCATGTTAAGCCCTAAAATAATAGTCAAATGAAGTTTAAAAAATATTTTGTTCAACACTAATAGAACACCGAGTAAAATTTATTTTTAACTTCATTTGACCATTATTTATAGAGTAACCAAAATGAAACTTGATTTGTTAGTCATCTCCAACATGCATGTCAAATATTAGCCAACATGAAATTTTCATGTCAAGTGGTCAAATTCCATAGGTTAACCCCTTTGGAAATTGACCATTTTGACAAGACAATTGAATTTTTTTAAATTGGCTAATATTTGGCATGCATGTCGGGAATGACAAAAATTTGAGATTTCTCCATGTTAACCCCTTCAAATAATAGTCAAATGAAGTATTTTGTTCAACACTATCATATCAACGAGTAAAATTGGATTTTTAACTTCATTTGACCATCATCTATAGAGGTACCATAATGAAACATGATTTTTTAGCCATCTCCAACATGCATGTTAAATATTAGCCGATTTGAAATTTTGAAATTTTCATGTCAAAATGGTCCAGTTTCATAGGTTAACCTTTTTAGAAATGGATTATTTTGACTTGAAAACTGAAAATTTTTAAACTAACTAATATTTGACATGCATGTTAAGAATGAACAAAAATTAAGGACCATGTTAAGCCTTTCAAATAATAGTCAAATGAAGTTTAAAAACATTATGTTCAACACTATCATAACAATGAGTAAAATTAGATTTTTAACTTCATTTGAGCATTATTTATACAGGTACTATAATGAAACTTGATTTTTCTAGAATCTCCAACATGCATGTCAAATATTAGCCGATTTGAAATATTTGAAATTTTCATCTCAAAATGGCCCATTTCTATATGTGTCCCTTTGAAAATTAACCATTTCAATATGAAAATTTTCAAATTTTCAAATGGGCTAATATTTGTTAATCTATGTTGGGAATGCCCTTCGTCAAAATCGTGGTTTCACCATATTAATCCCTCAAATAATAGTCAAATGAAGTTAAAAAAATATTTTGTTCAACACTAATCGAACACCCAGTCAAATTTATTTATAACTTCATTTGACCATTATTTATAGAGTAACCATAATGAAACTTGATTTGTTAGTCATCTCCAACATGCATGCCAATTATTAGCCAACATGAAATTTTCATGTCAAGTGGTCAAATTCCATAGGTTAACCCCTTTGGAAATTGACCATTTGGACAAGACAATTGAATTTTTTTAAATTGGCTAATATTTGGCATGCATGTCGAGAATGACAAAAAATTGAGGTTTCTCCATGTTAACCCCTTCAAATAATAGTCAAATGAAGTTAAAAAGTATTTTGTTCAACACTATCATATCAACGAGTAAAATTGGATTTTTAACTTCATTTGACCATCATTTATAGAGGTACCATAATGAAATATGATTTTTTAGCCATCTCCAACATGCATGTGAAATATTAGCCGATTTGAAATTTTTGAATTTTTCTTGTCAAAATGGTCCATTTCCATAGACTAACGCCTTTGGAAGTTGATTGTTTTGATATGAAAATTAAAAAAAAATAATTTCGCTAATATTTAGCAGGCATGTTGGGAATGATCAAAAATCAAGGTTACACCGTGTTAAGTCCTTCAAATAATAGTCAAATGAAGTTAAAAAACATTATGTTCAACACTAACATAACAAGTAAAATTAGATTTTTAACTTCATTTGGCCATTATTTATGAGGTACCATAATGAAACTTGATTTTTACCCATCTCCAACATGCTTGTTAAATATTAGCCGATTTGAAAATTTTGAAATTTTCATGTCAAAATGGCTCATTTTCATAGGTTAACCCCATTGGAATTTGACTATTTTAACATGAAAACTAAAATTTTTTAAACTCACTAATATTTGACATACATGTGGAAAATGAACAAAAATTAAAATTTCACCATGTCAAATCCTTCAAATAATAGTCAAATGAAGATAATATTATCTTCCTCTGGTAGCAGCATCATCCCTCTTACGAAATTGAGACCGAAGCCACTATACAATCTAAATTCAACATGGAATTACGGGAAGTCCTTGGGAATACATCGCCGCAGCCCGTTTACACTCGTGTCGATCAGCTTTTTCGCATCCTGCTGACTCCATTCCCCTTCTGCATCATCAATCGCCTTCTTGAAATACTGTATACGATACTGTATACTGTATACGATATATACCTATATAAAGGTACGAAAGTAAATTAAATAGGCAGACGATCATAAAACAAGTTTTTGCATCCAGTGATGTTGGCAACTTTTTCTTCACAGTTAGCCCCCCACCACAGTGCCGCAATCTAAGCAAAGATGAATAATTACCTGCAATGTCGCAGGCAGGCATGAATGCATGTGATAATTACTTTTAACAGTTTTAACTATATATATACATGTGGGTAATTAATTAAGGTTAATTGTCTTTTTGGGCACTCGAGGACGAGGAAGGATTGGAAGAGCAACAGAGCATGCTTAAGTCTTTTTATTTATATTGCACTCTTCTAATCACAATTGTATTCCCACCACCTAAAGATTGAAGAATGTGTGTAACGGTACACATGCCAACTTTCTTGGGTAAATACATGCAACACAGTTCAATGAACTTGTTTCAAAATTAAGATGTGATTCTAAAAATCTTGAACTCCGATTTTAGAGAGTCCTCCACTTACAGAATTATAGATGTGATTCTATAGACAAATGTACTTTTGATGTTACAGCAAAACAAATATACCATGATAAAATCAAAGTTAAGTTGGTGGCATATTCAACTGAAAGAAGAAGGATTGGGAGTCCAACTTGGTCAGTTGAATTTTGTGTTTCTCAAGGTTTGACCAACTATCTACACTATATATATTATGTATTATAAATTTGATTATAGATAATTGTCTGTCTTGAATAATTAATTTGGACTTTATGAACTAATAAACTCTTTATTTATTTTGTGTACGTGACTCGGGGTGCTACAGTTGGGTGCTCGAGGAATTAACTTGGTATTTGTAAACAGAAATTACCACTAATTTGTTTATCGAATATGTAAACGAAAATATATAACATCTCATCTATATTAATTATTAATATAGGTAATGTAAGCAAATAAATTTCATTTCAAAAGGTACAAAAGCTACGGCTGAGAGAGACGTCCGTAGGTCTCATCAATTTATATCAAAGATTCATAGAATAAATGGATGGAGTCTACATAGTCAAGTAGGGAAGCTCCTTTACCAAATAGTCAAGAGAAAAAAGTCCCCCGTACTAGGGGAATCTGTATGAATATTCCACTCTAGTTTTCACATTAATCTCTAAAATAATAAATGTGAAAATTTCTAACAACAGTTATGTTGTAATCGAATAATTGTAGTATTTGATTTTGTTCTCAAAAACCATTATTATGGGTTCGAAGTCTGAAATGTATAATCATCTCGATCTCGTCTCGGAGTTAACCTATCGATGATGGCCAGATGTATCACTATCATTCAAGATGGTATAGGTGAGTGTAATGCCAACTAATGAATTTCCTCCAACGTGAGACAATGATGAATGCATATCTTTAACAAATTAACCCTACATGTCTCCTCCTGCAGCCATGCATTAAAAACCTCTACCTACAACAATCTATCAAATTTCCTCAACCTTTCAGGAACCAATTGGACCCCAGTTTCAGTTCCTAGCTAGTATGAAAATGGATCACTTCAGTGACGACTTTCTAGTATTTCCACCTTATTTAACAATATCATACTTTTATCTTTGATACTTTTATCTTAGTCACGAATATCAGCAGTCACAAATTGTTTTTTTTTTAATTCGGCCAGTAAAAACATCACTAATTATTATTTAGAACGGGCACAAGCCATACATAAACGAATGACTCAAATTGGTCAAACAATCCATAACATAATTAGCTTCACGTCACGTATGGGAAATATCAACTTTCTATTAACTCCTAAAGAGTTCCTGAGACTACAAAACAATAACATCATATTGGTGATTGAGAGAGAAGAAGCATCAGAGAGAACATCAATAGTGTCTTTGGAGTCAGATTGCACACTGATCTTCCTAATTCCTAAATTCCAAGCAAGCTTTAGCCCATTAACAATACCTCACGTATTAGCTCCAGTGATCAGACGAGCTACCCAAGTTAAAAGTGAAATCATGCAATGGTTGACTGTTAATTTCTCATATTAGAAGGGCCAAATTGTGTATTAAGTATTAGCCCAAAGTACTAATATGTTTTATTGGATAGATGAGATGTAGGCGTGCCCTACCACATGGCTTTTTTACTTTATAATTAATTATCTTAAATCCTTTGGCATGCTTTGAAGGAAAGGAATTATCCTCCTCCAAAACTGATCATAATTAGGTCTAGTTTCAAAAGAGACAACAAAATGATTATATATGTGTATCTTGTATCATAATCCTTATAGACAACAACAAAACTATCTTCTCTTCTGTTTACA
The DNA here is from genome assembly GCA_030674075.2 of Linum usitatissimum. NCBI lineage: Eukaryota > Viridiplantae > Streptophyta > Magnoliopsida > Malpighiales > Linaceae > Linum > Linum usitatissimum. The sequence goes on from JAUJYP020000039.1 coordinate 3,828,207, forward strand.
GTCCCTCAAACTTGCATTATCAATTGCCATACATTTCTCCAAGAGAATTGAATTCCATGTTGGAAACGTTATGTAGGGACGAGTTATGAACATGAAGTATGTTAAAGGTAACCACTAAATATCATACATATATATTGGAAATTGTTTATATACGTACTACACATGCATGTTTTGGCTACTGGAAAGAACCTGGAATAGGGTTTGAGGCTTTGAGCATTGAGAAGTTCACTGCAAGCATGATAAGAGTAAAGGAAAAGAAGCCACAATGAGAGATTCAGGAATTACTGGGCACCAAGAAAAAATAAAAGCAGTGGGGAAAAAAGCAGAGGAGAAAGAAAGACTGGCAAACAGAAAAAGAAAGTTAAAGGGCTTCTTCCATTAGCTCACTGTTACCAACAGCATACCCCCTTTTTTCTTCGATTTATCGCACTCTCTGTCTCTATCAAAAGAAGAGCTTACTCCCTTCTCCAACCAACCTGCCATTAACCCACTAAACCCTACGGGCTCATTGCCTCCATCTAGCTCCCTGCCTCTGTTTATCAATCAGCAAGCAGTCTAACCATTAATGGCTCCCTGAAATCTTGTTGTTTGACTGTCAGATATTAAGTGGTATTACAATTACAACAGTAGAACACAATGGAAATTAAGAACAAATTCAAAATCCTTCCTTGAAGAGAAGGACAGCAATGGCTCCTCTGTCCTCTCAACTTACCCCTTTTGGATGATGGTTGTTGACTTTTTTCCGTGATATCCACCAGTTACCTGCCAATATCATCATATGCACTATTGGAACATGATTTCAAAGAGTCACACTATTACTTTCAAAATCGTTACATGGTAAATAAAACTACGGAAATTGCTGACACGAGAGGAGACCATTTTCCTCGAGATGGGCCTGATTCCCTTTCCCCTTTGCTATTCTTTTTTCAAACTTTAAACCTCAATCCATTAGCAAGTGAAATGTGAAAAGAAGTTGGGGTTCCAATGATTATATATCCACACAAATGAAGACTTCATAGAAAGAAATACTGTACCAGTGTCTTTCTTCACTCTCTCAATACACACACATGTATTGAGAGAAGCTAAAGGAAGCTTAAAAAAATCACCATCTTTCAACAATGGTGCAAATCACCAGCATTGTCCTGGTTTTGCTCCTTAGCTCCTTCACAGAACTCGGATGGGCAATGCAGCTCAACCTCACTTTCCCATCTCCTCACCCTGACCCAGAGTTCGTAGCTCAAGAAGTCCAAAGGTAAAGTAGATGAAACACAGTGAAGAAAAGAAGGAAAGCAAAAATCTGTCACCTTTTTGGCTGCTCAAACTTCAAACTGTTGTTTTGCAGGAGAGTGAATGCTTCAATCTCAAGAAGGGAGACCCTCCAGATATCCCAGAAAGACCAATCCTCCGCTTGCTTCACTGGGAACCCGATTGATGACTGCTGGAAATGCGACCCGGACTGGCCAAACAACCGCCAAAGGCTGGCTGATTGCGCCATTGGGTTCGGGCAGTACGCAATGGGAGGCAAGAACGGCGAGTATTACATAGTCACCGACTCCTCAGACGATGATGCTGTGAATCCCAAGCCTGGAACGCTAAGATACGCAGTGATACAGGAAGAACCACTGTGGATTGTGTTCCCTAGCAACATGCTCATCAAGCTGAAGCAGGAACTCATCTTCAATAGCTTCAAAACCCTGGACGGACGTGGCGCAAATGTCCATATAGAAGGCGGCGGCTGCATTACCCTGCAGTACATTAGCAATGTCATCATCCATAACATCCACATTCATCATTGTGTTCCTTCAGGTCGGTTTTGAAATTCGAAAAAAAAATGCTTTTAGAACCCTAACTTATACCAGAGCATTCACATTTCTGATTTCTCTAACTCTTGTTTGGTTCAGGAAACACGAATGTGAGGTCAAGCCCAACACATTACGGCTACAGGACGAAATCAGACGGAGACGGAATCTCAATCTTTGGAGCAAAGGACATATGGATTGACCATTGTACGTTGTCTCACTGTACTGACGGACTAATCGACGCCGTGATGGGATCCACAGGGATTACGATCTCAAATAACTACTTCTCCCACCACAACGAGGTGATGCTGTTGGGCCACAGCGACGATTACTCGCCCGACACGGGGATGCAGGTCACCATCGCGTTCAATCACTTCGGCGAGCAGCTCGTCCAGCGGATGCCTCGCTGCCGGCGAGGGTACATCCACGTCGTCAACAACGATTTTACGGAGTGGGAGATGTACGCCATCGGAGGAAGCGGGCATCCAACGATCAACAGCCAGGGGAATCGCTACGTCGCGCCTTCGAACCCTAATGCAAAAGAGGTGAGAAAATATCGAGAGAAATTCGGGGAAACTTGGAGTTTTTTTGTTTGCTTACTGGGCATTGTTGTTGGTCCGCAGGTGACGAAGAGGCTGGACTCCGGCGACGGGGAATGGAAAGGGTGGAATTGGAGGTCGGAAGGGGATGTAATGGTGAACGGAGCTTTCTTTGTGTCGTCGGGGGAGGAGTTGGAGGTGAAGTATGAGAAGGCTTACAGTGTGGAGCCCAAGTCCGTCGATCTTATCGGCATGCTTACTCTCCACGCCGGCGCTCTCGGAGTTGGTGGCAGGTACTTTCCCGATCACTTTTTTTTTCAACTGATTGCTGATTTTCCGGTCGTCGAGAGTTTCAGGTCCCGCCGAACGAACTTTATTTTCTTTTTAATTATTTTCCCACTTCTACCTTTTTTTTATTTAATCACGCGGACTTTTGTCTTTTTGTCCTCTTTTGTGGTATTTTTCTTCTATTTTTTATACATTTTTCCAGTAAGATTTATACATTTTTTATACATTTCCCAAATAGGTACTTGTATTTTCATGAATTTATGGGCAATGATTTTACTTTTTCATTTTTACTTGTTACCCAACTTTGATGGACTGAACGAGCTACTAATTACTGAAGGCTGACCTCACTTTAGTTCAGTTGGATAGTTTTCGATTGCATTTTATAGAATTTTTATTTTAATCTAAAATTTAAAAAACATCGGTTATAATTAACAATTATACTTAAACCTTATATTAAGTGCAAGGTTGTTTAGAGTGATTTCGGGTGATTTGGATTTTAAAATCTCTAAGTTAGAGATTTGGTTAAATAGATTGCTTGAATCATAATTAATTGTTGGAGAATGTTAGAGAATTTAATTCTTGATGCGGGCTCTTATAGATTTTGAACTCATATTGAAATCACTAGATTGGGGAGGAAATTTTGGGATAATTCATTTTATTTTTAAATTATATAGTCTCAATAATCATCTAAAATGACATATCCAAACATTCTATTTTTCAAAATAATATGATCTCATATTCTTTAGCTATTTAAATTTTTTTCTTAAGAATTTACCCACATAAAAGAAATATTTCATATCTTCAAATGTAGAGATGTAACAAGGAGCCCAATCACATACCAAATAAAATTTTGTTTATTAGGTTATTCCATTCTATATGTAAACAATATATTGAATTTTTTTTTCTATACACGAGTATATTGAAGATAGAATTACGATCATTATGATAAATTTATTCATTCATTCAATATTGAACTGTTCATAAGTGAATAATGTGAATTGATTTCTTAGATTAATAGCCTTTTAAAAAGGTTAAAAAAGAAAAATCTTTTGAAAAAAGTTCCTTCATAACCTTTTTTTGAATGGATTTAATCTAGTATGAATTTCTTTTAAAGATAATTGATAAAATTGGAACGATATAGAAAAGATTAAAATAATTTTTATGCAAGGATGATATTCATAAATTAAGAAATAGTTTAATTTTTTTAAATCTAAATAAAGATACTTTGGAAATTTGAATCGACACACTCATTCCTTTTCTTTTTGTAAGGTTATGTTTGCTTATATATCTCCGACTAAAAAATTCAAGGATGAAGATTCTAATTATATTATCAATTTCCTTCTTTCAATCTTTCCTAATAGTAGCTTGGATGGTCACACATCAGTCTTGTGGGCTCAAAATATTTGGGCCAAGCTATCGCTATCGGCCCATTGAGGCAATTGGCTTAACTGTTATCTGGATTTGGACAGGGAAAACAACTTGGGAATGTGGAGTACTGGGCCCAATGGCGGCACACCCGGGTTAGGCTCCAGCGACGACTACTCCGACGACTATGCAGCCAGCGGCGGAGGTACTCCGCCTCCGTCGCCGTCGCTTCTGACGTTTGCAGTAGCGATCTTGTGCTTCATTTCTTGCTACACTACTATCGCCTTCACCTCCATGCTATAGCAAGGGGTTTTAGAAGTATCTGATTTTTGTCAATCTTCTTCTGCAATTGTGTTTGGGACAAGAAACAAAAAACAAGTGTACCATAATGTCTGTGACCAAATTTCTTGCACCATTGACATCTAAACATTTCTTGTCAATCGATTTCTTCTATGACTGATTGATTGATTGATTGTTGGTAATCTTCTGAGGGGAAAAAATGGTTTTGCTTGGGGTAGCACAAGGAAGTAGTAATGGTGATTTTAACGGATCGAGATGATACTGCTTATTTACGATTGAGTATGTATATAGTTTGGTTCGCACACATATGTTTTTTAAGACTTTACGAGAAAACTCTAAAATTTTGTAGATAGTTTTGTTAGTTCAGGAGGTTTCAAGCGACAATGTTTTGAGTTTTGATAAGTAAAGAGATTTAGGATTAAGATGGAATTGTAGGCACCATTTTCCGAAAAGATTATTTCCACCCTACAAGTCTTGGGTATCAGGAAATCCTTTCCGAGGATAAGACCGTCTACACTCGAGTTCTTAGACTTTAGAAACTGGAGTCACTTAGAATCTCGTAGGCTAGGATAGATGTTTCTATTTCTGTCTCTTTCCCCACACAACTGCCTTCTTTATATAGGCAAAGGGCCCATGAGTGAAGGGGTACGAATACATGCACTAAGTGGAGTCATTATCTTTATGGATAGATTTGAAGGTGGTTAAAAGATAACTACATTGAAACCCTACGGGTTTGGAGGGAAAACAACTCAAAATTGAGTTTGAATATCACGAAGAGGTGTGAGCCAATTCGTCCTAAGAGAAGGAGTAACCACCCCCAACCACCTACCTTTTTACCATCATTATAGTTTAGTTCAGCATCGCAGCTAGTGACACTAGCATCCAGCTCAAGTTGAACTGGATGAGCTTGAGTATCAGTCCCTAGCATCACCTAGCTCATAAAGGAGCTGATGCTAGATAGTTCCAGCTTGCTCTGAGCTAATGTGAGGTTTCCCGTGAGTCCACTCCCGTAAGTATCTTAAACCACTTTTATATGAAATTTGTTTTTTTTTAAGAAATTGCTATTAAATTGTTGGGATGCAGGTGCTTAAAAATTATTAAACGAGTTAATTGTCAAAGTTGCTGATGCGACAATAAAATTTTTATTAAAAATTATTAAACTAGTTTTAGATGGAAATAATCTAAGACGCTCCGCTCCAAACAAAATTGGATGAAATGGAATAAATATCCATTTAATCTAAACTTTGTTTTGAGTAACCTCTTAGTTCTATGTGAATTGAAGAAACCTTAAGACTCAATCATCTATTAGAAAATCATTTTTTCTTTATAGGTTTAGCTGTGATTCATAAACATTGTCTTCATTATGAGAATGGATTAATTAAATTTGACAATGTTGGACCTTTATATATAATTTTATTTCTCTTTGAATTTAAATTTTGAAATTTTTAATCTACTAAATAGAGTTACTACGATGTTAATTTGTTCTAAACCATAAATTAATTCATTCTCTTTGTTGTTATACAGTATCCTACAATTATTAGTACCAAAATATTGTATATTGTATTGTGATTAATGGTCGAAATATATAAGAACAATTTCTCAGATAACATCATTCATATGTAAAAATGTTTCTGCAAATCTCTTAGCAGAAAAGAAAACATCATTATCAAAATTTGTTGGATTAACTTCACTAGCAACCATCACAATTTTTTGTTTCAAATTACCAACTTCATATTCGATAAATTGTTTGATTATGAATAAAAAAAATATAACCATATTGTATCTTCATAAATAAACAAATATATATATATATATATACCAGCAATTGGGTTGCACAAAATGTGGATATTGTACTTAAAGTTATCAAGGAAACAACAAAAGGAAGATTGGTTTTTTTTGTGGATTTATAGTGATATTATAGTTCTCATTTGTCTTTTGTTAATATTAATTAAAGCTTTGATTAAACATGAAAAGTGTTCTCTCTCACATGTGCTGTTCATCTAAAGCTTTCCCTTTTTGGGTTAATTAAGATACTAAGCAAGAACAAGACAAGAAAGGATATGATGATGTAGTCATAAGTAGGTTTTTCTTAGCCAAATCTTATGACCTCAACTCATCAACTCCATGTCTGTTCCCTTAACTTAGCCTTACTTCCATTCTTAATTAATTGTGTTTAAATTAATCTTCAATTCCTTAGCTAGTTGCTTTGTTTAAATTAAAATACATTATCCCTTCTCCAATCCCTTTTAAGCTTACATGGTATGGTCTTACTTACTTGACCAACAATTCGAAACAATAAAAAAGGTATATCTTTTTGAGAAATTGTATTGAAAAATATTGGCCTTATCGTAGGTGAAGGAAGGCTATATGATACATCATCGTTTTGTTTTTTTTTTTATAGTTATTTTATGATTTTCATATGAAGTAGTGAATATTAGAGAATCGAATAATTCTCGTTTATTATAACTCGTAGATAATTCGAACTCATTTATTTTAATTACATGATCCATCTACTTAGAATGACAATTCGTCTCAACCATTAACACATTTTTTTTCCTTTTTCTATATTGAAAAATTGATATAAATCTTTGTATTGTTTTTTTTATAGAATTCATGAATACAATCACCACTAGCAAGAAAATACTTATTTCCTGAATCTGATAGTAAGATGTTGCCATTGGTCATATTCTCATTAAAGATGTTGGTTCATGTTCCGGTATATAAATTCAATAACGTACAATATCGTATTCTCAACGCTTTTAATAGTCTTATCTAAGAATGTCATGATATATCCGTGCACATAAACAGTCTATTACGATTTGATTTCCGATGTATAGTTAAATCGTCAACACATACACTTCTTTTCCAATCCTAAACGAAATCGAAAAGCATTCTGCAATCACAAGGAGTAGTGATTCTTTAGCTATGCTCCCAAAGACAATTTACCACACTGTTTTGATCACCTACTGCATAGTTGCATAATCCCATGCACCTGTAATTACAACCAAAACACTCTTCTAAGCCTCCATTGACACACCCTTTACATTCTTCTTGATCACCTGACTTATTAATCTCAGACAGCCAGTGTTCATACAATCTTAACTCATACGGCGAATCCATCAACTTCCACGAATCGTATTGCTCGTCCGATCCCACCCCAAATCCGTCCTGAACCAGAGCCACCAAATCCTGCTGAGCCACATTGTCATTAACATGATTACTAGTGTCATGATGAAATTCCCCTTCTTGTTCTTGATCTTGTATAATCATCTTCTTGCTCAGGTGGGTCCTCCAATAGTTCTTTATCTCGTTGTCCGTCCTCCCTGGCAGGCTTCGAGCGATCCTCGACCACCTGACAGTAAACAATGTCGTCAGAAATGTCTTAAGGATTTTTCTGCTGATTGTATAGAAAAGGGGGGGGGGGATTTTTTACTTGTTTCCCCATTGATGGTGGAGTTGGATGATGATTTGCTCCTCATCAGCAGTAATACGGCAGCGTTTAAGGTTCGGACGGAGATAGTTGAGCCATCTCATTCTGCAGCTCTTCCCACTCCTCCTTAAGCCTGAGATTCTTGCAATGGAGTCCCATTTCTTCTCTCCAAACGCATTCACCAAACTGCCTAATCGTTCGTCCTCCTCCTCGAGCCAGGGACCTTTTCGTAAAGTACTGTCGCCCGGTTGTTCGATAGCCATTGTTGGTTGGTAAGCCATTAGCATTGTTTTTGTTTTGGTATACTTGTGTAGTAGTTCTCTGCACTTCCTGTGACAGTTTAAACCCTTTTTATAGGAGGGAAACTGGAGAAAACCAGAAACTTGTGACATGGGAAAACACTATCTCAATCGTGGGGACTCCACCATATATTAACTTTGTTGTATGTATGTATCAATGTTTGTTTCTGAAATTATATCGAGAATTAAATAGTTTAGCCTCCAAAAATAATGAAATATAAGTTACATATGTAAAGAGTTACCGATGATAAACATGGGCAATATTAGAATCGAAAGGAAATTAATCAACGGAGTGATTGACTTCCATATAAAAAAATGTGTAGAACATGTGTTTCTACTCAAAATCCAACATAACTCAAAAACTATGAGCGACTTCGCTAGCATGCTAGCTATAATGACGGTCTAGTTGAACCGCACACAATATGTTCATATATTATCGACATATTTTTTTGTAACCATGAATGATAATCAATCTATCATCGCGGCCTTTTAGTTCCGTTAAATACTTAGATATGTGACTTGAAACTAGTATATGATCATAAACTAATGATAAAAAAAGAAGAAGAAAGTGATGGAGCTTGGGATGGCTTTTTGGCCATCACTCTATTTGGCAACTTGTTGTCCCCCTCAAAACTATCTTATATGTTTTTGTTTATTGACAAAAGGAGTAGGAGATTGAGATAAGTGTTTCTATTGGAAGATAGCTAGAATGCATCTATATCCAAGATTTTCCACAACACAAGACAACAAGGGTCGGGTCCCAAGGGCCGAATCGAGTCATAACCAACCTCATTTTTCGATTTAATATCACAAATCCATTCAAACTAGAAAGGACCACCTCCATTTGTTGCATATAGATAAGTAGTGCTCGGTTTAAACCATCCATCTCGTAAGTATATATTACTTTAGTTACAATGGTGGATCTAAGGTCGGGCTTCTTTGATAGTCCAACCATTGTATCCTATCCCTTCAACGAACTTGAAAACCATCATTGTTATGTCATCAACTAGACCACAATCTCGTCAGTTTTGATTGTACATATTGCCCCATTGTCTTACTTATGACGATAAATGAACGATTCTTGCCATAGTAACATCAAACCAACTGTTGACGGACGCTCACTGCTTCGTAAAATTAGAAAAATCGGATTATAGAGTGAAGACCCATTTTTGTGCTCAAATCAAAGATCTTTTCAAGTCCCAACTCGTAGCCTTGTTCAGAGGAGTGAAGGCATTATGCAAGTGCATTTCTTAAGAAAGGGTTCTTAAAAAAGAAGCCAACAGCATCATTTTATGAACAACAGTCTACAAGAAAGGGTTCTGGGTGAGGCTTGAGTCCTCCAAGTCTAATAGGGTATCGTACATGGCAAGAAACAGTATTTATTCGGGGGGAAATCGGATATGTCACTGCATGGCAACATCGATCAATCTGTAACTCTTTCTCAAAGTTGAAACTATAAGCTAGGAAGGAGTAGGAAGCAACGAGAATACGTCACAAGTTACATCTTTATCTACAGAAGCTCTTCTGCTTAACCCACTTCTGTTCTGGTATATTGACATTATCAAAACTGCAGGACCAATAGCTACTCACGGTCGATGAAGGATTTGTTCATCAAGTTTACGGCATTGTCCATGAACTGCAATTCAACGCAATCAACCGAGCGTGAGGCCAGAAATAATGATATGTGTGCATAGTAAGAATGGAATCGAATGGGTTCACTCAGCAAGAAACTGCATATTATTTCAGGGAAGAAGCTATATGACAAGGCAGTATAATACCTAGCGTTGTCCAGATCAACAACAGACAATTATGACGAACTAACTATTGAAGAGAGAGATATATAAGCAGATTGATCATTAAGCACATAAATACATGAAACCAAACCACATTTGCATCATTATACACCATATACATCAAAACTATCCAGTCCCCAAAGCATTCTTCTTGGTGATCAGTTTCATGACAAGGCTAAACGATGAACTCTTAATGACAGCAGCAAACACAAACAGGAAGCTCTACCGAACGAACTGACAGAAGTCGATCTAAGCAAGCAAAATATAAAGGCAACAACCACAGAACTACACCATCTAGGATATTGCCAGCAGACGAGGAGGAATCATGTTAAGTGGAAACATACAGTCAACTTTCTGATACAAAAGTTGATGGAAAGTCAAAAGGAAATGTACAAGAATGCAACCAGATAGATCAACTAGTAAGATGAAACTCGTAACTTCCATAGCTATCAGGGGATGTAATATGTGAGATAAAGCTTTTACCTTCTGGAGAATTAGATTGAACCAGAGGATATAAATCAGGAAATATTCTAGTTATAAACAGAGTAGATTCCAGTTCTAATATGACATTTGGATTAACGGAAAGAATGCAACCAAAATTAGGATTAACAAGTACCCTGCCAAGTGTCTTAAGTTCCCTTCCAACTGGTTCCATAAACTTCAAGTCCACTTCAATCGGCCACACCTATTGAATTAGAGATAAACAAAAGCAAGAATCATCAACAATTGTTCAGAACTTAGAGAAATCAGTAACAAATTTGATGTCTCAAACCTTAAGCCCAAGCAATCGAACGGGAGTAATTTGGCCAGGAACTAAGCAATCGGGTCCAGCAGCTTCGACAATCGCATCAATCGCCATTCCACTTCCAATCGGATCATGGTGCTGCACAAACATGGACAATACAAGTACTCAATTGAAAAAGCATAATTGAAGCTATCGACGAAGAATCGAGAGAGGGGGGACAAGGAAGGGTTTTGAATACCTTCATGACGGAGATTGCGTAATCAGAGTAAGGGTCATGAGAGACGCGGAGAACCGGGGAGATATGGATTTTGGGGACTGGTTTGGAGGTGGAGACCCGCCATGGCGCGTCGTTCTGCAACTCAGCGCCTCCTTTCTTCGACATACTGGCGGATTCTACTTGTTCTGGGTTGATCGGATAATGGGGGGGAGAGGAGAAGGGTGGATAGGGTTTGGTGAGATTTTGGGCGAAGGATTGGAATTTGGAAGCCAATGGATGCGGAGAAATGAAGAAGAGAGAAAGACGGAGGAAGAAGAAGATAATAAACAAGATAAAATAAAACTGAACCAAAGGAGCAGCTGAATCTTCCTTTTCTTTTGCCGCCAATGAAATTTTGTGTGGCTTATTTCTGTGATCGCTTATTAGACTCTTTTTATCGAATATCCCATACATGAAGGATCATTACACTCCACCCGACGGTCCTTCTACGACAATTTCTACGGTATATTTCCGAGTTATTTCTGCTCCCCTTGGCCGGGATTTTCGCACCCTCTGTTAAAGTCAATATGGACGATGTTCTGGCTGATCCAACCGATAATATAATGGGTTTGATGGTTCAAAATACAGGTGGGGAGATTTTTAAGGTGGTAGGGCGGACGTACTCAGGATTTTTGATCTTTATGTCCGGAGTTCTTGGTCGTGATATTTATAAGTGGTGCTTCTGGTGAACATTGAAGGCGACGTCGAGCTTGTCCTTTTACGACTCTCCCTACGGAACACATGTTGTGTTGCTGGTGGCATGCCCTCGACTGCAGGTGCAGGCGGTCTGATGTGGTACCAATGTAGCTGCCCATAAAGTGACGAGACATGCTCTTTTACATCTCTCAATCTGTGTAGATACTGATCTCATGACATACGTTGATGATTAATAATCACAAAACTTGTAGAACAGATGAAAATCAAGGTGTCACAAAACATGTAGAACATATCAAAATCAAGGTATTTATCGTCGATAGTCAATTTGTATCGATGATCTTTTTATCCATGGTAAAGATTTGTCACATGATAAACACTATCCCTGATTGGTATAAATGAATTTCTCAAAATTTTATAGAATTCATTTCGAAATTAATGTTTTTGTGCTTGGTATGTAAAAGTATTTATTTCCAATTCTAAATTTTGAATTCTGCGGAATTGAGGCTAGTGTTAGCAATTCCGTGGAATTGAATAGGTATTACGAAATGAATTTCACAAAGATTTATTAATTGCATTAAAATGACTTATCTACGCTCAACTAATAATTAAATTAACATCATACCCATAAAAACTCTAATATATATAATTAAAATTAGCTCACTATCTATTTGCTCAAACCTTCTTATTCTTGTTGGCGACACCAAAGTACCAATCTGAAATAGGTTAGATATCTCCTTTTTTCTTCCTTTTATTCAATAACCATCACATTTTATTATTATTAATTGTTATGGTTGCTATCACATGTATTCATTCTTTGTTAATTGCATTACTTTTTTGGCACATCGGTTTTTTTGTTAATTACATTACTTTTTTGGCACGCCGGTTAAGATGATATAATTGATAATTCAATAAGCTATTTCACATAATGAATAATATCAAATATAAGTGGAAAGTTTTGATTTAACTTAATTCTAAAATCGTATATCAAATATGATTTGTGAATTCAATTCAAATTATTTTTAAGAATTGAATATGACATTTCAAATATAAAAATTTATTTTAGAATGAATTCTACCGGAAATTCATTTTGAAATGAAATTTTACATAAATAATACAAACATCCATGGACAAACAAAGGAACAAGAAATGTACAAGTTAAACTCGAGTAATCACTATAAAGTAACTGATTCATCCGTACAGTAAAAGAAGCCATAAAATCAGAAAGCCAAATAAACACAGAGCTATAATGAACAACTCCAGAAATCAGTAAGAAGATGTTTCCAGGATGTGCAGCAGCAGCAGCATATCACTTAACAATATTCCCCCATACATTTTCTTAAAAAAAGAAATACAATTTCTTACTGCTGCTTTCTTATGATGACATCTTTTTAAAAATCAACAAAATATCATTTTTTTATAAAAGATTACAATAAAGGAAGGAAAAAAATAGCTTCTGCTGACAAAAAAAACAAAAAACAAAAAGAATATGATCAAAGTGTGTTCTTTCTTCTTCATCTTCAAGTAGAAGAAAAGTTTGTAGCAGTGTGTCAAGCAGTGATCATTGCCTCTCCTCCCCTCTCCGCTGCAACGTCTGTGAGTCTCTTCCATGTCATTTCCCGCTGCTCTTCCACCTCTTTCGCCCTCGACTCTTTCTCCTCGTAACGCCTCTGGCATTCTTCGAATAGCTCACCGTCCATTTCGAGGAACATTTTCCGGACGTTGACTGTCAGTCCGTGGACGGCTTGGTTCCAGTGAGTCTGGATGTTCTTCTCCAGTGCTTCGAAGAGGATCGGTAGTACTACACTCCGGTTCTGGGCGATTAAGCCCACTATGTGTTCGTTATTCCACAAGAACAGTGCTCGCTCTGCAACCTGCACATATGGTTTTCTGTCAAAGTGTTCTGCGCCACCAATAAAGCTAATCTCAATCTATCACAAATGCATACAAAAGTAATGACAGCAATAAAATGGTAATGAAAGTTTGTTCGGATAAGACAACAGTCTGTATACAAGAAGCCGTCTTTAGCTCAAATCAAATTTAACAACTCAGAATTCGAAGCTTATGACAACTTAATTTTTTCACCAAATCGTAGCATAGCCTTTTCCTATTTGTGGTATCTCAAGTCTCAGCAAGAGGCATATGAACCAGATCAGGAAACACATCCATTGCATTTTCACATGGTTAGCAACGTATAACATCAAGAACATGTGACCCTTAAAGGTAACCAGTTGGTGCAAGGTCAGTATTTGGTACCTACCTAACAAAACAAACTAGGAAGTGGTCCTTGTGTTATTCAATTACTCCATTTTTACATCTTTGGTTGTATTAGTAACACTTCCGTATTGTTAGTATGGAATTAAGAGCAAAATATCTACCGTCAACATCAAGGACCATTCTCAAATCAAACAACAACCAGTATTGAAGATATTTACTACATTGATTGTACCCCAAAGGCATATTATGTGACAAGCAGACAAAATTAGCAGAACAATCGTCACCAGATTTACTACATGATTGTACACCATATGCATATTATGTGGCTAGATCCAAAACCTAACATTTTACAGAGAACTGAATATTTGAGGAAACACCATTCAGACTTTCACACAATCATGGCACTTCATCTACGAAGGTTATACAATCAAGCCTAACAACAAGATGCAAAAATAAAAGGGTTATTTCCGAGTGTATGATAATCTCAAACCTGAAAATGTGAACTAGTTAAGCAACGACCAATCTGTCTGAATAGGGGCACCATGCAACGTTGAAACTCTGCAGGTTGAGTTGCCTCCAGCACTTCTTCAAGTTCCCCCAAAAAGAGAACTTCTTTCCCACAATTCGTAACAGGCCAATACTTCAACAAACCCCTTATAACCGTATCAGCCAGTTTGTAGTCCTTTTCAACAAACTGGGTGATGCAATAAGACAGCTGCTGATGGTATATCGAAATCGCCTTCGGTTTATGTAGCGGTATAAGCGCCCTAACAAGAAACAATTTATGCTCCTCCTTCATTGGCAAGGCAAACCCGTTTATAATACTTCCCAAGATCTCTAAAAGCTCCCCTATCCCACTGTGCCTCTCTGTCTCGTATATGAACCGATAAAAAATATTGTTGATAGCCTTCCTAATAAAGGGACGATGCACCATGAATTTCCCATAAATCCTATGGAGTATAGTTTTCAAATACTCCCGCTCCCTTGGATCTTCAGAATCAAACAAATCAAGCAACTTCAACACGAAAGAATGATCAATGTACCTCTTGGCAACTTTGGTGTCGGTATCCGAGGACACAACGTATCTCAACACAATCTCATAAACAAGCTGCAAATGACCCCATGAAGGTTCCAAATAGGGCTCCTCTTCTTCAGGATCAGCAGGCTCCTGACCCGTACTCTCATGCGAGTTTGGAGGCAAACTCCGAAACACATTCACAGATACCATCTTTATCATTTCTTCCTGACACAACTCCGATATTTTCCCTGACCCAGACTGGAGAAAATCCACGAGTTCCAGCAACGTCTGCCTCTTGATTTCCTTCTCCCTCACCGATTTCAAAGTGTCGTTGAAATCAAACTGAAAGCAACAAACCTGAAGCTTCCGGAGGAACAGATTGTGCCGCTCCGATACAGCAACGTCCCGCAGCATGGGCAGAGGCTCAACCGCTAGCATAGGCGGAGGCGGCGTCGCTACCGGCGCCGGAACTGCAGGCGCAGCGCCATGAGGAGTCCCCCTCGAGGCGTGGTTCACCACCACATTTCCCTGGCCCGACCCCTGGCGGTGGTGTCCGCCGGCGTTCCCTAAATCCTCGGTCTTGGACGGCTTTCTGCCGCCTTTAATGATTTTCTTGAACATCGTTCAAGATTCGTAAATTCAAATCCCTAACCCTAGAATAAAAAAAAACAAAAAGGGGAAACAAACTAATAAACAAGCACCCAACCGGACGGCGATCGGGAGAACAGTCGCGACTCGAGCTTCCGATTGAGTCGCATGGGACGACGGGAGACAAAAAAAGAGATTCAATACTATTCCAATATGATCCGAATGAATCGTTAAGAGGATTGTACCGGGGATTAGAATGGAGCTGGTGGGAGATTGGTCATGGTGGAGGAATCTGAATGAAGGGTCATTTGTGGGGGAAGCCAATCGCCGGTGAAGCACGTCAGACGGTGGCGGATTAATCCGACGGGGAAGAGAAAATCAGAGAAAGATTGATAAAATTAGTGGGGGAGGAAGAAGAGAGAGAAACGAAGGGGGAAATGATAGTGGGAGGAGAGCTGTGTAGAGAGATTTATTATTATTATTATTATTATTATTATTATTATGAGAAGAAAAAGAAAATGTTTAAACTTGGGGGAACAACTAAAATGAAAAGACATGATTAGGATTCATAGTTAATGATAAAATCTTTAATAACTATATTCTATAAAAATTGTTTCTAGGTTACCATAGTAGTCCCATTCTTTTACATTATGAAAATAATAATTTTTTTTTGTTTTGGATTTAACCTAATATTTGAAGTATTTATGGATAAATTATACATAATTGAAAGTGATTGGGTGTATTTTGGTACTTGATGGTATATTGTTTGGGTATCAATTTGTTTTATAGGTAGATTCGACGGATTTTAGGTCTTTTGGGATTTAATTTAGTTTATTTTCTATCCATAACTATAATATCACATATATTTTTTTGGTATATGTTAACGAATTAGTCTCCTAATTTATCAAATTTATCCCATATATATAAATATGATCGAATTTTAATTACAAAAACCATCAAATTCTGATATGGTAACTGATAGTTTTTTTTCAACTGAACCTCACAATTCCCTAAAATAAAATTAAGTGGCGTGAGGCTACAAATAAATACAAATATTATGAATGAAATGATACGAGCTAACTAATCGTAGGTTATTACTTTGAGTTGCAGACCAATAAAGATGATAGATGTAATTTATTTGGTAATTTGAAATTTGGGGATGATAAACTTTTGGGTAGTTAAAGTAGTTGTTTGTTGTACTCGTTGATTTGAAGTGAAGACATGCACATTGGTCCAGTCCAACTAGAGTGGATAGTGAAGTTGTAATTAATCTTCCATGCTTTAGTGCAAAATTGCAAACTAAATGTTAAAATTAAAACATTATCCATCTATGATTAGTACAGCGTGTGACTTGCAATGTCAATCGTCATTAACTAATAGCAATGATCGATTTATTTTCACAGCGGGTGTTCGTACGGAACAATAAAAAATTGGCCACTGCAGCATTACTAATGCGATTCTTGTAGAAGAACAAAATATGAGCTCAATTTAAAAGACTTCTGTGTGGATCTGAACCAATCGAATCAGTTGATTCGGCCCAGGATACGTAGGAAAGACCAATTTACGATGTTGATAGTACAACCGCCTGTAACCTAGGTAAAATCAGTCATATCAACCCTAGGAGAATTCGAAAGACTTAACGACAACGGCCTAGATCTTGAGGCACTATAAAAGGGACCTTAGGATCGTCATTCACGAAATGGCAACACAAACCCGCCACATAAAGGACCACCTCGTGAGCTTTTAGTACTCCTTTGTTTTCCTATTCCCTCTACTACACACACTAACTTCCTTTCTCTTCACTGTAAGGTTTACCATTCGACGGTCTAAAGCAGAGCTCAGAAGAACAAATTTCACAACCTGATCCTTCATTGTTGAACCCTTACTCGACTGATCGCTGAGTCGGAGCAATTTTTACAAACACGTTCAGTAATAGGAGTCAGTACAATAAAAGGAGACCAAATAGAGAGAAGCAAAGGTTTTGTCCTTCTTCCCTTGTGCTTGAAGTTAAAACTTGGATATATGCAGATGTAGGTACAATTGGAATATTCATCCTGTAAGAGATAATGCCTGTGCAAAATCCTCCTGCACTTACGTACTTACAAATATGTAGAAAGATTTACAATGATCGATCATGTAACAATGAAAATGCAGATGATATGATTTGTTCTTTTTCATTCCCATCCCATTAGCATCCTCCAAACTCCTTCCTCAATCCTGCTTCTAATTGGAACTGACAACCCTTCCCCTTCGTCCTGCAGTAACACTCTATACACTTGGAAATGGAATCGAGACGGAAGTGTACTTTCGCATCATAGTACGGTGTCAAAAATTTTGACCTCCCATAGGAAATTTAAGTTTCAGAAATTAGCTCACACCTCAAAAGGGTAAGTCTTGAACGAACTAACCGTCGGTTGATCGTGGAACAGAGGTTGGGTGTCGTGTCGTGTCGGCGGAGAAGATGAAGATGAAGAGAAGAGAAGAAGATGAAGGTCTGACCCCTTCAGCTGGGTCGCGGCTTCCTTGACTGGCGGGCAAGGAAGCCAAGCCACGTACGTACTTGCCGCGTTCCCCCGAAGGTTACGTTTAAACATTTTCTTTTTTCCTCCCATAATAATAATAATAATAATAAATCTCTCTACACGGAGGTGACTCGGTGAGGTGAGGCCTCTCTGACTTTCTTTTCCGCGTCGGATTAATCCGCCACTGTCTGACTGACGTACTTCACCTCCGGCGATTCCGCTTCCCCATCCACAAATTACCTCTCATTCAGATTCTGTCACCGTGACCAATCTCCCGCCAGCTCCCCGGTACTAAGATTCATTCCTCTTTATGGCTAATCGGATTATATTTGGATAGTCCTTTTGTCACCCGTTTCCATGCGACTCAATTGGAAGCTCGATTCACGACTCTTCTCCCGATCACAATTAGAATCTTGATCCATGGGGGTTATATTTGGTTTAGTTTAGTGCTCGTTTAAGTATTAGTTTGTTTTTCTTCTTCTTCTTCTTCTTCTTCTTCTTTGAATTTTACGAATTTTTTAACGATGTTCAAGAACACCATTAAAAGCGGGAGAAAGCCATCCAAGTCCGAGGATTTAGGGAACGCCGGCGGACACCGCCGCCAAGGAAATGTGGTGTTGAACCATGCATCGAGGGGGAGTCCCCATGGCGCTGCTCCAGCAGTCCCGGCTCCGCCTATCGGTTCAGCCTCTGCCCTTGCTGCGCGACGTTGCTGTATCGGAGCGGCACAATCTTCTCCTCCGGAAGCTTCAGGTTTGTTGCTTCCAGTTTGATTTCAACGACACTTTGAAATCGGTGAGGGAGAAGGAAATCAAGAGGCAGACATTGATGGAACTCGTGGATTTTCTCCAGTCCGGGTCAGGGAAAATATCGGAGTTGTGTCAGAAGGAAATGATAAAGATGGCATCTGTGAATGTGTTTCGGAGTTTGCCTCCAAATTCGCATGAGAATACGGGTCAGGAGCCTGCTGATCCTGAAGTAGAGGAGCCCTATTTGGAACCTTCATGGGGTCATTTGCAGATTGTTTATGAGATTGTGTTGAGATACGTCGTGTCCTCGGATACTGACACCAAAGTTGTCTGGAGGTACATTGATCATTCTTTCGTGTTGAAGTTGCTTGGTTTGTTTGATTCTGAAGATCCAAGGGAGAGGGAGTATTTGAAAACTATACTCCATAGGATTTATGGGAAATTCATGGTGTATCGTCCCTTTATTAGGAAGGCTATCAACAATATTTTTTATCGGTTCATATACGAGACAGAGAGGCACAGTGGGATAGGGGAGCTTTTAGTTATTTTAAATCTAAATTATAAATTAAATCTAAATTATTTTATAAATAAAAATCTAATTAAAAAAAAGTTTCAAATGATATCTATAGTTTCTTAATTATCTTGATTTTAGTATTGAACTCATTATACTAATGGTTTGATCCGTTTCAATTAAAAATAATCAGGTGTGTTTTAAAATTACTTTTTTATATTATATTTGAAATGGTCAAATCTGGTTTAGAAATTGATTTAAATATGGTCGAACCATCAAATCTTGAACTCCAAGCCTTACCCAGTTCAATTTTTGGTATGGTTCTAAAAATCATGGTTCCAATATGTTGTATTATTTCTTAAAATTGTTGTAATAGTTTATCAAATGAACATTGAAATGAGCACTGACGGTATTTTTGTGATTGAATAATTTATGATTGAATATTATGCTTGTAACGATAATTGAGTCGACTGAGAGAAACTAATATAACACCAACTCGACTGATACATTGAATCCTACATTTTAAAAAACAAATGGAATCTCATTTATTAATCATGTAAAGGCAAACAAACATCATTCAAGCAACTTAATAAGAAATAGGAAGTGTTTTCCTAATATTGGGTGACTCTAAAAATTTTGATTTTTGTGCAACATGCACAATCTTGTTACAATCTCTCCTCACAAAATGAATCACAGAAAAAGGTTTAGATAAAAGTAATGTTCTGCATCGGTGGATAGGATCACCAAACTTTCACTCCCTTGCAACCCCCAGCTCACCATACTAACGCACTGATCCAACAACGATATGCAAAACGTACCGTGTAGTCTCCGTACTTACTAAAGTGCCACACTGGCCTATCAACATCTCCACCAACCACTGGCATAGCAAGTATCTCGTCTACCTCCCTAAGGTGAAACGAACACCTCACTCGACCCTCGTCTCAGGCATCACCACTCCGAATCAATAAAGCAAAAACTCGCAAATTCCAAATCGAGATTAGACTAGCGGTTTCGGCAAACATACTGCCCTCCCTTTTTATCCACGGATCCTTCCACACTCAAATTTGGGTCTCATCTCCCATTTTCCATCGATACCCTGTAACACAGCCAGCTTTACCTCCACAACACTACGCCAAATGAGACTTGAATTTGAATCCTACTTTTTAAAAACTGATTATAGGGTAGAATATTCATTAGTAGCTCACCGAACCTTAACGTGAGAAAGTGTGAAAAGCCCGTACCAGTACTAGGAATCAGCACAAAATGAGACCAAATAGAAGAAACAGGTTTTCTCCTTCCCTTCAAGTTAAAACTCGGATATATGCAGATGTAGGTACAATTGGGATATTCATCCTGTGAGAAATTATGCCTGTGCAAAATCCTCATTCAGCTACGTACAAATATCTACAAAGATTTACAAACATCATGATCATTATGTTAACAAGTCTGAACTATGAACATGCACATGATATGATTTGTTCTTTCACTCCCAGCCCATTAGCATCCTCCAAACTCCTTCCTCAATCCCGCTTCTTGGAACTGACAACCCTTCCCCTTCATCCAGCAACACTCTATACACTTCGAATTCGCGATCCCCTATCATTCTCCTCCGAATCTCAGCCTGCAGATTTCACAAATCTCACAGATGGGATATCAGTTTTATATAATGCAGATGGAAAACAATTAAGGAGAGTACAGACCAAAAGTAATACCAAAAAGATGCAAGTGTCAAGTAACTTGAGAGCAAGGGTGATATCATAAAACACTAGAGGTCTGCCTTTCCCAGATAGCTCAACAGGGTTAGCTACTATAAGCTCGGTATCAGGACCCCGGCTCACGAGTGCCACACGAAGTGGTCGACGAAGTTCTGATTCGAGACGCGAGGCCAAACCCTTTTGCTTGCTGGGATCTACTATCTTGTTACCATTGGTTTGCACAATGAAAAGGTCTATCTCACAGTTCCTCCCTTGCTTTGTGGAGAACCTCCCATAGGAAATCTAAGTTTCAGAAAACAATGCCAAACCTTCAAAAGGTTAAATCTTTATAAACCAACTTCCCTAAATACGAAGCATCAACCCGAAATGGAATCGAAATACAACTGTTTTCGCATCAAAGGTGTCAATTTTTTTACCTCCCATAGGAAATTTAAGTTTCAGAAAGCAATGTCAAACCTCAAAAGGGTATGTCTTGAACGAACCACCACAAAGACTCGATAAGGAACCGAAAGGTGTCGACTTGTTTTTACCTGGATACCGCAATCTTTGAGGGTTCGCATGATGTCGTAGAGAAGGCCTTTGTGATCCTGGCACATGATTTGGACAAGGGTGTGACCAAGACTCAGTGAGTTATCCATGGTCACAGAAACACCTGTGGAAGTTAGTGAAGTGGGGAGTTCAGCTGCTGCTAAATCCAGCTGAAGAAGATCATCTGTCATGGAATGAGGAAGGAAAGAGGACTCCTGAGAGCATGCTGTGATTTCTGGACCGACCATTTCTATGTCGCAGCTTATCATGGCTTCTCCTATCGCGGCTTTCAGATAACCGTATGTTTCTTCCCTTCTTTCCCTCGTGTGCAGAAGCTCCCTGATCAAAGAATCATTTCATGATAAGATACTTAACACTAGTATAGTATAGTTGGACTAACTTAACACAAGTTGAAGATCAAGCCAATATTGTTAAAGAACAAATATTTCCAATTTTGATAAGTGATTCTGCAAACACTCAAGTTAAGAAGGTAACAGTAAGTATTTGGGGAAAGCTTGAGGTAGACATCTTTCCTTTTGAGGGATTTCCTTACTGCAATCAAAATGTAATCATTTAGGAAAACCTAAACTCAATGGAAAAGACATATTCATCATTTGACAGCACAAACGGATCATATCATTAGAAGAAAGCAACATATTCCTATCACACTTGAGAACATCAGGAATTTGATTCTTGACACGGTATCAAAGATTCCGAAAATAGACCTGGTATCAGTAATGAAGAAAAGGTCCATAACTTTCCCATCAGGAGTCGTCGACACCTTCACCTTCTTTATGGCCAGCTCAAGCTCACATAGCTTCCCAGTCACATCTGTATTCAGGAAGGAAAAAACTCACGATGATCATATAATTCCCTTCCAGAAAAAGAACCCTAGAAATCCATAACAAAAATTCAGTCAAACCCAACTTCAAGTAAACAAAAAAGGCACCATCTTTAACCAAAGATTACCATGGAGAAGCCCTGTTCGGTCAAAGCAGCAGAGCTTAAGAAGAAACACATCAGGAATCTTCTTCTGCAACTCAGAGCTGTAGAATGAAATCCCAGAAGCAGAAGAACAAGAAGGGCAAGCTTCAATCAACCTCTTCTTCAACAACGACCACCGTATCTCCCCGGCGCCCACCACCCAAAACACTATGTAGCACCACTTCCCGTCCGTGGAAACATCTGAAAATAAGTAAATAATCAGAAAATTTTAGAGACAGAAAAATTCCAAAACTTGGGGGTTGAAAAAGAAGTGAACTTTTTTACCTCCTCTGACAATGTTAAGGCCGAAGAAGAGGATGATACGACAGAGGTCGCAGCCCAGACCTGTCTTGTCGGGACAGTTGACTGTGATGATTGTTGGGTCGTCTTGTCTCTCCGGTTGGGTCACCAGTACGACGTCGTCGTGGAGAATACCCATCCTCTTCCTCCGCTCGGAGGAAGATTAACCAAGTAACAAGCTTTAATCTTTCAACTGTGATCGGTAGGTAGATAGAGATGAGAAATGAGAAGAAAACAGAGGTTTAAGGGAGACGAAGGACAGAACAGAACAGAACAGAAGCAGAAGCAGAAAGTTTGTGTTGTGTTTCTTCTTCTATTTTGCTTTACTTATGCTCCACTTGTATGACTCCCTTTGTTGTTGTTGTTTCGTTGTCTAGTGTTTCTTCTACTTTTACCAGAAGTTTAAAGGCTTCTCATTTCATCGACTCGGACACTCAAAAAACCAGTGCGGCAAAATCGGGTTACACTACCAGAAGCGGCCATGGAAATTTCTAAGGAAAATACAAAAAGAGTTGAGATTGAACTAACCATTGTCCATTGCTCAAATTGGTAGGACCAGATGATGAAGATGGGTAGGAAACCGAGGTGGAGACTGACTACCACAATTGGCCGTCGTCACGTGTCTTATTAACTGGAAAATGGTCCAAATCACGTGCCTTTAATTTTGACGGAGCCTTCAAGGAATTGTGAAATTTTTAAAGTTAGTGTCGGCCTACCTGCTCATCTCAATTACTCTTTTATTTTATTAATTGAGTATGATTAGTGGATTATTGGTAATCTTCTACTTAGTTTCACATTTTTATGTGTGCTTCTCCCTAGTCAACTCCAGTTATCATTTTTCTAAAATACCATACCCCATCCCATAGACAGTATGAGAACTAAATTCATTTGTGATTCGATTTAATTTGTTAACTTGCAATTAGGACGAACCAAACTGTTTGTGATTCGGAAAAACTTATTTGTGACTCGACTCGATTTTAAACGAGTCAAACTTGAGTCAACGTACGTTAGAATTGATAGGCTCTCGATTTGCATTGAGCTAGAGATATGAGAACCAACGTGGGTTTTAATGAGCAAAGAAGTTCGGGTTGAGCTCGCATTTGGCTTGTAAATGATAGTTAACAAACTAGGCTCGAACTCGACACAAGCCAAAATTTTCTAGTTCGAGTTCAACCTCGGCTAAAAATTAACAAGTCAATCTTAAACATAGTGAAGTTCGGCTCGACTCGATTTGTGAACATCCCTACTTACAACAAACACCTTGTCCCGTAACTATAAAGTCGAAAGTTCGATCTTTACCCGTAATATAAAATATACTTTGTAGTCAGCAATTGACTATGCGAGCAGCACCCGCAACAAAAAAATCAATGACTATTATCAACGACAAACCCCTAATTAACCCCAAAACAAAATCGAAAAAACTCTCATAGGATTTGATATAACCCGTTTCCAAGGGTCTTATCGCCACATCTATGAGACTGCCTGCAAATTCTGAAGCACGAAAATATCCGACAAACTGATGGATCTCATGGTGATCTTCCCATGTTCAGTTTTGATTATGACAAAAAACTTAACAAGCACGTAATGCAAACGGCAATTTGAGTATTTAATTTTGAAAATGAAGTTAACGATGTAAGAAAGTTGCCCAACCGCAGAAACCAGTTTGGGGGAGAAGATAGCGATTTATTAAAAACTGAAAAGACAAGTGGCCACTAGTCGTATACTACTACTACTAGTTTCTATAGTGCTTTGCTTGAATGGCTTGATGTTGATCCATCGTTATGTCACCTTAGTGACGGCATCAATCACGTATTTGCCTTAAACAAACAATACTTGTTGCAGAACAGAAAACAAAAGCTTGAGTGCTTCCGATTAGTTAGATCTCGACGACATAGCTATGCGATCAAACTTAGCATAAAAAACCCTACAAACATGTTCAGGACACGGTGAGTATCTACGAAATCAACGGACGAGGATTGCATATAAAAAAAAATGATGGTTCAAAGAGGAAAATGGGACCGAGCTTCGACTCTCAAACAAGGAAGTTTTGTGCTTATGCATCGACTGCAGGATCTTTAATTTGGACCAAGAATCTTTTGCGGTGGATATGAAATTCCGACTTCTTCTTGGGAAGTTCATATCTTATATATCACAAAGAAAGGTTTCTACTATATACTATACAGCAAGCAATTCGTCTAGGTACTGTATCATGACAAAGACATGCGTAATTAGTATATTCATTATAAGGAGAGAACAATTACTTCTATCAAGATTAGCAGAAAGAGTAATGAAACACTTCAAATCCAGCACGAAGCACGGTAATAATTCTGGAAGTTAATAGAAGTATAGAACAAATGAACACCGACATGGCACAGGAGATTGCTAAGTTTGATCATTCAAGTAAAAAAGAATGACCAGGAAAACATAGTTCAGTAAAATTAGCAGCTTCACATTATCTTGACACATGCCTGAGTTTTTCTCACACTGACACGATCCTCAGTTCCATCCGTTACATGAACATAAGCAGAATTTGGCATTTCAGCATGTTCATGTATCCTCAATCACACAAACATTCACAATACGGTCGCTATAACAAAGTACGACGAACCTCGTAGCACTAGCTTTCTTCCCCTGACCTTTGACACGATAAACGTCAACACACATAGTTCATTCAGAGGCTAGCTTGTATTAGTCTTCCTTCCTGTTATCAGCTTCCAGAGATTTTGAGATTGGTGGGTGTTCCATAGGTAGTTCGCTATCTGCCGTAACCTGCCAAAGAATGATCATTTAATCATGAATTAGTTCCAGCAACTAGTAAAAAGATACAGAAAACATAATCAACGTATGTGCTAGCTCTGAACAAACAATCATCTGAAACCACTAACATAAAGGATCACAGACTGATAAATGATACAAGAGCATCGCAATTGATCGGTTCTACTTCCCTACAGATATATTAGATTAGAATCAGTAACGTTTCTAATCTAATATAACTGTAGGGAAGTAGAACGTATCAAACTCCAAACCCCATTCTATCATATATAACATAAAAAAACCATTCCGAGTGATTCAATGCAGTCTTAATTACAGAAGTTCAGGCATGATCCTGCCCAATCTGTAGCTGTTCCAAACTTACCTAAGCAACAATAGCAACAGAAATGTACACGCATAGACTAGGAGTTCATAATCTTCAGAACGGTGAAACCATCAATCCAATTGAATCTTACAGTTATCTTAGTATGGTAGAAGAGTAATCGGGTAACTTACTTTGCTTCCATCATCCTTATTGGCGGCAGGCTTGTAAGGGCAAGCAGGAGGAGCTCTCTCCGGCTTCCTGTACTCCCATCCGAACATCGCATAGATTTTCCCCTATTCAAATAAAACCATCGCAAGAAAAGGAAAAAGGTCAAAACAACCAACTCTCGCAGACTTATTACGATCCAGGAATTGAGATTCACAGACGTGTACTAAACCCCTCACCATGATCAAATCGAAGATTAGCGGCAGAAGATTGACGATCGGGACCAAGAACAAAGGCAACAGGCACATTACGCAAACCTAGGGGGGAAACGGAAGGAAAACCCCGAATTGAGATTCCAATCGAAGAAATGAAGAAACAAGACTATGGGGAAAAGAAACTACACAAGGTCACGAAAGTCTTACCATCTTCTATCCTTCGTGAATCGCAAAAAGCAGATGCGTGATGATGGATTTCGCAGATCGGAGTTGGTTTCGGCGATTTCTCTCTGAGAATTACAGGTGATGACTCTGGCAATGGATTTAGGAAGTCTGGACAGCGAGAAGCAGAAGAAACCGCCAAACGAATGTCGCTTTAAAGCCAGACTTCGGGAGTTTCCAACTATTCAAAATGGACTAAAAATTAAAATTCTACCCGGAAAAAGGTCGAAAACGACGCCGTAATTTTTATTAGAGTTGTTGAAGAGTTATAATGTTTGGTAAACGTTCGTTCGTTACTTGGCTTATTTTGACCAAACTTGAATAGGATATTCGACATATCTCAAATATATAATTTATTATTAAACTCAATAATATAATTAATTATATGTAATTTTCTATTGAGTTAATGAAAATGAACACGTCAAGATTTGTAAAAATTAAATATTTTAAAATAGTTTGTTTTTAGCTTTAATTTATTAACGTTTAGAAATTAAAATTTTCAAATTTAATTCAAATTTTATAATGAAATTTCAACAAATAAAGTTTGAAGGGAGCTTAAATCTGATTACACAAAATTAATAAACGAGTCAAATTCAAATAAATTCAAACTCAAAATAAGTTAAAAAGTAACGAGTGAACACAATAAAATTTAGGCTCGGTCACGATCAAAAATCCAGAATTCAAGCAATACATGTCTAAAGACTTGGGAACCACATAGCACAAAAGTGAGGCCATAACAAAAACCAGCAAAGCATAGAGAGTGCAGTGCACTCATTCCCTAGGCGGCGGATCGACCTTCAAATACTCATCAATGGCGGAAGGAAACTCCAGGCAGTCGCCATTATCACAACTCTCCAACTTCAAAGCAGCCTTACCCAGCAGCAAAAGAGCCAACCTGAACGGCTCCTCCTCTGCAACTCCATCTCTCATATGCCATTTAATCCATCCATTCAATCTCCTCACTTCTTCTTCGCTCTTCACACCCAGATTCCTCTCGAAAAACCCATCTCCACGAACAATCTCATCATTATTATCGTTACTGTTGTTCTCACCTGAATCCGACAAACCCAACAGTTCCATCAACACATGGATATCACCATCATCTGATGATGATAAAGGGAAAACTTCCCCTGCGGCGGCTGGTGTTTCTGGCAGTGGGGTTCCATGGGGTTTTGACGGAGATGAGAGAAAGGCTGACGGCGGCTCGCTGCTTTCTTGTTGGAGATTGAGTGAGCTGTCGGCTGCGGCGGCGGAACGATCGTCGGAGTAGTATAGATTGATCGGCGTGCTTAGCGACGGAGATAGCTGTGGAGATTGTTGGCTTTTGTTCGGTTCGCTGTTTGATTCAAGCTTCAGTCTTTTCTCCACCTGTGAGAAGAATACACAAGTAAGAAACTGAAGAATAGAAAGTAAAAAAGAAACACTGCTACGCCATTTTCACTCACCTGCTTCAGAGAGGAGAAGAACTTGGAGTGCGATGACGACGGTTTCATTCTGCAACTCTGCCAAAGAATTAGAGTTCTAAACATATAGCAGCACAAGAAGAAACCCGCTCGACAGATTGTGTAACCTTGATATCAAAAGTTCGAGTCTTGCCGACGAATATTTCTATGTTTTTCTGCAACTTTGAAAATCAACCACTCCAACTTCAGAACTGAGAACAAATCATTCATGCAAACAAAAAGTTGGCAGATAGAAACATTCAGTTACAATGTGGAGCAAATTATTAGCCAGATCGAAATACAGATACCCTTGTAAAGGAAGTGTTTACGATTTCAAGGTTTAACAGATCTTTCCAAGGGATTATCAGAATACATTACACGAGTGGTATACCGAACGAGTTTCGGTTGATGTGGTGGGTAATAATAATCAGGTTCTGTTGGTTCTGAAGCTTGATCAAGATTGATCTTCATTCTTGTGGTTGTTGATTTGGTTACCGGCATTCAGCTTTGCAAGGAACCTCAGCGCAGTGGCAAACAGGTTTACCAGCAGCCTCCCAGCCGTTGAAGCCACGTTCTAGTACCATTACTGTTTTCACCCCGGTCTCTTCTTTCAGTTCATCCAGATAATTTGCGAGCCTTCGTGCACATTTTGGGCCACGAACCTGTACAATATTGTTACTCATTCTATTAGAGCTGAAAAAATAACATAAAAGGACATGGATGACAATATCATGTATTTGGAACATTACAAAAAGTTCTATGTTGGTAGAAAATGCAGGAAGATGTTGAACCCATTTGTGAGATCATATAGCAATGGGCAATGAAAACAGTATGAATGTCAGAAATATGGATCAACTATCCTACATATGGCACTTTAGTTTTGAAATATACTGGCTGACGCACATGGATCATCCATGAACAAAGATTGGTCTTCCATAAGAGAATGAATGAGACTGGTCTTTCATAAGTAGTCAGTGATCCTACATGTTAAAGATCAGATAAAGTATAGGGAGAAAGAACAACAGCATCCAACCAACACAAGGCAAAAAATATAAGCATTCACATAAGGAGAGATTGACGCTCTCTAAGTCTTCCCAAGACTGTTTAATTTGTCCAACATTCAACAGAAGATATCTAAAAGTAATCAATTAAGTGGAACCAAGAAATGGGAGCTCTCAAAATAAAGCAAGGGAGTTAGTACAATAATGGCTAAAGTCTAATCTCTTTGCTCTCCTATTTTTCCATTATGGGTCCCAAGAGGCCAAACCCTGAGGTTCTTGCGAGTTACTTCTATAATTTAGAAGCTATGTGCAGCAAGTTTCCTTACTTATGAACTACCAAGCTACAACTCAGTAAAGCTATAAGCTCTTAGCTCCTAGAACCTCGTCTTACCTTTCCTATAAATGCAAGTTCGTTGCAATAAGCTGAACTAATACAATGCACTTAATTAACTTGGATGACATTCCATTGAAAACTCTGAAGTCAACTGTGAATGATCATCATTCTATGTCATTTATTTCCCCAAAGCCTCTCGATGAACGGAAAACCAAATCCACAGACGCAAATGAACGCTATAACTAATGAAGAACTAAAAAGGACAATCTACTTAGCTGAAATAGGATGACATTCCAGTGAAAACTCTGAAGTGAATGATCATTTCTAATAAGTCATTTATTTCACTGAAATCTGTCAAAAGATGATGCAAAACAAATCGACAGACCGCAGACGAACACTAATCCTAATCGAGAACTCAACCAAGTAGTAGAAAACTACCCCAACATTACCTGGCTCAGCGCGCAATGGAAGACAAGCGTATCTTTCCCTTTCACCTCCTGAAGAAGATCAGGCATCCTGTCCCCGAAACCACCGCTCGCGTAGTGAAGCGACCCTGCTATATGTCCATCATCGATCCTCTCGTCGTCCCTTTAAATTTCCACGAATAACAATCAAACCCTAAATCAACCAATGACTTGATCGAGCACTCCAAAAACAGTTGCAATTCTCTGGAGAGAAGAGGATCATTTGTTTTTACCTGACATCAATCACAGCGAGACCGGGGCGATCCTTGAGGGAGAGGAGCTCAGTGCTGGTTATGTAGGAGATGCTTCGTCGAGACACTACCGGATGAGAAGCTTCGTCGCCGATCTCCATTTTCACGACGGGGTTGACCAAACCACAGAGATTCCCGCCTGCGTTAATGGTTTGCGTCTATTGGTTTAAACTTAAACTTTAAGCTTTAAAGAAGTCGGATTGGGCCATGGGCCATGGGCCGTAGACCTTCACGGACAAGTTTATCGGAGGGCCCATATTGAATTAGCTCGTATATTCCTAACTTAGGCAGTTGAATGAAAATTTGGCATGAATTCTCAATTTGTTTGTGGCCGATTGTTTATCGTGCAAACATCTACGATAAAATGACACAAAAAAGACATAAATTTTTAGTTATCAATTTTACTTTGCGTATATATACCTTACTTTCAAATGATCCCTATGCCAAATCAAAGCTTCCATTATCGATATAACTATCACAAATTCAGAGCAATGTTGTAATCTCATTATCCACTACAAAACATGGCAACATTTGAATTGGTTTCCGATAAGCAATTCATCTTGCCATCAGAAACCAAAGACGATTACGATGTTTTTGTGTGTGAATATCGTGGTGATCCGAACCGGTTCGATTTCATCCAACCCAATAATAGCAGTTGGGATGCAACAGTTAGAGTGGGTACTTCAGAGCATGCAAAGTTCTAGACACTCAGAGTTTTTGGTGTGACCATTAAAGGTAAACAACTGGCTGAGTTGGCTTGCGACTTGAGCCTCGAAGGAACAGTCAATAACCAGATTTTTCGTCTCATCGTCAATCGTCTTAGCCAGTGTTTGATTATAAGGATCAATGCTCCAACCATAATGCTGCTAAGGATCAACGACTATTTTGAGTGGTCGAAATACGGTGTCATCTTACCCCCAAATATTGTCATTCGTGTGTTGTGTCTTTCTACATTATGTGCCTAAATTTTTTTAGTTACTTATTTCATTTATGAACTATAAAAAAAGTCCTATTATGACATTTCTCACACGCACTAAATTATATTTATCAATTTTCACTTTTCATTTTATTACTAATTACTATATATATTTCGGTATCCCAATAGGCACCCCATCCACCATCTGGAACAAATGTGATATGTACAATAAAGCTACGATTGTGAACACTCGATCCATTATGATCCATCATGATCGAAGCCGAGCAATTGAAGGCCGAAGCCAATCTCAAAAAAATATGGAAGAGAAGCAGAAGAGGATGGATAGCCTAACCACGGAATCGGAGGTGTGTAAGAAGGAGTTGGAATGCATGAAGGAAGTGGTGAAGAAGAGCAACGAGGCCGAATCGCTGTTGAAGAAGATGGTTCGAGACAAGGAAAAGGAGTTGGAGGTTGCAAAGTTGGATGCTGCGGTTCGTGAGAAGGGGTTGGAATGCATCGAAAAAGTGGTGAAGAAGGGTAAAGAGATGGAGAGTTTGCTGATGAAATCCGTGGAGGATAAGGATAAGGAAGTGAAGAAGATGGAAGATTCAGTTCTTGCTCTAAGGAACAATTGGATTCTCTTAAGGATTCCTACGATACTTTGGTCCATGATTTATGAGAAGAAGCCATCAACATGACATGCACAAACATTGTTATTTCTCTTATAATGTATTGTATTTGAGTCTTTTAAATAAAATGTATATATGTAAGCATTTTGGTGTTGGCACATTCATCATGCGTACCGTACATAATGGTATGGTGCACTTCTATTACGTATTGTGTGCTTTGGTATGTAGAGTGCACTTCACCATGCATTGTACACCTTCATACGGTGTACTTCCACCATGTACCATACAGCGTACACCTTGACACGGTACACATCCACTATATACAGTACAAATTATTGATTTATAGGTTTTATTCCCAAAAAAATGATTAAAAAATGTGACATCATCCTCAACACCATACATTTATGTGGGACAACTCCTTTCTGAAGTTCTTCAAAGTCTATATTATGTTGTTCATTTTCACTTATTATTATATTTTTCGCCCATTATCAAAATAACAATATCGCTATTTACTGGCGTGTGAGACGATAAGTATCGTGACTCTTCTCATCTTCTACCTTTTGCATTTATCTTTTCTATCGTGTAACCCAAACAATTATCTCCAACAACATAAAAGTACCTTAATAGGCCCTGTCACATGTAAAATCATCCGTCCCATGCCATTAGTTGGGCTTGTGTGGTTCTTCTAAGCCCAAATATAATCAAGTTCGAAGACCTTCACAGTCACAGGCCCACAGTCGTAAACAGACAAAAAGCGGCGGCGCCACGTCGCTGCGAATTGGACAACGTGCGAAAAAAAGTGGAACAAAATCAGAACCAGATTCGTTGCATCTGAACTCAAGGGGACAGTCACTTAAAAGGCTGCGTAACCTTTTTGAAACTCTGAAAAATGGGTTCAGAAGTCGGGAATTCAAGTAGAAAAAAACAAAAGCACGAACGTAGGGGCATTTCTTTTTTTAATGTTGTTGTTGCTGTTGCTTGCAATTTCTTCAGTGGAAAGTCATCGCATGAGATTTGAATTTGTCTCTATTACCTCGTCATTCACATTTTCAGTTCAACGAAACGGCTGCACATGGAGATTGGAGAATAGACCGTTGAATTTTGAACATTTCACAAATTGGACCAAAGTATTCATCCCTGCTACCGGACTTTGACGATACTGTGGGATGCAAGTGGTCTGAAAGTAACTAGTTATCTTTTCTCTGATGAGATTGGTACAGTATTTAGCCTTGATTTGATTTGCGCCTAATTAAGTTCAATTCTCACTGAAATGAGCTATTTCACTACATTATACTAATATTATGGGAAGATAATATATTCGGATGAAAGTTTTTAGTTTCTGAAATGATCACGTTTAATTTGATGATTAGATTTTCTTAATGAGTGGACACATAATTTTCAGGTTGTTGTTATAAAAACCACGATCTTTAAGTACAATATAATTTTGATAAAATTCATCAGTTATGATTAATGATTATGATTCACGTAATTGGTATTCAAATGATGTGTTGTTGATCGATATGATTATTTATAGGAAAATGTCACCTTAAGTAGGAGATCACTCTAGGAGCTATGGAGATCACTCTAGAGTAGTTTCATCATGATGACCGTTGATGATATACTACGAATTAGGAAATCATGCTCCGTTTTGTCGATCGGGAGTTTGATGAGTTCATTAGTTACGTAACGTCAATTGTGTATTACATCACTAAGTATAAGTGACTTAATAATTTTGTAGGTGTCTTCTCCTTATAAACAAGATTTAAAGAATGAGTTTTACCCAAAAAATTGTAACAGTTGATATCATAGCCTACCTATCATTATGTGTTTGCGCATTGAGAGATATAAAATGAAATCTGAATAAGCTAACCAGAGTAAATGATTACGAACGCAGGTGTCGAAATACGATCTTAGGCAAACCTGAGTAGGCTAACCATATATAACCATTTGGGGATCAAAAGAAGGTTAGTTCTAACATGTTCTAGACGTTGTTGGGAGAATGATGGGCGGGTAAAGTCCAAAACACGGCGCCCCTCGTGGAGCTGACGTGGAGTGGGCCCAACACCAATATTTTTGAAAAAAGGTAAGAAAAGGAGGGCTGCGTGTCTGGTGGAGAAACGGCCCATTTTGTCAAACCCGACCCGGCTCCACGTCATAATGCATTGTCGATGATGGTAGGAATGAATTTTGCATCATACATGAACATAACCACATACATACATTAAGTTTAATATTAAAATAATAAACGAGAGGAGTCATTGCTGAGTCAGTGGGTTGCTTTTGTGAGTCATGACTCACCTTCCTCTATTGCTTCACAAGATGAATATTGAAACTAAAAGTTCATAATTTATATGGAAGGAACTATTAATTAATTATTACCTTGAAGAAAAATGAAAAGGTGGTGAGTAATACCAATGCACTTAATGCCTTGGACCTAATTTTCCCAACAAAAAGTTAATTTCCCCCAAAAAGTTAGGTAGCTAAAAGACAAAAAAGAATGCAAAATGTCAGTTACAGTTAGTTTCCAAGTCATACTATCCAACCATTCGAGCCAAAATAACGTTGGTTGTTATAAGTTTATTGGCATATGTTACAATAATTAGCATAGGGCAGATTTAGGAGGTATCAAACCACAACTTAATGTTTTTTTTGTTACAAAAAGAAGGTTGTCTGAACAATCTTATTAATGTTGAGAAAAAATTATATATGGTTCAAACATTAACAGGTTAGTTTGGGAGACAGAGACCAAGCATTAGATATAGTTCAATCATTGAGTTCGTAAGTCGTAACAAGCCAGTTTGGGAGGTGGAAATCAAGCATGACATACGGTTCAAGCATTAGGAGCTCAATTTATTATGGTACATTTTCAATTCAGTACGATGAGTCATTATAAATTTGTAGGTTTTAACTCTGATCTTTTTTCATTTTCAATAAACAGACGGAAATGTTATCGATTATTGCTTTATTAATCATCATGAATTTAGTTGTGCTTGAAAAAAAATGTGAGAAAAAAAGGCTTCAATCATAAATGAGAGACCGTGTGACTGAACCGGTCGTCAAGCCATTAGTATAGTACAATTACGATATCATTTCGATTTAATTTAGGTTCAACTAGTAGTATAAACTTGTAGTACAATTACGACGGTTTATTAATTATGAACAAGTAGTATAAACTATAAACAACCAACAACGTGAGAGTTAAGTACGTGGTTGAGCATGAAAATCAATTAAATCTTAAGGCCAAACAAGACCTCTTCAACCAAACGAAATGCTACTAGTTAAAGTCTTGTGGATACTAATGAATTGGCGCCTGCTAATTAATCCAAATTAAACAAGATTAGTGTAGTAATCAACAAATTATGTATGTAACATGGGTATAGGGATAGCATAGCACCCACACATTTGTTAGGTAGTTGATGAGGGCGGTTAATTAAATTATACTTAGAATTAAGTTATGGTTTAATTAGTATAGTTTTGGCGGTTGGAAGGTTCTAATTCATAAGCACAAAGTCATACAATACTTAATTAAGGCCTTTGGGGGGATGGAGGGTTGTGGGTTAATTAGTGTTTTTTGGTGTAGTTGTTGTATCAAAGTCAAATAGTTGTTCATTACCCATGTCCATCTTTTTCAATGTCAAGGAGGACAAATGATGGTTTCAATATTACTTTTTTATATTCTAATTTTATGTGTCTTGTGTGTTTTTAAAAAAAACTTTATCAATCTAATAACGACCTTGATCAGTGGTCATGTTGAATCTATTATTGCATATGATGTATGTGGTTGTCTAGAGTTAGAGCGCGACACTGAGATCGAGATCGATAGTTGATGAGCTCTTTCCAAATTACGTGTCGGAATCTTGTTAGATTCTCTTACTTTAAAGATATTACAATATTCAGTATTCTCTTATATGAGAAGTAAGTTTTTGCTATTGTTCTTGAGAGTTGTAGTTTGGGGGCTGGGGTGGGGAGGGGGGTGCATCTAGAGCACGACTGGCGGGGTCTTTACGAATGGTAACAACATCTATGATGATGGCAAAGGTTACGTCTCTCTAACTGGCGGACCAGTCGGAGGAGATGGCCTCACTCATGGTGCTCGTTGATGTCTCAATTGTCGCT